>JAHIAL010000024.1:1535000-2895000 GCA_021605145.1 Aegilops bicornis | reverse complement strand
TGCAGCGCCGATGCTTTCTGGTTCGCGTTTCCTTTTTTTTTTTTTGCAGGTCAGGAAGTTTACTGGGAATACTACTCTTGGTATCTGTCAATTAAACGTTCTGCTCATCGAATTTTATTGAAACTAGATTTGGAAAACAATGTTTCAGTTTTTCATGATACAAATGTTTTGCACATGAGCCATTCTTCAGTCAACGTGAGGGAGCCCACTTGGAACTAAATGTGCACTATTATCTGTGAAACCGAATCACTCTGGTTCGTTTGGACAAGTTACCCAAGTATCGATTCATGATCGCTAGTTTAGTCCGGTTCTTAGTTTTGTTTGGACAAGTTACATGAATTATCTTTTCTTGATGGCTAGTTTGCCTTGGTTCTTGGTAATTTGGTCCCGGTCCTGATTTAAGAATGGTCTCATGTTATTTCTTGGCTAAATTGAGTTTTTTACTGTCTCTGTTATTTGTCTTAGACACTTGTAATTGCACCTTTTGGTTCGAAAACAATGGTCTTGGTGTCTCTGAGTCCCTTGCTCTACAATTTGAAAACCGAAGTACTCCCTCCGTCCGGGAAAAGTTGTCACCAGCGTAGTTCAATTGTAACTTTACAGAAAAACCCTTTTCATCTTAAATCTAGTTCTAATCAGCCCTTCTTCCTCCCCCAACGCCCACCGGCACCGCACGCTCCAGCCTCCGTCTCCCCCCGTCGCCCGCGAGCACCGCGTGCCCCAGCCACCGTAGGACCAGCTGGTGACGAAGTCCCACTTGCGCCGCCGCCCACCTGCCCCGCAGCTGCCATCTTGCGCCGCCCCTGCCTAGCTGCGCTGCGGAGGCGAGCTTCGCCGCCGCCCACCTGCTCCTCCGCGGCGACACCTCGACGGGCGGCGATTCCACGGCTCACGGGCGGCTCTACTTGTCGTTCTGCTCGCATCTCCGGTCGCAACCCCGGCCGCGCGCCAAGGCCAGGCACTCTACTGCGGGAGTTGGGCAAGACCCCGGGCAGCCGCTGCTCCACCGCCGTGCACCGAGGTGACTAGCGCATCCACCGTAGGGCCCAGCGCCGCCGCCCACCTGCTACAGAGGCGACCACCGCCGCCCACCCTCTCCTCCTCGCCGATTTCTTCTTCTTCTTCGTCCAGGCGACCCAGCTCCTCCTCGCCGCCTCTGCTGCTACTGAAAGGTAGCCAGCGCCCTGAAATCAGTGTCAAATTGATGTTAATTTGTTGTGCAGATCAAATTGATGTCAAATTGAGGTGAATTAGAGTAGCAGCGGATCATCTAGTCTGTAATTTGATGAGCGGATCATCCTGATGTGCTAGAGAGCCTTCATATACGCAATGAACAAATTAAAGTTCAGAAATTGTTCAGCAATGAATTTATCCAGTCAGCAATGCAGCATTGAGCCTTCACTTCAGTACATGAAAATTTACTGTCAATTTTCAGCAATGCAGCATAAAAGATCAAATTTACTGAATTTGTTTTCAGTTTTCACAGTTTTGACATTGACTAGTTACTGGTTTCTCATTGACAAGTCAGACTTGACAGTAGTAAAGATCTAAATTACAGAGGGCTTATTTACCCAAAATCGCACTTGATAAAAAAATCATGGATTGTTGTTAACTGAAAATTAGTGAAAGAAACTGCTGCTGATCATGGATTACTGTTAATTAAAAATAGAGCATCTGGCCTGTCTTATCATGGTGATGAGAACTGCTGCTGATCAGTGATTGTTTATTTTCAGTAGATAAAGTTTATTTTCAGTAAACAATGCCCAAGTTTCTTCTCAATACATCAAGTTTATTTCATGTAGAGCTATTGCTAAAGGAAAAACCACTAGATAGAAAATATGTAGAGCTATTTTCAGTAAATGATCTATTTTGTTACTAGGAGTAGTCCTTATCTGAATAATTGTGAGCAAAAATGGGAGTAGTGCTCTAGATGGACCAGCACCACTATCCTACAGTTTAGTCTAATCAGTCAATATCTAGTGGAGTAGCAACCAACAGAAGCTCATGTCACACAAATTCAAGTTTGTACAGTGGAGTAAACAGTAGATGCACAAAATTTAAGTTGCTGTACAGTGAAGTTTAAGTGAACAATCTTGCATGGCATCCTTTGTGGCCATGGCAGCCTTTTTTCAAAATGTACAAACTGGACATTTCTGAACATTTGCATAACTAGATCAACTAGGGTAGCAGGAATAGACATTGCTGCTTTTAATTTTTTTCAAACTAAGTTATGTGTTAAAAGTGCACAATTATGCAATAAACTGCAGTACACTGAATTGTGCTCGAATAGCACACTACTCAGTGCATAATCTATTTGTCTTTTGTGCACTATTCCAAACTGAAAACTGTAGTAAACTGAAGTTTTTCTTGCTGCAATGATATTTAGAGCAGCACTTCACTAGTAATCAAAAGAGCACCTTACACAGTTAATTTATCTTAACTAAGAGTTGATAAAAACATGTCCCTCAAAATAACATTCAGTAAATGCATTCGTTCGCAGCATACACACGCTCCCCTGTTAAGTTAACTGAATTATTCAGATTAAGTTAACTGAATTTGGCTAGGGTGTCTGCAGCAACAACAGCTAATGGTTTTTCTGAATCAGCAGAGCATTTCAGCAAAAAGTAAAAACACCACAGAAGAGTGAATTGTCTGCTGTAAAATAACTGTGCCCAGAGATTGCTTTGGTGAAACTGTACTGATCAATGCCTACAGGTGAACAAACATCGTACACATGCGAGTAGAATTGAGAATCAGAATTGCGACGCTCAGGCATAAAAATTCAGCACAAGTGCATGCACCTTGTTGATGAGATTATCCTTCTTGAGGATGTAGAGCTAGATCCAGCCCACCACCGGCATCTCGAGGACCCACACGAAGATCTTCACCAGAAGCCCGGCGACCTGAGGAGCTGCTCGCCGGAATTTAGCATTCAACAGCAATAAGAAAAGAGGATGCGAATTCATAATTCAGCAGCAACAAATGTCAAACCTTTGACATTGGGACATACAGCAACCGTCGTGACCCGAGGAATACTGTAATTCAGCAGCAACCACTGACGGGGCAGGCCTCGTTGTCCTCCTCCTCGTCCAGGGGGAAAACCCCAGCAACGAGCCGTTGGTGCTCCCGCCCTCCGACGACACGGACATGGTATGGCGATGGTTCTTGGGAAGGGGAGGGTGGTCGCGGCGCGGGGCGGAAGGGAGCGACCGGAGGTGGTCCTGGTGGTGGGGAGGGAGAGGATGGAGTTCACCGTAGAAGCCCACCGGAGCATCCACCGCGCTCTGCATCATCAAGAACTACGCTTGTCGCCGCCCTCGTCCCCGTGCCCTCCAGATCGAGCGCCGCTTCGTCCTCGCTGCCGCTGATTGGGGGAAGACATGATTTTTAGGTATGGGAGGCGGGAGCAGCACGGGAAAATGGACCGGGAGCAGGGAGGCGGCGGAGAAGGGTAGCGGCGGAGGAGGGGAGCGGCGGAGCTGTGGGCCGGCGGAGGAGGGGACGGGCAGCGGAGCAGGGGAGCTGCGGCGGAGGACGAGCGAGGGAGCTGAGCTGAGCAGAGCAGAGCAGAGGAGAGGAGCGGCGGAGGAGTGCGGGTTGTGTCGGACTAAAGCAAAGGGGTTTTTGCAAAAAAGCCACGGTGACAACTTTTCCCGGACGGAGGGAGTACATGGTATATTCATAGGCACTACTAGAAAATTGTTTATAGGTGAGGACACTATCTCGCTCAGGACCAAGGCACTGCTATTTGGCCAGATACCAGCGGCGTGCAAAACCGAGCCAAATCACTGAAGTTGAACTACCAGTAGCGGGCGTTGTCCAAGGCTTGTTAGGCTGGTCATAGTGGGAGTAATTTAGCAAGTAACGTAGCGCATGGATGAGGTCCACTCCAGCAATTGATCACGCTGGGAGATGGAGTTGTCACAATATTTTGGTCTGACCGCTGGCGGCACTACGGCCAAAGATTCCTTTCCCGAGCTCTTCAAGTTGGCCTTCAGGAAAAACCTCTTGGTCAAAGATGCCCTGCACAATGACAGATGAATGAGAGGCCTTGATCGCATCAACTCAACTAAGCTGCTTCTCCAATTTCTCTCCTTATGGAACCTGCTCTCCAACATTCAGCTTTCGGATCGCGCTGATGGCATACCTTGGAATCTAACGACAGACAGTCTTTACACGGCCTCTTCCGCCTATGTAGTGCAATTCCTTGGCCGCATCCAAGCTCCTGTTTTGAATCAAGTCTGGAGACTCAAGATCGAGCCCAAGGTCAGATTTTTCATTTGGTTGCTGCTGCAAAATAGACTGTGGACCTCGGATCGGCTCAGTGCCAGGGGCTGGCCAAACCACTCGGTCTGCCCGTTATGTAATCAATCGCTGGAGTGCGCCTCTCACCTGTTCTTGCTGTGCCCTTTCGCCAAAGAGGTCTAGATGCGCACAGCAAGCACCTTTCAACCAACATCCAGAGCAGCCCTATCCAAGACTTCGATTAACGGCTGGTGGAGCAAACTGTGCCGCATGGACAAGACCATTGCAGCCTATACTGTTTGGCACATTTGGAAAGCACGCAATGGCCGTATTTTCCAACAACATACGGTCTCGGCGCTGCAGATTTCTAGATTTATCATAGAGAGCACTGGCCTCCTTCTGGAGGCGCGAGAGATGTAGTTTTTATACTCCCTGTACAGCCGTCGATGCTTTGCAAACGGATTCCCATGTTTCTTTTGTTCTCATTGTAACCTGTAATTCTCTTCCCCTTACTTAATGAAAAAGTAGAGCACCTGCTAATGTTCCTAAAAAAACAAGTTTGTTTATGTGACATATAATTAATGAGGAGAGAGGTGCTTGGAGTAACATATGCATTGGGAAGTTCGGTTGCTAAGCTATTTAATATGCTTAGCACCTCATCTAAGCACCTGTGCATTGGAGGCAGCCTAATATGTTACTGTAACTTAACTCAACCCAAAGCAAAATGAGTCTATAATGTAATAAATGCTATCATCTATGATACTACTTGTATGTTACTTTGCACTATGAAGGTAATAACAAAGACTAGTATCATATGCATGACACTAGTCTAACCTACTCCGCACTATAACTAGCCTCACTGGTTTTCAGGCCGAGGTATCGAGCCATGGGCCAAAAGTACAAGTTGTCGGGGTGACAGGATTTTTTCTCACTGGTAGTTATAACAACAGTGGTGGGCGCTTCTACCGGCCATCATTGATTATTTGGCTATCGATTAGCTCACAGTCCCACACTAGTTGTATACCTGCCCACCACTGCTAAAACATGTAGGTATTTTGGTTTTCTGCAGATTTTTTTTAAGATTTAGAGTGTTACTTCTTTTTTGAGAACATTACAAATGCAAACGCTCAAACATACGCATATACATTCATCTCTATGAAAGCACACACTCACACCCTACCCTACAAGCACCTTCGAGAGACTGAGCCGGCACATCATCTTAAGATTGATGATGTCGCCACAGACGCCTTCGTAGTCGACGGAAAGGTCTCCTTCCACTGAACGCATATCGCCGGGAGGCTTGAAATAAATTCAGGAAAATGGAGCACCAGGTGGGCAGGGTATATCACTGTCCTCCTAATTAACCATCCAACCACAAATTGGTTTGTACTATTAATTTTCTATGACCATGATATTATTGTATGAAAACTAGTTTGAAGTTTGTAGGTTTCATTATTTACTATATTTTTTAATATTTTATCAACAAATTTATATTTAATTGGATATAATTCAAATTTTAAATGCAACTACATGTTAAAATTATGAAGGTAACCGTGGTGGCACAGGCTGGTGGGCGGTTGTTGTGGTGGTGCATCTCGAAGTGCCTCGGGTGATGGTGGTGATTGTGGATCGAGAGAAATCCTTGTCGGCTTGTCCGGCACCGACGCGGTGACGCTTGCGGGCGCCATTGGACTCTCCCCGAGGCGTCGGATATATCCCTTCCCCACCATCTCTCGCGTGCATCGGGGAAACCCTAGAACTTGTTCGTGCAACAGCGGCGCGTCGTCGCATTCCTTCTTGAAGGTGTTGCTTGGTGCGAAGCGCCGAGATGCCGGAGCGCGGTGGCACTTCGTCGGAGGGTGCAGCGGTTACCGGTCTTCCTTTCGTCGTTGATCTGCCGGTGTCACCATGGCATCTTCACCATTGAGCTCAAGTCACTGCTGACGAAGAAGGTGCGCGAGATGGACGACAAGGTCGTCGGGGATATTTTTCCTTACGTCTGCTACTCTACTCCAGCTGGTACTTCCTCATCTTTTACTGGTTACTATTAATTGTGATGATCGTCAGATGTCTAGTAGGAGTAATTCTTCTGTTAGTTTAGAGTGCAAAATGATCTTATATTATGGGATGGAGGGAGTAGTTTAGAGTGTTGTTTTAACACTTGTGTGGCCCATCTGAATATTACACTTCAAAAGCAATATTAATGGAACCTTCGGAACTTGTTAGTGGATCTGCTGCTAGCGAATATAAGCTTTGATTTCTGATCTACAACATGGTTATGCTTTATGCATGTTCTCCGCCATACCTCAGACTTTGTCACTCTAGTAATACTTCAGTTAGGGCACAAGGAAAAATAAAATGTTAGATACGTGACGTTGCTTTTTGATTTAGCCATAAGAAAAACATCTACAGCTATATGTGGGGTCGTGACATTGGATACACACCCACGAAGCTAGGAGGTTGTTGGTCTATTGTCCTGTTTTCACATTTCTTCCTGCTAGTCTGAATATCAGAACAAAAGCTGTCAACCTTTAGATTCTAAATGTGGCTTCATGTAAGTTTGATCGCTGGCATATAATACTGTGATTATAAGCTTTTTATTGTTTTCTTTTCAGCTTGTGCTAGACGCATGCTGCCAGCACCTGTGGGTCCTCAGTGATCTTCGACAAGCCATTTGTGGATATGCCAGTACTAAATCGACAGATTCATCATTTTGCAGTCCTGAACTCCTGATGCATCTCCAGGGTTTCCTTTCTGTTGGCCAGTTCAACGTATACATCATGTTGCAGAGCCGATGCTTTCTGGGTCCCGGTTCTTTTCTTTTCTTTTTTTTTTGCAGGTCAGGAAGTTTACTGGGAATACTACTCTTGGTATCTGTCAATTAAACGTTCTACTCATCGAATTTTATTGAAACTAGATTTGCAAAACAATGTTTCAGTTTTCCATGAACAATATAAACGTTTTGCACATGAGCCATTCTTCAGTCAACGCGTGTGGAAGCCCACTTGGAACTGAATGTGCACTATTATTTTGTGAAGACGAATCACTCAGGTTGAATTTTAGTTTCGTTTGGACAAGTTACCCCAAGTATTGATTCATGATCGCTAGTTTCGTTTGGAAAATTATTTAGGTGAGGCCACACTAGTGCCAGACTGGTTCAGGACCCAGGCACTGCTATTTGGCGAGATACCAGTTGCCCATTTACTTATTTTTTGAGACAAAGTTGCCCATTTACTGAAGTTGAATTAGCAGTGGCGAGTGTTTTCCAAGGCTTGCCACTGGTTTTCTGGCCCAAGTTAACCGTGGGCCAAAAGTACAAGTTGTCGGGGTCACATGATTTAAAATTTAATTGGATATGATTCAAATTTAAACTGAACCTACAATTAAAATTGTGAAAGATTGGAAGAGAGATTATACACAAGGCATGTAGGTCTAGGGAAACAGAAATTTGATACTTTCAAATATGTATATGTAAATATTCAAACACACAAACTTAATTATAGCTATGCAAAAAATGAATTTCCTAAAAAAATTATTGTTGTCTAAAACCTATGAAACTTTGCACAGTGTCATTACATGACATGTAGAATATGTGGTTATAATTTTAAAATACTCGAAGAGGATATGATGCAGATTTTTTTAGAAATGAAAAATGCCCTTAGCCAATAGCCACGCACGTCACATATACGATTAATGAAATGGAGTTGTTACTTGCATATAAGACATAAATACATACTGAAGAACTTAAATAGTGTGTTTTCAATAATATTTGGGCATTTTTTGTGTACATGTAATTCAAATTTTATTTATGTCCATTACATTACTAGAAATGCATTAGATCCCCTAAATATATCATATAAACCCAAAAATACTCCCAAATTTGACAACGAAACTTGCAGTGGTTTCTTTATCTTTATACTACTTATAAAGAATGTAAGCTTCCATGTTTCACTTTTCTTCCGTTCACCCCTTCATCCAACCTTCCCCGCATGTTAATCAATCTCTATCTCTACTACTTAAAAAGAATGTAAGGTTCCATACTTTAATTTTCTTCCCATCATTCCTTCGTCCAATTTTTCCAGCATGACAGTCAATCTTTATCTCTACGACTTAAAAAGAATTTAAGTTTCATGTTTCACTTTTCTTCCTATCACCCCTTCATCCAACCTTCCTAGCATGATAATCAATCATCTTAATTTACCTATCTTCTGAACAAATTTCACTTTAATTTACTTACCAAATTTCTCATCAAAATATATAGTAAATCATAGGAAGATGTGATAAACATTTATTCACACAATCGCATAAATATGGGAAGCTAAATCACATGTTAATACAGTAGAATATTTATATCATGTTGCAACACACGGGCATTATCCTAGTATATTTAACATCGAAAAAGATCAAGGGGAAATAATGAGTCTGTTTGGAGCTCCATCTAATCCGTTCCTCTGAGCGAGCTCGAGGAGCATCGAAGCCTAGTCGTCATCCATCTAAGTGTTGTCCTGTGAGGACCAAAAACTCTAATCTATATATTCGCTAGAGACGAGGCACCAGGATTGCTCTCTCCGCCACAGAGTGCCAAAGTTGCTCGCGGGAGAAGGCGGGTCCATAGGTTCACTGCCGCCGACGAAGAACAAGGGGTGGAGGCCTTTGCTCTAATAACCGCCTAGCGGGAGGGGAAATTTATACTTGAAACTACCCTGTCATTTTGAAGACGCCTACGAGCGCTACAGGGGAGGCGTCTAATTTTAGTTTCTAGACTCTTCTTAATTCAACTAGCCTCACTTTGGCCGCGGGCTTTTCTTGCCCCTCGATTGTGACCCTATTCATATGGAATAAAAACTCTTTACTCCGGAAAAAAATAGTTGGTAAACGATCGAGATAGCTACTGTTCACGATCGAATGTGTTGTTTTGCGCTCCTTTTTCCTCCACGGGTACGTGCGTGCGTACGTAAGCAGCTCAACTAGGTCCCCTGCCTCATGCTGGGGTCGTCGTTGGCCCGTCTCGCCTCTTGTGGTTCTACAAGCATGGAGGCGGGGCGGATCCCAGCCCTTCCCAGTGGGCGGGCTTTGTTTTTAAGTGTTCTCTTGAACTTCGTTAGGGTTTGTATCAGAAAGACGAGGTGATGGCAGCTTCCTGAAGATGAAATAAGGTTTTCCCCATCTAGCCCCCATCCCGGTGGTGCTTTTAGCGTCGTCGGAGAACGTGTGGAGGTATGTCTCTGGCAGATCTTGTGGGATTCGGTCGGCATTTATCTTTGATGCTTCGTTTGGATATGTTCTTCATTTGTCTGTGTGTCTGCAGACTGGATCCTTCTGATCTACGCATCTCTTCATCGGCGATGATTGCAGTTCTGTTGGGCTAGTCCTATGTGGCCTTAGCACTACGACTTTCAATTGTCTACTATAACAAGGTTTGCTCGGCTTCAATGATAGAGGGGTGACGGCGGCGGCCCGCCTTCGGCTTGCTCGAGTGCTTGTAGTCCTCGCTTGGTGGGCTATGGATCTGGATATAACTTTTACTTCTAATGTTTTTTGTACTATCTTGATAGTTGGTGAACAGATCAGACATTTTCTCGACATTGTTGTTGTTTTGTGTGTTGTTTTGCATCTTCAAGTGTAGGTCGTGGGATTCGAGGAATAAATATTATGTCAATTTGGTGAAGCTTCCGCATTACAAATTGGACTTAAAGTTGTACAGATTCCATCTATTAGTCATCCGATTGATCTCTAAAAACCAGTATATGTATTGATATGATTAGCTTTGTGTGAATTCTTTTGTAAACTATTACAGTTTTGCTTGCAAAATCATAACAGATCTAGGAAGTGAAAGTAATAATACAAAACGTACATAAAAATTGGAAAAATTACGTCAAAATCGTGCATAATCAGCGAGCAACCTGATATAGTTTCATAGAAAATTGACTCGGGTTTCGAACCCTAAATTTGAATTGAAACTAAAACGTCACGGATATTTTTAATAAATCTTCAGCTACAACTGAAGTACAGTTTGACAAAAAAATAATGATGTTTTTGTTGGAAATATGCCCTAGAGGCAATAATAAATTAGTTATTATTATATTTCCTTGTTCATGATAATCGTTTATTATCCATGCTATAATTGTATTGATAGGAAACTCAGATACATGTGTGGGTACATAGACAACACCATGTCCCTAGTAAGCCTCTAGTTGACTAGCTCGTTAATCAATAGATGGTTACGGTTTCACGACCATGGACATTGGATGTCATTGATAACGGGATCACATCATTAGGAGAATGATGTGATGGACAAGACCCAATCCTAAGCCTAGCACAGATCGTGTAGTTCGTATGCTAAAGCTTTTCTAATGTCAAGTATCATTTCCTTAGACCATGAGATTGTGCAACTCCCGGATACCGTGGGAATGCTTTGGGTGTACCAAACGTCACAACGTAACTGGGTGGCTATAAAGGTGCATTACAGGTATCTCCGAAAGTGTCTGCATTGGGTTGTACGAATCGAGATCGATTTGTCACTCCGTGTGACGGAGAGGTATCTCTGGGCCCACTTTCGGTAGGACATCATCATAATGTGCACAATGTGATCAAGGAGTTGATCACGGGATGATGTGTTACGGAACGAGTAAAGAGACTTGCCGTAACGAGATTGAACAAGGTATCGGATACCGACGATTGAATCTCGGGCAAGTACAATACCGTAGACAAAGGGAATTGTATACGGGATCGATTGAGTCCTTGACATCGTGGTTCATCCGATGAGATCATCGTGGAACATGTGGGAGCCAACATGGGTATCCAGATCCCGCTGTTGGTTATTGACCGGAGAACGTCTCGGTCATGTCTACATGGTTCCCGAACCCGTAGGGTCTACACTTAAGGTTCGATGACGCTTAGGGTTATAAAGGAAGTTTGTATGTGGTTACCGAATGTTGTTCAGAGTCCGGATGAGATCCCGGACGTCACGAGGAGTTAGGAATGGTCCGGAGGTAAAGATTTATATATAAGAAGTCTTATTTTGGTCGCCGGAAAAGTTTCGTGCATTATCGGTATTGTACGGGAGTGCCGAAGGGGTCCGGGGTCCACCGGGGGTCCACCTGCCGGGGGGCACATGGGCTGTAGGTGCGCCTTGGCCCATATGGGCCAAGGGCACCAGCCCCAAGAGGCCCATGCGCCAAGGAGACTTGGGAGGGAAGAGTCCAAGGGGAAGGCACCTCCGAGGTGCCTTGGGGAGGATGGACTCCTCCCTCTTGGCCGCACCCTTCCTTGGAGGAAGGGGCAGGCTGCGCCCTCCCCTCTCTTGCACCTATATAGTGGAGGGAGGGAGGGAAGCCACACACGAGTCCCCGCACCTCCCTCCCTCCCGTGACATCTCCTCCTCTCCCGCAGGTGCTTGGCGAAGCCTGCAGGGATTGCCACGCTCCTCCACCACCACCACGCCCGTTGTGCTGCTGCTAGATGGAGTCTTCCTCAACCTCTCCTCTCTCCTTGTTGGATCAAGGCATGGGAGACGCCACCGGGTTGTACGTGTGTTGAACGCGGAGGTGCCGTCCGTTCGGCACTAGGATCATCGGTGATTTGAATCACGGCAATGCGACTCCATCAACCCCGTTCACTTGAACGCTTCCGCTTAGCGATCTACAAGGGTATGTAGATGCACTCTCCTTCCCCTCGTTGCTGGTTTCTCCATAGATAGATCTTGGTGAAACGTAGGAAAATTTTGAATTTTTGCTACGTTCCCCAACAGAGGCATCATGAGCTAGGTCTATTACGTAGATTCTTTGCACGAGTAGAACACAAAGTAGTTGTGGGCGTTGATTTTGTTCAATATGCTTGCCGTTACTAGTCCAATCTTGTTTCGACGGTATTGTGGGATGAAGCGGCCCGGACCGACCTTACACGTGCTCTTACGTGAGACAGGTTCCACCGACTGACATGCACTTGGTGCATAAGGTGGCTAGCGGGTGCCAGTCTCTCCCACTTTAGTCGGATCGGATGCGATGAAAAGGGTCCTTATGAAGGGTAATTAGCAATTGACATATCACGTTGTGGTTTTGCGTAGGTAAGAAACGTTCTTGCTAGAAACCCATAGCAGCCACGTAAAACATGCAAACAACAATTAGAGGACGTCTAACTTGTTTTTGCAGGGTATGCTATGTGATGTGCTATGGCCAAGAAGAATGTGATGAATGATATGTGATGTATGAGATTGATCATGTTCTTGTAATAGGAATCACGACTTGCATGTCGATGAGTATGACAACCGGCGAGCCATAGGAGTTGTCTTTATTTATTGTATCGACCTGCGTGTCATTATACAATGACATGTAATTACTTTACTTTATTGCTAACCGGTAGCCATAGTAGTAGAAGTAATAGTTGGCGAGACAACTTCATGAAGACACGATGATGGAGATCATGATGATGGAGATCATGGTGTCATGCCGGTGACGATGATGATCATGGAGCCCGAAGATGGAGATCAAAAGGAGCAAAATGATATTGGCCATATCATGTCACTATTTGATTGCATGTGATGTTTATCATGTTTATGCATCTTATTTGCTTAGAACGACGGTAGTAAATAAGATGACCCCTCATTAAAATTTCAAGAAGGTGTTCCCCCTAACTGTGCATCGTTGCGAAAGTTCGTCCTTTCGAAGCACCACGTGATGATCGGGTGTGATAGATTCTTACATTCACATACAACGGGTGTAAGCCAGATTTACACACGCAGAACAATTAGGTTAACTTGATGAGCCTAGCATGTACAGACATGGCCTCGGAACACAAGAGACCGAAGGTCGAGCATGAGTCGATAGTAGATACGATCAACATGAAGATGTTCATCGATGATGACTAGTCCGTCTCACGTGATGATCGGACACGGCCTAGTTGACTCGGATCATGTAATCACTTAGATGACGGAGGGATGTCTATCTGAGTGGGAGTTCATGAGATGAACTTAATTATCCCGAACATAGTCAAAAGATCTTTGCAAATTATGTCTTAAGCTCGCTTTAGTTCCACCGCTTAGATATGTTCCTAGAAAAATATAGTTGAAAGTTGGCGATGAGCGATTATGCGGACGGTAGAAAGCTTATGTCCTTAATGCACCGCTAAGGTGTGCTGAACCCCAAACATCGTTTGTGGATGTTACGAACATCGGACATACACGTTTTGATAACTACGTGATAGTTCAGTTAAACGGTTTAGAGTTGAGGCACCAAAGACGTTTTCGAAACGTCGCGGAACATATGAGATGTTTCGAGGGCTGAAATTGGGATTTCAGGCTCGTGCTCACGTCAAGAGGTATAAGACCTCCGACGATTTTCTTAGCCTACAAACTAAGGGAGAAAAGCTCAATCATTGAGCTTGTGCTCAGATTGTCCGAGTGCAACAATCACTTGAATCGAGTGGGAGTTGATCTTCCAGATGAGATAGTGATGTTTCTCCAAAGTCATTGCCACCAAGCTGCGAGAGCTTCGTGATGAACTATAACATATCAGGGATAGATATGATGATCCTTGAGGTATTCACGATGTTTGACACCGCGAAAGTAGAAATCAAGAAGGAGCATCAATTGTTGATGGTTGGTGAAACCACTAGTTTCAAGGAGGGCAAGGGCAAGAAGGGACACTTCATGAAACGGCAAATCGATTGTTGCTCCAAAGTGAAGAAACCCAAGGTTGAACCCAAACCCGAGACTAAGTGCTTACGTAATAAGGGGAACAGCCCTTTGGAGCAGAATTACCCTAGATACTTGGTAGATAAGAAGGCCGGCAAGGTCGATAGAGGTATATTGGATATACATTATGTTAATGTGTACTTTACTAGTACTCCTAGTAGCACCAGGTATTAGATACCGGTTCGGTTGCTAAGTGTTAGTAACCTTTCAAACAAAAGCTATGGAATAAACGGAGACTAACTAAAGATGAACTGACGATACGTGTTGGAAGTGTTTCCAAGGTTGATATGATCAAGCATCGCGCTCCCTCTACCATCGAGATTGGTGTTAAACCTAAATAATTGTTATTTGGTGTTTGCGTTGAGCATAGACATGATTGGATTATATGCATGCATGTCTGATTATTCATTTAAGGAGAATAATGGTTACTCTGTTAATTTGAATAATACCTTCAATGGTCTACCACCTAAAAGGAATGATTTATTGAATCTCGATCGTAGTGATACACATTTTCATGCCAAAAGATATAAGATAGTAATGATAGTACCACGTACTGTTGGCACTGCCATGTAAGTCATATTGGTATAAAGCGCATGAAGAAGCTCCATGTTGATGGATCTTTGGACTCACTCGTTTTTGAAAAGTTTGAGACATGCAAACCATGTCTATTGGTGTACACGCATGAAGAACTCCATGCAGATGGATCGTTTGGACTCACTTGATTTTGAATCACTTGAGATATGCAAATCATACCACATGGGCAAGATGACTGAAAAGCCTCTGTTTCAGTAAGATGGAACAAGGTAGCAACCTGTTGGAAGTAACACATTTTGATGTGTGCAGTCCAATGAGTGCTGATGCATGCAGTGAATATCGTTATGTTGTGACTTCACAGATGATTCGAGTAGATGTTGAGTATATTTACTTGATGAAACACAAAGTCTGAATTATTGAATGGTTCAAGTAATTTTCAGAGTGAAGTTAAAGATCATTGTGACAAGAGGATAAAATGTCTATGATATGATCATAGAGATGAGTATCTGAGTTACGAGCTTTGGCACGCAATTAAGACACCGTGGAAATTGTTTCACAATTAATACCGCTGGAACACCATAGTGTGATGGTGTGTCCGAACATCATAGTTGCACCCTATTGGATATGGTGCGTACCATGATGTCTCTTATTGAATTACCACTATCGCTCATGGGTTAGGCATCGAGACAACCGCACTCACTTTAATAGGGCACCACGTAATTCTGTTGAGACGACACCGTTTGAACTATGGTTTGGAGAAACCTAAGTTGTCGTTTCTTAAAGGTTTGGGGCTGCGACGCTTATGTGAAAAAGTTTCAGGTTGATAAGCTCGAACCCAAAACGGATAAAATGCATCTTCATAGGACACCCAAAGCGGTTGGGTATACCTCCTAATTCAGATCCGAAAGCAATAGGGATTGTTTCTAGAACGGGTCCTTTCTCGAGGAAAAGTTTCTCTCGAAAGAATTGAGTGGGAGGATGGTGGAGACTTGATGAGGTTATTGAACCATCACTTCAACCAAGCAGGTAGCAGGGCACGGGAAGTTCTGTGGCACCTACATCAATTGAAGTAGAAGCTTATGATAGTGATCATGAAGCTTGGATCAAGTCACTACCGAACCTCGAGGGGCGACAGGGCGACGCGTATTGCTTGAGTGGTACGGTGATCCTGTCTTGAATGTCATGTTGCTAGACAACAATGAACCCGCGAGCTATGGAGAAGCAATGGTGGGCCCATATTCCAACAAATGGTTAGAAGCCATGAAATCGAGATAGGATCCATGTATCAGAACAAAGCATGGACTTTGGTGGACTTGCTCGTTGATCGGCAAGCCATTGAGATAAATGGATCTTTAAGAAGAAGACGGACGTGGACGGTAATGTCACCGTCTATGAAGCTCGACTTGTGGCGAAGAGTTTTTCACAAGTTCAAGGAGTTGACTACGATGAGATTTTCTCATCCGTAGCGATGCTTAAGTCCGTCGGAATCATGTTAGCATTAGCTGCATTTATGAAATCTGGCAGATGGATGTCAAAACGAGTTTCCTTACCTGTCTTCGTAAGGAAAGGTTGTATGTGATACAATCAGAAAGTTTTTGTCGATCCTAAGGATGCTAAAAGTTATGCTGGCTCCAGCGATCCTTCTAAGGACTGGAGTAAGCTTCTCGGAGTTGGAATGTGCGCTTTGATGAGATGATCAAAGATTTTGGGTTTATACAAAGTTTATGAGAAACTTGTATTTCCAAAGAAGTGAGTGGGAGCACTATAGAATTTCAGATGAGTATATGTTGTTGATCAGAAATGAAGTAGAATTTCTGGAAAGCATACAGGGTTATTTGAAAGGTGTTTTTCAATGGAAAACCTGGATTAAGCTACTTGAACATTGAGCATCAAGATCTATGAGGATAGATCCAAAACGCTAAATGGTATTTTCAAATGAGCACATACCTTGACATAATCTTGAAGGTGTTCAAGATGGATCAGTCAAAGAAGGAGTTCTTGCCTGAGTTGTAAGGTATGAAGTTAAGAGTTAAAGCTCAACCACGGCAGAAAAGAGAGAAAGGACGAAGGTCGTCCCCTATGCTTCAGACATAGGCTCTATAGTATGCTATGCTGTGTACCGCACCGGAAGTGTGCCTTGCCATGAGTCAGTCAAGGGGTACAAGAATGATCCATCATTGGACAGCGGTCAAAATTGTCCTTGGAGTAAATAAGGACATGTTTCTCGATTATGGAGGTGATAAAGAGTTCGGCGTAAAGGGTTACGTCGATGCAAGCTTTAACACCTATCCGAATGACGCTGAATAGCAAACCGGATACGTATAGTGGAGCAACCATTTGGAATAGTTTCAAATGGAGCGTGGAAGCAGCATTTATAATATGACCTAGAAATTTTCTAAGCACACACGGATCTCGAAAGGTTCAGATCCGTTGACTAAAACCTCTCTCACAAGCAAAAACATGATCAAACCCCGTAACTCATTGAGTCTTAATCACATGATGATGTGAACTAGTTTAATGACACTAGTAAACTCTTTGGATGTTGGTCACATGGCGATGTGACTGTGAGTGTTAATCACATGGCGATGTGAACTAGATTATTGACTCTAGTGCAAGTGGGAGACTGTTGGAAATATGCCCTAGAGGCAATAATAAATTAGTTATTATTATATTTCCTTGTTCATGATAATCGTTTATTATCCATGCTATAATTGTATTGATAGGAAACTCAGATACATGTGTGGGTACATAGACAACACCATGTCCCTAGTAAGCCTCTAGTTGACTAGCTCGTTAATCAATAGATGGTTACGGTTTCACGACCATGGACATTGGATGTCATTGATAACGGGATCACATCATTAGGAGAATGATGTGATGGACAAGACCCAATCCTAAGCCTAGCACAGATCGTGTAGTTCGTATGATAAAGCATTTCTAATGTCAAGTATCATTTCCTGAGACCATGAGATTGTGCAACTCCCGGATACCGTAGGAATGCTTTGGGTGTACCAAACTTCACAACGAATCGGGTGGCTATAAAGGTGCATTACAGGTATCTCGAAAGTGTCATTGGGTTGTACGAATCGAGACTTGGATTTGTCACTCCGTGTGACGGAGAGGTATCTCTGGGCCCACTCGGTAGGACATCATCATAATGTGCACAATGTGATCAAGGAGTTGATCACGGGATGATGTGTTACGGAACGAGTAAAGAGACTTGCCGGTAACGAGATTGAACAAGGTATCGGATACCGACGATTGAATCTCGGGCAAGTACAATACCGGTAGACAAAGGGAATTGTATACGGGATCGATTGAGTCCTTGACATCGTGGTTCATCCGATGAGATCATCGTGGAACATGTGGGAGCCAACATGGGTATCCAGATCCTGCTGTTGGTTATTGACCGGAGAACGTCTCGGTCATCTCTGCATGGTTCCCGAACCCGTAGGGTCTACATACTTAAGGTTCGATGACGCTAGGGTTATAAAGGAAGTTTGTATGTGGTTACCGAATGTTGTTCAGAGTCCCGGATGAGATCCCGGACGTCACGAGGAGTTCCGGAATGGTCCGGAGGTAAAGATTTATATATAGGAAGTCTTATTTTGGTGTAGGAAAAGTTTCGTGCATTATCGGTATTGTTGGGAGTGCCGAAAGGGGTCCGGGGTCCACCAGGGGTCCACCTGCCCGGGGGTCCACATGGGCTGTAGGGGTGCGCCTTGGCCCATATGGGCCAAGGGCACCAGCCCCAAGAGGCCCATGCGCCAAGGAGACTTGGGGAGGAAGAGTCCAAGGGAAGGCACCTCAGGGTGCCTTGGGGAGGATGGACTCCTCCCCCTCTTGGCCGCACCCCTTCCTTGGAGGAAGGGGCAAGGCTCGCCCTCCCCTCTCTTGCACCTATATATAGTGGAGGGAGGGAGGGGAAGCCACACCTGAGTCCCTGGCACCTCCCTCCCTCCCGTGACATCTCCTCCTCTCCCGCAGGTGCTTGGCGAAGCCCTGCAGGATTGCCACGCTCCTCCACCACCACCACGCCGTTGTGCTGCTGCTGGATGGAGTCTTCCTCAACCTCTCCCTCTCTCCTTGTTGGATCAAGGCATGGGAGACGTCACCGGGCTGTACGTGTGTTGAACGCGGAGGTGCCGTCCGTTCGGCACTAGGATCATCGGTGATTTGAATCACGACGAGTACGACTCCATCAACTCCGTTCACTTGAACGCTTCCGCTTAGCGATCTACAAGGGTATGTAGATGCACTCTCCTTCCCCTCGTTGCTGGTTTCTCCATAGATAGATCTTGGTGACACGTAGGAAAATTTTGAATTTCTGCTATGTTCCCCAACAGTTTTACATTCAAATTGAATTTTTTGAACGTGAAATTCAATTGCATGGAGATTTTTTAAAATAATTTCAACGAACCAGATTATTTTTTTACATCACCAATGAACCAGAATTAATTCAGTGAACCTGTTAATTCAGCCTAGATGGACTGGCAGAGGAACTTGGCATTTTTTTCGATTTCTATTGAGAGTGATTCTATGAAGATTGTTCAAGCTATTCAGAATCTGTCTGACTATCGTGCGTCATGAGCAGTTACTACTGATGATTGTCGAAAGTTGTCGAGTTCTTTTGGCAAAGCGACTATAAATTATTGTCTGCGAGAGGTTAATGAATGTGCTCATGCTATTGCATGTTCTAGTTTTATGGGGCAGAAATCAAGCGTGTGGCTTGATAAACCTCGTGATTTCCTGAGTCCTCTTATTGTAAAAGACATGATTATTAGTTAAATAAAGTTTCCGAAGTTAAAAAAATATGAGCCCAGATGGACTGGACATACGGGTTGAGAGAAACTGGCTATTTTATTTTCAGCTACGAGGTTAGGAAAATGATGATGACACGACACCAGAGAAGACAGGAAAGTGTGACGCGGCCATGCTGACTGGACAAAAATCGGTGTGAAATAGGTCAAAACCGATCAAGAAGGGGCATTGTGGCCGGGCTTTCAGGAGTTAGAATATGGACTTACAAAACCCTCGCATGCATCCGCCTACCAGGAGGATCCATGGCGCCGCCGCCGGAGCTGAACCCCGACATCGTGGACGAGGTCCTCGTCCGCCTGCCGCGGGACGACCCCGCGGGCTTCTTCCGCGCCTCCGCCGTCTGCAAATCCTGGCTCCGCACCCTCACCGATCCCGTTTTCCTCCGCCGGTACCGCGACTTGCACGGTACGGCGCCCCTCGTGCTCGGGTTCCTGCACGACCCGGTCGACCGCAGCCTCGCTCGCTTCGTCCCCACCACAGCGTTCCGTCCGGCCGTCGCCGCCGACCACAGCACCTCCGTCGTGCTGGACTGCCGCCATGGCCGCGCCCTCTTCTACGACTACGGATCCTCGGAATTCATGTTATGGGATCCCATCACTGGCCGCGAGCGCCGGATGCGAGACGACGTGCCCATAGCTACACGAACCACACGGTGCTCTGCGCCGCGGGCGCCGGCTGCGACCACAGCGCCTGCAGCGACGGGCCGTTCCTCATGGCCTCCGCGGGCGTGGAGTGCATAGACTTGGTGCAGGCGGACGCTTGCGTCTATTCGTCGGAGACCGGCGTGCGGAGAGGACCAGACGGCATCTACCTCGATTTCAACTTGGAGGAAGCATACGATAAAAACTGTCCATACTACCTCCAGAGTGATCCGCCTGGTGTGCTTGTTGGGGGCACGCTCTACTTCGTCTGCAGGTCCAGCGCTCTTCTGCGGTACGACGTTCTGGGTACGCAGGGTCGAGGCTCCTTGTCGGTGATCAAGCCGCCTCCCGGCAAGTTTCCCGGCAGCAGAACCATTGTCACGAGGGCGGAGAACGGCGAGCTGGGATTGGCCACCTTGCGCCGTGACGTGCTCCAGCTCTGGTCGGCTGGGACGAGTCCTGACGGAGATGTCAAATGGGTGAAGCTGAACCGCATCCATCTCCGGAAGCTGACGCCTTTCAAGAGCCCAGCACGTTTGATTGGTTTTGCCGAAGACATCAATGTCGTTTTTGTGAGATCAGATGACCATGGCGTCTTCACTATTGAGCTCAAGTCATTGCTGATGAAGAAGGTGTGCGAGATGGACGAGGTCGACGATGTTTTTCCTTACGTCTGCTACTATACTCCAACTGGTACTTCCTCATCTTTGTTTGGTTAGTTGTGATGTGTGACTATTTCGTTAGGCGTCTAGTAATTCTTCTGTTTAGTGTTTCTGTAGCTCAGACTACATGGTACTCCTTATCTTTGTCATCCATTTCTGCATAGCGATTCATGCAGATACATTTGTCTTTTTTGTTTCTCTCAAACGACACAACATATAAACTTCAAATTTTGTAGAACAACAGTACATTCTACAATCTGAGAAAAACTTTCAGATTTTTTCATGCATTTTAAGTACTTAAAATAATATTTTTAGTCAAACAAAATCTCATTTTGTATATTTATATCAGACCAAAAAATTTGAAAGTTTTTTCACACATTGATGTTCTAATGTTTGTTTGATCTGCAAAATTTGAAGTTTATATGTTTTTTCATTTTAAAAAAACAAAAAAAAATCTTCTTGTTGTAAGTTAGTTGGAGAGTACGGATCTCAAAGCAAGGCTGTAGGGTTGAGGATAAGAGGTTTCACATAGCCTGAGCTACAAAGGAACTTTGCTTTAGTGCCTGATGAGTATTATAAAACTAAACCCTGATTTTATGTTAGAGAAAGGCGCTGACATATACTCCGGGCGTCTAGTTATTACTCAGACTACAAAGGACCCTCCTGTACTTCGCCCGCTTGTGGCCGGTGGTGTGGGGGGGGTGGGGGTGGGGGGGGGTTGGGTGTTCCGTACTCTGTTGAACTTGTTCGCTATGTGGTTTGCTTTATAGATAAAGCACGTGGTGAAAGCCCGTTTCTGCTCCGGTGCTCCCCCTGGGTTGAACGCGAGGGGGAGAAACACAAGGACGGCTGAGATCTGTCAAAAACGATTCGTGAAGAGGGGCACGATCGTCTTTTTATGCCCGAGGAGAGCGTGTGTACAACCCTGTAGAAGCCCGCACCGGCACGCGTACAACCCTGTACAAGCCCGCCACGGCCCGATTACTTTGTACACCGAGGGTATACATGTATTGTACGTGGGCGTTTGCTTTCCCTTGTCACGCGTGCTGCGGTCGTGGGCGTGGGCGGCGGCGGTCGTGGGCTATACGCTGTTGGCGCATGAAAACTTCCAAATCGTCACATCCTATAAAGAGGGAGGAACCACCACCGCCGCATCGCCCCACCATTTACCCCAAATCGCTCACTCCTCTCTCCTTGCCGCATCGTCTCCCCTCGTCTCCATCGCCCCGCCACCACACCTACTTGCTCAACCCCACCGCCTCCCTCTCTCTGGCGGGTTCTCTCAGGCTTCGATGGAGTAAGGTCGTGGCGCTGCCGTCGCTGCGCACGGAGATGTGGTCGAGGGCGCGGAGGCCGCCGCAGATGCCGATCAAGAAGTGGCCGCCGGCGGTGCGGGAGATGCCGCACCAGCCGCTGGATCGGTCCCTGCGGCGGCGGATCTGGTGGCGCAGGGGGTGGTGGGCTCGCACTCCATCGTGGAAGACCTGGTGGTGACGGCGTCTGGCGGCGCATTGGATGTAGGTGCGGAGGCGAGCGACAAGCAGGTGGTGGATGTGGTAATGCTTCTCGTTCCCCTCCTTTCATACTTGTACTAGATAAGCAGAAGATTTAGTAGATGGGGTTTTTTATAGTAGATTTGTGATTGATTGCGGCACCCCCTTTTGCTTGTTAGGGTTTTTTGATTGAATGGCGAACCCCATTTCAGAGTTAGGGTTTTTTCAAGTTGATTCGTGCTTGAATGCTAGAGACATCATAATGAGAGTTAGGTTATTTATATTAGAATCTGGATTGCCGCATGTGCTCAGATTCTGTTATGTGCTGTATATTTTGTTAGATTTGTTGTGCATATTCCCTCAGTGGGCCACGACAGGGGCTGAGCAACTACCCAGTGTATCTATTAAAGTTGATATTGTAGAAATGAGGTTTAAATCCTACTTTCTGTGACAGAAGTGTATCAATTAATTGTTGAAATGAACACAGTATGTTTAACTAGTGCGCAATTTTAAAATAGTTAGGAGCTTCACTTCATTATCTATAAACTCAAATTGTAGGTAGGTTTATTTTTTATCTGTAGGATTGCTGTAGTTATAAAGTAAACCATAAGTAGGTTTGGTAGACATGCAACTATGCCAGATGACCAAGTCATATTAAATTTATGTTGCCTAACTCCATGCATGTATGTCATATGAAATAGTTTCACACGTAGCACCAAAAATTGCACAAAGATTTCCTTTCACGAAGCTCATGGCATTACAATATACCATCCAATATACGGTTCAGAGAATAGGGCAGCTGATGCACCACTATGTACATTACATGAGCCAGATGAACTAAATGCAATTACTTGTTGTCAACCACAATGGGTCACTGATATAGTTGTAGGGTACATCAAAGAATGTACTACCTCCATTGGCAGACCTGAGCACTCACAAGATTTTTGTTGGTGCCCAGGCTGGCATTATAGTTTGAAGGACCACGGTCAGCATGATCTAAAATTTTAGATTGACCAAGCTATCATTGTAGAATGCTTGACCTTTGGATACAGTTTAATTTTAGGTCAAAGTATCATTTTAGGTTATTAGAAGCACATTGCAGATTGCTTGACCTTTGCATCTTGTGTTATGTAGTTAGTAGTATAATTGAATTAATTACTTATATATATTGCAGAATGAGGAAGCTGCTGGCAACAAGAGGAAGCTGGACATCGCTGGGTTCGACGACCCGTCTGATTCTGACGACGAGGAGGAGGTAACCCCAATCTGATTTATGTCTGTTTATTAATCTGTGTGAGACGTTGTTTGTTGATGATGCCCTATATGAATGCCTCTAAATTGGAATGTTATGTAGTTTATTCACTGATATCATAAAGTTGTGTTGTTTGGTAATTAATTAGCTCTAAATGGCATATTTGTAGTCTTTGATCATGAAATCATATCTGAATGCTCATAAATGGAAATATTGTGTTGTTTGTCCATTGAATTATTCTAAAATGGAAAGTTTTGTTATACTTTCAATTAATTGCTCTGAAATTTGTGATGTTTGTGCATTACTTAGCTGTAAATGGGATATGTGTGATGTTTTTTCATGAAACCATATATGAATGCATATAAATGAACTATTCTGTTATTTGTTCATTAAATTCTTCTAAATGGAACTATTTTGTTGTTTGTGCATTAAGTAGCTGTAAATGGGCTATTATGTTTGTTTGTTCATTACGTTCGATAAATGGCAATTATCTCGATGTTTGTTAATTACATTACTCTAAATGGGAAGTATGTATTTATGCAAATCATTTGTATGTGCTGATACAACTCTGGAGATGAGGTGGAAGAGTGGAACCACAGGTCCTTCATTGAGCATGAAGCCATGAAGATCAGGGAGAAGGGGAAGGCGGCGTACTTCAAGTGGGGCAAGTTCAGGTGCCCATATTGCACCACTAAGCCAATTCCCGAGGATGGGCTGTATGAGCACCTTATGGCACATGCACGCGGTTTAACCACGAGTGGGAGCGACGTGAAGATCAGGGCAGAGCATGCAGCCCTCCTGAAGGCTATGGGTCCCATCTAGTCACCCTCTGTCAAGCTGGTAGTGGAACTAATCATCGTCAGTATAGTTGATGATGTTTAACTTTTGCGCTAGTATGGTTGTGAACTGTGAATCTGGAAGGTGGAAGTGTTTGTGAACTGTTAAGTAGTATGGCAGACTCTTAATTATGGCTGAGACTTAATTAATCTAGTATGTCTCTGAAGTATATCAACTGTCTAGAAGCAGGTCAGCTATGCTTTGTTGCAGTGTCTATATTCTGATGCTACAATGATCACAAGAGGGTGCTTCAATGTTGCTTCTTGATGAGACATCTGCATACAAGGTGGGCATGTGCTTGGTAATGGTGTGTGCAAAGAACCAGCCTTATCTACATAGGATAGATACTAAAAACATTGACTTGAGGTTTTAATAAGTTAGAATGATCGAATCTTCCATTACAAATATATTATTAAATTTAGAAAATGTTGAAAATCCTTTTTTGTCAATATTCTTAAGTTAGCACACTAGTAGAAAAAGGGTCAAACGTGAAGCACAGTAGTGCCGGTTTGATTTTGGCCCGGTACTCCTGGTACCATTAGTGCCGGTTCGAACGGATGTGCATTAATGCCGGTTCGGGTTGAACCTTTAGTACCGGTTCATGGCACGACCCGGTACTAAAGGATGGTGGCGTCGGTAGCGTCGGGGCCTTGATGATCACCTTTAGTACGGTTAAGTGGCACAAACCCGGTACTAAAGACTAACTTAGTACCGGTTCGTGCCACGAACCGGTATTAAAGGTTTGACCTATAGTATCGGTTCTTGCCACGAACCGGTACTAAAGGGCAATTTTCAATCCCTACCCCCCCCGGTATATCGCCATTTCAGTTTTGAAAAATACAAAAGAAAATGATAAAAATTCAAAAAATAAAATTCTTCGAGATGTAGTTATATCACTACATCTACTAGTTAGGAAAATTAAAAAACTTAAATTTGGACATGTTTTGCAAAAAGTGTAGGGAAAATGTAAAACGGCTATAACTTTTGCATACGATGTCGGGAAAAAAACGTATAATATATCAAAAATTCAGCAGAAAACCCAAGATCCGATGGAGACCGCCACTGACCTGTTTGGAATTTTTAGAATCCTCAAATTCGAAAAGGAAAAAAAGATATGGTCAAATTTCAGTTTTTTTAAAAAAATTTGGTTAAATTTGGTCAAACAACTTATTCAACAAGTATTAATGTTACTACATAATTATTCAAGAATATTAGTGTTACTAAATAATTATTTCAATTTTTGAATTTTGGTCAAACTATGGTCAAACTATGGTCAAACTATGGTCAAACTTATTCAAGAAATATTAGCGTTACTAAATAATTACTGTTTTTTTAGAATAATAGTTTCATACTCAAACGGTGAAATGTGTGACTTCATGCTCAAGCTAAACTCACGAGGGTTAATAGGATTGACATCTTACTATTGTCGAAAACAACAAGTGCAGACTTCGAAGCGAAGGAGAATAGAACCCAAAGTTAAGCGTGCTCGGGCTGGAGTAGTGAGAGGATGGGTGACCCGGTCGGGAAGTTAGATGATTTGGAATGAGTGATCCACACTTGAGCAGTTAATAGAGGTGATTAGAGACTAAATCATCAAATAATTCAGAAAAATTAAAAATAAAAAAATCAAATTTTTTTTCCAAAATTTTCAAAAAAAATTTTCAAAAAACAAAAACCTTTAGTACCGGTTGGTAACACCAACCGGTACTAAAGGTCCCCCTTACCAGGGCGTGAGCTCACGCCACGTGGTGGCACTTTAGCGCCGGTTCGTGCCGAACCCATTACTAAAGGGGGGGCCTTTAGTGCCCACACTTTAGTGCCAGTTCCATAACCGGCACTAAAGGCCCTTACGAACCGGCGCTAAAGCTCCGTTTTCTACTAGTGGCATGATTGAATATTCCATTTCAAATATAATATAAAAAATTTGAAAATGTTGACAATCCTTTATTGTCAATGTTCATAAGTTAGCATGATTGAATATTCCATTTCAAATATATTTTTAGAATTAGAAAATGTTGAAAATCCTTTTTTTTCAATGTAAATAAGTGAGCATGATTGAATATTCCATTTGTAATATATTTTTAAAATTAGAAAATGTTGAAATTTGTTTTTGTCAATGTTCATAAGTGAGCATGATTGAATATTCCATTTGAAATAAATTATAAGAATTAGAAAATTTTGAAAATCTTTTTTTGTCAATTCATAAGTTAGCAAGATTGAATCTTCCATTTCTGATATATTTTAAAAAGTGGAAATTTTGGAGGTGGTCGCTAAAATCACCGCCTTCTGGAAGGACCATTTGGTCTAGCTTACATGGTGATTTTTTGCACCACCTCCTAATCACACAAATTTTCTTTTAAATGGTGACCACATGTGCCAAACATGGCTATGAAAGAAAATTTGGAAAAAATAAATTTTACAATGCCCCCTTGAGGTGTAGACCGATGTTTGGACCAGTCAGTCTATAGGGCAGTATGATATCAAAAAAAAATCTTGGAAACCTAGCTTTGTTTGTGGAAGAGGTCATGTTTGCAAGAGTTGAGGTGATTTGGAGGTGGTCAAAAAAATCACCGCATTCCGGATGGGCCATTTGGTCTAACTTAAGCCAGTTTTTGAACAAAGCTGATTTTTTCCACCACCTCGAAATCACACAAATTTTCTTGTACATGGTGACCCACATGTGCCAAACATGGCTATCAAAGAAAATTTGGAAAAGAATATTTTACAATGCCCCTTGAGGTATAGACCGATGTTTTGAGTAGCTAGTCTAGAGGGCAGTATAAATTCAAAAAAAGATCCAAAAAAATAAAACCTTGAAAACCTAGCCTACTTTGTGCTAGAGGTCATGTGTGCCAAAATAGAGGTGATTTGGAGGTGGTCGAAAAAATCACCGCATTCGGAAGGGGCCATTTGGTCTTAACTTAAGCCAGTTTTTGAACATAGGTGATTTTTTCCACCACCTCGAAATCACCCAAATATTCTTGTAAACGGTGACCCACATGTGCCAAACATGGCTATCAAATAAAATTTGGAAAAAATAATATTTTACAATGCCCCCTTGAGGTATAGACCGATGTTTTGAGCAGCCAGTCTATAGGGCAGTAGGAATTCAAAAAGAAATCAAAAAATATAAAACCTTGAAAACCTAGCATTGTTTGTGCAATAGGTCATGTGTGCCAAAATAGAGGTGATTTGGAGGTGCTCGAAAAAATCACCGCATTCCGGAGGGGCCATTTGGTCTAACTTAAGCCATTTTTTGAACATAGGTGATTTTTTCCACCACCTCCAAATCACCCAAATTTTCTTGTAAACAGTGGCCCACATGTGCCAAACATGGCTATCAAATAAAATTTGGAAAAATAATATATTACAATGCCCCCTTGAGGTATAGACCGATGTTTTGAGTAGCCAGTCTAGAGGGCAGTATGAATTCAAAAAATTAAAAAATATAAAACCTTTGGAACCCACCTTTGTTTGTGCAATAGATCATGTGTGCAAAAGTTGAGGTCATTTGGAGGTGGTCAAAAAATGACCGCATTCCTGAGGGGCCATTTGGTCTAATCTTAAGCCAGTTTTTGAAAAAATGTGATTTTTCCAACCACCTCCAAATCACAGAAACTTTCTTGAACATGGTGACCCACATGTGCCAATCATGGCTATGAAAGAAAATTTGGAAAAAGAACTTTTTACAATCCCCCCCTGAGGTATAGACCGATGTTTTGACCAGTCAGTCTAGAGGGCATTATAAATTAATAAAAAATTCAAAAAAATATATAACCTTTGGAACCAACCTTTGTTTGTGCAATAGATCATGTGTGCCAAAGTTGAGGTCATTTGGAGGTGGTCGAAAAAATGACCGCATTCCGCAGGGGCCATTTGGTCACTTAAGCCAGTTTTTGAAAAAATGTGATTTTTCCCACCACCTCCAAATCACACAAACTTTCTTGAACATGGTTACCCACATGTGCCAATCATGGATATGAAATAAAATTTGGAAAAAGAATGTTTTACAATGCCCCCCTGAGGTATAGACCGATGTTTTGACCAGTCAGTCTAGAGGGCATTATAAATTAATAAAAAAATTCAAAAAAATATAAAACCTTTGGAACCCACTTTTTTTGCGCAATAGATCATTTGTGCAAAAGTTGAGGTCATTTGGAGGTGGTCGAAAAAATGACCGCATTCCGGAGGGGCCATTTGGTCTAACTTAAGCCAGTTTTTGAAAAAATGCGATTTTTCCCACCACCTCCAAATCACACAAACTTTCTTGAACATGTTGACCCACATGTGCCAATCATGGCTATGAAAGAAAATTTGGAAAAAGAATTTTTTACAATGCCCCCCTAAGGTATAGACCGATGTTTTGACGGTCGATCTAGAGGGCATTATAAATTAATAAAAATTCAAAAAATATAAAACCTTTGGAACCCACCTTTGTTTGTGCAATAGATCATGTGTGCGAAAGTTGAGGTCATTTGGAGGTGGTCGAAAAAATGACCGCATTCCGGAGGGGCCATTTGGTCTAACTTAAGCCGGTTTTTGGAAAAATAATTTTTTACAATGCCCCCCGAGGTATAGACCGATGTTTTGACCAGTTAGTCTAGAAGGCATTATAAATTAATAAAAAATTCAAACAATTTCAAAATAATTTATTAGATGACTTGAAGGTCAAAACATTAACTTGTCATATATGTAAAAATAATATGTATATTGAACGCAAGTGAGCATGTTTATAATTTAGTGTGTGATGCCAATCATGGCTATGAAAGAAAATTTGGAAAAAGAATTTTTTACAATGCCCCCCTGAGGTATAGACCGATGTTTTGACCAGTCAGTCTAGAAGGCATTACAAATTAATAAAAAGTTCAAACAATTTCAAAAAAAATTATTAGATGACTTGAAGGTCAAAACATTAACTTGCCATGTATTACAAAAAAAAAATGTGTATTGAATGCAAGTGAGCATGTGTATAATTTAGTGTGTGATTTGAAGATCAATACACATGGCAATATGCCAAAAAAAGTGCCCACCTACAAGAGCAGGAGAATTCATACTCCACGGCCTGCATACGACTAGGAACCCTGCTGTGCATGGGCCAGGATGCAGGCCCGTGGTGCAGAATATCTCTGCTACTAGTAGGCCCCCACGTGGCAGAGGGTACGAGAGTTAGGAAATGTCTTGTCTGCAATTGATAGGAGCTTGTGAGGGAGTCGTGGCGGGTATATAAACCGGTGCGGCGCTCGCTTGGCGAGGTGGGACTAAACTCCCACCACCCAACGGCTATCTTGGCACTGCGATGTGCCTGGCTGGCTCCGCCTTGGGCCCAATTAAGGGCTGGCCCAGGGCAGCCTTACCCATAGCTGATATGTTTTCTATTTTCTTTGTTTCTTTTCTTGTTTATATTTCTAATATTTAAAATCAAATCTCTTTTTTCTATATTATTTGTAAAAGTGTTTACTAAAATTTAAAAAATAAGGCAAATTTTGTTGTGTTTTATTTCATTTGTTCGTTCTCTTTTGTATATTGATAATATTTACGAAATATAAACTAAAATGGTGTGTTCTATTTTAATTGTTAATTCTAATATTTCTTATCTTTATTATTTTTGAAATATTTTAGTTTGTAAGATAAAATGTTACTGTTTTTATTTCACTTCTTCATTCTAATATTTGTTCTCTTCTTTATATTCAAATATTTCCAAAATGTAAGATAATATGTTATGTTCTATTGCACTTCTTCATTATTTCAATTCTTCATTCCAAATTATAAATTTTATTTTCTGTTTGATACTTGAAATATTATTAAATCAAATGTAGTTGGGACGATTCATGCATACCTCCACATGCACCATGTACCAGGACCAGTTTATCTTCTCGGTCTCACCAATTCGCACCAAACTGTATGCACACCCTAGGATGACCATGGCAAGCATGCATGACGAGTATCGTTCATTTCCAAAACTCAATGCTTTTTCTAGGGTTTTTCCGTGACAAAACCCTACAACACCTTCCCCACGTGATAACGTGTGTTTTGTGTCTGAACTCGTGCACACCTTGCAGGGGGGCAAATTGGCCATGCTCACATGCTCCCAAAAGTTGGGGTCATCTCATGCATGCCCCCACATGCACTATGTACAAGGTGACCATTCTGGTCTGGAGATCAGGTCTGAAATTGGTTTTCCTTGACGGTCCCACCAAATGGTCCCAAACTTCATGCATACCCCACGATGACCATGGCATGCATGCATGCGTGACAAGTATCGTTCATTTGCGACACTCGATGCATTTTCTAGGGTTTTCCGACTACAAAACCCTACAACACTACCCCCACGTGACGCAACGTGCGTTTTGTGTCCGAATTCGTGCACACCTTGCCTGGGGGACCACATTGGCCAAGCCCACAAGCTCCCAAAAGTTGGGGTCATCTCATGCATGCTTCCACATGCACCATGTAAAAGCAGGACGAGTCGGGTCGGCCGGAGGTCAGGTCTGAGATTGGTTTTCGTTGACGGTCCCACCAAATGATCCCTCACTTCATGCATACCCGACGAGGGCCGTGGCTTGCATGCGTGACAAGTATCGTTCATATGCACGACACTCGATGCAATTTCTAGGGTTTTCGCGACAAAACCCTACAACACTGCTTCACGTGATTTAACGTGCTTTTGTGTCCGAATTGTGCACACCTTGCCTGGGGACCACATTGGCCAAGCCCACATGCTCCCAAAAGTTGGGGTCATCTCATGCATGCTTCCACATGCACCATGTACAAGCAGGACCATTCGGGTCTCTGAGGAGCAGGTCTGAAAGTGGTTTATGCGTAACCTTTTTTCCTTTTTAAAGAATGACATTCTATGTCCAATATCTCGATCAAGTACCTTTGAAGCAAAAACTCTATAGGTTTGATACCTGTATCTATTCTTCTTTACGATCTCACGAAATGATCCCAAACTTAAGCCGTAACCTCACGATGACCATGGCATGCATGCATGACAAGTATCGTTCATTTCCGATTTTCGATGCATGTATAATATTGTAGAAATGATAGAGATACTATAAATATTGTTGAACATATACAAGTATACAATAACTAATATGTGTCACAAAGAGTTTTTTTTTAGGGATGAACCAATGATATTTATTTTGAGGGAAGAAACAATCCAGGTAGGTGGGCCGGCCCAGACCGCAAATAAGTGTCGGATCCATATTGTGGAGCCCACAACGAGGCGCTTTCCATGCACGTCGATCACACGCATCGTCGATCACGGGAGTAGTTGCCGATTCTGTTACACAATTCTGGGATCGTGCTAATCCATATGTTCCTAATCCCTACGATTGAGGAGCACGTTCAGCCTCGCTTCAACGGAGGAAAATATAGATCGCGAAGCTTGGCCACGGGGAGATTCTGACGACCTAGGCGTCGACCTCAGATATAATCTCCTCCTCCTCGCACATGTCGTCGACTAGATCGACTCCTGCCGCGAGGCGTCGACAGCTCCGTCCGCCGCATCCCACACGCCACAAAAACCCCGAGAAGATCAAGGTCGTTCGCGTGCAGAGCCGACCTCGACGAACTACGTCGAGAACGCATCGCCGACTTCTTTCATCTTCGTCGACAGATCAAGTAAATTGTCCTCTTTCCCTCGCGCCTTCAAAGCAAGCTACTTCCTCCGTCTCGTTGCTTTGATGGACTTAGGTTTACCACATAATTTCAACTAGTATGAACTGGACTAGATGCGTTCTGACCAGATGGCGTAGATGAAAACATTCTTTGGTTCTTTCATAGCATGGTAGAATAAGATGTTGTTTCTCGAGAAGCATGACGCAATACATTTTTGTCACAAGATCCAATTATATTTTTGTCACACGATCCAATTATAATATTATGCACATAGAACATTAAAGAGTTATTAACATTAGATGTTGATGAACCTCAAATAGGTACCATTGCTATAGACTCTAGTTTATTTATAGCCGAACAATTTGTCACCCTGTTAGTAAGACAACCAGACGAATAAGTAACAGTTTACCATATTAATTTTATTGATTATATAATTTATATGATACTCAAAGAACTTGATCAGATGCAAGTAAATTCAATAACCAATTGTAGTTATTTTTTTATTGCCTCATGTCAGCACACACTTGGCTGCATGTTGCAGTATACATGGTGATAGTTTTGTATTTCCATTAGTGTTATTTTTGCATTAGTGTTAGCTACTGCCAGAAAGTTTTATATTTTTGCATGCCTATTGTTATTTTTGCTTTAGTGCTAGCTAATGTCATGAAGTTATATATTTTCTTTCAATAGGATGGACGAGCTGAATGGAGAAATAGTATGCTTGTGATGGAGAAATAGTGCAAGCTTGTTGCAGATCTATCGAGCGGTCAACGCAGCTTAGAGTGGCTGATACATCATTGCGCAGCATGCTGCAGATACCATCTATTAAGATGCGTGCCCTGCTGATTAGGTATATGATTGAGAATTTTCAGGCCAGCACGGGCAGATTCATTATACAAGAGCAGGTTGGGAGGTGACTCTCGGTGCGGTCGACGTCGAGTGCATCTTTAACCTCGAGAACCAAGGACTGTCCGCCCGGACATTACATTGAAGAAGGCGAGGACATGAAGGAGTGGGTGCCGCCACAATTTCTCAAGAAGACATCAGAAAACATAGTGATAGATAATCTCATTGAGGACATAATTAAAAGTAAAGCCACCGACGACGATTTCCTTCAAGAAAGTAGTGCTGCTCCTGTTAGGAACAATTATTGCTCCCATGTCGAAGCAAGATTGTGCCAAAGCAATACTACGCTTTGGTCTACGATGTGAAACGTATTTCAAAGATTAACTGGAATGCCTTCACCATGCGTGTTCTCCTTGATTGCCTTCGCATAGTGAAGAAAGGCAAACACCTGCGCCAATGGCCGAAAGGCAATTTGGCTCTCTTGCAGTTACACATATAAGACCTGTTGCATAATGTCAATTATCATATCATTGCAATTTTATGTGATGTATTTTACTAACTCTAAATCCTTATATTTTTTTTGTAGTACTTGTACCGGGAGAAGGTGCAACCGGTCCAAGGCGAATCGCCTTATAATACCAACTTGTCCATACAACCTCTTATGAGGAATCGGATGAAGGTGCAGCCACTAGGAGAGATAGGTTCGACTTTGATAATGGGCGCGGCCGTGGTAACGTAAGGGTAAGTCATTGTGTTTCGTCTTTCTTAAATGTTTTGTAACTTAATACTATTTATTTTTATTCATCACATGTACTTCAATATCGCATGCAGATCGAAAATAATATCACCCAGAGTATAGGGCTCACGAGCCCGACATCCCAAATAATGCGCCTACCATGAAGCCAAAAACCAAGCTCTGAATCGAAACGGAAAGAAGTCGACGACAGCCGCATTGTCGGAAGATTTGATGAAGCTTGTAATGAAGCGGTGCATGGACTTCATACACACCGAGATGAGGCAAATCCCTGATATAGTTGCTGAGGTGTCACACCCAAACTTTATAGTTTAGAGTATATTTGCTGTTTTAAACCATGCTACCATTACTAAGTTTATATTTCTATTGCAGAGGTTGTTGGAGAAGTTGAACAAAGCAGGTGTCATGTACAAGCCGGCTGCTGCCGTGCCATCCATGGAGAATGATCCGGACGAAGTGGATTAGATTCGAGAATGGTCCATACGAAAAGAAGGAATTCGTGTACAAGGAAGACATGGACAGTGATGGACACCGATCATTGACATGACGCAGCCTGATATAGTGCTTCCCGACCATAAAACCGTGCACGAGGTACTATGTATTTATCTTTCTGCCTATAATTTTCGTTTATCGTCCAGAAATGTTCACACGATTTAGTTTTCAAACAGAAACCCCACCGAAGCTGAATGGACACAAGGAAGCTTCACCTTCTAAGCGTAATGATGTATGTGGGGCTACACCGGAAAACCCTTGGGTGGTTGGTACTTCTCGTAGCACATTCATCGGACATAGACATTTGTCCATCTTCCGCCGGCAAGTTCATGGCTAAGGCGAATGGAAAAAGGGTGCAATAATCGATATGGATGACGAGGTTATGTCCGTAAGCGGAAGCGGACTGCTCCCAAGAAATTTGAATCCCCTTCGCGACTTGACAAGCCCGGCAGGCGTATCAGCCGTGGTCGAGAGAGCCTCTGGTACTAGTAATCGCTACTAGAGGTATCGTAACTAACATTCTTAATTTTTTATTTACTACCAATGCATATGATCACCATTGTTGACGCGTTCATATTATTTCATGCAGCTCTATTTTCGAACAATAATGTGCCGGAGGTTGTGGCAGATGAGTTGACGCCGGAAATAATTGATGCTGCTGTTTCATTTGTCGAGTTAGCTGCTAGCACTGAGAAGAACAAGAACAAAAAAATTTACTACGATTGAAGGCCGTGGCATAACTCGACTTCCGAAAGGATTCTACCGGTACTAGGCCATAGATGGCTGTCGGACGATGTAAGTACTACTTGCATGTCCTATTTTTAAAATGCTCAAAAATCTATGTCTCAACTCTCAACATGTAATGCGCTGATATTCTATGCAGGTTATTGATGCTTATATGGGACATTTGGAGCTACGTGTTGGTCATGATCATTACCTCTGTCCAGCGTGGAGGTCCAAATTCCTTGTAGATCGTGCTATCGGAAATGACGATCCATTGCCATCTAGCTGCAACATTGATAGTGCTCTGACCAAAGCTGGGGCAGTTCATAGAGTCACGAAAGAGTATCTGTATGCGTGATAAGGTACGTAATGTTTGTGATTCATCACTACAGTGATAGTTCATCAAGTATTTCTTTTGCTACGTGCTGGTTTTTGCACTTTGTAGACGATATCGCGTTGAATATCAACAATAGCCATCGGATGACCGTGCTCATGCACATGATCAAGAAAGAATTCCAAGCTCTCGATTCGCTCTATCCTCCTGGACTGACCGAGAGGGACTGTTAAAGCACCGTAATGTAACCAACATTTGTACCATTGCTCTTACATATTGTTTATGATTGTTCTTTAACACTATCCTCTTTATAGCGAATGGCTATAGCACACGATATGCGTCGAGCAAATCTTATTACACCAGGGAAATATCCGGACGTAAGTAAGTGGCCTATCAAGGAGTATGACATACCCCAGCAAGAGGATGGGTGAGTTAATAGGACATCATGCACAATCAAACAACAACACACATTTTTGTATTGCCCACCGCTAATGTCTGCATATGTACCAGGAACTCTTGTGGCCTTTTTGTCACGTAATGTCTAGAACATTGGGACGGGGACAAAATCACCCGCAAATTTACACAGGTATGCTGTTATTTTCGTTTGTAGACTAGCTACTATGGTGGTGTAGCAACTTCGGTTCATGTAACCTTTATGTCATTTTTTGCAGGCCACCGTTGACGCAAGTAGAAGACGCTTCGTCACAGAGTTGATTATGTCACCTTCAAACACGATGGAGTGTGTGAAGAACAAAATTCGAAATCATAAGCAAAAGGCGCTACCAAGAATCCATGCGGCATGCAAGATTGAAGTTTTAGTGGTTTGGATTTAGTCCGGTCGAAGGTTTCGACGGCATGATTATCTTAGGGGTTCTATCATTTTATGTAATAAATAGGGCACATGCATGTGTATGTGTCTCATCCGGACAATTTGCTCGTGACAAGACAATTCGGTCATAAAATTCGCTCGGAGAAGACAATTTGGTCGCATTCAATAAAGTTTTGGCTTCACTTATCAATTGTTCTTGCTTAATATTTTCTCCTTCTCCAATTTTTTAATTGTATTTTTCACGGCTTCACTTATCAACTGTTCTTGCTTAATATTTTTCTCCTTCTCCAATTTTTATAATCTATTTTCTCTTCAACTGCTCTCGTAAGTTTCATATTAAAATTTCACAATCTTAACTTTTTTAAACTCTACCAAGCTTAGCATTCTGCCTTAGCTATCCGCATGTCATCATCTTGCATAATCTCGGTAATTCCCCTCATCACATTATTATGAAAAGTAGTCATGGTAGATAAGTAAATATATCAAGCCAAAATGTAATATTACACTCATCAAAATTAGTCATGTCATTTCGTTGGCTCTATCGTGTGTTATCAGGCATCATGTTTTTCTAGTTTGTTTTACAAACCCGTCGTTTTTTATTATATGTATAATTAACTTTTTCTCGTACTCACCATAATGCCGTGCACGGCCCATCTAACCACGTGAGGGGCCCCACAGTGAGGGCTATCTTCCCCAAGCAGCGCCACACCAGCCCATTTTGCCGTGTTCACATCGATCTTTCCCTTTTCTCGTTTCCTTTCCAAATCCCTAGCCCTCCCTCTCTATTTGCGCCTCCAAATCTCGACGGCGAAAAGCATGACAGCGAAATGAAGTCAAGCATCGGGCCAAGGCGGCGGGCGAGAAGAGCGGTGGCGACCGCAAGTTAGGTCGAACCCTGGTCCTGCAAGCAGGTGGGCCGATTCATGGCACAGGAGGCAGCGTGGCGGATCTAGTGGAACAGGGACGGGGTTTCGTGGCGGCGGCGGGCGGAGAACCCACGGCTAGGATTTCTTGATGCTATACTTTGGTGGCAAAAGGTAAGTTCTTTACCGTTGTTCTTTACATCCCAAAGCATTATCGCCCATAATTCATCACCGTGGCCATGACAAGCTCCATCTATGTGGTCATCGAAACTCCTAGTGCCCGTGGTTCCGCATAGATGCGCAGACAATTTTGGCAGCGCATTCGGGGATGTGTGTTTGAGGTTAGTGTACCGAGCATGATCTTCAAACTAGTATCGCTATTGCGGTCAAGCTGCAAAAAGTTCGATGTTTAACGCTTGCGGCGACAAGTTCAGTTATAAAATGACTTGAATTGCTCATGATTTATTTAGAATGATATCACTTCTGAGTATGTTGAATGGGTTGATGGGGAGTGGGATAGCAAAGCAAAGTCAGTCATTAAGTATCTTGCCATGAAGAACAAGAAACCTGGAGACTAAGATTACGAATATGAAGCTGAAATTAAAAGGAATGAGATAGAAAAGAGGGCAATGGTTAAGATGCACTAGGAGATATTTCTCTATAGGGATAGGATTTTAGGATTTGGAGGTCTTCTGTATCTTGGCCTGCTTGCGATTATGATTGCTGTCATAGTTAGCAAGTAGATTGTTCATAAAGTTATTGACATCATTGTAATTGACATGATGAAATGATGCTGAATTATTTGCTATTCAGTTTATGGGCAAAGTGTAACAGTAGATTGCAGCATAAATAACATGGGGCCATAATGATTGGTAGACAGTGCACTTTTGGCATGTTCTATATTTGGCGAGACAATGCACTTTGGCATGTCACGTATTTCATGAACAATGCACTTTTGGCATGTTCTATATTTGGTATGTGATGCACATGGGCACATCACCTAGCAACACTACTGATTTATGTAGCAGACTAGTACATTGCCTTGTTGCAACATAGGAGCAACATCTAGCAGCTTCCATGCAACACTGAAGCAAAGCAACAATACATATTCAATATTCAGAAATTTAACTGAACTTGGCACTTAGGGTGAGCAGTAGATATTCAGTTCTTCAGCCACAAAGAACCCGATCAAACTGCCGTACCGATTGCATTACTTATATGCTTACATATAAAAGCATACCTAACCAACATCAAACCCAAAATAATGTTAACTTATATGCTGAAACATATAACAGCATACCTAACTTAAGATAACGTAAGCTTCATCCTCCTTCAAAGAATCGTGCCCATCTTCACTTCTTCAGAAATTTGAGGCGGCGTGAGCGGCGCACCACACACGGAGAAGCCTTATTCTTGACCACCGCCGGCGCCACCTAATCCTGAGCCACCTCCTCTTCTTCCACCTTCACTATGTCAGGGTGCAGGGGAAGGAGCTCGACGTCGATGGGCATTGTTTTGCCACCCTCGACGGCAACCAGCGCTACCATCTGCACGGCGTCCTCCTCGCCCTCCTCAGGGTCATCAGGGATGAGCAGTACCTCGTCCACGTCGTCCTCCACGACGTCAGAGCCCAACGGCAGGACTGGCTTCGGCACGTGGCGGACCTGGTAGTCCGGGCTCACGGGCGCAGGGATAGCGAGCTCGACGTCGATGCGCTCCGCCATCGACGCGACGCGTGCTGGATCTGGCCGCAGCGTCATGGTGGTGGAGCGGTACATCCACCACCTTGCACGCTGAATAGGAGTCGCTCAAGCGTGGCCTCTCGCATTGCCCAGACGAGGAGGAGAGCGGCGGGACGCCGCAGCCGTAGGGGAAGGCGCGCTTCTTCTCGGCGTCGGTGAGGACTTTGACGAGGCCACGCGCGTGGTTGAACAACATCTCCGTGCTGGGGAACCAGCCGCACACCTCCGCCAACTAGGCGCGCCACCCCTCGTCATCGCCGGCGAGGTTCATCATCGCTCTCTGCCAGCCGAGGCTTTTCTCCATGGAGGCGGCTGCAGCGGTCGCCGACGGGGGTTTTCTCGATCTACTGTAGGTGGGGATAAGGGGAGTTCGAACCGGCGCGCGAGGTAGGTGGGTGAATGTGTGGTGGGGAGTGGTAAGTTAGGTGATTTAATGGCAGTTAGGACGTGGGGAGGGGAAATGTACAATATTCTTTCTAATTTATAGCTAACTTATTTAGGTCGGACTTTGTTGTTTATTTAGAGATGTAAAAATTTGACACTCCCACTAAACAAAGTGTCGATCGAGTTGCTACAACTAGATGATGCCCCGCGCGTTGCTGCGGGAACCGTGTTAAAACCAATCCATAAATTAGTGCTTAAAACTAATGAAATTAAATGTAAGAGTTTTACATGTTAAAAATGATAAAACTTAAAAGAAGTGTGTGTGGCAAAATGATGTATAAAAGAGAAAAAAAATCCCCACAAATAGAAGACATGATTGATGAAGTGGCGTTGTTTGAGTTGATAGGTTAATGCAAGAAATGCATGCATGCGTTGGGGAAAATAAGACATGCATGACCAATGAGGTGGCATAATTTACATTAATGCAAAAAGTAACTTATGAGCACATGCATGATTCCTTGATGCCACACAATTTTGATCGGAAGGCAGTAAATAATTGAGGTGATGTGGAAGCACGCATGTGTAGACAAATCTAGTAGTGGGGGCTAGCTATTTAGGTATAGAAGAAATATATAGGATCCAAACACGATGTTAAACGTCGAACTAAAATTGATGCCATAATGTGAAAAGGATATACTGCCATTCACTCGATTTATCCGTAAAAAATTGAAGCAAGTGTTCTACACTTCTTCCTTCTCCACTGTTCTGCACATCATAGAAGACAAGATAAGTTAATGAATGATAATTTGTTCAATAATCCAGAATGCATACAAACACTTACTTCTGATTTAGTTTGCATTTCTAGCTACGTTTAGTGTGTCCTAGCAATTTGCAAGCGCCGCACCGGTAATTCAACACAACAAAAGAGAGTGGTCTACCATTTTTAGAGACAGGGCGGGTCTCATCTACCTTTGTTGCACCTTTGCTGGACACTTTAATAGGATCTTTAACTGCGACCATGTTGCCTTCACCATCGTCTACATATTCAACTGCACACTTACATCAAGTCATTTATATTGTTGCTCAAATTTTCCTGTAGCAGATCATACTCATGACTCTTAGCTATCACAGCCTTCAAACTATCCTGTAACTGATCCCACAAAGCTGGGTGTTTGCATGCCGCATGCATAGCTTCCAAGCTAACACACTGACCTGGCTATATTTCATTCTTTCCTCTCGCCCCAAATTCAACCATATCCCAACAGATCGCTTGTGCGCCTGGGCAGTCCCAACCTTGCTTGTTTCGTGAACCGAACAAGAACTAAACACTTTGGTATTTCAGATATGTTCAAGTACTTCAAGACGTGGAATATGTGTTTGCAAGGTAGACCCTTTCGAATCATTCTTACCGCAGCTGCACCGTATAGGTTCTGCGGAATTTCATCGCTGTATACTCCACCCAAAAACGGCTATTCGGTTTGTTCTTCCAGGCCACGATTCTGCTGTGATCCGTCTCCCAGCTTAATTTCTACAATCTCCATGCCATCAATTTTTCTAAGATCATCTTGCAACATATAGAAGTTTGCTTTGGAGTGAAGACGTGAGAAGCAGCTATCTCAAGTTCCTCGAGCTAGTAATCGCACCGTAAACTCGTGGAGGCCGTGCAGTCATGTCGCGCCTCGTTTTCCGCGGATACGCATAACGGGCGTTCTCATAATGCAAAATCATATCCACCAGGGTCATTTCACCGTCTAGGTGGAGGTGAAGGCATGAGTTTAGGCTTTCACTCTGCTGGTTGCTTTTCATGCCGAGCCAAAACCCTCTGTCGAGATAAGCCGCGCCCCAGCCTCCTCTTCTTATACATCCGTCTCAACCATGTTACTGTTTTTCCGATTGCCATCTTTTGGTAACGCGTGCCATCTCTCCTCAAGCGTGGCCGTGGGCGTGTTGTAGTCTGAAGGGTTCGAACTCCTTCAAGGACTTGGGACCGAGGTGAATCTTCATTTTTTTCTATATGCCACGTTACATATACGGTGCCACACGCCCGCAAGACTTCACGAATTGCCTTGATCATCGCAGCGTCGGCGTCTGTGATTACACTCTTCGGCATCTTTTGACACATGGACCTCAAAAAAGTCTACAGCAGCCACACGTATGTCTGTTCGGTCTCATCCGAAACTATGGCACAACCAAAAAGCAGTGGTCTTCCGTGATTGTTAAGACCAACAAAAGGTATGAATGGCATACCATAGCGATTCATCTTATGCGTCTTTGTCAAATACAAGCACGTCGCCAAAGTCCTCATAGTCATGACGAGACTGGAGTCACACCGAACATCCTATTCAAGTGTCCTTCCTTATCTAGCATATACTCGAAAAAGAAGCTAGGATCCCTCATTTCCCTCACGGCCATGATGCCTATGGCTGTGGCAGCATCACCTTTGAAAGCAGCTTCCTCTTCTCCCCGCACAAAGGTTGTATATTTCACGCTGGTAAAACCAACACCGCCATACCATACATCTTTGCTGATGAGGGAATCCATCATGTCGTGAATTCTAATCCCTGCAGCTCCCATGGACATTATCTCATGCTTCAAACTCTTTGATTTTTTCGTGGGACCAAAGAAAAGGTACCTCGTCCCGTCCCGCCAACATATGGCTATGCTTGTCCTCAAAACTTGCAACATACCAAACCCCACGCTTTTGGTCAAGCTTGATCGGTGTGCTTCGCAAAAGCAGCGTGTCTCGGCTCTGAGCCGACGGCTGTGCCCTTCCTCGGTTAGCAACTTGCTGTCACGTTTCCCTTGTCTAGAACAAACAAACCTCCTATAACGCATAAGATGTGCCTCGGTTTTGGTATACCTGACCTTATTCTTCCTAATGCTGAAACCATTAGCTTTAGCATAGCTGTTGTAGAAATCATACGCAGCATCCTCGAGTCATAAAAGTCATGTCCATTATCTCGCATGAACATATCCTCTTATCATCTGACCGGCAAGATCTTGGACATTCATTACCCCACCATCATACATCACCTACACAATCAAAACATAGCCATGAAAACTGTTTTGTATGGTTTAACATTACTTTCATAGAACATTGATTACACAAATACCTCACTCATGGTGACCAACGATCGCGAATCCCCGTAATCAGGTGCATTTGATGATTCGTCGTTAAGGCCTGTCTCGCGTCGGATTCACCGTAATAGTCAGACGCATTATGACATTCGGAAATGAACTGAAAAATACAACACAAATACATAATTACTTATCATATAATATTCCGTAATGAATTCAATTTGCATGCCAATAAATTTTTTCACTTACGCACTGACTAATGTAATATTCATTTGAGAGTCTCAATTGTTTTCCGACCATCATCATGCTCATCCATCTACAAATTTTCAACACAAAAATATAATGTTGTAGGATGGCACCAAAAAATTACAACATGGTAATGCCACTCACATTCAAATCTTCCCATTCGTTCCCATTCTCTGACTGATTTCCAAGATCTGAATTTTCATCATCTGACCAATCTTCTATCCAGTCTTTCATCAGTTCTCCAAACTCCATGTCTACCATCATATCAGTTAACTCCTCGTCCGCCATTTCCTACAACAAATGATGAAAACATTATCAATGATGAAATATCTACACATAGCTCACGATCACGGAAGTTATGTAAACAACCCCAACCGAGGCCGTTCAGGTCTGCCAAACCAAGTCAGGAAGATGGCCACGGCACCCGTCGTGATCACTTTCAATCGCGAGGAGCAGCACTACAAAACCTAGCTAGATCTGTGATTACCTCTGCCGCCGGATACCTAGGTTAGCCGCCACATCAAATAATGATAGTCCTGGTGGACACAACCGACGGCTACCGACACTACATGAATCCTACACTGAAGAAACCCAGATCACGAGGAGCAGCACTACCGGAACAAGATCCACGATTGCATACGCCGCCGGGTAGGTAGGTTACCCTCCCCGCTAGGCTAACCACTATCTCTGACGGCGGCAGTTCGTTCGATGTTGCCGCGAGCGAGACTAGAGGGGTGTGGGGGGATGCAGGATGCGGTACCTGTGAGCGCTGGAGATTCACGATGTTGCCGCGCCCGCTGTCCGACGAGATCGCCCGGCCATTTAGATAGCCTGCAGCGCCTGCCGGAGATCTACCGCGTGAATTATGGAGCTGCGTGAATGCTCGCGAGATTGATGGAGCTGCGTGAATGATTGGATCCGGCAGGTCCTACGTGGTCGTGGTGTCGTGTGATGTTTTTTTTTGGACCAGGTACTGTAGGTATACGGTCTGGGCTATACAAGGCTTGGCAGGGCTAGACAGGGCTTGGATCTGGGCTACGGCGGGCTAGAAAAAAAAACAAAATCACGGGGACAAAAATACCCCTCCGAAATTAGGTTAGGGGGGAGCACCGGAGCAGGGGCGCGGATCCGGCAGGGCTCCGGCAGATTTGGTGTGTGGCGGCGGCCGGGAGGCGGCTCGAGGTGTTCCTACTTGCTGGTGCTCCACGGCGGGTCCCGGCGGGCGTCTGGGGCGCTGGATCCGGCGGGCTGCTCCGGATCTGTGCGGTGGTCAGCCTCGAGTTCGGCGGGCTCTGCGGGCCTTCTGGCGCGTTAGCTATGGCAGCGAGGAGGGAGGATGGCGGCGGCGCGCCGCTCTTGGCGTGGGTGCGGGGCTGCCATGGCCAGCTGTGGTGCCGTGGTGGTTTTGCTTGCCGTGTAAGAGGTGGTTGGCGGTGGTGATCGGTGTAGAGTGCTCGGCCGCCGCCGGTGGTGATTGGCTGTGGTGAAGATGGGTTTGGTGAGCTCCGGGTGAAAGCCTAGCACGACCTCGGTCGATGCCGGCGTCGACGACGTCCTAGGATGTCGTTCCCTTGTTGGAGGCGGCGTCATGGAGCCCCTTCACCTCCCTCGTCATCTCAGCCACGGGCTCTTCGGGTGAAAACCCAAACTTCGGCATTGGCCGAAGTGGGCGTCGGCGGCGTTCCTCGTCGCTTCCCTCTTGGGGGCGACGCCTTTGGAGGTCCGGTCCTTCATCTGCTGGCGGTGGCTCTGTGGCTTTGCAACTTCGTCGTCGGCTAGGCGTGTGCGCGGCCTCGGGGCCGGCGTGGAAGTCGGAGCGGCGGCACCGTGTATCTCCTTCGTGCGGTGGTTGGCTTTGGTCGCGAGGGCGACATGGTCATCGACTAGGTGGGTTCGCGGCCTCGGGGCCGGAGTGGAAACCGGTGCGGCGGCGCCGGAGATCTCGTGTGCGTTGGGTGTTGGCTTTGGCCTCTAGGGCGGCGGAGCCATCGACTAGGCTGGTGCGTGGCCTCGGGGCTGGTGTGGATGTCGGAGCGGCAGCTCCGGAGCCCAGTGTTCTGTTGTAGGGTGTCGTCTCTGGTCACTTGGGTGACAGTGTCGTCGACTCGAGTGGTGCGCAGCCTCGGGGCTGGCGTGTGCGTGTATCGCAGATGTATCGGTTTTCGGCCAGTTTTCCTTATAAACTTGTCAATTCTCTTCTTCTTAATGAAAAGGCAGAGCTCCTGTCAGTTGCTCGAAAAAAAATGCTAGTAGACTTATGGCTCGGCTACTTTGGTCCTGGCCCGAGCGCTCTGAACAGTTTGTTTTGTTTTGTTGCCTCGTTTTAATAAAATGAGGTGGGGGCGACCCCTTTGGTTAAAAAGCGTACATAAAATTGGAAAAATTATATCAAATCGTGCATAATTAGTGACCAACCTAATAAAGTTTCATAAATAATTGACTCAGTTTGATAGAAACTTGCCGTTAGGGCAGGACTAACGAGCAGCTCGGCTCGTTAAGCTCGTACTCGTTAAGCTCGTGCTCGTTAAGGCTCGGCTCGTTAAGCTCGTTAAGATTAACGAGCAGAAAACCCTGCTCAGCTCGGCTCGTTTGAAGCTCGTTAAGCTCGTGAGCGCTCGTTAACAGATTATAATGTGTTATGATATACATGATGAATGCGTAGGTATGGTTTTCAAGATAAAATATTATGACTAAGAAAAGAAAAGAATTAGTATGTTGCCTCATATGTTGATTAGATTAAATAGATGGGCTGAGGTGCTACAAAAAGTTTATCACATAATATGAAAATATATGTTGTGTTGTTACTAACGAGCTTAACGAGCTACTCGTGAAACTCGTTAGCTCGCTCATTAAGCTCGTTAAGCTTAACGAGTTAAAATCAATGATTGGCTCTGTTCATTAAGAAGCGAGCTACGAGCTTAATGAGCCGAACTATCGAGCACTCATTAAGCTCGCGAGCTACGAGCTTTTGGTCCAGCCCTAACTTGCCGTTTTAGTTTCAACTAGCAAAATAGCCGTGTGTTGCAACGGGAGAAAAAAAACAAACGCCCTAACCCAATAAATTAAATTAGTGACGTTGCAATAATTTATATACCAGAAAATGTGTAATCAAAAGGATAATTTATAAACTACTATAGATCTCACAAAAAAGAATAATTTATAAGTCGCATGTGAAACATATTTTTTCAATTCGACGTGTGTGGCATAACTCCCTCCTTGCTAGCGTGCAGGGCAAAACAAGGCGCGAGCAAGATGCATCGTTGTCGCACTTTCTCTACCCTTCAATCCTCCTCTCTCCTCCCTATCTCACCAACGACATCGATGACAACCACATTTGAGGTATATGTGATGGTCAGCAAGTACCGGTAGTGGCGGAGCCCGGAAAACTTAATCAAGGGGGCCAACTGATGTTAAATCATGTTGGGAGGGTCAAAGTCGATAAAATCACCGTAAAACACAATATTAGCAACAGGTAATCACTCGTGTAGTGGAAAAACCTACATGTTGGCCTCGGCCGAGGCCCCTGCTGGCACCCCCACTACCTCCGCCACTAAGTACCCGTGAGCCCCAAATATCTTCTCCCTTAAAAAATAGTATTTATTAACAATGTTTCACTCACTTTTAATTAGTCTATCAGATAATGTATTTGTAAGATGTAGTAGGAATGAATTAAACCGGAATCAGCAGAGCCTGGACTTTTCTCTTTGACCAGCGTGGTAGGCACTCTCCAGTCCCTCTCAACGGCCGATGCTTCAAGTCCTTCACGTAGCTTTCGATCCAGATCGGATCGGATCAAGGTCACACACCACCACCCAAACCAAAGCCTTCCCCAAGCACCTCCCCCTCCTTCCCCTCCACGCGCTCACCCACAACATGTTGAAGCTTGTTGTCTTCATCGGTGGCGACAGGCAGATGCGAGAGGCCATGGAGGCTGCGTTGGGCAGGCTGAAGCTCCTCGAAGACAGCGACCTGGCCGGGCGGTGCGAGCGCTCCGGGGGAGCTAAAGCAGCCGGCTTAACTCTTCAATTTGCATCGTGCATCAGCTAGGTAGAAAAGCAGAACTTTGGTCGCGAGCGGTATTCACATTAGTCGCTCGTTGATCGTCACAAACCGGAACTAATGTGAGCATTCGTTCGATGCGGTAAGGCGTTAGTCCCGATTCGCAGGCGCTTTAGTGGGTTGGTGCATGGCAAGGAATTTAAAGGCCCAATCTTCAAATGCGTCTTGAACTTCTGGTTGTCATGGACAAGGTATGGCCGGCTCCGGTATGGGAGCGGCGCGTCAGAGGCTCATTCTAGCGGCAAAAAAGAAATCCACTGAATCAGAATTAGTGAGTGAACCTGTTAAAATTTCATTGGCAAAACATAGAAAACCTGTTAAAATTTCAGCTTATATGGACTGGATGTACGGCTTGAGAGAAAGCAGCTATTTTATTTTTCCGCTACGAGGTTAGAAAAATGGTGACATGACACAAGAGAAGACAGGAAAGTGTGACGTGGTAGTGCTGACTGCGCAAAAATCGGGGTGAAACAGGTCAAAACCGGTCAAGAAGGGTATTGCCCGGATTTAGAATATGGATTTCCCAAACCCTCGCATTCGCCTACCAGGAGGATCCATGGCGCCGCCGCCGGAGCTGCATCCCGACATCGTGGACGAGGTCCTCGTCCGCCTTCCGCGGGACGACCCCGCGGGCTTCATCCGTGCCTCCGCCGTCTGCAAATCCTGGCTCGGCACCCTCACCAACCCGGCCTTCCTCCGCCGCTACCGTGACTTGCACGGGACGGCGCCCCTCGTGCTCGGCTTCCTGCATAACCCAGTCAACCGCAACCACGCTCGCTTCGTCCCCACCACGCCGTTCCGTGCGCCCGCCGCCACCGACCACAGGACCTCCGTCGTGCTCGACTGCCGCCACGGCCGCGCCCTCTTCTATGACTACGGATCTGCGGAATTCGTCGTATGGGATCCCATCACTGGCCGCGAGCGCCGGATGCCCGACAATGTGCTCGATAGCTGCAGCAACCACGCGGTGCTTTGCGCCGCGGGCGCCGGCTGCGACCACAGCGCCTGCAACGAGGGGCCGTTCATCATCGCCTCCGCGGGCGTGGAGTGTCATGAGTACGAGTCGCTGCAGGCGGACGCTTGCTTCGTCTCCTCCGAGACCGGCGTGCGGGACGGCCCGGACGGCGTCTACCTCGATAGCAAGCAATACCGCCTCGAGGATGTTAGAGATAATCTTGGCATGAAAGACTCAGACGCGTGGCTTGGCGCATGGTGCGGCGCAGCCGGATCGTGGGCTGTTTGTTGGCTGCATGCATGGTTGTTAGCTGCATGTATGTGTGCTAGCCGAGTTGTGCGTTAGTGGCCTTAGTGCGTGCGTGCATGTAGTTAGCTAGTTGGTGGTGTGTGGCCACTGGCCTGGGTGCGTGAGTGTGCTATATAAGGTGTACTCGGCTGTGAGGCCAGGGAGAGTAGCCAGAGAGAGATGATGTAGCCTCTGGGAGTGTATGTGCGCTCACGGTGGGGTGGGGTGTGTGTGGTAGAGTTCGAGCTCGCCGGAAATACATGGGGCTGTTCGTGCGGCCGGAGGCGTTTGTGCGCCGGGAAACCTCGTGTCATCTCTCTCTCTCTCTCTCTCTTGTTTCTTCCTTGTCTCCGGTGATCGCCGTGGTTCAGTGAGTAGGCTAGACAACAACAATTGGTATCATGAGCTTGGTGTCTTGGGCGTGCTTGCCGTGTCGGAGGCGTGGCGGCCGGGGCGGCGTTCGCCGGCGGCTGCGCTGGTGGAGCTCCGGCCGTGTGTCGCCTATGGCGGTGGGCGGCGCTGTGGCTGCCATGGCGCGTGGTGGAGGCGGCGGGCGGTGACGTCATACGTGCGGCGACATCATGAGGCCGCCGAGGCGCTGCGTGGTGGCGCGGCGGTGTAGCACGGCGTGGCGGCGTGGAGGCACGACATGGCGGCATGGAGGCCGTGACGGTGCACGGCAATAAGACGCGGCGGCGAGCCGGGCGCGACCGGTGCGTGTTATGGGTGCGCACTGGACGTGTTAAACGCGTCGCGGGACGCGCGGCAGCGTACAAGCGTCGCGGTTGACTTTGGGAGGAGGCGTATGTCGCCCGTGGTGCTCGAAGTCCACGCCGAAGTTCGGCTACATCCTTCCGGCATTTATCGCTGGCGGCTGCCATGGCGTGAGCCAGCGCGGCGCGATGTGATAGCGTCTGGTCTTTGTCGGGCTCGTCGAAGCGCGTCGGATCTTGTAGCAGGGCGTCACGGGGAGCCGTGGTCGCGGTCGGGCTCATCGAGACACGTCAGATGCGCAGAGGACGTCGCGGGGCCTTGAAGGGCGCCGAGCGTGTGTCGCCCGGCGGCGGAGAAGGGCTTCAGGCGTATGTCGCCGGGGTCGTGACGGAGTATGGTGCGACCGGCGTTAGTGCGCCAGGTCGGGTCCGTGGCGGTGCGACCGGTGTCGATGCGCCGGGTCGGGTCCGTGGGCTGGGCCACGGCCGTGATGACGACAATGACAGGAGCTGCAACAACGACGGTCGACGACGAGTCAGTGTCAAGATTAAGGGGGGAAATTGTTAGAGATAATCTTGGCACGAAAGACTCAAGCGCGTGGCTTGGCGCATGGTGCGGCGCAGCCGGATCGTGGGCTGTTTGTTGGCTGCATGCATGGTTGTTAGCTGCATGTATGTGTGCTAGCCGAGTTGTGCGTTAGTGGCCTTAGTGCGTGCGTGCATGTAGTTAGCTAGTTGGTGGTGTGTGGCCACTGGCCTGGGTGCGTGAGTGTGCTATATAAGGTGTACTCGGCTGTGAGGCCAGGGGAGAGTAGCCAGAGAGAGATGATGTAGCCTCTGGGAGTGTATGTGCGCTCACGGTGGGGTGGGGTGTGTGTGGTAGAGTTCGAGCTCGCCGGAAATACATGGGGCTGTTCGTGCGGCCGGAGGCGTTTGTGCGCCGGGAAACCTCGTGTCCTCTCTCTCTCTCTTGTTTCTTCCTTGTCTCCGGTGATCGCCGTGGTTCAGTGAGTAGGCTAGACAACAACAGAGGAAGGTCGGGCCGCCGTGCTTGTTGGCGGCACGCTCTACTTCGTCTGCCGAAACGCCGCCCTGCTGCGGTACGACGTTCTGGGTACGCAGGAGCAGGACCTGTCGGTGATCGAGCCGCCTCCCGGCAAGTTTCGCGGCAGCAGCACCGTTGTCATGAGGGCGGAGAACGGCGGGCTGGGATTGGCCACCTTGCGCCGTGACGTGCTCCAGCTCTGGTCGGCTGAGACGGGTCGTGACGAAGATGTCAAAAGGGCGAAGATGAACCGCATCCATCTCCGGAAGCTGATGACTTACAAGAACCCAGCACGTTTGATTGGTTTTGCCGAAGACATCAATGTCGTTTTTGTGAGATCAGATGACCATGGCATCTTCACTATTGAGCTCAAGTCCTTGCTGACGAAGAAGGTGTGCGAGATGGACGACAAGGTCGTCGGGGATATTTTTCCTTACGTCTGCTACTCTACTCCAGCTGGTACAACTTCCTCTACTTCCTCATATGTTTGGTTATTAATTATGAATTGCGTCTACCAATACTTCAGTTAGTGCATGAAGTTAAAAGAAGTACACGTATTATAAAGAGCTTATTGTTGAACAATATTAAAAGTTTAGGGTGCTCAGTGACCGGTTTTGAAGTTGCGGATTGATTCCTAAAAGTTGTGGGTTGAAAAGTAGACTTTTCTCCGGGAAAATGGATGCACATGTTGTATATGGTTGGTCTAGTGTCCTGTTTCACTTTCACCCTAAATGAAATGGAAACTTTAGGAACTTGTTTGTGGATCTTCCAGCACATGTAAGCTTGATTGCTGAACTACAACATGGATATGATTTAAACATGTTTTCCGTTGTACCTCAGAGAACTAGTCCTGCACTACTTCAGTTAGGGCAGATTAGATAATTAACGTTGACATCTACAGCTATATGTGGTCGAGATTCTGGGTGCACACCTAAGAGAGGTCGCTCTGACAACGAAGGTGTGCAAGGTGGACAAGTCCAAGGTCCTCGACATCCGCTTACCTTACGTGTGCTTCGATACATCTGGTACGGCTTCATGTACTTCCTCATCTTTGTTTGGTTAACTGTAAAATGCGTCTAGCAATTTTACTTTTGTTAGTGCATAAGTTAAATGAAATAATACTCCTCAAAATGACCCCGCAAAAAAAGACACGAGAATGACACCGACATGTAAAATGTCATGAGACTGACAATGAACACATGTCTCGCGAAAGAAGAGAAATTCATTTTTGAATTATATCAACTTAAGCAACTCTAGCAGGCAAAGAGTCACCATATCGTAAGCCGTCATATCGCATATGGAGCGTGTTTCATATGTATTTGGAGGTTGACTGGCTTATGCGCAAACACAGTCTCTCCACATGCATGCCTTCATAAATTGTCTTTCTATTTGTTCTTTCTTTTTCCGTCATTTCCTTCAAATATGTAGGGGCAATTTACCTCAACTTAATATATGTAGATAAATGTACCAACACAAAAATTATCAACTAAGTATATTAGTTATGAACCAGTAGAATACACATGCATTTATTGGCCAAAGTGCGCTGCATTACATATAATTTGCAATTTACGATGTTATTAGGCAACATTTTCAAAATATGCAATGTTGTTCGACATTGCTATAGTACCTATACTAGTCCATTGTTGGTGTCGTCTTGTCGTCGTTGTCCTCCACCTGCTGCTCCTCCGAACAGAGGTCGTCGAGGCAGGCGTAGGGGTCGGAGCGACGACCGTGAACTGCGCTGCCTCCTAGTTGGTCCGAGTGGGGCCGAAGCGCTTGAGGATACACCCCTTCTCCAAGGCGACGCACATCTGCTTGGAGCTCAGAGACCCGCATCACCACCATGATTGGGTCCTCGGGCTTCGGCTCCAGCTCCTCGAATGGGGCGGTGTAGATGGAGACGTCAATAACCAAACCCTAATTACCAAAAAAAAATGGTACAGGTAATCCGGGTATCCATAAAACCAAAATATGGGGAGGGAGATGCCTAGGATCCACGTGGAGGAGGCCCTCGGTCGCCGTCTTCACCGAATCGGGGCTCGAGGCCCTCGTCCTTGCCGTCGGGGCTGATGAGGTGACGAGCAACATGGGTGTGAGCCACGCGGTCGAGCTCCTCAAGAAGGTCGGCGTTGGTGTCATATTGTTGCCATGGGCCGAGAAAGTGCTCCTCAACCCAGCTAGCGATGGATCTAGCGCGGCAAAGGTGAGGGGTCGGGGAGGAGGTGGCCTCTATTGCCACTTGCCTATGGCGCGGGGCGGCATGGGGAAGGAAGGAGCTCCGCCCGATCCAGAAGATGGAGAGATGAGAGAAAGAGGTCGTTGGGGCATTAGGAGTGGGGTGAGGAGAGACTCTCTAGAAGTGCTATTCCGTTGACTCGATTCGGTTGTCTTTCCTAAATGGGTTGGGCCTATTTTGTGAGGTAGGGCGGTGGATGTAGGCCTAGTCCTTGCGGTGGTCGACAAACATCGGGGGTCTCCTTGACTTGTGATTTCTTGTCGAAGCTAACGAATGGCAACGATGCTCGTGGTGGTCGTTGGATCTGGCACTTTCGAGGCTTTTGCATGCGAAGGATATGACTGAGAGGTACGCTGTGACGAGAGGAAGTCGAGTGGTGGTTTGCGATGCTAGGTGGTAGTGGAGTTCACCACCGTGGAGGAATATCGTGGCCGCGACCTCGGGACATGGCGGGGAAGGGATTCCCATAGTCACCTTCCTCCATTGGCTGGCACAAGGGCTCCACGAAGGCGGTCGAGGAGAAGGTTATGTTAGTGTTGGCTTGACTTGGTAAGGCCTACAGGTGGCATTTGCTCGCCAAAGTGGTGGTGCCACCATACCCACCATTCACTTCTTGCTACTGCGGTGCATGTTGCCCGGCCCTACTGCAGGTTGCTCGCTGCTGCTGCCTGGCAGGAGAGGGAGAGAGATTTTTCTTATCTTTTATTTTCTGGGTGGGTCCCACATATAAGGAAGGGTCAAACGCTAATGTGACAGTGCTGACACCGAGCAAGTAAGCGGAAACTAGTTTCAGCCCAGGCCAGGGTTTACTCCTGAATGCTATTGAAAGTTTAGGGTGCACAATAACCTTTTTTAAGTTAATGGTTGAATCCTAAACCAAATGGTAAGTTGAGGGTTGAAAAGTGGACTCCTCTCGGAAAAATGAATGCACGTGTAGGAAATTGCTGGTCTAGTGTCCTGTTTCACCCTAAATGCAATGTAAACCTTCAGAACTTGTTAGTGGATCTTCCAGCACGTGTAAGCCTGATTGCTGATCTACAACATGGTTATGCTTTATACTGTTATACATGTTTTCTGTTGTACCCCAGAGAATTAATCACTCTAGTACGTAGTACTTCAGTTAGGGCAGAAGGAATTACAAAATGTTGATAAGTTACGTTGACACCTATTGTTTATGTCGTCGAGACATTGGATATACACCTAGGACGCTGGGAGGTTATTGATGTATTGTCATGCTTTCACCTTTGTTTGGCCAATCTGAATATCACAAAAAAAAAAACAGTGCTGTACTTTAGATTCCGTATGTGACTCCATGTAAGTTTGATCGCTGGCATATAGTTCTACGATTATAAGATGTATTGGTTTGTTTTCAGATTGTGCTAGAGGCATACTGCCGGCACCTGTGGACCTACAGTGATCTTCTACAAGCCATTTGACGATATGACGTGGTAAACAGCAAATGGCATGGACGGATCCGTCATTTTGCAGTCCTGATGCTTCTCCAGGGTTTCCCTTTTGTTGATCAGTTCAACGAGTCCATCATCTTGCAGTGCCGATGCTTTCTTATTTCCAGTTATTTTGTTTTCTCTTGAAAAGGATTTAGTGGGAATATTAATCTCGGTATCTGAGTCAATTAAACGTTCTGCTCTTCGGATTCTCTTGAACTAGATTCGAAAAAGCAAGTTTCAGTTTATCACCAACACTATAAATGTTTATCAGCTTTAAATGTTGGCACATGAGTATTTTTCATCAACTGGCGAGTCCACTTGGAACTGAATATGCACTGTTTTCTTTGAAACTGAATCACGGCGGTTGAATTTTAGTTTCATTTGGACAAGTTACTCCAAGTATCATCAATTTCATCAATGGTCAGGATATTAGTAACTGGTAGCTGCTCGGGTGCTGAATAGGGATAAATCAGCAAATCAGCCTATAACTGAATTTATCAGTAGGTTAACTAGGGCTATATCTTTATATTCTAGGATACAAGGCAACATGCAATCTACAGAATGTCTAATTATGCCAATGTAATTAATGTAACAAGGATTTCTTTTTTACATTTTTATATATCCTAGGCCGCCCAATATCATCCGAATTTCTTGTTCAAAGATGGAGCTGCGGCGGTTGCATCGCATGTAGCTGCTGGGATTGGAAAAAAGTAGCGGCGACAACACTTGAACGACTTCAATGCTGGTGCCACTCGAGCACCTGGTCTCGAGCTCTGGGGTGAAAGACTAGGTCTGACTCGAGTTGGTTATACTTGGCAATGCCAATATTTTTTACGTTGTTACCTTGTTGAAGGCATTGTTCAGATATGCTTGAATTGATTCTTCGAGGTGAAAACATAGATTTTTGGCCTTGATGGTTGGGTCCGGCGACGGTGACGCTTGAGTGTCGCTCACTTTCTGAAGGCTTTGTTGTTGAATAACCTCTTCGTCCATGTGGTGTCATGAGATGGTTAATGCGAATATAGTCATTGTTGTAGTTTACCGAACGCGGATCTGGGCGTATTAGTGTAGGCTGTGGACATCTTAATTATGCAGAGGCCGGATGTGTGTTCTTTTGATTTGCATGCTTTTAATGCTCCATTTTTAGTGAATAAATTCACCTTTTTTTAAAAAAAATGTTGGGGTTTAACCTCCTTTTTGAAAGGAAAAAAGTGGTATGATTATTGTGATTGTATATTTTTTTAAAGTCGCAAATTTGCACACTCATCCTGGGCCGGTGGGCTTTTTGTATGCGAATAGGGCTAATGGGCTTCACACTCTGGTATTAGGCTACGCAAATGAAACACGCGTAAGTCTTCTCTTCAGCCCCGTCGTTCCCCTCCAAGGAAAAAAAAAGGTCCGCATGAGCAGCCTCCGCTCGCCGGCGGCGGCGCCGCTAGACGACGACGACCTTCTCTCGGAGATCCTACTCCGCCTCCCCCCGCAGCCCTCCTCCCTTCCCCGTGCCTCCTCCGTATGCAAGCTCTGGCGCAGCCTCGCATCTGACCCCGGCTTCTGCCGCCGCTTCCGCGCGCACCACCGCCGCAACCCTCCCCTCGGACCCCTCCTCGGCTGCTTCGTCATGGATTCTCCACGTCCACTTCCAGCCTGCGCTGGATCCACCCAATAGAATCTCGCAAGGCCAATTCTCCTTCCCAACCGCTGCCGGCAAGCGCTTCCTGCTTCTCGGATGCCGCCATGGCCTCGTACTCATCTTGGACGGCCCTACGGGTAAGCAGCAGAAGCTCCTGGTGTGGGACCGCATCACCCGTGACCAGCACCACCTGGGCATTCCCCCAGGGTTCAACATGGTAAGTTCCTGGGTTCGTGCGGCGGTGCTTCGTGCTCCCGGAGACATCCACCATTTCCAGGTTGTCTTGGTAGGCAACAGCGCCATACAAGATACACATGTCGTCGCCTCTGTTTATTCGTCGGCGACTGGTGTATGGGACAATCTCATTTCAACACCACTTCCGTTCGAGGATTCTAACAAGTTTCCATCCAGGATTTCCTTAGCATGCCTGCTGTGATGGCTGGGGGTTCCTTTTATTGGTTGCTTTATGGGAATTCTCAAGGAATTCTTGAATTTGATTTGGACAGGCGGAGCCTATCTTGGATACCCATGCCAGTGGAAAACACTGGTGGCATGGGCAATGCCAATATTTGGGTTATGCTGGCAGAGGGTGGTGGCCTTGGTTTACTCTTCCTCAGAGGCTTTTGCGCTCGATTATGAAAGCGAAAGACCGATTGCAAGGGTGTTGCTTCATGGGTGCTGGGAAGAAGTATTGATCTGGACACGGTACTTTCTTTGAATTCAGAGGTTGAGAGAATGTACCCATTGGTAGTAGGGTTTGCGGAGGATAATAATGTGGTGTTACTGTGGACATATATCGGTGTCTTCATGTTCAGTTTGAACCATTGCAATTCAAGAAACTTTTTGAATCCAAACCCTGGTATCGCTATTATCCATTCGAAGGAGTCTATACTGCAGGTAAAAATAACAAGTTATTCAACATTCTTAGATTACTATTGTAGAGTTATGTGGTCCAAGTCAGAGGTAGCAAACACTTTGTCTGTTTATTCTATGGACGTCCATGGAATACAGCAAGGAACAAAAAGATTGGCAGAAATAATATATTTGAGGTGGATAGACAAACTCTGTGTATGATAAGCGAACTATTTCTTTTTATTGTTGCTGGCCTATTGACACACTCAAGACTTTCATAATGGCAGTATTAATGCATAGTTGCAATTTCTTGAGATGAGATACACGATATTTTGAAATTGAAGACGATTACATGAAAAAGTTGCTTGAGCCAACTGAAATGTCAAATAGGTAGCTCAATTGGCACATTCCGAAGCTTAAAGGTGGTTATATTTCATTCATGCACTATCGCCATCCTTGTTGAACTTTCTAGTAATATTAAATCCGTAATCCAATTTGGTTTGTTGGTTACAAAATAGTTTTTCAATTATAGAAGAGTCCTGATGCAAGTGGCAAGTCTATTTGCCAGAGAAGTCGGGCTAAATTTATTTAAATATGATCATAATATGAATAGTTATGATCACTTATATTGCTAGCATTTACTAGTATGAGTATATTCTACTTTATCCAATGTGGCATGGACTGCCTTAAGTGTAATTTTAGATAACTTCTCCTTTCCTATCTGCTAATTTTGTTTATCTATTCCTAATGTTGCGTCAGACATGAATTATTTTCTCAAAATATAGTATTGTGTTTATCTAAATATCTAGTTGATGCGCCCTCATACCTATTTGACTGTTTGTTGCGGTCACATTGGTTCATGGTATTATTATTCTTGTAGACACAGGCATTGGTGGTGGACATGATGGAGCTAAACTTTTGAGCAATACATAATATGATTTCTCCGGATAGACATGGTAATGTGATGTATTGATTGAGCAGGTAACTATCTGTTAGTTGTAGCAGAGTGAGTTTTCTTGTTTCACTTTTGCTGGTCACTAAATTGCATTGATTTTTTCCTCTCTTGTTATTGGTCTGTAAGGATGACTTATTTTTTGTTCCATCAATGCAAATGGATGATAACAAACAGCACCTCAGCACCTGGCTTCAAACTTCGTTTATTAGTACATGCTTGCCATTTCACACTATTGCTTTTTTAGGGACATCTCAGATCATTGCTCATTCAGGATCAGTATCATACCTAAATGATCGCTTTCAGTTATTGTACAATTATCATTTCTCTGTCAGTCTTAACGCTCATAACCCCAAACTACATGTTAGTTGTTGTTGTGGTTTCTCTGCAGTCTAAGTTGTTCGATTTTGTTCATTATACATGTTTAATAATTTTTGTAATGAACACATTATAAAAATGTCATGAGTAGATTCATATTAAACACTGCTCTTTTGACGAGTAGTTGCCAATGTTTTGTTTTTTATACTGCGCAGAGTAAAAATTAAGAGGCATAGTCTGTTTGTACCGATGGAAGTATCAGTTAATAAAATGATGCATAATCATTTACTTGAGCCTTACTGCATGAATTTGATTAAATTCAATTTGTTAGTGATTATATAGCTCATACATTTCTTAAAAGTATGCTTATGAACTAGAAACCAGATGTTTCTGCTGTGTTACTCCATGAGCCCCTCATATGTCCATGATAAGAAAGAAATTTTCACAAGCTTTGGTAAGCTAGGATGGTCTAATGGAGTTATCTAAATTACTAATCTTTTATCCTCTTTTGAGACCAGATATAGCCAATAACCTGAGAATATGCTAACAATAGAGATTGAAGGTGTGCCGCTACAAAATAATGATCTTCCTATTGATGTTCTCTCTTTGTACTGTTGGTTTTGTCCAATATTGCTGAATTGATTCAACTTTGAGCTTTTGGCACATTTTTGACATTATTGAAACTAATACCTGCTGTCGATCATAAACATATTGTGAGATAATTTCCATGAATGAAAAATTTTGAATATCTCAAATCGGTTTGACTGTTGAGAGTGGTTGCTTTGCAGGTATCAAGAGGTACTTTTTGGTGCCTGAGATCAACAAATGGATTATCTGCTGTAGGTTTCTCCATTCTGTATGATGTGCATGGGGCCTGTGATGTGCTCCACAAGGACGTTGACCGTCTGTGTGTCATGCCCTGGTGAATGTTATGTGAACTTGTAGGGATTAACATGTCCTGTTCAACTGTAACTGGAATTTAATCTTCTACGCCATGAACTTGTGTCTATTATCTGATCTCTGTACATCATTCCAACCGGCGTGGAGATTAACTAACTTGTTTCTGTCAATGCATTTGCATTGTCCCTGTTCGTCAGTTAAACTTGCAGTTCATTTGCTCCATGCCGTCAAAACAATCATAAATTGATCTTGCTCATATTTTGTGTTCGCGCATATCATTTCAGTATCTTCTGTGCACGCTCTGCTAAAGGCGTTTCATTTGTTTTTGTGTGTGCTAAACTTCGTATCTTGAAACAGATAGGGTTGCTGCTGGGACCATTTTTATGTCGTGAATTTGCATCTGTTCAGTAGTGATGCTCCTATTTTAGATTCCAGACTCCTTGCACAGCAGAGCACGATATGAGCTCCAATGTTCAATTAGAACTACCTGAAGTTTTTAGGGCATTGATGTTGTTACTTAAAAATAATGTAATGCCTGAATTTAATTTGTAGGACAATGGCTGGTGGTGATTTATATTTCAGTTCCTAGACCCCAAGACAGTAGATACACTTCTGAAATTTGGGGACATCAGCTGTTGTTTTTTATTGTTATCCTTTAGCGGCTATTTTCAAATTGAAACCGAGATTGTTACCTGCTCATAAGCCGTGGGTACTAATTGTGGCATCTCTATGTCCGTTTGAGGCATCGCTTGAGGGTACTAATTGTGGCATCTCTATCTCCGTTTGAGGCCTCGTTTGAAGAGCAAAGATGGATTCTTTTGAACTTGGAATTAATTGAGTAGGGAGCTATGTATGTGTCAACTATACACCTCTGATTAACCATGCGTTTACTTAATCATCTCCGGGCCCTATTTTAAATATCAGAATCCCTGTGTTTCACTTGAGCCGAATATGTCTTTTATCGATTGGTGGAGTTGCAGTTTTGGCGTAATAACTGTATGTTTCGGAGTTATTCGCAGAGATCATTGATTTCACTTAATGTTAGAAGCTCGGAAAGCTGGCATTTTTCCACTAAGGCCTGGTGGTGGCTAGAAAGTTAAGCCGTGAAGAAATTTTGAGTTCTCTGGAAAGAACTGACCCTAAAATTGGTCTGGCCACGAAAGCACAACCAAACTGTTGTACAAAACATTTATATTCTAGTAACAGATCGTCAAAAGTTATAAATTTGAGTTCTATATCCAGTTCACAAGAAGGGCAACAAAAATTACAATTTTGTTTTTCTTAGTTGAGACCCTTCGAGTTTGATTCATAAAAAAAAAAAGAATACAGTACCCAAAAAACGGATGAAACAATTATGACACACTCGTAAAATCGGACATCCCGGCCAATTTGGCTACCCAAAGCATCCACCCACGCACGCACCACCGAAGAAAGGAACACAAGTGAAGTTGCGCTCACATTGTCATCGTCATCACTTCTTCCCGAGCAAGCAACCCTACTCCTCTTGCCACCATCATCATTGCCATGCCACGCGAGTTACAGCGCCCTCAAATGCTAGGCAGCCTCACGCATCCACGTTGTGTTACACCACTAGTTTGTCTGGCTAACAACTGCTCCAAAATGATGCCTACGTGGAGGGGGCGCCGCCAAAGATGTTGTCATCTCTCGTTTGATAAGATAAGAATATGAGGTTTCCCTCATAGCGCTCGGGTGGATGAGGGTGCGACATCACGGCAACCCCTCCCAAGAGAGGCAGCCGCACCCAGGAGTGGCTGTCACTGGTAGTGGCAGAGTTTGGGCCAAACTGTAGGAGGAGCAAATGGGTTGGGGCCTGGGGGTGACTTAAAGCAGGTTTGGGCGGATTTGACTGATTTCCTGACAATTATTGAGGGTTGACATGAGGAAATATCATGGGCTAGCGGGGGCGATGGCCCATGTTTGGTCACCACTAAGCTTCGCCGTTGGCCACAGGTCGAACTCGGAACCTCCTATATGCCGCTCTTTGCGGCAAAGAGTCGCCGCATTGCATAGGTGAGTCTCTGACTGGGTCGGCCGGCCCACAAAGATAGCGAGCGACAACAAAGATGTACTATAACTCAAAAATAATTTGACGTCATGAGGAGTCAAACCTTGAATCGACTGTTATACACAACGTCGTACTACCAATTGACCTAGCGGTTGTTACTGAACAATGGAAGCCCCACATCCTTCAAGAACAGACACGGAGAGCATATCCGAATTATTTTAGGAAATTCAAAATCAATTTTTTTTTAAAACAGAGTGTTCTGTGAAAACGCAAACATTTTCAAATTCTGTGAACAAAATTTCAAAAATTGATACATTTTCAAAAAAACAGGAACATTTTCAAAATTCCAAAACAATATTTGGAAACACGAACATATTTTGAAATTCCTGAATAAAACATGAAAAAATGAACATTTCTTGAAACTTTTGAACATGTTTTGAAACTGGAACATCTTTTGAAACTGCTGAAAAAATGAAAAAGTGAATCTTTTTAAATTTGTGAACATTTTTTGAAAAAGTAAACATATTTTCAAAACTTGTGAAAATTTTGAAAAAACATTAAAAATAATTTTACAAAACCAAGAACATTTTTTAAAATTCCCAAACATTTTTTAATTTACATTTTTTTTAAAACACAAGATCTTTCAAAATTTTGAACGTTTTAAAATAGCTCAAACATTTCTAAAAAATCGGAACAATTTTGGAAACATATTTTGAAACGAGAACAATTTTTGAAATTCCGAATTTTTTTGAAATTTTCATTCAATTTTGAAAAGAAATGAACTTGAAAAATAAAGAAGAAAAAACAAATTAAAAAAAAGAAACAGAAAAAAATAGAAAATGAAAGAAAGGTGAAACAGAAACAGAAAATAAAAGGAAAAAATTAAGCAGAAAAGACAAACCAATAAAGAAGTAAAAAAGAAAAAAAAAGGTTCAGGAAACCTTCTAGAAGGTTCGCAAAACCGGTATAAACCAAGCTGGAAATTTTGAGAAGGTTCCTAAAACCGGAAGCCACTGGCTGTTAAAATGGGCTGGCCCAGATCATATCGCTAGCGTCGACCGACGTTGCGTCCACACAGTTCGACGCAACAAGCAGCAAATAGGGAATTCCGTCGAACTCCTCAACACCAAACAGGTTGGTCAGACACCAGAAGAAAAATGACAAATTCGGCCAGTGAATAGAACCTTATTTGCACCAAAACTCGAACGCGTACCTTCTGTCCATAGTTGAATTGTCTTTTTGTTGTTGTTGACGTTATCGTTGCTGAATGTTGATATGTAAATGTAATTCATAACTGAGATTTTCACGTTGTTTTAAAAGTATTATCTTCAATCAACTGAAAAAAGAGTTTTCTTTTTTCACGAACTTTTGGTGTGCTTCCATGGCACATCGAGTTAGCTTCAATTGAATTACTGTGTTTTTGCGTCAAATGAAACTATTCACATGCAAAATGCCCGCGAAATTCCTGCCGTTACAAATTACAGACAAGGACTTTCGAGCCGAACTGATTCTATCTCTTGTGCATTCCTTGCCGGTCGCTATTGAATCCCTGTAGATTTTGTACAAATGTTCGCCAGGTAGAAGAAAGAAGTCTAAGGCTGTTCGATTAACGACTGTTGTTTACTGTCTCTGTCTGAGGAGGAATGAGAAGAGGAGGACGAGGACGAGTCGGAGCGGCTCGCCGGCGCGAGACCGAGGCGGCAGATCTCGTCGGAGCTCGGCGCGTCCCAATGTTCGGTCCGCGCCCTGAGCGCCTCCATCTCCGCCTTGCACTCCTCGATCCCCATCCCGGCGACCCTCCGGCGCTCCGCGGCCGCCTCCCGGCCGGCGGCCTTGTCGAACACCTCCTCCCACCCGCGCTCCCACGGCCCGCTCGCGTCGCACAGCTCCAGCGTCCCGTTCCGCCACTCGGTCCAGCTCCACGCCCGGTCCAGCCGCGCCACCGCGCACTCCTCCTCCTCCTCGCCGTCCCCGGGGCCGCAGGCCACGGGGCGGCGGCACGGCCGGCACTTGGCACCGCTGAGCGGGCCGGGGCTGCCGATCGACGCCACGGGCACGCCGAACCCGGCCGGCGGGAAGTCGTACCGGCGGTCGCTGAGCACGCAGAAGGGCATCCGCCGCTCCCGCGCCGCCACCCCGGCCACCTCCAGCTGCGCCTTGAACGACGCCTCCGAGTTGAGGTCCCTGTACCCGGCCGCGTCGAGGCGGGGCAGCATGGAGACGCGGGACAGCGCGGCCGCCGAGGCCGCCCGGCGCCCGGCGCCGAGCCGGTCGTTGAGGCCGCCGAACGAGGAGCCCTCCGGGACGACGTAGACGGCGTCGGAGCGCGGGAGGGCGTCTTCGGCGGCCAGCGGCGCCGTCCAGTAGCCGTCGACGCGGGTGCGGAGGACCCAGGCGTAGGTGAAGTTGCCTCGGGACTCGCGCTCCCGGATGAGGTCCAGGCAGCCCTCCACCAGGCGGAAGTACTGGAGCAGGCCCTGCATGCATGCATACATGATTAGATTAAATTAGTAATCAGGTTGCATATTAACATAATCATAGTGGATTAGGAGAAAACTAATCAAGAGAGCCCAGCTTGGCTGTCATGCATGTGCTGCTGCAACATGGAAGATTATTAATGATCTGTGTCACTGTAGTGCAATCAGTGTAGATTCGTGAAGAGCACTCCATGTGTGGCGCATATGCCTTGCTTAAGCACTGAGATGACAGTGGAACACTGACTGATATCACACGCTAACCCATGTGTGTTATGCGTAACCCACTGGGTTAGGCTAAGCAGCCGTAAGGTAAGATGCCAGTTTGGCTCTTGACGACGACACTACAGTGGAGTACGAGTAGCAGTGCATGTTCGCTCTGCAAGGAATATGTTGATTAATTTGGTCAAGGATAACCATGATCGATCACTAATTAATCTTTGGATGATCAGTGAGTTGTACATGCATGTTGAGCAGATGGGCAGCCGGTTTAAGTAGTGCCACTCGCCTATTTGCTGCTTTTTCTAATCGTTTTTTGGCTGCCTTTTCTAAACTGATGTCTGAAGTGCCTGGGCACACAAAGTGCATTTTGTCTGCAAATGTTTGCCTTTTCTGCACAATGCATTTGTAATCAAGCTGCTAGTTGTTGTTTTGCTCTTGCCTTGCCTTCAAATTAAATACTTCTACTCAATCAATGGCACTATCCAACAAGGGAGGACTTTTTTTAATAAAATAAAAAGTACTAGAAAGGAGGTCTTTTGAGTTTTGAGGATACATGCATGCAAAAGAGGCTAAGGCGTGCAACATGAAAAGATCGATGAGATGAAGAGGAGCCCATACACATATCAACTTTACTTTTGTTTTGTGAAGGTAGGTCGGCTTTTCTGGACAAGACTTATTTTTTTTCGTTCTGTCGATCGAAATCGCCGTTCCGTGGATATACATCATCAGTGAGCATTTATGCATGCCAAATGGTGCCTCAGAATCAAGCCATTGTTGGACTTGGGAGTGGCCCATGCACCCATGACATGCAAGTATACAAGCACTAGGTACGTACATATATTTTTTTTACTCCCTCCCTTTTTAAATGTAAATCTTTGTAGACATTTCACTGGGTGGACTACATACGGAGCAAAATGAGTGAATTCATACTTAAAATACATCTATATACATCCGTATGTAGTTCACCTAATGAAATCTCTACGAAGACTTATATTTAGGAACGGAGGGAAGTACATACTGGGTTGCTCTCTTTTATAAAAAGAAAATCATACGTACGCACTACACCTACTTACTAGTACTAGCCGGGTCGTTTTCTGACAAGTCGTCGCCGTCAGTATATTTTATATATGCATGTGCGTACGTGTCGCTTCGCAAGGTAAAAAAATCATACGTATCGAACTGCTGATGGATTGACTTTGACTCGGCGGCGTGGGACGCGCGGTGAACCGCAAAAAACCCGGCGGGTCGCGCGCCGTCGTGCTACGCGAACGTGACAGGTCGCACACACACTTGTTTAGAAAAAAAAGCCAAACGCGGCACCGTCCCGGCCCGTGAGTTGGCGCCGAACATTGCCACTTGGATGAGCCTGGCAGCTACGTGTTTGGTGCGGCCGCGTTGACGCGGCTCCATCCATCCAAACCAAACCAAACCAAACCATCCATCGACCGATCGATCGGCCTCTACCAATTGGTCGCATGCGTCGACGGCAAACAGGTAACCCCAAAACCGCACCCTTCTTCCTGAGTCCAGAATACGTCACGGTCGGCTTTGAAAAGCAGACAGTGAAACCGAGAATGAAATGGCCCCGGCGCTGTCACAGCGAGCCGAACCAAATCGTCTCCTTCTCCCTTCCTGCAGCCATGCCGGCCGGGGCATCTTATCAGTGTCGATTGACGCTTCCTCCTTACGTGCTACGTACCACACAGAATTTCTATGTGGCTGCTGCCGCCACCTATATCCATCCGTCGATATCGACGGGTTGCATGCATGGACGGCAAGCGAAATCCCATTTTCCTAGAATATTATCAGAATTTTTGACAGAAAAATAAATAAAAACCGGTATATATATATATATATATATATATATATATATATTTATATATATTTATTTAAAAAAAAGGTTCGGGACTGGATTAATCACGATGGCCGTCTCGGTTTTCCGGCGGGTGGGCGGGCAGGAAAGCCGGCGGGGCCCCGCGACCTTTTTAGGTCCGACCCACCGGGTTTCAGTTACGATGTAACGCGCGCGCGCGGACGTCTGCTGGTTTATAGATATTTTAAGCAGGGAGGTTAGATGGGATCACGGGATGGGACGTACGGTAATATCTCCTTCTCTCTTCCATCTGAAGCAATCTATTCCTACATTTATATCAGACCAGAGGGATCGTGTCAGGTTTGGCAGTTGCCATTTTCCTATGATAGTACTGATAGGAAGAGTCGAGACGTTGAAACCGCGCTTGGACCGAAAAGGAGACTTTTGAAACCGTCGCGGCCCCCCCTGCCTCAACTGAATTACTCTATTATTCTCATCAGAGAGAGAAAGAGAGAAGGAAGTAACCGTCTCAATTACGATTCCCACCCGAATTAGGCAGCAGTTACTACTATGGTTAATTATCTCCGTCTCACCATGATCATCGAGAGTTCGAGATCGATTCTCTCGTCGTTTTAAATATCTTTTCGATCGATCGATTGATCGATCCAATCTGGCGCGCGTGACACGCGAGATTGCAGCCAAAACCCAACTGATAATTTATTCCGGTGGTAGTTTTCTCCTCTGTTTTTGATTGATGAAAAGGAAGTAACTAAGGAGATTCTCTGGTTTGGTTAGATGGATGCAATGCGCGGCAAGCGAGCGAGCTTAGGAGTAATCAAATCAATCGAGCAACCAAAACAGTTTGCAGCAAGGCGAAGCAAGCGAGCGAGAGCGATCGGTCGAGAATAGTCTGAGGTTGGAGAGCACGGAAGCAAGCGGTGAGACAAGCCAGGTATAGTAGGGAGTAGTACGGACCTGGATGCCGTTTGGGGAGTTGGCGGCGGTGAGCACGCGGGCGCGTCGGGGGTCTCCTCCACGGGCTCCGGCCGAAGCACCCACACGGTGGCTAGCCTCGTCCCCATCACCGTCTCCTTGCCGACTGCGCGCGCTAGGAGGGAGAACTTGCAGGTGTTGGCGTCGAGCAGGCTGTGCAGGAACACGTCGACCGCGCGGCCGTCAAGCGCCGAGGAGCCCAGGACGTGCCGCGCGATGGACGGGCCCGTCAGCTCGAACCGCCGCGCCCCGCCCACCAGGCACACCGCCACGCGCCCTCGGCGCGCCGGGGTGCGGCGGTGATGGGACGCCGTCGGGGGCGCGCGCGGCGGGAAGCGCAGGGCTGGCAGGCGGAGCACGGAGGGGAAGGAGAGCATGGCGGCGAGGAAGAGCAGCAGCGGGGCGAGGACGAGGACGAGGCGCCGGCGCTGGGCCGCGCGCGGCGAGGACGGGTGGTGGTACTCGGCCAAGCCTGCCGGCTTCATGGCTGGCTGGAAGAAGCTCGAGCGGCTACCGTGCCGGTGGAGCTAGAAGATCATGGGGGAGGGTGGTGGTGGGTGGCGCGGGGCAAAGGCGTGCGTGCGTACTGCTGGTGCGTTGGTGGAGGGTCTCGTCTCGGCTGGTCGCGAGATCGGAAGCCGCGCGCGGGCGGGGGCGGGAGGATGGCCGATGGCGTGTGCGAACTCCTTTGATCGAGCGAGGGAGGGGTCGTGGGTCACGGCGGTTTGGTGCTTGGCTTCGGCGCTCGTGCTACATACAAAAATGCTAGACATACAAAGACTTACACGCTTTTACACGCTCCTTTCATCTAACAACCAATCACAAACCTCTCCTCCGCGATTTTCGGGGGGTGAAGCCGCCGCTCATTTATTGACCAATCAAGATTAACCATCCTGTAAAAACCTGTAAATCGTTTGTATGTGTAGCATTGCCGTGCTACATATTACCCCTCCTGGCCGGACTCACGCGCAAGGCGCAACTTCCTCTCCTGCCACGTTTCTGTTTCAGATATTCATGTCAGGCATCTGAAGAAAAATCAGCATCAGTCAAATTTTTCAGCCGATCGATTGAAATCCAACGGCTGGCCTCCTCCTCCTCCTTCTTCTTTCTCTCCCTCCGGCTTCCTCCTCAAATGCCCCCCACCCACTAACTTCTGGCCAGACCACCGGCGCTCCGGTCTCTGCCTTCTCTATTGGCATTTATAAAATCAGGCAACTTGTACATAGCAAACCTGGCTTTAAGTTCCAAGCATTGTGAGTGTTTGATTTTCGTACGGATGTCTAATATTGTGGGCTCTTTTCCCTGAGAAGGTAAGACATGTTTGATCTTTTGAAAATGCTAAAAAACTTATATCGGATTTTTAAGCATGACAAATCGAGACGTTTTTATGGCAAATGACGTGTCGTGAACCTGGCAATTCCCTTCAGCGAGCATGCAAATCCTGGCATGTTCTGTCTTTTTGCCAGGATTTGTCATGCTTGCTGAAGAGAATTGACATGCTCATGACACATAATTTGCCATAAAAACCTTTTGATTTGCTACGTTTAAAATCTGACATCAGATTAGAAGTGGGGTCCTTGATTTTCTCTACCTCGTACATAAGCTAATAAAAATTCGGTTAGCATGTTTACACACCCCATGGGAAATGTGGTTATTGAACAAAAACAATCTAAATTAAAATGCTTTGATTAAACTAAATAAGCTTGCCTTTCGACATTAATAACACACTAAGCAGAGGTTGCAGGCCATTCCGTTCTCTTCCCATCTCGAAGTAACCAGATTGATTCTCAATCCTATTATTAATTTCAGGACCTGATTATCCATGGGTAAAATTTATGAATTCAAAATTTGTTCAAAACTTTCGAGCGGTGACCACAAATCCCGGACCCAGGTATAAATAGCCTATTTCATAACCAAAACTTTGATGTAAACTCTGCCAGGACCATGCAAAACAAATCATCATGCAAAACAAGAAAATAAACAAAAAAGAATATGTTTAGTTTATAAAGCACATATTTACTGGCATATTGCTTAAACCGACAATATAGGTATGTGCCCGTGATTGATTTGTTTAACTGAGTAACAAAAGATAAGAAATTAATTGCTATTTGTTTGTTTACATACCATGAATTTATTGTTAATTATTAGGTTATTAAAAATGTCTGGCTAGTACCAGGTTTTACCATAAATAATAATTTGTTAGCGGACCGCGAATTTATTGTTATACCGTAGATTGATCTGGTTTATTGGGTAATCAAAGATTGGTTTCATGGAAATTGGAAGAAAAAAAATTGGAAAACCGAAAAAATGGGAGGAGGATGGTAAGATGGACGAAGAGGTGGTGTGCAGAAAAACTGGCGTAAGATAAACCTTACGTTTTTTAAAGTAGTATAAGAGATAGAGAAGTAGAGATTAGTTATACTATAGCCAATCTCTGACTCCCATTCATCCACTACTGTGTCATCCCCGGCTTAGCCTCACCAACGGCCCCATGCCTCCTTATGCTTGCCACGGAGCCATGTCTTTGTCTCGGAGCTATTGCTCCTCTTATCCCCCAAATTAATTGATTTGATTTCAAAATCCAAGCAATTTTTATATAGCAAATTCAGCTTTAATTTGCAAGCGTTGCAATTGTTCGATCTTCGTAAGGAATGCCAAATACTATGGCTTTCTTCTTCTGGAAAGGTGACGTATGTATGATTTGCTCTCACTTGTATGTAAGCCTATGGAAATTCTGTTAGGCGTGTTTCCTAGACCCCTCATGGTACTGTGTTGTGAACTAAAAAAGTACCCAAAAAATAGATGTAAAAGGTCTGATTAAACTAAATAAAGTCGGTCTTTCAACATATAGAAAGAGATGCTGCAACGACAACTCCATTCTCTTCCTTTCTCGAAGTCGGCGGATTTATCCCTCGCCCACCTTTTTAAAGTTCAGAACCATATTATCTGCGGCTAAATTTTGAAAGTTCAAATTTTGATTGAAAATTTCGAGCGGCAACCGTAAAACCTGTCTCCCCCCGCCTCACCCCACGCTAAAAATTTTGTATTTCATAACGAAAACCTTGATGTAAGCTTACTCTTTTTTTTGGGGAAGGAATGTAAGCTTACTCTTAATCATGCTTCCTGATTAAAATTAATCACTAATGGTATACCACTGATCCTCCAGCCGTAGATGCACCCCTCCCGTCCGTCTGGTATACAGACCCTCACGTATTATGAACCAAACTTTAACAACCGATTTAACAAAGAAATCAGGGTGTTGTCTATATATACCGGACCGGAGGTAGCATGTGAAAAGAAGGCCTTTTTTGCGGCATCATTCAAAGGAAAAGATAAAAACACCACAAAAGGAATGAAAGGAAAAGGAACAAAGTTGGTCTTCTTCCTAAGGGCTAGCGCGCCGTCGGTGTCATGAGTGCATGCATATTAGTCAGGCCCGTAGTTGGAGCGCATGCATGCACGTTCTCGATCGATCGTCCCTGCACGTAGGCATGCATTATGTACGTAGGAGTACTCTATATACGTAGTATAGTACGTACGGTACGTGCTAGGCACGACGCACGAACCTCGACGGTCGAATGATCGATCGTGCATGGCGTCTGGACGTACGCTCTCCGTGTATTACTGCGAAACAAGTCGCTGTCGTTTGTATGTAGTATATACAATCATATACGCTCCACGTATGCGTAGTTGCGTAAGATATACAATCTCATTGACTTTGACTTGGTGGCTGTGAGAAATTCGACGGCCGGGTTGGGCTTCGTCACGTCTCGTGTGCGACAGGTGCCACAAAGACCAGATCGAATCAAATCAAATATCTTTGGCCTCCGTTCCCTGAAAGATCAAATCAAATCCCCCTCGTTTCACCTCCCGTTCTTACCACGTGATGTGTGTCTGTGTGCGCCTGCTGGTGCCACTAGGACCAACGCGTTGTACTGTGGCTGGTGTCGCTACCTACCTACCTCTACCTAGACTAGATTGTCTGGTGTTGCATGCACGGATGCACGGCCAACCTAACCTCGCGTCATCATCTTCGACTATTTTGCCGGGCAAAGCCTCATGTCATCCTCTTGCTGTGGACATACTCCCTCCGTTTCAAAATAAATGACTCAATTTTGTACTAAGCTTTTAACAAAGATTTTTACGGGCACTAGCTAGTGTTTATTGTGAACAGCAACAACAACAGGTTCGTAAGAAGTTGCTATCATGGTATACTGTATTTATTCTCGCAAAAAAAATGGTACGATGTATTTATGAAAACATTTTTAGTGGCAGATCATATCATGCACATACTTAGCCGGGGAAAAAATTATGATGCACATAAATAGCATTTGTTTTGGAAAACGATCTAAAACATCCGGCTGATTTCTCGAGAATTCAGCCGTGTCGCCCAAGAAGCGCGATGGTGCTACCGATGAGCACCCGGTGCTGCAGAGCATACCGATGCAGCGTCGTCGGCGCAGCGGGAGCGGCCGGTGCTGCAGGGAGGTCCGCGTCCGAGGGGATTCTCCCTGAAGCTATTGTGAGCACCGCCGGAGTTGCAATGGAAGTCGTCGGTGCTGCGACGGTGACCGTGGCGAGTGGCCGACGGAGGTGCTGAAACTCCGGCGATGTTGCATTCAAACTGTTGGGAGCTCCGCCGGTGTTGCAACGGAGCAACGCCTGGCCGCCGGAAGCATAGCTGGCGCTGCAATGGAGCTTCGCCGGACGCCGTTTGTGCTGTGTTCGAAGTTCGCCGGGGCTGCTATGGAGCTTCATCGGATGTCATCGATGCTGCGTTGGAGCTATGGTCGCGCCGCGCCGTGCTGCAGTCAGAGGAGCTGACACCCCGTTGCGTTGAAGATGGTCTGCTGTGGTGGAATTGCTGCATCGAACGGCCCCATTGCGCTGATCCGTCGGCTGGGCAGGCGGATGATTTCTCTATGAAATCATCCATCTCTGATTCGTAGCACAGCCCTTTGTTTTCACAAAAAAAAAAAAGTTAGAGACGTGGAGTATATTTGACTCCATGTTCATCGAAAAAGCATATGGGTGGGGCCCCACTACTTCTCCAGTAGTTAAAGTTCAACCCACCGGTTTCAGTTAGACTGTACGCGCGCGCCTACACGAACGTTTCAAAAATAAAAAAAATTAAGCAAACAGACAAATAGAAGATGGATGGTAATCTTTCTCTTCCATCTGAAGCAATCCACAACTAAAGCAGTATCCATCTACGTACCCATGGCCGCTAAATATATCAGAGCTTTGGAACCGCCCCTGCTGGACGTACCAAAGGAGACCGTGAGTTTGAAACCGTGCCGCCCTCCTGGATTGTGAGAGAAAAAGCCGATCTAATTAGAAGGGAGGATGCAGCAAACTTTGCAGCTGCGATTTTGAAAATTCTGTTTCAGAGAAGGGAATGATCGAATCTGGCAAGCATATGGGTTAATGAGATCAGAAGAGTTCTGGCTCAAGAAAGGAACATTAGCTAAGATCAGCAGGCACGCAAATTTGGCGAGCCACACTCTAGCTTGTATGGGTCGCTCACAACAGCGCACTGCATGCTGGCTCCGGAATTCCCCTAGGGAGATAGCTAGCATTGTCGGATCTGAATGTAATCATCATAGTTGATCAATGAAAAGTTCCTTTCCTGCAAAAAAAAAAAAAAGAATCTGGCAAGCAACAAGGGAAAAAACAGTTGCTCTGCTCCTGGATCGCTAGCTGCTGTGCTCGATGCTGCTCTGCTCTGAAACTGGATCGCTCCTGTGCTTGTCAACTTTGCTCTGCATCCCTGATGGATTGAATCAGCCCAGTGTCAGCTGCAACGTTCGTTTCGCCCTGACTACCGCTGCTGCTTCTGCTTCTGCAGTTCACACATGCAAAGCTCTCAGGGTTCATCCCTTGATCTGCACCGCTACTTCAATAAGACCTTAATTCAGTTCCCAAGTAAAGACAGAGAAACATGCACAAGGAGCAACATGCGTACTAGCAAATCAAGCAACAACACTAATAAACAGAAGCCAGGTAGGTTACATGTTCGATTCTGCAACCGCAAAGCATCATCCATTAAAGGTTCTCACGACTTCTAAATCGGTTAACTACGGCCGTTCTTTCTGCAAATGGTGACCAATCAAACGGGAGACATACTCTCATGAGTCATTACGCAACCTACATAATATAAAACTAACTCCTGCCCCAAGATAGATAGATGGTTTGGTAGCCAAAATGGCAGCAGAGTCTACCAGACATTCGAGCAAAGCATATGGTAGCTAGTCAGTAGTAACTCAATGGTTTTACTCCATGTCATCTAGCTCAAGCTGCCCAGTATGGGTGAGGAACTTGTGGTCTGTGCTCCCAGAGCCCATGAATGAAGGCGTCTGCAGCGCATCAGCAAGCATGCCATGGAACTCCTCCAGTGCCTCCGCTGCCTGCTCTTCCAGCACCTCCTTCTTAATCTCCAGCACCTTGAGGTGAACAGCCCACGCCATCCGTTGAGACTGCACCTCAGAGATTATTGCTTCTTCCTCCTGTGCAGAGACCATAGAGTATCATCAATAAATTACCACCAATGCGATGCAAATTTTTTTTTCTCAAATCACCACTAATCCCCAATCTCCAACTGTTTTTTTTATTGATGTAACGAAGTCTTGTATTCCTACTGAAGATCAAAATTCTCAAGCTGCTGCCTGCAACCTACTACTACAGCTGGAAGCACAAGATAGCTCCATGAAAATGTAATCTTTATGCTGTCATGGCGACAGCTTTGCAAGAGTTGCCGCTGCTGATGCTCAAACCATGAGCCAACCAAAGAATGTTAGAACCACTGTGACCTCGTGAGCAGATTATATAATACAATGACCTCTCCATTTACATGCTTATTAAGGTGTTGCTCTATCATCTCGCACAACAACAAAAAAGAACTTTGAGTTGCAAAAAAAGTCATGACATGCACAAAGCATCAGTTAACACGGTAGTCATGACAGGCCTCAGTATTGATGGCGCAGTAGTCAGATATGAAAGTGAGAATCTTGTTCTCTAACATCTACACATATATGGAAAAAGAACATGAACAGTTAATAATCCAGAAGTGATTTCTCAGCAGTCCTACATGGAAATGGAGAACAAAGAAGCAAACTGGGTAGGGTAGTTTGATGCCAATGAAATATCAGTGAAGCAGCAATCAGGTTCGAAACAAATTGCTATTCTTGGATCTCATTCAAATTTCAGCACAAGAACAGATATAACAGCGTGCAGATACAAAACATTAGCACTTGACTTCAGTTAATAACAAAAGAAAGATATAACAGTGTACAGCTATAATCTAAAGGTTCATGTGGAAGCGCTAACTAAACTCGCTTACCTAAAGAATAGTAGAAGGGAAGAAACAAGAACCAGAACAAAAAATTGGAACATATTGCCTTGAGAAGAAGCAACATACGAGCACCTCTGGACAAGAGCTCACCACAGCACAATCTTGCAAGTTAAGTAAAAAATGACACCATAATGCACTAGTAGAAAAAGGGCCTATAGTCCCGGTTGGTGAGGGCCTTTAGTCCCGGTTAATGAACCGGGACTAAAGGGTCGGTACTAATGCCCTGACCCTTTAGTGCCGGTTCAATCGAGAACCGGACGAAGGGCCTCCACGTGGCCTATCCGCTGAGCTCAGTAGGGAAGGTTTTGGTCCCAGTTAGTGGCACCAACGGGACCAATAGGCATCCACGCGTCAGCATTTCTGTGGCTGGGGTTTTTGTTTTTTTTTGAAAAGGGGGTGGGGGTTTGGGGGGTTAATTTAGGTGTTTCATATATTGTGCTATAGCTAGCTAATTAATAGAGAGAAGTGTCCTCTCTTTTGTCCGTGCTTGGTCGACGCTACGTACCATACATACGTATAGAGAGGACTAGCTAGACACGCTTAGCTAGCTAGTAAGCAAGCAGGAAGATCGTCATGAACATATATGCATACAGAGAGAAGTGATATCGACCACCTCTCCTTCTCCGAGAGATTGGTGAACAACAAGTTCTCGTATATCTATCCGACACTACCGGCTACATATACAATAATTATCTTTACAAATATATAATCTCCTAATATACGGACGCGTGGTCCACATAGTATTCTCCGTCTTCAGCGATCACGTGGTCAAGAAAGAATGCCGCCAATTCCTCTTGAATTGCTGCGATGCGATCTGGTGCTAGGAGTTCATCCGCATCCGAAACATCTAATTTTAAGAAGGGGGTCAATACATATATATATATATATGAATGAATGAAACTCAACACAAATGATGGTAATAAAATAAAATTGTGAATATTGTTATTTACGCACTTCATATTGTTTGTCGGAGTAGCCCCGCTCACAGGTCGTGTGGCGGATTGACTGCATAAATGTAGTATCCATGTAAATCATTCCCTTGTTCCTGCCACAATCACTTTACAAGAAATAGAGGTCAATCAAACTGATAATTAGCAAGCATGCTAAATGGTATTGATGAAACTAGCGCTTGAATCACTAGGAGATGCGTGGAATATGCTACTATATAGTACTTACTTTGGTGCCAAAATTGCAGCTTCTTGGTAGTCCCGGAGCTTTTTTGGTGAATTTTCTCCAAGCCCTGCCATACAAAGAAAACAATTACTTGATATCAGAAATGAACAAAGTTGCTGATATGGTGGATAATGATCGATTTAACTTACTTCTCGAGCATTTCAGTCATGTCCGTATACTCCTTGGGATCTTTTCGCTTGGAGTCTAAGACAGTTACTACTCCCTTCTCAAGCTTAATCTCTAGGAGAATATAGTGGTAGCTGCGCACACATGCATAACTCATCAATATTACATTACTATAACCTGGACTAATAAGGAAACCGAATATGCCACAAGACAGTAACACTCACTTGAAGTTGTAAGGAAAGAGTATTATATCTTTGTGTTCATTTATTTCCAACGATCGTAGCAAGTTGGCCTCGGTTTCTTGGGCACAATATTTAACCTCGATTGCATCTATGAGATACGTGTTAATGAACCCATTATCTCCCACTTGTCTTTTCTTCAATTCGGCGATCTTCAATCTGCATAATATAGTGAGGATAATTATAAATACATGCAATGAAAGGGCTGAGTTATATAGAGAGACTTAATGGCGAAGTAGTACTACTTCTGGAGCAAAGAGTGGTATTTGTTGCTTTATCGATGGCCAATTGATTGAAAACCGATAGAACTCCTCAAATGGAATAGGCAACAGTTCAATTCCAAGGAGGTCATGCTCCTTTTAACTCTCACATACAAAGTACTCCTCCCCTCGAGACTCTTTGCAGGTTTTCATGTACCAATCATGCAATCTTCGCATCATCGTTGATAGAGAACTTTCATCTTTGTGAGAGGCTTCCCGTACTAAATATCTTTGTATCTGCACCTCCAAGAAATCATAATGTACATCGTCGGGCAGGTAATCTGCAGGATTGCCATAACCGGCACCATCCTCGGATCGGCGATGTCGCTTAGCGAGCACCTTGAGCGGGGCGGGGCACGACAGCTTGTTGTTCGCCGAGCTGGGCAATTTGTTTCCCAGCTCGTCGTTCTTTCATCCTTTGATCACTTTTAGTACTTCCCGACCTCTCCGCTTCGCAAATGCCTTTCCAATAATGCGCTCATAGTTGCCTTTGGCGGAGACTTGGGTGGTTTTGTCGGGGCAGCGAGTGCGCTTCGCTTTCACGGATCTACCTTCTCCTCCGGAGGTGGATGTCTCTTTGCTTTCAACCCTTGAAACCAGTCATCCACTTGATGCTGCTGATCTTCGCGTTTTCCTCCTCGCTCCTCTCAGACGGTAACTTCTCCGAGTCTTCGAGAGAAGGACCGAATCAGTATCTCCTCCGCCTTTGGCTGTCTTGCTAAACGCCGCAGAAGCAGACGGGCGGATGTCTTCTTTCCTTGCTTACGAGGCGGAGGAGAAGGACTACGACACGGGAGCAGCCGGAGCGGGCGGCGGGTCTCTTCCGCCCTTTGCCGACGAGGCGGAGAAGGAGGAGGCTGGCTGCTCGTGGCCTTGGCGCAGCGGGGAGAAGGAGGCGGAGTGCCGCCACGCGCGGAGAAGGAGCCGGCCGAGTGCCTGATCATCACTCGCCCGGAGGAGGAGGCGGTGGAGGAGGCGGAGTGCCCCGACTCGCGGAGGAGGAGGAGGAGGCGGAGGCGCCCAGTTCGTAAGGTTGATGAGATCCTTCCGCCATAGGCATGGAGTCTTGAGGCGAGAACCCGGCCGATACTCCTTCACCGTAGGGTGGTCAGCCGGAGGTCCTCAAATCCCTCCGTTATTTCATCGACCATCACCTTAGCATATCCTTCTGGAATCGGCCGGCAGTGAAAAGTTGAGTCGGGTTTAGTAGGATAAGCAGAGCCAACAGCCGCCTTAACCTTCAAATTGCTCCATTGCGCCATAAGGTGGCAATTTTCAGCATCCGTGATAGCATCCACGGGATAGCTGGCGAGAGCCGTCAAGGCATGGTGCAGCTGAAGCATTTCGGTGGAAGCCACGCTACTTCTCATTGAGATGGCGGGTAACTTCGGGGAAGCTTGGCAGTCGTTCTTGCGATCTACTTCTCGTTCCTCTAGCCCATTACCCTTTTCGTGCAGCGCTGCGGTTGGCTCTGCTCCGCTTTCTTCCTCCTCTCCTGGGTTTTGTAAGCCCTCGCGTCCGAAATCCATCCTTCCACGAAAGCGAGCTGGCGTGCCTCGTGTCCGGCCTGTGGTGCTCGGATTCCCGAGGGCCATTGTGAGCTCGTCCTTCTCCTCGCTCGAACGAACGTCCCTTGCTGCATTGCTTCGATATATTCTTTGAAGCCTCTTGGTGGTATGTCCAATTGTTCGTCCGTCCAAATGCACTTCCTGTTATAGGGTCCAAGGATCCGCCGCCCCGAAGAACCAAGTCCGCAACAGCGGTGCAGCGATTCATTGTCTCTCGGTTCGATCCCTTTATCAAGCAGATCATTTTCAGCCTTGGCCCACTTAGGCCGAACTACGAGGTAACCACGACCCGTGCGATGGTGAAGCTTCTTCTTCGCAGCATTTCTCTTGTTTGTCGCCGACATCTTTTACTATTTTCCGATGTCTTGTGGGCCACAAATGCGGGCTATCATCTCCGATCTTCTCATATTTGCCCTTGAATTCTGGTGTCTCATTTTTTCGACATACCTATTGAGGTCTTTCTTCCAATTCTGAATAGGTGCGCCATCTTCTTGAGCAAAAGACTTGATTAATGGCTCTATAATGGCTTCTCGGATCATCCTCGGCGGTAGGGTGAAATTTGACTTCATTTCGGTCCAAAGATCATTTTACGCATATCATTGACATAAGACACCTCATGGTCTTCGTTCTTAGGCTTATATCATTGGTGGATGCTTTGATCGGGATCTTGTCCCTAAGTAACCCATGACCGAGCAACAAATGCCTTCTTTGTCCGGTAGGGTTCAATCGGTTGGCCGCCAGGCCGATTTGTATGATCTCAAACTTTTCATCCGAGCTCAACTTTTCTTCGGGGCCTCGTCTCTTTACCGTTGTGCTCGATCAGGAGGGCTAGAAAAAAGAACAAAGACGAGAGTTAATTAATATGTGTACATACGAAAACAATGAATGCATCAATTAGCTAGTCAAGACAAAGCTTAACTAATATATATACGGCGGACTCGGTTTGGTGATCACCGGAGCCGTCCTCACGGTCTACTTCTTCACCCTCTCCTTCTTGCACCGGCATTGGGTCATCAGAGCCATGTAAATCATAGCCACCGCTTCTTCACCCTCTCCTTCCAGGACCATCGTTGTCGTTGAGAAACATCAACGAGCGGAGCGACATCACTTCCTTGTGCGATTATGTCCCTCAACAACGCTTCAGGTGCTTCGTCTCGTGGCGGGGTGTCCATAGTTTCTACAAATATTTACAACATGGCAATTATTATTCAAACATGATGAATATGGATATATTAGTGGCAAACGAGAACTAGCTAGCTAATCACAATAAGGAATCATATTAATTAGTGGCCTTGACCGCTTCTCTAGTGTTTCGGGTGGCCTCGGCCTTGCTTCTCTAGTGTTTGGTGGCCTCGATAACGGTTCAAGGGTTAGGGGTGGCCTCGAGGCAGCTTCAAGGAGGGTAATATCGACCCCCACGTGTTGAAGCTTATCGGGAGGGGGTCGGCGTTGAACACTACATCTATGTCCCACAAGTGACGTGGGCATCGGCCTTGCATGTAGGGTAGAGGGTCGTGGATCGGCTGAGCGGTCGAGGGTCAAGGGTCGAGGATCGCCGAGGTCGGGAGGTTGCCTAGTGTCAAAGGATTCAACAAAACCATGTCTTCATCATTGGCGAAGTAATGTGAGTGCATGATGATGCAAGCTCTCCAAAGTTATTTTGGAGCGGAGTCCTAGATAGGATAATTAAGCTTTTTGGTACAAAGTTCAGCAAGAACCTTCCGAATATCGTTATTGGAAGGCCTTTGCTGAAATTGTACAAAAGGCAAATTATCCTATCCGACTCCATTCCGTAATAACTTTGGAGGACTTCTGCACCATCATGCCATGGTTACTTCCGGCTAATGATGAAGCCATGGATTTCTTCAATACTTTGACACTAGGAACCCTCTCGACCCCTCGGCGATCCTGGAACCCTCGACCCCTAGACGACCCTGGAACCCTCGATCCCTCGACCCTAGAACCCTCGATCCCTCGACAACGCTTCAAGGGGGTAATATCGACAACGACGAGATACATACACGGGAAATTAATGTTATCGGGGAGGGGGTATATCGACCCCCCCCCCACGTATTGAAGTTATCGGGAGGGGGTATATGGACCCCCCCCCTCGTGTTGAAGTTATCGGGAGGGGTATATCGACGATGACAGAGGAGAAGATCGAAGAAAAAAAAGAAGAAGAGAAGAAGAAAGAAATAGAGGAGAAGAAGAAAAAATAGAATATTTTCTATTTTTTCTTGTTCTCCTCTATTCCTTTCTTCTTGTCCTCTTCTTTTTCTTCTTTTTGCTCTCATTCTTTTTCTTTTTCTTCTTCCTTCTTCCTCTTTTCTTCCTTTTCCTTATTTTACTTTTTCCTCTACACTAACCTAATTAAAATGCACTAACCTTTTCCTGCACTAACCTAATTAAAATTGTAACTTTCTATATATGAACAAAAAACTAAACTAATAAAAATAAAAAACATATACATTATAGCCACATACACATATACATCACATATGAAAAAAAATAAACTAATAAAAATAAAAAACATATTGCAACATATGAGCAGAGGCTCGACGGCGGCGAGGCGTCGGCGATGACGACGACGGGCAAGGCGGCGAGGCAAGGGCGACGACGGGCTCGAGGCGGCAAGTTGAGGCGAGGACGGCGGGGCTCGAGGGCGGCAGCGACGGCACGAGGCGGCAAGGGCAGGCGACGAGGACGGCGGGCTCGGGCGACGGAACAGCGGGCTCGGGCGGCAGCACGAACAGGCTCGGGCGGCGGGTAGCGGCGAAGCTGGGCGGCGACGACGCTGTATGGCGGCCTTGAGCGGCAACAATGGGCGGCAGCGTCTTGTGACGCAGGCAATGACGAGGAGCAGGCGTCGAAGGCGGCGGCGTCTGCGGCAGGATGAGGAATCGAATGAAATTTTGCAAAGTCCTGTATATATAGAAAGTGCATTGGTCGGTTCGTGGCACAAACCGGGACTAATGCCACTCTTGCTAGTCCCGGTTGGTACCACGAACCGACCAAAGGCCAAATTTCAAGAAATTTCAAAGGGCGGAGCGGCAGTTTGGTCTGGCAGTGGCACCAACGGGACTAAAGGGCATTAGTCCTGCTGGTTCCACGAACCGGGACTAATGCTTTTTAGTCCGGTTGGTGCCACCAACCGGGACCAAAGGCCTTGTGCCTCACTGAAAAGTTTAGTCCCACCTCGCTAGTTGAGAGAGCTCGAGAGTGGTTTATAAGCGCACTGCGCACCTCTCGAGCTCCTCTCAGCTATGACTTCAGAACCCTAATAGTGCAATGTCTGTGCAATGTAGCTGGGCCCCCAGCAGGCCTGAATCTGGCCCATGGTAGGGTTTCTAGTCGTATTCAGGGCCGTGGGGGCCCAGAGGGTGGCACTTTTTTTTGTTTTTGTTTTCTTTGTTGCTTTATTTATTTTATTTTGTTTCTACTTACAACAAAATACTTATTGTTGCTATTTTTATTTTTTCAAGTTTTTGTTTTGTTTTTTGCATTATTTATTTTCTTTTGGTTTTTGCTTTATTTTTTATTTCTTTTTGCTTTTAGGTCGACAAAAATTATAAACTTTCTGTTTGTGCCATTAGTTTTCTTTGAAATTTGTGTGAATCACAAGTTTGTGAGCTCAACAAATGTGTAGAGGGACGGGCTTATAAACCGGTGTGAGCGCCCTTAGGTTGGCGAGGTTTTCAAATTCATAGTTTTCAAATGAACTACGAAAAAGTTGGCATAGCATGTGCATGTACAAAAGCAGGACAATGGTATCATACTGCGTCTGTTACAAAGTTGGCATGGTATCATCATAATAGTTGCGGAGAAAGTCTTCACTTTTTCTTCGCTTGTGTCGCTTCTTATTGCGCCAGAATCGTGGATAATCTTTCATCGTTTATCGGGATGCTTGGGCCAGCCTTGACTTTGAAGGGGGAATTTCATGAAACTTTTCATACTCTTGAGACATGTCTGTCTTGCCCTCCACTCCCGTGGATGTCCTTTTTCTGAAAAGAACTATGTGGCGCTTTGGCTCATTGTATGATGTATTCGCTTCCTTATCTTTTCTTTTCCTCGGTCTCGTAGACATGTCCTTCACATAGATAACCTGTGCCACATCATTGGCTAGGACGAACGTCTGTCGGTTGTACCCAAGATTTTTCAGATCCACCGTTGTCATTCCGCATCGTGGGTCTAATTCTGCACTCCCGCCTCCCCGATGATTGACCCAATTCTGCACTTAAACAAAGGGACCTTAAAATCTACTCCGTAGTCAAGTTCCCATATGTCTACTATGTAACCATAATATGTGTCATTTCCCTTGTCGGTTCTTTGCATCAAAGCGGACACCGCTGTTTTGGTTGGTGCTCTTTTCATCTTGGTCAATCGTGTAAAATGTATTCCCATTTATCTCGTTATCCTTTCCAAATCATTACAGTCGAAGATGGTCCCCTGGACAACAAGTACAGCTCATCACAAGCAGTGTTGTCACCTACGAGACGATGTTTCCAACCAATCGCTGAAAGTCTGATGTGTTCACATGTAATCCGATCGTCAAGACCGCTCGGGGTGTTTGGAGCGCAGACTGTTCTTGTCGTTCATCGACATCTGGGTCACCAAGGTAGAGTTACAGTAGAATCGTAGTGTGCTTTGAGACCAAGAATATCCATCCTCGCATATTATTGAGTCCCTTCCAAGCGTGCCTTTTTTCCAAATGGGTCTCCCCTCATACCGCTGATTTAGGGAGACCTATCTTCTTAAGGCCAGAATGAAGTCAACACAAAACCCGATGACATCCTCTGCATTTGATGGCCCATGGAGATGCTTCCTTTCGGCCTAGCGCGATTCTGAACATATTTCTTTAGGACTCCATGAACCTCTCAAAGGGGTACATATTGTGTAGAAATAAGACCCCGAGTAATGACAATCTTGTCGACTAGATGAACTAGGACGTGCGTCATGATATTGAAGAAGGATGGTGGGAACACCATTTCGAAGCCCGACAAGACATTGCGCCACATCACTCCTTAAGCGTTGGTATCGATTTCTAGATCGATCACCTTACGAGATATTGCATTGCGGAATGCACATAGCTTCACAATGGCTAATCGTGACGTTTTCGGTAGAAGCCCCCTAAATGCAACCGGAAGCGATTATGCGTCATAATCACGTGGCGATCATGAGACTTTAGGTTACGGAACTTTTTATCGGCATATTTATTATTCCCTTTATATTCGACGAGAAGCGGTCGGGACCTTCATCTTGAGCAGGCATTGAAAGAATATTTCTTTCTCTTCTTTAAATGAAGCGTAGTGGCGGGACCTTCATACCGCTTCGGAGGCATGCCCTCTTTTTTCATGCAAGTGTTGCGGGTCCTCTCGTGCCTCGGTGTATCTTTTGTCTTCCCATACACGCCCAAGAAGCCTCAGCGAGTTCACGCATAAAGGTTCTTAAATCACGTGCATCACGTCGATCAAGAGCGGACCTCTAGGTCTTTCCAAAGAGGGTAGGTCCCAAAATATAGATTTCTTCTTTCACATGGGTGCGTGATTCTCGGCGTCATTCGAAATAAAATTTAGTCCGCCGGACCCTTTCCAAAGATTACGTGTAAATCATTGACCATAGCAAGTACGTGATCATCCGATGCGCATGGCGGGCTTCTTCCGGTGATCTTCCTCGCCTTTGAAATGCTTGCCTTTCTTTCGACATTGATGGTTGGTCGGAAGAAATCGGCGATGGCGGCCTGTGTACACATTCTTCCTGCGGCTTCGGTATATACTATCGGTGTCAAGTAAGCGGTGCGTGCATGCGTGGTATCCCTTGTTTGTTCGTCTGAAAGGTTACCGAGAGCGGGCCAATCGTTGATGGTCACGAACAAAGAACGCCTTTAGGTCAAATTCCTCCTTTTGTGCTCATCCCACGTCACGTACACCGTTTCCATTCCACACCTGTAAAAGTTCTTCAACTAATGGCCTTAGGTACACATCAATGTCGTTCTTTGGGTTGCTTAGGGCCTTGGATGAGAACGGCATCATAATGAACTTCCGCTTCATGCACATCCAAGGAGGAAGGTTATACATACATAGAGTCACGGGCGAGTCTTTGTGATTGCCGCTCTGCTCCCCGAAAAGGATTAATGCCATCCGCGCTTAAAGCAAACCATACGTTCCTTGGGTCCTTTGCAAACTCGTCCCAAGATTTCTCTCAATTTTTTCTCCACTGCGACCCGTCACGGGTGCTCTCAACTTCCCGTCTTTCTTACGGTCCTCACTGCCATCGCATCAACTTGGCATGCTCTCCGTTTACGAGCAGACGTTTCAACCGGTGGTATTATAGGAGCATACCACATCACCTTCGCAGAACCCTCTTCCCGGAGGCTCGCCGTCAACATCACTGTGGTCATCTGCCCCGATCTTATATCGCAATGCACCGCATACCGGGCATGCGCTCAGATCCTTGTAGGCACCGCAGTAGAGGATGCAGATCATTAGGGCATGCATGTATCTTCTCCACCTCCAATCCTAGAGGGCATACGACCTTATTTGTCACGTATGTATCACGGGCAATTCGTTATCCTTTGGAAGCTTCTTCTTCATTATTTTCGTAGCTTCTCAAATCCTTTATCGAGCACTGACATTCTCGCCTTCCTTTACCGCAGCAATTCGAAATGCAGTACAGAAGCTTTGTGTTGCCATCTTCGCAATTGGGGTACAAACCCTTTTTTGCGATCCTCTAACATGCGATTGAACTTGACTTCTCCTTTTGACTTTCGCATTGTGTCCTTGCATCGACAATGACCGGCGGAGATCATCATCATCGGGCACATCGTGCGGTTCCTCTTGATCTTCGGCTGCTTCGCGTTCTTGACACCATCGTGCACATCGTCTTCGGTGCATCTTGATGTTCGATAGCATCACCGTATTCAGGGGCACATAGTTGTCATCGTACTCTTCTTCCTCGCCGTCTTCCATCATAACCCCTATTTCTCCGTGCCTCGTCCAAACATTATAGTGTGGCATGAAACCCTTGTAAAGCGGTGGGTGTGAAGGATTTTCCGGTCGTAGTAAGACTTCGTATTCCCACATATAGGGCATGGACAACACATAAAACCATTCGCTTTGTTTGCCTCTACCACTTCGAGAAAATCATGCACGCCTCTTAATGTACTCGGAGGTGTGTCCGTCACCATACATCCATTGTCGGTTCATCTGCGTGCATTATATATAATTAAGTGTGTCAAAATCATTACGTAACATCATGAATAGATAATTAAGTGACCAAATTAATAGAAGTTCATCATCACATAAAACCAAAGTACATACATAGTTCTCATCTAACAACATCAAGCTCGCATAGCATCTAAATTAATTAAACCATACATTGAAACTATGTAAAACATTTCAATGTGAAAACAAATGCGATCATAATCGCAACCAAGGTAACAACCGATCCAACGGCATAATGATACCAAGCCTCGGTATGAATGGCATATTTTCTAATCTTTCTCATCTTCAAGCGCATTGCATCCATCTTGATCTTGTGATCATCGCATTTACATCCGCAACATGCAACTCCAATATCATCTTCTCCTCCTCAAGTTTTTTATTTTTTCCTTCAAGAAATTGTTTTCTTCTTCAACTAAATTTAACCTCTCAACAATAGGGTCGGTTGGAATTTCCGGTTCAACAACCTCCTAGATAAATAAGATCTATGTCACGTTGGTGACATAATTTTCATAAACAATAAATGAACCAATAGTTATGAAAAAGATAATATATACCACATCCGAATCATAGACAGGACGAGGGCCGACGGGGGCGGATACCAAAACCATCGCACTATATAAGATGCAATAATAAAAGTAAGAAAATAATACAAGTAAGAATATTTTTTCTTTCAGAAAGAAGATAAGAACAAGAGGCTCACCACGGTGGTGCTGGCGATGAGATCGGCCATGGGTGATCGACGGCCGGTGAAGACGGGGACGGGGCGTGATGGACCGCTAAGCCTAGACAAATATTGAGGAAAATGGAGGTTGGAGGTCGAGCTTGGAGAGGAGAAAGCTTAAGTAGTGTGGCTCGGGCATTTCATCGAACACCTCATGTGCTATGGAGGTGAGCTAGAGCACCACAAAGCCCCCCGCCGGCAAGAGAAAAACAGAGCACTGGAGTGCTCTGTCATGAGCAGTATATAAACAACACTATTGGTCCCGGTTCGTGGCATGAACCAGGGACTAAAAAATAGCCATTGGTCCCGATTCATGCCACCAACCCGGGACCAATAATGGTGGGCAGAGTTGTGCCCATTGGTCCTGCCGTCTCACCAACCGGACTCAAAAGGTCCGGACTTAACAAGGACCAATGGCCCACGTGGGTCTGCCGCCCCTACAGGGCTCACTTAATCGGGGAAAATAGTTCATTGGTCCCGGTTACGGATTGAACCGGACTAATGAATCTGGCCTCGCCATTGCCCCCTTTTCTACTAGTGATAGGCTAGTCTACACACAAGTGACAGTTTGGAGGAAGAAAAGAAACACATAACCATCGCAAAACAACCAAGACGGAGGTCATGTATCCGCAAGAACACATCATTACATAGGACAAATGATAGTGTAGCCCGCATATGTGTAACTGTAAAATGATACCACACTCTTGACAAGCAACCAAATTCTAGCAAAAAAAAATGCAATCGAGGGAGAATATAATATATTCCCTCCGTCCCATAATATAAGAGCATTTTTGACATTGGATTCGGGGTAAATGAAATAATCAAGGGAGAATATAATATATTCCCTCTAGCAAAAAAACGTTCTTATATTATGGGACGGAGGGAGTACAATTTAGCACCAATAAAAAAAAATGGGAAACAGGAAACTGACTGACCATGGATTCGGGGTAAATGAAATAATCAAAGACAGGCTCTTTTTTTTGCCTTAACTGACTGATCTTGGATTCAGAGTAAATGAAATAATCTCTCGGAAGCACAATCTTTTTTTTGCTTTTCTTTTTTGCGGGTGTCCAAAGACCAAAGCACAATCTTGCACGTTATGGCAAAAAATAAGCCATAATGGAAGAAGTCTACACACAACTACACAAGTGATAATTTGGGAGAAGAAAAGAAACACATAGCCATTCCAAAACAACCAGAGCATTAGACGGCTGTCACTGTCATGTATCAGCAGGACCGCATCGCTACATAGGATAAACTACAACCAAATCACAACGTATAAAAGATAGCGTAGCTACATTGGATGCGGATGCTACTGACAAGCAACATACTCTCGACATGGTCACCTACATGGTCAGTGAGTAACCTACCACGTACTCCCGCCAAGCAACCAAAATTTAGCAGTTTTTTGTAGAGAATGTCAGTAAATAATTAGCAGCAATAAAGAAAGAGGGGAAACGGGGGAGCTGGCTCACCATGGACTCCGGGTAGGCGACCGCGTAGGGGATCTGGAGCCGGTTCTTGAGCATGGCGATGCTCTCGTCCAGGGCCCGCATCTCCCGGGGCGAGAAGAGCGACCGGTCGATCATGTCCTGGATCCATTCTTCCAAGGAGACCTTGACCTGCAGCTTGTTGGCCAGCATCTGCGGGTTGACGAGGCGGACGGCGCCGGAGTCAACCATGGCCTTCAGCTTGACGGCGGCGTTGATGGCCGCGTCCGGCTCGAGCTGGCAGCAGGGGACCTCGTCCCCCTTCTCCTTAGAGGACCGCAGAAGCTCCTCCACGTCGTCGAGGGTGGTCACCGGGTGAGGCTTAGCCGCCATCGGAGGAGCCGGAGGCGGAGGGGAGTGAGAGTGGGAGGGGAGGAGGGGATCGGTCTTTGTTTTCTTCAGGGGAGCGAGTGAGTGAGAGACAGCGACCTTATCTGTTGGGCGATGGGGAACCAACCAAACGTGTCGGGCGGGCCGCAGTGCATTGTGGTTGTGGCTTGTGGGCCAAAAACTGCCGTCGGTCGCCAAACAACAATTTACAAATATAGTTCAAATCATAAAGTTACGCAACACATAATGTCCTGGATTCCTTCTCATCTTCAACGAGCTCTCATATTTCTTCCTGTTACTGGACAACAAGCCCGATGGTTGTATTCAGATACCCGTCACCACGTTTTTAGCCAGGGCTCCGCCTCTTCCTCCTCCTCCAAGAAAGAAAGTTAGGGTTTGTGCCTCTCGCCAGCGCCGGCGCAGGTCCGCCTCGTCTCCGGTGGCCCTAGGGCCATGGAGGCGCTGGTGGATCTGGCAAGGCCCTGAGGGAGGGCTCCGTTTTAGTCTTTTTTCAATCTTGTTAGGGTTTGTGTCCTATTCAGAAGGCGAGACGGCGGCGGCTCCCGAAGATGGAATAAAGGTCTTCCCGCCTAGCCCCTGTTCCGCGGCGTGCGTCTAGCATCGTTGCAGGGCGTGTGGAGGTGTGTGTCCGGCAGATCTATCTTTGGTGGATTTGCTCGGATCTGCCGTTGTTCGCCCACGCTCGTGTGTCTTCGGTTTGGATCCTTCCGATCTATGTTATTTTTCATCGGGCTACAGTTATCGCTTCTGGGTGCTGGTCCTATGGGGCCTTAGCACGACGACTTCCATCGTCCTACTACAACAAGCCGCGTGCCCGGCTCCGGTGTTGGAGGGCGATGACGGTGGCGCCTTCTTCGCCCGCCTGCTGCTTGTAGTCGCCGCTAGGTGGTCTACGGATCTGGATGTAATTTTTATTTCTGGTATTCGTTGTACTGCCATGATTGAAGATGAATAGATTGGAAGTTTTTCCGCAAAAAAAAAAAAAAAATTTCTCCCTACTTGTGGTGATTCATCAGGCACAGTTCAATGTCATCAATACCAGTTTCAACAATACCACTATGACCCTGTTTGTTTCGGATTCTGGGACCAGATCCGAAACAAACAGTTATTTGGAATCAGCTTTGCCATTGAAGCTGAATCTAGATTTGGGTCATTTTTAGTGTAATTTCCTGAAGCACCTTAAAGTGTACTTTGGTGGTGAAGCTGATCCGCAGAAACAGCTTCGCCACTGAAGCGAATCCATAAGTGAATAAAATCCAAGCGAAGCTGAAACAAACAGGGCATGAATGACTACATTTGTTTGCTGCATCTTGTAGTTAAACATGCCTTTCCATTTTTATTTAACAATAATCAGTGTACTTAGACCGCCCAATATTAATTTGAATGACTATGTTTGCTTGTTATTAAATGTTAGGCCTGTTGCAGTTAACACACTTTTTCACTTGTTTTGCTTTACTAGCATGCTTAAACCTGCACACTGAAGCTATCTTTTGGAGATTATTTTGTCTGCAATAGATAATTTTGGTTGATGTTTAGCCTGTTGTGCTTAACATACTTCTCGATGTCCCTACATAGGACAATTTTGGGAACGACTGTTGTTTTCCATCGAGATTAGTTTAATCCCATGGCTTATATATGCTCACTGTTCAGGATATCGGTAGCTGGTACCATATAGGCCGGGGGCTGATAAGGGACTAATCGGTGAATCGGACTTTTAACTGAATATATCTGCAACTCATTTATCGTTAGGTTAACTAGGGCCATATGTAATATATCTGAGGCTGCATAGCAACATGCACTGTACTTAATGTCTACATATGCAATCCTAGGCTACATAGCAACAAGGAAGAGTGTTACCTTAATGTTCTGAAGATGTCTAGATACACGTAGAAGAGCAGCAGCAACAACAACAACAACATAATCTTGTTTGGATATTCAACTTAGCTTAGAGGTTAGAGTTAGTTTCTAGCTCATGACTAACCCTGAACTAACTCCATCCAAGGAGGTGTTTGGATGACAGGATTATATACTTAGATTGACAATAAATACACTAGGAGAACTAGCTCCAATTAGCACCTCTTGGGTTGGATAGTTTTTTTGGGTGGGTGATAGATGCAACTAGCTCAAACTAGCCCTCATGTTTAGATATACTTTAGGGCTATATTTGAGCCCGAACTAGCTCAAACTAACTCTAACCCATGGATACAGCAGCAATTAATCAGCCGATAATTTGTAAGAATGCAATAAACTCCTTTTGGCCCATAATATAAGATGTTAATTCATCTAATATGCGAGTATATTGCATGTTATAAGATATTATATAAGAGTGTTGTACTACATCACTGTGCAATTGGTGTTTATCTTCTAATATTAACTTGATGCCTTTAGGTACATATGTCATTGGTAAAGTTCCGCGCTTCGGCCCTTTCTGCGTATGGGGAAATGAGATATCGATGAACCAACATCAAGTGAGGAAGCTGTTAAAGATTGTTAGTAAAGAATTTCATATAGAAAGAAAAGGAACCACTTCTATTCTTGTTTTTTAAGTATAAGAGGGATAAGTACTTATTCCTCGTCAAGGTATCATTGCTGCTCCCGCCTAATGCGGATCATTGTGCAATGCTTATGTGAAATCTCAATCCAAAACTTATTCGTTTAGTTGGAAAAACCAACGCCGACATCAAGATCGCCTCCTTTCCTTTCTTCTGGGAGCAGAGCTGAAAAGATGGACAGTAACGATCGCGTAATATCAATTTATCGGCCTCGTCATCAAAAGCGGCTGCCAATTGCTCGGAAATTCTTAGCTATATGGGGGACTTTGATGGTGAGCAAAAAGAATTGATCAAGAAATTGGTAAACTTTCGCATGATCGATGGTAAAAGAACGAGAGTTCGTGCTATTGTTTATAAAACTTTTCACCGCCTAGCTCGAACTGAACGCTATGTAATAAAACTTATGGTTGACGCCGTAGATAATATAAAGCCAATATGCGAAGTGGTGGGTCAAAAGATGGCAATTAAACTATTTGTTTACACTTTATCCAATACAACAACGAACTGCAGGATGGTAAGTAAGAACTCTGCAGTCTTCTTTTTACTGCCCATAATGAGTTGTGTTAGATGACAATGTCTGAATCTTTTTTCCTTTGCATTGGTTCCCAAAGCAGTTCACTAAAGATTACCTCTCAAACTACATGATTGGCGGGCATGCAAAGGTTAAAGTATTTCTACCAGAACACGATGATTATCTAGATGTTTCCATGAAGACCGTGAAGGGTGGGCGGCCCGCCATCACAAGGGGTTGGACTAGAGTCGTATGTGCCTTCCGCATGGAGGAGGGCACAATATGGGCATTCCGCTTCACCTTGTTCAAAGAACCGTAATGTATTTTGCATCTTTATTTACCATCTTTAATAGTACAAGTATACAATTGTGGTTCATCATTTTTTATTTGGTTCTTATGTAATTCTTGATGTGTACCTATGAATCGAATAATTTATTGGTTGTCTAAACCTGATGGATATGAATAAAGCTATAGCATACATTCAATTTCAATTTCAATTTCAATTTGATATAGCAGCAATTAAATTTACAGTGAAATTACGCTCTCCAGGTTGTTACGGCACACACGGTTGGTAAAATACAAACGTTTGCGATATACGCCATAATCCAAGACGGTTCACAGAGAGGAAACATGTGCAAGCGTGCACACAGTTGCTGTTTGCAAAGCGTGTGCGATGTCAGACAATATCACAAACGGTCATGGCAAACTAACCGTTTGCGATAGTTTCCTTATCATACACGATTCGCAACCATGAACTGTTTCTGATGAAGTATGCATCGTAAACGTTGCACCACAAAATAGCGTGTGCGATAGTTGCCTTATCGTACACGATTCGCAACCATGAACTGTTTCTGATGAAGTATGCATCATAAACGTTGCACCACAGAATAGCGTGTACGATAGTTGTCATGTACGACGATGTTACGACGGTCCGACGTTTTGTAATCCTATCTGACACTCGTACGACGATTAGCTAATCTTCTTAATTAGTTATCGCATACGGTTTGTGAAGGGAGAATGTGTGTGATTCTATGCTTATCATACACGTTCTATAATAGTGAACCATTTGTGATGGGCCGGGCATCGTAAATGTAGCACCACAGAATACCGACTGTGATGTTAGTGCGACCATAAATGAAAAGGAGTACTGTAGGGTCCCTATCCCCGACGGTTTCTGGGTCGTGTGGGAAGGACCCCCTAATCGCCCACACTCACAAGGTCGCGGTTCCAAATGCCGTCGCGGAAAGGGGTTTAAAACCATTTGTATAGCACCGACGCGTATCAGTGTTTGTCGAGTTCCCAATCTTTAGAGTTGCATTTAATTCTTTTCAATAAATCCCATCTGAATTCAATAGTTTTCATCATAAAAAAACCAGTACAAAAAGTATCGAGCATGGAGCGATTATTGAGAGAAAGCCGAGCATAAAATTTTTGAATAATAATTTCTCTTGGGAGCTCATGATTGGGGCATGAGTATAACATTGACTTAAGCCTCCCCCAAGCTTGAGCGATACTTTCTCCTTCGCGAGGCCAAAAATTATATATATAATTACGATCACGATGAACCAGATGCATATGATAAAACTTCTGATGAAATTCCAATTTCAATTGGTTGTAGTTCAATGATCCAATATCATCACATAGTCTAAACCATGTCAATGCCTTTCCCTTAAAAGATAAAGGGAAGACCTTCTTCTTGATAACATCCTCGGGCATACCTGTAAGCTTAAATAATCCACAAACTTCATCCACATAGATTAGACGCATATCGGGATGTAATGTTCCATCTCCTGTAAAAGGATTAGCTAGCAGTTTCTCTATCATACCCGAAGGAATTTCAAAGTGAACATTTTCAGTAGGTTCAGTAGGTTGAGGAGCAAATCTTTGCTCTTCTGCTCGGGGTGAAGATACCCCGAACAAGCCCCACAAAGGAATATTTTCCATAGTAGCAAGTGACAGTAAATTTCAGCACACTATATAAAAGTTTCCTTACCAAATTCCACCTACCAAAGACGCTTCACTCCCCGGCAACGGCGCCAGAAAAGAGTCTTGATGACCCACAAGTATAGGGGATCTATCGTAGTCCTTTCAATAAGTAAGAGTGTCGAACCCAACGAGGAGCAGAAGGAAATGACAAGCGGTTTTCAGTAAGGTATTCTTTGCAAGCACTTAAGTTATCGGCAACAGATAGTTTTGTGATAAGATAGTTCGTAACGGGTAAAAAGTAACAAAATTAACAAGGTGTAGCAAGGTGGCCCAATCCTTTTTGTAGCAAAGGACAAGCCTGGACAAACTCTTATATAAAGCAAAGCGCTCCCGAGGACACATGGGAATTTCTGTCAAGCAAGTTTTCATCATGCTCATATGATTCGCGTTCGTTACTTTGATAATTTGATATGTGGTGTTGGGGAACGTAGTAATTTCAAAAAAATTCCTACGCACACGCAAGATCATGGTGATGCATAGCAACGAGAGGGGAGAGTGTTGTCCACGTACCCTCTTAGACAGAAAGCGAAAGCGTTAGAACAACACGATTGATGTAGTCGTACGTCTTCACGGCCCGACCGATCAAGCAATCAAACTACGACACCTCCGAAGTTCTAGCACACGCTCAGCTCGATGTGACGATCCCGGATTTCGATCCAGCAGAATGTCGGGAAGAGTTCCGTCAAGACGACGGGCAGTGACGATCTTGATGTTCTCTTGTTGCAGGGCTTCGCCTAAGCACCGCTACAATATTATCGAGGACTATGGTGGAGGGGGGCACCGCACACGGCTAAGAGATCAAGAGATCAATTGTTGTGTCTATGGGGTGCCCCCTCCTCCGTATATAAAGGGGGGAAGGAGGAGAGGGCCGGCCAAGGGGAGGAGGCGCGCCCAAGGGGGGCAATCCTACTCCAAGTAGGATTCCCCCCTCTTTCCTAGTCCAAGTAGGAGAGGGGAAGGAAGGGAAGGAGAAGGAGAAGGAATGAGAGGGAGGAAAAGGAGGAAAGGGGGCCGGCCCCCTAGTCCAATTCGGTTTGGGCTAGGGGGGGCACGCGCCCTTGTCTCCTCTTTTCCACCACTTGACCCATGAGGCCCATTGCTTCTTCCTCGTATTCCCGTAACTCCCCGGTACCCCCGAAAATACCCGAATCACTCGGAACCTTTCCGATGTCCGAATATAGTCGTCCAATATATCGATCTTTACGTCTCGACCATTTCAAACACTCCCCGTCATGTCCCCGATCTCATCTGGGACTCCGAACTCCTTCGGTACATCAAAACTCATAAACTCATAATAAAACTGTCATCGAAACCTTGTTGCAAGCGGACCCTCACGGGGTCAAGAACTATGTAGACATGACCAAACACGTTTCCTGTCGATAACCAATAGCGGAACTCGGATGCTCATAGTGGCTCCTACATATTCTACGAAGATCTTTATCGGTCAAACCGCATAACAACATCGTTGTTCCCTTTGTCATCGGTATGTTACTTGCCCGAGATTCAACGTCGGTATCTCAATACCTAGTTCATTCTCGTTACGGCAAGTCTCTTTACTCGTTATGTAATGCATCATCCCGCAACTAACTCATTAGTCACATTGCTTGCAAGGCTTATAGTGATGTGCATTACCGAGAGGGCCAGAGATACCTCTCCGACAATCGGAGGACAAATCCTAATCTCGAAATATGCCAACTCAACATGTACCTTCGGAGACACCTCAGAGCTCCTTTATAATCACCCAGTTACGTTGTGATGTTTGGTAGCACACAAAGTGTTCCTCCGTAAACGGGAGTTGCATAATCTCATAGTCATAGGAACATGTATAAGTCATGAAGAAAGCAATAGCAACATACTAAACGATCAAGTGCTAAGCTAACGGAATGGGTCAAGTCAATCACATCATTCTTCTAATGATGTGATCCCGTTAATCAAATGACAACTCATGTCTATGGCCAGGAAACACAACCATCTTTGATCAACAAGCTAGTCAAGTAGAGGCATACTTGTGACACTATGTTTGTCTATGTATTCACACATGTATTATGTTTCCGGTTAATAAAATTCTAGCATGAATGATAAACATTTATCATGAAATAAAGAAATAAATAATAACTTTATTATTGCCTCTAGGGCATATTTCCTTCAGTCTCCCACTTGCACTAGAGTCAATAATCTAGTTTACATCGCCATGTGATTTAACACCAATATTCATATCTGTATATGATTAACACTCATAGTTCACATCGTCATGTGACCAACACCCAAAGGGTTTACTAGAGTCAATAATCTAGTTCACATCGCTTATGTGATTAACACCCAAAGAGTACTAAGGTGTGATCATGTTTTGCTCGTGAGAGAAGTTTAGTCAATGGGTCTCATCACATTTAGAGCCGTATGTATTTTGCAAATATTCTATGTCTATAATGCTCGCATGTAGCTATTCTAGCTAATTGCTCCCACTTTCAATATGTATCCGCATCGAGACTAAGAGTCATCCGGATCGGTGTAAAAGCTTGCACCGATGTAACTCTTTCTGACGGGCTCTTTTATCACCTCCATAATCGAGAAATATTTCCTTAGTCCTCACTAAGGATATTCTTGACCAATGTTTAGTGATCTACTCCTAGATCACTATTGTACTCCTTGCCAAATTCAGAGCAAGGTATACAATAGGTCTGATACATAGCATAGCATACTTTATAGAACCTATGACTGAGGCATAGGGAATGACTTTCATTCTCTTCTCTATTTTCTGCCGTGGTCGGGATTTGAGTCTTACTCAATTTCACACCTTTGCAACACAGGCAAGAATTCTTTCTTTGACTGTTCCATTTTGAACTACTTCAAAAAACTTGACAAGGTGTGTACTTATTGAAAAGCTTATCAAGCGTCTTGACCTATCTCAATAGATCTTGATGCTCAATATGTAAGTAGCTTAACTGAGGTCTTTCTTTTAAAGAACTCCTTTCAAATACTCCTTAATGCTATCTAGAAAATTCTACATCATTTCGATCAAAAATATGTTACTCACATATACTTATCAGAAAGGCTATAGTGCTCCCACTCACTTTATTGTAAATACAGGCTTCACCACAAGTCTGCATAAAACTATATGCTTTGATCAACTTATCAAAGCGTATATTCCAACTCCGAGATGCTTGCACCAGTCCATAGATGGATTCTTTGGAGCTTGCACATTTTGTTAGCACCTTTAGGATTGACAAAACCTTACGGTTGCATCATATACAACTCTTCTTTAAGAAAACCATTAAGGAATGCAGTTTTGACATCCATTTGCCAGATTTCATAAAATGTGGCAATTGCTAACATGATTCGGACAGATTTAAGCATCGCTACAGTTGAGAAAATCTCATTGTAGTCAACACCTTGAACTTGTCGAAAACCTTTTTGCGCAAAGTCGAGCTTTGTAGATAGTAACACTACTATTGGCGTGTCTTCCTCTTGAAAATCCATTTATACAATATGGCTTGCCGATCATCGGGCAACTCCACCAAAGTCCACACTTTGTTCTCATACATGGATCCCATCTCAGATTTCATGGCCTCAAGCCATTTCGCGGAATCTGGGCTCATCATCGCTTGCTCATAGTTCGTAGGTTCATCATGGTCTAGTAACATGACTTCGAGCAGTATTACCGTACCACTTTAGTGCGGACTGTACTTTGGAAGACCTACGAGGTTTTGTAGTAACTTAATCTGAAGTTTCATGATCATCATCATTAGCTTCCTCACTAATTGGTGTAGGAATCACTGAAACTGATTTCTGTGATGAACTACTTTCCAATTCGGGATAAGGTACAAATTACCTTATCAAGCTATACTTTTCTCCCACTCACTTCTTTCGAGAGAAACTACTTCTCTAGAAAGGATCCATTGTTAGCAACGAATGTTTTGCCTTCGGATCTGTGATAGAAGGTGTACCCAACTGTTTCCTTTGGGTATTCTATGAAGACGCACTTCTCCGATTTGGGTTCAAGCTTATCAGGTTGAAACCTTTTTTTTACATAAGCATCGCAACTCCAAACTTTAGGAAACGACAGCTTAGGTTTACTGCTAAACCATAGTTCATACGGTGTCGTCTCAACGGATTTAGATGGTGCCCTATTTAAAGTGAATGCAGCTATCTCTAATGCATAACCCCAAAATGATAGTGGTAAATCGGTAAGATACATCATAGATCGCACCATATCCAATAAAGTGCGGTTGATTCTGACGTTCGGACACACCATTACTGTTGTGGTGTTCCATGTGGCGTGAGTTGTGAAATAATCGTCTCCGTCGTATCTACTTTTCCAAACACTTTTGCCCTTGTTTTGGACTCTAACTTGTATGATTTGAATGGAACTAACCCGGATCGACGCTGTTTTCAGCAGAATTGCCATGATGTTGTTTTATGTGCGAGAAAACAAAAGTTCTCGGAATGACCTAAAAATCCACGGAATATCTTATAATAAATAATAAAAAATCCTCGCCAAAGATGAAGACCAGGGGCCCACACCCTGTCCACGAGGGTGGGGGCGCGCCCCTCCCCCTGGGCGCGCCCCCTACCTCGTGGGCCCCCTGGATGCCCTCTGACGCCAACTCCAACTCCATATATTGGCTTTCGGGGAGAAAAAAATCAGAGAGAAAGTTTCATCGCGTTTTACGATACGGAGCCGCCGCCAAGCCCTAATCTCTCTCGGGAGGGCTGATCTGGAGTCTGTTCGGGGCTCCGGAGAGGGGGATTCATCGCCGTCGTCATCATCAACCATCCTCCATCACCAATTTCATGATGCTCACCGCTGTGCGTGAGTAATTGCATCGTAGGCTTGCTGGACGGTGATGGGTTGGATGAGATTTATCATGTAATCGAGTTAGTTTTGTTAGGGTTTGATCCCTAGTATCCATTATGTTACGAGATTGATGTTGCTATGACTTTGCTATGCTTAATGCTTGTCACTAGGGCCCGAGTGCCATGATTTCAGATCTGAACCTATTATGTTTTCATGAATATATGTGAGTTCTTGATCCTATCTTGCAAGTCTATAGTCACCTACTATGTGTTATGATCCGCAGCCCAAGTGACAATAATCGGGACCACTCCCGGTGATGACCATAGTTTGAGGAGTTCATGTATTCACTATGTGCTAATGCTTTGTTCCAGTTCTCTATTAAAAGGAGGCCTTAATATCCCTTAGTTTCCAATAGGACCCCGCTGCCACGGGAGGGTACACTACATGAATCAGCTACTTTGCCATCTGCCACGGCGGACGACAAAGGCATGGATGGCGGACGACAAAGACCTTTGCCGTCAGCCACGGATGGCAAAAGGGGACGGCAAAGTAGGGGACGGCTAAGAGCTGCGTTGCCGTCCGCCTGCAACCGACTAAGAAAGGGGCCTTTGCCATCAAGACCGGACGGCAAGAAAGAAGGCGGACGACAATAAATGTCTTGTTACTCCGTTAGGTGGTTAACGGAAGGCCTTTGCCGTCGCTGCGGGACGGCAAAGCACATGCGTCGACCACCATCAGGCAACCGACCAAATTGGTTGACCTCCCGAGAAGCGTTGCGCCCGCACGTGGCCTCTTTGCCGTCCGCTGCGATGAGAAGATCTCTTTGCCGTCGGTGGGTCGACGGCAAAGATCACGCATATTGTCTCTTTTTTTCTGTTTTTTTACTCCAACAATTTTCACAAAGAAATATATATCACATATCCAGCACATAAGTTTCATATCACATATCCAAAGACATAAGTTTCATATCACATATCACATATCACATCTCAGTTTCATCCATACACATTGTTCATACATAAGCAAGTTCCATCCATACACATTGTTCATACATAAGCAAGTTCCATGATAGCAAGCTAGATACAATGCAAAGTTTCACAATCAAAGGAAAAGCAAGCACTCCATCATAGCAAGATAGCTTCCATGAAGTGAATGAAATCTGCAAAATGGTAAATAAGAAAGTTAGAAATAGGTGACTAGAACAAGAAGAAGACTAGAACAAGAAGTATATGTCTTTTATGAGCTAACTTAGGTGAAATGGATCATATATGAGCTAACAAAGTTGAAATGGGTTGTTTATGAGCTAACTTAGTTGAAATGGATCATTTATGAGCTAACTTAGTTGAAATGGGTCGCTTTATGAGCTAACTAAGGTGAAGGGCATCGCTTTTTGAGCTAAGTAAGGTGAAATGGATCGCTTTTGAGCTAACTTAGGTGAAATGGATCATTTATGAGCTTTTATGAGCTAACTTAGTTGAAATGGGTCGTTTATGACCTAACTAAGGTGAAATGCCACGTTTTTGAGCTAACTAAGGTGAAATGGATCGTTTTTTAGCTAACTTAGGTGAAATGGATCATTTATGAACTAATTTAGGTGAAATGGATCGTTTTTAGCTAAATTAGGTGAAATGGATCGTTTAGGAGCAAATCTAGGTGAAATGGGTCATTTTGGAGCTAACCTAGGTGAAATGGGTCATTTTGGAGCTAACCTAGGTGAAATGGGTCATTTTAAAGCTAACGAGGTAAAATGGATCATTTAGGAGCTAATCTACATAAAATGGGTCATTTTAGAGCTAACTTGGATAAATTGGATCACTTGTAAGCTAACTAAGGTAAAATGAGTCATTTTAGAGCTAACTTTAGGTAAAATGGATCGCTTTATGAGCTAACTAAGCTAATTATGCAATTTTTGACATAAGTAACCTAAGTACATATTGTTTTAGAGCTAACTTAGGTAGAATGGATGGTTTATGAGGTCGATAAAGCATATTAAGTCATTTTGGAGGAAAAGAAGCTAACTCTAGGTCATTATGGTAAGCATATTGGAGGAAATAAAGCTAAGTCTAGGTCTTTATGCATTTGTTAAGCAAAACATTAGAGAAACTTACCGTGATCAGGGAGGTGTACTAGCGGGCTGGCTCACGCTTAGAATGGAGAAGGATCGCATGCGATGCGTTCGGAGTTAAGCTGCACCAAAGATCATTTCCAATGTCTCGTTAGCATTATGACACTCAAATGTTAAGACTAGCAAGTAATGTCCATTCTAATTAAACTCACCGTGCTCCTGTGAGCAATCACTGCATCGTGAGCGGTCTCGACCGACTTCTGCACACAGCATCGCACATTTGGTTTTCACAACAGAGTCATACTAGTTAGTAATGAGACTCAAATGTTAAGACTAGCAAGTAATCTGCAGAAGAAACTTACCACAAGGAGCTCATACATCGCCCTTGCCTGCATGTCATTCCGTGCCTCTCCTCCTCCAACATCTTTGTCGTCCTCTCCTCCAACTCCCGCTGCCTCTCCGCCGCCTCCGCCAGAAGTTTCTCCGCTTCTATCTCTCTCACTCAGTATAGCAGCCTGCAACACCACTCACATGACCATTTGTAATCATTGATGGAAGCGCACACAATGTAATGGAGAAAGATAGTGAGTACTTATAACTAACCTTGAAGGCGAGTTGGACTGGCCGTTCACGAGGCCTTATCTCGTGAGCGGAGCTCGATCGGCGCGCCTTTGATCTCCTGGAGAGTGCTAGGACAACGGATAAGTCCATCTCCCATGGCTATGGAGCCATGGGACCTCCCGCCACCTGAGATATCATCGCCAGCTCTCAGATCAATGGGACCCTGGCTCAAGTTAAAGTCCTCCCTTTCCTCGCCTTTCCCTGATCTCTATATTGCACGAGCTTGTCGTGGGCGGAGATGTTGGCGAAGTTCTTTGGATCATCGAGGTCGACGCAGAGAATGCCTTGACTTTCTTGTAAGAGCCAGTGTGGGCCATGGCATACAGTGTCGCATACACCTATGGCACCTTATCCGCCTTATTGTAGCGTGCTGAAAGAGAGAAACAAAGTAAATTAGTAATTAAAGGGCTAAACCTAGCATGATGAATGAATTGCATGAATCATGAAGCAAACCACATACCAGTTCCGCCCGTCTTGAAATAAGTTGGAGCTGCCTTGGTGGTGTGGCACACCTTCCATTTGGGCACGTTTGTCCTTGGCCTCGTTGTGGGAGAACCGCCATTGTTTTGAGCACCACGCATTGACCAACACCTCCCAACAATCCATCCGATCCGCACACCATCTCGGAGGGGCCTAAGTTAGCAAATAGAAACTTGAGCGCCACTGGCTATGAATTACTAAATGAAGGAAGTAAGTACAAGGCCTTAAGAATTACCTTCATGTCTTGCTCCTTACTCAAGAACTTATCGCGGCACTCCTGCTTGGGCTTCTTGATACCACGCCCGGCGTAGTAGTCTCGAATAGCCTGCACCAACCTCATGCCAGAAGTTACGAGTAGGCGCTTGCACTCCTTGTCGATAACATCTGCCGCCTCCTCCTCGTATCCCTCCTCACACCTGTAGAATTTCTGCAATCAAATGATACAAATTGATTAGTACAATTAATAACTAGCTAGTTCAAGATTTTTAATTGTGTAAAGGATAAATTACCCAGAACTTTCTGATCACCACGTCTGCCCTCGTCTTGCACAAGACACCGTCGATAATCTCACCCGGCGGGGCCGGGGCAACCAAGTAGTGCTCCCAACTCAATCCAACCTCTGGAAGCCGACCCTCACCAGGCAACGTGACAAACCCTGGGAAGTTCTGCCGAATCAGAACTCCAAGGACGGAGTTGGGCCGGCGGACACTTTCATGGTGGTCCCAACCCCTACAAAGATGACAAGGCCAACACATTAGTTATTTGAAGAAACGTGAATGCAGAAGGTACAAAACATTAAATGCACTTACCTCTCCCCATCGTGGAAAATCAACCATCTACGCTTTCATGGTCGCAAGACGGACGGAGCCGTGTAGCACCACTGTTGAAGTGAGCGTTGCCCCTCCTCCTCCAATATCGATTGACTCCCGTCATCGCCAGCCACGGCCACTCGGCTCCCGCCATCACCAACATGGCCACTCGGCTCCCTCGGCTGACCCGACTGGTACCCCATCCAGACGTGTGATCCTCCGGGGTCTCGTGGCCCAACTCGTGGGCGAAGGCCCGTCGACCAGGCTCGTAAGTGAAGACCCGTGGACCGGAGGCTCGTGGACCGAGTCCGTGTAGCCTCCTCCTCGGACAAGTCCACCCTAGCAGTCACGTGCTCGGGTGAAACAGTTGGGGTGGCGGCGAGGAAGGAGTCAGAAGAGTCACCCTACCTCCTCTCCAGCTGACCACGTGCTCCACCTCCTCTCTTCTTCTTACCTCGTCCCCGCCGGGCACCGCAATGATCGGCGAAGAAGGGCCCAGTGGTGTCGACATCATCCAGCAACGCACGGCCGAGAGGTGCTTGTGCACTGGAAGACCTCGCAACACGCGCCGACGAAGAAGGGGCCTCGGCGCGCTCCCGACCAGCGCCCACCATCTTTCAACACTTGCCATGACAAAGAATAAACGAAATTAGTACAACATAAAAAAAAGTACCGACATGAATAATAATATGTATATCACTTAAGTGTATCATCATCAAGTACAACATAAAAAAATTGAATACCTGACACTACTAATAATCTCAATCAAATTATCATCAATAAATGCATAATCATCATCATCACTATAATCAATGATGGGCTCACTATAATCATCATCATCACTATCATCACTATAATCATCATCATCATCCTTTGGACACACAACAATTATATATATAATTCACCATGTATATATTCATCGATTGATCTACTTTGTCAATTTTATTACGTCCATGCAACCTACACTCTAATAGGCACCGATTTAAATTTGTGCGTCGGATCCGGAGCAAAGCATATGCGTTGTATCGGGTGTTGTTTCGGGTCGGGGTTCGTGGGGTGTCGATGTCGGTGTCGGGTGCCGATGTCGGGTCGGTGCTGTTTCGGGTAGGGGGCTTGGGGTGTCGGTCAGAATTAGGGTGTAAAATTAGGGAGGTCGGTTGTCGGGGTCGGGTGTCGGGTCGAGTCAGCCCTCGGGGTCGGGTGTCGGGTCGGGCTCGGGGTCGAAGTGTCGGGTGGTCGGTCTCGGGTCGGGGTGTCGGTCGAGTCTTGGTCGGGAGTCGAGTGCCGTGTAGGTGTCGCGATCGGGTTGTCGATCGGTCGGGCTAAAGTCGGGGTGTCGGGGTGGGAGTCGGTGTCGGGGTGAGTCGGGGTCTAAGGGGGAGTGTGATGCTCGGGTTAAAGTGTTTGGGTCGGAAATGGGTTGTCGGGGTCGGGTGTGGGTCAGTCGAGGCTCGGGGTAATTGTGGTCGAGCTCGGGGTCGGGTGTCGAGGTCGGGGTCGGCCTCGGTCAGGTGTCAGTCGGGTCGGGTCGGGGTGCCGTGTCGGTGTCGCTGATCGGGGTGTCGGTCGGGTCGGGCTCGGGTCGGGTGTCGGGGTCAGGGGGTGTCGGGTGTCGGTCGGGTCGGGGGTGTCGGTCGGGGTCGGGTTGTCGGGGTGTCGGGTGTCGGGTCAGGTCCGCCTGGTCGGGAGTCGGGTCGGGTCGGGTCGGGGGGGTGTCAGTCGGGTGCCGGTCGGGTCGGGTGTCGTGTCGGGTGTCGCGTCGGGTGTCGGCTCGGGTCGCCTGGGTCAGGTGTCGGGGTGGGTCGGGTCGGGTCGGCCGGGGTGTCGGGTTCGGGTCGGGGTCTCGGGTCGGGGTGTCGTGTCGGGTGGGGTCGGGTCGGGTGTGAGGTCGGGTCGGGGTTTCCCCCCTCTTTTTTCCTTTTCTTCTTCTTCCTCTTCTTCCTTTTCTTCCTTTTCTTCCTTTTTCCTTCTTCTTCTTCTTTTCTTCCTCCTTTCCTTTTCCTCTTCTTCTTCTCCTCCTCTCCTCTTTTTCTTCTTCTTCTTCCTCTTCTTCTTTTTCTTCTCCTCTCAGCTTCTTCTTCTTCCTCTTCTTTTTTCTTCTCCTCCTCCTCTTCTTCTTCTTCCTTTCCTTTTTCCTCTTCTTCTTCTCCTCCTCTCCTCTTTTTTTCTTCTTCTTCTTTCCTAAACCTAAACCTAAACCTAAATCTAAAACTAAAACTAAATCTAAACTAAACATAAACCTAAAACTAAAAAACAGAAAAAAGGAAAAAACTAAATCTAAACCTAAAACTAAACTAAAACTAAACCTAAAACTAAACCTAAAACTAAAAGTAAAACTAAATCTAAACTAAACATAAACCTGAAACTAAAAAAACTGAAAAAAAAAACAGAAAAAAAAGAGGAGGTAGAGCTCACTTGGGGTGGCGGTGGAGGAGGTGACCGGTGGAGGAGGCGGGGCAGCTGAGGCGGCGGTGCGGCGGTGGCTCTGAGGCAGGGCAGGCGATGTGGAGGGGTCAAGGCACATGGCGCCGAAAGGGGGCGGCCCGAGACGGCAGGATTCGGGGGGGCGGTGGGGCGCCACGGGTGGTTGGGCGCTGGGTGTTGGAGATATGCCCCAGAGGCAATCATGTATGATGATATTTCCTATGTGTTTATGAATAAAGATAGTCCTTGGACATTATCAATTATGTGTATCGCCAAGCACGTGACTTGTTTTTGGGACTATGCATTGTATGATGACCGCCCTAAAGGTCCCTAGTCGAAAGGGCTGTGTGGGACGCTGCAGCCGACTAGACTAGCATATGACACGGTCGATGGCTCGGTCTCACTAGCCATGGAGCATTGGATGCTAACTGGATAATATGGTCTTGGAAAGGTTCGGTCGGATTCGACATAGTCGGATCCGGAAGTCGAGATAAGGTCCGAGTCGGATGCACTCCAACTATGAGACGCAGCGATATGTCATCTGTGAGTCTCTAGTACAACATACGTTCTATGTCCCTAAGACCTGAGCCACGATTTACGTATTCGAGATGGTGATGCACTTGCTTTGGGCCGACCAAACGCTTACTCCATGGTAGGTAGTTACAAAGGTAGGTTTCGGGTTTGTCCAGTCCCATCTTTGCGAGACATGGTCGAGCAAGATGGGATTTACCCCTCCGATCAGAGAGAGATATACTCTGGGCCCTCGTGTGATCCGACCAGGAACAACATGGCCATGCGACATAAGGATTATGAGATAATCCGGATAGTGGTCGGTATCATCGAACGAGAAAGAGGTCGTGCTAGCACAAGGATGATGACAGCCTCGCTTTGGAGCCCGGCTAAATATATATCGTGGTGGCAAAAGGAATGTATGTGACACGTTGTATGTGTTCGCTTAACCAGCTTCATAGTTCGCTTGGTGGTCGGCACGCTTTGCTAGAGGCCGCCGCCAACCGTGTAGGTCGGATGTGATCCGAACGTGACCAAGCCGACTTGAACCTAAGGGGTCACAAGGCTTAAGGGAAGGAACCTACGAGGTCGGTTCATAGGACACTGGTCGGATGTGATCCGAACTGGACTAGGAATGTGACCGAGTAGACTTTGGGCTTTGGGGTCTGTGTGAGGCCCAAGTGTTGAGCCCGCGACGGACGCCTATATAAAGTGGAGGTGCGGCACACTCACAAGGTTGATCGCCTTGGGCCTGCGACTAGGGTTTGCATGTGTTGCGAATAGCCACCTCCACTCGCCGCCGTTGTGGTGATCGGACCTAGCAGTCCGCCAAGACGGTGTTCCTCCCGCACGCCGGATACCGTTAGAGGCGGTGTAATTTATACCGCCCGCCGAACTTGTACGTGGGGATCGGACGCATTGGCTGTTCAAGGGAGATCGAACGAGGAGGAGGCGATCCACGCGACGCCGCTGCCCAACTCTTCTTCCACCGCACGGCATCGCTGCGTCTAGTGGTAACGAATCGTGATCCATCTCCCGTAGCATGTTCCCGGATGTTCGCGCGAGGGAAAATTTTAATTTGGCAAATCGACGCACCCTACCGTAGATCCCAACAAAGGGTATCGAGCCTCCGCTATAGGATTTGGATTCAGATCATGTGCATATTAGATATGCGGAGGAGGCGTATGAGATCTGTTGTCCTTGAAGAGATCGGCTATGTGCACGGTTGATATGATCAATCGCACATGGGGATCGTTGAGGCTATGTTTTACGTCAATCGGGATCGATGAGGTCGTGACACGATCTACCTTTACGGTCGGTCATCCGCCATCGGGTTAATATTGAAACGTAAACCCGAATCGGATTCGCGATGATCGATCGATAAGATCGGGCCGATCAGAGAGAATTCGGCGTGATCGGAGTTCAGATGTGATCTGTGATTTCTGAAAACGTCGGGCGCTGCCCCTTCGAACCCCGCCCGCTAACCGGCTAGCGGGACCGCCGTATGCGTAGCGCCGTGTATTTCGTACCCGACACACAAACCGGTAGAATGCGATTCTATGCATAACTTTGTTTTGCAGGTTTGATGTGAATAGTATGGCTCATGTGTATGTGATGCATGTGTGTAATTTATACGTGGCCTGCGTGTCATGTTTGTCAGCCGGCAGGAGCCAAAGAGCTGTCATTATATTGTATAACGACCTGCGTGTCAACTTGTGACTCTATGTAAAATTCATTACTAGTTGTAGTAGTTGGATAATAGAGATCAGGTTGGTGGCTTGGCATCCCGGCGTGACAAACAAGATGGAGTTCCTAGATGGTCATCGGAGTCGGAGCTGACCTAGAAGAACGTCCATGAAAGGAGCCATACTATTTCACAATATGTGTTCATTTGTGATTGTTATGCTTCTTTGTTTCTATGCATGTTAGAATGATAGAATGATCCTCATGAATATCAAGCTTAATCGCCATCCTCGATGTTGCACCTTCGCACGCCAAGTACGCCTAGTAGTGGGCTCATAAAATTGGGGTGCTGCTAGGTGTCCTTGAACCAAGGGTTTGTGTTAACGGACACGGACATGCACTGCATCAGGTTAACTTGACAAGGCTATCAAAACGGTTTTGGGCCTTGTGGCAAAGAAGGTTGGGAGCCGGGGTATGAGATACCTTCCCGACCGACAGGAGTCGTATAGAGATACGATTAGCAAGGAGTTGCTTACCGGATAGGTATGTTGGCTAGCAGTGATGCTAAAGCTCACTAGTCGCATGCGCTAGTCGGATCCTGAATCACTGAGAGATTGCAGAGGGATGCTGACTTCAGTGGGAGTATTTCTGTTTAGGCAAGAATTACTCTACATAAACACATTGCTTAGTGATTGCATATTTTTTGTTGTAGATCAACGGCACCACCTGCTCAACCCAACTTTGCATTGAAATCAATTCTGGAAAAGGATAAACTGAATGGAACAAACTTTACCACCTGGTATAGAAATCTGAGAATTGTTCTCAAGCATGATAAAAAGGAACATGTTCTAGAGGATCCACTTCCAGAGGAACCTGCCGATAATGCTAGTGCCACATTTAAGAATGCCTACCAGAAACTCGTTGATGAATCAACGGAGATCAGCTATCTGATGCTGGCTTGTATGGAGCCCGATTTGCAATAGCATTTCGAAAATGTTGAGGCTTACGATATGATCGAGAGTCTCAAGAGCATGTTTCGCATACGTGCTAGGACCGAAAGGTTCAACGTCCGGCAATCCTTGATGGATTGCAAGCTGAAGGAAGGTGATCCATCGAGCCCACATGTGACCAAGATGATCAGATATGTGCAAGCTTTGGATCGTTTGGGCTTCCCGCTCTTGGATGAGGCTGCTCATCGATGCTGTTCGGGTTCTCTTCCGCCCAGCTATGGGACGCTCATCTCGAATCATCATATGCATGGCATGGATAAGAAGCTCACCGAATTGCATGGGATGCTCAAGGTGGCGAGCAGGATATTAAGAAAGGCACGCATCAAGTGTTGATGGTGCAGAAATCGCTAAGTTCAAGAAGAGTTGGTCCAAGAAAAGGCTAAGGCAAAGGGCACGGAGACGGTAACCTCGCTGGCCAAGCGCCAAGTCTGGATCGACTCAAGACCGCTTTGCTATCACCGCAAGGAAACCGGTCACTTTGGAAGAGAAACTATGGCAAGTGGTTTGCGAGCATGGCAAGAAGGCCGGAATGCTGCTTCGTGCAAAGGTACACTTGTAGCATATGTTATAGACATTTACCTTGGCCGACATACCTAGCAGCTCTTGGGTATTTGATACCGGATCGGTTGTTCATATTTGCAACTCGATGTGGGCTGGTAAGAACTAGGCGTGTGGCACAAGGGGAGATTGATATCGTGGTCGGCAACAAAGCAAGAGTTGCTGCGTTGGAGGTCGGCACGATGCAGCTCCAGCTTCCTTCCGGATTCATAATGGAATTGAATAATTGTTATTACATTCCCGCACTTAGTCGGAACATTATTTACGCCTCATGTTTGATGAGTCAAGGTTATGAATTCAATTTAAAGGACAATGGTTGTTCGATATTTTTGAATGGTATGTTCCACGGCTATGCACCCATTGTTGATGGGTTATTTATATTGAATCTAGAACAGGAACCGGTCTATAACGTAAATGTCAAGAGGCATAAGCCTAATGAGATAAATCCGACATACTTCTGGCATTGCCGGCTTGGACACATTAGTCTGAAATGCATGAAGAAGCTCCATGATGATGGGCTCCTCGTCCGACTTTGGGTCGTTCGAGACATGTGAATCATGCTTGCTCGGCAAGATGACTAAGTCTCCTTCCGCAAAGAGTTGCGAAAAGGCGTCCGAGCTATTGGAACTTATACATAGTGATGTGTGTGGTCCAATGAGCACAACTGCCAGAGGTGGCTATCAGTACTTCGTGACTTTTACCGACGACTTGAGTAGATATGGATATATCTATTTGATGAGGCACAAGTCGGAGACTTTTGAACAGTTCAAAGAGTTTCGTAACGAGGTTGAGAATCAGCTCGGCAAGACTATAAAGCTTCGCGATCCGATCGTGGAGGTGAGTACATGAGCCAGGAGTTTGATGATCATCTCAAAAGTCAAGGTATAGTACCTCAACTCACACCTCCGGCACGCCACAGAGAAACGGGCGGTCGGAATGGATGAATAGGACCTTGTTGGACATGGTCCGGTCCATGATGAGCAAATCGGATTTACCCTTGTCATTTTGGGGATACGCTCTAGAAACTGCAGCTTTCACACTTAATAGGGTACCATCAAAATCGGTAGACAAGACACCACATGAGATGTGGACCGGGAAGACTCCCAGTTTGTCTTTTCTAAAGATTTGGGGTTGTGAAGCATTTGTCAAGTTTACTTATGTCGACAAGCTTACACCTAAGTCGGATAAATGCATATTCGTGGGATATCCGAGGGAAACCTTGGGATATAGCTTCTACAACCGGAAGGGAACAAAGTGTTTGTTGCTCGAACGGGTTTTCCTTGAGAAAGAGTTTCTCGGTCGGGAGGCCGCTGGGAGGACGGTGCGACTCGAAGAAGTTCGAGGACCACTCGGGACGGCTCGGCCGGTGATGAGATCATACCGAGTCCGTCAGTGGAACCCGTGAGTGGAAGCGGCACCGAACCACGGAGGTCGAAAAGATTGCGCTGGAGTGCGTGATGTATTGTTGCTAGAAAGCGATTTAGCCGCCACATATGCGGAAGCGATGGTGAGCCCAGATTCGAGGCATGGCCGGAGGCCATGAGATCCGAAAGTTAAAGTCCATGGGTGAGAATCAAGTCCGACTTGGTTGATCCGCCACCGGCGAATCGCCATTGGTAGCAAATGGGTCTTTAAGAAGAAAACCGATGTGGATGGAAATGTTCAGATCCACAAAGCTCGGCTTGTCGCTAAAGGTTATGAACAAGTTCAAGGAATTGACTACGACGAGACTTACTCGCCGGTAGCGATCTTGAAATCGGTGAGGATCATACTAGCTATAGCTGCATATTTCGATTACGTAGATATGGCAGATGGATGTCAAACGGCTTTCCTTCACGGAAATTTAACCGAGGACGGTGTATGATATAGCCCGAGGGTTTTGTCGATCCGACTAGCACTAGTAAGGTATGCAAGCTCAAGAGATCCATTTATGGGTTGAAGCAAGCATCTCGGAGTTGGAACATTCGCTTTGATGAGGTCGCCACCGGTCTCGGTTTCATCAAAAGCTTAAGAGGATTCTTGTTTATACAAGAAGTTAAGGGAGCTCGATAGTGTTTCGATCTTGTATGTGGATGACATACTGCTGATCGGAAATAATGTTTCGATGCTAAACTCGGTCAAGGAATCATTGAATGGCAAGTTTTCGATGAAGGACCTTAGTGCGGCAGTCTATATTTTAGGCATTAAGATCTATAGAGATAGATCGAGGAGGCTGCTCGGCTTAAGCCGTGAGCACGCACATAGATAAAGTGTTGAAGCGGTTCAACATGAGTGAGGCAAAGAAAGGGTTCTTGCCGCTCTCACATGGTATAAGGCTAAGCGAGACTCGTGAGTCCTTCGACACCGATGAGCGAAGCAGGATGAGTAGGATTCCCTATGCCTCAAAGAATCGGATCCATCATGTATGCCATGATATGTACAAGGCCCGATGTTGCTTTTGCAATAAGCCTAACAAGTAGATACCAGTGCCAACCTGGTGAGAGTCACCGGGCAGCGGTAAAGACTATTTTGAAGTACCGAAAAGGACTAAAGAGATGTTCCTAGTTTATGGAGGTGAGGAAGAGCTCGTCGTAAGGGGTTACGCCGATGCTAGTTTCCAAACCGACAGAGATGATTGTCGATCACAGTCCGGATTCGTGTATGTCCCGAACGGAGGAAGCGATTACCTTTGGATGAGTTCCAAGCAGTGATACGGTGGTCGATTCTACCACGAAGTTAAATACATTGCGGCTTGTGAAGCTGCAAAGGAAGGTGTTTGGATCCGCATTTTCGGATGATCTTGGTATTTTCCCAGCCTCGGTGAAACCGTTGGACCTTTATTATGATAATTCTAGTGCCATCGCACAAGCCAAGGAGCCGAGGAATCACCACAAGGTCGCATACATAGACCGGAAATATCACCTGATACGAAAGATCGTAAAGAATGGTGCTGTAGAGTTATGCAAGATTCACACGGATGCAAATGTTGCAGATCCGTTGACTATGCCGCTTTCACAACCCAAGCATGAGGGGCACGTTAGAGCTATGGGCATTCGATGTCTATTTGATTGACTCTAGTGCAAGTGGGAGACTGTTGGAGATATGCCCTAGAGGCAATCATGTATGATGATATTTCCTATGTGTTTATGAATAAAGATAGTCCTTGGACATTATCAATGATGTGTATCAGCAAGCACGTGACTTGTTTTTGGGACTATGCATTGTATGATGACTGTCCTAAAAGGTCCCTAGTCAATAGGGCTGTGTGGACGCGCAGTCGACTAGACTAGCATATGACACGGTCGATGGCTCGGTCTCACTAGCCATGGAGCATTGGATGCTAACCGGATAATATGGTCTTGGAAAGGTCTGGTCGGATTCGACATAGTCGGATCCGAGTCGAGATAAGGTCCGAGTCGGACAGACCCAACTATGAGAGGCAGTGATATGTCATCTGTAGTCTCTAGTACAACATACGTTCTATGTCCTAAGACCTGAGCTGACGCATGTATTCGAGCTGGTGACAGACTTGCTTTGGGCCGACCAAACGCTACTCCATGACTGGGTAGTTACAAAGGTAGGTTTCGGGTTTGTCCAGTCCCATGCTGCGATACATGGTCGAGCAAGATGGGATTTGCCCCTCCGATCGGAGAGAGATATACTCTAGGCCCTCGTGTGATCCGACCAGAACAGCATGGCCATGCGACAAGGATTATGAGATAATCCGGATAGTGGTCGGTATCATCGAACGAGAAAGAGGTCGGGCTAGCACAAGGATGACAGTCTCGCCTTTGAGCCCGGCTAACATATATCGATGTGGCAAAAGGAATGTAAGTGTGACATGTTGTACAGGTTCGCTTAACCAGCTTCATAGTTCGCTTGGTGGTCGGCACGCCTTGCTAGAGGCCGCTGCCAACCGTGCAGGTCGGATGTGATCCGAACTGTGACCAAGCCGACTTGAACCTAAGGGTCGCGGCGGCAAGGGAAGGAACCTACGAGGTCGGTTCATAGGACACTGGTCGGATGTGATCCGAACTGGACTAGGAATGTGACTGAGTAGACTTTGGGCTTTGGGGTCCGTGCGAGGCCCAAGTGTTGAGCCCGCGACGGACGCCTATATAAAGTGGAGGTGTGGCACACTCACAAGGTTGATCGCTTCGGCGCTGCGACTAGGGTTTGCATGTGTTGCGAATAGCCACCTCCACTCGCCGCCGACTGTGTGATCGGACCTAGCAGTCCGCCGCACAGTGTTCCTCCTGCACGCGCGGATACCGTTAGAGGCGGTGCACTTGCGCCGCTCCGGCGAACTTGTACGTGGGATCGGACGACCGGCTGTTCGAGGGAGATCGGACGAGGAGGAGACGATCCACGCGGACGCGCTGCCCCAACTCTTCTTCCGCTGCACGGCACTGCGGCGTCTAGTGGTAACGAATCGTGATCCATCTCCGTAGCATGTTCCTGGATGTTCTGGCGTAGGAAAATTTTAATTTGCAATGACGCATCTCTACCGTAGATCCCAACAAGGGGGAGGCGATGAAGGCATGATGGTGCCAAGGCAAGACGGGGCGGCGGGGCGGCAGGGCAGCGGTGGCACAGGCGGGGCCGATGGGCGGCGGGGTGGTGGGGCGGCAGGCGGCGGAGAGTGGTGGGCGGCGCGCATGATGAAGAGGGAGAGAACAGAGAGAGGGAGGGAGGGGCACGCCGCGTTAGATGAGTTAAATCTGTGCCGTCCGCCCCCCTTTGTCGTCCGCTTTTTTGCTCTTAGCCGTCTGCTAGCGGACGGCAAAGAGGTGGGGCGTTAAGTTTTTTTTAAACAGGCGGGTGGGTGGGGCCCACCTTCCTCTTTGCCGTCAGCTGGCGGACGGCAAAGATTCTTTGCCGTCGGTGGCGACGGCAAACAAATGGCGCATGGCAAAGAGCTTCTTTGTCGCCCCGCCATTTCTTTTGCCGCCGGTTTTCGGTGGTCGATGGCAAGAGTTTTTGCGTCCGCTAGCGGACGGCAAAGATCTGGCAGATGGCAAAGTAGCTGATTCCAGTAGTGGTAGGACAAAAGATGTCATGCAAGTTCTTTTCCATAAGCACGTATGACTATATACGGAATACATGCCTACATTATATTGATGAACTGGAGCTAGTTCTGTGTCACCCTATGTTATGATCATACATGACGAACCACATCCCAAGCATAATTATCCATCAACGATCCGTGCCTCTGAGTTTTCCATATACTGCTTTACACTTATTTACTTTTCCGCTGTTACAAGTTACAATCACTACAAAATACCAAAAATATTTACTTTTGTTGTCTTTACTTTTGTTACTGCTACCACCACTATCATATTACTTTGCTACTAAACACTTTGCTGCAGATACTAAGTTTCCGTGTGTGGTTGAATTGACAACTCAGCTGCTAATACTTGAGAATATTCTTTGGCTCCCCTTGTGTCGAATCAATAAATTTGGGTTGAATACTCTACCCTCGAAAACTGCTATGCGATCCCCTATACTTGTGGGTTATCAAGACCTTTTTCTCGGCGTTGCTTGGGGAGCATAGCTCTATTCTTTGAGTCACTTGGGATTTATATCTATCGGACACTATGAAGAACTTGAAAGACGCTAAGACAACAATTTATCCCTCAACTACGAGGGAGGTAAGGAACTGCCATCTAGCTCGCACTTGATTCACCTTCTGCGTTATAAACAAGCTAGCGACACCTAAACCTCGCTTCGCTATTCGCTCCAATATGTCGCATGTTATTGATGATGCCACTTCGCTATGCATGATACTTATGATGAAACTACTTCTATGCTTGATAGTCATTGTGCCTCTTGGTGAATTTCTAGATGAACAAATTTCTAGGTCTAGAGAAAGAGAAATTATTGAAACTGAACACGATGATGTTAGTAATGATGAAAATAGGCCTATTATTCCTGAGGGTTACCTTTTTAATGCTGAATCTACTGAAGCTATTCTTGCTTGCCAGGATAGTCTTGAACGTAATAGGTTGCTAGTTAAATGGAGTAAAGAATCTTTTAGAGGTAGGATGAGACCCGACCCTCCTTTTGCTACTTCACCTATCTGTGTTCTGATCAGGATTATTATGATTTTCTCGCTGATCCGTATATAATTACTTTGGTTGAATCTGATCCTTTTTATGGCTATGAATCTGAAACTATTGTGGCACATCTTCGTAAGTTAGATGATATAGCTGCCCTGTTTACTAATAATGAGAGATCGCGCTACCTTTATTTACTCAAAATATTTCCGCTCTCATTAAAGGGTGATGCTAAGATATGGTTTAATTCTCTTGATCCCGGTTGTGTGCAAAGTCCCTGTGATATGGTTTATTACTTCTCTGCTAAATATTTCCCTGCTCATAAGAAACAGGCTGCTTTGAGGGATATATATAATTTTGTGCAAATTGAAGAATTGAGTCTCCCACAAGCTTGGGGGAGGCTTCTCAAGTTACTTAATGCTTTGCCTGATCATCCTCTTAAGAAACCTGAAATACTTGATATCTTTTATAATGGACTAACTGATGCTTCCAGAGATTACTCCGGATAGTTGTGCTGGTTCTCTTTTCAGGAAAGAACACCGGATGAAGCTGAAATTCTATTGAATAATATGTTGACAATTGAAAAGAATTGGGCACCTCCTGAGCCAACTCCGAGCCAGCTCCTGAGCCACCATCGAGCCTATTCCTAAACCAACTCAAGAAGAGAGGTGTTCTATTTCTCAGTCCCGAAGATATGCAAGAGGCAAAGAAATCCATGAAAGAAAAAGGTATCAAAGCTGAAGATGTTAAGAATTTACCTCCTATTGAAGAAATACATGGTCTTAATTCACCGCCTGTTGAAGAAGTATATGATCTCAATTACTTATTTCATCAAGAACCTCCCGATATCCCGGCCACGGGTAGTAAAGGTAAATTCTCTCTATAGATATGATAAAGCTGAAGTCCCTCCTACTAAAATTGCTAGTCGATTGCTTGGATGAGTTTGATGACTTTATGTTTAAGCAAGATGACTTTAATGCTTATTTTGGTAGACAATTAAAACAGAATACCTTTTATGATTAAACGCTTGAGTGATTATATGGCCAATATTAGAGGTGAACTTAAACTTGTTAGCAAACATGCTTCTATGGTTACCACTCAAGTAGAACAAGTACTTAAAGCTCGTAAAGAAGTGCTTAATGAAATGAATAGTAAGAAAAATGATTATGTTGTTAGAGTGGCTACTAGAACTGGTAGAATGACTCAGGACCTTTGTATCCTGAAGGCCACCCTAAGAGAATCGAGCAAGATTCTCAGAGAAATAATATTGATATGCCTAGTTCTTCTAAAAGGAAGAAAAAGAAAAATGATAGGACTGTGCAAACTTCTAGTGAACCTATTGCTGAACCACCTGATAATCCAAATGATATCTCTATGTCTGATGCTGAAACACAATCTGGTAATGAACATGAACCTAGTAAAATGTTAATGATGCTGTTCATGATGATGCTCAACCTAGTAATGATAATGATGCAGAAGTTGAACCCGCTGTTGTTCTTGATAACCCACAATCAAGGAATCAATGTTATGATAAAAGAGACTTCGTTGCTAGGAAACATGGTAAAGAAAGAGAACCATGGGTTCGTAAACCCATGCCTTTTCCTCCCAAACCATCCAAGAAAAAGGATGATGAGGATTTTGAGCGCTTTGTCGAAATGATTAGACCCATCTTTTATGTATGCGATTAACTGATGTGCTCAAAACAAATCCTTATGCTAAATATATGAAAGATATTGTTACAAATAAAAACAAGATACCGGAAGCTGAAATTTCTACCATGCTTGCTAATTATACTTTTAAGGGTGGAATACCAAAGAAACTTGGAGATCCAGGAGTACCTACTATACCATGCTCCATTAAAAGAAATTATGTTAAAACTGCTTTATGTGATCTTGGAGCCGGTGTTAGTGTTATGCCTCTCTCTTTATATCGTAGACTTGACTTGAATAAGTTGACACCCATCGAAATATCTTTGCAAATGGTCGATAAATCAAGCTGCTATAATTGCCGGTATTTGTGAGGATCTCACTGCTAGGTTGCAAACGTTACTATTCTAACGGACTTTGTTATTCTTGATATTCCCGAGGATGATAGTATGTCTATTATTCTTGGAAGACCTTTCCTTAATACTGCAGGGGCTGTTATTGATTGCAACAAAGGCAATGTCACTTTTCATGTTAATGGCAATGAGCACACGTACACTTTCTCCGAGGAAACAACCTCAAGTCTATAGTATCAACTCTATTGGAAAAATTCCATCGATTATATTTGGAGGTTTTGAATTTCCTCTTCCTACTGTCAAGAAGAAATATGATATACTTATTATTGGGGATGTCCATATCCCCGCTGAGGTAAATTTATAGTGTTATTCGAAATTTCTCGGTTCCATGATTATCGGAATGAGTTTGTTAACAAGACTTGATCAACCTTGTTAGTGGATTCTTTTGATGAGCATGAGATGGATGAAACTAGAAGCACAACCTTCTGTACCCTTCTTTATATTTTCTCACATTTAGTAGAAATAAAGTAAAATAGTATTTTTCTGTCTGCCTCTTGACTTATCCGCTCAATATAAAAATATCCCAAAATAAAAGTCCCTTTAATGCCATGCCAATTTAATATGATTTTTTCGAGAATATTTAAGAATTTCTTGTGCAAAATCACCACGGGGAGCTACCACCTGGCCACGAGGGTGGAGGGCGCGCCTACCCCCGGCGCCGCCGCCTCGTGGGCCCACGGTGGCCCTCCTCCACTTATTCCTGCACCCATATTCTTCCTCCGTCTCACACAAACACGAAAAACCAACTCAAGCACGAGTTCCAAATTTCGCTGTTGTGATTTTCGATCTCCTTGCTCAAAGCTACTCTCGCAAAACTGCTTGGGGAGATTGTTCCTTGGTATGTGACTTCTCCGTTGGTCCAATTAGTTTTTGTTCTAGTGCTTTATTCACTGCAAACTTGTGCTGCATAGGTGACCATGTTCTTGAGCTTGCATGTCAAATTTATATGGTTCCAAGTAGTTCTAATGCTCTATATAGGGTCTAGGCACTTCTGGGAGTTGTTACTATCAATTTTACTGAAGTTGGTTCACTTTTGTTTGAAGTTACTAAAAATTTCAGAATTATTTTCAGAGGAAACAAAAATGCTTAGGAGGATGTTCCAAGGTGGTTCTTCAAGGAAGCAAGGTCCCAGGCTTGCAATGCGTGATGGTGACGAGGAACCACCAAGAGACGCTCCCGTGAGACCCTGTGAATGGCCTTCGAAAATTTTATGAATCAAGTGGGAATTAAAGAAGAATTCTACGCATATTTGCGTAATGCCGGTCTTGAGGACTTTGAAGTCGATAAATGCCCCCATTATCGTTACCTCTCACAAGTTCATTTGTGGGGAGGTTTGATTTTCATCTTCGCGTAATTCTCCTTCACCATGTTTGACCTTTATGACAAATCTTATACCATGGACTTAGAAGATTTCACTCTTGCATGCAAACTTCCATCTTGGGGTAGTATCAGGATCCCCTAAATCTGAATATAGAGACTTTCTTGCTAGAATAACTGTGGGGAATCTAGAGATATAAGCGCATGCCACTATAGGGAGCATTCACTTTCCTGCTATACATTATTTTGCTCTCTTCATTGGTAGATGCATAAATGCTAAGGATGAAGCATGTCACATGTGTGCCCCCGATCTCAAAGCATTCTCGTAAGCGCTGTGTTAGGGGACCAAGCTTATCATATGGGAGCCATTGTAGCTCAGAGGTTGCATCTTAATAGACGTAATGGAGATTTCTTTGGAGGAATTTATGCAACCCGCTTAGCTAATTTTCTTGATGTAGACATTCGTGAGGGTGATATGGAGTTACCCCCTTCTTATTTAGATCTTGATTCTATGTTTTCTCACCAGTTCATTGAGAGGACTGGACCACCTTTTCAGTATCGACTAATCTTTAATAAACGGCATGTGGTCCATGTTGCTCTTGCTGCTCCTACCTTCTTTGATTTTCAGGCGAGAGGAAAATATATTATTACTAGAGAGGAGGCAGATGAATATGAGAGGAGAGCGGAGGCAGCTCGACGCCACGCTGCACTTCAGGAGGCGATAGCAGCTGCATCGCAAAGACGACCCTTTACCACACCTACTGGGTATCACCAAAGGCTATCCTCGGCATTAGACCAACTTAGGCCGAAAGCCTAAGCTTGGGGAGTACGTATTTCCCACCGACATTACATTTATGTTCACACACAGTCATTGCTAGATGTCGGTGCTCATACTCTTTCACTGTACTATCCATGCTAGTTTAAATTTCTTTTTCTAGCTTTCTTCTTGTGTGTTTGATAAACCTTAAGAAAAAAACAAAAAATAGTTAGTCTACTTTCCATGCTTGTAGTAATAATTAAAAAGAAAACCCAAAAATATTTCCCGTTCTTCTTTTGCTTGTTGGGAGCTTTCCCGTGTAAATAGTTTTTATTTCTTTTCCTTTCTTTGGGGGTCGAGAAGACTATATTGAAAATGCTTAGTGGCTCTTATATGCATGATTGATTATTTAAACTCGAGCCCATATTACTTGTCTTCTCTCTTGAGTTGAATGCTTGTAGATTCCAGCTTAGTCCAATGCACGTGCACTCTTATTATTATACACACCGCTCGGTCGCAAGTGAAAGGCAATAATGATGATATATGATGGACTTATTGGGATGAGAAAAGCTGGTATGAACTCGACCTCTCTTGTTTTTGTAAATATGATGATTCATCGTTCCCGATTCAGCTATTATGAAGTAAACATATTTGCAATGACATTTAGAGATTATAGTTGCTTGTGCCATGCTTGATTAGCTATGAGTTATAATGGTTTACCTTGCATGCCAACATGCTATTAGAATGATTATGATGTGGTATGATGGATGGTATCCTCCTTTGAATGAATTGAGTGACTCGACTTGGCACATGTTCACGCATGTAGTTGAATCAAATCAACATAGCCTTCATGATATTTATGTTCATGGTGGATTATATCCTACTCATGATTATATTCGTGTAAATTAATTTTAATGCATGTTTACGACTGTTGTCGCCTTCTCGCTTGGTCGCTTCCGCCTTTTGCTAGCCTTCAATTGCATTTAAGCGGAATACCGCTTGTGCATCCAAACTCCTTAAACCCCAAAGTTGTTCCATAAGAGTCCACTATACCTTCCTATATGCGGTATCTACCTGCTGCTCCAAGTAAATTTGTATGTGCCAAACTCCAAACCTTCAAATGAAATTCTGTTTTGTATGCTCGAGCAGCTCATGTGCAACTAGGGCTGCCTATATCTTCCATGCTAGGTGGGTTATTCTCAAGAGGAGTGGACTCCGCTCCTCATTCACGAGAAAGGGCTTCAGAACGGGATGCCCAGTCCCATGGTCCGTAAAGATCAAGCAAATCAAAATAATTAAACAAAACTCCCCGGGACCCGTTGAATGTTGGAGGCACTCATTGTTTGAGCAAGCCATGGATTGATGCTTGTGGAGGAGGGGAGTATAAACCTTTACCATTCTGTTTGGGAACTGCCTATAATGCATGTAGTATGGAAGATACAGCCATCTCATAGTTGTTGCGTTGACAGTGAAAGTATGCCGCTCAAAATATAATTTATCTCTATTTCAAATCGAGCTCCGCACCTCTACAAATCCACGCTTCCCTCCTGAAGGGCCTATCTATTTACTTTTATGTTGAGTCATCACCCTTCTTATTAAAAAGCACCCATTTGGAGAGCACGTTGTCGCTTGCATTCATTATAATTGGTTTATTTTGGGTATGACTTGACCGGATCTCTTTACCATGAATTACAATGTTTAGTCAGTCCTTGATCTTTAAAGGTGCTCTGCATTTATGTTTTATGGTCTCGTAAAGGGCTAGCGAGATACCATTTTGATATATCATGTTATGATTATTTTGAGAAAGTGTTGTCATCCGAGTTTTATTATTATGGCTCGCTAGCTGATTATATTATTGATATGAGTAATTATGAGACCTATGTGTTATTGTGAGTATGGTTAGTTCATAATAATTGCTGAAACTTGAATGCTGGCTTTTCATGTTTACAACAACAAGAGCAAACAGAGTTTGTAAAAGTTTTTCTTTTTCTCTTTCAGTTTGTCAACGTAATTGCTTGAGGACAAGCAAGGGTTTAAGCTTGGGGGAGTTGATACGTCTCCGCCAGATCTACTTTTTCCAAACACTTTTGCCCTTGTTTTGGACTCTAACTTGTATGATTTGAATTGAACTAACTCCGGACCGACGCTGTTTTCAAAGAGAATTGCCATGATGTTGTTTTATGTGCGTAAAACAAAAGTTCTCGAATGACCTGAAACTCCACGGAATATCTTAGAATAAATAAAAAATCCTCGCCAAAGATGAAGACCAGGGGGCCCACACCCTGTCCACGAGGGTGGGGGGCGCCCCCCTCCTGGGCGCGCCCCCCTACCTCGTGGGCCCCCTGGATGCCCTCCGACGCCAACTCCAACTCCATATATTGGCTTTCGGGGAGAAAAAATCAGAGAGAAAGTTTCATCGCGTTTTACGATACGGAGCCGCCGCCAAGCCCTAATCTCTCTGGAGGGCTGATCCGGAGTCCGCTCGGGCTCCGGAGAGGGGATTCGTCGCTATCGTCATCATCAACCATCCTCCATCACCAATTTCATGATGCTCACCGCCGCGGCGTGAGTAATTTCATCGTAGGCTTGCTGGACGGTGATGGGTTGGATGAGATTTATCATGTAATCGAGTTAGTTTTGTTAGGGTTTGATCCCTAGTATCCATTATCTTCTGAGATTGATGTTGCTATGACTTTGCTATGCTTAATGCTTATCACTAGGGCCCGAGTGCCATGATTTCAGATCTGAACCTATTATGTTTTCATGAATATATGTGAGTTCTTGATCCTATCTTGCAAGTCTATAGTCACCTACTATGTGTTATGATCCGGCAACCTCAAGTGACAATAATCGGGACCACTCCCGTGATGACCATAGTTTGAGGAGTTCATGTATTCACTATGTGCTAATGCTTTGTTCCGGTTCTCTATTAAAAGGAGGCCGTAATATCCCTTAGTTTCCAATAGGACCCCGCTTCCACGGGAGGGTAGGACAAAAGATGTCATGCAAGTTCTTTTCCATAAGCACGTATGACTATATACGGAATACATGCCTACATTATATTGATGAACTGGAGCTAGTTCTGTGTCACCCTATGTTATGACTGTTACATGACGAACCACATCGGCATAATTATCCATCACTGATCCGGTGCCTACGAAGTTTTCCATATCTTGGTTTACGCTTAATTTACTTTTTCCGCTGTTACCGTTATAATCACTACAAAATACCAAAAATATTTACTTTTGTTGTCTTTACTTTTGTTACCGTTACCACCACTATCATATTACTTTGCTACTAAACATTTTGCTGCAGATACTAAGTTTCCAGGTGTAGTTGAATTGACAACTCAGCTGATAATACTTGAGAATATTCTTTGGCTCCCCTTGTGTTGAATCAATAAATTTGGGTTGAATACTCTACCCTCGAAAACTGTTGCGACCCCCTATACTTGTGGGTTATCATGAAACTATTCCACATTGTTTAAAATGAAGGCCAAACTCGTAGCTCAAATATTCATCTCTACGATCAGATCATAGAAACTTTATTTTCTTGTTACGATGATTTTTCCACTTCACTCTGAAATTCTTTGAACCTTTCAACTATTTCAGGACTTATGTTTCATCAAGTAGATATCGCATATCTGCTCAAATCATCTGTGAAGGTCAGAAAATAACTTGATACCCGCCATTTAGTATCAACACTGCTGGACCGCATACATCGGTATGTATTATTTCCAACAAGTTAGTAGCTCGTTCCATTGTTCCGGAGAACGGAGTTTTAGTCATCTTGCCCAAAAGGCACGGTTCGCAAGCATCAAATGATTCATAACCAAGTGATTCCGAAAATCCATCTTTATGGAGTTTTCTTCATGCGCTTTACAATGATATGACCCAAACGGCAGTGCCACAAATAAGTTGCACTATCATTATTAACTTTGCATCTTTTGGCATCAACATTATGAATATGTGTATCACTATGATCAAGATTCATAAACCATCACCATTGGGTGTATGACCATAGAAGGTTTTATTCATGTAAATGTAATAACAATTTATTCTCTATCTTAGATGAATAATCGTATCGCAATAAACATGATCTTATCATATTTATGCTCAACGCAAACACCAAATAACATTTATTTAGGTTTAACACTAATCTTGAAAATATAGGGAGTGTGATGATGATCATATCAATCTTGGAACTACTTCCAACACTCATCGTCACTTCCCCTTCAACTAGTCTCTGTTTATTCTGTAACTCCTGTTTCGAGTTACTAATCTTAGCAACCGAACAAGTATCAAATACTCAGGGGCTACTATAAACACTAGTAAGGCACACATCAATAACATGTATATCAAATATACCCTTGTTCAATTTGCCATCCTTCTTATCCACCAAATATTCAGGGCATTTCCGCTTCCAGTGACCATTTCCTTTGCAGTGTAAGCACTCAATTTCAGGTTTTGGTCTAGCTTTGGGCTTCTTCGCAGGAGTGACTACTTGCTTGTCATTCTATTTGAAGTTCCCTTTCTTTCCCTTTGCCCTTTTCTTGAAACTAGTGATCTTGTCAATCATCAACACTTGATGCTCTTTCTTGATTTCTACCTTCGTTGATTTCAACATCACGTAAGAGCTCGGGAATCGCTTTCGTCATCCCTTGCATACTATAGTTCATCACAAAGTTCTAGTAACTTGGTGATGGTGACTAGAGAACTCTGTCAATCACTATCTTATCCGGAAGATTAACTCCCACTTGATTCAAGCGATTGTAGTACCCAGACAATCTGAGCACATGCTCACTAGTTGAGCGATTCTCCTCCATCTTTTAGCCATAGAACTTGTTGGAGACTTCATGTCTCTCAACTCGGGTATTTGCTTGAAATATTAACTTCAATTCCTAGAACATCTCATATGGTCCATGACGTTCAAAACGTCTTTGAAGTCCCGATTCTAAGCCGTCAAGCATGGTGCACTAAACTATCAAGTAATCATCATATTGAGCTAGCCAAACGTTCATAACGCCTGCGCATCCGCTTCCTGCGATAGGTTTGTCACCTAGCGGTGCATTATGACATAATTCTTCAGGCAGCAATGAGGATAAACCTCAGATCACAGATCCAATCCGCATCATTGCTACTAACATCTTTCAACACAATTTTTCTCTAGGAACATATCAAAATAAACATATGAAAGCAAGAACGCGAGCTATTGATCTACAACATAATTTGCAAAATACTACCAGGACTAAGTTCATGATAAATTTAAGTTCAATTAATCATATTACTTAAGAACTCCCACTTAGACAGACATCTCTAGTCATCTAAGTGATCACGTGATCCAAATCAACTAAACCATGTCCCATCATCACGTGAGATGGAGTAGTTTTCAATGGTGAACATCACTATGTTGATCATATCTACTATATGATTCACGCTTTCGACCTTTTCGGTCTCCGTGTTCGAGGCCATATCTGTATATGCTAGGCTCGTCAAGTTTAACTCGAGTATTCCGCGTGTGCAACTGTTTTTGCACCCGTTGTATTTGAACGTAGAGCCTATCACACCCGATCATCACGTGGTGTCTCAAAGACGAAGAACTTTCGAACGGTGCATACTCGTGGAGAACACTTCTTGATAATTAGTGAGAGATCATCTTAAAATGCTACCACAATCAAAGCAAGAAAAGATGCATAAAAGATAAACATCACATTCAAACAACATAAGTTATATGATATGGACAAAATCATCTTGTGCTTTTGATCTAAAACTCCGAAGCACCGTCGTGATCACCATCGCCACCGGTAGCGACACCTTGATCTCCATCGTGAAAGCATCATTGTCGCTTCACGCCATCTATTGCTTCTATGACTATCGCTACCGCTTAGTGATAAAGTAAAGCAATTATGTATGCTTGCATTTCATATAATAAAGCGACAACCATATGGCTCCTGCCGATTGCCGATAACTTCGGTTACAAAAACATGTTCATCTTATACAATAAACTATAGCATCTCGTATTGACCATATAACATCACAACATGCGCTGCATAAACAAGTTAGACGTCCTCTAATTTGTTGTTGCAAATTTTACGTGGCTGCTACAGGCTGAGCAAGAACCGTTCTTACGCATCAAAACCACAACGATAGTTCGTCAAGTTAGTGTTGTTTTAACCTTCGCAAGGACCGGGCAGCCACACTCGGTTCAATTAAAGTTGGAGAAAGCAGACACCCGCCAGCCACACCGTGTGCAAAGCACGTCGGTAGAACCAGTCGTAAGCGCATCTGGCGTAATGTCGGGTCCGGGCCGCTTCATCCAATAATACCGCCAACCAAAGTATGACATGCCGGTAAGTTGTATGACTTGTATCGCCTACAGCTCAGTTGTGTTCTACTCGCATATAACATCTACGCATAATACCTGGCTCGGATGCCACTGATGGGGAACGTAGTAATTCAAAAAATTTCCTACGCACACGCAAGATCATGGTGATGCATAGCAACGAGAGGGGAGAGTGTTGTCCACATACCCTCGTAGACCGAAAGCGGAAGCATTAGAACAACGCGGTTGATGTAGTCGTACGTCTTCATGGCCCGACCGATCAAGCACCGAAACTACGACACCTCCGGGTTCTAGCACACGTTCAGCTCGATGACGATCCCCGGATTCCGATCCAGCAAAATGTCGGGGAAGAGTTCCACAAGATGACGGCGTGCAGGACGATCTTGATGTTCTACTGTCGTAGGGTTTTGCCTAAGCACCACTACAATATTATCAAGGACTATGGTGGAGGGGGGCACCGCACACGGCTAAGAGATCAAGAGATCAATTGTTGTGTCTATGGGGTGCCCCCTCCAGCATATAAAGGGGAGGAGGAGAGGCGGCCAAGGGAGGAGGCGGCTTCAAGGGGGCAATCCTACTCCAAGTAGGATTCCTCTTTCCTAGTCCAAGTAGGAGAGGGGAAGGAAGGGAAGGAGAAGGAGAAGGAAGGAGAGGGAGGAAAAGGAGGAAAGGGGGGCCGGCCCCCTAGTCCAATTCGGTTTGGGCTAGGGGGGCGCGCGCCCTTGTCTCCTCTCTTCCACCACTTGGCCCATGAGGCCCATTGCTTCTTCCTCGTATTCCCGTAACTCCCCTACCCAAAATACCCGAATCACTCAGAACCTTTCCGATGTCCGAATATAGTCGTCCAATATATCGATCTTTACGTCTCGACCATTTCCAGAATCCTCGTCATGTCCCCGATCTCATCCGGGACTCCAAACTCCTTCGGTACATCAAAACTCATAAACTCATAATAAAACTGTCATCGAAACCTTGTTGCGTGCGGACCCTACGGGTTTGAGAACTATGTAGACATGACCGAAACACGCTTCCGGTCAATAACCAATAGCGGAACCTGGATGATCATATTGGCTCCTACATATTCTACGAAGTTCTTTATCGGTCAAACCGCATAACAACATACGTTGTTCCCTTTGTCATCGGTATGTTACTTGCCCGAGATTCGATCGCCGGTATCTCAATACCTAGTTCAATCTAGCTACCGCAAGTCTCTTTACTCGCTATGTAATGCATCATCCATAACTAACTCATTAGTCACATGGCTTGCAAGGCTTATAGTGATGTGCATTACCGAGAGGGCCCAGAGATACCTCTCTGACAATCGGAGTGACAAATCCTAATCTCCAAATATGCCAACTCAACATGTACCTTCGGAGACACCTGTAGAGCTCCTTTATAATCACCCAGTTACGTTGTGACGTTTGGTAGCACACAAACTGTTCCTCCGGTAAACGGAAGTTGCATAATCTCATAGTCTTAGGAACATGTATAAGTCATGAATAAAGCAATAGCAACATACTAAACGATCAAGTACTAAGCTAACGGAATGGGTCGAGTCAATCACATCATTCTTCTAATGATGTGATCCCGTTAATCAAATGACAACTCATGTCTATGGCCAGGAAACACAACCATCTTTGATCAACAAGCTAGTCAAGTAGAGGCATACTAGTGACACTATGTTTGTCTATGTATTCACACATGTATTATGTTTCCGATTAATACAATTCTAGCATGAATAATAAACATTTATCATGATATAAGGAAATAAATAATAACTTTATTATTGCCTCTAGGGCATATTTCCTTCATGTGGGTGGACCGGTGCTTGGGTACTGCCCTTCCTTGGACAAGCATCCAACTTATGATTAACCCCTCTCGCAAGCATCCGCAACTACGAAAGAAGAATTAAGGTAAACCTAACCATGGCATGAAACATATGGATCCAAATCAACCCCTTACGAAGCAACGCATAAACTAGGGTTTTAAGCTTCTGTCACTCTAGCAACCCATCATCTACCTATTACTCCCCAATGCCTTCTCCTAGGCCTAAATCATGGTGAAGTGTCATGTAGTCGACGTTCACATAACACCACTAGAGGATAGACAACATACATCTCATCAAAATATTGAACGAATACCAAATTCACATGACTACTTATAACAAGACTTCTCCCATGTCCCCAGGAACAAACGTAACTACTCACAAATCATATTCTTGTTCATAATCAGAGGGGTATTGATATGCATAAAGGATCTGAACATATGATCTTCCACCGAATAAGACGGCGGCAAGGTTCGCCAAGGTTCCGCCTCGAGACGGCGGCGCTTCATCCCGAAAATTTCCTTATGATTTTTTTCCAGGGCAAAAGGCACCATATAGTAGAAGATGGGCATCGGGGGCCTGCCAGGTGGCCCACGAGGCAGGGGGCGCGCCCTGGGGGGTAGGGTGCGCCCTCCACCCTCGTGGACAGTGGATGACCCCCCTCTGGTGCCTTCTTCGCCCAATATTTTTAATATATTCCAAAACTGACTTTCGTGGAGTTTCAGGACTTTTGGAGTTGTGCAGAATAGGTCTCTAATATTTGCTCCTTTTCCACCCCAAAATTCCAGTTGTCGGTATTCTCCCTCTTCATGTAAACCTTATAAAAAAAGAGAGAAAAGACATAATGTGTAGTAACAGCCTGTAATGCAATAAATATTGATATAAAAGCATGATGCAAAATAGACGTATTACTACCACATGTACAGAAAGCACAGAGATATCATTAGCTCCTGAACGAAAAAATACTCATGGAAGGGTACATATATTATGCAGTGATCACAAAGATAATACCAGAAGGAAATGAGGCGACGCAAAATAGTGGTCACATAAAGTAGTAGGTGCTTATATTAACGGATACCAGAAGGACATTAATGCTTATAGGGTGTGTCTGAATATTATATGCAGATGGCACCTAAGACGACAGGTATAAACTCTGCACAATATATTCACTTGTTAAACTGATTTTTTGACAGGGCAACAGATGAATCACTAGTTGAGAACCGCTCTAATTCATTCGACCAACTTCCGTTTGTGCTAGAGGGCACAGATGCAAGGCAGGCCAAGCTATATGGAAGTAATATCCAAGATATCAACTTCAGAAAAATATTTCAACAGTATGCCACCATGTTAACAAATCAAACTTTTAGTCGGGAGAAAACAAACTCACTGGTTACTTTTGAAATTTAATACACTGTTACTTTTATCAGGCAAGCCACAATTCAGTCATGAAAAGAACACCCAATCATGAATTACCAGCTTAATATGTCGAGAGAAATTCTGTTCTTCCACATGGAGTTACCAATTTTCATAGCCTATTTTTGGTTCATGTAAATCTGAATCTAGCGGGCACCTCCCCTACGCAAGCGACTGCATAGTCTTCAGCAAGATGTGGTGCAACTTGATTGTGAGGGCATATGAACTACTCCACAAATAACTTCTTGCTGATCGAGACCATAGTATGGTAGTCTCTGCCATGACTTAGCAATCCATTTTCCTTAAGAAACCTCATTACATAGTAGCGGGGCCTGAGTCGGCCCTCCAGGTTGTAAGTGAGCATAACAGGGCGATGAGCAATGTAGGACGGCTCCAACCCCACCTCAGAGATAAGGAACTCTGACATACGCTGCAGCACATCATGTGACCTTGTCAGCAACATCGGAGCCTTGGACACGGCAATACCAACCTCGGTATCTGACCACCTAAGTGTCTTCTTCAAGTAGTCCAGTTTGGCAGCCATCTTGTGCTGGCTGAAGTATGAGACGGCGTGCAGCGCTTGCCTGAACATTCCAGAGCCACGAGGCACACCTATATCTTCGGCGCGCGCAACCATCATCACGACACACCCTGGTTTGGCACAAAGTATCCTCGTTACACGGATGAAGAGCTTGGCAATATCACAAGCACCTAGTCCACACTGTAATAGGAGATTAACATTGGGCTTGACCACCCTCTCGAGGTCAGGGTCGAGGATGGAGGAGCCATGTTTGAGCGGTTGGAGCAAGTTTTCGAAGGACACGAAGAGCGGCAGGTAATACTCTAGCTTGGAGACGACGGATCTGCGGCGGAAACTGTCCGGGGCGAGCGAGACGAGGAGCGCGATCTTAGCATTTGATAGGCCAAGGCTGGCGAGCCCCGCGACGACAGGGGCTAGAGTTCTCCCCATGCCGGTGTAGAGGACCGCGGATCCTTGGCGACAACGGCAGCGACATCGGGGCCGGAGAGGCCGAGGCTGGCGAGGAAGGCGAGGACGACGTCGGGGTTGGCGGGGGACTTGAGGTGGGAGAGCTTGGCGGAGGCCTTGAGTGCCTGGGCTCGGGTGAGGCCGCAGGTGTCAACGAGGTAGTCCTCCACGGCGAAGCTAGGGTTGACGGGCGCGGCGGCAGAGAGGAGATGGTGGAGAGAGAGGAGTGGAGAGGTAGAAGAAGCTGGTGCCGCGGAGAGGAGATGAGAGAGGACGCGCTGCCGGAGGTGGAGCATGGTGCCGCGACGGCGGGGTGGGTGGGAAATTCGAGCGGCGTGTGCGTCTCTGGTGGACAGAGGATTGTCAAAATAAAGTTGGCTGAGTTGAAGTGTATTAATCCCTGCCATCCAAATGACATCCAACCGCGCATTCCATCCACGCCCTTAATCCCTGCCAAGAGCAACCAGCGTCCATCACAACTCAAATATAACTAGCACGCAAAAACATCTGTTATGCACACCCTTAAAAAAATCTATTATTTATACCAGTCAAAAAAAATCTATATTCATAAGAAAAATTGTTTTCTTCGACAAAAATCATCAAACGGGGTGAAAATTCTGCCGCTCGGTTGTGTTATAAGAAGGGAGTTGCCTAGTTAATAAAGAAAATCGGTAGAAATAACTACCAAGCCACAACAACATGGTTAATCTGAAGTCGAACACACGCTACAACAAGTGACAAACGTCAACATCAGCACAACATCATCATCATCGCTCTCAACGAACGGGCTTTGTCATAGCTAGCCAACAATGCAAAAAAAAAAACCTTAGGAATGGCACACAGTCACTATAATGTGACATACAACAAAAAGAAAGCTCCAAATTTAGCAGAAGACACACAATTCACAGTCATCACCTTCACTGTGGCCGCACAAGAGCCACACGAGAAGATTTGTATGTTCTGCCCTAGCAAGGCAATAGGACATGGTCTCAAGATGATGTCGGCCAAAAGGGGAGGGGCACCTAGACAATGCCTCTTTGTGTGCGCTCAAGGGGAGGGGGGTGATGGGGAACCATCTTTGGAGTCGCTGCAACGAATGGCACCTATGGCATGGTTGAGGGGCCCACGGGGCCACAACAATGCCGATGTGCATCGTACCGATTAAATTTGTGCTTGAAATCTTCTAAAATGTTACATTTTTTAGATTTGAAAAAGGGACAACAGGTATAATAGTAGTGGTATAAAGGAACATTATATAAATTTTGCACATTAAATCTTTCTAGCTGGAAGGTTTCCTCCTACAAAGCCCCATATGCGCAGCTCATCATCGAACTCAAATACAAACACGTTATCTACATACACTGAATTTCAAATACAAATTTGAATATTTGATATCTGTACAAATTCGTTTCTCCCTTTTTACACATACTACCAACCAGATGATGTTTACCAATGTTAACGAATCAGCATGGTCTCAGCTATTCCTCCGACAGAAACGATGAAATCCGCCACGCAACAGAGCAGGTTTTACACATAGTTTCTAACCGTCTTCAGATAGGGTTCGAAAATGCCCAGCCATTACACGGTCATCTCATCTTCCTCACCTCCTAGACTGCTGCCAACTTCCCCAGCTAGCGAAGCTTGATTGGACGGCGACACTGATCTTCCCCCGCCATCTTAATAGAGCGTCGAGTAATCTCGCGCTGCCATGGCTGAAACCATGTCTCTCCTCCAGCGATCATGTAAGCTTACGTCTGCAGCGGTAAATCCAGCCTGGCTGCAGCGGTGCCTTCGGTCCCTTGCATTTGTATTGCCAGATCTCAGAGCATCCTCAGAATCAGTACGCAGGATACCATGAACGACACATTGTTGCATCATTCTCAAGCCTTAGGAAGAGCACTCCAGAAATTGCTCAGGATTTCAAAAAGGTATGCAGCCACAGCCTGGAAATCGCAGAAAAAAGGGAATAAACTTCAGCGCATACATAGAGCTAAACATAAGAACTAAGAAAAACAACACCTAGTCAAAGAGGTGTCCACTTGTCATGACGAAGTGGAAGTGCAGGTTTGCATGGAAGCAGAGCATAATGTGCACATCCAGATCCAGTAGAAGCCTGGCTGCGGTCTGCATGAAGCATAACAAGCAAATGTAACACCTGAGATCAATCTAAGCAGATTGGATACCGCACTAAATGGAGGGTGAATAACAACATAGCTTTATTTGTACCAGTTAGCTTGCTGAACTTTATCCATAACTGCCCTCTGCTTGCTTCCATGCACCAAATTCCTACACATAAAAACTCCATTAAGACTGTTTCCGTTAAAGGAAAGCTCTGGTAAAACCAGGAGTTGATTTTCATGGACAGAGTCTACTTGGACTCTTGGAGTATGTGTTCATGGACATCTCCGTACCTACTCAAGAGATGATTGATCTTGCCTCTAGGGATTGGCACCAGCCATTTTTATTCTTATTTTTAAACACATTGTTTCCCGAACAGGTATGAATCTGAAAGCAAGGGTACTTCATTGGCATCAGTTGGTGCGGGCATGGGTGCATCCAGTGTTGGTGGCTCGAGATCAATGTACTCTGACAGTGTTGGCGGCATGGTTTTGCATCAGAGCATCAGAATGATTTTGCATCACAATAATTACAAGAGTTATACTGCATGATTTTGCATCCGAGCATCAGAATGATTTTGCATCATTCTGAAATTTCTATTTGAATCAGAGCATCAGACTTAGCTACAGTCAATGCTTAAGCTAACAGAATGATCTCTTCTGAAGATTTTGCACCAGTGTTCAGAATTTTCCAACAAACTTTACTCAATTTGAATTACATATCTCTGCATTGTCTGTTTGTACACTTAGCTACAGTCAATGCTTAAGCAGCTACAGTCTCTGCATTTATCTGTTTGTACACTGAATCAAATTAGATACAGTCTCTGCATTTGTCTGTACACTGAATCAAGCTACCATCAAATTTATCTTACTCCATCAAATTACTCTTGCAAATAAATTTCTCAGACAAAATTAAGCAGCGAATCAGAATTACTCTTGCAAATAAATTTCTCAGACAAAATTAAGCTAAGTTCATGTGTACACCAGAAGTTCCTATCCCAGAGTAAGCGACAAAAGAAAATGTTCTAGTGTGAAAGTAAATTATCATGCAAGTATCAGGTTCAAAAGGATTACACAGCTTGCAAAATTCAGAAGGAGAAAGGCATCATCAACACTTGAATAAATACTTGTAACTGAAGGAAGTCTCAGGCAACATCAACTAACAGTGCCTTCAGAATCATGTGTAGTATACTCTGTTTTTGAGTCGCTCGACTAGTCGTCGACTAGTCTATGAGTCGCACTGGCAGGGTCGACTCAGCCTGGCGACTCGACTCATGGAATGAGTCAAGCGACTAGTCTCGACTAGTCACGACTAGTCGTGTTTTCTGGGTCGAACGACTCAATTTTTTTGGGGCCTGTCATATGTTTTTTTACTGTATAGAACCATCCCCTGTGGAAAGCTAGATCGAACCTGTTCCCCTCCGCCAACCCAACCCTCTCCTTGGCAGCCGCCGTCGCCCCTGGTTGCTGGCTTGCTGCTCCTCCCCTGGTTGCTGCTGCTGGTCTGCTCCTCCCCTGGTTGCTGCTGTTGCTGGTCTGCTCCTCCCCTCCTCCCCTGGTTGTTGCTGCTGGTCTGCTCCTCCCCTCCTTCCCTGGTTGCTATTGTTGCTGGTCTGTTCCTCCTCTCCTCCCCTGGTTGTTGTTGTTGGTGGTGGTGGTGGTCTGCTCCTCCCCTGGTTGTGCATGAACAAGGGTGGTTGTGCATGATGAAGAGTTGAGGGCTGAATTGGAAGCACTCAAGAACAAGGCTGGTTTTATTGTACCTACTTTCTACTGCTTAACTCACGTCGACTCGTCGCATGTCGACTCATCGACCATGAGTCTAGACTAGTCACGACTAGTCTAGAGTCGCTCCCCCCGAGCGACTCGTCGACTCATCGACTCATCGACTCGAAAACCTTGGTAGTATAGCAAATCCCCAGCCACCATGCTTGGTCGATCTCCTGAAAGAAGAAGAAAAAACTAAGCATCTACTCCTTCCGTTCCTAAATATAAGTCTTTTAAGATATTCCACTATAGACTACATACGGAGCAAAATGAGTGAACCTATACTCTAAAGGGAGCCTATATACATCCGAATATAGTCTCTATAGTGGAATCTCTAAAAAGACTTATATTTAGGAACGGAGGGAGTATATCTAGTTTCATCACTTCTTCTCAAGAAAGTAAGAAAGCACCATCAATCTACAACATTCAGTAAATCAGTCAGTATGCTCTTTATTGCCCGGCCAATTCTTACTCAAGGAATCTACTTTCTTTTAAAAAAAAGTACTCACCTGGCAAGTCACTTTGTTCCTTAATAGGCCCCTTCCCCTCGCGTTCATTGCATTAATAGTATTTCTGTAATTCCCACAGGCTAAACTAGGCACTAGAGAAGAGACACACAACTGATCTTCATTTCAAATCAGAGCTCTTCGCCCATAATAGCATGTGCCCATCTCCTTTGCGTTACTGCAAGCACACAGCAGAGACCTCATTTATTCCAATTTCTACAGCCTAACATGAGGAATAAACATATGTGCACCATCCTCTCCTCACACATCTTGATTCTTAATTGAAGGTAGACCAGCATAACTACGCTCGCTATCTCATTTATTCCAGTTTCTACAGCCTAACATCAGGAATAAACATATGATCACCATCCTCTCCTCACACATCTTGATTCTTAATTTGAGGTAGACCAGCATGTCTACAATTTCTGTGTTTGCAATTCTCCAAGATTCTATAACTACGGACCACGCTCACTATCTTATCTGACAGCTAGTACTTGCATGCCTAGACTGAGATTTAACTGAAAAAAGTGTACGAAAAGATGACATTCACTATAACTGAGAGAAAAAAATACTGCATTCTCTTAAATGTTAAGACCAAGCTTGGTTAAGATATCATCTCTGGTACCATCTCTTTGCTAAGGTAACAGTCTTCGACATCTTCATTCTCTTTTCTCCAATTCCAGCCTACATGTCTTCAGAAGAGATTGTAACCAACACAACTGAAGCAAATATAAAAGAGCATCTAGAAATGCAAAAAAAATAAAACAGAGGATGGTACATAGATCCACCTTACTATCCCGACAAAATTATGCCAAGGCATAAAGATATCCTAACATCTATATAAATAGTGCTAATATGGAATAAAAATAGTTAACAGGTATGGCAGAGAATAACATGATAATGCCATGACCCTTTTTAAGATTACCTTAACATAAGTTCCTTCATAGTGTATGAAATGCCCTCTCTTTTTCGGAACCATACCATACAAGCATCATTTTGTGTATCCAGTACAAATACAAGGGTCTTTGAAATATCCGTTAAGTAGTGCTAGATGGGTAGGCTGTCAACAAAATGCTACTAGTCAACTACTGAAGTATTCAGTTTTGACAAAAGATGCTCCGAGAAAAAGTATCAGCGAGTAGCCAACCAAGAATATAAGAGAGAAATAAACGAAAAAACTGATACAGACTACTAGTAAACAATGACCTGCTTTCACAACAGTTAATATCTTACAAACAAAGCTACTGCAGGAGAATGAAGAGTTTCAGCTTAGAGGAAGCAAATAAACAGAGTAGATCAAAACTGCAATCTCAACAGTGACTAACACGTTAACTCCAGATTTGTTTCCACCAAAAAAGATGTTTAACGAATTTTGGGGCTTCATGTCATCTTCATGGCAAAAAAGAGAACCTTTTTTTATGGAAAGATAGATTGACTCAGGATTGCATTGAAAGCTGCAATGGCAATTGAGAACATAAACATATAGGGCGTGCAAATATACTCTTCATTAATATATTTGAAAGCACTTGTAGAATGCCCTGATGTCACACTCTCTTAGTTCTAGTATGCATGACAATATGACATCAAGATGGACAGGTTAATTGCAGTGTAATTCTTTCTTCTGTACTGAATGATGCAATGGACATACAAGGGCTCACGATAAAACTATCAGTTTCATTCAGGACCAGCAACGCTATATTAGCATGTACTTGACATACTATAGCAGACAACCAACATCCACTCAGGCACACAGACAGAGATTACCAGCTCACTATGCATAGGGTAAACTTCTTTGCGCCATATGCAGTTACAAATTCTCCTGGACCATTATCGGTCATGTAATTCTGAAATTAGAAGGCACTTCCCTACAAGTGGCAGCATAGTTTTCGGCGAGGTGGGGGCATCTTCCTTGTGAGGGCATACAAACTGTTCCATGAAAATCTTCTGTCACCAAGGCTGCTGAATAGTGGTTCCACTCACGCTCTAGCAATCCATTTTCCTGCTTCTTGGTTCATGTAAATCTGAATGTAGCAGGCACCTGCCCTGTGCAAGCAGCTGCATAGTCTTCAGCAAGGTGTGGTGCAGCTTGCTTGTGAGGGCATATGAACTTCTCCACAAATACCTTCTCGCTGACCACCACCATACTATAGTAGTCTCTGTCATGATTTAGCAATCCATTTTCCTTAAGAAATTTCACAACATGGTAGCGGGGCCTGAGCCGGCCCTCCAGGCTGCAAGTGAGCATAGCGGGGCGATGAGCAATGTAGGCCGGCTCCAACCCCACCTCAGAGATTAGGAAGTCTGACATACGCTGCAGCACATCATTTGATCTTGCCAGCAAAATCGGAGCCTTGGACACAGCAATGCCAACCTCGGTATCTGACCACCTAAGTGTCCTCTTCAAGTAGTCCACTTTGGCAGCGATCTTGTCCTCGCTGTAGCATGAGACAGTGTGTAGCGCTTGCCTGAACATTCCAGAGCCACGGGGCACACCTAAACGTTCGGCGCACGCAACCATCGCCAGGACACGCTCTGGTTTGGCGCTAAGCATCCTTGGCTCACGGATGAACAGCTTGGCAATATCACAAGCACCTAGCCCGCACTCTGCTAGGAGTTTGACATTTGGCTTGACCACCCTCTCGAGGTCAGAGTGGAGGAAGAAGTGGCCACGTTTGAGCGGCCGGACCATGTTCTCGATGGAGCCGAAGAGTGGAAGGTAGTACTCTAGCTTGGAGACGAAGGATCTGCGGCGGAAGTTGTCGGGGACGAGCGAGACGAGGCGCGCAATCTCAGCTTGTGACAGGCCGAGGCCGGTGATCCCAGCGACGATGGGGACAGGGTTGTCTCCACGCCGGCGCAGATGATCAGCGGGTCCCTGGCGACGACGGCCGCGACATCAGCGCCCGAGAGGCCGAGGCCGGCAAGGAAGGCAAGCACGGCATCTGGCTTGCCCGGGGACTTGAGGTGGGAGATCTTGGCGGAGGCCTTGAGTGCCTGGGCACGGGTGAGGCCGCAGGTCTCGACGAGGTAGTCGTCGACGGCGAAGCTAGGGTTTGAAGAAATGCGGGGGGCAGCGGCGGCGGAGAGGAGGCGGTGGAGAGAGAGGAGTGGTGAGGCGGAAGGAGAGGGCGCGGCGAAGAGGAGATGGGAGAGGACGCGCTGCCGGAGGTGGAGCATGGCGCCGCGACGGCGGAGCGGCGGCGGCGGTCGGTGGGGAATTTGAGTGGCGTCGGATGTGTCTCCGCTGGTGTGGATTGTCAAAGGAACAGAACTTGGCTGGGCCAAATTACCATCCAATCCCTGTCATCGAAATGACACCCAACAGTATATTTCCATCCACACGTTGCCCATGGCAAAGAAGCGGCCATGAGAGCCCAAATATAAGGCCAACTCCACCGCGCGACCCCATCTTGTCCGAGTGCGTCTCTTTGGGGTAAAACGGACGAATAGTGCGGCCCAACGCACGGCCTTAAACGGACAAATGTCCGGATTCCGTTTGTTTTCGACCCATCCCGGTCCAAAGTTGCGCTAGGTTTGGGGTGAAACGGACGCTTGACGGCCGCATGACAAGACGCCTCTTTGTCCCTCGTGGCCCGCCTGGGGACACTATGATCCCTCCGTTCCCAACCCTTCGACCCTCTCTCTCGCCACGCCGCTGGCCGCTTTATTCTCGCCTCCTCACAGCAGCCTCGTCATACCAAACCACGTCTAGGCATGGCCACCACGCCCAAGACTTTTCGCCGTAGTTTTGGTCGATCGAAGGAGGTTTGGCCGTCGTCGTCTTCTTGGGTGGCGAGAGAACCGATCACCGTGGCGACGTACCATGGCGGCCACCTTCCGACGGCTTCAGAGGCGACGAGTGGCCGTAAGACCACCCGCGGCCGAGGTGATCATCGCGGCCTCTTCGCCACCACGACCGCAAGGTGTTCGACATTTTCCCACAAAGGTATGGGCGGTGGAGACGAGTTTTTCTTCCACCACTTCCTTTGTTCATTGGGCGATTCGTCGTCGTCGGATGATGAAGATCTTGTGGTGGGTGTTTGGGTGCGTTTCACGACCACATTCAACGGCAGCTTCCTCGATGCAGTGGGTCCACGGCCGTGCTCCCAACCTGAACCGCATAGCGAGAGAGGCCACATACGCTCTATGCCGATTACTTTTTTTAACAAACCGCTCTTCAAGCGGATAAATTCCGTCGCCGTTTTCGAATGGCAAGGCATGTGTTCAATCAGATCCGAGAGGGGAGTGGTTGCTCATGACCCATACTTCGAGTGCAAGAGCGGATGCCCTTGGCAAGCTTGATTCTCCTCTTACCGTAAATGCACGGCGGCCGTCCGCATGCTTGCGATGGAAATTCTAAGCGATCTGGTGGATGAGTACGTGCGTATGAGCGAGACAACATGTCCGATGTCAATGTACAAGTTACGACAGTTTGTGATCGAGGTGTTTGGCCCAGTACTTGAGCCAGCCAACCGCCACGTCTGAGCGATTGTTGGCGACCACTGCAGCTAGAGGCTTTCTGTGCATGCTTGGCAAAGCATAGATTGTATGCACCGGGAGTGGAAGAACTGTCCATTTGCTTGGCGGGGCTTCGTACAAAGGGGCATGTCAACGAGTGCCTTTGTCATATTAGAAGCGGTGGCATCGCAGGATCTTTGGATATGGCATTCTTTCTTCGCATGGCGAGGTTCTCACAATGATATCAACGTCTTTGCGGCGTTCTCCGGTCTTCGCGAGGCTTGAGAAGGCCGCTCCCCACCTGTCAACTTTGAGATCAACGGCCACCCGGTACAACAAAGGATACTATCTGGCGATGGTATATATCCTCGATGGTCAACTTTTGTGAAGACAATCTCGGCCCCAAGGTGAGAAGAGAAAGAGATTTGCCCAAATGCAAGAGAGTGCTAGAAAGGATGTGGAGCGTGCTTTTGGTGTGCTTCAATCCCGATGGGGCATCGTTCGATACCACTCGCACCGTCATGTGATGAAAGGAAGCTTTGGGAGGTGATATTTGCTTGTGTGATCATGCACAACATGATCGTCGAGGACGAGCGTGATGACAGTATCTTCGACCAAGGATTTGATTTTCAAGGTGACAATGTTGAGCCCCTGCACCAAGAACCGGCCATGTTTGATCATTTTGTCCAGTTCCATCGTGAGCTGCGTGATTGGCACACTCATGTGGATCTTCAAAATGACTTGGTTGAGCACGTGTGGGAGCATATTGGCAACTGATAGATGTATTGGTTCATTTTATGTTCATTCAAGACAATTTTGATTTGGTTGTTAAACTATCTTTATTAGAGACAATTTCGATTGGGTTGTAAAACTATTTCAATTTTCAAACAATTAATATTTGGACGTACAAACTTGTTTTCATATGAAAATATGGGCATTTTAGGCCCTGGCAGACGGGATGGGGCAAATGGATGCGGTTGGCACACATGACGGCCACCGCATCCCAGGACAGGCCCGGGCATGACCCCATTGCCCCACCCAAACAGACAGAATCCGGACAAAAAGGAAGTCCGTTTGAGGTCGCGCGGTGGAGTTGGCCTAACTAGCACGCGAAAACATCTACTTCCTTTGTCCCATAATATAAGAGCGGTTTTGACACTAGTGTAATGTCAAAAACCAAATCAGTGTAGTACTATATTATACATAAAACCAAATCTAAATCATACCCATCAAAAAATCTATTATACAGAACATAATTGTTTTCTTTGACGAAAACCATCAAGCGAGCCGAAATTTCCGCCGCTCCGCTGCGTTATAAGAAGAGAGTTGCCTAGTTAATAAAGAAAATCGGCGGAAATAACCAGCATGCCACAATGGCAAGGTTAATATGAAGTCAAGCACATGCTACAACGAGTGACAAACGTCAATACGAGCACAACATCGTCATCGTCATGGCCCACAACGACGGGGCTTTGTCATAGTTAGCCAACAATACAAGAAAAACCCCTCAGGGATGGCACCAGGCCGTCGCTGGAATGTGACATACAATAAAAGGACACACTACTAGGGAAAAGCCTAGCAGCAGCGCGGGTTCTAGGGTTATCAGTAGCGCGGGAGGCGGCACTACTAATAAGGCGCTTCTGGCTAAACCATAGCAGCGGTATGGCGCCAAGGCCATCTTGATATACAAGTGTAGCAGCAGCGTTCTTACGTGGAGCTCGCTATCGCTAATAGCTATAGCGGCGCTTCCCACAATGCGGCCATCGATACTACCGCGCTGCTGCTAACTTTTGTCCACTCGCTACTGCTAATTTTAATATTTTTTCCTGCATATTTGTTTCGTATTTGAACAGGCTTTATAGAAGAATCTTTAGCACATACAAATATCATCATGATACACATACAAATGTCATCATGATACACATACAAATGCCTGCGAGACCACAAATGTAATCATAGCATATACATACAAATAGTCTCATCATAATCATCATCCAACACAAAGTGGTATCTTGTCATCATCTTGAAAATAGCGATACATGCAAGTCTTGAATACTTGCAACTACAACGTCATCCATCTAAACAAAGGTATACACGAGAAGAGCTATCACTATGAGTGAGAGCGGAACTATGCAGTACATGAGGCGGTGATTCTGAGTCCTCTCTCGCGCTAGCGTGAACCTCAAGTAACTGGCTTCTCCTTCTTGTCTGCTTTTGAAGCCTTTATGGCTGGCGCACGAGAACCCATTCACTTGCGCCTGACACTCATGCCACTCGTTGTACACCTCTGGAACCTTCCCTTTGTACACGACATAGCACTTCCATCTCGCCATCAAGAAACTAGGTACCTGTTAGAGATGCATGTTCATGAAGAGGATGTACAATCATATATATGCAAAAAAATATACTAGAGCAACATCGAAAAAGAAAGGGTTAGCAACTAGATGCAACATACAAAGACGCAAACTAATTAACTAGAGGTACGCAGGTCATCGTACGCAAACTAACAAAGTAGCGTTACGCAAGTTCGGCAGGGACCGTGGACATCACAAAGTTTCATCGCTACAAAAAGTATACAAGTTGAATTGACACATATCATCATCATCATCGGCATCATAAATCACTAGAAGTTCCATCCTTCCATATCATCGAGGATGGAACCTAGCTTCTTGAACGACGTGAGGTCTAGACGTTGCATGCCTATGCGAGTTCGGACGTCAGCTCGCGATATAGGGCCGTGGTGGAACATCCCCTTCTCATCGACGACTTCTTTCATGATGATCGTCGTAATATCCCTCTGGATGCGATAGAAGTCATCTCTAAGTTTATAATCCGCTTCTCCATGAGATTCTACCCACTTGCGGATATGATCATTATTTCGCTTCTCATGCGAAGCTTTGGTGATCCTTGTTGAACTGAATCATGAGATGGACGATGTAGAATCCATCCTTCTTGCTTGGTTTTGGGACATGGATGCGGAGAAGTTAGTTTTATGCGAAAACCCATCTTCTTGTTCCTTTGTTTCACGATGCATGTGGCCACCTCTAATGCTGAAGCCTTGGAGAGCATCATCTAGAATATTCATTATGTGGGTGTAGTCTTTTTCTCGTAGTCTCCGGAAGGGTCAAAATACACGGCGTGGGAGACTTGCGGGTAAAGAACGATAAGGACAGCTTGGATTCTTTGCGGGAAAAAGACACCTCAAATTATTCCCCATATGAGAGAGAAGGAATGATTGAAATGTCTGAAAGGGTTATCCGGAACTGACTTACTTTGGATGATAAGGCACGAGGACAAATTCCGGTCCTTATTACGTACCATGAAGTTTTGGAGGTACTCCCTAGTAGTTTCATCGCTCAAAGTCGCCGAGACTCAAGAAAGACTTCGTGCATGTAGTAATGCGGATCTGCCACACAGATTTGCAAGACTTCTTCACTCTTCATGACGGAGCTCATATGTAGCGCAAAAAGGCGGACGATTGTAAAATCGAGCCGCCTTGTCAGAAACATCTCAAAGATATGGTCAAACCGCAGGAACAACACCTCCCCGGGCCTTGTCTCGACATAGCACTTCCCCTCAGGCACACGAGCCGCGTATGTCGGATATCCTGGATCCTTTGAGGCTAGTAGGCTTTTCTCAGTCGACATCACATGGTCGTGCAGTCTCCTGAGATCCCCTGATAGTGCCTCCAGCGTTTCGGTAGCATCGGCTCGCCGTGAGATGGAACATGGCCGCACCTTTCACGCTGCACACGCTCTTCGTAATGCATCGTCGGCTATTATATGCTTCCGCTTGTTTGGAGGCGCTTATCTTCCCGATCTCTTCCTCTCCTTTTTCTTGGGCACACCTTCGGACCCTTCCTTAACCCCCTCGCCCCAGGGTTCACAGGCTAAGCAATCGTATGACCCCTGACTAGTTGAGCCCGTGTTGAGGCGACATCTTGTGTGTGTCCGTGAGGAATTCATGAAGAGAGACTTTTGCAATCCTTCCAACGACCTTCCTGCGGGCATATCATCCATATCCTCATTAGCATCTTGATAGCCCGATTTGTCATATGGTTGACTCATCATATCTATGTCACGATCCATACACGTTTGTATTGAGGAAACCCATAGGGTCGACCTCCGTCTCATCATCCATTCTCTGTTTCTCTGGGACCGATTACATCGGCATTTATTGCACCCCTTCATCACGTCGTCCGCCGCTCTCACTCGGCACTACAGAGCTGGTAATTGCGTGAGGCGGGGTGGTGGTCTCACTGACATGCTTGTTGATGTGTGGTTATTGGTGTGCTCTCGGCCGACTCCAGACAAATAAGATTCTTCGTCCATAGCAGCACCCAACCCTTGCAGCTTCCAATCCACGGCGGGGTCTTGTCGTCCTCTCCCACATGCTGTACTGGAGGAGGAAACGCCTCGTGCCCCGATTTCACACTAGACAAGCTAACCCTGAAGTGCCCAGCGGGGATCGGCTGGTTGTGGAAAGTGGGTTCCAAGTGGTTCAATATCATCCCCTTTCTCACGTCGACCTTCTGGCCTTTTATCAAGTAGAGTATGGTGCACGGGGTTTCTTCGCCCTGCAAACACATCTAGGACATAGATTACCCGTGGGAAGAACATCCTTTAGGTACTTGAGATGCTCATCGAGCCTAGTGTCGGTCCATTTGTTTTAGCCTTCGTCTTCGTGGAGTTGGAGCGTGAAACTCAAGCGGGTTACCTCAGGGATTGCAACCATCATACAATGGAGTGTTCGAGTCTACCACCGGTTGCTCCGACTTAGCCTCCTCTCTAGAAGCAGCTCTTTTCGGTACTCATCTCCTTGCGAAGCAATGCTTGAACATGAGGGTCCCGCATGATCGAACTTAGTACCGACGAACTGCTGCGTGGAGTCCATGTCGTTCTCTCCGCCGCCATGTCCGGCCCCTTCAGGCCACCATGTCCAGCCTCTTCCCGCCGCCATTATCGATCATCTCTTCGTCTTGCCCGTGTCATCATTGCCTGCCCGGCCGGCATCCTCAACATCGTCATCCTCATCTTCAATTATCCACCGAGTATAGCCATCCATGAAACCAGGTCATGAGCAGTGCGCCGACACAACCATCGTCATGGGGGTCGAGCCAAACTATTCCTTTGCATTTTTGAAGCGGACATAAAACCTACGTCCGGTTATTTTCTTTCATGTCCTGCATCACCGATCGCAACCACACGCCCACCATCGTTCCACTAACCATCGCCAACTCTGCACGGTAATAATAAACAAATTGATTATAAAAATGCATGCATATATGCATCAAAGTCATACAAAAATTCGGCATGACCTTCCTTAAAAATAGGACATATGTAGATCTAGAGTTTGCCCGGAATTCGCCGAAACGGAAATAAATCGACATTTCGGCAAAACATAGGCAACTCAAAAGCACAATTTGGCGTCAACTCATGCCACACACACAATTTCCATAAACATATCACACACACATAAACATATTTCCATTTTGCAAAAGCATGAAATTTTAATCACCTCTATCTCGAGATCGAGCACACGGTGGATATGATGATGTAGGGAGATCAAAAGTGCACAAAGCTCTTCTTGACAAAGATAGATCTAGTTAGGGGAAAATAGGTCACTTAACTAAATGCTACATCTACCTAGCTACCTAATTTGGGAGGAGACAACTTCAACTAGTGGAGGGGGAAGGAAAAAGAGAAAGGAGTGCATTAATGGAGGTGGTGTAGTTAGGTAGGAGTAATGAAGAGAGAGAAAGGTAGGTAGAAGAGGGAGAGTAACGGGGGAGAAGTCTTGAGGAAGAAGAAGAGTGAGAGTGGGAGGATGTGGGAGGTAGGGAAAGGGAAGAGAGGAGGGGGAGGGGGCGGGTGGGGAAAAGGTGGTGGGTTGGTGCAGATTAAGCGATGGCGCGCAGCCGTAAAACACGCTGGCGATAAGAAAGTAGCAACATCAGCGCTTTCAGAAGCGCCATCGCTAACCGGACAAAAAGTGTGTCCAATTTGAAAATTAGCAGCGGCGACCTCGTAAAAACAGCGCTACTACTACAGCTTTTAGCAATAGCGCATTTCATGACACCATGCTGCCGCTAAATGGAGTTGGGGGGCACCTTTGTCGGTCGATATTTGTAGCAGCACGGGTGACACCGAGCGCGCTACTGCTAAGCACTTGTCAAGAGTAGGTTTTCCACACCAAGACTATCGCTAATTAGCAGCAGCGCTCCTTTTTGAGCCGCGCTGCTGCTAAGATTCTGTGTATAGGGTTTTCCCTAGTAGTGACACATTCATGAAGACACACAATTCACAGTCATCACCTTCATTTGTGGCTGCACAAGGGCATGTGATGAGATTTGGATGACATCAGATTGAGTAAATAGCATAAAACTACTACAATTCGGATAAGGGTTTCAAAAAACTACCCATTTTTTCACTAATACCTACCAACTTTGGGGGTCGGTTGTTTCAAAAAACCCAAATCACCATGGGTTACAAAATTGATCTGGTTTATGATAGGTCGGGCCGGCTCCTAAACAAACTGTTTGTTTGACCATTTTATTTGACCGTTAGCTTACATATGGGACCCACATGTAAACTATCTCTTCCTCCTCTTTCCTCACCTCTCCTTTCTCTCTCTCTCTCTCTCTCTCTCTCTCTCTCTCAGAACGACACCAATCTAGCCCCTCCCGAGACATCGTCCCTCTCCTTTCCCAAGCCAGCGATGCCCCTCCCCAGCCTCCCTCTCTCAATGTCGACGGCTTGATAGAAGTGTCGGGACTCGCCGAAGTAGGAGAATCGGGCGCGACGACGTGCGCTCGAAGATGGAGAAGACGGCGGCCGCTGCCATGAAGGTAGGTGGCGTCTGCTCCTGTCCCGCCGCTCCCGCACGTCAGTTGCTTCTTCGGCGCCATGCGCTGCTCCTGTCCGGCAGTGTAGGCGGCCAGCTCGAGGAGGGGAGGAGCATCATAAGAGGTCGTCGCGGCGTCTTGCATGCTCGCCGCCGGATTCCGCGAGGAGCACCTCACCTCTCCCTCCCTTGAAGTTAACCGCCGGGGTCAGACCCACTTGATACGAGCTCGTCTCCGCCGGGCTCAGTCGGCCACCGTCCTGAGAAATCGGGGGAGCTCCAAGGCCTCCATGACCCCGATGCACCTCGAACTTTGCCACAAAGAGCAAAAGCCATGCTACAGGTGCGCGGTGGTGGCAAGGGCGACAGCAACTTGTTTTGACGGCATGGCGCGGCAGCGGCAAGGAACAAGGACCTGATCGCTTTTTCAAAAAACTGCAGGGACCTGATTTCTTTTTCAAAAAAACTACATGGGCTATTTGTAAAAGTACTAGGTATTAAAGATTATATTTTATTAGAATATGAGGAAGAGACACTTACATGTGGGCCACACATGTAAGTGAAGGTCAAATAGACGGTCAACCGAACAGTTGTCTTACATGTAGGCCCGACCTGTCATAAATTGGATCAATTTTGTGACATGGTGATTTGGGTATTTTTGAAACAACTGACCCCAAAGTGGGTAAGTATCGAAACATAAAATTTGCTAGTTTTCTGGAACCCTAACCCGAATTGTAGTAGTTTCATGCTATTTACTCCGTTTGATTCCATATGATGTCGGCCAAAAGGGTAGGGGCACCTAGATGATGCCTCAACGTGCGTGCGCTCGGGGGAGATGGGGCATCATTATTGGAGTCACCGCAATGAATGGCACCTATGTCATGGTTGAGGGGCCCACGGGGACATGGCAATGCCGATGCGCATCGTACGGGTTAAATTTGTTCTTGAAATCTTCTAAAATGTTACTAAAATGTTACATTTTTAGTTTTGGAAAAGAGAAAACGGGAATAGTAGTAGTGGTATAAAGAAACATCGTATAATTTTTGCACATTAAATCTTTCCAGCTGAAGGTTTCCTCCTACAAAGCCCCCATATGCGCATCTCGTCATCGAACTCAAATACAAACACGTTATCTGCATACACTCAACTTCAAATAGAAATGTGAATATTTAATATTTGTACAAATTCGTTTCTCCCTTTTTTATAGATACTACCAACCAGATGATGTTCACCAATGTTAATGAATCAGCATGGTCTTAGTTGTTCCCTCGACAGAAACGATGAAATCCGAGCAGGTTTTACACATAGTTTCTAATCATCTTCAGATAGGGTTTGAAAAAGCATAGCCATTACACAATCATCTCATCTTCCTCACCTCCCAAACTACTGCCAACTTCCCTAGCTAGCGACTCTTGATTGGACGGCGACACTGAGCTTCCCGCGCCATCTTAATAGAGCGTCGAGTAATCTCGTGCCGCCATAGTTGAAACCATGTCTCTCCTCCAGTGATAATGTAAGCTTGCGACTGCAGCAGTATCATCCAACCTGACCATAAGCAGAAGCGTATGACAATGTGCTTGATGTAGTCGAACTTCTTCTAGCTCTGACCGATCAAGTACCGAACGTACGGCACCTTCGAGTTCTGCACACATTCAGCTCGATGACGTCCGTCGCCTTCTTGATCCAGCAAGACATCGATGTAGTAGATGAGTTCTGTCAGCATGATGGTGTGGTGACGGTGATGGTGAAGTGATCTTCGCAGGGCTTCGCCTAAGCACTACGGAAATATGACCGGGGTTGTAAACGGTGGAGGGGGGCGCCGCACACGGCTAGACAATTCTCTGGGGTGTGCTAGGGGCGCCCCCACATATATATAGGTAGGAGGGGGAGGGAAGAGGCCAGAAGGTGCCCCAAGTAGGACCTAATCCTACTTGGGTTCCTCCTAGTCCGCCCCCTTCCTTATTTACCGGAGGGGGAAGGAAAGAGGAGGGGGAAGAAAGGGAAGGGGGAGGCCGAATCCCCCCCCCTTCCTTTCTCTTCCCCCTTTCCTTCTCCCTTTGGTTCAGCCCATATGGGGGGCGCACCAGCCCCTGGTGGCTGGTGTGTTTCCCCTCTTGGCGTACCCTCCAGAACACTTCCGGTATCCGAATACTATCGTCCTAATATCAATATTTACCTCTCAACCATTTCGAGACTCCTCGTCATGTCCATGATCACATCTGGGACTTCAAACAACATTCGGTCACCAAATCACATAACTCATATAATATAATATCGTCATCGAACGTTAATCCTGCAACTAAGAGGATCAAATCTTCATACCTAGTTCAATCTCGTTACCGGCAAGTTTCTTTACTCGTTCTGTAATACACCATCCTGCAACTAACTCATTAGTCACTTTGCTTGCAAGGCTTCTTATGATGTGTATTATCGAGAGGGCCCAGAGATACCTCTCCGATACTCGGAGTGACAAATCCTACGGAGATACCTGTAGAGCATCTTTATAATCACAGAGTTATGTTGTGACGTTTGATAGCACATAAGGCATTCCTCCGGTATCCGTGAGTTTCATAATCTCATAGTCGAAGGAATATGTGTTTGATGTGAAGAAAGCAATAGCAATAAAACTAAATGATCAATATGCTAAGCTTACGGATGGTTCTTGTCCATCACATCATTCTCCTAATGATGTGATCCCATTATCAAATGACAACTGACAACTCATGTCCATGGTTAGGAAACCTTAACCATCTTTGATCAACGAGCTAGTCATGTAGAGGCTCACTAGGGACACAATGTTTGTCTATGTATTCACACATGTATTTAGGTTTCTGATCAATACAATTCTAGCATGAATAATAAACATTTATCATGAAAAGGAAATATAAATAATGCTATGTCTTGAGCTTGCGTTGGTTTTCCTTGAAGAGGAAAAGGTGATGCAGCAAAGTAGCGTAAGTATTTCCCTCAATTTTTGAGAACCAAGGTATCAATCCAGTAGGAGGCTCCTCAAAAGTCCCACGCACCTACACAAACAAATAAGAACCTCGCAACCAACGCAATAAAGGGGTTGTCAATCCTTCACAGCCACTTCAAGTAAAGTGAGATCTGATAGAGATAATATGATAAGATAAATATTTTTGGTATTTTTATGATATAGATTGGAAAGTAAAAGATGCAAATAAAAGATAGATGAAAACTTATATGATAAAAGATAGACCTGGGGGCCATAGGTTTCACTAGTGACTTCTCTCAAGATAGCATAAGTATTACGGTGGGTGAACAAATTACTGTCGAGCAATTGATAGAAAAACGCATAGTTATGAGATTATCTAGGCATGATCATGTATATAGGCATCACGTCCGTGACAAGTAGATCGAAATGATTCTGCATCTACTACTATTACTCCACACATCGACCGACTCCTGCCGCATCTAGAGTATTAAGTTCATGAAGAACAGAGTAACGCATTAAGCAAGATGACATGATGTAGAGGGATAAACTCATGCAATATGATATAAACCCCATCTTTTTATCCTCGATGGCAACAATACAATACGTGCCTTGCTGCCCATGCTGTCACTGGGAAAGGACACCGCAAGATTGAACCCAAAGCTAAGCACTTCTCCCATTGCAAGAAAGATCAATCTAGTAGGCCAAACCAAACCGATAATTCGAAGAGACTTGCAAAGATAACTTAATCACACATAAAAGAATTCAAAGGAGATTCAAATATTTCTCATAGATAAACTTGATCATAAACCTCATAGATAAACTTGATCATAAACCCATAATTCATCGGATCTCGACAAACACACTGCAAAAAGAGTTACATCGAATAGATCTCCAAGAAGATCGAGGAGAACTTTGTATTGAGAATCAAAGAGAGATAAGAAGCCATCTAGCTAATAACTATGGACCCGAAGGTCTGTGGTAAACTACTCACAACTCATTGGACAGGCCTTGGAGATGATGAAGAGGCCCTCCGTGGACGATTCCCCCACCGGCGGAGCACCGACGAAGGCTCCAAGATGGGATCTCGCGGATACAGAAGGTTGCGGCGGTGGAATTAGGTTTTCGTGGTCGCTTCTGATGTTTTCATGGTACGTGAGTATATATAGGAGGAAGAAGTAGGTCGGTGGACGCTCGAGGGGCCCATGAGGGTGGGGGCGCGCCGGGCACCCTCGTGGCCACCTCGTTTGTTGCTTGACGTCCACTCCAAGTCTCCAGGTTTGCATTTGTTCCAAAAAGATTGCTCCTGAAGGTTTCATCCCGTTTGGACTCCGTTTGATATTCCTTTTCTTCGAAACACTAAAATTGGCAAAAAAAAACAACAATTCGGGCTGGGTCTCCAGTTAGTACGCTAGTTCCAAAAATGATATAAAAGTGTAAAGTAAAGCCCATAAACATCCAAAACGGGTAATATAATAGCATGGAACAATAAAAAATTATAGATACGTTGGAGACGTATCAAGCATCCCCAAGCTTAATTCCTGCTCGTCCTCGAGTAGGTAAATGATAAAAACAGATTTTTTGATGTGGAATGCTACCTAGCATAATTCTCAATGTAATTTTCTTTATTGTGGCATGAATGTTCATATCCAAATGATTCAAAATAAAATTTCATATTGACATAAGAAATCATGTCTTCTCAAAATAGCATGGCTAAAGAAAGTTATCCCTACAAAATCATATAGTCTGGCTATTGCTCTATCTTCATCACAGAAAGTATTTAATCATGCACAACCCCAATGACAAGCCAAGCAATTGTTTCATACTTTAATAATCTCAAACTCTTTCAACTTTCACGCAATACATGAGCGTGAGCCATGGACATAGCACTATATGTGGACTAGAATGGTGGTTGTGGAGAAGACCAAAAGGAGAAGATAGTCTCACATCAACTAGGCATATCAACGGGCTATGGAGATGCCCATTAATAGATATCAATGTGAGTGAGTAGGGATTGCCATGCAACGGATGCACTAGAGCTATAAATGTATGAAAGCTCAACAAAAGAAACTAAGTGGGTGTGCATCCAACTTGCTTGCTCACGAAGACCTAGGGCATTTTGAGTAAGCCCATCATTGGAATATACAAGCCAAGTTCTATAATGAAAATTTCCCACTAGTATATGAAGTGACAACATAGGAGACTCTCTATCATGAAGATCATGGTGCTACTTTGAAGCACAAGTGTGGTAAAAAGGATAGTAGCATTGTCCCTTCTCTCTTTTTCTCTCATTTTTTATTATTTGGCTTTTCTCTCTTTTTTTTGTAAAGTCTGAAGTCTCATCCCGACTTGTGGGGAAATCATAGTCTCCATCATCCTTTCCTCACTTGGGACAATGCTCTAATAATAAAGATCATCACACTTTTATTTACTTACAACTGAAGATTACAACTCGATACTTAGAACAAAATATGACTCTATATGAATGCCTCTGGCGCTGTACCGGGATATGCAATGAATCAAGAGTGACATGTATGGAATTATGAAGGTGGCCTTGCCACAAATACGATGTCAACTACATGATCATGCAAAGAGCAATATGACAATGATGATGTGTGTCATAATAAACAGAACAGTGGAAAGTTGCATGGCAATATATCTCGGAATGGCTATGGAAATGCCATAATAGGTAGGTATGGTGGCTGTTTTGAGGAAGGTATATGGTGGGTGTATGGTACCGGCAAAAGTTGCGCGACACAAGAGAGGCTAGCAATGGTGGAAGGGTGAGAGTGCGTATAATCCATTGACTCAACATTAGTCATAAAGAACTCATATACTTATTGCAAAAATTTACAAGCCATTGAAAACAAAGTACTACACATTCTCCTAGGGGGATATATTGGTAGGAAAATACCATCGCTCGTCCCCGACCGCCACTCAGAAGGAAGACAATCAATAAATAAAATTGTGCTCCAACTTCATCACAAAGCGGTTCGCCATACGTGCATGCTACGGGAATCACAAACTTCAACACAAGTATTCTTTAAATTCACAGTTACCCAACTAGCATGACTCTAATATCACCACCTCCATATCTCAAAACAATTATCAAGTATCAAATTGATCATAGCATCCAATTCACTTCCTATGATAGTTTTTATTATACCCAACTTGGATGCCCATCATTCTAGGACCAATTTTATAACCATAGCAAATACCATGCTGTTCTAAAAGAATCTCAGAATAATATAAGTGAAGCATGAGAGATCAACAATTTATACAAAATAAAGCCACCGCCGTGCTCTAAAAGATATAAGTGAAGCACATAGAGCAAAACTATCTAGCTCAAAAGATATAAGTGAAGTACATAGAGTATTCTAATAAATTCCAAATCAAGTGGGTTTCTCCCAAAAGGTGTGTACAGCAAGGATGATTGTGGTAAACTAAAAAGCAAATACAAATATCATACAAGACGCTCCAAAACACATATCATGTGGCGAATAAAAATATAGCTCCAATTAAAGTTACCTATAGACGAAGACGAAAGAGGGGATGCCTTCCGGGGCATCCCCAAGCTTAGGCTTTTGGTTATCCTTGAATATCTTGGGGTGCCATGGGCATCCCCAAGCTTAGGCTCTTGCCACTCCTTATTCCATAGTCCATCAAATCTTTACCCAAAACTTGAAAACTTCACAACACAAAACTCAACAGGAAATCTCATAAGCTCCGTTAGTGCAAGAAAGAAAAACCACCACATAAGGTACTGCAATGAACTCATTCTTTATTTATATTGGTGTTAAACCTACTGTATTCCAACTTCTCTATGGTTCATACCCCCCGATACTAGCCATAGATGCATCAAAATAAGCAAACAACACACAAAAAACAGAATCTGTCAAAAACAGAATGGTCTGTAGAAATATGTAACTTTCGAATACTTCTGGAACTCTAAAAAACCTACCAAAATAGTAAGTCCTGGGAAATTTGTCTATTAATCTACAGCAAAGAATCAACGCAAAATCACATTTCTGTGAATTACTAAAAGTATTTTCGTGCGTGCTAAAGTTTCTGTTTTTCAGCAGAATCAAATTAACTATCACCGTAGGTTATCCTATAGGTTCTACTTGGCATAAGCACTAATTAAAACATGAAAACACATCTAAACAGAAGCTAGATGAAATATTTATTACTAAACAGAAGCAAAAAGTAAGAAGAAAAAATAAAATTGGGTTGCCTCCCAACAAGCGCTATTGTTTAACGCCCCTAGCTAGGCATAAAAGCGAGAATAGATCTAAGTAGTGCCATCTTTGGTATTAGGAAAGGAAAGAGAAAATTTCCTTTCTATAGCATTCATCCTTCTATTTTGGGGAAAGCACATTGCCATTAATGGAGGAAGAGAGATTAAGCACTTTACGGAAGTTTGCTTCTAAGCTAGCCTTCATTTCTTTGATGATTTCGTTTTGATAAAAGCATAAGAGAGTGGTGGATTCAACCTTATCATTCATGGGGTGCCCAAATATAGTTTTGATTTTTTTTTCATAAGTATCTATAGCATCCCCTTCAAGAAAACCTCCTTCAAAAATAGAATCTAGAACTTGCTTAAGAGAAGCGGGTAAGCCAACATAATAGCTTTTTAAGTATATCTCAATTTGATATTGTGGCACATAGCTAGCCCGAATCCTTAATAACCTAACCCAAACATCTTTTAAAGACTCATGAAGTAAATAACAAAAAATTCCGGAGTCATCTTCATCAAAATTATTCACACTCTCATTGGTAACCCCGGTGGGTCTTTCCACATCATCAATATTTATGAGCTTAGAGAGGATAGAGGGACTATCCAAGGTACTAAAACCCTGGAAAGAACCCTTTGTTCTTTTCGATTCGGCCATGGCAACGGGAAGGCAAACGGTAAAGAGAGGGCGAATAAAACGGCAAGGGTGAAGTGGGGGAGAGGAAAACGAGAGGCAAATGGCAAATAATGTAATGCGAGGGAGATGAGTTTGTGATGGGTACTTGGTATGTCTTGACTTGAGCGAAGACCTTCCCCGGTAACGGCGCCAGAAATCCTTCTTGCTATGTCTTGAGCTTGCGTTGATTTCTCTTGAAGAGGAAAGGGTGATGCAGCAAAGTAGCGTAAGTATTTCCCTCAGTTTTTGAGAACCAAGGTATCAATCCAGTAGGAGGCTCCTCAAAATAAGTCCCACACACCTACACAAACAAACAAGAACCTCACAACCAACGCAATAAAGGGGTTGTCAATCCCTTCACGGCCACTTGCGAAAGTGAGATCTGATAGAGATAATATGATAAGATAAATATTTTTGGTATTTTTATGATATAGATTGGAAAGTAAAAGATGCAAATAAAAGATAGATGAAAACTTATATGATAAAAGATAGACCCGGGGGCCATAGGTTTCACTAGTGGCTTCTCTCAAGATAGCATAAGTATTACCGTAGGTGAACAAATTACTGTCGAGCAATTGATAGAAAAGCGCATAGTTATGAGATTATCTAGGCATGATCATGTATATAGGCATCACGTCCGTGACAAGTAGATCGAAACGATTCTGCATCTACTACTATTACTCCACACATCGACTGATTCCTGCCTGCATCTAGAGTAACACATTAAGAAAGAGGACATGATGTAGAGCAATATGATATAAACCCCATCTTTTTATCCTCGATGGCAACAATACAATACATGCCTTGCTGCCCCTGCTGTCACTGGGAAAGGACACCGCAAGATCGATTCAAAGCTAAGCACTTCTCCCATTGCAAGAAAGATCAACCTAGTAGGCCAAACCAAACTGATAATTCGAAGAGACTTGCAAAGATAACTTAATCACACATAAAAGAATTCAGACGAGATTCAAATATTTCTTCATAGATAAACTTGATCATAAACCCACAATTCATCGGATCTCGACAAACACACCGCAAAAAGAGTTACATCGAATAGATCTCCAAGAAGATCGAGGAGAACTTTGTATTGAGAATCAAAGAGAGAGAAGAAGCCATCTAACTAATAACTATGGACCCGAAGGTCTATGGTAAACTACTCACAACTCATCGGAGAGGCCTTGGAGATGAGGAGAAGGCCCTCCATGGTCGATTCCCCCTCTGACGGAGCACCGACGAAGGCTCCAAGATGGGATCTCGCGGATACAGAAGGTTGAGGCGGTGTAATTGGGTTTTCGTGGTCACTTCTGATGTTTTCAGGGTACGGGAGTATATATAGGAGGAAGAAGTAGGTCGGTGGATGCTCGAGGGGCCCACGAGGGTGGGGCGCGCCACCCCTGTGGGGCGCCGGGGCACCTCGTGTCCGCCTCGTTTGTTGCTTGACATCCACTCCAAGTCTCCAGGTTTGCGTTTGTTCCAAAAAGATGGCTCCCGAAGGTTTCATCCCGTTTGGACTCTGTTTGATATTCCTTTACTTCAAAACACTGAAATAGGAAAAATAACAATTCGGGCTGGGCCTCCGGTTAGTAGGTTAGTCACAAAAATGATATAAAAGTGTAAAGTAAAGCCCATAAACATCCAAAACGGGTAATATAATAGCATGGAACAATCAAAAATTATAGATACATTGGAGACGTATCAAATTACAACTTTATTATTGCCTCTAGGGCATATTTCCTTTCATTCTCCCACTTTAACTAGAGTCAAAAATCTAGATTACATTGTAATGATTCTAACACCCATGGAGTCTTGGTGTTGATCATGTTTTGCTCGTGGAAGAGGCTTAGTCAATGGGTCTGCTACATTCACATCCGTATGTATTTTGAAAATCTCTATGTATCCCTCCTTGACTTGATCACGGATGGAGTTGAAGTGTCTCTTGATGTGTTTAGTTCTTTTGTGAAATCTGGATTCTTTCGCTAAGGCAATTGCTCCAGTATTGTCACAAAAGATTTTCATTGGCCCCGATGCACTAGGTATTACACCTAGATCGGATATGAACTCCTTCATCCAGAGTCCTTCATTTTCTGCTTTCGAAGCAGCTATGTACTCCACTTTACACGTAGATACCGCCACGACGCTCTGCTTGGAACTACACCAACTGACAGCTCCACCATTCAAAATAAATATATATCCGGTTTGTGACTTAGAGTCATCTGGATCAGTGTTAAGACTAGCATCGACATAACCATTTACGACAAGCTCTTTGTCACCTCCATAAACTAGAAACATATCCCTGGTCCTTTTCAGGTACTTCAGGATGTTCTTAACCGCTGTCTAGTGATCCACTCCTAGATTACTTTGATACCTCCCTGCCAGACTTGTGGCAAGGCACACATCAGGTCTGGTACACAGCATAGCATAGATGATAGAACCTATGGTTGAGGCATAGAGAATGACTTTCATTTTGAAAGGATCGAGAAGAGGTGTCTAGAGGGGGGGGGGGGTGGTTAGACACTAAGTGAGAAAAGTTGCAGTTTTTAATTTCTTTAGGTTTAAGTGGAGTTTTGGCACAAGTTTAACAATCACAATACATATCAAGCAAGCATGCAAAGAGTATATGAGCAGCGGAAAGTAAAGCATGCAACTTGCAAGAATGTAAAGGGATGGGATTGGAGTGTGCAAACGCAATTGGAGACACGGATGTTTTTGTCGTGGGTTCCGATAGGTGGTGCTATCGTACATCCACGTTGATGGAGACTTCAACCCACAAAGGGTAGCAGCTGCCATGAGTCCACGGAGGGCTCCACCCACGAAGGGTCCACGAAGAAGCAACCTTGTCTATCCCACCATGGCCATCGCCCATGAAGGACTTGCCTCACTAGGGTAGATCTTCATGAAGTAGGCGATCTCCTTGCCCTTACAAACTCCTTGGTTCAACTCCACAATCTTGTCGAGGCTCCCAAGTGACACCTAGCCAATCTAGGAGACACCACTCTCCAAGAAGTAACAAATGGTGTGTTGATGATGAACTCCTTGCTATTGTGCTTCAAATGATAGTCTCCCCAACACTCAACTCTCTCTCACAGGATTTGGATTTGGTGGAAAGAAGATTTGAGTGGAAAGCAACTTGGGGAAGGCTAGAGATCAAGATTCATATGGTAGGAATGGAATGTCTTGGTCTCAACACATGAGTAGGTGGTTCTCTCTCAGAAAATGTAGGTTGGAAGTGTAGGCACGTTCTGATGGCTCTCTCCACGAATGAAGAGTGGGTGGAGGGGTATATATAGCCTCCACACAAAATCTAACCATTACACACAACTTACCAATCTCGGTGGGACCAAATCTTGAAACTCGGTCGGACCGATTTAGCAAATAATGTGACCGTTAGGATTTTTGGTGGGACCGACATGCAACTCGGTAGGACCGATATGGTTAGGGTTAGGGCATAACGTAATCTCGGTGAGACCGATTACGCAAACTCAGTGGGACCGATTTTGGTAATAAGCTAACCAGAGAGTTGGTCAGGCAAACTCGGTGGGACCAATTCGCTCATCTCGGTTGGACCGAAATGTTACGAGGAAGAACAGAGAGTTTGCATTGTAATCTCGGTAGTACCGATTACTCAAACTCAGTGAGACTGATTTTGGTAATGGACATACACAGAGAGATTACAATCCCATCTCGGTGAGACCGAGATCCCTATCGGTGAGACCGATTTGCCTAGGGTTTGTGGCAGTGGCTATGACATCTAAACTCGGTGGCGCCGGATAGGAAGAATCGGTGGGGCCGAGTTTGACTTTTTTGGTTTGGGTCATATGTGGATATGAGAAGGTAGTTGAAGGCTTTGGAGCATATCACTAAGAACTTTGAGCAAGCAAGCCATTAAGCAACACCTCATCCCCTCTTGATAGTATTGGCTTTTCCTATAGACTCAATGTGATCTTGGATCACTGAAATAGAAAATGTAGAGTCTTGTTCTTGGAGCTTGAGCCAATCCTTTGTCCTTAGCATCTCAAAGGGGTTCCACATCCTCTAGTCCATGCCACTTCATTGTTGAACTTATCTGAAATATACTAGGTAAAGTATTAGTCCAACAAGAGATATGTTGACATTAATTACCAAAATCACCCAGGGAGCACTTGTGCTTTCAATCTCCCCCTTTTTGGTAATTGATGACAACATACATCAAAGCATTAGATAAAGGTATAGAGAATAACAAGTAAAGCTTTGGAAAGACATGTAACATGCATAGGCTCCCCCTACATGTATGCACTCATGTGAATATGGAATATAGCATCATGTGAATGCATAAGCATGACAAAGTAAGAAATGCGTTACATGTATCTTGGCTATATGCATCAGAGCAAAAGATGTGAATGTGGGAAATGTACCTTCATGCTCATGAGTCCTTCTTGCAAATAGTATGTACATCAGCAAGAATTCCTCATACACATGACTGTGATGCATATACTTACCTTGTGGTCTTGAGTTGGCTTAGGATGGAATGAACCTGCGTAAACAAGGTTAGATAACACGTATACACCTCTTGGCGAGCAAACAAAAGAAACCACAAGAGTACCAAGACTGGGATGAAATGTAGAGTGAGTACTAAGTACCACATTGAATATAGACACGTCCCCAAAGGTAAAGATGTGCAATGAATTCAAGGATTTCCTTCCCTTAGGTGTCTTGCTCCCCCTGAATCTAGCATGGGATACTGGGAGAAGATAGGGAACGGAAAATCAGAGCTCTCAATAGAAAATAAATAGAGCTAATGCAAGCAAATAAATAAGAACATGTCTTTCCCCTCTTGAAGACATGTGACTTCTCTCCTCTTGAACACCAAGCATCTGGGGTCCTTGATGATTACTCTCTCTCCTCTTGATGTGATCTCTCTCTCCCCCTTTGACATCAATTTCCAAGAAGGGTCCTTCTAGATATTTGTTGCAAATGGGTTTGGTCCTTGAGTCACAGAACAAAGCAACAAGTTGAATGTGATGCTAGTAGAGGAAAAGATTCATTGAGTGAGGCTAGATCAAAAAGAATGCAGAGACAAGTGGCAAGCTGTCTTTCCTATAGTGAAATTGGTGGCACCGAGTTCTATGCTTCGGTTGCACCGAACGGATTCGGTTAGACCGAAAACAACATACCGGTTTGACCGAGTTCATCACAGAGAAAACACTTGTCACCTAAGCTCACTAGACAAGTAAGATCTCACAAGGATTAGCAAGGAATTAACTGAAAGATTTGCAATGAATTGGATGCAGGGAATGCAGAACAGAAAATAAAAGAGAAGAAATCTAGATGAAGTTTTTTTTAAAGGGGAAACAAATATGCATGAGACAAATGCAAGAGCACAGAAAACAACACAAGAGAACTTCACCTAGAATTGGTCGGCGACAAATTCACCTATGTTAGAGTATATTGACTTAGGAGTCAAGTGAGATCACTTGATCATGGGTCATACTCATCGCTTAAGCTCAAAATGGGTTACCATTTTTCGTTTAAGCATCTTGATGTATTCACATCTTGTCGAGTTGCTTTGACTCATGACTTGGAGTAAAGCTTCTCTAAGATGGAATAACATACCTTGGGTGGTGGTGTTGATCGTGATCATGTAGCTGAACTTATGTGGGTTGCTCAAGGTTGATGTAGCTCATCAAGAGTTGGGAGCACCACTTTGGAATTTGAGTTCATCTACCTACATGGGTTAGTTTTTGCAAGGAAGAGCACTCGTGTATCCAAAATGACAATCATGAAACTCAACATAGAATTTGTCAAAGGATATGTTTGAATGGTTTCGTGCTTCCTTGTCTTGAACCACCATTGTGTAGAGACTTGGTGATGTAGAGATTGCTCAAGATGTGAGTGAGTTGCAATCTCATAGATTTAGATTCATCCAAGTACCTACACGGGTTAGATAACATGCAAGGTGCAAATATATCCAAGACATAAGATTATCATCATAAGAGAAATATCAAGGATTAGTCATAGGCTCATGTCCTGCATGTATCAAATGGAGTTCCTACTCCAAGTTTGAAGCATCAATGATGTTCAATTCACCTCTTAACCTGCAAAACACTTTCTCATCAAGTGGTTTAGTGAAAATATCCGCTAATTGTTTTTCGGTGCGAACATGCTAAGATTAATGTCCCCTTTGGCAACATGATCTCAAATGAAATCATGACGAACTTCAATATGCTTAGTTCGAGAGTGTTGCACGGGATTGTGAGCAATCTTGATAGCACTTTCATTGTCACAAAGAAATGGAACATGTTTCACATATATCCCATAATCTTTAAGAGTTTGGGTCATCCAAAGTAATTGAGCACAACATGAACCAGCGGCAATGTATTCCGCTTCGGCGGTGGATAAGGACACCGAGTTTTGTTTCTTGGAAGACCAATACACAAGAGATCTACCAAGAAATTGACAAGTACCCGAAGTGGACGTTCTATCAACCTTGTCACCGGCATAGTCCGAGTTGGAGTAGCCAACAAGATTAAAAGAGGCCCTCTTTGGATACCAAATGCCAAAATTTGGTGTATGGATTAAGTATCTCACTATCCTTTTCACGTCCTTAAGATGACATTCTTTAGGAGCGGCTTGGTATCGTGCACACATGCACACACTTAGCATAATATCGGGACGTGAAGCACATAGATATAACAATGAACCAATCATAGAGCGATAAACCTTTTGATCAACCGGTTCACCATCCTTGGTTAAATCAAGATGTCCACTAGTAGGCATGGGTGTAGTCATACCTTTGCATTCTTGCATATTGAGCTTCTTGAATAGGTCCTTGGTGTACTTTGTTTGAGAGACAAAATTACCTTCCTTAGTTTGCTTGATTTGCAACCCAAGAAAGAATTTGAGTTCACTCATCATCACATCTCAAACTTCTCCGACATTAGCTTTCCAAACTTTTCACTAAAGTGAGGGTTAGTAGAACCAAATATAATATCATGAACATAGATTTGGCATACAAATAGTTCTCCATTGACCCTTTTAGTAAAAAGAGTAGAGTCACTTTTTCCAATTTCAGAGCCTTTTTCAATAAGGAACTTGGTCAAGCATTTATACCACGCTCTAGGAGCTTGTTTAAGACCATAAAGAGCTTTGTGAAGTTTGTAAACATGATTAGGTTTGTTAGGATTGACAAAGCCGGAGGTTGCTTAACATAAACTTCCTCCTCTATTTCACCATTTAGAAAAGCACTTTTAATGTCCATTTGGTACAAGGTGATATCATGGTGATTAGCATAGGCAAGTAAGATGTGAATGGACTCAAGTCTAGCAACAGGGGCGTATGTCTCACCATAGTCCATACCTTCGACTTGAGTGTAGCCTTGGGCTACGAGACGTGCTTTGTTGCGAACCACTTGTCCATCTTCATCTTGCTTGTCATGTAAACACCCATTTGGTGCCGATGATGTTGTGGTTGTTGTCGGGCTTCTCGACCAATGTCCACACTTGATTTCTCTCAAAGTTGTGTAGCTCTTCATGCATGGCGTTTATCCAATCTGGATCTTCCAAAGCTTCTTCAACCTTCATAGGTTCAATGCTAGAGATGAATGAATAGTGTTCACAAAAGTTAGCTAAACGAGTTTCAGAGCGAGTGATTCTCCCGGTTTGGATGTCATTGTAGATTTGCTTTCGACGGGATGGTCTTTAGCAATTCTTGCTCGAACTCGTGAAAGCTTTTGCTTGGATCTTGGTTGAACATCTTCTTCATCTTGTTCTTCTTCTTGGCCTTCTTCATTGTTGACGTTGTCATTCTCTTGTCGTGGTGGAGAAGGAGGTTGTTGACGTTCATCTTGGTGCACTTCCTCGTTTTCTTCATCTTGGTGTGTCCCACTTGTGGATGATTCCATATCAACTCTGGGTTCACCTTGTCGTGAGGTAGAAGCTTCCACTTGGACGGACGAGGTACTCTCCTTCACCTCCGTTGGATGAATCTTGCCAATAGACAAGTCTTCGATTGCTTCCGAGGGGTCTTTGTCTCCTCGTGATCAATTGGCAATTGCTCTACTTGCAGCCGTTAGATTCATCAAACTTCACATCTACCGTCTCTTCAACCTTTCGGGTGAAATTGTTGTATACACGGTAAGTGTGAGAGTTTGAGCCATAACCTAGTAGGAAACCTTCATGAGACGTAGGAACAAATTTAGAACAACGATGCTTATCAAGAATGTAGCACTTTGAGCCGAACACTCGAAAGTATCCAACTTGGGGTTTGTTACCGGTGAGGAGCTCGTATGCCGTCTTGCCGAGTAGCTTGTGAAGATACAAGCGATTTGTTGCGTGACAAGTTGTCTCAACCGCTTCCGCCCAAAAGTGCTTTGGCGTCTTGTATTCATCAAGCATCGTTCTCGCCAATTCGATGAGCGTCCAGTTCTTCCTCTCAACAACTCCATTTTGTTCAGGTGTGTATGTAGCCGAGAACTCATGTGAAATCCCTTCTTCATCAAGAAAGGTGTCCACATTTGCGTTCTTGAACTCCGTTCCGTTGTCGCTGAACCTTCTTGATCTTCACTTCAAATTGATTTTGGGCCTTCCTAGCGAAGTTTTTGAAGATCTTTTGGACCTGCGATTTATCATCTAGAAAGAACACCCACGTAAATCTTGAAAAATCATCAACTATAACAAGACCAAAAGAATTTCCATTGAGACTTTTGTAGGCGTTGGGACCAAAAAGATCCATGTGAAGTAGCTCGAGTGGCCTCCTTGTGGTCGTGATGTTCTTTCACGGGATGCCTTCCTCCAACCTGTTTACCTGCTTAACAAGCGCTGCAAAGTCTATCCTTATAAAAAATGACATCGTTAACGCCAAGGATATGATTTCCTTTAATAAGCTTATCAAGGTTTCGCATGCCAACATGACCTAATCGTCTATGCCATAACCAACCTTTAGAGGATTTAGCGATGAAGCAAGTTCTAGGTTGAGCCTTTTTAGTGAAATCAACAATGTAAAGATCACCTCTACATATACCGGTAAAGACCATTTTATGATTATCTCTACGAAACGCTTGGCAATCTACTTCAGTAAATAGGACATTTAAACCGAAATCAGCAAGTCTAGATACTGAAAGTAAATTGTAGCAGGAAGATTCAACGAGCATGACATTTTGTATGGAGCTATCATGTGAGATGGCCACCTTATCGAGGCCAACCACCTTACCCTTTGAGTTATCACCAAAAGTGACATACTTTCGAGGACCGTCATTTTCAGCAAGCTCACGAAACATATCTTTATCTCCGGTCATGTGATCTGTACATCCACTATCAAGAACCCATTCCTTTCCTCTTGCCATATATCCCCGAATATTTGCCATAAGACCAAAGTGTCTCATTGCATCATCAAGATCAAAGTCACTATCATCATCCTCATCATAGTATCCATGTTCAACATCGTCATGTGGTGGATCAAATCCTAGAGAGGGTGATTCGTTAGAGTGGGTTTGACAATGATCTTCTTTATGAATTTTAATAGCTTCGGAAATAATATCACTAATAATTCCAACATCTCCTTTGGCACGCATAAGGTTTGTAAGCTAAAATAGACAATTACCAAACATAGGATCATTGGAGTTCATCTTACTCAAGGCAATAGACGGAGAATTTCATCTAGATTTTAAAGGAATAATTTGGAAAACGTTCCTCAAGAAATTTCCATATGGTGTAGGCACACTTAAGAGTAGGCAAACATCCAATCAAGTTTCTAGGCATGCCTCTAGTGATAAAATTAACAGTTCTAAGATTGCGAATCATGTCAATTGACTCATCAAGGGTAGGATGCATAGGATCAACATGAGGTGTACAAGGGCTAGCAATGTACTTGTTCAAATGATATTCATTGAAAATCACAAGCATCTCATTTTTCCACTCATGAAAATACTCTCCATCAAGTATAGGCACTCTGTGTCTAAGACTCCCCAAACTAGACTCATCCATCTTCCTCCAATGGTGTTTAAACCAAAGCAATGGAGACCAAAGCTCTGATACCAATTGAAAGGATCGAGAAGAGGTGTCTAGAGGGGGGGGGGGGTGATTATACACTAAGTGAGAAAAGTTGCAGTTTTTGATTTATTTAGGTTTAAGTGGAGTTTTGGCACAAGTTTAACAATCACAATACATATCAAGCAAGCATGCAAAGAGTATATGAGCAGCGAAAAGTAAAGCATGCAACTTGCAAGAATGTAAAGGGATGGGATTGGAGTGTTGATACGTCTCTGTCGTGTCTATAATTTGTGATTGTTCCATGCCAATATTATTCAACTTTCATATACTTTTGGCAACTTTTTATACTATTTTTGGGACTAACATATTGATCCAATGCCCAGTGCCAGTTCCTGCTTGTTGCATGTTTTATGTTTCGCAGAAACCCAATATCAAACGGAATCCAAATGGGATAAAAGCAGACGGAGAATTATTTTGGAACATTTGGGATTTTACGGAGGAAGAATCAGCGAACGGTGCCGAGGTGGCGAGGAGATAGGCGCGCCCTCCCAGGCGTGCCTGGCACTCTCTGGGCCACATAAGGCATTTGACGCTCTTCTTTTGCCACAAGAAAGCTAATTTTATGAGAAAAATCTGGGCGAAAGATTCACCCCAATCGGAGTTACGGATCTCCAGATATAAAAAAACGGTGAAGGGGCAGAATCAGGGAACGCAGAAACAGAGAGAGACAGAGAGACAGATCCAATCTCGGAGGGGCTCTCGCCCCTCCCAAGCCATGGGAGCCAAGGACCATAGGGGAAACCCTTCTCCCATCTAGGGAGGAGGTCAAGGAAGAAGAAGAAGAAGAAGAAGGGGGGCTCTCTCCCCCTTGCTTCCGGTGGCGCGGAGGCGGCCGGGGCCATCATCATCACCATGATCCACACCAACACCTCCGCCATCTTCACCAACATCTCGATCACCTTCCCCCATCTATATTCAGGTGGTCCACTCTCCGCAACCCGCTGTACCCTCTACTTGAACATGGTGCTTTATGCTTCATATTATTATCCAATGATGTGTTGCCATCCTATGATGTCTGTGTAGATTTTCGTTGTCCTATTGGTGGTTGATGAATTGCTATGATTGATTTAATTTGATTGTGGTTATGTTGCTGTCCTTTGGTGCCCATCATATGGATCACACCATAGGGTTAGTTGTATGTTGATAGGACTATGTATTGGAGGGCAAGAGTGACAGAAGCTTCAACCTAGCATAGAAATTGATGCATACGGGATTGAAGGGGGACCAATATATCTTAATGCTTTGGGTTTTACCTTAATGAACGTTAGTAGTTGAGGATGCTTGCTAATAGTTCCAATCATAAGTGCATAGAACTCCAAGTCAGGGATGACATGCTAGCAGTGGCCTCTCCCACATAAAACTTGCTATCGGTCTAGTAAAATAGTCAATTGCTTAGGGACAATTCCACAACTCCTACCACCACTTTTCCACACTCGCTATATTTACTTTATTGCATCTTTATCTAAACAGCCCCTACTTTTTATTTACGTGTTCTTTATTATCTTGCAACCCTATCCAACAACACCTACAAAGTACTTCTAGTTTCATACTTGTTCTAGGTAAAGCGAACGTCAAGCGTGCGTAGAGTCGTATCAGTGGCCGATAGGACTTGTGAGAGTATTTGTTCTACCTTTAGCTCCTCGTTGGGTTCGACACTCTTACTTATCGAAAGAGGCTACAACTATCCCGTATACTTGCGGGTTAACAAGACCTTTTTTAAGCGCCGCTGCCGGGAGTCATAGCGTGGGGTGAATATTCTCGTGTGTGCTTGTTTGCTTTATCACTAAGTAATTTTTATTTGCTGTTCTAAGTTGTTCTCTATCTTTGTCTATGGATATGGAACACGAAATACCAAAAAAATTAGGTGTACTTGCTGCTCATGGAGATGGGGAACCTCCTAAAACCCTCGATGCTCGCTATGTTCAAAATATTATGTACTACTTTGATAATCCTGAGAAAACCCCATTCAATTATGTAATGGGAGTAACGTTGGATCAATGTGAATACTTTAGGGATTATCGCTTGACACAAAAAGGGAAACTATTATGGGATCAAATTAATATGTTGCGTTGGTATGCTCGGGATCTATGGTTGAGATATGATTATAATTGTTGCTCTAGGATGAAGGCTCCACACCTTCCCTTTTCATGCAAATTTAATGATAATGAAACCTTAGCTTCTTATGCTAATGGTATATATGATTACTATGATGTTGAACGAACTGAAGAATTTGTTGGTTTTAAGGCTGCTTATGAAATTGAATCTTTATTTGAAAAGTATGAAGCTTTAGATGATGATGTTTATAGGCCTGAAAATTTTGCTATATTGAAATATTGCTATGACAATTATGAATACAATTACAATATTGATGCATTTATTGAGAAAGTCTCCGCTGTCCAAGAAGAGACTAATATTTTGCAGGAAGCTATGGAAGAAGAAATTGATGAAACTGTGAGCTCATTGGATGAAAACGATGATGAGGAGAGCGAAGAACAAAAGGAGGAAGAGCGGATTGATCACCCGTGCCCACCTTATAATGAGAGTAACTCTTCAACTCATACATTATTTAATTGCCCTTCGTGCTTACCGAAGGATGATTGCTATGATGATTGTTATGATCCCGTTGATTCTCTTGAAATATCCCTTTTGATGATGCTTGCTATGCTTGTGGCCAAGATGCCAATATGAATTATGCTTATGGAGATGAACTTGCTATAGTTCCTTATGTTAAACATGAAATTGTTGCTATTGCACCCACGCATGATAGTCCTATTATCTTTTTGAATTCTCCAAACTACACTATATCAGAGAAGTTTGTGCTTATTAAGGATTATGTTGATGAGTTGCCTTTTACCGTTGCACATGGTGATTTTGATGAATGTAATATGCATGTGCTTGCTGCTCCTACTTGCAATTATTATGAGAAAGGAACTATATCTCCGCCTCTTTATGTTTCCAACATGATAGAATTGCAAGAAACTGTTTATACTATGCATTGGCCTTTACTTTGTGTGAATGAATTGTTCTTTTATGACATGCCGATGCATAGGAAGAGAGTTAGACTTAGTTGTTGCATGATATATGTTACTTTTTGCTCACTACTAAATTACAAGTCATTGTTAATTAAAATTGGCTTTGATATACCTTGGGATCCGGGTGGATTCATTACTTGAGCACTATATGCCTAGCTTAATAGCTTTAAAGAAAGCGCCGCCAGGGAGATAACTCGGAAGTTTTAGAGAGTTATTTATTTCTGTTGAGTGCTTTTATATAGTTTAAAAACAAAAAAATAAAGAGGGCAACCTAAAACTTTTCAAAAGGAAAGTGAAAGTGAGAAAGACAAGCATTGTTGAAGTGGGAGCTAGCCTTGAACTTTGTTCATGCTCACGGAAACTTTGTGAATCTTGATTACAGAAACTTTTCATCAAAAATAGTTATCCCCTTGTACAATTCCATTGTATTATAAAAATAATGTGCCAAGGTTTGCCTTTAGGATGTTTACAATGCTTGTTGGTTTGTACGGTGCAGGACAGAAACTTTGGCTGTAGTGCGCGATTTTACGTTTTTAGCTGGAACATCAAACGGTTCTGATTCATTTTGCACTGTCTTTCTATACAACTTTTTTATTTTTCCTAATTTTGGTAGAATTTTTGGGGTACCAGAAGTATGGTGAATGTTCAGATTGCTACAGACTGTTCTGTTTTTGACAGATTCTGTTTTTGATGCATAGTTTACTTGTTTTGATGAAACTATCAATTTATATCAGTGGATTAAGCCATGGAAAAGTTATATTACAGTAGACACAATGCAAAAATAAAATATGAATTGGTTTTCTACAGTACTTAGAGTAGTGATTTGCTTTATTATACTAACGGATCTTACCGAGTTTTCTTTTGAAGTTTTGTGTGGATGAAGTGTCTAATCAAGGAGGTCTCGATATGAGGAAAAGGAAGAGAGGAAAGAGCTCAAGCTTGGGGATGCCCGAGGCACCCCAAGTAAATATTCAAGGAGACTCAAGCGTCCAAGCTTGGGGATGCCCCGGAAGGCATCCCTCTTTCTTCAACAAGTATCGGTATGTTTTCGGATTCGTTTCGTTCATGCGATATGTGCAATCTTGGAGCGTCTTTTGCATTTAGTTTTCACTTTTTCTTTATGCACCATTCTGGTATGAGATAGTACTTGGTTGATTTATAGAATGCTCATTGCACTTCACATAAATCTTTTGAGTATGGCTTTATAGAATGCTTCATGTGTTTCACTTATATCATTTGAAGTTTGGATTGCCTGTTTCTCTTCACTTAGAAAACCGCCATTTGTAGAATGCTCTTTTGCTTCACTTATATTTGTTAGAGCGTGGGCATATCTTTTGTAGAAATAATTAAACTCTTTTGCTTCACTTATATCAATTTAGAGACATGACAGGAATTGGTCAATCACATGGTTAGTCATAAAATCCTACATAAAACTTGTAGATCACTGAATATGATATGTTTGATTCCTTGCAGCAGTTTTGCGATATAAAGGCGGTGATATTAGAGTCGAGCTAGTTGAGTAATTGTGAAATTGAGAAATACTTGTGTTGAGGTTTGCAAGTCCTGTAGCATGCATGTATGGTGAACCGTTATGTAACGGTTGGAGCATGAGGTGTTCTTTGATTGCTTTCCTTATGAGTGGAGGTCGGGATCGCGTGATGGTTAACTCCTACCAACCCTTCCCCTAGGAGCATGCGTAGTAGTACTTTGCTTCGAGGGCAAGTAGACTTTTGCAATAAGTATATGAGTTCTTTATGACTAATGTGAGTCCATGGATATACGCACACTTACCCTTCCATTTTGCTAGCCTCTATTGTGCTGCGCAACTTTCGCCGGTATCATGAACCCATTATTTACCTTCCTCAAAACAACCACCACCATATACCACCATAGTGCTATGTCCATGGCTTGCGCTCATGTATTGTGTAAGAGTTGAAAAAGCTGACGCGCGTTAAAAAGTATGAACCAATTGCTTGGCTGAAACCGGGGTTGTGCATGATGGGAGTATTTTGTGTAATGAAGATAGAGCATAGCCAGACTATATGATTTTGTAGGGATGAGGTTTCTTTGGCTATGTTATTTCGATAAGACATAATTGCTTGGTTGGTATGCTTGAAGTATTATTGTTTTTATGTCAAATGATAGGCTATTTCTTTGAATCACTCGTGTCTTAGTATTCATGCCATGATTAGACATATGATCAAGATTATGCTAGGTAGCATTCCACATCAAAAATTATCTTTTTTATCATTTACCTACTCGAGGACGAGCAGGAATTAAGCTTAGGGATGCTGATACGTCTCCGTCGTATCTATAATTTTGATTGTTCCATGCCAAAATATTATTCAACTTTCATATACTTTTGGCAACTTTTATACTATTTTTGGGACTAACATATTGATCCGATTGCTCAAAGTGCCAGTTCCTGTTTGTTGCATGTTTTATGTTTCGCAGAAACCCAATATCAAACGGAATCCAAACGGGATAAAAACGGACGAAGAATTATTTTGGAATATTTGGGATTTTTCGGAGGAAGAATCAACGCGAAACGGTGCCCGCGGTGGCCAGGAGATAGGGGGGCGCGCCTGGCACTCTCCTGGGCCACCTGTAAGGCGGTTGACGCTCTTCTTTTGCCGTAAGAAACCTAATTTTATGAGAAAAATCTGGGCGAAAGATTCACCCCAATCGGAGTTACGGATCTCCGGATATAAAAGAAACGATGAAGTGGCAGAATCAGGGAACACAGAAACAGAGAGAGACAGGGAGACAGATCCAATCTCGGAGGGGCTCTCGCCCCTCCCAAGCCATGGGAGCCAAGGACCATAGGGGAAACCCTTTTCCCATCTAGGGAGGAGGTCAAGGAAGAAGAAGAAGAAGGGGGGCTCTCTCCCCCTTGCTTCTGGTGGCGCCGGAGCGCTGCCGCCGGCCATCATCATCACCGCAATCTACACCAACACCTCCGCCATCTTCACCAACATCTCCATCACCTTCCCCCATCTATATTCAGCGGTCCACTCTCCCGCAACCCGTTGTACCCTCTACTTGAACATGGTGCTTTATGCTTCATATTATTATCCAATGATGTGTTGCCATCCTATGATGTCCGAGTAGATTTTCGTTGTCCTATTGGTGGTTGATGAATTGCTATGATTGATTTAATTTGCTTGTGGTTATGTTGCTGTCCTTTGGTGCCCATCATATGAGCGCGCGCGTGGATCACACCATAGGGTTAGTTGTATGTTGATAGGACTATGTATTGAGGGCAAGAGTGACAGAAGCTTCAACCTAGCATAGAAATTGATGCATACGGGATTGAAGGGGGACCAATATATCTTAATGCTTTGGGTTTTACCTTAATGAACGTTAGTAGTTGAGGATGCTTGCTAATAGTTCCAATCATAAGTGCATAGAACTCCAAGTCAGGGATGACATGCTAGCAGTGGCCTCTCCCACATAAAACTTGCTATCGGTCTAGTAAAGTAGTCAAATTGCTTGGGGACAATTCCACAACTCCTACCATCACTTTTCTACACTCGCTATATTTACTTTATTGCATCTTTATATAAACAACCCCTACTTTTTATTTACGTGTTCTTTATTATCTTGCAACCCTATCCAACAACACCTACAAAGTACTTCTAGTTTCATACTTGTTCTAGGTAGTTTAAGCGTCAAGCTGCGTGAGAGTCGTATCGATGGCCGATAGGACTTGAGAGAGTATTTGTTCTACCTTTAGCTCCTCGTTGGGTTCGACACTCTTACTTATCGAAAGAGGCTACAACTATCCTGTATACTTGCGGGTTATCAAGTGTGCAAACGCCATTGGAGACACGAATGTTTTAATAGTGGTTCCGATAGGTGGTGCTATCATACATCCACGTTGATGGAGACTTTAACCCACGAAGGGTAACGATCCATGAGTCCACAGAGGGCTCCACCCACGAAGGTTCCACGAAGAAGCAACCTTGTCTATCCCACCATGGCCGCCGCCCACGAAGGACTTGCCTCACTAGGGTAGATCTTCACGAAGTAGGCGATCTCCTTGCCCTTACAAACTCCTTGGTTCAACTCCACAATCTTGTCTGAGGCCCCCAAGTGACACCTAGCCAATCTAGGAGACACCACTCTCCAAGAAGTAACAAATGGTGTGTTGATGATGAACTCCTTGCTCTTGTGCTTCAAATGATAGTCTCGCCAACACTCAACTCTCTCTCACATGATTTGGATTTGGTGGAAAGAAGATTTGAGTGGAAAGCAACTTGGGGAAGGCTAGCGATCAAGATTCGTATGGTAGGAATGGAATGTCTTGGTCTCAACACATGAGTAGGTAGTTCTCTCTCAGAAAATGTAGGTTGGAAGTGTAGGCACGTTCTGATGGCTCTCTCCACAAGTGAAGAGTGGGTGGAGGGGTATATATAGCCTCCACACAAAATCTAACCGTTACACACAACTTACCAATCTCGGTGGGACCGAATCGTGAAACTCGGTCGGACCGATTTAGCAAATAGTGTGACCATTAGGATTTTAGGTGGGACCAACATGCAACTCGGTAGGACCGATATGGTTAGGGTTAGGGCATAACGTAATCTCGGTGAGACCGATTACGCAAACTCGGTGGGACTGATTTCGGTAATAAGCTAACTAGAGAGTTGGTCAGGCAAACTCGGTGGGACCGATTCGCTCATCTCGGTTGGACCGAAATGTTACGAAGAGGAACAAAGAGTTTGCAATGTAATCTCGGTAGTACCGATTACTCAAACTCGGTGAGACCGATTTTGGTAATGGACATACACAGAGAGATTACAATCCCATCTCGGTGAGACCGAGATCCCTATCGGTGAGACCAATTTGCCTAGGGTTTGTGGCAGTGGATATGACATCTGAACTCGGTGGCGCCGGATAGGAAGAATCGGTGGGGCCGAGTTTGACTTTTTTGGTTTGGGTCATACGTGGATATGAGAAGGTAGTTGAAGGCTTTGGAGCATATCACTAAGCACTTTGAGCAAGTAAGCCATTAAGCAACACCTCATCCCCTCTTGATAGTATTGGCTTTTCCTATAGACTCAATGTGATCTTGGATCACTGACATAGAAAATGTAGTCTTGTTCTTGGAGCTTGAGCCAATCCTTTGTCCTTAGCATCTCAAAGGGGTTCCACATCCTCTAGTCCATGCCACTTCATTGTTGAACTTATCTGAAATATACTAGGTAAAAGTATTAGTCCAACAAGAGATATGTTGACATTAATTACCAAAATCACCCAGGGAGCACTTGTGCTTTCACATTTTCTCTCTATCTTCTGCATTGGTCGGGCATTGATTCTGACTCAATTTCATACCTTGCAACATAGGCAAGAACCCTTTCTTTGACTGATCCATTTTGAACTTCTTCAAAACTTTGTCAAGGTATGTGCTTTGTGAAAGTCCTATTAAGTGTATTGATCTATCTCTATAGATCTTGATGCCCAATATATAAGCAGCTTCACTGAGGTCTTTCATTAAAAAACTCTTATTCAAGTATCCTTGTATGCTATCCAGAAATCCTACAGCATTTCCAATCAACAATATGTCATCCACATATAATATTAGAAATTCTACAGAGCTCCCACTCACTTTCTTGTAAATAAAGGCTTCTCCGAAAGTCTGTATAAAACCATATGCTTTGATCACCTCATCAAAGCGTATATTCCAACTCCAAGATGCTTCCACCAGTCCATAGATGGATTGCTGGAGCTTGCACACTTTGTTAGCACCTTTAGGATCGACAAAACCTTCTGGTTGCATTATATACAACTCTTCTTTAAGAAATCCATTAAGGAATGCAGTTTTGACATCCATTTGCCAGATTTAATAATCATAAAATGCGGCAATTGCTAACATGACTCGGACAAGCTTAAACATCGCTACGGGTGAGAAAGTCTCATCGTAGTCAACTCCTTGAACTTGTCAAAAACCTTTTGCGACAAGTCGAGCTTTGTAGACAGTAACATTACCATCAGCGCCAGTCTTCTTGAAGATCCATCTATTCTCTATGGCTCGCCGATCATCGGGCAAGTCCACCAAAGTCCACACTTTGTTCTCATACATGGATCTTATCTCAGATTTCATGGCCTCAAACCATTTATCGGAATCTGGGCTCATCATAGCTTCTTCATAGTTCGTAGGTTCGCCATGGTCTAGTAACATGACTTCCAGAACAGGATTACCGTACCACTCTGGTGCGGATCGTGCTCTGGTTGACCTACGCGGTTCAGTAGTAACTTGATTTGAAGTTTCATGATCATCATCATTAGCTTCCTCTCTAGTTGGTGTAGGCATCACGGGAACAGTTTTCTATGATGAGCTACTTTCCAATTCGAGAGAAGGTACAATTACCTCATCAAGTTCTACTTTCCTCCCACTCACTTCTTTCAAGATAAACTCCTTCTCTAGAAATGTTCCTTTCTTGGCAACAAAGATCTTGCCTTCGGATCTGTGGTAGAAGGTGTACCCAATTGTTTCCTTAGGGTTTCCTATGAAGACACATCCTCCGATTTGGGTTCGAGTTTATTAGGCTAAATCCTTTTGACATAACTGTAGCAACCCCAAACTTTAAGAAACGACATTTTAGGTTTCTTGCCAAACCACGATTCATATGGTGTCGTCTCAACGAATTTAGACGGTGCCCTATTTAACGTGAATGCAGCTGTCTCTAATGCCTAACCCCAAAACGATAGTTGTAAATGGGTAAGAGACATTATAGATCGCACCATATCTAATAAAGTACAGTTATGATGTTCGGACACACCATTACTCTGTGGTGTTCCAGGTGGCGTGAGTTGTGACACTATTCCACATTGTTTTAAATGAAGGCCAAACTCGTAAATCAAATATTCGCCTCCGCTATCAGATCGTAGAACTTTATTTTCTTGTTACGATGATTCTCCACTTCACTCTGAAATTCTTTGAACTTTTAAAATGTTTTAGACTTGTGTTTCATTAAGCATATATACCCATATCTGCTCAAATCATCTGTGAAGGTCAGAAAATAATGATACCCACCGCGTGCCTCAATACTCATCGGTATGTATTATTTCCAATAAGTCATTGGCCCGCTCCATTGTTCCGGAGAACGGGGTTTTAGTCATCTTGCCCATGAGGCATGGTTCGCAAGTATCAAATAATTCATAATCAAGTGATTCCAAAAGTCCATCTGCATGGAGTTTCTTCATGCGCTTTACACCAATATGACCTAAACGGCAGTGCCGCAAATATGTTACACTATCATTATCAACTTTGCATCTTTTGGCATCAATATTATGAATATATATGTGTATCACCACAATCGAGATTCAACAGAAATAGACCACTCTTCAAGGGTGCATGACCATAAAAGATATTACTCATACAAATAAAACAGCCATTATTCTCTGATTTAAATGAATAACTGTCTCAAACTAAACAAGATCCAGATATAATGTTCATGCTCAACGCTGGCACCAAATAACAATTATTTAGGTCTAAAACTAATCCCGAAGGTAGATGTAGAGGTAGCGTGCCGACGGCGATCACATCGACCTTGGAACCATTCCCGACGCGCATCGTCACCTCGTCCTTAGCCAATCTTCGCTTAGTCCGTAGCTCCTGTTTCGAGTTACAAATATGAGCAACCGAACCAGTATCAAATACCCAGGCGCTACTACGAGCATTAGTAAGGTACACATCAATAACACGTATATCAAATATACCTTTGTTCACTTTGCCATCCTTCTTATCCGCCAAATACTTGGGGCAGTTCTGCTTCCAGTGACCATTCCCTTTGCAGTAGAAGCACTCAGTTTCAGGCTCTTGCCATTCTTCTTGAAGTTCCCTTTCTTCCCCTCGCCCTTTTTCTTGAAACTAGTGGTCTTGTTAACCATCAACACTTGATGCTCCTTCTTGATTTCTACCTCCGCAACTTTGAGCATTGCGAAGAGCTCGGGAATTATCTTCTCCATACCTTGCATATTATAGTTAATCACGAAGCCTTTGTAGCTTGGTGGTAGTGATTGAAGAACTCTGTCAATAACACTATCATCTGGAAGATTTAACTCCCAGCTGAGTCAAGTGATTATGATACACAGACATTTTGAGTATGTGTTCACTGACAGAACTGTACTCCACCATCTTGCAACTATAGAACTTGTTGGAGACTTCATATCTCTCAACTCGGGCATTTACTTGAAATATTAACTTCAACTCTTGGAACACCTCATATGCTCCATGACGTTCAAAACGTCTTTGAAGTCCAGATTCTAAGCCGTAAAGCATGGCACACTGAACTATCGAGTAGTCATCAGATCAAGCTTGCCAGACGTTCAAAACATCAGCATCTGCTCCTACAGCAGGTCTTTCACCTAGCGGTGCATCAAGGACATAATTCTTCTGTGCAACAATGAGGATAATCCTCAAGTTACGGACCCAGTCCGTGTAGTTGCTACCATCATCTTTCAACTTATCTTTCTCTAGGAACACATTAAAATTCAGGGGAACGGTAGCATGGGCCATTGATCTACTACATAGATATGCAAATACTATCAGGACTAAGTTCATGATAAATGAAGTTCAATTAATCAAATTACTTAAGAACTCCCACTTAGATAGACATCCCTCAAGTTATCTAAATGATACGTGATCCAAATTAACTAACCCATGTACGATCTTCACGTGAGATGGGGTAGTCATCAATGGTGAACATCTCTATGTTGATCATATCTACTATATGATTCATGTTCGACCTTTCGATCTCCAGTGTTCCGAGGCCATGTCTGTACATGCTAGGCTCGTCAAGTTTAACCCAAGTATTCTGCATGTGCAAGACTGTCTTGCACCCGTTATATGTGAACGTAGAGTCTATCACACCCGATCATCACGTGTTGTCTCAACACAACAAACTGTCATAATGGTGCATACTCATGGAGAACACTTATTCCTTGAGTTAAAGGATCATGTTATAATGCTACCGCCGTACTAAGCAAAATAAGATGCATAAAAGATAAACATCACATGCAATGGAAATATGTGACATGATATGGCCATCATCATCTTGTGCTTTAATTTTGATCTCCATCTCCAAAGCATCGTCATGATCTCTAATGACCCAGAAGTATAGGGGATCTATCGTAGTCCTTTCGGTAAGTAAGAGTGTCGAACCCAACATGGAGCAGAAGGAAATGAAAAGTGGTTTTCAGTAAGGTATTCTCTGCAAGCACTGAAATTATCTGCAACAGATAGTTTTGTGATAAGGTAATTCGTAATGGGTAACAAGTAACAAAAGTAAAAAAGGTGCAGCAAGGTGCCCAATCCTTTTTGTAGCAAAGGACAAGCCTGGACAAACTCTTATATAAATCAAAGCGCTCCCGAGGACACATGGGAATTACTGTCAAGCTAGTTTTCATCATGCTCATATGATTCACGTTTGTTACTTTGATAATTTGATATGTGGGTGGACCGGTGCTTGGGTACTGCCCTTCCTTGGACAAGCATCCCACTTATGATTAACCCCTCTTGCAAGCATCTGCAACTACGAAAGAAGAATTAAGGTAAACCTAACCATAGCATGAAACATATGGATCCAAATCAGCCCTTACGGCAACACATAAACTAGGGTTTAAGCTTCACATCACTCTAGCAACCCATAATCTACTTATTACTTCCCAATGCCTTCCCCTAGGCCCAAATCACGGTGAAGTGTCATGTAGTCGACGTTCACATAACACCACTAGAGGAGAGACAACATACATGTCATCAAAATATCGAACGAATACCAAATTCACATGACTACTTATAACAAGACTTCTCCCATGCCCTCAGGAACAAACGTAACTACCCACGAATCATATTCATGTTCATAATCAGAGGGGTATTGAATAGCATTAAGGAACTGAACATATGATCTTCCACCGAATAAACCAACTAGCATCAACTACAAGGAGTAATCAACACTACTAGCAACCCACAGGTTCCAATCTAAGGTTTTGGGACAAAGATCGGATACAAGAGATGAACTAGGGTTTGAGAGGAGATGGTGCTGGTGAATATGTTGATGGAGATTGACCCCCTCTCGATGAGAGGATTGATGGTGATGATTTCCCCCTCCCGGAGGGATGTTTCCCGGGCAGAACAGCTCCGCAGGAGCCCTAGTTTGGTCCTGCCCAGGTTCCACCTCGAGACGGCGGCGCTTCGTCCCGAAAGCTTCCTTATGATTTTTTCCATGGAAAAAGACACCATATAGTAGAAGATGGATGTTGGGGGCCTGCCAGGTGGCCCACAAGACAGGGGGCACGTCCAGGGGGTAGGGCGCGCCCTACACCCTTGTGGCTGGTGGGTGGCCCCCCTGTGGTGCTTTCTTCGCCCAATATTTTTAATATATTCCAAAACTAACTTTCGGAGTTTCAGGACTTTTTGGAGTTGTGCAGAATAGGTCTCTAATATTTGCTCCTTTTCCAGCCCAGAATTCCAGCTGCCAACATTCTCCCTCTTCGTGTAAACCTTATAAAATAAGAGAGAAAAGGCATAAGTATTGTGACATAATGTGTAGTAACAGCCCATAATGCAATAAATATTGATATAAAAGCATGATGCAAAATGGACGTATCAACTCCTCCAGGCTTAGACCTCGCTTGTCCTCAAGCGAAAGCCGAAATCGAAAAATATCTCCACATGTTTAGAGATACAGGTGTCGATAAAATAAAATACAGATGAGGGCATCATGATCATCTTTAGGACAACAACATATATATTGCCATATGATTTCTTATGCTTAAAGTAACATTCTATTCACAACGTAAAGTATGAATCAGAAACTTCATTGAAAACTAACAAACTATGATCTCGGTCACTGAAGCAATTGCAATTTATCATAACATCGGAAAGAGTTAACATAAGAGCTTTTCAGCAAGTCCACATACTCAACTATCATTAGTCTTTTACAATTGCTAACACTCACGCGATACTTATGGGTATGAAGTTTCAATCGGACACAGAGAAAGATAGGGGCTTATAGTTCCGCCTCCCAACCTTTCACCTCAAGGGTAATGTCAACAATAATAGTTTATGAAAACCTACATCCAAGTGGGTATATATATCAGGATCTTTCCAACACATAGTGCTTGCGCCAAAGGATAAAGTGTAAAAAGGGAAGGTGAAGATCACCATGACTCCTGTATGAAGGTAGAAGGTAAAAATAAAAGATAGGCCCTTCGCAGAGGGAAGCAGAGGTTGTCATGCGCTTTTATGGTTGGATGCACAAAATCTTAATGCAAAAGAACATCACTTATATTGCCACTTGTGATAGGGACCTTTATTATGCAGTCCGTCGCTTTTATTTCTTCCATATCACAAGCTCATATAAAGCTTATTTTCTTCACACTAATAGATCATACATATTTAGAGAGCAATTTTTATCACTTGCACCGATGACAACTTACTTGAAGGATCTTACTCAATCCATAGGTAGGTATGGTGGACTCTCATGGCAAAACTGGGTTTAGGGATGTTTGGAAGCACAAGTAGTATCTCTACTTGGTGCAAAGAATTTGGCTAGCATGAGGGGGAAAGGCAAGCTCAAGATGTTGAATGATCCATGACAATATAACTTGTTCGGATATAAGAAAACATAACCCATTACATTGGCTTCCTTGTCCAACATCAACTTTTTAGCATGTCATGTTTTAATGAGTGCTCACAATCATAAAAGATGTCCAAGATAGTGTATTTATATGTGAAAACCTCTCTTTCTTTATTACTTCCTATTAATTGCAACGATGACCAAAACTATGTTTGTCAACTCTCAACAACTTTTATTCATCATACTCTTTATATGTGAATTCATTACTCTCCATAAGATCGATATGATCTTTTTATTTCTTTTTATTCTTTCTTTTATTCCCTCAACATCATAGCAAGATAGAAAGCCCTCAACTCAAAACTAATCTTTATTATATACAACTCACGGACTCGATTACATAGATAGAGATCAAATGAAAACTCAACACTAGATCATACTAAAACTTTATTCTACTAGATCAAGATATAACCAAAAGGATCAAACTAAGAAAAACGGTAAAGATAGAAGTGTGATGGTGATACGATACCGGGGCACCTCCCCCAAGCTTGACAGTTGCCAAGGGGAGTGTCCATACCCATGTATTTATGTCTCTTTCTTCAGAGGTGGTGATGATGGGGTTGTTGATGATGTAGTGTCGCACATCGAGCATAGGAGATGCTCCAACTTGCGGATAATGCCCTTGAGTGCGGTGATATGCTCTTGCAACAAAATATTTTCACGTGTGAGATACTTGTTTTGTATGCGAACTATTTCAATCATCTTGAAAGCTTCAATTTCAGTAGAGGTGAGATGATTGTAGTAAGGTTGAAAGATGTCTTCTTCTTCTACTGCCGGGACTTGCTCTTCTATGGTTTTCTTGATCTTGTCACCTTCCTTGATTTCCCCGAGTTCTTCTCGTTTCGTTTCTATGTTCATTAGCCAAGCATCATCGCCCACGTTGTTGGAGGAGGGGGACGACATGATGCCTAACCTTGAGAAACTCTGGCAGAAAACAGCTTAGAACGAAAACAGGAGATTTTGTCATGGTACGGTGGTCAAAACCTTCGAGAGATTATATAATGAATTTTTACCGACCATAAGAAGTATCGTGCAAGAAAACAGAGTCCAGAGGGCACACGAGGTGGCCACGAGGTAGGGGGGCGCGCCCAGGGGGTAGGGCGCGCCCTCCACCCTCATGGACGCCTCGTGTCTCTTTCGGACTACTTTTAATTTTCCTATTTTTTTTAATATTCCACAATGGAGAAAAATTGTTGTTTGAGCAGCTTTGGAGTCAATTTACTTACCGTACCACATACCTATTCCTTTTCGGAGTCTGAAATGTTCTGGAAAGTGTCCCTTATGTACTCCTCCAGGGTTACGGTGTCAATAACATTGGTTTCAACATTTATGGGATTACCTTAGACATAATGTTTAATTCTTTGACCGTTCACCACCTTCGGATTTGTGCCTTCGGCGTTGTTGATTTTGATGGCATCGGAACGATAGACCTCCTCGATAATGTAAGGACCTTCCCATTTAGAGAGAAGGTTTCCTATAAAAAATCTTAAACGAGAGTTGTATAGCAAAACATAATCACCTACATTAAACTCACGCTTTTGTATCCTTTTGTCATGCCATCTTTTAAGATTTTCTTTAAACAATTTGGCGTTCTCATAGGCTTGGGTTCTCCATTCATCAAGTGAGCTAATGTCGAATAACCTCTTCTCACCGGCAAGTTTGAAATCGTAATTGAGCTCTTTAATAGCCCAATATGCCTTATGTTCTAGTTCGAGAGGTAAGTGACATGCTTTTCCATAAACCATTTTATACGGAGACATACCCATAGGATTTTTATATGCAGTTCTATAGGCCCATAATGCATCATCAAGTTTCTTGGACCAATTCTTTCTAGATCTATTAACAGTCTTTTGCAAAATCAATTTAATCTCTCTATTACTCAATTCTACTTGACCACTAGACCGTGGATGGTATGGAGATGCAATTCTATGATTAACATCATATTTAGCAAGCATTTTATGAAAAGCACCATGAATAAAATGTGAACCACCATCAGTCATTAAATATCTAGGGACTCCAAACCTCAAAAAAATAACTTTTTTAAGCATTTTCATAGAGGTGTTATGATCAGCACTACTAGTTGGAATAGTTTCTACCCACTTAGTAACGTAATCAACGACAACTAAAATATGTGTATACCTATTAGAGGAAGGAAAATGTCCCATATAATCAAAGTCCCAAACATCTAATGGTTCAATAACAAGTGAATAATTCATAGGCATTTCTTGACGTTTACTAATATTACCAATTCTTTGACATTCATCACAAGACAAGACAAACTTACGGGCATCTTTAAAAAGAGTAGGCCAATAAAAACCAGATTGCAATACCTTATGTGCAGTTCTATCTCCAGCGTGGTGTTCTTCGCAAGCCTCGCAGTGACACTTGCATAGGATCTGTTCCTGTTCATGCTCAGATACACAACGTCTAATAACACCAATCTACTCCTTTGTAAAGGTGTGGGTCATCCTGACGGTGTCCTGGACTAGGGGGTACTCACCACGTCGTCCCCCGATCAGGTGGATCGGGCGGAGGACCCCCACGGCGGTTCGCTCACGGGCAACTTCGGGCAGCCCATGCCGCTTACAAGGAGGTTCCCACAAGACTTGCCGCACAAGCCGAGGACTCTCCTAAAACCCTAGGCTTCCGGTGTGTTATATAAACCAAGGCCAGGCTAGACAATAGATCAGCTAATATTCATTATTACAACCTCGTGGTAGATACATGTTTTCTGTACTACACCCATATGAATATAATCAAAAGCAACATGTAGGGTATTATCTTTTCGAGAGAGCCCGAAGCTGGGTAAAATTTGTGTCCATGTTACCATCGCTCAAAGATGCGTAGCTTAGGACCCCTACTATGAGATATGCTGGATATAGAACCGACATTGGTGCTTTCATTGAGAGCCTGCTAGATGTCGTCGCGTTGTGATGGATCTTCAACAGACGCCAAATCAGGTGTTGTAGTTTCTATTTATCCCGTTTTACATAGATCAATTCTTTTGCAAAAAATATTGCCGCCATTTTGTGCTATATTCTCCGCAGATTGGATTGGCCTCCGTGTGTACATGCTATCCTGGAGGAAGGTGCGTGGAGGTATACGGACGCCAGATGGCGATGCGCGTCTAGAGCAGCGGCGGCAGGAGGCATAGCGGCCGAACCCTGCGCCGGGCTACTCGATCGGGGCCATGCCCGTACGCTGGATGGGCAACAACGGATCGATGGACCTACTTTACAAAACAAAAAGCCTACCTGTGTACTAGTAATAACGTGGAGACAAGGACCACGGAACACAACCCCACGTGATGGTTGTCAAAATCAACATGGACCGGTCACTGCCAGGTCCTATCTCTCCAAATTACTTTTAATGCATAATATTTTTTCTTGAAGATTCTTGCTTCGGCCAGTGTTATTTTCTACACACAGCAACCGAATTGCAGCAACTGCCGACGTGTTCGGACGAATATGCAAGGGCAGCACCGAGCAAGACCACATGGAAGCACATGTGTGCACGGATCCAAGGGCATATTGGCTGATCAGATCTGGAGTTTCTTTTGCGCTGGTGGCGGTTAAGCACAAAAATCTACATGGCTGAGGACCGTGTGACGACGACGTACGAACACTAGCAATATACTGATCGGCTGAGCGCTGGCTTCACTCGCACACGTTCTGAGGAGCCTGCACAACCCAACTCAGGGATACACAGGGAGATATTCCATCCTCCATTTTCTCTTTATTATATTTTACTAAAGCATGGCGACAACTTTTTTACGAGTAGTCTGTTTTCCATGCATTTTTGCACATACTAAATCGATTGATTTAACCCTAACATTTATATGAGGTGAAGGTCCAAAGGAAAATTGCTACCGGCGGTGCGGTCATACATAGCATCCTGTGTTCTATCGCGGCCTAAAGATCAGTAGACGGCGACGTACAATTGAAGCGATCGCGCTCCATCGAGACCAATTGGCTGTTGGCCTCGCGTGTCGCATGTCACTGGGTCCGAGGAGTACGCGCCTAGCATTGCCTGTACCATGTAATTACAGGCCGAGGACACTCCCGCAGGGGCAACGACCATCAGGGAATTCTTTCCTTTTCCTTTATACTTTTTCTCTATTTTAGTTCAGCACATAGACGTCTCTATCGTGCACTATGCTAGCAAAATAGTATTTTTCTTTCTCGCATGACTAACTCAGTCAAGTGCTAGTTTTTGCAGCATAACTTGTTCAAGTCTAATTGATGATTTCTAGCAGTCCAACTAGCATCACTTCGGGCAACGATCAAAGTTCGACCGATGTTTCTTTATTTGTTATGGTCCTCCACGATCATCGCCGTCCAGCACTCTCAGTTATTTCGCGTCCATCGAGATTGGATTGATGCGACAAGCAACTTACGTGGTACCTTCCATATGAAGTTGCATGAGTACTTCGGGGGCGTCTCTTTCACAACAATTGCTACATGCGGATTAGACCGACGGCCACCGCACCGACCGACACCTCCGCACAATGATTTTGGATCATACCAGGCCGATGTTGTCACCCCGCGCATGCCGACCTGCATCGACGGGTCCGCGCTGCCACTCCGTCGAACCAACCTCGGCGCACGGACCGAACTTACCTCATGATTCGCTTCGCATATATTAATAATATAATTTTTTCTTTCAATTATTATTGTTTTTTGCTTGCACAGTTTTATGTGTGCAGGTAATCGGTTTTGACTGCGTTACGCGGTCACTTCGTCATCACCCGCCGACCTGCATGAGACTTCGGCATCCACCGATCACAGCTTCGCCATGTTAACTGGACCGAGAACTTCATCTCGCCACATCGGCCGTGCAGCGTCGTTGCTTCATCAAACTGACGTCCACCGTGCCGAACAGGTCGGCTGGCGTGGGGGCTTCATTGTCACCTTGCCGACCAAATCTGCCAGCTCGGCTAGACTGGGGGCTTCGCCTTACCACATCGGCCGAGCCGTGTCACTACTCCGGAGTGCCGAACTCCTTGCTTGGACACCTCAGGCTTGGGGGCTGGGACCTCGGCCATGCCGAGGACTGTGAACCTTGTCGGATCGGTCACAGATCAATGGGCGTCTTCGTCCCGCCACAAGCCCGAATCGCGTCATCAACACCGAGCACATTAACCAGCTAAGTCACTTGCATGCTCAAAAACTTTCTGTTTTAAATTTTGTTCGGTTCGACCAAGCATTATACCTTTTTGGCAAAAAGTTGTTTGTGAAAAAAAACTTCCTTGTCAAAACTTTGTTCGTGACACACAAATTCAAATACCCCATTTACTTGGGGCTTCCTTTATGAAACCTTTCCTCTTGCATATGATTATACTTGTATGGCTTCGTTCCTTGTTCGTATTACGCCATACAATATGCACCATATTGACTTAAGTGTTCCATAAGCTGGGTTGCCTTACTCCTGTGTTTACCCCTACGTTCCCGATTGTTCGGCTAGGGAGTAAAGGGAGCACCTCGGCGATTGTCACGATCGGGTCATCCGAGCTCGGACCTCAGACTGGGTGAAGCCAAAAGCTAGCACTCCTATTGTTTTCAATCATGGTCAGCACACAACGGAACTCATGAGTACAAAAAATCAATTGCACAAGTCTCATAGTAACAATGAGCAACCGAAGAAAGGTATCGGTGGGGGTATTATTTTCTTCGAAGATGCTTCTTACACTTCGTTAGTAATATAGCATAAATTCCCTGAGCGCGCTTTGTCTGTTACAGCCTTATGGCCTGATTGCCTGGTTATCGTAAACACCGTCGATATTTGCTACCTCTTGAGCACTGCGTTGGTTTTCCCTTGAAGAGGAAAGGGTGATGCAGCAAAGTAGCGTAAGTATTTCCCTCAGTTTTTGAGAACCAAGGTATCAATCCAGTAGGAGGCTCCACAGAAGTCCCTCGTACCTACACAAAGAAACTCGCAACCAACGCGATAAAGGGGTTGTCAATCCCTTCACGGTAACTTGAGAAAGTGAGATCTGATAGAGATAATAAGATAAGATAAATATTTTTGGTATTCTTTAATGATATAGATTGAAAAGTAAAGATGCAAATAAAAGTAGATCGGAAACTTATAAGGTAAAAGATAGACCCGGGGGCCATAGGTTTCACTAGTGGCTTCTCTCAAGATATCATAAGTATTACGGTGGGTGAACAAATTACTGTCGAGCAATTGATAGAAAAGTGCATAGTTATGAGAATATCTAGGCATGATCATGTATATAGGCATCACGTCCATAACAAGTAGACCAAACGATTACGCATCTACTACTATTACTCCACACATCGACCGACTCCTACCTGCATCTAGAGTATTAAGTTCATAAGAACAGAGTAACGCATTAAGCAAGATGACATGATGTAGAGGGATAAACTCAAGCAATATGACATAAACCCCATCTTTTTATCCTCGATGGCAACAATACAATATGTGCCTTGCTGCCCTAACATCCTTGGGAAAGGACACCGCAAGATGGAACCCAAAGCTAAGCACTTCTCCCGTTGCAAGAAAGATCAATCTAGTAGGCCAAACCAAACTGATAATTCGAAGAGACTTGCAAAGATAACCAATCATACATCAAATAATTCAGAGGAGATTCAAATATTTCTCATAGATAAACTTGATCATAAACCCACAATTCATCGGATCTTGACAAACACACTGCAAAAAGAGTTACATCGAATAGATTTCCAAGAAGATCGAGGAGAAATTTTTATTGAGATTCAAAGAGAGAGAAGAAGCCATCTAGCTAATAACTATGGACCCGAAGGTCTGTGGTAAACTACTCACAACTCATTGGAGAGGCCTTGGAGATGATGTAAAGGCCCTCCTTGATCGATTCCCCTCCCGTGAGCACCGTGAAAGGCTCCAAGATGGGATCTCATGGATCTGAGAAGGTTGCTTGGCGGTGAAATAGTTTTTCGTGGTGCTCTGGATGTTTTAGGGCATAGATATATATATATATATATATATATATATATATATATATATATATATATATATATATATATATATATATATATATATATATATATATATATATATATATATAGGCGAAGTACGTACGTCGGTGGGGCAACGAGGGGCCCACGAGGGTGGGGGGCGCGCCCACCCCCTAGGGCGCGCCCTCCTGCCTCGTGGCCGCCTCGGCTGCTTCTTGACGTCTAGTCCAAGTCTCCTGGATTGCGTTTGTTCCAAAAAGATCGCTCCGGAAGGTTTCATTCCGTTTGGACTCCATTTGATATTCCTTTTCTTGAAACACTTGAAATAGGCAAAAAAAAACAGCAATTGAGTTGGGCCTCCGGTTAGTAGGTTAGTCCCAAAAATGATATAAAAGTGTAAAGTAAACCCCATAAACATCCAAAATGGGTAATATAATAGCATGGAACAATCAAAAATTATAGATACGTTCGAGATGTATCAAGCATCCCCAAGCTTAATTCCTGCTCGTCCTCGAGTAGGTAAATAATAAAAATAGAATTTTTGATGTAGAATGCTACCTAGCATTTTTATCAATGTAATTTTCTTTATTGTGGCATGAATGTTCAGATCCAAATGATTCAAGATAAAAGTTCATAAAACATAAAAATAGTAATACTTCAAGCGTACTAACAAGTAATCATGTCTTATCAAAATAGCATAGCCAAAGAAAGCTCATCCCTACAAAATCATATAGTTAGGCCATGCTTCATTTTCATCACACAAAATACTCCCATCATGCACAACCCCGGTTTCAGCCAAGCAATTGGTTCATACTTTTTAACGCGCTTCAGCCTTTTCAACTCTCACGCAATACATGAGCGCAAGCCATGGACATAGCACTCTATGTGGAATAGGGTGGTGGTTGTGAAGACCAAAGGGGAGAATATAGTCTCACATCGACTAGGCGTATCAACGGGCTATGGAGATGCCCATTAATAGATATAAATGTGAGTGAGTAGGTATTGCCATGCAATGGATGCACTAGAGCTATAGATATATGAAAGCTCAACAAAAGAAACTAAGTGGGTGTGCATCCAACTTGCTTGCTCACGAAGACCTTGGGCATTTTGAGGAAGCCCAACATTGGAATATACAAGCCAAGTTCTATAATGAAAAATTCCCACTAGTAAATGGAAGTGACAACATAGGAAACTCTCTATCATGAAGATCATGGTGCTACTTTGAAGCACAAGTGTGGGAAGAGGATGGTAACATTGTCCCTTCTCTCTTTTCTCTCATTTTTTTATTTGTGGGCTTCTTTGGCCTCTTTTATTTTTTGTAAACTCTGAAGTCTCATCCCGACTTGTGGGGGAATCATAGTCTTCATCATCCTTTCCTTACTTGGGACGATGATCTAATAATGAAGATCATCACACTTTTATTGATTTACAACTCAAGAATTACAACTCAATACTTAGAACAAAATATGACTCTATGTGAATGCCTCCGGCGGTGTACCGAGATATGCAATGAAACAAGAGTGACATGTATGAAAAATTATGGAGTTGGCCTTGCCACAAATACGATGTCAACTACATGATCATGCAAAGAGCAATATGACAATGATGGGGCGTGTCATAATAAACGGAACGGTGGAAAGTTGCATGGCAATATATCTCGGAATGGCTGTGGAAATGCCATAATAGGTAGGTATGGTGGCTGTTTTGAGGAAGGTAAATGGTGGGTGCATGATACCGGCGAAAGTTGCGCAACATAATAGAGGCTAGCAATGGTGGAAGGGTGAGAGTGCGTATAATCCATGGACTCACGTTAGTCATAAAGAACTCATATACTTATTGCAAAAGTTTACTTTCTCTTGAAGCAAAGTACTACTACGCATGCTCCTAGGGGAAGGGTTGGTAGGAGTTAACCATCGCACGATCCCGACCTCCACACATAAGGAAGACAATTAAAAGAGCACCCCATGCAACAAATTTGTCACACAACTTTTACCATACGTGCATGCTATGGGACTTGCCAACATTAACACAACTATTTCTCAATTTCATATTTACCCAACTAGCATGACTCTAACATTACCACCTTTATATCTCAAAAAATTATCAAGCATCAAATTGATCATAGTGTTTAATGCACTTTCTATGATAGTTTTTATTATACCCAACTTGGATGCCCATCATATTAGGACCAATTTTATAACCGTAGAAAATACCATGCTGTTCTAAAAGACTCTCAAAATAATATAAGTGAAGCATGAGAGATCAATAATTTCTACAAAATTAAGCCACCGCCGTGCTCTAAAAAGATATAAGTGAAGCACTAGAGCAAAAATTGTCTAGCTCAAAAGATATAAGTGAAGCACATAGAGTATTCTAATAAATTCCGAATCATGTGTGTCTCTCCCAAAAGGTGTGTACAGGAAGGATGATTGTGGTAGACTAAAAAGCAAAGAATCATATCATACAAGATGCTCCAAGCAAAACACATATCATGTGGCGAATAAAAATATAGCTCCAAGTAAAGTTACCGATAGACGAAGACGAAAGATGGGATGCCTTCCGGAGCATCCCCAAGCTTAGGCTTTTGGTTGTCCTTAAATTATCTTGGGGTGCCATGGGCATCCCCAAGCTTAGGTTCTTGCCACTCCTTATTCCATAGTCCATCAAATATTTACCCAAAACTTGAAAACTTCACAACACAAAACTCAACAGGAAATCTCATGAGCTCCGTCAGTGCAAGAAAGAAAAACCACCACTTAAGGTACTGTAATGAACTCATTATTTATTTATATTGGTGTTAAACTACTGTACTACAACATCTCTATGGTTCATACCCCCCGATACTAGCCATAGATTCATCAAAATAAGCAAACAACACACGAAAAACAGAATCTGTCAAAAACAGAACAGTCTGTAGAAATATGTAACTTTCGAATACTTCTGGAACTATAAAACTCCTACCAAAATAGGAATTCCTAGGAAATTTGTCTATTAATCTACTTCAATAAGAATAAACTAAAAATCACGTTTCTGTGATTTACTAAAATTATTCTCGTGCGCGCAAAAGTTTCTGTTTTTCAGCAGAATCAAATTAACTATCACCCAAGATGATCGTATAGGTTCTACTTGGCACAAACACTAATTGAAACATAAAACCACATATAAACAGAAGCTAGATGAATTATTTATTACTAAACAGAAGTAAAAAGCAAGGAACAAAAATAAAATTGGGTTGCCTCCCAACAAGTGCTATCGTTTAAAGCCTTTTAGCTAGGCATTGGTAATTTCGATGATGCTCACGTGAAAGACAAGAATTGAAGCGCAAAGAGAGCATCATGAAACACGTGACAAACACATCTAAGTCTAAAATACTTCCTATGCATAGGAATCTTATAGGCAAACAAATTATCATAGCAAGAAAAAACTACCATATGCAAGGAAGCGGGAAGAAACAATAGCAATCTCAACATAACGAGAGGTAATTTAATAACATGAAAATTTCTACAATCATATTTTCCTCTCTAATAATAGTTACATGTGGGGTCATAAGCAAATTCAACAAAATAGCTATCACATAAAATATTTTCAACACAATCCACATGCATGCGAAGTTGACACTCTTCCAAAATAGTGGGATTAACATTAACTAACGTCACGACCTCTCCAAACCCACTTTTATCAAAAATTTCATAAGATTGAAAATTCTCCAAATATGTGGGATCTAAAGTTGACACTCTTCCAAACCCACTTTCAATAATATTGCAAACACTATTATCAATCTCATATTCATCATGGAGCTTAAATAAATTTTCAAGATCATACGAAACATCATCACCCCAATCATGATCATTGCAACAAGTAGTAGACATAGCAAAACTAGCATCCCCAAGCTTAGGGTTTTTCATATTATTAGCACAATTGACATCAATAGAATTTGTAGTAAAATCATTGCAATCATGCTTTTTATTCAAGGAGCTATCGTGAATCTCTTCATAAATTTCTTCATCACAATTTTCAGATTCACTAGTTTCAAGCAAAACCTCATAAAGATAATCTAGTGCACTCAACTCACTAGCAATTGGTTCATCATAATGGGATATCTTGAAAATATTAGCAAGTGGATGAGGATTCATAAACTTTTAGCAAGCGAAGATGCAAGCAAAAAGAAGGCACATGGAGACACAAGATCGAACGGAAGAGGGGCGAAGAAAAGGCAAAGGTGAAGTGGTGGAGAGGAAAACGAGAGGCAAATGGCAAATAATGTAATGCGAGGGAGATGAGTTTGTGATGGGTACTTGGCATGTCTTGACTTGAGCGAAGACCTCCCCGGCAACGGCGCCAGAAATCCTTCTTGCTACCTCTTGAGCACTGCGTTGGTTTTCCCTTGAAGAGGAAGGGTGATGCAGCAAAGTAGCGTAAGTATTTCCCTCAGTTTTTGAGAACCAAGGTATCAATACAGTAGGAGGCTCCACATAAGTCCCTCGTACCTACACAAACAAACAAGAACCTCGCAACCAACGCAATAAAGGGGTTGTCAATCCCTTCACGGTAACTTGCGAAAGTGAGATCAGATAGAGATAATAAGATAAGATAAGTATTTTTGGTATTTTTATGATATAGATTGAAAAGTAAAGATGCAAATAAAAGTAGATCGGAAACTTATAAGAAAAAAGATAGACCCGGGGGCCATAGGTTTCACTAGTGGCTTGTCTCAAGATAGCATAAGTATTACGGTGGGTGAAAAAATTACTGTCAAGCAATTGATAGAAAAGTGCATAGTTATGAGAATATCTAGGCATGATCATGTATATAGGCATCACTGAAGGAAATATGCCCTAGAGGCAATAATAAAGTTATTATTTATTTCATTAATTCATGATAAATGTTTATTATTCATGCTAGAATTGTATTAACCGGAAACTTAGTACATGTGTGAATACATAGACAAAACTTATAGTCCATAGTATGCCTCTACTTGACTAGCTCATTAATCAAAGATGGTTATGTTTCCTAACCATAGACATGTGTTGTCATTTGATGAACGGGATCACATCATTAGGAGAATGATGTGATGGACATCACCCATCCATTAGCTTAGCATTATGATCGCATTATGGGTTTCATTGCTACTGCTTTCTTCATGACTTATACAAGTTCCTCAGACTACGAGACTATGCAACTCCCGAATACCGGAGGAACACTTTGTGTGCTACCAAACGTCACAACGCAAATGGGTGGTTATAAAGGTGCTCTACAGGTGTCTCCGAAGGTATTTGTTGGGTTGGCATAGATCGAGATTAGGATTTGTCACTCCGTATTTCGGAGAGGTATCTCTGGGCCCACTCGGTAATACTCATCACTATAAGCCTTGCAAGAATTGTGACTAATGAGTTAGTTACGGGATGAAGTATTACGAAACGAGTAAAGAGACTTGTCGGTAACGAGATTGAACTAGGTATGATGATACCGACGATCGAATCTTGGGCAAGTAACATGCCGATGACAAAGGGAACAACGCATGTTGTTATGCGGTTCGACCGATAAAGATCTTCGTAGAATATGTAGGAGCCAATATGGGCATCTAGGTTCCGTTATTGGTTATTGACCAGAGAGGTGTCTCGGTCATGTCTACATAGTTCTCAAACCCGTAGGCTACGCACGCTTAACGTTCGTTGACGATATAGTATTATATGAGTTATGTATGTTGGTGACCGAATGTTGTTTGGAGTCCCGGATGAGATCACGGACATGACAAGGAGCTCCGGAATGGTCCGGAGGTAAATATTCATACATTGGATGATATGGTTAGGTCAAGGGGTCAGGCCCACGGGGCAAGTCGGTGCAAAAAGAGTTTTGCGGAGGCCGGGGGGCCAACGCAGGAGACCTTGGCGTCTGCCCCGGGCGGATGCCAAAACCCATGGCGTCTGGGCCGCACGCCAAGGATTATGGTGTTTGGTCACGAGTCCAAAGTGGGACTCTTGCCTTTCGGTAAAAACCGACTTTGAGGAGGCTTTTGCTCCAAGTTTCGACCCTGTGGCTCAACATATAAATAGAGGGGCAGGGCTAGCACAAAGGACAGATCAAGAAACACCAAGCCATGTGCCGGCAACCTCGTCCCCTCTAGTTTATCCTCCATCATAGTTTCCGTAGTGCTGAGGCGAAGCCCTATGGAGATTGTTCTTCACCAACACCGTCACCGTGCCGTCGTGCTGCCGGAACTCATATACTACTTCGCCCGTCTTGCTGGATCAAGAAGGAGAGGACGTCATCGAGTTGAACGTGTGCTGAAGCGGAGGTGCCGTACGTTGGGTACTTGATCGGGGCGGATTGTGAAGGTGTACGACTACATCAACCACGTTGATAAACGCTCCCGCTTAGCGATCTTCGAGGGTATGAAGATACACTCCCCCTCTCGTTGCTATGCATCACATAGATAGATCTTGCGTGATCGTAGGAAATTTTTGAAATTACCGCGTTCCCCAACAGTGGCATCCGAGCCAGGTCTATACGTAGATGTTATATGGATGAGTAGAACACAAAGAGTTGTGGGCGATAAAAGTCATACTGCTTACCAGCATGTCATACTTTGATTCGGCGGTATTGTTGGATGAAGCGGCTCAGACCGACATTACGCGTACGCTTAGGTGAGACTGGTTCTACCGACATGCTTTGCACATAGGTGGATGGTGAGTGTCTGTTTCTCCAACTTTAGTTGAATCGAGTGTGGCTATGCCCAGTCCTTGTTGAAGGTTAAAACAGCACACTTGACGAAAAATCGTTGTGGTTTTGATGCGTAGTTAAGAACGGTTCTTGCTAGAAGCCCGTAGCAGCCACGTAAAACTTGCAACAACAAAGTAGAGGACGTCTAACTTGTTTTTGCAGGGCTTGCTGTGATGTGATATGGTCAAGCATGATGTGATATAATTTGTTGTATGAGATGATCATGTTTTGTAACAAAGTTATCAGCAACTGGCAGGAGCCATATGGTTCTCGCTTTATTGTATGCAATGCAATCACCATGTAATTGTTCTACTTTATCACTAAGCGGTAGCGATAGTCGTAGTAAAACATAGATGGCAAGACGACAACGATGCTACGATGGAGATCAAGGTGTCACGCCGGTGACGTTGGAGATCATGACGATGCTTCGGTGATGGAGATCATGAGAAAAAGATGATGATGGCCATATCATGTCACATATTTTGATTGCATGTGATGTTTACCTTTTTGCATCTTATTTTGCTTAGTACGACGGTAGAATTATAAGATGATCCCGTACTAAATTTCAAGGTATAAGTGCTCCCTGAGTATGCACCGTTGCTACAGTTCTTCGTGCTGAGACACCACGTGATGATCGGGTGTGATAAGCTCTACATTCACATACAACGGGTGCAATCCAGTTTTGCACACGCAGAATACTTGGTTTAAACTCGACGAGCCTAGCATATGCAGATATGGCCTCGGAACACTGAGACCGAAAGGTCGAGCGTGAATCATATAGTAGATATGATCAACATAGTGATGTTCACCATTGAAACTACTCCATCTCACGTGATGATCGGACATGGTTTAGTTGATTTGGATCACGTGATCATTTAGATGACTAGAGGGATGTCTATATAAGTGGGAGTTCTTAAGTAATATGATTAATTGAACTTTAATTTATCATGAACTTAGTCCTGTAGTATTTTGCAAATTATGTTGTAGATCAATAGCTCACGTTGTTGCTTCCCTATGTTTTTTATGTATTCCTAGAGAAAACTAAGTTGAAAGATGATAGTAGCAATGATGCGGTCTGGGTCCGTGATCTGAGGTTTATCCTTATTGCTTCACAGAAAAATTATGTCCTTGATGCACCGCTAGGTGACAAACCTATTGCAGGAGCAGATGCAGACGTTATGAACGTTTGGCTAGCTCAATATGATGATTACTTGATAGTTTAGTGCACCATGCTTAACGGCTTAGAATCGGGACTTCAAAGACATTTTGAACGTCATGGACCATATGAGATGTTCCAAGAGTTGAAGTTAATATTTAAGGCAAATACCCGAGTTAAGAGATATGAAGTCTCTAACAAGTTCTATAGCTAAAAGATGGAGGAAAATAGCTCAAGCAGTGAGCATGTGCTTTCAGATTATGCAGGGTACTACAATCGCTTGAATCAAGTGGGAGTTAATCTTCCAGATAAAACAGTGATTGACAGAGTTCTCTAGTCACAATCACCAAGTTACTGGAACTTCGTGATGAACTATTGAAAGGATCGAGAAGAGGTGTCTAGAGGGGGGTGATTAGACACTAAGTACCAAAAGTTGCAGTTTTTAACTTCTTTAAGTTTAAGTGGAGTTTAGGCACAAGTTTAACACTCACAATACATAACAAGCAAGCATGCAAAGAGTATATGAGCAGCGGAAAGTAAAGCATGAAACTTGCAAGAATGTAAAGGGAAGGGATTGGAGAATTCAAACGCAATTGGAGACACGGATGTTTTTGTCGTGGTTCCGATAGGTGGTGCTATCGTACATCCACGTTGATGGAGACTTCAACCCACGAAGGGTAACGTTGCGCGAGTCCACGGAGGGCTCCACCCACGAAGGGTCCACGAAGAAGCAACCTTGTCTATCCCACCATGGCCGTCGCCCACGAAGGACTTGCCTCACTAGCGGTAGATCTTCACGAAGTAGGCGATCTCCTTGCCCTTACAAACTCCTTGGTTCATGTGACACTCCAAAAATTTTAATTTGGTTTTCAGCAAATCCTTTGTTTGATTTGAAGGAGGCCATTTAAAATCTTTCCAAAAGCCCCTCCTTCTCAAATTTTTTTTTCTCCCATGACAAGGATTTTATTTTTGTATCTTCCTCAACCTTGGTGTTTGGTTTTAAAAAAACCTTCCTTCTGATTTTGACTCATCTCAATAAAATTTTGGAATTTAATTTCTATTAAAAGGAAACCCTATGGGTTTTGGGGTTATTCTTTTGTTTTGCAACCACCCATTGTTTTACCATGCCTCATGTTAAAATCTCTCCCAAAACCCCTCCCTCCACTTTGGGACAAGCCAAACATTCTTTTGAATTTTATATCATTTATTTTATCCCCAAAAATAATTCTATCTTTTATGTTAAGCCTAGGTGATTTACAAAGGAAGTACCTGATTCCCTTTGAGTTTTGATCTCAAACCAACTCCTCTGTATAGTCCCCAGCACCCCCAACCTAGATCCATCAAGATACACTCTTCCACAATTCAAAATTTTCAAGTTTCACTCACTGCAAGTTTGGGCCAGATTTGGTAAATTTGGTGAAATTCACATTTTACCTTCTCCAAAAATTCTACCAAAATTCAGGCAGCCCCCAGGTGCATTGAGAGGCCACCCCACCAAAGATCAGCTCCAGATAAATTTCCCACATGCCAAAATCATTTCATCGAACACCTGACATGCACCTTTATTGTCGCTTCATTTTCAGAGTTCAGTGTTTGATCGGTATCGCTGTCGCTTTCTTCGTGGTCGCAAGGCGTCGATCTCACGGTGCACTCTTTGGAGCCTTGCGACTTGCTCCTTCCTCTTATCCAGAGCGCCAGACGGTCCTTGACGGACGCCACCGTCGGTGGTGGCGTGTCCCGCCGACGCCGCAAGAATCTCTCGCGGTGGCGTGAGCCAACCGAGGCGGCCAGCAGGGATCAGCCCAGCTTTCGGCGCCGTCCAACACCGCCCAAGCCACCCGAGGCCTCCGCGTGGCCGTCTGCTTGCCTGCGCATGCTGCGGCACCGTCGCCGTGGCCTGAGCATCGCAGAGTCGCCTCCGCCACCGACGAAGCTCAAATGCGCCTGCTCCGTTGAACTTGAGTATCCACCAAGGCAGGTCAAGTTTAGCGCTTAAACCAAACCCGTAGGCCCCCACCGTGATGCCTAGCCCCCTAAACCACACGACCAACCGCTGCACCACCGTAATCGTCAGCCGGAGATTTCCTGCTCATGCCACCGCCTCGGATCATCTATAAAAGGAGGTCCCAGCTCGTTCTCAACCCCGCACCACCACTCCACCTCACTAGAGCCCCGCCAAGCCACCGGGAGGACCCGAGGAGGTCTCCTTCCCGATCATCGGCCGCCTCGATCCGCCTCGGGCTCCGGCTTGATCCACTCGGGTGAGGCCACCTCGACCCCCAAACCACGCTGCCAGCCCTCCTAGTGCACCCAAAGGTGTTCTAACCCGAGCCTCAATTAGTTGCCTGTAGCCCTCCCCGACGAGATCCACCAACGCCCGAACTACCACCCGCCGGAGTTGAGGGTGCCGTCGACGTGGTGCTCGCCGTCGACCAACCCCACCACCCACAGGTGCGGAAGGACCCAAGGAAACCGTAGGTACCACCCACTCCTCCTAACTCGCCGTGGATCGCCGCCACCACACCACCGCAGCTCTCGGGCGCCGGTGACTCTGTTTCAGAGTTTAAACCCGATGGGTGGGACCCCCCATCAGCTTTTTCTTCTTTTTGAAACGTTTTCTGAATACGCCTTCGGGCAAATACGCTTTCAATCTGAAACGTTTTCTGTCTTTTTCTGTTCTGCCCCCTGGAAACTTTCTGTTTCATTACAGACAAGTCCCTGGGCTAAATCTTTAATAACTTTTAAACAGAAAATGATTTTTGATTGATTCTTTTTCTGTCACCTTTATTTTTCTGTCTAGTTTTTTATCATATTTATTTGAAAAGTATTTGGAAAGCCTTTTTTTTGTGCACACACGGTATTTACGTTAGTACGTATTTTCTTATACCATAGATAATCTGGGAGGAGGTGACATGAATCGCGAACTTCACCGAAGCTAGACTCGACTACTCCGAACCAGGCAAGCATGTTTGAACCTTTGATATGATGAGTGTTTTGAATGTTTGCATTGGGTAGTTAGTTTCATGGCATGTTCATAAGCAACTGCGGTAAGTGTTATATTGCATGCAAAGTCGAGGCAAGTGAGCTTCAAACTCCATATGTTATTTGATGTGAGTTTGCATGATCATGTGATGACATGAGAGGGGTAAGATGGCAGTGTTGAAGCATGCCAGTCTTATGCCAAACCATTTGACTCGGTGTCAACGTGAATCAAGTCACGTTACCATCTCTGCTTTCCTTCTGTACCACCACATGTTTTCCGTAAGGAATATGGCTTAGTAAGTTGCAAACCTCTTTCTGGTACACACCAAATAGAGAGGCCGTGATGAGGGTTCCATGGCCTGGATTAAAGCCAGTCATCCGGTCGTGGGTATGGGTAAGCCTGATTGGGACCGAGAGGGGCACCCTTAGAGCGCCAAGCGATATAAATTTGATCCCATGCTATTCGAGGTTGTGACCTCCCCGCCCTAGAGTTTTTGTTGAACGTTGCCTAGGGTGATTCCTGGCAGCGGAATGTGGAAATGGTGTGTACTGGTTAGATGTGTTTCTTCTAAGAATCCGTAAACAGAACTAGTCCTTTGTGACTATGGAAATCCGTTGGCTGTGGTTCACTAGTACAAACTCTGTAGAGTAAAAATCATTCGAATAATCCTATCCATGGTCGAGTACTGTGTTCAACTTATCTTTGTTAGTGTCAGTCTCAGTGACAAAACTCCGGTGAACAAACATGAGTGTTAAGCCCGGCTAAATGATTATTCCTGTGGATGGACTAACCCATTTATTATTATGTTTCCTGTGAGTGATATATCTTCGTGAATTTATTGGATATGAATGATGAAATATAAGCCCTTTCTGTGATGTCGCTCGACGTCCGATTGGCACTCTTGTTATTTACTTCCAATATAAGCCCTTTACGTGATGTCGCTCAGACGTCCAATCGCGTGGAATCTCTGTATTTATTTTCATTATAAGCCCTTTACGTGATGTCGCTCGACGTCCGATCGTGGCATCAACATTTATTTATTTTCATTATAAGCCCTTTTCGAGATGTCGCCAGACGTCCATCGTGGCACCTTGTTATTTACTTTCAATATAAGCCCTTTCGAGATGTCGATAGACGTCCTAATCGTAACGCATCTTGTCATTTACTTTTCAATATAAGCCCTTTATGTGGTGTCGCTTAGACGCCTGACTGCGGCATGTTAAATTCATTTGTTCACCTTTCGAGGCGTCGCTTCAGACACCCGATCGGTTTTCAGTTATTTTGTTGGGATTTCGGGAGGACTACCGCCTGACTTCCTTTTTAAATCATATTGTCGTGCAAGTTCATCATTTAATTGTGCTTTGCTAATTACTCATGACGCATCATGCTTGCATTTGTTATATCTTATGTCCGAACTATCTTGCAGTACATTCAAAGTACTCACCGGCTTGTTGATTTGGCCAGATGTTGACGAAAGCGATCTCATGGATGAAGAGTTCGATAGCGAAGTCCGATGCCTAGAGGAGTCCCGATCAGTCCTGCATGAATCACGGAAATTTGTCACTTGTACCATATACGCTTCCGCTACCCAAATAAAATCATCGAGCCTCACATCGACGCCTTTCGATGAGCTGCGTAGAGTAGGAGTTATGTCATCCACCTCACCGTGACATATCCACCACCACTTTTATTACAGTCGAGTATGCCACCACACCCTTGTGTCATATCCGCCTTATGTATAATTATCGGCGTGCTTGTAATAAACCGTGGAGCAACCTTAGTTCAACCTTGTAATATATTTAGTACTTCGGACTTCAGATCAAGATTTTGTCTACCATGAAGGAGGACTCTCCTATACCGAAATAAAAGATCGGTTTCTCAATAAGTATTTTATTGAAAAACCGGTCATGACAAACTTAGTACCGAGCCAGTGCTGATCAGAGGAAGCCACTAGGTGCGATCGCTAATCGGTTATTAGCGTCTTAGTACGATTTTATCATTTTTGCTAAATGTAGCAATTCTCTGTTAGTCATCATAAATTTATGATCTGACTATTCGGAATTTTTGTCTACTTTTGTAGATGGCTAGCAATGATCGTGAGTCTCTGTGTGTTCGCCAATGTACCAGAGGGGTTTATCAAGCTCCTCTCCTACATCGTCAAGATCGCGATTGTGCCATCAGTGCGCCCAGTGTTCATACTCTACCAGCACAAGATCAGCGACAGTATGTCCATGCACCAAAGCCGCTGTGCAATTCAAGGAGGCGCTCAAGTCACGGCCACCTCCGATTTATGGGTAGAGCTATGCCTATGGAGAGGCATGCCATGCAGATGGCTGCCCGGGAGGCGATAGCTTCGTCTCCAAAATGTTCTTCCTTCGATGAAGATCCGCTGCCACTGCTACCTCTCATGCCACGTGCCATACACTGTCACTATGCATTCGCTTGCCCTAGGGGAGAGCGAGATGAGGCTATTGAGATGCTTGTTGAGTATCTCTGTGCTCTTGAGGCAGCTTTTGATAACCTTGTGGATGACCTTGTGGCTGCTCGTATGGACGGTTCATGGCTGTTCCGCTAACAGGAGGGAGCTCCTCCACACATCACCACCAATCGACTTTCGCCTCTGCCCTCAGCATCTTATTCACCTACCATCCTCGCCACCGCCGTCGCCCGCCTACCACCGAGGAGTTTGACCAAGTCATTGTGCCCACTCCAAATTGCACTGCACCACCTATTGCGCCCACACCAGTCCGTGTTGCTCCACCTATGGCGCCCGCTCCAACGACTCAGCGCAGCACTTCACGTCTGGAGCCTATTAGCGAGGAGGAGGTTGAGTCCCCAGCCTCACTGGGCCTCACCCTCGGCAGGCCAAGGGAGATCCTTACCATCTCCGACTGAGTGCGCTTAGCTGCCATGCGATGTACCAGCTTGTGCGATATGTTTATATGTATATAGGTTGTGAGAAGTAGTTTGTATGTGCATCATGTAGGAACTGGGAGAAGTGCACTAGCCTAAATAACATGTCGTGAATGTGTACGCACATCCCGAGTGATGTATTGTACAATTACTGCTTATGCCTAAGATATGTGCCGAGCAGTCCTTCTCCATGCGCAATCAATTATTCTCTTGAAAAATCTTGGAAGCGTTTAAAAATTTCCGCCTTTATAAATTTATTTATTTTTGCGACTCAATTTCCTTTTCTTATGAGTTGTGCAAAATATATACCCAGAGTGGAAAATGTCTCGTCCATGGACTCGTTCCATGCCAAATCCGCCAGAAGAGTATTATGGCACCCAAACAAGCAACAATTTTATGCAGGGGCAGTCAAGTCAGCAGGGCAGTGACGCCGCATTTTCTCAAGTATGCCGCCTTTATGAACAGAGTCAGCAACAACATCAGGAAATGATGAACCAAGTCATCAATATGGGAAATCACCGTGGACCGTATCAGCAGCAATCCAAATTGTCTGAACTACAAAAGACGCGTCCCCCAACATTTTCTCATACTGACAAACCTCTTGAGGCCGATGACTGGCTTCGAGACATTGAAAGGAAATTGATTATTGCACAATGTTCAGACCGTGAGAAGGTACTATATGCACCTCACTACTGTTGGGGAACGTAGTAATTTCAAAAAATTTCCTACGCACACGCAAGATCATGGTGATGGCATAGCAACGAGAGGGGAGAGTATTGCCCACGTACCCTCGTAGACCGTAAGCGGAAGCGTTATGACAACGCAGTTGATGTAGTCGTACGTCTTCACGATCCGACCGATCCAAGTACCGAACGTACGGCACCTCCGAGTTCAAAGACATCGCTCACTCGATGGCGATCCCGGACTCCGATCCAGCAAAGTGTCGGGGATGAGTTCCGTCGACCACGGCGTGGTGATGATGATGATGCTCTATCAAGCAGGGCTTCGCCTAAACTCCGACGATATGACCGAGGTGGAATATGGTGGAAGGGGCACCGCTGACACGGCTAAGGAACGATCCGTAGATCAACTTGTGTCCATGGGGTGCCCCTGCCCCGTATATAAAGGAGTGGAGGAGGGAGGGCGGCCTCTCTATGGCGCCCTTTAGGGGAGTCCTACTCCCCACCGGAGTAGGATTCCCCTTTCCTAGTCCAACTAGGAACCCTTCCATGTAGTAGGAGTAGGAGAAGGAAAGGGAAGAGAGAAGGAGAAGGAAGGAAGGTGCGCCTCCCTAGTCCAATTCGGACTAGTCCAAGGGAGGGTGCGCCACTCTTGGCCCTTTTCTCTCCTTTCCCGTATGGCCCAAAGAGGCCCAATACGAATTCCGTAACTCTCCGGTACTCCCAAAATACCGAATCGCTTCGAACCTTTCCGAACTCCGAATATAGTCGTCCAATATATTGATCTTTACGTCTCGACCATTTCGAGACTCCTCGTCATGTCCCCGATCTCATCCGGGACTCGAACTCCTTCGGTACATCAAAACTCATAAACTCATAATAAAACGGTCAACGTAACGTTAAGCGTGCGGACCCTACGGGTTCGAGAACTATGTAGACATGACCGAGAACTATTCTTGGTCAATAACCAATAGCAGAACCTGGATGCCCATATTGGTTCCTACATATTCTACGAAGATCTTTATCAGTCAAACCGCATAACAACATACGTTGTTCCCTTTGTCATCGGTATGTTACTTGCCCGAGATTCGATCATCGGTATCCAATACCTAGTTCAATCTAGATGCTTGGCAAGTCTCTTTACTCGTTCCGTAATACATCATCTCGCAACTAACTTATTAGTTGCAATGCTTGCAAGGCTTATATGATGTGTATTACCGAGAAGGCCCAGAGATACCTCTCCGAGAATCGGAGTGACAAAACCTAATCTCGAAATACGCCAACCCAACATGTACCTTTGGAGACACCTGTAGTACTCCTTTATAATCACCCGATTACGTTTGACGCTTTGGTAGTATCCAAAGTGTTCTTCCGGTAAACGGGGATTGCATAATCTCATAGTTACCGGAACATGTATAAGTCATGAAGAAAGCAATAGCAATATACTAAACGATCAAGTGCTAGGCTAACGGAATGGGTCATGTCAATCACATCATTCTCCTAATGATGTGATCCCATTAATCAAATAACAACACATGTCTATGGTTAGGAAACATAACCATCTTTGATTAATGAGCTAGTCAAGTAGAGGCATACTAGTGACTATATGTTTGTCTATGTATTCACACATGTATCATGTTTCCGGTTAATACAATTCTAGCATGAATAATAAACATTTATCATGAAATAAGGAAATAAATAATAACTTTATTATTGCCTCTAGGGCATATTTCCTTCAGTCTCCCACTTGCACTAGAGTCAATAATCTAGTTCACATCATCATGTGATTCAACACTAATATTCACATCTCGTATGTGATTAACACCCATAGTTCACATCACATGTGACCAACACCCAAAGGGTTTACTAGAGTCAATAATCTAGTTCACATCGCTATGTGATTAACACCCAAAGAGTACTAAGGTATGATCATGTTTTGCTCGTGAGAGAAGCTTAGTCAACGGGTCTCATACATTCAGAGCCATGTATGTATTTTGGTAAAATTCTATGTCTACAATGCTCCGCGAGCTACTCTAGCTAATTGCTCCCACTTTCAATATGTATCTAGATCGAGACTTAGAGTCATCCATATCTGTGTCAAAACTTGCATCGACGTAACTTTTTACGCATTTAACCTTTTATCACTTCCATAATCGAGAAACATATCCTTATTCCACTAAGGATAATTTTGACCCATTGTCCATTGATCTACTCCTAGATCACTATTGCACTCCTTGCCAAGCTTAGTGGTAGGGTATGCAATAGATCTGGTACACAGCATGGCATACTTTATAGAACCTATGGCTGATGCATAGGGAATGACTTTCATTTTCTTTCTATTTTTTGCCGTGGTCGGGATTTGAGTCTTACTCAATTTCACACCTTGTAACACAGGCAAGAAACACTTTCTTTGACTGTTCCATTTTGAACTACTTTAAAATCTTGTCAAGGTATGTACTTATTGAAAAAACTTATCAAGTGTCTTAATCTATCTCTATAGATCTTGATGCTCAATATGTAAGCAGCTTCACCGAGGTCCTTCTTTGAAAACTCCTTTCAAATACTCCTTTATGCTTTGCGAGAATAATTCTACATTATTTTCGATCAACAATATGTCATTCACATATACTTATCGAAATGTCAGTAGTGCTCCCACTCACTTTCTTGTAAATATAGGCCTTTCCAAAAGTCTGTATAAAACCATATGCTTTGATCAACACATCAAAGCGTATATTCCAACTCCGAGATGCTTGCACCACCATTGATGGATCATTTGGAGCTTGCACATTTTGTTAGCTCCTTTAGGATTGACAAAATCTTCTCGGTTGCATCATATACAACTCTTCTTTAATAAATCCATTAAAGAATGTTGTTTTGACATCCATTTGCCAGATTTCATAAAATGTGGCAATTGCTAATATGATTCGGACAGACTTAAGCATCGCTACGGGTGAGAATGTCTCATCGTAGTCAACCCCTTGAACTTGTCGAAAAACTTTTGCAACAAGTCGAGCTTTGTAGATAGTAACACTACTATCAGTGTCCGTCTTCCTCTTGAAGATCCATTTATTTAACTTGACTTGCTGATCATCGAGCAGGTCAACCAAAGTCCATACTTTGTTCTCATACATGGATCCTATCTCAGATTTCATGGCCTCAAGCCATTTCGCGGAATCTGGGCTCATCATCGCTTCCTCATAGTCCGTAGGTTCATCATGGTCTAGTAACATGACTTCGAGAACACGATTACCGTACCACTCTGGTGCGGATTTTACTCTGGAAGACCTACGAGGTTTGGTAGCAACTTGATCTCGTAGTTTCATGATCATCATCATTAACTTCCTCACTAATTGGTGTAGGAATCACTAGAACTGATTTACGTGATGAACTACTTTCCAATAAGGGAGAAGGTACAATTACCTCATCAAGTTCTACTTTCCTCCCACTCACTTCTTTTCGAGAGAAACTTCTTCTCTAGAAAGGATCCATCTTAGCAACGAAAAACTTGCCTTCGGATCTCTGATAGAAGGTGTACCCAATAGTAACCTTTCGGTATTCTATGAAGACGCACTTCTCCGATTTGGGTTCGAGCTTATCAGGTGAAAACTTTTTCACATAAGCATCACAACTCCAAACTTTTAAGAAACGACAGCTTAGGTTTCATCGTTAAACCATAGTTCATATGGTGTCGCCTCAACGGATTTAGATGGTGCCCTATTAAACGTGAATGCAGTGTCTCTCTAATGCATAACCCCAAAACGATATTGGTAAATCGGTAAGAGACATCATTGATCGCACCATATCAAAATAAAGTACGGTCACGACGTTCGGACACACCATAACGTTGTGGTGTTCCAGGTGGCGTGAGCTGTGAAACTATTCCACTTTGTTTTAATTGAAGACCAAACTCGTAACTCAAATATTCATCTCCACGATCATATCGCAGAAACTTTATTTTCTTGTCGAGATGATTTTCTACTTCACTCTGAAATTCTTTGAACTTTTCAACTATTTCAGACTTAGGTTTCATCAAGAAGATATACCCATATCTCGCTCAAATCATCTTGTGAAGGTCAGAAAATAACGATACTTGCCATTTAGCATCAACACTCATTGGATCGCATACATCGGTATGTATTATTTCCAATAAGTCAAGATATCTCGCTCCATTGTTCCTAACAACGGAGTTTCAGTCATCTTGCCCAAAAGGCACGGTTACAAGCATCAAATGATTCATAATCAAGTGATTCCAAAAACCCATCAAGATGGAGTTTCTTCATGCGCTTTACAATCGATATGACTCCAAACGGCGATTACCACAAATACGGTGCACTATCATTATTAACTTTGCATCTTTTGGCATCAATATTATGAATATGTGTATCACTACTATCGAGATCCAACAAACTATTTTCATTGGGTGTATGACCATTTAAGGTTTTATTCATTTAAACAGAACAACAATTATTCTCTGATTTTAAATGAATAACCGCTTTTGAAAAACTATTTTCATTGGGTGTATGACCATTGAAGGTTTTATTCATGTAAACAGAACAACAATTATTCTTTTGACTTTAAATGAATAACCGCTTGGCAATAAACATGATCAAATCATATTCATGCTCAACGCAAACACCAAATAACATTTATTTAGGTTTAACACTAATCCCGAAAGTATAGGGAGGTGCGATGATGATCATATCAATCTTGGAACTACTTCCAACACTCATCGCCACTTCCCCTTCAACTAGTCTCGCTTATTCTCAGAACTCCTGTTTCGAAAGTTACTAATCTTAGCAACCGAACAAGTATCAAATACTGTGGGAAACTATAAACACTAGTAAGGTACACATCAATAACCTGTATATCAAATATAACCTTGTTCACTTTGCCATCCTTCTTATCCACCAAATATTCAGGGGTAGTTCCGCCTTCAAAGGTGACCAGTTCCATTGCAGCAAAAGTATTTAGTCTCGTGCCTAGGTCCAGACTTGGGCTTCTTCACTCGAGCAACAACTTGCTTGCTGTTCCTTTTGAAGTTCCTTCTTCCTTTGCCCTTTTCCTTGAGACTAGGGTCTTGTCAACCATCAACACTTGATGTTTTTCTTGATTTCTACCTTCGCCGATTTTAGCATCGCCAAGAGCTCGAGAATCTTTTTTCGTCATCCCTTGCATACTATAGTTCATCACGAAGTTCTAGTAACTTAGTGATGGTGACTAGAGAATTTCGTTAATCACTATCTTATCCGGAAGATTAACTCCCACTTGATTCAAGCGATTGAAGTACCTGGACAATCTGGAGCACATGCTCACTGGGTTGAGCGATTCTCCTCCATCTTTTAGCTATAGAACTTGTTAGGCACTTCATATCTCTCAACTCGGTATTTGCTTGAAATATTAACTTCAATTCCTGGAACATCTCATATGGTCCATGATGTTCAAAAATGTCTTTGAAGTCCCGATTCTAAGCCGTTAAGCATGGTGCACTAAACTATCAAGTAGTCATCATATTGAGCTAGCCAAACGTTCATAACATCTTCATCTGCTCATATTGAGCTAGCCAAACGCTCATAACATCTGCAGACCGCTTCCTCGCAATAGGTCTGTCACCTAGCGGTGCATTAAGGACATAATTCTTCTCTGCAGCAATGAGGATAAACCTCAGATCACGGATCCAATCCGCATCATTGCTACTAACATCTTTCAACACAATTTTCTCTAGAACATATCAAAATAAACATATGAAAGCAACAAACATTGGGAAGCAACAACGCGAGCTATTGATCTACAACATAATTTGCGAAATACTACCAGGACTAAGTTTATGATAAATTTAAGTTCAATTAATCATATTACTAAAGAACTCCCACTTAGACAGACATCTCTCTAGTCATCTAAGTGATCACATGATCCAAATCATCTAAACCATAACCGATCATCACGTGAGATGGAGTAGTTTTCAATGGTGAACATCACTATGTTGATCATATCTACTATATGATTGGCGCTTTCGACCTTTCGGTCTCTCCGTGTTCGAGGCCATATCTGCATATGCTAGGCTCGTCCAAGTTTAACCTGAGTATTCTCAAGCGTGGTGCAAAACTGGCTTGCACCCGTTGTAGATGGACGAGAGCTTATCACACCCGATCATCATGTGGTATGCAGGCACGATTTAACTTTGGCAACGGTGCATACTCGTGGAGAACACGTCTTGATAATTTTAGTGAGAGATCATCTTAAAATGCTACCGCCAATCAAAGCAAGATAAGATGCACAAAGGATAAACATCACATGCAATCAATATAAGTGATATGATATGGCCATCATCATCTTGTGCTTGTGATCTCCATCTCAAGCACCGTCGTGATCACCATCGCCACCGCGCCGACACCTTGATCTCCATCGTAGCATCGTTGTCGCCTCGCCAACTATTGCTTCTCGACTATCGCTACCGCTTAGTGATAAAGTAAAGCAATTACATGGCTTTTGCATTTCATATAATAAAGCGACAACCATATGGCTCCTGCCAGTTGCCGATAACTCGGTTACAAAACATGATCATCTCATACAATAAAATATAGCATCACGTCTTGACCATATCACATCACAACATGCCCTGCAAAAACAAGTTAGACGTCCTCTACTTTGTTGTTGCAAGTTTTACGTGGCTGCTACGAGCTGAGCAAGAACCGTTCTTACCTACGCATCAAAACCACAATGATAGTTTGTCAAGTTGGTGCTGTTTTAACCTTCGCAAGGAACGGGCGTAGCCACACTCGGTTCAACTAAAGTGAGAGAGACAGACACCCGCCAGTCACCTTTAAGCACGAGTGCTCGCAGAACGGTGAAACCAGTCTCGCCAGAAGCGTCACGCTGTAATGTCGGTCCGGCCGCTTCATCTCACAATACCGCTGAACCAAAAGTATGACATGCTGGTAAGCAGTATGACTTGTATCGCCCACAACTCACTTGTGTTCTACTCGTGCAAATAACATCAACGCATAAAACCAGGCTCGGATGCCACTTTGTTGGGGAACGTAGTAATTTCAAAAATTTCCCTACGCACACGCAAGATCATGGTGATGGCATAGCAACGAGAGGGGAGAGTATTGTCCACGCACTCGTGAGACCGTAAGCGGAAGCGTTATGACAACGCGGTTGATGTAGTAAATCGTCTTCACGATCCGACCGATCCAAGTACCGAACGTCACGGCACCTCCGAGTTCAGCACACGCTCAGCTCGATGACGATCCCCGGACTCCGATCCAGCAAAGTGTCGGGATGATTCCGTCGACGACGGCGTGGTGACAATGATGATGCTCTATCGCAAGAGGGCTTCGCCTTAAACTCATGACGATATGACCGAGGTGGAATATGGTGGAAGGGGCACCGCACACGGCTAAGGAACGATCCGTAGATCAACTTGTGTGTCCATGGGGTGCCCCTGCCCCGTGATATAAAGGAGTGGAGGAGGGAGGGCCGGCCCTCTCTATGGCGCGCCCTAGGGGAGTCCTACTTCCCACCGGGAGTAGGATTCCCTTCCTAGTCCAACTAGGAACCCTTCCATGTAGTAGGAGTAGGAGAGAAGGAAAGGGAAGAGAGAAGGAGAAGGAAGGAAGGGTGCGCCTTCCCTAGTCCAATTCGGACTAGTCCAAGGGGAGGGTGCGGCCACTCTTTTGGCCCTTTCTCTCCTTTCCCGTATGGCCCAAAGAGGCCCAATACGAATTCCGTAACTCTCCGTACTCCCAAAAATACCGAATCACTCGGAACCTTTCCGAACTCCGAATATAGTCGTCCAATATATCGATCTTTACGTCTCGACCATTTCGAGACTCTCGTCATGTCCCCGATCTCATCCGGACTCGAACTCCTTCGGTACATCAAAACTCATAAACTCATCATAAACTGTCATCGTAACGTTAAGCGTGCGGACCCTACGGGTTCGAGAACTATGTAGACATGACCGAGAACTATTCTTGGTCAATAACCAATAGCGGAACCTGGATGCCCATATTGGTTCCTACATATTCTACGAAGATCTTTATCGGTCAAACCGCATAACAACATACGTTGTTCCCTTTGTCATCGGTATGTTACTTGCCCGAGATTCGATCGTCGGTATCCAATACCTAGTTCAATCTCGTTACCGGCAAGTCTCTTTACTCGCTCCGTAATACATCATCTCGCAACTAACTTATTAGTTGCAATGCTTGCAAGGCTTATATGATGTGTATTACCGAGAAGGCCCAGAGATACCTCTCCGACAATCGGAGTGACAAAACCTAATCTCGAAATACGCCAACCCAACATGTACCTTTGGAGACACCTGTAGTACTCCTTTATAATCACCCGATTCGTTGTGACGTTTGGTAGTACCCAAAGTGTTCCTCCGGTAAACTGGGGTTGCATAATCTCATAGTTACCGGAACATGTATAAGTCATGAAGAAAGCAATAGCAATATACTAAACGATCAAGTGCTAGGCTAACGGAATGGGTCATGTCAATCACATCATTCTCCTAATGATGTGATCCCATTAATCAAATAACAACACATGTCTATGGTTAGGAAACATAACCATCTTTGATTAATGAGCTAGTCAAGTAGAGGCATACTAGTGACTATATGTTTGTCTATGTATTCACACATGTATCATGTTTCAGGTTAATACAATTCTAGCATGAATAATAAACATTTATCATGAAATAAGGAAATAAATAATAACTTTATTATTGCCTCTAGGGCATATTTCCTTCAACTACCTCACAGGAGCAGCGGCATCATGGTGGGAAAATTTCCTACACATGCACCCCAATGAGAATAACATCACCTGGAAGAATTTAAAGAATGTTTTCGTGGGGCGATATCCCCAAAAAAGCGTTATGAAAATCAAGAAGAGGGAGTTTGATGACCTCAAGTAGAGGGCATGACGGTGACCGAGTACAACAGTCTCTGCTTACTCAGTTATCTCGTTACGCCAACGTAGAGAGCTCATGACGGAAAATAAGAAGATGGAAAAAATCACGACGGTCCGGCACCAGCGCTTAAATGCCAGCTGGTCGTATACACCTTCCTGCATTTCAAAACACTGGTGGATAAGGCTATTACCTTGGAAAATGAGCGACCTGACTTGGAGGATTTCATAGCGCCAAAAGGATCAGACTACTCTTGCTCGCAACCACAAGAGCAAGACGGATTTTCGTAAAGGTGGGGCACACAAACCCACGCATAACCGTTTTTCACGCCAAATCAAGAATTTCCATGCAAGGGACAAGGAATTCACATATCGCCTAAAGCATTACTTGCTACGCTTTGGAGAAGAAGGACACTATGCCAAGCAAAGGCCCAAGCCAAGGAACTTGGCCCCAAAGCCGAACAACGGTGGCAATAATTCAACGCCAAGCAAAACAACTTCAACCCCAATAACAACCACAAGAAGGGTCACTTGAACCACGTGATCAGAGAGGAAGCCTGAATGCCGGATATCGTGATACTTGCAGTGCGTTCCCTCGCCAACACAATACCTGCCACGGTTTTGTTTGATTCTCGAGCTTCTCACTCGTTCATTTCAAAGAGATTTGCTTTGCAAAATGATTTTTCGATGCTTCCTTGGAAAAATCCATGATCATCAAGTCCCACAGGGGTTAAGCAAGTTACTCAGAATTACTGCCAAGGTGTGGTTATTGATCTTGAAGGATTGAAGTTTCATGCAAACCTCATCGTATTGGAAAATAAGGGACTGGATGTTATCCTAGGTATGGACTGGTTAACTACCAACAAAGGATTTATTGACTGCTTCAACCGGACGGTAATTCTTACCCATCATCACGGGAAGAAAATAAAAGTTTCAGCTCAAGAAAGACAAATATCACGGCAACCAAGGTTGAACAAGGTGGACGTTTCAGAGTTGAACAGAGTCCCAGTGATATGTGAGTTTCGACGTATTTCGAAGAACTACCAGGCATGCCACCGCACCGGGAAATAGAATTCAACATTGAACTAGCACGGAACCACCCCCATTTACAAGAAACCATATAGAATGGCACCATCCGAGTTGGTAGAATTAAAGAAGCAAATAAAGGAATTACTGGACAAAGGATTTATACGAGCCAGCTCCTCACCTTGGGGTTCACCAGTTTTATTTGCCAAGAAAAAGGATGGGAAACTGAGATTGTGTATAGACTATCGAGCACTCAACATGGTCACTATCAAGAACAAATACCCGATGCCACAGATAAATGATTTATTTGACCAGCTCGCTCAAGCCAAGGTTTTCTCAAAAATTGACTTAAGGTCGGGATACCATCAATTAAAAGTACGAACAGAATATATCCCCAAGACAGCCTTCACCTCTAGATACGGGTTGTATGAGTTTACAGTAATGCCGTTTGGACTAACAAACGCCCCCGCATATTTTGTCCACCTCATGAACAAAGTGTTTATGAGATTTATGGACAAATTTGTTGTGGTGTTCATTGATGATATTCTGGTATACTCCGAGACACCAGAAGAACACGCTGAACATCTCAGGATAGTACTAGGAGAACTAAGGAAACATCAATTGTACGCCAAGTTCAGCAAATGTGAATTTTGGCTAAGACAGGTTGGTTTTCTAGGCCACGCATCTTGACCTGTGAAGGTGTTGTCGAGACCCGTAAAAGGTCAAGGTCAGATTTGGTCGGAAACCACCAGCCAAAGATAACTCCGCATTTATGAAGCTTCTTAGGAATGGCGTGATATTACGAAGGTTCTTTGAAGGGTTCTCAACCATAGCAAAGCAAATGACGCAGTTACTCAAGAAGGATAAGAAGTTTGAATGGACTAAAGGTTGCGAGAAAAGTTTCCAAGAACTAAAAAGGAAATTAACGACAGCACCAGTATTGGTTGTGCCAGACATACAAAAAGTTTTGAGGTGTATTGTGACGCATCCGGAAGGGCCTCAAAAGTATTAATGCAAGAAGGCAAGGTAGTCACAGTATGCTTCCAGTGCAACTTCGCAAGCATGAAGAAAATTATCCTACTCATGACACAGGAGTTGGCAGCGGTCATTCATGCACTCAAGGAATGGAGACACTTTTTACTTGGAAATCGCTAGAAATATACACGGACCATAAAAGCCTCAAGTATATTTTCACACAACCAGAACTCAATTTACGACAACGACGCTGGTTGGAATTAGTGAAAGATTATGATGTTGGTATCCACTACCATCCAGGAAAGGCTAATGTAGTGGCAGACGCTCTTAGCCGAAACCCCAGTTCAGGCAACGACAGTCTGCCAGACCTGAGACCTGAATTTCAGCAGGAGTTCGCCAAACTCAACATGGTGATGGTCGTTGAGGGCGAGGTGTCAAATTTGGAAATACAGCCTACCTTAATGGAACAAATTAAGGAGGCTCAAAGATGGGCACCCCAAAGATCGAAGGCATAAAAAGAAAAGTGAGTTTGGGCAAGGCCTCGAGAATTTGTCATAGACGATATAAGGGAATACTATGGTACGGAGATAGACTTTATGCATCAAATATAAAAGACCTCAAACAGCAAATTCTAACCGAAGGCCACATCGCACCATATTCAATCCACCCGGGAGGAACGATTTTGGTAGCACGGTATGAAGAGGGATATAGCCACTTTCATTGCGTGTTGTGATTCGTGTCAGCGCATTAAGGCCGAGCATCAAAAACCAGCAGGGTTATTACAGCCAAACCGGATACCTGAGTGGAAATGGGATGAAATTGGGATGGACTTTATTGTTGGACTACCTCGGTCACAACACGGTAATGATGCCATATGGGTCATCACAGATAGATTAACCAAGGTGGCACATTTCATCCCCGTAAAAACAACCTACACCACTCAGAAGCTTGCTAAGCTTTATCTCTCCCGCATAGTTTGTCCGCTCGAGTCCCAAGACTATAATATCGGACAGAGGCACTCAATTCGTCTCCAGATTTTGGAATCAATTACAACAAGCTCTGGGAACTCAACTGGCGTTCAGTACCGCATACCACCCCCAGACTGATGGACAAACTGAACGCATAAACCAAATTCTAGAGGACATGCTGAGAGCATGTGTCCTCACCTATGGGACCAGTTGGGAAGTAAGCTTGCCATATGCCGAAGTTCAGATACACAACAACAGTTACCAAGCCAGCCTGCAAATGGCACCTTTCGAAGCCTTGTATCGACGGAGATGTCGTACTCCATTGAATTGGTCAGAGACCAGAGACAGCCGTATCTTTGGCCCAGATATGCTCAAGGAAGCTGAGGATAGAGTTAAGCTAACCAGGGACCGACTCAAGACAGCTCAAAGCCGACAGAAGAGCTATTACGATCGAAAACATCGGGGAGTCAATTTTGAACCGGTGAGTATGTGTACCTACGAGTATCTCCTATGAGGGGCCTGCAATGATTCAAAGTTAAGGGAAAGCTAGCACCAAGATTTATCGGACCCTTCTGTGTAGTTGCACGAAGAGGCACGGTAGCCTACCAGCTAGACCTACCCGAAGAACTGTCAGACGTCCACGACGTATTCCACATCTCACAGTTAAGGAAATGTGTGAGCAACCCCGAAAAGCAGGTATCCCATGAGGACATTGATGTACAGCCGGACCTCACTTACAGGGAACGCCCAATAAAAATATTGGAGGAGTCTGAAAGGAGGACCCGTCACAAAACAATCAAGTTTTTCAGAGTTCAGTGGAGCAATCACACCGAGAATGAGGCAACTTGGGAAAGAGAGGATTTTCTTGGACAGAGCACCAACACCTATTTGAGGATCAAATTTGGAAATCTCGGGGAATGAGATTTTTCCTAAGGGGGTAGGTGTTGTGACACTCCAAAAATTTTAATTTGGTTTTCAGCAAATCGTTTGTTTGATTTGAAGGAGGCCATTTAAAATCTTTCCAAAAGCCCCTCCTTCTCAAAAAAAAAATTTCTCCCATGACAAGGATTTTATTTTTATATCTTCCTCAACCTTGGTGTTTGGTTTTAAAAAACCCTCCTTCTCAATAATTTTTTGGAATTTAATTTCCATTAAAAAGAAACCCTATGGGTTTGGGGGCTATTCTTTTGTTCTGCAACCACCCATTGTTTTACCATGCCTCATGTTAAAATTTCTCCCAAAACCCCTCCCTCCACTTTGGGACAAGCCAAACATACTTTTCCAACAAGTTCAACTCATTTTCGAATTTTATATCATTTATTTTATCCCCAAAAATAATTCTGTCTTTTATTTTAAGCCTAGGTGATTTACAAAGGAAGTACCTGATTCCCTTTGAGTTTTGATCTCAAACCAACTCCTCTGGATAGTCCGTAGCACCCCCAACCTAGATCCATCAGGATCCACTCTTCCACAATTCAAAATTTTCAAGTTTCACTCACTGCAAGTTTGGGCCAGATTTGGTAAATTTGGTGAAATTCACATTTTTCCTTCTCCAAAAATTCTACCAAAATTCAGGCAGCCCCCAGGTGCATTGAGAGGCCACCCCACCAAAGATCAGCTCCAGATAAATCCCCCAAATGCCAAAATAATTTCATCGAACACACAGCGAACCATTCTTTGTTCATTTTCGGAGTTCGATGTTTCAAATGACCGGTGTCGGTGTCGTTTCTTCGTGGTCACAAGGCGTCGATCTCACCAAAGGCACTCTCTGGAGCCTTTTGACGGCTCCTTCCTCTTATCCAGTGCCGACGGTCCTTTGGACGACGCCACCGTCGGTGGTGGCGTGTCCGCCGACGCCGGCAAACAACTTCTGATGTGGCAGAGGCAACCGAGGCGGCCAGAGGATCAGCCAGCTTCGGCGCCGTCCAAGACCGCCCAAGCCACCCGAGGCCTCCGCGTGGCCGTCTGCTACTTGCGCATGACGCTGCGGCACTGCCGCGTGGCTTCGAGCAGCGCAGAGCGTGCTCCACCGCCGCCGACGAGCTCCGGCGCTGCCCGTTCCGTTGAACTTGGAGTATCCACCAAGGCGAGTCAAGTTTAGCGCTTAAACCAAACCCGTAGGCCCCCACGGTGATGCCCAGCCCCCTAAACCACCTGACCAACCGTTGCACCGCCGTAATCGTCGCCGGAGATTTCCCGTTCGCGGCCACCGCCTTGGATCATCTATAAAAGGAGGTCCCGAGATTGTTCTCGACCCCGCACCACCACTCCACCTCACCAGAGCCCCGCCAAGCCACCAGGAGGTCCCCGAGGAGGTCTCCTTCCCCGACTCCGGCCGCCCCAATCCGCCTCGGGCTCCGGCTTGATCCACTCAGGTGAGGCCACCTCCGACCCCAAAACCACGTCAGCAGCCCTCTGGTGCACCCAGTGTTCTAACCCGAGCCTCAATTGCCTGTGTAGACCTCCCCGACGAGATCCACCAACGCCCGAACCACCACCCGCCGGAGTTGAGACTGCCGTCGACGTGGTGCTCGCCGTCGACCAACCCCACCACCCACAGGTGCGGAAGGACCCAAGGAACCCGTAGGTACCACCCACTCCTCCTAACTCGCCGTGGATCGCCGCCGGCGACCACCGCAGCTCTCGTGCGCCGGTGACTTTGTTTCAGAGTTTAAAGCCGACGGGTGGGACCCCCCGTCAGCTTTTCTTCTTTTGAAGCGTTTTCGAAAACGCCGGCAAAATCGCTTTCAATCTGAAACGTTTTACATCTTTTTACATTACGCCGCCTAGAAACTTTCTCGTTTCATTCTGAGACAAGTCCACAGGCTAAATCTTTAATAACTTTAAATGTAAAAATGATTTTTGATTGATTCTTTTTCTGTCACCTTTATTTTTCTGTCTAGTTTTTTTTATCATATTTATTTGAAAAATATTTGGAACACCTTTTTTTTGTGCACACATGGTATTTACGTTAGTACGTATTTTCTTATACCGTAGATACCGGAGGAGGTGACGGAACCGCGAACTTCACTGAGCTAGACTCTGACTACTCCGAACCAGGCAAGCATGTTTGAACCTTTGATATGATGAGTGTTTTGAATGTTTGCATTGGGTAGTTAGTTTCATGGCATGTTCATAAACCTTTGCAGTAAGTGTTATATTGCATGCAAAGCTGAGGCAAGTGAGCTTCGAAACTCCATATGTTATTTGATGTGAGTTTGCATGATCATGTGATGACATGAGAGGGGGTGTCGGTGTGAAAACCGGCGGATCTCGGGTAGGGGGTCCCGAACTGTGTGTCTAGGCGGGTGGTAACAGGAGACAAGGGACACGTTGCTTTTACCCAGGTTCGGGCCCTCTCGATGGAGGTAAAACCCTACTCCTGCTTGATTAATATTGATGATATGGGTAGTACATGAGTAGATCTACCACGAGATCAGAGAGGCTAAACCCTAGAAGCTAGCCTATGGTATGATTGTTGTTCGTCCTACGGACTAAAACCCTCCGGTTTATATAGACACCGGATAGGGTTAGGGTTACACAGAGTCGGTTACATTGGTAGGAGATATACATATCCGTATTGCCAAGCTTGCCTTCCACGCCAAGGAAAGTCCCAACCGGACACGGGACGAAGTCTTCAATCTTGTATATTCATAGTCCAAGAGTCCGTACGGCGATTTATAGTTCGGCTATCCCGGACACCCCCTAGTCCAGGACTCCTCAAAGAGCCTGAACCAGGCTTCAATGACGACGAGTCCGGCGCGCATATTGTCTTCGGCATTGCAAGGCGGGTTCCTCCTCCGAGTACTTCATAGAAGATTTTGAACACAAGGACAGTGTCCGGCTCTGCAAAATAATTTCCACACAACACCGTAGAGAGAATAATATCTACACAAAATCAATCTGGCCGACGTATTCCGTGGCGTGCCATCACGCCTACGGCCAAGTCTTTATTCGAATTGTTTTTACTTGCACGCCTCAATGCGTTTAGCGAGGCGGTTTCTTGGCACGTCTTGTCAAGGCAGAGATCGTGTCCCCTTATTCCGGGATTCTCATCAATACGGACGTGGGTAATTCCAACGTGCGTTAGCGCACGCCTCCTCTATCGGCCGAGTCCCAATCGGCCACGGGAGGGCTCTTGGTATTCAACCTCTTTATAATGAGACCAAGGCCCGCCTCCTTTCTTTCAATCTTAATCGAATCGCCTCGCTCGAGTTCCAACACCCAAAGCTTCAGATTTAGGCACTTGGACCTTCGAGGATGTCCGCTCCGACCTGCGAGGCGGTGGATGCCTTCCTCCGCCACGGAAGAAGACGTGCTAAGGCTGAGAGAGGCGCCAGGTATCTAACCAGCGAAATTTCGCATAGGCTGCCTGCTCCAGGGCAGGTCGTTCCTACTCCCGAGCCCGGCGAGAGTGTGGTGTTCGTATATCACTTTCTTCGGGGTTTAGGTTTCCCGATGGACCCCTTTGTGCGGGGGCTCATGTTTTATTATGGGCTGGAATTCCATGACTTGAATCGAGTCCATCCTCCACATCTCGTCATTCATCGTCGTATGTGAAGCCTTCCTCCATGTTACCCCTCACTTTGGATTGTGGCTCAAGACCTTCAAGGTGGAGCCGAGGAGGATCGAGGGGCAACAAGCAGAGTGTGGAGGGGCAGTCAAAAGCAAGTGTGCTGATGCTCCGTGGCCCGAGGGCTCTTTTCAAGAGGAGCTTGGTTTGTGGCAACGGGAGTGGTTCTATACCACCGCCTCCTGTGGGCACCAAATGGAGTGGCGCTACCCGCCTTCCGCTCAGAGTCCACCACAGCGGCTGGCATCACGGGTTAGCCGAGGGCTCGTGGGGGTGCGCCCAAGGACGTTCCTCTGTTGCAGGGCCGTGTCGAGATCTCCAGAAGCGAGATCAATCTGGTCGTGTGGCGCAGAGTTATGCTAATTGGCGCGCTTTCTCGCCTGGCGAAAGCGCCGCCTCCGTTTGTGGGAGTTCAATCCAGAGGGACCACGAAGCTCTCCAACATTTTATGGGTGCAACGCCGTGGAGATGTATAAACTGTTCTTGGATCACAAGAGAAGTGTCCGGACTTGGCCGAGGACGCAGGACTAAGCTGCAATCGCTCAGATACTCAAGTAAGTAGTCCTATAACCGGACAGGCTGTTCATTCATTTATCATATATAGGCGCTTTAAAGGGAGCCGTTTCTTGAACAGAGTGGATAGCCAAGGCAAAGTTGATAAGGTGTCCGGCCTCCTCCAGAGAGCACACGGACCCTATCTTTGACATCAAGATGTTGAAGGTCGCGCCTTTTGAAGAAGGCGAAGGGGGGGAGCCGGAAGCAATCGCATCTGAAGGAGGTATTCAAGGAAGGAGGAATCGAGGATCCTACCTTCCCGAGGGAGGAGAGGACCGCCTCAAGACCCGGAAGCCAAGGCCTCAAAGCGGGAAAGAAATCTTGGCGGACAGTCCGTGGCTTGGGAAATCCCAACCGCACTATTTCCCCAAGGGATCAGCCCTCAATGAGCCGTAAGTAAAAAGAAGGGGTCTTGTGAATAAAGGATATCCTGTGTTTATTTAGAAGATAACCGAAGTTGTACCTTGTAGTTCGGATCTCAGCCCTTCTCAGGAGAGCTCATCTTCGGGGATCTTCGTCTGAAATGATGGAGAGCAAAACGCCTCCACCTATCGGCGCCTTCATGTGAAGCGGGGACCACGAGGTGTCGCCAAATCACGGAGGGTTTCTGAACCGGCCGTGAGTCGGAAGGTCCGGCGCCAATCGGGCGCACGCAGTCGGAGGAGTGAAGGACCTGCTTGGGCGAGTGTCTATCTCGGAAGATCGCCGTGCACTAATGGCTAGGGTGATTGAAAGAATTGCATCCGCCGAGAGCGGATTGCACGGAAACCACCGAAGTTCTTCGACGGGTTTGAGGTACGAGAAAAAGATGATGTACCTTCTCGACGCTTATGCATATAGAATGCGCCCTGTATAGATAGTAGCCCCTGAGACTCGGTATGGTGTCAAAACTGACAGCGTGCCGAGGATCATAATCTCAGTACTAACATATTGCCCTTCCTATATAGGTGGCGGGGTGTCCGGTGGCTAGCCGGACTGACGAATTTGCCGAACTAGAGCGGCGTCTTGACGAGGCTGATGCGGACATCACGCTGGTCAATAAACGGTTTGACGAGTCACAAGGTATGCGACTCCTCCGCGGGCACCTGGTAAGGGAGCTTGACGCCCATTCCTTATTATTTGTATGCTTTGATGCAGATGGCGCTGCTGCCGTGGAGAGGCTGCGGGCGGAACGCGCCCAAGCTAAAGAGCAAGCCCGAAATAGTATGTCGGGATTTGCTTTAAAGCGGCGAAGAAATTTGAAGGCGAAACGGGCTGCTCCACTGCGAAGCAAAGAGGAGATGGCGAAATGGCCGTAAAGTTGAAGAATGCTACCGACCGTTGCTGGGTTCTTGAAAAGGAACGACAAGCGGAACAAGAGGGCCTAAACAAGGCCACCGCGGAAGCCAAGGATGTTCACTCTGCGATGAGAGCTATGAAAGAGGAGCTACGGCAGGCCGAAGAAATTGCGACTGGAAAGCCTTTTCTGCTGCGGAGGAGATATACGGATCCAAAGTATGCTCAGTTGGATAAGCTGTGGAGTTCGGAGGATGCTTATCTGGACTTAGCGGCGAGCGCTGCGGACGCGATTGAGAACTTCCGAGGACAGAAGTGTCACTGAATGTAAGAGCTATTTTGGTCGAAATTCCATAGTCGGAGCGCCCTTCTTCCGCTGGCCGATCGGTTGGCGAATGGGCCAAACTGAATCGATTATCTGGACTTGCCATGAAGCATGTCGTGACTCATTTGTGGCCAGCGAACCCCACCAAGAGTTATTTTGGCTTAGTGCAGCAGTTCCTTGGTGCGGTACCGCCAGATCAATGCAATGAAGCTGTCGGCGTGCTGTATTGAGGGAAGCCTTGGATGGCTCTTGCCCGTGTCAAGACATATGGGCGGAGATGAAGGCCACCGACGTTGCATCCCCGAGATTTGGACAGAAGCTGAGTACCGCCGAGCACTATTTTGAGGAAGTCTGCAGGCGCTCGTTTAATAGAGACGCGATGCTCGAAGGATGTTATGTTTGAATGACATGTGTAATTTTATGAAACATCGTTTCGATTTAATGTAAGAGCTTTTTATACTTGTGCCTTCAAGTAGCAAACTACCTCGTGTGCGGCCGTTAATGTATATGTGTATATAACCTGAAAGATGGCAGTCCTTGGCTTCAGCCCCCACGCACAAAGTGTGGGGGTGTTTGCAAAAAGGCGATTTTCACACTTAACCCAACGCTCTTGGTCCTCAGAGAGGAGGTGATAAGCGTAGCAAACTAGGCAACCGGACTATAATGCTTTATCACTTTCACTTAGCCATAGGGGTTCGAAGGTGGGGCTACGATATAGCCTCTGGGGGCACCGCACTCTCCCGAATGCGGGGTGCATATGTGCTCGATCGAAACGGTCCTTCGCCTATGCGGAGGAATTCTAAACATTCCGTGGGTCATCGAGTGGTTGACCAGGTCTCACGCTACATCATGACAGTCAGTTTTCGGCTTTCTCTCGAGGTGCTCACCAGGCGAACCGGGCACAATGTCGCGGCAGCTTCTCCACAGTGCCGCGTTAGCCGATGAAACGGGCGTAAGGCAGCAAAACACGGTGAGCCGGGCAAACCCAACATTTGACCAAAGACATGATTCGGAGCTGATGCATATAAGGCCTAACTCGAGACGCCGAACACTCCCTAAGGTATTCGGTCTTTATAAAGCGGGCGTAACAATGCCCTAAGCCCCAGTGTCAGTGCAGCGCAAAAAATTCCGACACGGCCCGATGCCAAAACGCCAGCCTCCTCCTCGGTTATAGCGAGAAACCGGGGATGTATATCAACAAGAGACAGTAAAAAAGGTTTACGCGAGGTCTTAATACGAAAAGAATCCTTATAACGGTCCTCATCGCGTCTGCGCCAGGTGTCTCCGTTGCAGCCGTATCACGGACGGGTGTAGCACGGTGTTCATCTGTGAAAAAGAAGAACTTAGTCTGAAAAAGAAAAAAATATCATGCGGAAATGTAATTGGAAATAATCATAGTACGATTCAAAAATGAATAAAATTGAGCTTTATTGTCTCTCTGTGTACATGCATGGAGCCCCTTGTAAGGGGGGTACGCGACTAGTGAGCATTATGTTTATTTATGCCGGACTCGCCTAACCGTGTCCGGGGTCTGAACGACCTGCTTTAGACGCTTTTGGCCAGTAAGGCCGTATTATTGTGAGGCTGTTAAGGCAACAGCACATTCTTTCCTTAAAGGATGCGCACGGCTTCCCTTAATGAAATGATGCCTCGTGGACCGGCATTTTAAGTTTGAGAGATGCATAGTGCGGTATTGCGTTAAAAGCGGGCGAAAGCTTGGCGCCTCAAAGAGTGCTTGATGGCTACTTCTGAATGGGGCGATGTGGAAGACCAACTTTTCGACGGAAGTTGTCGGGTGAGCGAACATAACTTCCAAAGAGTAGGGAGCCCGTACAATGGGCGTAAATGCTCGGCGTGATTCCTTGGAAGGAAGTGTTGCTATGGCTAATCCTGCTTTGGGTCTATCCCCATGTTGCGGATTGTGTCACGATATAGCAGGTTTAAATCAACGCTGCCGCTGTCCATTAGGACTTGCGTAAATTGAAGACCGTCGATTATAGGTTCTAGTATCAAGGCAGTCCATCCTGCGCCCGGATACTTTCGAGTAGTCTTGATGGTCGAAAGTGATTGGTTTTGACAACCAGTGTTGGGACTCATTTGAGGGTGAAGCGTGCGGTAGCGTAATTCAATGGGCGCCATTTATTTTCCCCTTTGTTACTTGAAGTAAGTTTACTATTTTGACCTCTTGTGGGAAGTTCTTTTGGTTTCGGTGCTTTCTGCTTGTGGGGTTCGTCATCGTCTTCGCTTGCAGCGCCGAGCCCTTGTGTTCGGGCGTTGAGTCTCACGGATTGCTTGAAGACCCAACAATCTCTGTGGGTATGGTTTGCGTGCTTCCCGAGTACTGTGGATTTGACATATCCTGTCCCGTGATTTTGTTTAAGTTGGATATCTCATCGCTGTTATCCTTAAGGGCAGTTTTTGTTGTTCTGCCGTGAGCTTTTGAATCTGGCGTTGACTACTGCACTCTTTGGACTGTTCCCCTTAGTCCGGCGCTGGTCCTTGCTGCGTCGTGGTTTCCCCTTTCCATCTCTGACTTCGGATGTACTTGGGTCGCTGGTACTGCATCTTGCTAGCCAGCTATCTTCTCCCGCGCAAAAGCGGGCCATGAGGCTTGTTACCGCGGCCATTGTTCTTGGTTTTTCCTGGCCAAGGTGTCTGGCGAGCCATTCGTCTCGGACGTTGTGTTTAAAGGCTGCTAAGGCTTGATTGTCCGGACGATCGACTACTTGGTTCTTTTTGGTGAGGAACTGTTCCGAATTTTCGGGCTGACTCACCGGGCTGTTGGGTTATGTGACTTAAATCGCCCTGCGTCCGGAGGTCGGACATAGGTTCCCTGGAAATTGGCCCGAAAAGCATCCTCAAGCTCTTCCCAACTACCAATGGTGTATTCGGGGAGGCTTTAAGCCAATGCCGGGCTGGCCCTTTGAGCTTGAGGGGTAGGTATTTTATGGTGTGGGGATCATCTCCTCTTGCCATGTGTATGTGGAGGATGTAATCCTCAATCCAGACTCCAGGGTCTGTAGTTCCATCGTATGCCTCTATGTTTATGGGTTTGAATCCCGCTGGGAATTCATGATCCAGCACCTCATCGGTGAAACATAGAGGGTGCGCGGCGCCCCTGTATTTGGGTATGCCGTGATGTTCGGACACTTGACGTGTTGTACCGCTTTGGTCGGAGCTTGCTCTCTTGGCCCGTAGATGGACCTAATCGGGCCATCCTTTTGCTCGGATCGCATGGCAGATTATGTGTGGCGCCTCTTGCCGCTCTATTCTTGTTATGTGGTCGTCTCATCCGACCGGGCGGCCTTTTCTCTGCTTTTTGATTGCGGGGGCTCTAAGGCCTCCTCATCCAGTTCGCAGTAGTTTGCGCTTTGGGTAGCTCTTTGTTTGGCGCATCGTCGCCGTATTTGTCTCCGGGTGTTGAGTACCTTGCTCCATCTGATTCTCGGTGCATCTTCCGCTGTTTTGAGCTTCCGCTTTTGCTTTTTTCAGGCTACGCGCAGCGGGCAACGAGCCTTTGTGGAGGTTCTTCTGCTCCAATGACTTGTCCGTGTGAGATCATCCGGACTGTTATCTTCCCCGGGGCTGGGTTGTTTATCCAAGTTGTCCTGTTCGGACTGTTGTTCGGTGGCGTGTTCGCCGTCCACCGGTTCGACCTGCTTGATGGCTGGGTCTGTGTGGCTGCCGTTTTTGTCGAGGCGGGACTTGGTGCGGCGTTTACGTTGCCGTTTTGACTGCTTTTCGAGGGATTTATCCTTCATAGCGTCCCGTTGTTCCTCGGTGCCACTTCCTTTAGGAGTATCCACCATGTATACATCGTGAGATGAGGCGGCCGTCCGATATCCTATAGGTGCTGGTTCATGTTTATCTCCTACATCGTCGTCCATGCCGTCGATGTCTTCGGAGTTGAAATTGAGCACGTCGTTTAAACTTTCGACAGTGGCTACAAAGTGGGTGGTGGGTGGGCGTCGAATTTCTTCGTCTTCCGCATCCCAACCTTCACGAACATAGTCCGCCAGGCTCTCGACAAAGAGAGAGACTTTAATGAATTCATGTATGTCGCCAAGGGGCCAGTCTTTGGAAGATGTCTATGGGCGGTGAACTCCATAACCGGGCGCCTGGCCGGATTCGACCGGCAGGGGCGCGGAAAGTTCGAGTCCGGAGAGGAGTCCGCACCTCGGAGTCACGGCTCGCAGCGACAGGATGGTGTTCGGCTCAATCGCCAGATGTCGTAGCCCCGAGGCGGTGTCCAACCACTCGCCCTCGATCGGTAAATCGGCTCGAACTAAGGGTCGAGCGGACGCCGGTGCGGCCTCCGTGACACTGCTCGCGGTAGAGCTAGATCATACCCATCGAGATGCGGTCTTGGTAGCGCATGGTACTGTGGCTCGAACCCGTCGAAGATCAAGTCTCAGCGGATGTCAGCCGTGTAGTTCATACTTCCAAATCTGACCTGATGGCAGGGGCGTAGCTTCGATCTGCTCCGGATGGCCAAGCTTAATTGGCCCGCGGCGCAAAGCCGCCGAATCACGAAGATCTGTCCGGGAGAAAAGTCTCACCGGACCACGTCGTTGTTGATGATCGGAAGGAGCCATCGGGCCTAAAGGCGACGGCTACGGAGAAACTCTCAATGAAAGCACCAATGTCGGTGTCAAACCGGCGGATCTCGGGTAGGGGGTCCCAATCGTGCGTCTAGGCGGATGGTAACAGGAGACAAGGGACACGTATGTTTTTACCTGTGTTCGGCCCTCTCGATGGAGGTAAAACCCTACTCCTGCTTGATTAATATTGATGATATGGGTAGTACAAGAGTAGATCTACCACGAGATCGAGAGGCTAAACCCTAGAAGCTAGCCTATGGTATGATTGTTGTTCGTCCCTCTGGACTAAAACCCTCCGGTTTATATAGACACCGAGATAGGGTTAGGGTTACATAGAGTCGGTTACATTGGTAGGAGATTTACATATCCGTATTGCCAAGCTTGCCTTCCACGCCAAGGAAAGTCCCATCCGGACACGGGGCAAGTCTTCAATCTTGTATCTTCATAGTCCAGAGTCCTGCAACGATGATAGTTCGGCTATCCGGACACCCCCTAGTCCAGGACTCCCTCAGGGGGTAAGATGGCAGTGTTGAAGCATGCCAGTCTTATGCCAAACCATTTGACTCCAGTGTCAACGTGAATCAAGTCACGTTACCATCCGTTTCCCTTCCTGTACCACCACATGTTTTCCGCAAGGAATATGGCTTAGTAAGTTGCAAACCTCTTTCCTCGTACACACCAAATACAGAGGCCGTGATGAGGGTTCCATGGCGCTGGATTAAAGCGAGTCATCCGGTCAGGGGGCATGGGTGTTTCCGGTTGGGACCGAGAGGGGGGCACCCCTTAGAGCGTGCGATATAAATTTGATCCCATGCTATTCGAGGTTGTGACCTCCCCGCCTTAGAGTTTTTGTTGAACGTTGCCTAGGGTGATTCCTGGCAGCGGAATGTGGAAATGGTGTGTACTGGTTAGATGTGTTTCTTCTAAGAATCCGTAAATAGAACTAGTCCTTCGTGACTACGGAAATCCGTTGGCTGTGGTTAACTAGTACAAACTCTGCAGAGTAAAAATCATTCGAATAATCCTATCCATGGTCGTAGCATCGCGGTTCAACTTATCTTTGTCGTTGTCGGTCCTAGGTGACAAAACTCCGGTGAACAAACATGAGTGTTAAGCCCGACTAAATGATTATTCCTGTGGATGGACTAACCCGTTTATTATTATGTGCTGTATATTTCCTGTGAGTGATATATCTTCGTGAATTTATTGGATATGAATGATGAAATATAAGCCCTTTCTGTGATGTCGTTCAGACGTCCGACTGTGGCACTCTTGTTATTTAATTCCAATATAAGCCCTTTACGTTATGTCGCTCAGACGTCCGGATCGTGGCATCTACATTATTTATTTTCATTATAAGCCCTTTACGTGATGTCGCCGACGTCCAATCAGCATCACTGTTATTTATTTTCAATATAAGCCCTTTTCGTGATGTCGCTCAGACGTCCGACTGTGGCACCACTGTTATTTACTTTAATTATAAGCCCTTTTCGAGATGTCGCATAGACGTCCGGCGTGGCACGCATCTTGTCATTTACTTTTCAATATAAGCCCTTTATGTGGTGTCGCTTAGACGCCCGACTGCGGCATGTTAAATTCATTTGTTCACCTTTCGAGAGGTTGCTTCAGACACCCGATCGGTTTTCAGTTATTTTGTTGGGATTTCTGGAGGACTACCGCCTGACTTCCTTTTTAAATCATATGGTCGTGCAAGTTCATCATTTAATTGTGCTTTGCTAATTACTCATGACGCATCATGCTTGCATTTGTTATATCTTATGTCCGAACTGTCTTGTAGTACATTCAAAGTACTCACCTGGCTTGTTGATTTGGCCAGATGTTGACGAAGACGATCTCATGGATGAAGAGTTCGATAGCGAGTCCGATGCCTAGAGGAGTCCCAGTCAGTCCCGTGCGAATCCTGGAAATTTGGCCACTTGTACCATATACGCTTCCGCTACCCAAATAAATTCACCGAGCCTCACATTGACGCTCGATGAGCTGCGAGAGTAGGAGTTATTTCATCCACCTCACTGTGACATATCCACCACCACTTTTATTACGAGTCAGTAGTATGCCACCACACCCTAGTATCCTATCCGCCCTTATGTATAATTATCGGCGTGCTTGTAATAAACTGTTGAGCAACCTTAGCTCAACCTTTTAATATATTTAGTACTTCTGGACTTCTGTATCGAGACTTTGTCTACCAGTAAGGAGGACTCTCCTATACTGGAAATAAAAAGATCGGTTTCTCAATAAGTATTTCATTGAAAAACTGGTCGTGACAGTTCAACTCCACAATCTTGTTGGAGGCTCCCAAGTGACACCTAGCCAATCTAGGAGACACCACTCTCCAAGAAGTAACAAATGGTGTGTTGATGATGAACTCCTTGCTCTTGTGCTTCAAATGATAGTCTCCCCACACTCAACTCTCTCTCACAGGATTTGGATTTGGTGGAAAGAAGATTTGAGTGGAAAGCAACTTGGGGAAGGCTAGAGATCAAGATTCATATGGTAGGAATGGGATATCTTGGTCTCAACACAAGTGTAGGTGGTTCTCTCTTAGAAAATGTATGCTGGAAGTGTAGGCACGTTCTGATGGCTCTCTCCATGAATGAAGAGTGGGTGGAGGGGTATATATAGCCTCCACACCAAATCTAACCGTTACACACAACTTGCAAAACTCGGTGGGACCGAATTGATAAACTCGGTCAGACTGATTTAGCAAATCTAGTGACTGTTAGGATTTTCGATGGGACCGACATGCAACTCGGTAGGACCGATATGATTAGGGTTAGGGCATAACGTAATGTCGGTGAGATCGATTACACAAACTTCGGTAGGACCGATTTTGGTAATAAGCTAACCAGGAGAGTTGGTCGAGCAAACTCGGTGAGACCGATTACACAAACTCGATGGGACCGATTTTGGTAATAAGTTAACCAGAGAGTTTGCATTGTAATCTCGGTAGTACTGATTGCACAAACTCGGTGAGACCGATTTTGGTAATGGACATACACAGAGGGATTACAATCCCATCTCGGTGAGACCGAGATCCCTATCGGTGAGACCGATTTGGCTAGGGTTTGTGGCAGTGGCTAAGACATCTGAACTCGGTGGCGCCGGATAGAAAGAATCGGTGAGGCCGAGTTAGACTTTTGGTTTAGGACATATGTGGATGTGAGAAAGTAGTTGAGGGCTTTGGAGCATATCACTAAGCATTTTGAGCAAGTAAGCCATTACAACACCTCATCCCCTCTTGATAATATTGGCTTTCCTATAGACTCAATGTGATCTTGGATCACTAAAATAGAAAATGTAGAGTCTTGTTCTTGGAGCTTGAGCCAATCCTTTGTCCTTAGCATCTTGAAGGGGTTCCACATCCTTTAGTCCATGCCACTCCATTGTTGAACTTGTCTGAAACATACTAGGTAAAAGTGTTAGTCCAACAAGAGATATGTTGACATTAATTACCAAAATCACCCAGGGAGCACTTGTGCTTTCAATCTCCCCCTTTTTGGTAATTGATGACAACATACATCAAAGCTTCAGATAAAGATATAGAGAATAGCAAGTAAAGATTTGGAAAGACATGTAACATGCATAGGCTCCCCCTACATGTATGTAGTCATGTGAATATGGGATACAGAAGCATGTGAGAGCATAACCATGCCAGAGTAGGCAATGTGTTACATGTATCTTGGCTATATCCATCAGAGCAAATGATGTGAATATGGGAAATGTACCTTCATGCTCACGAGTCCTTCTTGCAAACAATATTTACATCAGCAAGAATTCCTCATACACATGATTGTGATGCATATACTTACCTTGTGGTCTTGAGTTGGCTTAGGATGGAATGAACCTGTGAAAATAAGGTTAGATAACACAGATGCACTTACTAGCCAGAGCTAACAGAAAGAACCACAAGAGTACCAAGACTGGGATGACATGTAGAGAGTGAGTACTGAGTACCACATTGGATTATAGACATGTCCCCAAAGGTAAAGATGTGCAATGAATTTAAATAGTTTCTTTCCCTTAGATGTCTTGCTCCCCCTGAATCTAGCATGGGATACTGGGAGAAGATAGGGAACAGAAATTCAGAGCTTAAAGAAACAAATGAACAGAGCTAATGCAAATAAGCACATAGGAACATGTCTTTCCCCTCAAGAAGACATGTGGCATCTCTCCTCTTGAACACCAAGCATCTGGAATCCTTGAAGACTACTCTCCCCTTGAGTATTCTCTCCCCCTAGAGATGTGAGTATTTGTGGGGACCCCGACTCACAAGTCGTGATCACCGAATGCACGTGTACAAAGTGATCCCAGTAGATCAATGCTCACCGAACACACGTAAGCTGAATAACAAGAGTCTTACATCCATACATACCGTCTTACACGAATTATGACCATTATGGTCAAGTCTTACATAGATAAAGCCACAAGGGCTGAACACCAAATAAACTTAAGCAGCGGAAATCTTCATCGATAAGTAGAACCCATGCCATCTACCTTAACCCTACAGGCATTCTGACTGGGACACGACCTAGTTCGCATGATCGTATCCAAAGAACTCTTCTTCGAACTCCTGCTCTTCCATGCCTGGCCAGTTAAATAACCAGTGGCAAGCCAATGAGTACTTTGAATGTACTCGCAAGCAACCCATGATTTGGTCCAAAGTAACAATGCAATTGTACAACAAGTAAGCAACCTAGCTTCACGCTAGTTGGGGTGTCCTATCAACTCGTGAGATATGCATCAATGAACTTGGGTAACCTTGAGAACAGGTTACAGATATCAACATAAATAGAATTTGAATCAAATGCCATGCCTTTCAACATGTCAAGTCACCGCCTTGACACAAATAGTTCCTTTCCACACACACACACATGCACCGAGATTGTAAAATTTCTGGACATAGTTTAAGTAGCACCTCCCAATCATTCCATCCATGACCGTGGACACGGCTATTCGAATAGTTTGACACTGCAAAGGTTAGCGACTTTACCCACAAGATCCGGGAAGCTGTGTCATCCACGATCCCGCAATACCTCAAGTACTCGGGGGAAGCACCCGATGATTACCTTTCCCTAGACGACACTAATATAGGGTCCACTCGTTGATACACGGCCCTCGTGTATAAGAAAAAGATCGTGGGACTCTGCCCTTTTCACATTATTACGCATACACGAAGGGACCAACGGTGTGTCCGGTGCCCTGTGAAACAGTCATGGCCGCCTATTCAAGCACGAGCCCGTCCCGAGAGTGACCTCAAGTCACCCCCGTCACTAGTAATGTGGGCACCATGCTAGTATCAGCCTAAGTAATCAATAATGCCCGTCCCATAATGGGGGGTAGAGTGGTTGCACATGTTTGGTTGGGACGGTAATCACACATAAATCTAATCCATCATTTTACACACACACACGCACACCAAAAGCTCTCTTCGGTACACCACTTCTTCCTCAAGTGGTGACCTTAGTTCAACATCTCCCAAGGGCATTAGGGGCACCCGATGGGTTTTTCGAAAGAACGTAACCTCGAAGAGTTCATGGTACACATGCATCATTATGCATCGACTAGTCTCTTGACAATGCAATCATGAACAAGGTAAGGTCATAAGTAGGGGTATGCATCATGTGGTGGTTCACAACAAGTTTACCACCGTCATATTTCATCATCGATGCAATCGGAAAAAGGGTACCGATGAACAAGAGGTGTGTCATGGTCAAAGGGCTGCTTGCCTTGATTGGCTTGTTCTTCGAGGTCTTCAAATCCTTCTCCCCCTTCTTCTTCAGCTACTTCGTCAAATACAGGATCTAAACATCGCAAGAAAATAACGGAAAAATAAGACAAAGAATAATAAAGCAGAAAAGTCAAAGTGCTCGTAAAAATGTCAACTTATTTTTGTAAAATACTAGGTGAAAACTAAGAAGGAAAAAATCTTAGTTTTGGATTTGGAGTGGCATAACAGGGAAATGGATTTACAAAGGTATATTTAAATGCTTAAAATCACATTTAAATATTTACAAAGGAAGAAAAGGTTGTTGGATTTGAATGAAAGTTGCACCATTAAATAGGTGGGATTTTTACAGAATTTAGGAACTGGAATTATTTCATTTGGATTAATATTTAGTCCAGAGGAATTTTTGTAAGTTTGATGTAAAAAGAAAAGGAAAAATGTTGTGCCACGGGCCGTAAAGGCCACAGCAAAGGCAGCAGCCTGTGGGAATCGGCCCGCGCGAGGCCGCCACGTCGAAGGCGTAAAGGCAGAGTACGCCTTCAACCAACGGGCGAACCGGTGCGCGCGTGTGCATTTTTAAACCTGACGGGTGGGTCCCACCCGTCAGGGTGTGAGGTTGACGGACAGGGCCCTCGACCGTTCCCGGCTGCAAAAGGAGCGGGGAAAAGAGGGGAAAGGGTCAGTGATGCCGCGCGGTTCCAGATCGAGAGAAAACCGGGGCGGAGGAGGCCTGTGCCGCGCGAACGCCGATGAGCCGAGGCGGCGGAGCTCGAGCTTGATCTTGAGCTCGGGAGGCTCTGGAGACCAATGGGTGGTGCGGGAGGTGGGTTAGGAGTGTGGGGGGGGGGCGACATGAGGTGAGACAGGGGCTCGGGGTCGCCTCTTATAGGCTGGCCGAGGTCCACCTTAGGCGTGGCCTACGGGTGCCCGCGGGATCGGCTCGGGTGGCTGTTAGATAGGGAATGGAGGGCTCGGGGGTGTTCGTGGGAGTGGTGTAGGGTGCCCGGGAGAGAGAGGAGGAGCGGGACGAGCTGCGGGCGGGCCACAGGAGCTGCGCAACCATTGGCCAAGCGGGGCGGTGATTTCAGCCCGCGGAAACCCCTTGCAGGAAAGGGAGGAGGGCGCGGAGCAAGTGGGCGGCCTGTGGCGTGGAGCCGACGCCGAGGGGCATCGATCGGGCGACGCAGGGGAGGATCGAGGTGGCCGAGAGGCGCGGGCGTCAACGATCGGGTGCCACCGCCAGCGCTCAGGCCAGCGCGACTTTGGCCGGCATCCAGCGGTTTTCCCGTGGTCTCGCAGCGCATCCACTAGTGTCTGGAGGTTGCAGGGGGCATGGGCAAAAGCTGGGAAGACCCTTGGATGCTTCGGAAAGCTTTGGGGAGAGAAGGAGGCTGAGAGAGCGGGAGGAATCCACTCTCGAGAGAACAAAAATGCGGTTTTCCCCCTCTTCATCATTGCTTCCTCGGGCAGAAAAGCATCCATGTGCTAGAGAGGAACTAGGAGGGGTTGTGGTAAAAAGTAGAGCTTGTGGAGAATAGTGGAAGAGGCTGGAATTTGCATTTTGAAATTCTGCCAAAAGGTGTTTGATGTAGGTTTGGGCAAGTAGATGATTTCCATTTTTCATGAGACTCCAAAAGGTGAAATGGCACATATAATTAGGGCCTTCTACCCATTTTGAGCTCATTTGGGCAAACTTGCGAATGCAACTTTTGTAAACCCTAGAAATTAGCAGAAATGAACTTGTGCAGATCCAGTTGAGTAAATCACTTCTCCTTGGTGCACCACTTGGTGTGGTGGCCTAATTTGGTCATGTGATCATGCTCACAAAAGTTGGGGTCAAGGAGAGAAAGTTGGTAGTACAAAGTTGTTCAAATTTGATTCTGGACAGGGAGTGTTTTGGGGCATTTTGGTGAACAAAAATGACTTTAATTGAGATGAGGCTTTGCAAGGTGATCACAATATGCATTTGTGGCTTGCTGGATTTTCCTTTGATTTTTATGAAAATATTTCCCGTAGAAATATTTCAAATCCTTGAAATGGGCAGGAATGGTTTTGGGAGGTTTTGTCCAATAATTTGAACATGACCATGTGTTGAAACTCTTATATATGGAAAATATATGTCCACTGAGTTTCCCTGATTTTTCCAAAAATATTTTTGAAGCTTTTAAATAATTTTTAACCTATTAAAGACCATTTCTGGCCTAAAGAAAAAGCCTTTAAATAAAATAGGAAAATATCTTTTAAAATTATATTTTTGTGGTTTATGGGAATCCTATATCTAATAGGTTTCAAATATACTCTTTGAAATATTTTTCATACCCCAAATCAAGTACTTGTAGTGCAAACCTCAATTCAGGGGTTTTTGGAAAACCATTTTTTGAAAAAACTATTTGGCCAAATTATTTTTGTAAGAAAATACTATATTGCGCTATACACATGGCATGATCATTGGGCAGAAGTTTGGGGCAAGGAGATGAAGTATATAAGTTGGAGTTGTGTTGACTTTAAGGAGCACCTGAAAACCAACTCCAAATAAAAGCCAAATGATGCAAAAGTTTTTGTTGGTCCAAATTTTCATGCTTTATTAATGCAGATGACATGTTACAAAAACAGGGTGTGACAGACCTACCCCCCTTGCAAGAATCTCGTCCCCGAGATTCCTAAACTAGGCTCTAAAAGAGATCGGGAAACTCGGACCTAAGGTAGTCTTCACGTTCCCAGGTGGCTTCTGCTTCAGTGTGGTTGCTCCACTGGACCTTGAAGTATTTGATGGTGTGGCTTCACAGACGCTGCTCGCTTCATCCAAAATTCGGATGGGCCTCTCACAGTAGGTCAAATCAGGTTGAAGTTCAATGGCTTGGTGATCGACATCTTTGTAGAGATCAGGCTTGTCTGGAACTTGGAGACACTTCCGGAGTTGTGACATGTGGAATACGTTGTGCACATCGGATAGCTTCAGGTGGTAGTTCCAACTGATAAGCCACCTCTCCTCGCCGTGCAATGGATCTTAAAGGGTCCAATGAATCTTAGTGCGAGCTTCCCTTAACGTGGAAACGCTTGGTTCCCTTTAAGGGGGTTACCTGTAGAGGTACACATGGTCTCCGATTAGGAAGTTCACTGCCGACTGACGAGTGTCAAAGATAGGTCTTCTGTCTTGACTTGGCGGTCTTCAGACGCTCTCTGACTAGCTGCACTTGTTCTTCTGCTTCGCGGAGAACATCTGGTCCAAAGACTAGCCCTTCTCTGGTCTCTGACCAATTGAGGGGTGTGCGACACTTGCGCCCATATAACACTTCAAATGGTGCCATCTGGAGACTGGATTGGTTACTATTGTTATAGGAGAACTCAGCTTAACGGAAGACAATCTTCCCACTTAGCTCCATAGGCTAGGACACGAGCTTGGAGCATATCTTCTAGAATCTGATTTACTCAGATTACATCGGCCTCCGATGCCCTGGGTGGAAAGCGATCTTTGAAAAGACAACTTGGTTCCCATGGCCTCTTGGAACTTCTTCCAGAATCTAGAGGTAAACTGGGTTCCTCGATCTGATACAATCTCTTTAGGAACACCATGAAGACTTACAATTCTGTTGATGTATAGAGTCGCCAGCTGGTTGCCATCATAGGTAGTCTTGACAGGAATGAAATGGGCCACTTTGGTCAAATGGTCGACTATAACCCAAATGGAGTCATGACCTTATTTGACCTGGGTAACCCAAAGGACGAAATCCATTCCGACTTTATCCCATTTCCATTTGGGAACCTTGAGTGGTTGGAGCAATCTAGCAGGTCGCTGATGCTCAGCCTTGACCCTTTGGCATACATCACACTTTGCAACATAGGTGGCAATCTCCCTTTTCGTCCCGTACACCGTAATCTTTCCTTCGTGTCCTCGATACATCTTGGTCCCTCCAGGATGGATGGAATACGGGTTTTCATGAGCTTCTTGCAAGATCAGATTCTTGAGCTCAATCTTGTTGGGCACGCAAATGCGATTTCCGAACCACACAACTCCTTGCTCATCCTCTGAGAAACTTGGGGCTTTGCCCGCCTTGATCTTCCTCTTGATGCCTTCAATACTCTCGTGTCCCTTCTGAGCTTCCTTCACATCATCCATCAGGGTAGGCTTGACTTCAAGGTTGGCTAAGAATCCTGGTGCAACCAGTTCCAACCCAAAGCCTTCAAGTTCTTCATATAAGGCGGGTAGTCTTTCCTTAATCATAGCGTTCAAGGAACAAGCCTTTCTACTTCAGGCATCTGCTACCACATTAGCCTTCCCAGGGTGGTATTGAACACTGAGGTCATAATCCTTGCCTCATGTTCAATTCTTTCTGAGTGAAAATATACTTCAGACTTTTGTGATCCGTGTATATCTCACATCGCTTCCCTAGAAGGTAATGTCGCCAGGTCTTTAAGGCGTGAACTACAACTGCCAACTCAAGGTCATGAGTGGCGTAGTTCTCTTCATGAGGACGTAGCTGTCTGGATAGATATGCTACGACTCTGCCTTCTTGCATCAGGACACCACCGAGTCCGGTTCTTGATGCATCACAATATATCACAAATTCCTTGTGAATATCAGGTGTGGCCAGAACTGGGGCGGTCGTTAATCTCTTCTTCAGCTCCTGGAAGCTTTCTTCGCACTTTGGTGTCCACTCAAACTTCTTGTCCTTCTTCAGGAGCTGGGTCATAGGTCGGGCAATGCTCGAAAATCCTTCAACGAACTTGCGGTAATATCCCGCGAGTCTGAGGAAGCTTCTGACTTCCTTCACATTGCTCGGGGTTTGCCATTCACCACGGCACGGATCTTGGTGGGATCTACTGACAACCCTTCGGCATTCAATACATGACCCAAGAATCCAACCTCATGCAGCCAAAATTCGCACTTGCTGAACTTGGCGTACAGTTGGTGCTCTCGAAGCTTGTCTAGGACCATCCTCAAGTGTTGCTCGTGCTCTTCTTCCGTCTTCGAGAAGACAAGAATGTCATCGATGAAGACGACGAAAAAACTTGTCCAAATATTCCATGAAGACCTTATTCATGAGATACATGAAGTAAGTGGGGCATTGGTCAATCCAAAGGACATGACCGTGCACTCGTGACAGGCCATATCTGGTTACAAATGCCGTCTTTGGAATATCTTGGGGTCTGATTTTCAGTTGGTAGTATCTGCATCCGAGGTCGATCTTGGGGAAACACCTTGGCCCCATTGAGTTGATCAAACAGATCTTCAATCTTGGGAAGTGGGTACTTGTTCTTGATTGTAACTTCATTGAGGGAGCGATAGTCAATGCACAAGCAGATGGTACCGTCCTTCTTTGCCACAAACAACAGGAGATCCCCAAGGGGAGGCACTCGGGCGGATAAATCCCTTCCTCAACTGCTCTTCCAGTTGCTTCTTCAGCTCTGCCAACTCTTCCGATCCCATTCTATATGGCTTCTTGTAGATGGGTCCTGCTCCGGGCATGAGCTCGATGATGAACTCAATGTCTCGGTCAAGAGGCATTCCCGGTAGCTCATCAGGAAAGACATCGGGGTATTCGCATACTACCGGCACTTGCTCCAACCCAACTTTAATCAGACAATTGACTTGGGTGGCTCGAGTAGAGGAGGGGTTGGAGGCAAATTTAACTTCGACTCCTTGGTCGTTGGTCACAGTGACAGTTCGGTTGGCACAATCTAACAAGCCTTGGTGCTTGATGAGCCAATCCGTTCCTAAGATCACATCCAAGCCTTGCGCTCTTAAGATGATAAGGTCTGCTAGAAAATCTACCCGTTAATGACAATCCCGACTCCTTACATCCTATCTTGGCTCTCATCTCTGCTGGGGGTTTGTACCACCATAGGGTTATTCAGGGTGTAGGGTCATGCCACTTTTTAATGCAGACCTTTGGGTGACAAATGAATGCGTGGCTCCAGAATCGAACAAAACAGTTGCGGGTGCTGAGTTGACAAGGAACGTACCCAGCGCGACGTCCGGGTCTTCCTGGGCTTCTTCTGCAGTGACATGATTCACACGACCCTTGCCATTGTTGGGCGGGTAGCGGGAAGCTTGGTTCCTTGGTGGCTGTCGGTGTCAAAACCGGCGGATCTTGGGTAGGGGGTCCCGAACTGTGAGTCTAGGCGGATGGTAACAGGAGACAAGGGACACGATGTTTTTACCCAGGTTCGGGACCTCTCGATGGAGGTAAATCCCTACTCCTGCTTGATTAATATTGATGATATGGGTAGTACAAGAGTAGATCTACCACGAGATCAAAGAGGCTAAACCCTAGAAGCTAGCCTATGGTATGATTGTTGTTCATCCTACGGACTAAAACCCTCCGGTTTATATAGACACCGGAGAGGGCTAGGGTTACACAGAGTCGGTTACAATGGTAGGAGATCTACATATCCTAGACGCCAAGCTTGCCTTCCACGCCAAGGAAAGTCCCATCCGGACACGGGACGAAGTCTTCAATCTTGTATCTTCATAGTTCAGGAGTCCGGCCAATGGTGATAGTTCGCTATCAGGACACCCCTAATCCAGTGACTCCCTCAAGAGTCTCCTGAACCAGGCTTCAATGACGACGAGTCCGGCGCGCATATTGTCTTCGGCATTGCAAGGCGGGTTCCTCCTCCGAATACTTCATAGAAGATTTCGAACACAAGGACAGTGTCCGGCTCTGCAAATTAATTTACACATAGCACCGTAGAGAGAATAATATTTACACAAAATCAATCTGCTGATGTATTCCGCAACATGCCATCACGCCACGGCCAAGTTTCCATTCGAATTGTTTTTACTGTACCACCTTAGTGCGTTTAGCGAGGCGGTTTCCTTGGCACGTCTTGTCAAAGCAGAGATCGTGTCCCCCTTATTCCGGGATTCTCATCAATACGGACGTGGGTAACCCAACCGCGCCATTAATTTACGGCTTGGGAGATAAGCGAGTTTTACCGGGCTGGTGGATGCGCTTTTGCGTCGTCTACCATATAAGAAGATAAGGATCCACCTTTTTCCATCTACGCCTCCTTCCTCCTTTGCTTGTCCATTCTTGCGACTCGAAGCTCCAAATACCGCAAGTCCGCACATCCCTCCTCAACCTTCTCCAGCCATGTCCGGAGCGGGAGGCAAGTGGATGGCCTCCTCTGTCATGGAGGGGCACATCGAAAAGCTGCGGGAAGCCGGATACTTGTCCGGCGACATCGCGTGTCGGCTCCCCAACAAGGGGCAGCTCATCCCCACCCCTAGGCCCCATGAGAGGGTGGTGTTCCTCACCCACTTCCTCCGCGGACTAGGTTTTCCACTTCACCCATTTGTCCGGGGGCTCATGTTCTACTATGGCCTAGATTTCCACGATCTGGCCCCGAACATCATCCTCAACATCTCGGCGTTCATCGTCAGGTGCGAGGCCTTCCTTCTGCATCCAGCCCCACTTCGCTTATGGCTAAAGACTTTAATGTCAAGCGAAGGTAGTGGGCGGCCGCCAAGCCGGAGTGCGGAGGCGCCATGGTGGGCCGGATGGCCAACGCCCTATGGCTCGAGGGCTCCTTTGTGGAGAAAATAAAGGGGTGGCAATCGGGGTGGTTCTACATCACCGAGCATGTGACTCCAAATGGGCAGCGCCCCCGAATTCGATCCGGCTTCCCTACACGGCTCACATCATGGAAAGAGACGGGCTGGCGTGGGTGATTCGGAAGAGCTGTCCGGACTCCAAACCTGCGTCCAAAAACCTGGTGGACAAGAATCTCAAGCTTGTCGGCGTTATCCGTGTGATGCTCATCCGCGGATTCTCCCATGCCAAGAACGGGCCTTCAATTTGTGGGAGTTTGATCCGGCACAACACCGAACCTTGAGCCGGCTCTTCGACACTACGTACGAAGATGCCTGGAAGGTGCTGTTCAAGGGTGCCGAAGCTCCCGCATCCGCTACCGAAGATCGCGGATTCAGCTCGCAGCGTCAAGACAGTGAGGTGAGTTATTTTACCCTTTACGGGACTCTTGTTTTTCATAGTCTGACTCTATGTGGGATCTAAAACTCCCTAACCTTTGATAAGACTGGCTGAAGACGGCCAGACAGATTAACCGTCTGCCCCTTGCCGAAGACTCCAGCCGGACGCCCGATTGACGGGGCTGCTGGCTCCGGCACCTCACGTGGTGCCGGAGAAGAAGGCCAAGAAGAAGGCCAAGAAGAAGGCCATGGAAACTCGAAGGAGCTCCCGGCGCCAGGTGCTATCGGGTTCTGAGGGGGAATCCTCTCCTGAGGACGAGGAGGAGGAAAAAGAAGCCTCTCCCCCAGAGGGGGGAGAGAAGAAAAGGAAGGCCGCCCCGACTGGGGAGGCCGGAGGGTCCAAGAAAGGAAGGACCCTTCCTCCGGACTTCTCCACCAACATCGACAATGACGAGGAGAAGTGGCCACCATGGGCCAAGCCCCTGGAGAGATTGTAAGTGTCCGGACTCCGGAATAGCTCATGACTTTTTATTTGTCGCATAGTGTCTTCTGACGCCGAATATAACCATGCAGCCCGCCCAAGGACGATCTCGCCGCTTCGTCGAGTGGCTCCCTGGATTCGTCGGATGTGAATAGCACTTCACTTCCGACCGCCTCCTCTCCTCGTGGACCTTGAGCGCGACACCGCTGTGGAGTCCTCAAAGGGGCCCAACCGGAGGAGGCGGTCCCGAGGCGCGCCAAGAAGGCGACCTCCCGGGACTCCGGCGCAAGGGGGCAAAACCCCGGAGGGTTTCTAAGTCCGCCTGTGGCCGACTCCGCATCGGAACCTACGGTGGTTCCGAAGTCCGCAAAGGCCTCTTCGTAGAAGAAGGGCAAGACTGCGATGCCGGGTGACCTCCGGCCCAACCGAGGCACCGGATAGCTTGCTTGGAGGTGCTTAACGGGCGCCTCCATCAACGAGGAGCACCACACTATCATGAGTGCGGTGATCCGTAAAGTTCGATCCGCCAAGAGCGGGTCGACAGAAGCCTTTTACCAGCCTTCTAATGTGCTTTGAGGTAAGTTTAGAATTTGTAAAATATTACCGCATAGACAGTAGCCTCCGATGCTTAGTTCGGTGTTCGTAAAGAAAAGCCGGATGAGGATCTAAAAGATATACGAGGAGTCTAACATAAGTATGTCAATATGGGAATGCAGCGGCGCTGCCGACCTCTGCCAAGACCGACCTTGGCTGAGGAGGTCCATGCGTTGAAGCGAGAGCCTCGGCGGTCCGAGAACGAGCTCGGCCTTGCCAAGAAGCAGCTCGAGGACAAGGAAGGTGAGTAATACCTTATGAAAGTAATACCTTATAGAAAGGATTTGGTTGCAAAAATGACAGGAATAACGTGGGTATTGTAGGGGCCACGAACGAGGTGGTGACTCTGAAGGAAGCGGTGTCCATGGCCGAAAGCAAAGCGGCCGCGGAGCGCACCAAGCGAGATAAGCAGGAGGTGCGGGTGGCGGAGGTGCGGTAAGAGCTCGAGGCTCTCGTGGAAAAACACGAGAGTTTGGAGCGTGACTCGAAGACTCGAGAGTCCGAGCTCGCCTCGGCTCTTGAAAGTGCCAAAGCCGCTAAGGCCAAAGCCCAAAAAGCCCTCCAGGAAATTGAATCATTAAAGAAGATAGCGGCGGGTAAGGCATTCTTTATGCAAAGCAAGCATGTACAAGTGAATTATCTATTACTTACCCGAATCTGGAGCTCTCCAGAGCATTCGCAGATCTGCCCTGTGAGTGTGTCTGATGCTTTGCCGCGTTCTCACCGCAAGCCGAGGAGGGGAACTCGGCGGAAAAGGTGTTACGGTCTCAAGATCTTTGAGGCTTGGACATCCAGTGCCCTGAGCGACCAATGAAGCAGTGGTCGAGCTCCACAAGGTCGCCGAACAGGCCATGAAGGGCCTCATAGTTCGGTACTGTGGCCTCTGGAAGCCATGCACAGGAGCTACATCGGGCTAGTACGGGCGGTGGTGGGCCTTCATCCATGGATTGAAGTCATCAAAGCGCCTGGCAAATGCATTGAAGGTGCTCAGGGCCTTTGCCCGTGCTAAGGTGCACTTTGGGGCAAGCTGGACGCTGAGAAGCGTGTGAAGGATGGACCACCACCGGGCAAGGAGCATCGCAAGCCTGAAATGTATTATGAGGGCGTCCTGAAGGGTGCCCGCCTTATAGCGGGTGAATGCTCCAAAGATGTAATTTTTTAATAGACTCGCATTTGTTATCCTGTACGCTGAAAACTTGTTCATATGCGCTAAGCAACGCTTGTGAATTTAAAATATTACCTTCTGTGCGGCCGTTTATCAAATTTGAGAGATGGCAAGTCGTTGGCTTCAACCCCCATGCCACAAGTGCTGGGGTGTTCGGGATAAACTTGAGCGCTCTCGTTCCCATTCTTGGGTCCTTCGAGGGAGGCGCTCAACACAACGAACAAGGCAACCGGACTATAGTGCTTGAACACTCTCACTTAGCCATAGAATTCTATAATTTTAAATTTCGGCGAAGCCCCTAGTATTCGGAAGACCGAGTTCGGGGCGCTATCCACGCCTTTGGCCGGACAATGCCGGCTCCTCGCTCTAAGCGGCATAAGTCTTTAGGGACCCGAAAAAACCTCTCGAACAGAGACTGGCTCTCGCCCTATCATGACGGTCAGTTTTAGCTTTCTCCACTGAGGTGCTCAACCCAGCTCAACCGGGGCACAATCGCAGTGGTTCTCCCAGCGCTACCTTAGCCGATATAACGGAACGTAAGTTACCAAAACATGGGAGCCGGGCAAACCCAACTATTGACCCAAGACATGATTCGGAGCCGATGCATATAATGCTATAAGTTCGGGGTGCCGCACTTGTGAAAGTGTTCAGACTTGTCACACCATATTTTGGGGGTACTTAAGCCCCTGGTGTATTGACCGTACCAAGTTGTACGGGTGCAACATGTCATAGATGAACATATATGGAAAAAAGGAATGCAATATTAAGCGGAAGCTATGTATTGTTTATTCAAAAGATCTTGCAATGAAAGCAAGCGATAGAAATAGGGTGATAAGCAAGGGATGGGACTATTTAACATGTCCCCCTCTGTGGGTAGGCTGCGGGATGGTATGTAAAACAGGTATAATGCTCGTAGTAGAGACCACTGGACATTCGACGAAGCTTTCGCTTTCCCTAGCTGTTGCATCGTGAGTTCGGCAATTCTAGTGCCGGACAGGGCTTCCGGAAAACGGAGTCCCGGAAAGTAAGAGAAAAGAAGAAAAAAAGAATGACACAATCGGGAGCCCCCGGTGCGGTTGAGGCGCATTCTGGCGCAGCCGTGGTCGTGCTCTCCCCTTATGCCCATGGTATCTCCAGAGCGTAGTTATAGTACGCGTAATCGGCTTCGCAATTTCGCGAGGGCTGGGGTTGGGGCCGCATTGCTACGCGTGCTCGGAACGTGCCAGGTAGTCTTGTTGTATGTTACTCCGGGCGCGCTTGACGGCGTCCAGACGTTTAGTAGTCGGACTCGAGAATTGCCTTAGAAGGCTGCTTTGTACTTCCGCCGCTAGGGCCGCCGTATGCTCCTTCGTTCGGAGAGAGCGTTCGGTGTTTCCATTGACCGTGATTACTCCTCGAGGGACTAGCATCTTGAGCTTGAGGTATGCGTAGGCGCACACCGCATTGAACTTTGCAAATGCGGTTCGTCCGAAAGCAAGACGTGATAGCCGCCATGAACGGGACTATGTCAAAGATTAATTCCTCGCTCGAAGTTATCCGGGATCCAAAGACCACTTCGAGTGTAATCGAGCCTGCATGCAGTTGGCCTCTACACCTGGTATGACGCCTTTAAAGGTCGCTTTTGTGGGTTTAATCCTTGAGGGGTCTATGCCCATTTTGCGCGATCGTATCTCGGTAAAGCAGTGTTCAGCGCCGCCATTGATCCATCGTGACTCTAGTGAGGTGAAATCCATCAATGATTGGGTCAAGAACCATCGCGGCGAATCCGCCGCGTGGCGGATGCTAGTGGGGTGGTCCTTCGATCAAAAGTGATCGGGCAGGAGGACCACGGGTTGAACTTTGGGGCGACTGCTCCATCGCATATACGCCCCTTAGTGCGTGCTTCCGCCCCTTTGGGTATGTGGGTTGCGTATATCATGTTCACCGTCCGCACTTGTGGGGGAAGCCCTTTGTCCTCTATTGTTCGGGCGCGGGCTCCTCCTCGTCATCGCTATGCAGCCCTTGTCATTGAGTTCGGCATTTAACTTGCCTGCCTGCTTGAACACCCAACAATCCCTGTTGGTGTGGTTTGCTGGTTTTTCGGGGGTGCCATGTATCTGGCACTAGCGGTCGAGTATTCGGTCCAAATTGGACGGGCCCTGAGTATTTCTTTTGAACGTCATTTTCCGCTGACCGGGTCAGAGCCTCTGAATCCGGCATTGATCGACGATATCTTGACATTATCGCCGTTAATGCGGCGCTTTGTGCTTGCTTATTGCGACGCCGACACGCCATTGCTGTCCTTGGTATCCGAACTACCAGGGTTTTTGGTCAGGTTGTTACTGCGAGCTAGCCAGCTATCCTCTCCCGCGCAGAAGCGGGTCATGAGTGATGTGAGGGCTGCCATGGATTTCGGCTTTTCCTGTCCTAGGTGCCGGGCAAGCCACTCGTCGCGGATGTTATGTTTGAAGGCTGCAAGGGCCTCCGCATCCGGACAGTCAACGATTTGATTTTTCCTGGTTAAGAACCGTGGTCGAGAATTGTCTGGGCCGATTCATCTGGCTGCTGAATTATGTGGCTTAGGTCATCGGCGTCTGGTGGTCGCACATATGTGCCCTAGAATTTATCAAGGAATGCAGCTTCCAGGTCTTCCCAACAACCAATTGATTCCGCTGGCAAGCTGTTGAGCCAATGCCGAGCTGGTCCTTTAAGCTTGAGTGGGAGGTATTTGATGTCGTGTAGATCATCACCGCGGGCCATGTGGATGTGAAGGAGATAGTCCTCGATCCAAACCGCAAGATCTGTTGTGCCGGCCGTATGATTCAATGTTTACGGGTTTGAAACCTCGGGATTTGATGATCCATTACTTCGTCGTGAAGCATAATGGGTAAAAGGCGCCTCAGATTGGGCTATATCACGGCGCAGCTCAAATGAGCTTTGTTCATCGTGGTTCGCCCGCCGGAATTGTCAGATCCGCATGACGGTTGTCATCACGCGGTCGTGGGCGCCCACGCGATCCGTAGATCGATCTTATTTGCCTTGCCTTGTCCTCCAATATGTCTCGCAAGTCTGGCGCATCTCCCCGTGGCTTTGTACTTTTCGAGCGACGCCGGGGTGCGGCTTTAGTGGAGGGCCTAGAGGCCTCTCTGTCGCGGCCACGAGGTGGCCGGTCGGCCGCGTCATGCGCTGGTGATGTAGGTTTGGGTGCTTCCTCCTCTAATTGGGGTAGCAGCCTGCGTTTTGGGTAGCTCTTGGAGGCGATCGAAGTTCGTATTGCCGGGCTGCAAGGACTTCAGTCCCTCTGTCATCTAGCAAGTCCTGGTCAGCTCTAACCTGCTGCTGCATTTTCTTGAGGCTGCTTGCCGTGCCCATAAGCCTGCATTTGAAACGCTCCTATTCGGCGGGATCCTCAGGCACGATAAATTCGTTGTCGTCGAGGCTTGCCTCGTCTTCGGAGGGAGGCATATAATTATCGTCCTCTACCTCTCCGTCTGCCTCTCTATCATGAGGGCTGGCTTCTCCCTCCTCCTGTGCTAAATCCTGCTGGAGGGGGTTATCTTCGGCACTGTCCGGGTGTTATTATCTCCGTGCCGGAATCACCGCTTTTGCTGTCACGGGATTTAGAGCTGGCGCCACGACGCCGGGCGCTTGGGCTGTTTCTTGGAGGGGTCATCCTCCATTGCCCATCGCCATTCCCATCTTTTGGGGTGTCCACCATGTATATGTCGATGACGAGGTGGCCTTCTAGTGCCCTGTTGGCGCTGGTTCTTGGTTGTCTCCTGCATCGTCGTCCATACCGTAGATGTCTTCGGAGTCGAAGTCGAGCATGTCGGTTAAATCATCGACAGTGGCTACAAAATGGGTGGTGGGTGGGCGTTGAATTTCTTCGTCGTCCGCATCCCAACCTTCCTGACCATAGTCCCGCCAGGGCTCTCCTGATAAAGAGAGAGACTTTAGTGAATTCAGGATGTCGCCAAAGGGCGAGTCTTGAAAAGATGTCTGCGTTGAACTCCATAATCAGCCACCAATCGGACTCGATTACAGGTGGGCGCGGGAGGTCTGGAGTCCGGAGAGGATTCCGGCACCTCAGAGTCACGGGCTTCCCATAGGACAGGGATGGAGTTCGGCTCAATCGCCATAGAGATCGTAGCCCCTGAGGCGGTGTCCAGCCACTCGTCCTCGATCGGCGAAGTCGGCTCCGAGCTAAGGGTGGGAGGCGGACGCCTGAATGCGACCTCCAGGGCATGTTCGGGCGGTAGAGCTAGATCGTGCCCATCAAGGCGATCTTGGCGGCAGCTTGGTTGTGGCTCGAATCCGTCAAGATCAAGTCTCCGCGGATGTCAGCCGTGTAGTTCAAACTCCCGAATCTGATCGATGGCGGGCGAAGCTTTCGATCTGCCTCCAGATGGCCGAAGTGAATTGACCAGGAAGTGCCAACCGCCCGAACACGAAGATCTGTCCGGGAGAAAAGTCTCACCCTGGACCGCGTCGTTGTTGATGATCAAGGAGCCATCGGGCCTAAAGGTGACGACATAGAGGAACTCTCAATGAAAGCACCAATGTCGGTGTCAAAACCGCGGATCTCGGGTAGGGGTCCCGAACTATGCGTCTAGGCGGATGGTAACAGGAGACAAGGGACGACGATGCTTTTTACCTGGTTCGGGCCCTCTCGATGGAGGTAAAACCCTACTCCGCTTGATTAATATTAATGATATGGGTAGTACAAGAGTAGATCTACCACGAGATCAAAGAGGCTAAACCCTAGAAGCTAGCCTATGGTATGATTGTTGTTCGCCCCACGGGACTAAAACCCTCCGGTTTATATAGACACCGAGAGAGGGCTAGGGTTACACAGAGTCGGTTACAATGGTAGGAGATCTACATATCCGTATCGCCAAGCTTGCCTTCCACGCCAAGGAAAGTCCCATCCGGACACGGGACGAAGTCTTCAACCTTGTATCTTCATAGTCCAGGAGTCCGGCCAACGGTGATAGCTCGGCTATTCGGACACCCCCTAATCCAGGACTCCCTCAGTGGCATTCCGCGGCCTTGTCCTGGGTTCTGCGCATTGAGGCGCGGAGCATCGGGCTTGTTGTTGGGGCACACCCTTGAGATGTGTCCTACCTGACCACATCCAAAGCAAGTGACTTGGTTTGGGTTGTTGATCTTGTTACCTCCACTGTTATTGGAGTTGTTGAAAGCTGGCCTGGGGTTGGCATAATGCTGAGGCTGATAGTTGGTGCGAGGTGCAGGGCTCTTGGTCACCGATAGGTTGGCTTGACCGGGCTGGCTGCCATGGGCGGGGCTTTTGGTTCTTGGAGTTACCCTTCTTTGATCATCTTGCGCTTCACAGTATCATCCAAAGCACGCCGCTTGTCCTCAAGCATGAGTGCCTTGTTCACCGTGTCGGAAAGGTTGGGCAGTCACACACAACAAGCGAGTACTGCAGAGTCTGGTTAAGGCCTTCCATGAAGCGCTCTCTTTTGGCAGCATCAGTACTGACATCCTCAGGAGCATACCTTGACAGAACACTGAACTTCTGCATGTACTCCTTGACAGTGCTACTTCCTTGCTTCAGGGCCCGGAACTCACGCTTCTTGATGGCCATAATTCCAGAAGGAATGTGGGCTTTGCGGAATTCTGCCTTGAAGTCATTCCAAGTGATGTTTTGCCCCGCATGCATGACCTTGAATCCATCCCACCAAGCTCTGGCAGTTCCCAAGGGCGATGGGCAACATGAGCCGATCTCTCACGGTCTTCAAGTAGCCGACTAATTCCAACAGATCCTCAATGGTGCGGTCCCACCATCTGCATCCGTGGGGTTCAGCGGTCTCGATGAAGGTGGGTGGTGCATGCTTCTTGAACTCGCCAACGTGGAACGTCCATTGTCGCTCCCCGCCTACCGGGCGGTTGACAGCTTGAGCAATCATCTGGAGAGCTACAGTGTTGGTTTGGCGTTCCTCTCGGAGGGCTTGGAGAAACTGAGCCATGTCCATATTCGGAGGTGGTGGCAGTGGTGGAGCTTGTCCTTGGGTTTGTCCTGAGTGGCTCCTGCTCCGACTTCTTGCTGCTGGGTAGAGGTACCAAGATCGTGTTACAACAGCATCCTGTTGGAGCGGTCAAGGAGCTCATGAGGGAAAGCAATATAGATGGGGTGCCTAGTAGGGGGTCGGTATGACACTAATTGTTTTCATGCAAGGGCCAAAAGGCCAAACACATTCATTAAAAATCCAAATGGGTGATGTAGTTGTTTACAAATTCCCGAAAGGAAAAGTACAACTTCCATCAAAACAAGTCGAAAGCAAACACGACGCAACATGGTTTCATTTGAACCATTACACGGACTCGACTTCGCATAAGGGGTACACGACCTATCCTACCTTAAGGGTTACGGATTGGCCTATCCTAGTCCTGAACGGTGTCTAAGTGGTGGAATGCTTGGTCACGTATTCCCGGCCCTCCGGTCTTCCTCTTCATCTTCATCCGTCCCGCTTTCTTCGTCACTAGAGGGAGTGGGGGAGTGGAGGAGCTGAACACTTGGCGCCAAGCCGGGTGGCACCGTGAAAGAGGTTGCGATACTCCTTCGCCAGCGAGTCATCTGGCGTGGCTGAGATGATTCCTTGGCATGCGTGACCTGGGGGTCGCCCCGCCTCGATAGGCAACAACGGGCTGTCCAGGGGGTGCACCATCCTTCTTGATCCTGTCCGCCTTTGCCTGAGCTAGGCGGAGGAGTTCCTTGGTCTCGTGGAGTTCCTTCCGAAGCTCCATCGACTCCGAGGCCAGGTGCTGTGCCAGGCTGTCGGCACACAAGCTGAAGTAGGTCTGGAAGCGGAGGGAAAGTCCTTCGTCCATGGGTGGAGCTGGTGCGCTGCTCTCGTCATCACCCTCCTTACGATAAGGCAGGTAACGAGTGGCTGGCTCACTTGCCATCTCAGGCAAAGATCCAGAAGCAGTCGGTGCCTTGAGGGCAGCAGTCTCAACGGCGAGAAGCAGGGTCGCCATCTGGGGTCCCTCAAAAACCAGCTCGTCGGGGAGTCATTCGCCCTCACGACTACCTCCACGTGATACTCCTTCTTAGTACTGTTGATCCAGTGCTCGTGGTAGGAGAAGGTGGGGGCTCGAGTGAACTGATACTCCTTGAGGCTGTCCTCGAGAAGCACAGGAAACCCGGTGGTCAGGAAGTCCTCGGGTACGATGGCCATCTACAAAATTGGAAGGGGAAGGGTCAATAGAGGAAATGTGACCTATGTTTGGGACATTTTTAGGAAACATAGGATATAGGTAATTTTTGTAGATAGTCTCACTCTCTAACTATCGTCCATGCTAACTAAGGCTTCCTACAGTTAGGATGGCTCTGATACCATCTCTGTGGGGACCCCGACTCACAAGTCATGATCACCGAATGCACGTGTACAGTGATCCCAGAGATCAATGCTCACTGAACACAGAGAAGCTGAATAACAAGAGTCTTACATCCATACATACCGTCTTACACAAATTATGACCATTATGGTCAAGTCTTACATAGATAAAGCCACAAGGGCTGAACACCAAATAAACTTAAGCAGCGGAAATCTTCATCGATAAGTAGAACCCATGCCATCGCCTTACCCCTTGCTGGTGTATTACATTTGGGAAGCGACCTAGTTCGCATGATCGTCTCCAAAGAACTCTTCGAACTTCCTGCTCTTCCATGCCTGACCAATTAAATAACCAGTGGCAAGCCAATGAGTACTTTGAATGTACTCGCAAGCAACCCATGATTTGGTTCAGAGTAACAATGCAATTGTACAACAAGTAAGCAACCTAGCTTCACGCTAGTTGGGGTGTCCTATCAACTCGTGAGATATGCATCAATGAACTTGGGTAACCTTGAGAACAGGTTACAGATATCAACATAAATAGAATTTGAATCAAATGCCATGCCTTTCAACATGTCAAGTCACCACCTTGACACAAATAGTTCCTTTCCACACACACATGCACCGAGATTGTAAAGTTTCTGGACATAGTTTAAGTAGCACCTCCCAACTGTCCATGACCGTGGACACGGCTATTCGAATAGTTTGACACTTTGCAGAGGTTGCGCACTTTACCCACCAGATCCGGGAAGCTTTCGTGTCATCCACGATCCCGCAGTACCTCAAGTACTCGGGGGAAGCACCTGATCATTACCTTTCCCTAGACGACAGTAACATAGGGTCCACTCGTTGATACACGGCCCTCGTGTATAAGAAAAAGATCGTGGGACTCTGCCCTATTCACATTATTACGCATACACGAAGGGACCAACGGTGTGTCCGGTGCCCTGTGAAAACAGTCATGGCCGCCTATTCAAGCACGACCCCGTCCCCGAGAGTGACCTCAAGTCACCCCATCACTAGTAATGTGGGCACCATGCTAGTATCAAAGATAAGTAATCAATAATGCCCCGTCCCATAATGGGGTAGAGTGGTTGCACATGTTTGGTTGGGACGGTAATCACACATAAATCTAATCCATCATTTTACACACACAGACACACACACCAAAAGCTCTCTTCGGTACACCACTTATTCCTCAAGTGGTGACCTTAGTTCAACATCTCCCAAGGGCATTAGGGGCATCCGATGGGGTTCTCGAAAGAATGTAACCACGAAGATTTCATGGTACACATGCATCATTATGCATCGACTAGTCTCTTGACAATGCAATCATGAACAAGGTAAGGTCATAAGTAGGGGTATGCATCATGTGGTGGTTCACAACAAGTTTACCACCGTCATATTTCATCATCGTGCAATCGGAAAAAGGGTACCAATGAACAAGAGGTGTGTCATGGTCAAAGGGCTGCTTGCCTTGATTGGCTTGTTCTTCGAGGTCTTCAAATCCTTCTCATCCTTCTTCTTCAGCTACTTCGTCAAATACGGGATCTAAACGTTGCAAGAAAATAACGGAAAAATAAGACGATAATAAAAACAGAAATGTCAAAGTGCTAGGGTGAAAACTAATAAGGGAAAAATTCTTAGTTTTGGATTTGGAGTGGCATAACAGGAGAAATGGATTTACAAAGGTATATTTAAATGCTTAAAATCACATTTAAATATTTACAGTGAAGAAAAGGTTGTTGGATTTGAATGAAAGTTGCACCATTAAATAGGTGGGATTTTTACAAGAATTTAGGAACTGGAATTATTTCATTAAATAGTCCAGAGGAATTTTTGTAAGTTTGACAGAAAAGAAAAAGGAAAAATGGCACTGTGCCACTGGGCCAGAAAGGCCACAAGGCAAAGCCCAGGGGCCAATCGCCCTTGTGAGGCCGCCACGTCGAAGGCGTAAAGCGAATCACGCCTTCAACCAACGGCGAACCGGGTATGCGTGCAGGCATTTTTAAACCTGACGGGTGGGTCCCACCCGTCAGGGTGTGAGGTTGACGGACAGGGCCCACGACCATTCCCGGCTGCAAAAGGAGCGGGGAAAAGAGGGGAAAGGGTCAGTGATGCCGCGCGGTTCCAGATCGAGAGAAAACGGGGACGGAGGAGGCCTGTACCGCGCGAACGCCGACGAGCCGAGGCGGCGGAGCTCGAGCTCGATCTCGAGATCGGGCGGCTCTGGAGACCAATGGGTGGTGCGAGAGGTGGATTAGGAGTGTGGGGGAGCGACAGGAGGTGAGAGAGGGGCTCGGGGTCGCCTCTTATAGGCTGGCCGAGGTCCACCGTAGGCGCGGCCTACGGGTGCCCGCGGGATCGGCTCGGGTGGCCGTTAGAGAGGGAATGGAGGGCTCGGGGGTGTTCGTGGGAGTGGTGTAGGGTGCCAGGGAGAGAGAGGAGGAGCGGGACGAGCTGCGGGCGGGCCACAGGAGCGGCGCAACCATTGGCCGAGAAATAAGGTGCTACTGGCGCGAAACCGCAGGAAAGGAAGGAGGGCGAGGGAGCAAGTCGGCGGCCTGCTGGCGTGGAGCGGATGTCGAGGGGCATCGACTGGCGCGCGGGGGAGGATCGAGGTGGCCGGGAGACGCGGCGTCAACGGTCGGGTGCCCTGCCAGGCGCTCCAGAGCGCGACTTTGGCCGGCATCCGCGGTTTTCCCGCGTCCGCGCGCGTCCACTAGTGTCTGGAGGCTGCAGGGGGCATGGGCAAAAGCTGGGAAGAGCCTTGGATGCTCTGGAAAGCTGAGGGGAGAGAAGGAGGCTGAGAGAGAGGGAGGAATCCACTGTCCAGAGAAGAAAAATGGGGTTTTCCCCCTCTTCATCATTGCTTCCTCGGGCAGAAAAGCATCCAGGTGCTAGAGAGGAACTAGGAGGGGTTGTGGTGAAAAGTTGAGCTTGTGGAGAATAGTGGAAGAGGCTGGAATTTGCATTTTGAAATTCTGGCACAAGGTGTTTGATGTAGGTTTGGGCAAGTAGATGATTTCCATTTATCATGAGACTCCACAGGGTGAATGGCACATATAATTAGGGCCTTCCACCCATTTTGAGCTCATTTGGGCAAAGTTGCCAATGCAACTTTTGTAAACCCTAGAAATTAGCAGAAATGAACTTGTGCAGATCCAGTTGAGTAAATTACTTCTCCTTGGTGCACCACTTGGTGTGGTGGCCTCATTTGGTCATGTGATCATGCTCACAAAAGTTGGGGTCAATGAGAGAAAGTTGGTAGTACAAAGTTGTTCAAATTTGATTCTGGACAGGGAGGGTTTTGGGGCATTTTGGTGAACAAAAATGACCTTAATTGAGATGAGGCTTTGCAAGGTGATCACAATATGCATTTGTGGCTTGCTGGATTTTCCTTTGATTTCTATGAAAATATTTCCTATAGAAATATTTCCAATCCTTAAAATGGGCAGGTATGGTTTTGGGAGGTTTTGTCCAATATTGTGAACATGACCATGTGTTGAAACTCTTATATATGGAAAATATATGTCCACTGAGTTTCCCTAATTTTTCCAAAAATATTTTTGAAGCTTTTAAATAATTTTTAACCTATTAAAGACCATTTCTGGCCTAAAGAAAAAGCCTTTAAATAAAATAGGAAAATATCTTTTAAATTTATATTTTTGTGGTTTATGGGAATCCTATATCTAATAGGTTTCAAATATACTCTTTGAAATATTTTTCATACCCCAAATCAAGTACTTGTAGTGCAAACCTCAATTCAGGGGTTTTTGGAAAACCAATTTTTGAAAATACTATTTGGCCAAATTATTTTTGTAAGAAAATACTATATTGCACTATACACATGGCATGATCATTGGGCAGAAGTTTGGGGCAAGGAGATGAAATATATAAGTTGGAGTTGTGTTGACTTTAAGGAGCACCTGAAAATCACAGAGAGAAAAACCAACTCCAAATAAAAGCCAAATGATGCAAAAGTTTTTGCTGGTCCAAATTTTCATGCTTTATTAATGCAGATGACATGTTACAAAAACAGGGTGTGACAGTATTCTCTCCCCCTAGAGATATGATTAAGCTTTGATGTGATCTCTCTCTCTCCCCCTTTGACATCAATTTCCAAGAAGGGCCTTCTGGAATTTGTCGTGAATGGGTTTGGTCCTTGAGTCACAGCACAAAGCACTAAGGTAAATGTGATGCTTGTAGAGGAGAAGATTCATTGAGTGGAGCTGGATCAAAAGTAATGCAGGAATAAATGGCAAAATGTTTTTCCTGTAGTGAAATCGGTGGCACCAAGTGGTATGCTTCGGTTGCACCGAAAGGATTTGGTTGGACCGAAAGCATCAAACCGGTGAGACCGAGTTCATCGTAGAGAAAACACTTGTCACCTCAGCTCACTAGACAGGTAAGTTCTCACAAGGATTTGCAAGGAATTAACTGAAAGATTTGCAATGAATTGGATGCAGGGAATGCAGAACAAATAGAAAAGAAGAGAAGTCTAGATGAAGTTTTTTTGAAAGGGGAAACAAATATGCACGAGACAAATGCAAGAGCACAGAAAAGAACTCAAGAGAACTTCATCTAGAGATGGTTGGCGACAAAGTCACCTATGTTAGAGTATATTGACTTAGGTGTCAAGTGAGATCACTTGATCATAGGTCATACTCATCGTTTAAGCTCAAAATGTGGTTACAATTTTTCGTTTAAGCATCTTGATGTATTCACATCTTGTCGAGTTGCTTTGACTCAAGCTTCTCTTAGATGGAATAACATACCTTGGGTGGTGGTGTTGATCATGTAGTTGAGCTTGTGTGGGTTCCTCAAGGTTGATGTAGCCCATCAAGAGTTGGGAGCACCACTTGGAATTTGAGTTCATCTACCTACATGGGTTAGTTTTTGCAAGGAAGAGCACTTGTGTATCCAAAATGACAATCATGAAGCTCAACATAGAATTTGTCAAAGGATATGTTTGAATGGTTCCGTGCTTCCTTGTCTTCAACCACCATTGTGTAGAGACTTGGTGATGTAGAGATTGCTCAAGATATGAGTAGGTTACAATCTCATAGATTTAGATTCATCCAAGTACCTACATGGGTTAGATAACATGCAAGGTGCAAATATATCCAAGACATAAGATTATCATCATAAGAGAAGTATCAAGGATTAGTCATAAGCTCATGTCTTGCATGTATCCAATGGAGTTCCTACTCCAAGTTTGAAGCATCAATGATGTTCAATTCACCTCTTAACCTGCAAAACACTTTCTCATCAAGTGGTTTAGTGAATATATCCGCTAATTACTTTTCTGTGCGATGTTGCTTAAGATTGATGTCCCCTTTGGCAACATGATCTCGAATGAAATGATGACGAACTTCAATATGCTTAGATTCGAGAGTGTTGCACGGGATTGTGAGCAATCTTGATAGCACTTTCATTGTCACAAAGTAATGGAACATGTTTCACATATATCCCATAATCTTTAAGAGTTTGGGTCATCCAAAGTAATTGAGCACAACATGAACCAGTGGCAATGTATTCCGCTTCGGCGGTGGACAAGGATACCGAGTTTTGTTTCTTGGAAGACCAAGACACAAGAGATCTACCAAGAAATTGACAAGTACCCGAAGTGGACTTTCTATCAACCTTGTCACCGGCATAATCCGAGTTGGAGTAGCCAACAAGATCGAATGAGGCCCTCTTAGGATACCAAATGCCAAAATTTGGTGTATGGATTAAGTATCTCACTATCCTTTTCACGGCCTTAAGATGACATTCTTTAGGAGTAGCTTGATATTGTGCACACATGCACACACTTAGCATGATATCGGGACGTGAAGCACATAGATATAACAATGAACCAATCATAGAGCGATAAACCTTTTGATCAACCGGTTCAGCATCTTTGGTCAAGTCAAGATGTCCACTAGTAGGCATGGGTGTAGTCATACCTTTGCATTCTTGCATATTGAACTTCTTGAATAAGTCCTCGGTGTACTTTGTTTGAGAGACAAAGGTACCTTCCTTAGTTTGCTTGATTTGCAAACCAAGAAAGAATTTGAGTTCACTCATCATAGACATCTCAAACTTCTCCGACATTAGCTTTCCAAACTTCTCACTAAAATGAGGGTTAGTAGAACCAAATATAATATCATCGACATAAATTTGGCATACAAATAGTTCTCCATTGACCCTTTTAGTAAAAAGAGTAGAATCTATTTTTCTAATTTCAAACCCTTTTTCAATAAGGAACTTGGTCAAGCATTTATACCACGCTCTAGGAGCTTGTTTAAGACCATAAAGAGCTTTGTGAAGTTTGTAAACATGATCTGGTTTCTTAGGATTAACAAACCCGAGAGGTTGCTTAACATAAACTTCCTCCTCTATTTCACCATTTAGAAAAGCACTTTTAATGTCCATTTGGTATAAGGTGATATCATGGTGATTAGCATAGGCAAGTAAGATGCGAATGGACTCAAGTCTAGCAACGGGAGCATAAGTCTCACCATAGTCCATACCTTCGACTTGTGTGTAGCCTTGGGCATTTGAGACATGCTTTGTTGCGAACTACTTGTCCATCTTCATCTTGCTTGTTGCGAAACACCCATTTTGTACCGATGATGTTGTGGTTGTTGTCGGGCTTCTCAACCAATGTCCAAACTTCATTTCTCTCAAAGTTGTGTAGTTCTTCATGCATGGCGTTTATCCAATCCGGATCTTCCAATGCTTCTTCAAGCTTCATAGGTTCAATGCTAGAGATGAATGAATAGTGTTCACAAAAGTTAGCTAAACGAGTTTTAGAGCGAGTGATTCTCCGGTTTGGATATCTTTGTAGATTTGCTTTCGACGGATGGTCTTTAGCAATTCTTGCTCGAACTTCGTGAAAGCTTTTGCTTGGGTCTTGGTTGAACATCTTCTTCATCTTGTTCTTCTTCTTGGCATTCTTCATTGTTGGCGTTGTCATTCTCTTGTCGTTGTGGGGAAGGAGGTTCTTGGCGTTCGTCTTGGTGCACTTCCTCGTTTTCTTCATCTTGGTGTGTCCCACTTGTGGATGCTTCCGTATCAACTCTTGGTTCACCTTGTCGTGAGGTAGAAGCTTCCACTTGAATGACGAGGTACTCTCCTTCTCCTCCGTTGGACGAATCTTGCCAATAGACAAGTCTTGAATTGCTTTCGAGGGGTCTTTGTCTCCTACATCAATTGGCAATTGCTCTACTTGCGAGCCGTTAGATTCATCAAACTACACATCTACCATTTCTTCAACCTTTCGGGTGAAATTGTTGTAGACACGGTATGTGTGAGAGTTTGAGCCACAACTAAGTAGGAAACCTTCATGAGACTTAGGAGCAAATCTAGAACGATGATGCTTATCAAGAATGTAACACTTTGAGCCGAATACTCAAAAGTATCCAACTTGGGGTTTGTTACCGGTGAGGAGCTTCGTATCTTGAGTCTTCTTAGAGTAGCTTGTGAAGATACAAGTGATTTGTTGCGTGACAAGCTGTCTCAACCCCTTCCGCCCAAAAGTGCTTCGGCGTCTTATACTCATCAAGCATCGTTCTCGCCATTTCGATGAGCGTCCGGTTCTTCCTTTCAACAACTCCATTTTGTTGAGGTGTATTTAGTCGAGAATTGCAAGCGAAATACCTTCTTAAATCCAAGAAAGGTATCCACATTTGCGTTCTTGAACTCCGTTTCGTTGTCGCTGCGAACCTTCTTGATCTTCACTGCAAATTGATTTTGGGCCTTCCTAGCGGAGTTTTTGAAGATCTTTTGAACCTGCGATTTATCATCGAGAAAGAACACCCATGTAAATCTTGAAAAATTATCAACTATAACTAGACCAAAAGAATTTCCACCGAGACTTTTGTAGCGTTGGGGCCAAAAGATCCATGTGAAGTAGCTCGAGTGGCCTCCTTGTGGTCATGATGTTCTTCACGGATGCCTCCTCCAACCTGTTTACTCGCGCGACAAGCGCTGCAAAGTCTATCCTTATCAAATATCACATCGTTAACGCCAAGGATATGATTTCCTTAATAAGCTTGTAAAGGTTTCGCATACCAACATGACCTAATCGTCTATGCCATAACCAACCTTTAGAGGATTTGGAAATAAAGCAAGTTCTAGGTTGAGCCTTTTTAGTGAAATCAACAATGTATAGATCACCTCTACGTATACCGGTAAAGACCATTTTATGATTATATCTACGAAACACTTGCCAATCTACTTCAGTAAATAGGACATTGAAACCGAAATCAACAAGTCTAGAATCTTGAAAGTAAGTTGTAGCCAAGAGATTCAACGAGCATGACATTTTGTATGGAGCTATCATGTGATATGGCCACCTTACCGAGGCCAACCACCTTACCCTTTGAGTTATCACCGAAAGTGACATACTTTTCGAGGACCATCGCTTTCACAAGCTCACAAAACATGTCTTTATCTCCGGTCATGTGGATCGGGTACATCCACTATCAAGGACCCATTCCTTTCCTCCTGCCATATATCCCCGAAGATTTGCCATAAGACCAAAGTGTCTCATTGCATCATCAAGATCAAAGTCACTATCATCATCCTCGTCATAGTATCCATGTTCAACATCGTCATGTGGTGGATCAAATCCTAGAGAGGGTGATTCGTTAGAGTGAGTTTGACAATGATCTTGTTTATGAATTTTTATAGCTTCCGAAATAATATCACTAACAATTCCAACATCTCCTTTGGCACGCATAAGGTTTGTAAGCTCAAATAGACAATCACCAAACATAGGATCACTGGAATTCATATTACTCAAGGCAATAGACCTATGGAGAATTTCATCTAGATTTTTCAAGGAATAATTTGGAAAACATTCCTCAAGAAATTTCCATATGGTGTAGGCACACTTAAGAGTAGGCAAACATCCAATCAAGTTTTTAGGCAAGCCTCTAGTGATAAGTTCAACAGTTCTAAGATTGTGAATCATGTCAACTGACTCATCAAGGGTAGGATGCATAGGATCAACATGAGGTGCACAAGAGCTAGCAATGTACTTGTTCAATTGATATTCATTGAAAATCACAAGCATCTCATTTTTCTACTCATAAAAGTACTCTCCATCAATTATAGGCACTCTATGTCTAAGACTCCCAATAGTAGACTCATCCATCTTCCTCCAATGGTGTTTAAACCAAAGCAATGGAGACCAATGCTCTGATACCAATTGAAAGGATCGAGACGAGGTATCTAGAGGGGGGGTAATTAGACACTAAGTACCAAAAGTTGCAGTTTTTAACTTCTTTAAGTTTAAGTGGAGTTTAGGCACAAGTGTAACACTCACAATACATAAGAAGCAAGCATGCAAAGAGTATATGAGCAGCGGAAAGTAAAGCATGCAACTTGCAAGAATGTAAAGGGAAGGGATTGGAGAATTCAAACGCAATTGGAGACACGGATGTTTTTGTCGTGGTTCCGATAGGTGGTGTTAGCGTACATCGACGTTGATGGAGACTTCAACCCACAAAGGGTAACGGTTCTTGCTGAGTCCACGGAGGGCTTCACCCACGAAGGGTCCACTAAGAAGCAACCTTGTCTATCCCACCATGGCCGTCGCCCATGAAGGACTTGGCTCACTAGCGGTAGATCTTCACCAAGTAGGCGATCTCCTTGCCCTTACAAACTCCTTGGTTCAACTCCACAATCTTGTTGGAGGCTCCCAAGTGACACCTAGCCAATCTAGGAGACACCACTCTCCAAGAAGTAACAAATGGTGTGTTGATGATGAACTCCTTGCTCTTGTGCTTCAAATGATAGTCTCCCCAACAGTCAACTCTCTCTCACAGGATTTGGATTTGATGGACAGAATATTTGAGTGGAAAGCAACTTGGGGAAGGCTAGAGATCAAGATTCATATGGTAGGAATGGAATATCTTGGTCTCAACACAAGTGTAGGTGGTTCTCTCTCAGAAAATGTATGCTGGAAGTGTAGGCACGTTATGATGGCTCTCTCCATGAATGAAGAGTGGGTGGAGGCGTATATATAGCCTCCACACAAAATCTAACCGTTACACACAACTTGCCAAACTCAGTGGGACCGAATTGATAAACTCGGTCAGACCGATTCAGCAAATCTAGTGACCATTAGGATTTTTGGTGGGACCGACATGCAACTCGGTAGGACCGATATGATTATGGTTAGGGCATAACGTTATCTTGGTGAGACCGATTACACAAACTCAGTAGGACTGATTTTGTTAATAAGATAACCAGAGAGTTGGTCAGGCAAACTCGGTGAGACCGATTACACAAACTCGGTGGGACCGATTTTGGTAATAAGTTAACCAGAGAGTTTGCATTGTAATCACGGTAGTACCGATTGCACAAACTCGGTGAGACCGATTTTGGTAATGGACATACACAGAGAGATTACAATCCCATCTCAGTGAGACCGAGATCCCTATCGGTGAGAGCGATTTGCCTAGGGTTTGTGGCGATTAGCTAAGACATCCGAACTTCGGTGGCGCCGGATAGAAAGAATCGGTGGGGCCGAGTTAGACTTTTGGTTTAGGACATATGTGGATGTGAGAAAGTAGTTGAGGGCTTTGGAGCATATCACTAAGCATTTTGAGCAAGTAAGCCATTAAGCAACACCTCATCCCCTCTTTATAGTATTGGCTTTTCCTATAGACTCAATGTGATCTTGGATCACTAAAATAAAAAATGTAGAGTCTTGTTCTTGGAGCTGGAGCCAATCCTTTGTCCTTAGCATCTTGAAGGGGTTCCACATCCTTTAGTCCATGCCACTCCATTGTTGAACTTGTTTGAAACATACTAGGTAAAAGTGTTAGTCCAACAAGAGATATGTTGACATTAATTACCAAAATCACCCAGGGAGCACTTGTGCTTTCAACTATAGTATGCAAGGTTGACGAAAACGATTCCCGAGCTCTTCGTGATGCTGAAATCAACAAAGGTCAAAATCAAGAAAGAGCATCAAGTGTTGATGATTGACTAGACCACTAGTTTCAAGAAAAGGGCAAAGGGAAAGAAAGGGAACTTCAAGTAGAATGGCAAGCAAGTTGTCACTCCCGTGAAGAATCCCAAAGCTAGACCAAAGCCTGAAACTGAGTGATTCTACTGCAAAGGAAATAGTCACTGGAAGGGGAAATGCCCTGAATATTTGGTGGATAAGAAGGATGACAAAGTGAACAAGGGTATATTTGATATATAGGTTATTGATGTGTACCTTACTAGTGTTTATAGTAGCCCCTGGGTATTTGATACTTGTTTGGTTGCTAAGAGCATTTCTAGTAGTACCCCTAAACCCTCAAACCCTAAAAAATAACCGCTTTTTTATGCGTTGAGATGAAAAATTCCCAAAGAATAGAACCCCTTAACCCTTAAACCCTCAAAATTTTTTAGGGGCTCAACCCCTATTCTCCTTCCCAGCCTGTAGAAACAGGGGTTGGCCAGCCCAACCCCTCCCCGACCCGGTTCCCTCGCCAACGACGCGCGGGAGGGAGTTTTCAGCTCCCCCTCCCCGGATCCGGCCACCGCCGGCCTCCGGCCGCCCTGCCCGGCCGCCCTCCCCGTGCGCTCGACGCTCCATCCCGGCCGCCCTCTGCCTCCCGCCCGGCCGCACCGACCGCCGCCTCCCGCCCGGCCAGCGCGTCCTCCTCCCCACCCGGCCGCGCCTCCTCCTCCCGCCCAGCGTCCCCTCCGCCTCCCTGCGTGCCGCTGACCCGGCCGCCTCCCGCCTCCCTCCCGCCTCGACCGCCACCCAGAGCCGGGCATCGAGGAGTCAGCGCCTGGCCGCCCAGTCAGCCGCGCACCGCCGCCACGCCCTCCCGCCCGCCGCCCCTCCCGCCTCTGCCCGACCGCCCTCCCGGGCCGTCAGGCCGACGCCTCCGAGGTGAGGTATGTGCTTTTTTTCATTTTGTTTCATTTTCTTTATTGTTTCATTTTTAGCACTAATTTCTGGGGATGCTCCAGCTTGCAACTACAAAATCATGGACAATGAGTACTCAATGGGATACTATCTCAACGATGGCATCTATCCCGAATGGGCAACTCTTGTGAAGTCCATCAAGGAGAAAAATACGGTGCCCTTAACAAGAAAAGAGGCTCATTTCACCAAGGCACAAGAGGCAGCCCGCAAGGATATTGAGAGAGCTTTCGGTGTTTTGCAAGAAAGGTTTGCCATAGTTCGTGGGTCCAGCTCGGGTTTTGGGACAAAAAACCTTGGTGAACATCATGAAATGTTGTGTGATTCTACACAACATGATCCTAGAGGATGAGAGAGGTTAAACCTCCCTTGTTTCTATGACAATGTTGGTACCCGTGTGCAACAGGAAAGAAACCCTTCTCAGATACACGCTTTTCTTAAAGCACATCGTGAGATTGAGGATGCAAACACTCATGGTCGGCTCCTGGATGATCTAGTAGAGCACCAATGGAAGTTGGATGGGCGGCGCATTGGCCCATGATGTATCTTTGTTTTACTTTTCTATGTCCTATTTGATTCGAACAATTAGTGTAATTTGCTCAAATATTGTTGTAATAATTTGAATGATTATTGTTTTATTCAGTGTTGTAATAATAACTAGAATGATTATTGTTTTATGTCAAATGTGATGGAATTTGTGATATGTCATATGATGAAATGTGATGAAATGTGATGAAATGTGTGATATATGAAATGACAGTTTTAAAGGTTGGGGTTGAGGCAAAGACTAGAACCCTCAAATCGAACCCTTAAAGCAGTTTAAGGGTTGGGTTTGAGGGTTCTAGTCTTTGTCCCTGTTTTTCAACCCTTAAAAGTGTCAAAAACTGGCACTTCTCAACCCTTAAAACTGCTATAAGGGTTTGAGGGTTTGAGGGTTCTACTAGTAATGCTCTAAGATTAGTAACTCAAAATAGGAGTTACAGAATAAACAGAGACTAGTTGAGGGTGAAGTGACGATGTATGTTGGTAGTAGTTCCAAGATTGATATGATCATCATCGCACACTCCCTATATTTTCGAGATTAGTGTTGAAACCTAAATAAATGTTATTTGGTGTTTGCGTTGAGCATAAATATGATTAGATCATATTTATTGCGATACAATTATTCATCTAAGACAGAGAATAAATTGTTATTCTGTTTACATGAATAAAACCTTCTATGGTCATACACCCAATGTTGATGGTTTATTGAATCTTGATCATAGTGATACACATATTCATAATATTGATGCCAAAAGATGCAAAGTTGATAATGATAGTGCAACATATTTGTGGCACCGCTGCTGGATCATATCGGTGTAAAGCATGAAGAAACTCCATAAAGATGGACTTTGGGAATCACTTCATTATGAATCATTTGATGCTTGTGAACCGTGCCTTATGGGAAGATGACTAAAACTCTGTTCTCCGGAACAGTGGAACGAGCTAGTGACTTATTGGAAATAATACATACCGATGTATGTGGTCCAATGAGTGTTGATGCTCATGGTAGGTGAGGGAGTCCTGGATTAGGGGGTGTCTGGATAGCCGAACTATCACCGTTGGCCGGACTCCTGGACTATGAAGATACAAGATTGAAGACTTTGTCCCGTGTCCGGATGGGACTTTCCTTGGCGTGGAGGGCAAGCTTGGCGATACAAATATGTAGATCTCCTGCCATGGCAGAACCGACTCTGTGTAACCCTAACCCTATCCGTGTCTATATAAACCGGAGGGTTTTAGTCCCAGAGGATCTAACAACAATCATACCATAGGCTAGCTTCTAGGGTTTAGCCTCTCTGATCTCGTGGTAGATCTACTCTTGTACTACCCATATCATCAATATTAATCAAGCATGAGTAGGGTTTTACCTCTATCGAGAGGGCCCGAACCTGGGTAAAAATATCGTGTCCCTTGTCTCCATTACCATACGCCTAGACGCACAGTTCGGGACCCCACCCGAGATCCGCCGGTTTTGACACCGAGCATTGGTGCTTTCATTGAGAGTTCCTCCGTGTCATCACCTTTAGGCCCGATGGCTCCTTCGATCATCAACAACGACGCGGTCCGTGGTGAGACTTTTCTCCCGGACAGATCTTCGTATTCGGTGGCTTTTGCACTGCGGGCCAATTCACTTGGCCATCCGGAGCGCGTAACGAAAGCTACGCCCGCCATCGTGTCAGATTTGGGAGTTTGAACTACACGGCTGACATCTGCGGAGACTTGATCTTCGACGGATTCGAGCCACTGACCAAGCGCGCCGCCTTTGTCTCGATGGATACGATCTAGCTCTGCCGCGAACGGTGCCACGAGGCCGCACCAGGCGTCCGCTCGACTCCTTAGCTTCGGAGCCGACTTTGCCGATCGAGGACGAGTGGCTGGACACCGCCTCGGGGGCTACGATCTCTACGGCGATTGAGTCGAACACCATCCCTGTCCTTTGCAAAGCCCGTGACTCCGACGTGCCGGACTCCTCTCCGGACTCCAAACCTCCCGCGCCCCTGCCAGTCGAATCCGATTGGGCGCCGGTTATGGAGTTCACCGCCGCGGACTTCTTTCAGCATCGCCCTTTGGCGACATCCTGAATTCACTAAAGTCTCTCTCTTTATCAAGAGAGCCCTGGCTGGACTATGGTCAGGAAGGTTGGGATGCGGACGGCGAAGAAATTCAACGCCGACCCACCACCCACTTTGTAGCCACTGTCGATGATTTAACCGACATGCTCGACTTCGACTCCGAAGACATCGACGGTATGGACGACGATGCAGAGGAGACAACCAAGAACCAGCGCCTCTGAGAGGCCTTTGGAAGGCCACCTCGTCATCACGACATATACATGGTGGACATCCCAAAAGATAGAATGGCAATGGAACAAATGGAGGATGAACCCTCTAAGAAACAGCCCAAGCGCCGGGCCAAGGCGCCTCTCTAAATTCCGCCACAGCAAAACGGTGATTCCGCACGGGAGATAATAACACCCGGACAAGGTCAAGACAACCCCCTCCGGCAGGATTCAAGACGGGAGGAGGGAGAAGCCAGCCCTCATGATAGAGCGCATGAGAGAGGTAGAGGACGATAATTATATGCCTCCCTCCGAAGATGAGGCAAGCCTCGGCCGACGAACTAGTCGTGCTCGAGGATCCCGCGCCGAACAGTGAGGCGTTTCAAGCAGGGCTTATGGCCACGGCAAGCAGCCTCAAGAAAAAGCAACAGCAACTTAGAGTTGACCAAGACTTGCTAGCTGACAGATGGACTGAAGTCCTTCCAGCCAAAGAGTACGAACTCGAACGCCCCTCCAAAAGCTACCCAAAATGCAAGCTGCTACCCCAATTAGAGGAGGAAGCACCCAACCCTACATCACCAGTGCATGATGCGGCCGACCTGCCACCTCGTGGCTGCGACAGAGAGGCCTCTAGGCCCTCCACTAAAGCCGCACTCCGGAGTCGCTCGAAAAGTACAAAGCCATGGGGAAATGCGACATACGAGACATATTGGAGGACAAGGCAAGGCAAATAAGATCGATCTCACGGATCGGCGTGGGCGCCACGACACGTGATGACAACCGTCACGCCGGATCACGGCAATTCCGGCCGGGCCGAACACATGAGACAAAGCTCATTTGAGCTACGCCGTGATATAGCCCAATATCTGTAGGGGTCAAGACACCCACTATACTTCATGCACGAAGTAATGGATCATCAAATCCCGAGGGTTTCAAACTCAGTAAACATTCAATCACACGACCGCACAATAGATCCTGCGGTTTGGATCGAGGATCATCTCCTTCACATCCACATTGCTCATGCGGTGATGATCTACACGCCATCAAATACCTCCTCCCACTCAAGCTTAAAAGGACCAGCTCGGCATTGGCTCAACAGCTTGCCGCCAGAATCAATTGGTTGTTGGGAAGACACGGAAGCCGCATTCCTTGATAACTTCCGGGCACATATGTGCAACCACCAGACGCCGATGACCTAAGCCACATAATTCAGCAGCGAGATGAATCGCCGACAATTACGGACACGGTTCTTAACCAAGAAAAATCAAATCGCTGATCGTCTGGATGCAGAGGCCCTTGCAGCCTTCAAACATAACATCCATGACGAGTGGCTTGCCCGGCACCTAGGACAGGAAAAGCCGAAATCCATGGCAGCCCTCACATCAGTCATGACCCGCTTGCGGAGAGGACAGCTGGCTAGCTCGCAAGAATAACAACGACCAAAAACCCTGGTAGTTCGGATACCAAGGACAGCAATGGCAGGTCGCGTCGCAACAAGCACAAGCGTCGCGATTAACGGCGATAATGCTGAAGATCTGACAGTCAATGCCGGATTCGAGGCTCTAAACCCGGTCGCCGAAAAGCCGTTCAAAAAGAAATACTCAGGCCCATCCAATTTGGACAGAATACTTTCGATCGCTCGTGCCAAATACATGGCACCCCGAAAACCAACCAACCACACCAACAGGGGTTGTTGGGTGTTCAAAATGGCGAGCAAGTTAAATGTCAACTCAATGACAAGGAGCTGCATAGCGATGACGAGGAAGAGCCCCGCCACGAACAATAGAGAACAGAAGGGCTTTCCCCCACAAGTGCAGACGGTGAACATGATATACGCAATCCACATATCCAAAAGGGAGCAGAAGCGTGCACTAAGGGACGTATATGTGATGGAGCCAGTCGCCCCAAAGTTCAACCCGTGGTTCTCCTGCCCGATAACTTTTGATCGAAGGGACCACCCCACTAGCATCCGACACGGCGGATTCGCCGCATTGGTTCTTGACCCAATCATTGACGGATTTCACCTCACTAGAGTCCTGATGGACGGCGGCAGCAGCCTGAACATGCTTTACCAAGATACAGTGCGCAAAATGGGCATAGACCCCTCAAGGATTAAACCCACAAAGACGACCTTTAAAGGCGTCATACCAGGTGAAGAGGCCAATTGTACAGGCTCAGTTACACTTGAAGTGGTCTTCGGATCCACGGATAACTTAAAGCAAAGAGTTAATCTTCGACATAGTCCCGTTCGCGGCGGCTATCACGCCTGCTTCTGGACGAACCGCACGGTAAAGTTCAATGCGGTGTCAAGACCACGCATACCTCAAGGTCAAGATGCGGGCCCTAGAGGAGTAATCACGGGTCAATGGAAACACCAAACGCTCTCTCCAAACGGAGGAGCATACTGGCGGCCCTAGCGGAAGTACAAAGCAGCCTCTTAAGGCAATTCTCGAGTCCGCTACTAAACGTCCGGACACCGTCAAGCGCCGGAGTAACCTACAACAAGACCGCTGGCACGCTCGTTACGATCGCCAGAGTAATGCAGCCCCAAACCCAAAGACTGAAAATTGCGAAGCGGCATTACCGCAGCGTACATAACTACGCTCTGGAGATACCATGGGCATAAGGGGAGGGCACGACCACGGCACGCCCTAGAATGCGGCTCAACCGCACGGGGGCTCCGATTGTGTCATTCTTTTCTTTCTTCTTTTCTCTTACTTTCGGGACTCCGTTTTCAGAAGCCCTGTCCGGCACTACAATTGCCGAACTCACGATGCAACAGCCAGGGAAGCGGAAAGCTACGTCGAGTGTCCAGGTGGTCTCTACTACGAGCATTATACCTGTTTTACATACCATCCCGCAGCTTACCTGAGGGAGTCCCGGATTAGGGGTTGTCCGGATAGCCGAACTATCACCGTTGGCCGGACTCCTGGGCTATGAAGATACAAGATTGAAGACTTCGTCCCGTGTCCAGATGGGACTTTCCTTGGCGTGGAAGGCAAGCTTGGCGTCTGGATGTGTAGATCTCCTACCCGATGTAACCGACTCTGTGTAACCCTAACCCTATTCGGTGTCTATATAAACCCGAAGGGTTTTAGTCCAGAGGACGAACAACAATCATACCATAGGCTAGCTTCTAGGGTTTAGCCTCTACGATCTCGTGGTAGATCTACTCTTGTACTACCCATATCATCAATATTAATCAAGCGGGAGTAGGGTTTTACCTCCATCGAGAGCGCCCGAACTCGGGTAAAAACATCGTGCCCTTGTCTCCTGTTACCATCCTCCTAGACGCATAGTTCGGGACCCCACTACCGAGATCCGCGGTTTGACACCGACATTGGTGCTTTCATTGAGAGTTCCTCGTGTCGTCACCGCCACCGTCAGAAGGATGCCTCATCTCGCCTTTAAAGATTTACATTATCGCTAAAGGAGCCTTGGCCGCCCGCCGAACTCTTCGGCTAGGTGGTTTCCTTATGACCACCAGTTCGGCCACCGCGCCTTCGATGACTTCTCGGGTCATCGAAACCAATCTTCATGTTAACTCGGTACTTGCCGAGCAGCTAGATCCGATCGAGCTCTCCTCCGTGAACGAGCTCTTGGATCGCATCGCCGCCCTAGGAGTCGCCACCTACTACGATCAGATCGGTCCTAAAACTGATCCGAGAGAGATAAACTCTCCTGTGCCACCCACCACGCCAACGTGGTAGAGGAACAAGACGGCGACTCTTCTTCTATCTGAAGGACTAGCTACGTCCGGATTCCCGACCCCTCCATGCCGGACTCCCGCGGAGGGACGAATGTCGATCAAATCCTGAACTTAAAGTCAGGCGGCGGGTTGGATGCATTGGATAACATCCAAAAACCCAAACATCCGAGTTCGGAAACTTCTCGGCCCCTTAGTCTTAGATTGGACGGGGTTCCGGATTTAGTTCCACCCGCCCACCCAAACATTAGTGATCTATCCCGAATTCGGCAAGAGCCCGCTGAAGCAAGACATCATTCTTGGGCGAGATTCCTCCCGGTTATGGACAGGATAAAGGACTGCCGAGAGGAGGGCATAATCTCACTCTTTTCCGCAATAATTGCACGGACGAAGGAATCCTAAACGCCATAAGTCGTCATTGAAATTACACGCTTTGTTGACTTGGTGACCATAGTACAAAAGTACTGTGCGATGGAGAGTGCTTGGAAAACCGAAAGTAAATTTTGGGATAATCCGCCCCGAACACAGCCCTAGTCCGAAATAAAAGGGTGCATCATCACCAACCACAGGTTGAATACCAAAAAAATACCCCTAAAGGGCATGGAACCGTCTTTGGAGGGATGGCTCAATGGACCCTACAAAATTCATATACGCAGGACGCCGCTCCAACTCATAGCCTTCGAGCATGTTGGATACTACGGCAGGTGGCCAAAAAGTGGCAAAGAGCTTCTAGCTCGTAATCCCAGCCCAACAATACCAGTACGGTATCAACAGTCTTCGAGACTTTCGCATCAAATAATATGCGGAAGCGAACACTCCGCAACCTTGCCGAAGTCTACCAAGTAGCAACAATAAATCCATGGAGTGACACGGCAATTACCTTTAATGCCAGTGATGAACCCAAATTCTGAACAGCCCGAGCACCAGCCGCATTGGTCCTCGGTCCAATAGTGGGCGGCTTCGCCTTACTAAGGTACTCATGGTGGCGGCAATGATTAAAACTCATCTATGAGGAAACCCTCCAAAAAATGGAAATAGACTAGAGCCGCATGGAGCGAAGCAGCACAACCTTCAGAGGAATAATCCCTAGCCAGGAAGCATGCTGCATAGGAAAAATCACATTGGACGTAGTGTTCGTCTCGAAGGACAATTACAGTTCCGAGGAGTTCACATTTCAAGTGGCCCGTTCAAAGAGCGGATATCACGCTCTATTAGGCGAGAGGCATTCACAATTTTTCAAGCTATACCCCATTATGGGTACATGAAGCTTAAAATGCCGGACCTAACGGAATCATCACTCTCGCCAGATGATCCGAACATAGCACTCCGCGCGAAAACAAGACAGCCGCACTAGCCCTCGAGGCACTATCCAAGAAGCCCTAGCGGCCGAGGAACTCACTGCAATGCGCTCCACGGTGAGCAGGGACGATGTGATACTTGATAAAGATCCAAGTCCACCTCTTTTAAACCGCGAATGAAATAATCAAATTCCAAGTCCACCCAACGGACTCGCAAAGACGGCTTCCATTGGGGCACAATTAAACCACGATGTAGACGCCGCACTACGAGAATTTCTACGAGAAAATCGGGACATTTTTGCACGCACCCTTGAGACATGCCAGAATCCCACGTCGGCTGGCCGAGCACAGCCTAAATATCCTAAAAGGATTTAAGCTAGTCAAGCAAGCTCTTACCGCTTTTAGAACCCAAGAGACAAGCCATGGGAGAGGAGCTAGCCAAACTTCTGGAAGCCGGATTCATCAGAGATATAAAACATCCGGACTGGCTAGCAAATCTGGTGATGGTACCAAGGAAGGACAAATCCTGGCGCCTATGTGTTGATTTCAAAGACCTTAATAAGGCTTGCCCAAAGGATCCCTTCCTCCTCCCTCGAATTGATCAAATTATCGACGCCACAGCAGGACACGATTCATTGTGTTTCCTCGACGCATACTCCGGCTACCACCAAATTAAGATGGCGGAGCTAGACCAAGCCGCAACGGCATTCATCACTCCATACGGCCCATTCTGCTTCAACACAATGCCCTTCGGGCTCAAAAACGCCGGCGCAACATATCAGCGCATGATTCAGACATGTCTGGCAAACCAGATCGGCAAAACAGTGGAGGCATATGTAGATGACGTGGTCATCAAATCCAAGCATGTCGAAACTCTAGTAGACGACTTGAGGCTCACATTCGACAATCTCCGAAAATACGACATTAAGCTCAATCCGGAGAAATGCGTCTTCATGCTCCAACCGAAAACTCTTGGGCTTCATTGTGTCCGGTAGAGGAATTGAAGCAAACCCAGCCAAGATCCGAGCTCTGTCACAATTGGATATTCCAAAAGACCTCAAACAAATACAAAATTGATTGGATGCGAGGCGGCTCTAAGCCGCTTTATTTCCCGTTGGGAGAAAAGGCGTTACCCTTTACCGCCTCCGTGCACCGAACACTTCGAGTGGGCGGATGCCACGGCCGGACTCAAAAGAAATAAAAAGCCATATTGAAACAAATCCGGTCTGGCTCGCTACCAACATGGGCGTAACCAATGCTATTATATATCGCCGCAACACATCAAGTTGTTAGCGCGGTGCTCGCCGTCAACGAGAAACGGACGGACACAGGTTCCCTCTTCAAAACCAGTTTATTACGTGTCCTTGTCCTAACTCCATGCAAGTCCCGGTACCCACATTATCGGAAGATAGAATACGCGGTGTTCATGGCATCCCGGAAGCTGCGACACTACTTTCAAGAGTGTTCGATTACAAGAGCCTCAAGTACCCCTTAACGACATTATAAACAACCGCGACGCGACGGGCCGGATTGCCAAATGGGCCGTCGAGCTCCTCCCATTCGACATAACCTATAAGCCACGACGAGCTATTAAGTCACAAGTGTTGGCCGATTTCATTGCCGAATGGACCGAAGCCGAACTCCCTAAAGAGTACGGCGCATATTCCAATTGGATCATGCACTTCGACGGCTCCAAAATGTTGGCTGGCCTGGGGGCTGGCGTCGTCCTGACGTCCCCAACCGGAGACACAGTCCAATACGTCCTTCAGATAATGTACACGGACTCCAACAACGCAGCCGAATACGAGGCCCTTCTGCACGGCCTCCGGATGGCAGTCTCCATGGGCATTAAACGCCTAGAGGTGCGCTGGGGATTCAAACCTCGCGATGTCTCAAATAAACGGCGACTTTGATGCCAAAGATCTGAAAATGGCAGCGCATCGCAACGCGTCCTAAAAATGTCAAGACGGTTCAAGGGCTCGAATTGCATCATATAGCCCGGATAACAACCAAAGGCGGACGTATTGGCACGCATCGGCGCAAAACGCGATGCCGCCCCGACCAACATCTTCTCGAACGGCTGTTCGAGCCATCCGCATTATGGGAAGGGGAGTCCGGAAATAACAATCCGGACCCAACCGCACTGCCTGACACCGAACACTCTGACACAATCGGAGGCTCTGCCAACGAGATAACACCCTCCGCTCACGAAATAATGGCGGTTATTGCCCCGTGGACGGAGCCATTCCTAGCCTACCTAACTAGGCAGGAACTCCCCGAAGAACAAAATGAGGCTCGCTGCATAGTACGGGCGATCCAAAGCCTATAAAGTCCATGAGGGAGAGCTCTATAAGAAAAGCACAACAGGAGTCCTTCAAAGGTGTATCTCCGAAGAGGAAGGGCGAAACCTCCTGGCTGAAATTCATGCCGGACTGGGTGGGCACCACGCCGCAGCCCGGGCCCTTGTAGGCAAGGCCTCCAGACAGGATTTTATTGGCCGACGGCCGGGCAGATGCGAGGATTTAGTCCAACGATGCGTCGGTTGCCAGCTTTTTGCTAACCAAAGCCACATGCCACCCACCGCCCTCAAAACTATACCCATCACCTGGCCGTTCATGGTCCGGGGCTTGACATGGTTGGACCCCTTAAGGGAGGAACCCACAAGCAAAAATACCTATTGGTCATGGTGGATAAATTCACCAATGGATAGAGGCCAAGCTCGTTAAAACAGCCAATCCGACCGGTGATAGACTTCATATCAGGGGTAGTGCACCGTTACGGCGTCCCCACAGTATCATCACTGATAACGGCACCAACTTCACAGCCGATGAGGTCAAATTATGGTGCAAAAACATGGGCATCAAGCTCGATTACGCCTCAGTCTATCACCCTCAAACTAACGGTCAAGTCGAGCGGGCAAACGATCTCATCATGAGCGGCATTAAACCCAGATTAGTGCGGTCCCTTACGGAATCTAACACGCACTAGGTAGAGGAGCTCGACTCCATACTCTGGGGGGCTGTGGACCACGCCGAATCGCACTACCGGATTCACACCATTTTTTATGGTGTACGGCGCAGAGGCAGTTTTGCCCTGCGACATAATTCATGACTCACCTCGCGTGCGCATGTATGAAGAAAGAGAAGCCGAACTTGATTGGAAGGACAGTCCGACGCCTTTGGAGGAGGAGCGCCATGGCGTGGCAAAAAGCTTGTTTCGCATTTTATCAACAGCAGGCTCGAAGATATCAAAGCAGAGAAGCACGGGCCAAAGCTACAACGTTGGCGTAACTAGTTCTACGCCTCCGACAAGAAAAAGGACAAACTCAAGCCCAAATGGGAAGGTACCTTCATCATCGACCAGGTCCTATCCGGGCGGGCATACCGTCTGCTAAACGCATCGGATAACCGACTCGAGCCAAACCCATGGAACGCAGCCCGTCTCACGAAGATTCTACGCCCTAGCGCCGGACTCTGGGTTCGCTCTCCTTCCTCCGCCCAAAATTTATATTTAAGCTGTCTTTTATTTCTCTCCTTCCTCCTCCTTCTTGAAGCCTTTTTAGAGGTTCGCCATGCCTGTTCGCACATACTTGACACGCCACTCACGCTCGTTATATTCGGGGCTTCTTTAATGTAAGCTTATTTATACGGTTTTATGCCCAACACATGTGTCAAATTTCCGCATGTACCTTTTATTCACCATTATATGCATCGATATGACTTAAGTTTTGGCCAAGCTGGGTTGTTCGGCTCCTGTGCTTACCCCACGCTCCCGATTGTTCGGCTAGGCGGTAAAGGAGCACCTCTGCGATTATTCATCCGCTGGTCGGCCGAATGTGTACCTCAGACTGGGTGAAGCGAAAGCTAGCGTTCTTAAGGGAATATTCGGTCGGTGAAATGAAAGATGATTTTAAACTATTTATCCATCTGCCCTCAGATGATTTTCCTTTGTTAGCAGTTTGGACATGCACTTTAGGGCATGGCTCCTGTGGAAAGGAACCCTTAACGGAACTATTCTCCCGGAAGATGTTTCTTACTATCCATGTAATATAACATAACTAGTTGGGCACTTGTCTCGACACGGCAATAATGACCCTCACGCCTTTGTCTCCATGCATTCCCTGGTTCTTACATAACCACGAGGGTATTCGGACACACTCAGGACTATTGGGTCCCGAGGTCGGGTTAAAAGGTCCGCTATGACAAACGATCTACAATCCGGCTAGAAGACATTTTTCATGTCATATTAAATTACATAGTCAACTTGACTGATTGTATTCCTCCTCAATGCCATCTAATAGGCTGTCTAATTTACAATCTTGCTGGGAATACTTGGCGGCCAATTCTACTTGGCTGTACACTAAGCTTACAGGGATCTCCTTCCCATCAGGCCCCACAGGTCCGACCTCGGCCATGTGGTTTGGGTCAGCCTTCAGGCACCGCTGCCTTTACCATGGCCCAGTGCCTCGGGCGCTTTGACGGTAGGACGATATCTTCCATAGCTGAAGCGCCCGCCGTGCTCCTTGAAGCCGCTCCGCTTAGCTCCCCAATGCCTTCGGCAGGGAGATAGATGGCCACAAGGCCTGGCGACGCTTTTCATCACCTGCCGAACTTCGTTCAGGCAATGACGCAGTTCGGGAAGAAGATCACCAAGAACTGGGCATCTCCTCCTCAGACGAATTCGTGAGCAAACCTACACATATGTTTATGTTAGTCGCCTTCCTCGCGAACTCTTTCAAAGTTCGCTTAAGCACTTACTGAAAATGCCGCGAAAGCCGCCGATTCTCCTTTACGAGTCGCATAACCGGGCACGAACATCCTTTAGTTCCTCACCCAGTTGGGTGTTGGCATCTTGGAGGTTATTTTTCTCCTGCCGCTCCCTTGTAAGCACGCTCTCGCGGGCCTTTAGCTGGCGCAGGAGCTGTTGCTTGTCCGGATCTAGTCCGGCGCCATCTGCAATATAATTGTCAGACTTATACACACGCCGCACTTCACAAACTACTTATTTGTCAAAGTATATGTTACCGGAGGGGGTCTCTGTGGCTCCCCCTGTGGTGGCTAGTGCGGCCTCAAGTTGGGCCTTGCACTCTTCAAGCTCCCGGGACAGTTGAGTATTCTTTTCCGTAAGACCTCAAGATAACATATGATCCTTAAATCAGTTGTTCTAACTATTTTAAGTCTCGGGGCTACCGGCATATATAATCACAAAATTCCTTACCCGTATGTCTTTCACATACTGCTCCGTGGCTCGCTAGGCCATCTTGAGCGGCACGGAGGTGCACTTCTCCCGAATTAAAAGCGCTCAACGCCTCTTGGGAGAAACATGAGTCACGAGAATAGTCCGGCGGCGCTTATGTTTCATGGCGCCTCCACCTCCGACTTGGTGGCGGATAGTCTGCCGGCATCCGCCGTTGGAGGAGCATCCGACGCATGCCTCGTGGTTTGTACCCCTTCCTGACTCGGCTTTTGAGCCTGGTTGGCGGAGGTCCGATTATAACTTCTCCGGACTCAGTCCGCCAACGCTCTTTTTCCCCGAAAAAACCACGAGTGTCAGCAGTGCCTCCCAGAACCTCTCCTTAAAACACGATGGCACATCATACCGCTGCGGGCGACGTCTCGAGTCGCATCCGCACTTCTTTTTTCGCTCATTGGGCCGAGCTGCCCCTTGTTGGACGGCCACGGCAGGCTCCGCTTCCCGTTCTGAAGGCACCCCCTGCGAAACACCATCAAATACGCGGTGATTAGAAGTAAAGCACGGGTGGGTCATGGTGTCCGGACTTCGGTCACGGTTACCTGGGAGGCCGGAAACAGTCCGGGGTAGTCGGCCGTAATGGCAACCAAAGCATTGTCGATGCTAAGTTGATGGAACACCCCGTCGATCAGCTCCACCTTTATATCCGGGTCCTCTTCAGAGGCCGGATCGTGGGACCGTTTCGGATCCTCGGGTTGTGGAGGCGGGCTGTGTATCTTCTCCATGGCCCGGCGCAGTTCCTGCGTAGAAACCATAAAATGAGATATTTAACCACGGGAACATGGATCGGACAGGCCACAAAGATATTCGCTACCCAACTTCGGGACTATTCAAGAAAACCTGCTCAGCGGACCGACGCGAGAAAATCCTCCTCTTCTCCTTTGTACATGGCGGACAAGGTCTTCACCAGTTCGGTGACCGATCCCGGCCCTTTGCCGCCATGGCGGGTGGCATCATCCTCCCCGTTGAAATCCCACATGGGGTGGCCCCTATATTGGAGCAGCTGAACTCCCCGCATAATGCATGTGGCCATGACACCAATCATGGTCATCCGAATGAGCCAACAATCTTATTCGGCTCATCAGGTAAAGGATGTCCTCGCCGCCTTCCTCTGGGGCTCAAGGGCGCCAACTCAGGCGCTTTCTTCAAAGGAGCATTGCTGAACTACGGAGATCGATCCAACAGGATCCGCAGCGGACGCCTTCTATATAAAACCATTCAAGGCCAGTCTTGGACGCTTTCTTCGGGTTCCGGATAGATATCCAGTCCCGGCGATGCGCCACAGCCGGCTCCGCCCACTTGATATATTGACCCTCATGAGAACGGGGCACAAGGCGTAACAATCTCTTCCACAGATCGAAATGGGCCTCAACACCTGTGAATAGCTCGCAAAGGGCCACAAAGCCCGCTATATGCAAGATGGAGGCAGGCGAAGGTTATGCAAATGAGGTCAGAGAACTCCGTGCCCCCGAGAAACGGATGGATTGGAAATCCGAGTCCTCTCATTAGGTGAGAGATGAAGCATTCCCGCCTCCCTTAGAGGGATCGGGACGCCTCTCGCCGCTTCCCCGCCTTATAAGTGGCGTAGTCCGAACGCACCGGAACCAGGAAGGCCGGGAAGGGATCCTTTGGTTTGGAGCACCACCAATTGGCTGTAAGGGATCGAGCATCTCCCCAATCTCCGGGCTGAGGGCTGGGAGCGCGAGAGGAGGAGCCACGCCGATCGCCCATGGTGGAATGGATTTTTGTCAAGGCGCCTGATGAAGGCTCGCGAGGGGAGGATGGTGCGATCCGGATCTGGATCCCCGTCTCTTTTATAGACGGCTCATTTGCACAGCAAGGGGGGTAAATGTAAAGACACCCTGACTTTTCAAATTCGTTCGACACGTGGAAGATGGCCATTATTGGGCGTAGAAGCCAAGGAGCGCAGAATTTATCAGAAGCCGGACACTATTCGACAAGTATATGGAGTTTGCAGAAGAACCCGCCTCGCAATGCCGAAGACAATCTACGCGCCGGACTCATCGTCATTGAAGCCTGGTTCGGGCTACCGAGGAGTCCTGGATTACGGGTGTCCAGATAGTCAAGTATCACCGCTAATGCCGGACTCTGGACTATGAAGATACAAGATTGAAGACTTTGTCCCGTGTCCAGATGGGACTTTCCTTGGCGTGGAAGGCAAGCTTGGCGATACGGATGTAGATCTCCTACCGATGTAACCGACTCTGTAACCCTAACCCTATTCAAGGTGTCTATATAAACCGAAGTGTTTTAGTCCTCAGAGGATCTAACAACAATCATACCATAGGCTAGCTTCTAGGGTTTAGCCTCTCGATCTCGTGGTAGATCTACTCTTGTACTACCCATATCATCAATATTAATCAAGCAGGAGTAGGGTTTTACCTCCATCGAGAGGGCCCAACCAGGTAAAACATCGTGTCCCTTGTCTCCTGTTACCATCCGCCTAGACGATAGTTCGGGACCCCTCACTCGAGATCCGCCGGTTTTGACACCGACATTACCCACGGAGGGGACATGTTAAATAGTCCCATCCCTTGCTTATCGCACTATTTGTATCGCTCGCTTTCATTGCAGTATTCTTTTGAATAAACAATACATAGCTTCGCTTAATATTGCATTCCTTTTTTCCATATATGTTCATCTATGACATGTTGCACCTGCATTACAACTTGGTAGGGTCAATACACCAGGGGCTTAAGTACCCCAAAATATGGTGTGATAAGTCCAACACTTTCACAAGTGCGGCACCTCAACTTATAGCATTATATGCATCGGCTCGAATCATGTCTTGGGTCAATAGTTGGGTTTGCCCGGCTCCCATGTTTTGTTACCTTACGTTCCGTTATATCGGCTAAGGTAGCGCCTGGAGAACCACCGCGATTGTGCCCTGGTTGAGCTGGGTTGAGCACCTCAAAGGAGAAAGCTAAAACTAACCGTCATGATAGGGCGAGAGCCGGTCGCTGTTCGAGAGGTTTTTTGGGTCCCTAAAGACTTATGCCGCTTAGAGCGAGGAGCCGCATTGTCCGCCAAGCGTGGATAGCGCTCGAACTCGGTCTTCCGAATACTAGGGGCTTCACCGAAATTTAAAATTATAGAATTCTATGGCTAAGTGAGAGTGTTCAAGCACTATAAGTCCGGTTGCCTTGTTCGTTGTATTGAGCGCCTCCTCAAGGACCCAAGAATGGGAACAAGAGCGCCAAGTTTATTCGAACACCCCAAAGCACTGTGGCATGGGGCTGAAGCCAACGACTTGCCATCTCTCAAATTTGATAAACAGCCGCATGAAGGTAATATTTTAAATTCACAAACATTGCTTAAGCGATATGAACAAGTTTTCAGCAGACAGATAACAAATGCGAGTCTATTCAAAAATTACATCTTTGGAGCATTCACTGCTATAAGGCGGGCACCCTTCAGGACGCCCTCATAATACATTTCAGGCTTGCGATGCTCCTTGCCCGGTGGTGGTCCGTCCTTCGCAAGCTTCTCACCGTCCAGCTTGCCCCAAAGGCACCTTAGCACGGGCAAGGCCCCACGGGCACCTTCGACATGCACGGAGCGCTTGATGACTTCAAGCCTTGGACAGGCATCCACCACCGCCTTACCAGCCAAGTAGCTCCTGTGCATGGCTTCCGATGGCCACAAATTAACTATGAGGCCCTTCATGGCCTGTTCGGCGACCTTAGGAGCTCGACCAGCTGCTTCAGCTGGTCGCTCAGGGCACTGGATGTCCGCCTCAAAGATATCGAGACCAGAACACCTTCTCCGTCGAGCTTCCCTCCTCGGCTCGGTAGAAAGCGGCAGCATCGGACACACTGCGGGGCAGATCTGCGAATGCTCCTGGAGAGCTCCGGATTCGGGTAAGTAACAGATAATTCACTCTCACATGCTTGCTTTGCATAAAGAATGACTTACCCACCGCTATCTTTTTTAATGATTCAATTTCCTGGAGGGCTTTTTGGGCTTCGGCCTTAGCGGCTTTGGCACTCTCAAGAGCCAAGGCGAGCTCGGACTCTCAAGTCTTCGAGTCACGCTCCAAACTCTCGTGTTTTTTCCACGAGAGCCTGGAGCTCTTGCCGCACCTCCGCCACCCGCGCCTCCTGCTTCTCTCGCTCGGTGCGCTCCGCGGCCGCACTGTTTTCGGCCTTGGACACCGCTTCCTTTAGGGTCGCCACCTCATTCGTGGCCCCTACAATACCCAAGTTATTCCTGTCATTTTTGCAACCAAATCCTTTCTATAAGGTATTACTTTAATAAGGTATTACTCACCTTCCTTGTCCTCGAGCTGCTTCTTGGCAAGGCCGAGCTCGTTCTCGGACCGCTCGAGGCTCTGCTTCAATGCATGGACCTCCGCAGTCAGTGCGGCAGAGGTCAGCAGCGCAGCCTGCATTCCCATATTGACCTATTTATGTTAGACTCCTGGGTATATATTTTTAGATCCTCAGTTCGGCTTTTCTTTCCTAACAATCAACTAAGCATCGTGGGCTACTGTCTATGCGGTAATATTTTTACATATTCCAAACTTACCTCAAAGCCTGTTAGAAGGCTGGTGCAAGCTTCGTCAGCCCGCTCTGGGCGGACTGAACTTCTGGATCACCGCACTCATGATAGTGCGATGATCCTCGCCGATGGAGGTGCCGTTAAGCGCCCAAAGAAGCTATCCTGCCTCCGGATGGATGACAGAGGTCACTGATGTCAGTAGTCTTGCCCTTCTTACGAAGGGGCCGCTTGTCGGACTTTTGGAACCATCAAGGTTCCGGTGACAGAGTCCGCCAGGGCAGGCCGGACTTAGAGCCCTCTCGGGTTTTGCCCCTTTGCGCCAGAGTCCGGGAGGTCGCCTTATGGCGCCTCCAGACCACCTCCTCCTAGTTGGGCCCCTTTGGGACTCCACCATGTGTCGTCAAGGCCACGAGGAGAGGAGGCGGTCGGAAGTGAAGTGCTATTCATATCCGACGAATCCAGTGGAGCCGCTCGACGGAAAGTAGCCTGTCCTTAGGCGGGCTACATGGTTATATTCAGCGTTAGAAGACACTATGCGACAAGTAAAAATCATGAGTTGTTCGAATCCTGACACTTACGATCTCGCCAGGGCTTGGCCCTTGGCGGCCACTCCTCCTCGCTGTCGGTGTTGGTGGAGAAGTCCGGAGGAAGGGTCCTTCCTTTCTTGGACCCTCCGCCCCCCGCCCCGGCCGGGCGGCCTTCCTTTTCTTCCCCGCTGAGAGAGGCTTTTTCCTCCTCCTAGTCCTCAGGAGAGAGATTCCGCCTCGGGGTCATCGGACGGTGAGTCCGACACTGTCAAGCGTCTGGAACTCTTTTCGAAGTTTCCGTGACCTGCTTCTTGGTTTTCTTCTCCGGCACCACGTGAGGTGCCGGAACCAAGCAGCCCCGCTGGCGGGCGTCCACTGGGTCTTCCGGCAAAGGAGCCGACAATTAATCTGTTCGACGGGCGTCTTCAGCCAGTCTGTAAAAGGTTAGGGAGTTTTAGATCCATAGAGTCAAACTATGAAAAAGAGTCCCATAAGGGTAAAATAACTTACCTCGGCCGACTGACGCCATGAGCTGAATCCGCGATCTTCGTAGCGGATGCGGGGCTTACGGCGCTTTGAACAGCACCTTCTGCATCTTCGCACGTAGTGTCAAGAGCCGACTCAAGGTCTGTGCTGCGCCGGATTAAACTCCCACAAATTGAAGGCCCGTTCTTGGCATGGAGAATCCGGCGGATGAGCATGACCTGGACTACGTTGACAAGCTTGAGCTTCTTGTTCACCAGATTTTGGATGCAGGTTTGAAGTCCGTCCACTCTTCCGAATCTCCCCACGCCAGCCCGTCTCTTTCCATGATGTGAGCCGTGGGGAAGCCATATCGAATTCGGGGCCGCCGCCCATTTGAGTCAGCGGCTCGGTGCTGTAAAACCACCCGATTGCCACCCTTTATGGTCTCCACGAAGCGAGCCCTCAAGCCATGTAACGTTGGGCATCCTCGCCCGCCATGGCACCTCCAAGACTCCGCTTGTCGGCCGCCCAGTATCTTCGGCCTGACGCTAAAGGTCTTGATCCATAATCAGATGTGGGTATGGATGCATAGAAAGGCATCGCACTCGACGATAAACGTTGAGATATTGAGTATGAAGTTTGGGGCCAGATCGTGGAAACCCAGGCCGTAGTAGAACATGAGAGCCCCGGACAAATGGGTGAAGTGGAAAACCTAGTCTCATGGAGGAAGTGGGTGAGGAACACCACCCTCTCATGGGGCCCGGGGTGGGGATGAGCTGCCCTTGTTAGGGAGCCGACATGCGATGTCGCCGGACAAGTATCTGGCTTCCTGCAGCTTTTCGATGTGCCCCTCCGTGACGGAGGAGGCCATCGACTTGCCTCCCGCTCCGGACATGGTCGGAGAAGGTTGAGGTAGGATGTGCGGATTTGGGCGCTGGAGCTCGAAAAGTGCGGAAATTGATGATCAAAGTAGGAAGAGGGCGTAGGTGAAAAGGTGGATCCTTATCCCCTTATATGGACGGACGCAACTAAGCGCCCCCACTAGCCTGGTAAAACTCGCTTATCTCCCAAGCACCGTAATCAATGGCGCGGTTGGGTTACCCACATCCGTATTGATGAGAATCCCGGAATAAGGGGACACGGTCTCGCTTTGACAAGACGTGCTGGGAAACCGCCTTGCTAAACGCTACCGAGGTGAGGTGGTACAAGAAAACGATTCAACGAAGACTTGGCCGTGGCGTGATGGCACGCCGCGGAATACGCCGCCAGATTGATTTTGTGTAAATATTATTCTCTCTACGGTGTTATGTGGAAATTATTTTGCGAGCCGGACATCGCGTCCTTGTGTTCAAAATCTTCTATGAAGTATCCAGAGGAGGAACCCGCCTTGTCATGCCGAAGACAATATGCGTGCCGGACTCGTCGTCATTGAAGCCTGGTTCAGGGGCTACTGAGGGAGTCCTGGATTAGGGGGTGTCCGGATAGCCGGACTATCACCGCTGGCGGACTCCTGGACTATGAAGATACAAGATTGAAGACTTCGTCCGTGTCCCGGATGGGACTTTCCTTGGCGTGGAAGGCAAGCTTGGCGATACGTAATGTGTAGATCTCCTACCATTGTAACCGACTGTGTAACCCTAACCCTATCCGGTGTCTATATAAACCGGAGGGTTTTAGTCCGTAGGGACAAACAACAATCATACCATAGGCTAGCTTCTAGGGTTTAGCCTCTCGATCTCGTGGTAGATCTACTCTTGTACTACCCATATCATCAATATTAATCAAGCAGAGTAGGGTTTTACCTCCATCGAGAGGGCCCGAACCTGGGTAAAAACATCGTGTCCCTTGTCTCCTGTTACCGTCCGCCTAGACGCATAGTTCGGGACCCCCTACCCGAGATCCGCCGGTTTTGACACCGACAGCAGGTATCGTTATTTTCTGACCTTCACACATGATTTGGGTAGATATGGGTATATCTACTTAATGAAACACAAGTCTGAAACATTTGAAAAGTTCAAAGAATTTCAGAATGAAGTGGAGAATCATCGTAACAAGAAAATAAAGTTTCTACAATCTGATCGTAGAGGAGAATATTTGCGTTACGAGTTTGGCCTTCATTTAAAACGATGTGGAATAGTTTCACAGCTCACGCCACATGGAACACCACAGCGTAATGGTGTGTTCGAACGTCATAACCGCACTTTATTGGATATGGTGCGATCTATGATGTCTCTTACGAGGTTACCACTAACGTTTTGGGGTTTTGCATTAGAGACAGCTGCATTCACTTTAAATAGGGCACCATCAAAATCTGTTGAGATGACACCTTATGAACTGTGGTTTAGCAAGCAACCGAAGTTGCCGTTTCTTAAAGTTTGGGGCTGCGATGCTTATGTGAAAAAGCTTCAACCTGATAGGCTCGAACCCAAATCGGAGAAATGCGTCTTCATAAGATACCCAAAGGAAACTGTTGGGTACACCTTCTATCACAGATCTGAAGGCAAGATCATTGCTAAGAATGGATCCTTCCTAGAGAAGGAGTTTCTCTCAAAAGAAGTGAGTGGGAGGAAAGTAGAACTTGATGAGGTAACTGTACCTACTCCCTTATTGGAAAGTAGTTCATTGCAGAAATCAGTTCCTGTGATTCCTACACCAATTAATGAGGAAGTTAATGATGATGATCATGAAACTTCAGATCAAGTTACTACCGAACCTCGTAGGTCTTCCATAGTAAGATCCGCACCAGTGTGGTACGGTAATCCTGTTCTGGAAGTCATGTTACTAGACCATGATGAACCTATGAACTATGAGGAAGCGATGATGAGCCCAGATTCCGCGGAATGGCTTGCGGCCATGAAATCTGAGATGGGATCCACGTATGAGAACAAAGTGTGGACTTTGGTGGACTTGCCCGATGATCGGCAATCCATAGAAAATAAATGGATCTTCAAGAGGAAGACGGACACTGATAGTAGTGTTACTATCTACAAAGCTCGACTTGTCACAAAAGGTTTTCGACAAGTTTAAGGTGTTGACTACAATGAGATTTTCTCAACTGTAGAGATGCTTAAATCGTCTGAATCATAAAAGAAGTTGCCACATATTTTATGAAATCCGCAAATGGATGTCAAAACTGCATTCCTTAAATGGATATTTCTTAAAGAAGAGTTGTATATGATGCAACCAGAAGGTTTTGTCAATCCTAAAGGTACTAACAAGGTGTGCAAGCTCCAAATGATCCATCTATGGACTGGTGCAAGCATCTCAGAGTAGGAATATACGCTTTGATGAGTTGATCAAAGCATATAGTTTTATACAGACTTGCGGTGAAGCCTGTATTTACAAGAAAGTGAGTGGGAGCTCTGTAGCATTTCTAATATTATATGTGGATGACATATTGTTGATTGGAAATAATATAGAACTTCTGGATAGCATAAAAGTATACTTGAATAAGAGTTTTTCAATGAAATACCTCGGTGAAGCTGCTTACATATTGGGCATCAAGATCTATAGAGATAGATCAAGACGCTTAATTGGACTTTCACAAAGCACATACCTTGGTAAAGTTATGAAGAAGTTCAAAATGGATCAGTCAAAGAAATGGTTCTTGCCTGTATTACAAGGTGTAAAGTTGAGTAAGACTCAAAGCCCGACCATGGCAGAAAATAGAAAGAGAATGAAAGTCATTCCCTATGCCACAGTCATAGGTTCCATAAAGTATGTTGTGCTATGTACCAGACCTATTGTGTACCCTGTCCTGAGTTTGGCAAGGGAGTACAATTTTGGTCTAGGAGTAGATCACTGGACAGCGGTCAAGATTATCCTTAGTGAGGACTAAGGAAATATTTCTCGATTATGGAGGTGATAAAAGAGCTCGTCAGAAAGAGTTACATCGATGCAAGCTTTTACACGATCCAGATGACTCTAAGTCTCAATCTGGATACATATTGAAAGTGGGAGCAATTAGCTAGAGTAGCTCCGTGCAAGAGCATTGTAGACTTAGAATATTTTCAAAATACATACGGCTCGAATGTGATGCACTCCATTGACTAAACTTCTCTCACGAGCAAAACATGATCACACCTTAGTACTCTTTGGGTGTTAATCACATAGCGATGTGAACTAGATTATTGACTCTAGTAAACCCTTTGGGTATTGGTCGCATGACGATGTGAACTATGGGAGTTAATCACATACATATGTGAATATTGGTGTTAAATCACATGGTGATGTGAACTAGATTATTGACTCTAGTGCAAGTGGGAGACTGAAGGAAATATGCCCTAGAGGCAATAATAAAGTTATTATTTATTTCCTTAATTCATGATAAATGTTTATTATTCATGCTAGAATTGTATTAACCGGAAACTTAGTACATGTGTGAATACATAGACAAAACTTATAGCCCCTAGTATGCCTCTACTTCACTAGCTCGTTAATCAAAGATGGTTATGTTTCCTAACCATAGACATGTGTTGTCATTTGATGAACGGGATCACATCATTAGGAGAATGATGTGACGGACATGACCCATCCATTAGCTTAGCATTATGATCGTGTCAGTTTCATTGCTACTGCTTTCTTCATGACTTATACAAGTTGCTCAAACTATGAGACTATGTAACTCCCGAATACCGGAGGAACACTTTGTGTGCTACCAAACGTCACAATGCAAATGGGTGATTATAAAGGTGCTCTACAGGTGTCTCCGAAGGTATTTGTTGGGTTGGCATAGATCGAGATTAGGACTTGTCACTCCGTATTTCGGAGAGGTATCTCTGGGCCCACTCGGTAATACTCATCACTATAAGCCTTGCAAGCATTGTGACTAATGAGTTAGTTACGGGATGAAGTATTACGAAACGAGTAAAGAGACTTGTCGGTAATGATATTGATCTAGGTATGATGATACCGACGATCGAATCTCGGGAAAGTAACATGCGATGACAAAGGGAACAACGTTTGTTGTTATGCGGTTCGACCGATAAAGAACTTCGTAGAATATGTAGGAGCCAACATGGGCATCTAGGTTCCGCTATTGATTATTGACCAGAGAGGTCTCTCGGTCATGTCTACATAGTTCTCGAACCCGTAGGGTCCACACGCTTAACGTTCGTTGACGATATAGTATTATATGAGTTATGTATGTTGGTGACCGAATGTTGTTTGGAGTCTCGGATGAGATCACCGACATGACGAGGAGCTCCGGAATGGTCCGGAGGTAAAGATTCATATATTGGATGATATGGTTAGGCCAAGGGGTCAAGCCCACGGGGCGATAAGTCGGTGCAAAAGGAGTTTTGCGGAGGCCAGGGAGCTAAATGCCGGCGACCTTGGCGTCTGGCCCTAGGCCAGATGCCGAGGCCCATGGTGTTTGGGCCAGACGCCAAGGATTGTGGCGTTTGGTCCTGGAGTCCGAGTGGGACTCTTGCCTTTCGGGAAAAACCGACTTTGAGGAGGCTTTTGCTCCAAGTTTCGACCCCAGGGCTCAACATATAAATAGAGGGGCAGGGCTAGCACAAAGGACAGATCAAGAAACACCAAGCCGTGTGTAGGCTACCTCGTCCCCTCTAGTTTATCCTCCATCATACTTTCCATAGTGCTGAGGCGAAGCCCTGCAGAGATTGTTCTTCACGAACACCATCACCATGCCGTCAGAAGCATTTTAACTCATCTACTACTTCGCGTCTTCTTTGGATCAAGAAGGAGAGGACGTCATCGAGCTGAACGTGTGCTGAACACAGAGGTGCCGTACGTTCGGTACTTGATCGGGGCGGATCGTGAAGGTGTACGACTACATCAACCGCATTGATAAACGCTTCCTCTTAGCGATCTTCAAGGGTATGAAGATACACTCACCCTCTCGTTGCTATGTGGCACATAGTTATATCTTGCGTGATCGTAGGAAATTTTTGAAATTACCGCGTTCCCCAACAATCACGTCCACAACAAGTAGACCGAAATGATTCTGCATCTACTACTATTACTCCACACATCGACCGACTCTTGCGAGCATCTAGAGTATTAAGTTCATAAGAACAGAGTAACGCATTAAGCAAGATGACATGATGTAGAGGGATAAACTCAAGCAATATGATATAAACCCCATCTTTTTATCCTCGATGGCAACAATACAATACGTGCCTTGCTGCCCCTGCTATCACTGGGAAAGGACACCGCAAGATTGAACCCAAAGCTAAGCACTTCTCCCATTGCACTTTGTATTGAGATTCAAAGAGAGAGAAGAAGCCATCTAGCGAATAACTATGGACCCGAAGGTCTGTGGTAAACTACTCACAACTCATCAGGGAGGCCTTGGAGATGATGTAGAGGCCCTCCGTGATCGATTTCCCCTCCGACGGAGCACCGGCGAAGGCTCCAAGATGAGATCTCGCGGATACAGAAGGTTGCGGCTGTGGAAATAGTTTTTCGTGGTGCTCCTGGCTGTTTTCGGGGTACGTAGATATATATAGGCGAAGGAGGTAGGTCAAGGGAGCCACGAGGGGCCCACGAGGGTGGGGGCCGCGCCCACCCCCCTAGGGTGCGCCCACCCCCCTAGGGCGCGCCCTCCTGCCTCGTGGCCGCCTTGGCTGCTTCTTGACGTCCACTCCAAGTCTCTTGGATTGCATTTGTTCCAAAAAGATCGCTCCCAAAGGTTTCATTCCGTTTGGACTCCGTTTGATATTCCTTTTATTCGAAACACTGAAATATGCAAGAAAACAGCAATTTGGGCAGGGCCTCCGGTTAGTAGGTAAGTCCCAAAAATGATATAAAAGTGTAAAGTAAAGCCCATAAACATCCAAAACGGGTAATATAATAGCATGGAACAATAAAAAATTATAGATACGTTGGAGACGTATCAATATTCTCGACCGGTAAAGTACATAACACTTTTCGGCCCTTGACCGAAGAGGGAGAAGCCGACGGTCGGTTAAGACGCTTTTAAAGTTCGGGCGAACACAGATATGATATAAGTACTTCGGTACATACAATCATTATACATAAAATTCTTTTACCCAAGTCACTTGGGGGCTCTTAAATTTATATGAGCCATTTTATAATAAGTGTTCTTCTTTTAAATCATTGCAAAGTCTTTTTCTACCACTCCTTTCTCGACTCGAGTGTGCGGTCAATCGCCAGATGGCCTAGTTTCTCTCTAAAGCCGCTCGGATTTGGTTCGCTAAATTGGCCTAACGAGAAGTACTCGCCTTTGGGATAGAGGTTGAAGTCAGAAGCTGACCAACAGAAGTCTTGAGATCAGAGGTGTCATGTTAAAGCACGACAGAAGCACAAATTTTTAAGACCAATTTCGGATTGTCACAAAAAACTTGATTTAGTTCGGACTTAAAGTTTTTACTTAAGTCTTTTGGTTTTCCAAGCTTATGCCACTTTTAACCTATTTGTGTGTTTCCAACATAAGTCTTGTAGTACAACGGCAAACACCTTTAAAGCCCTAAGCATTATCAACGCAAAAGCGGCAGCTAGAGCCGAACCGATCAAAAGCCACAAGATTCGAGGAGTCCTCGCAAACGCTCTCGTGATATTGCTATATATGCATCGTTCAATTGTGTCTTCGGTCAATAGTTGGGTCGCCTGCCCAAAGGTTGCCTCCTACGTTCCACTTTGTTTAGCTAGGTGTGCAAAGGGAGAACCACTGCGATTTTGCTACCAGCTCGCATGGTTAAGCGCCTCAGTGGAGAAAGCCGAAAACTGACTGTCACAATAAGCGTAAACAAGTCAGCGATCCGATGACTATGTTAAACTATAAGATCGATGGAGGCCACCCCGTGTTAAGTAACGGGTCGTTCATAATATTGGCCGAAGTGTTAACGGCTTGACCTCGGCCGTCGCCGAACATTAACTGGGGCTAATATTTGGCCTCCCAACTTTAAGCTCCTATGACTAAGTGAAAGTTATAAAGCCCGCATATCTGATTGCCTCGTTTCCGCTAACACAACCGCCTTTGGGCACCGAGATGTTGGCTAAGGGCTTTTTGTTATTGCGGAAACACCCTACGTAGCATCTACAAGGAGGTGGAAGCCGACGATGGGCCACTTTCAACTGATAAACAGTCGCAACGGAGTCAAAATAAACATATCATCGGCATTTGTATTTAATATACAAGGGCTGACTTCCATAATCATCGTTATAAAGCTATACATATGCATCAGTTTGACTTAAGATTTTGGCCAAGATGGGTTGCCTGGCTCCTCTGCTTACCCATACATTCCCGATTGTTCGGCTAGGCAGTAAAGGGAGCACCTCTGTGATTTTTACTACCGGGTCATCCGAGTTAGTACCTCAGACTGGGTGAAGCCGAAAGCTAGCGATCTTAAATGATATAATTGGTCGGCAATGACGGAAGTGAAAATTTAGGTTCTTTAAAGACCACATAGTTCGGTAACTTTCCCCAAACTAAATCTTCAATATTTTGCTCCCACATTAATTGGAGCTGAGGTTTCATGATCATGCTTAGCATGACAACCCAAAGAAAGGAACCGATAGCGGGACTATTTTCTTTGGAAGTTGTTTCTTACGTTAAAAAGTAATATAACATATCTCTCCACGTACCTTTGTTTATAAAACCGTATGGCCGGATTGCCTTGTTTGCCGTAAATCTTTGCCCTTATAAAGGCTTTATAAATTAGGACAAACACACCTCGGCTGCTGGCCAAGGAGGTTGAAGCTGATGGTCGGTCAACAAAGTTTTGTACAATGCAGATCTGAGCATTAATGATGTAGAGTACTTGGATACATAGAATCATTACACATAATTTGTGATTTTACTTCGGATATCGATCCTTAATTTGGCCACCCGTGCCCACATTAAGGCTCGGGGGCTACTGGGCTTCGTGCTTATCATTTACAAAAATTAAAGGGGTACATCGATCCCCTGATCTGGTGTTGCCACCCGACCAGTGTCTCGGGGTCTACTGCATTGCCTATTCAATGCAGAAAATTCAAGGTACTCAGTGTTCGGCTTGACCGAACTATGCGCAAACGCGTCTTCGGACAACAATAGGTACCATATGGACCTATCCGGCATCAAGCTAGTATATTATGGCGACTTCTCAAAACCCTCTCTCAAGGGCCCGTCCACCGATCACTATCTCCTCTAAAGTGCATCTCGGAATTTTAGGCCGACACACACCTTGAGGGCTACTGGCTATATATCTCGTCAGTAAATAAATTGCATCAACCAAAAAATATTCACAAAAAATCAGCCTGCAATGGGGTGGTGCACCACCTCGACGCAATCCCAAGATAAAGCTTTCGGGCACCAAAGGGTCGGCTCCATAGAGGGCATTTCCGGCATTAAGCTCGGCCGAATTCGTTCAATGTTTTAAAGACCGAGGTAGTTTATGACACCTCAGATGCTGACCATCGTTAGAGCTCGGATGCAGCCCGGCATTGGATCTTGGAAGCGGTCCGACATAAAGCTCGTATTTGAATGGCTCGTTCCATAGAAGACTACTCCAGCATTTCAGCTTGGATGAACTCATTCAAATTTACAGAGGCCAAGGTGATCTATGACACCTCGGATACAGTCCGGCGTTGGAGCTCGGATACAGTTCGGTGTTGGAGCTCGGGTACAGTCCGGTGTTAGTGCTCGGCTGCAAAAGATACCTGGAATGCAGTCTGGCGTTGGAGCTCGGATGCAAGAGGACACCGCCGCACGGGAACAACTTCAAACCCGAGGTGTGGCGTAAAAATTAACAAGGCATTGATAAAGGTCGAGAACTTAAAGGGGCTCCTCGGATACCCGATGTGTAAACTCTTTGGATTCACTTCGGCGATCCTCAGGATCGAAGATGAGAAGATTTATTGAACCAGTTTTCAAGACCGACGACCGAAGATGAAGAATAGTTCGGAAGAATCGAGGAGCTTCCCCAACTTGAAGACCGGTTCAGGGGGCTACTGGCAGTGTCCTGGACTAGGGGGTACTCACCACGTCGTCCCCCGATCAGGTGGATCGGGCCGAGGACCCCCATAGCGGTTCGCTCCACAAGACTTGGCGCACAAGCCGAGGACTCTCCTAAAACCCTAGGCCTCCGGTGTGTTATATAAACCAAGGCCAGGCTAGACAATAGATCAGCTAATATTCATTATTACAACCTCGTGGTAGATTCATATACTCTATACTACACCCATATGAATATAATCAAAAGCAGCATGTAGGTTATTATCTCTTCGAGAGAGCCCGAAGCTGGGTAAAATCCCGTGTCCATGTTACCATCGCTCCAAGACGCCTAGCTTAGGACCCCTACTACGAGATATGCCGGATATAGAACCGACACATCCCAAAAGTAATGTCTTAAATCATAGAAAAACGTTTTCCTTTGCTGGTATGTCAAACTAGGTGGTATAAATTTAGCAACAATGTAATTAGCATAATCCGCATACCATGGAGTAGTACGAGAAGCATTTATGACATCTAATTGTTCATCAGGAAAGCTATCATCAATAGGTAGTGGGTCATCAAGAACATTCTCTAACCTAGACAAGTTATGCTAACGCGGGTTCTCAGCTCCCTTTCTATCAATAATATGCAAATCAAATTCTTGTAGCAAGAGAACCCATCTAATAAGTCTAGGTTTAGCATCTTTCTTTTCCATAAGGTATTTAATAGCAGCATGATCAATGTGAACAGTTACTTTGGAATCAACAATATAAGGTCTGAACTTATCACAAGCGAACACAACTGCTAAAAATTCTTTTTCAGTAGTAGCATAATTTCTCTGGGGATTGTCTAGAGTTTTTCTAGCTAGCGTATTGGATAAAATTTGATTTCTTATCAACTCTTTGTCCTAGAACCGCACCTACAACATAATCACTAGCATCACACATAATTTCAAAGGGTAGATTCCAATCAGGTGGCTGAACAATAGGTGCAGAAATCAAGGCTTTCTTAAGTATTTCAAATGCTTCTACACAATCATCATCAAAGACAAAAGGAACATCTTTTTGTAAGAGATTAGTCTGAGGCCTAGAAATTTTTGAGAACTCTTTAATAAATCTCCTATAGAAACTAGCATGACCAAGGAAACTTCTTATACCTTTGATATCTTTAGCACACGACATCTTTTCAATAGCATCAACTTTAGCTTTATCAACTTCAATACCTCTTTCAGAAACTTTATGCCCCAAGACAATACCTTCATTAACCATAAAGTGGCACTTCTCCCAATTCAAGACAAGATTAGTTTCTTCACATCTCTGCAAAACTTGATCAAGAATGCTTAACCAATCATCAAAAGACGTTCCATAAACGGAGAAATCATCCATGAAAACCTCAACAATCTTTTCACAAAAGTCAGAAAATATAGCAGTCATACATCTTTGAAATGTAGCAGGTGCACTACATAAACCAAAAGGCATACGTCTATAAGCAAAAGTACCGAAAGGGCAAGTAAAAGTGGTCTTTTCCTGATCCTCTTGTGACACAGGTATTTGAGAGAACCAGAATAACCATCTAGAAAGAAAAAATGTGTATGTTTGGATAATCTTTCTAGCATTTGATCAATAAAAGGTATAGGCTAATGATCCTTTCTAGTAGCTTTATTTAATTTGCGGAAATCAATTACCATTCTATAACCTGTAAAAAATTCTTTGTGGGATCAATTCATCCTTATTATTAGGAACAACAGTAATACCTCCCTTCTTAGGGACACAATAAAGGACAGGACTTACCCACTGACTATCAACAACAAGATAAATTATACCTGCCTCCAGAAGCTTTAGTATTTCATTTCTTACCACTTCTTTCATCTTAGGATTTAACTGTCATTGATGATCAACAACTGTTTTAGCATCTTTCTCCAGTTTTATTTTGTGCTGGCATAGAGTGGGTGTAAGTGCATCTAGTGCCCCTTAGTGATTTTGGTGTATTGAAGAATTATAGGTTAAGGGACTAATGTGTTTATGAGTATACACAGGTCTATAAGTCTATGAGGAGTTTGATATTTACAGAGAAAGTCGACCCCTAAAAATGAAGTTCTTCGACTGAAGACTTTGGTATTCTGAAGACTTTGAAAGTGAAGAAATTGGTGTGACCTTGAAGACTTGGTATTCATTTGAGGAACATGAAGCGTGAAGACTTTTATTTTTTCGTAGTTTCGCTTTCTCTTTCTTGAGTCATAGGAAACACCAGATCGTTAAAGGGGTCGAGGAAATACTAAGGAAAAATTTCCATGTGATGCTCAACTCAAAATCCTACACCTACCAATCCTTCGAGTGAAACCATTGAAATCTCATAGCTTCCACCAATTTCTTCAAAGGATGTAGCAGAGATGAAGTTCTTTCCGTCACGAGAAATTTGTTCGACCGAGGAGTTAGGAATTCACCAAAGGCGGATTGCCTACACGATGAGGAACATGATAGCCCCGAGGAATTTGAGAGTCAAATTTCCGATCGTGGTAAGGTTGCTACCACCTGTCCCCAAAATATCTTATCCACCTAACGGTCATATCATTGAAGGGCATTTATGTCTTATCATGTCGTTGCTCCCTAGGCTATAAATAGCCGCCCCCCTACAACCACTTCAGCTGGTTGGCTGCTCCGAGAGAACTTGACACTTGTCATTTTAGAGCAACCCATCCTCCGAGGACTTTGAGCGAAAAATCATCGAAAGTGAGGAAAACCCAAACCCAAACACCTACAAACCCAAAGTGATTGACCATCATCAAGAGATTGATCTTGCGTGGATCCGACGCTTGTTACCTTTGAAGACTGTGCTTCTTCCAGACGGTTAGCGTCATGGTCTAGAGCATCCAAGACTTAATTCTGGTCGCCGAAAGTGACCAAGTTTGTGAAGGTTTGGAAGTCGCCTGAAGACTTACCACGAGTGCTTAGTTCAAGGAGAATACGGTGAGGACTTGGTGTCCTGAGCTGCGTGCTCAGGACTGGGTGTCCGGGACTGTGTGTCCTCGAGTTTAAATACTCAGCCGCTCCAACCAGATGTACAACTGAGACAACAGTTGGAACTGGTCTACCAAATCATTGTCTTCACCAAGCTTACTGGTTCTATTTCCTCAACTCTTTCATTTCCTCATTACTGTGTTGAGTGATTGTTCATATCTGTGTTTGAAGACTTTGACTGAAGACTTTCTCAATTTCCTCAGTTCAATTTCTTCAGTTTGTTTGTCTTCATCTTGTGTTATCCCGTGATTACGCCTTCTACGTACTGTGCAGGCTTGTCTTCATTTCATCATGATGACCATGCCTCAGATTCTCGTTATGCTTACTTCCGAGTACTTATTCCGCTGCAAGTAGTTCTTTGCTAAGGAATTTCCTCACCGGCAAATTCCTTAGTGAAGAATTCATAAAAATCGCCTATTCACCCCCCCTCTAGTCGATATAACGCACTTTCAATTGGTATCAGAGCAAGGTACTCCCTTGTTCTGTGTGATTTTGGTTTAACCACCTGGAGTTTTAGTTATGTCGACTGCAGGTATGAAGAAAGTGACATGCCCTATCTTTGACGGTCATGATTATCCCAAGTGGAAGGCCATGATGAGGAAGCGCCTCATGGCAATGGACAATGAAATGTGGACCGTCACTAAGATTGGTCTTCTTGAGCTATGCAAGAAGGCGGACGCCGATGATATTCGCAAGTACACTCGACTTGACATCATGGCGAAGGATATCATCTGTTCGCCTATCTAGAGATGAATTCAAAGCATTATGCATCTTTGCAATGCAAAGCTTATCCGGGACCGAATCAAGTCTATGAAGGTCATCGAACTCGTCATGATCCCTGGTTTGAGGATTTCAAAGAATCACTCAAAACAATGACTTTCGAACCAGAATCATCATCTTCTGCACCATGTCTCATGGCAAAAGGTGATCAGGTAACCGAATGTTCCTCATTTGAGTCTAGTGATGATGAATCTGATGATGATTTTGAACCTAGATATACCAAGCTTGTTTGTATTGCCACCAAACAATAACATGCCTTGGAAAAGGTTCAAAACATGTTAGGTAAAAGTGATGATATGTTGAGTGAAGAAATGGATCGCACTAAAGCCCTGACTGGAAATCTTCAAAGACTTGATCCTAGGTTTGACAGCCTTCAAGGTCATCATAACACTCTCTTGTCTGATCATGAGAAGCTTTCTTATGAATTTCTTCAAAGAAAGCAAGATCTTGAGAAACTAAGAGTGAGTTATGAAGATCTTCAGAAGGAGCGTGATTCATTGCTAGCTCAACAAATCAGCGCTTCTCAGGAAGAATTTGTTCCTCCATGCTTAAAGTGCATTGAACGTGAATCGCTAATTCTTCACCGAATGTTCAAATGCTTCAACTGTTACAAATTCTTCACCTGCCTCTGCTATCACTAATTCCTCATCTAAGGACATTGCTAGTATCACCGACCATGCAAGGTTGAAGGAATTGTACATGACAGTGCATGTACAAAAAAGCCTCAAAGGGCATCGACTCTTTGTGATGTGCTTAAAAAGCAGATTCTCAACAGGAACCCTAGGAAAGAGGGTATTGCCTTTGAGAGGAAACTCAATGTTGATGGAACATATTGGAAGCCTGAGTAGTACCCCAAAACCTCATGGGTTGCTGCAAAGGGACCTCCAGTTGATCCATCTAACTTATCTGGCTTTACATGTGAATCTCCTCATTCTTCTGACGAGTCATTTGACTCCAACTATAAACTGTTCAAAAATCAGAATGGTGAAGTATTTGCTAGATATGTTGGCACTAACTGCAGGAACGGTTCCCCTATGAAGAAAATCTGGTTTCCCAAAAGGTGCCTTGAAAGTCTTCAGGTGAATGTCCTCATGACACCACCTGTGAAGAATAGGAACCCCAGATCAAACTCTTCATATGGATCCAAGTCCTCATACGGACCAAATTCCTCACGTGGATCAAATTCCTCAAAGGATCAAAGTCCTCATATGATTATCATCGTGCTAACAACTCTGTTTCACAGGGTAGAGCTAAGGGCTATGAATGTGTGCATTATTCTTCAAACCATTATGTTCATAAGTCCTCGAAGAATTTCTCTGCTTATTCATGCTTACCCTAACCCCTCTTATGTGAAACGAAATGGATTGGCTTCTATGCCACCATTCTCATATGGAGCTCGTAGAGTGATGAACTCTTTGCCACCCCTTCAGATGTGGGTGGTAAAGAAAAAGAACTAATCTCTTCTGCAGGGTTAGGTCTCCAGACGTGCTTTAACGTCTGAAGAATTTGCTGGGGGCCTGACAAAAATGCCTGAAAGGACGCAGGCTAATCATGAAGAAGTGAACTTTCATTTCACACGTCCTCATACTGCTATATCTGTTTTACTGCTTGATGAAATTCATCTGATGAATTTGATATCATATTCTTCACTGATGAAGTATATGAGTTCGTAAGTTGCACTAATTCATCTGCAGGATGATCAACCCAAAGCCACTGAGTGGGTCCTCGATAGTGGATGTACAAATCACATGACTGGTGACAAGAATCTATTGATGGATGCTCCCTTATCTCCATCACATCTGAAGCATATCATCTTTGCTGACAAAGGCAAAAGTCAGGTATTGGGTCTTGGTAAGGTTGCGATCACAAAGGATCGACACATGGACAAAGTCATGCTTGTTGAGTCCTTAGGATACAACCTTATGTTCGTCTCAATGCTTTGTGATCTTGATATGGTTGTTATCTTTGGCAAGTATCGTTGTGTTGTGGTTATGGAAGCTGACAATTCCAAAGTCTTCGAAGGCTTTAGGAGAGGAGACTTGTATATTGTTGACTTCTCTACAGGATCACAACCAGCCGTGTGCCTACATGCAAAAGCTTTAGAAGGCTGGCTATGGCATCGACGACTTGGTCACGCAGGCATGAGGAATTTACACACGCTTGCGAAGAAGAAGCATGTCATTGGCATCGAGAATGTCAAATTCCTCAAGGATCACTTGTGTGGAGCCTGTGAAGCTGGAAAAATGACCAAGGCCAAGCATCCAACGAAGACTATCATGACCACTACTCGACCATTCGAACTGCTTCACATGGACCTCTTTGGTCCTAATCATTACTCAAAAGTCACTAATGATGCATCTCTATATGGCTTTGTTATTGTTGATGATTCTTCTCGTTACACATGGGTACACATTGTAACTTACAAACATGAAGTGCAGGAAGTCTTCAAACGATTTTCTTCGAGGGCTTCAACCAACTTTGGTGTGAAGATCAAGCACATCAGGAGTGACAATGGAACTGAGTTCAAGAATTCGGTCTTGATGACTATCTTGATGAACTTGGTATTACTCATGAGTTATCTGCTCCTTACACTCCTCGGCAAAATGGCGTCGTGGAGCGCAAGAATGTAACTCTTGTTGAGATGGCTCGCACTATGCTTGATGAATACAAAAGCGCCTCGTCGTTTTGGATTGATGCAATTGATACCGCGTGCCACATCATTAACAGAGTATATCTTCACAAATTCTTCAAGAAGACTACCTATGAACTCCTCAACGACAAGAAACCCAATGTGAGTTATTTCAAAGTCTTCGGTGCTTAATGTTGGATTAGAGATCCTCATCACAATTCCAAATTTGCACCGAAAGCACATGAGGGTTTTATGCTTGGTTGCGGAAAGGACTCGCACACCTACAGAGTGTTCAAAAATGTTCTTTACAAGATTGTTGAAACTGTAGATGTGCGGTTCGATGAAACTAATGGCTCGCAAAAATAGCACCTACCTTCTGTGATAGATGAACCAGCACCGAGGATTCTATCAAGTTCAAGGCAACCGAGGATGTCATTCGCATCAAGAATCTGTGAAGAATTCATTCCAGAACGCAAAGAACGTCGAGCTGATGCACCAAGACAATCTTTGAAGAAAATGGTCTTTGAAGCAAAATGTCGATCAAATTCCTCGGCGACAACCAGCTCATCCTCGCGTTGCAAAAAGAAGTGCAAGTTGAAAAGATCATCGATGACATTGAAGCACCGTGTCCTCTCACACGCTCAAAAGCTTCACATTTGTCTAACTTTTGTGGGCACTATGCTTTTGTCTCTATCACAGAGCCCACTAAGGTAGATGAAGCATTTACGGAGCCCGAGTGGATTCAGGCTATGCAAGAAGAATTACGTCGGCCGAGCTCAACAATGTCCGAACCCGGTCAAACGTCCAGGATCCTCGCAAGCATAATATCATTGGCACAAAGTGGATCTACCGCAACAAGCAAGATGAAAATGGCCTTGTGGTGAGGAATAAGGCAGGACTTGTAGCTCAAGGCTACACGAGTTGAAGGAATTGATTTCGATGAAACTTTTGCACTTGTTGCTAGACTTGAGGCTATTCGCATATTACTTGCTTATGCTAACCATCATGACATCACTTTATATCAAATGGATGTGAAAAGTGCATTCCTCAATGGTAAGCTTGAGGAAGAAGTATATGTTGCTCAACCCCCAGGTTTTGAAGATCCAAAGAATCCTGACAAAGTCTTCAGACTCAACAAGGCCCTCTATGGCCTCAAGCAGGCCCCTCGGGCATGGTATGATACTTTGAAGGAATTCCTCATGAAGAATGGCTTCACACCCGGTTCAATTTCGACCCTACTCTCTTTACTAAATCTTATGATGGTGAACTGTTTGTGTGCCAAATATCGTTGATGATATTATCTTTGGTCAGACCGACCAACGTTATAGTGATGAATTTGCCTATATGATGAGTGAAGAATATCAAATGTCTATGATGGGAGAGTTGAAATTCTTCTTAGGTCTTCAAATTCCAACATCAAATAAGAATGGCATACTCATATCTCGGGAGAAATACCTCAAGGATGTTACGAGGAAATTCGGCATGCAAGATTGCAAAGGCGTCAAAATTCCTATGCCCACAAATGGCCATCTATGCAATCGATGAAAATGGTATTGACTTGATCACAAGGTATACCGCTCCATGATTGGTTCTTTATTATACTTATGTGCATCTAGGCCAGATATAATGCTTAGTGTTTGCATGTGTGCTCGATTGCAAGCTACACCGAAGGAATCACACCATAAGGCTGTGAAGCATATTCTTCGATATTTAGCCCACACACCAACACTAGGATTATGGTACCCCAAGGGCTCTGTTTTTTATCTCATTGGATATTCTGACTCTGACTATGCTGGTGATCGTGTGTACCGTAAGTCAACATCTGGTACTTGTCCTTTCCTCGGACGATCTTTGGTCTGTTGGTCCTCTAAGAAACAGAACTGCGTATCACTGTCTACTAGGGAAGCTGAGTACATTGCTGCTGGTTCTTGCTGTGCTCAATTACTATGGATGAAGCAAACTCTCAAGGACTACAGCATCAACGTGAAGAATGTGCCTCTCTACTGTGACAATGAGAGTGCCATCAAGATTGCTCACAACCCAGTTCAGCACTCGAAGACAAAGCACATTCAGATTCGTCATCATTTTCTTCGTGATCATGTGTTGAAGGGCGACATTTCTATTGAGCATGTGAAGACTGAAGAACAGCTAGCCGATTTCTTCACAAAGCCCTTGGATGAGAAGAGATTTAGCAAGTTGCGGTGTGAGCTAAATATCTTAGAATCTTCGAATGTTCTTTGAATAGGACACACATCCTAACACCTATGCAAAATTGATGACATAGCTGTGCAACACATGAAGAAACGTTGTTCTTCAATCAATGAAGAATAACACTCTAAGTGTGAAGAAATTAATGAAGAATTTGATTCTCAGAACCCTATGATAATTGTACGCGGTGTCTGAAATCATCATTCTTATACGGTGGGTCACGCCACCACCAAAGTTGAAAATCTTCAATTTGAGTTTTTCCTCAGTTTTTCAAATTCTTCAACTTTTCAAAATCTTCACTTTGTTTCCGCTGCTTTTTTCTTCATTGGATATATATATATATATATATATATATATATATATATATATATATATATATATATATATCTGTGTGTGTGTGTGTGTGTGTGTGTGTGTGTGTGTGGGTTTATGTCCTCTACAGCATTCACTTATGGCTATTTCTTCAAGTTGCATTTTCTGCTAAGTGAATGTGATCGGACCCTTCCCCCTCTATGCTATACTCAACCCAATCTATTCACAAGTTCTTCATGTGCGTTCTATTTGAAACTCGTTCAAAATCTTCACTGTGTCCTTGTCAGCTGAAGAATTTGCGAACGGAACTTTTAACTTATCCTATCCAAAAAATATGGTTTTGCCGCTCAAACCGTTCCGCATCCTATGATAGACTTATCTATTCACCCATGATCTAACACGATCTCCACTTTTCAGTACGTGGGTGACACATGTCAAGCGAATGAGAAGGTCAGGGGCACGTTCGTCCTAAATCTTCGGGCGAACATTTTTTCACTGCGACTATAAACACCCCCTCTCCCCTTCCTCACTTCCTTTACTCCACTCGACCTCTCTCTCCCGCTCGAGCTTCTCAAACCCTAGCGCCGCTGCTACTTCATCGTCGCCGGTGAGGAACAGCTTCAATCGCCTCGACCTCGCCGCCGTCGTGATTTCATGTCATGGCTGAAATCTTCACTCCGCCACCGCCGTAGCTGTCTTCCTCCGCCGGGTTAGGGTGTGGAAGATCTAACTTTGACGAACTTCACATCTGTTCTTCCCGGTTGTCGTGTTCTTCACTTCGGTAATTAAAAGTTACTTTTATTACTCGCTTTGATTCTCAAGCTTTCCTGAAAATCTTCAAAGCTGTTTATTCTTCAAATCTTCACACATATGAACACCTCACACGTCATATGCTCTTGATTCGTTTCTCTAAGCGATGGTTTTCTTCAAGATTCCTCAATTGTGTGGATCCTCGATCTATACAACTCTGGAACCTAAGACAAAGAACGCTTAGTGAAATTCTTCAAGGCTAATCTGGTCAAATTCCTCAAACTTGTTCTTTTTGAAAAATCTTCTGAGAATGCATATGACCTCTCCAAATTCCTCGCATCTATACTCTGTTCACAGGTACTCATGTCCGCTGCTGAATCACTAGGTTCTCATCAACTTAACTCATTTGCAGCGTTCCTCAAAGAAAAGTTGCATACTTCTTCAGAGAATTTGATTGTTCAAATTCCTCAATGAAGAATATGGCGCACGGTAAGAAGCCACGTAAAGGAGGAAAGAGGCCCGAGGTCATGACTGCTTTTGAAATACTGAGGACATCTATGCCGACTATTGCACTCTGATGAGGCCAAATTTGGCAAGGAGGACAAAAATTCAGCGCATAAGGTCTCTGATACAGAGATTGAAAGGAGATGGGCAAGAGAATGGAGGAGTACAGGTATGTTACTCCAAAGTACATGAAGAAATTCAGACTTAAACCTCCATTCCCAAGAGCTCCATTGGCACTTTTGGCCAAATGTAGTGACCCCACCAAAGCATCAAGCGTGGTGAGGATTTTCTGAAGAATGGGCCAAGCGCCATGCCAAGTTGGCAAGACAAGCCAAAGAAGCAGTGAGGAAATTCAATGAAGACTCTCACTGCCGCCATCGAGGCCTCTGTCAAGCCTAGGAAATCAATGGCAAAGAAACCCGCGCACAAGCCAAGTGCTTCACCAACTGTGCCCTCACGGCCAAGTTCCTCAGCAATGCCCTCACGGCCAGGATCTTCAAAACCCTCACGGCCAATTCCTCATGCTGCTCCTGCTCTTTCAAAATCCTCAGCTCCTACTCCAAAGTCCTTAGCTGCTCTGGCAAAGTCCTCAACACCTGTGCATCTGGCCACATGCCAAAGGACTGCAGGCATCTCTATTGCCTCTGGTGTCTCAGCGAGTTCCTCAGCTGCACCAAATTCTTCATCAGGCCCAACTCTGCTGAAGACAAAGGCAACGGCTAGACGAGGTCCTCGGCCAAGTCCGAAGAAGAAACAGGTTGCCTTCCAAGTGCCATCTGACGATGAAGCCGATGATGATGAACTTGCAGAAATCATCAGAGACAGACAAGAAAGGGCCGCTAGAGCCAAAGGCACACCTGTGCCACTGCTTTTGGATCCTAAGAAGATCCTCGACTACATTGATCTCTAGCACAAGGATCCAGACACCCCTATGACTGATTTTCATTTGACTCCTGGTCAAAGTCACATGCTGACCCATTTCATCTCTGAAGAGAAATGGAAATTTGAGAAGGCCAGACAGATCAAGAAGGCTCAGTTCGGGAAAGAGAAGTTCCTGAAGAAAAACGTTGTCAAGATGACAACTGATGAACTCATCAAGATGCAGTCTGAAATCAAAGCCATCAGCGATGACTTCGATGCTTATTATGTTGATTGGCAAGGAGCCAAAGTCAGGTTTGTTAAACTGACTGAGAAGTTCACCAATGTTGCAGCTCCAACGCAACAAGAAGTTCCTCAGTGAAGCCTCCGCTCGACCCTCTTGAAGAACATGCCTCACCGGCTGATGACTTTCAGGATCTTTGAAGAAAATGCTAGTTCCGTGGCTGATGACTCCATTCCGGCCCGCCGAAGAAATTGCCGGGCATCCACTAGTGGTGCGCTGAAGAAAATGAAGAAGTCGAGAATCGACCGCCATACCGAGGCAAATCAATCAGATTCCTCAGCTCCTCCTGCACCTACACCAACTCCAATCCTTCCATCTGCATCAGATGTGAAGAAGACCAAGGCTGCAGAGCGAGCTGCTGTGAAGAAAAGGAAAGCATCAACTGCTTCAGATTCTTCAGCTCTGAAGAAATTGAAACCTATGACCAGCTCGTTTGAGAATCCCATTGATGCTATTTCGATCTCCACCATGCCATCAAAGGACATTGTTCCTTTTTGTGAAGAATATGTGATCCCTAGTGGATCTGATGAAGAAAATCATTCTGCTGCTTCGTCAGAGCAGATTGATGAAGAAATTGAAGTGGATAAGATCCCTTCAACACCAGTTGTTTCCTCGCCTATGCCTCCGGTTCACAAATGAAGAGGCTGGTGTTGAAGAAATTGAAGATGAAGACGTGGATATTGGAAGCACTACGCCAGTGATGAATGATGACTTTTGGGAATGTCAGCACCCCAATTCTCCACTCTTCACCCCACTACAACAAATACCTCAGTCCCCTGCACCAACCGTTCAAATGGGCTCAAGAAACTCATCCCACGTCATCTCGTGCATGAAGAAATTCCAGCCACTAGTCTTTGAAGAACTCCGCTAGCTGATCATACGACAACGCAGAATGCAAGCGAAGAGGAACAGAAATTCCTCAGCTGAAGAACACGAGATTGCGATTCGTGAGGTTGTGATGCAACTCAACGACACCTCCGCCCAAACCAAAGGATCCATTCTCACGCAAGCAAAAGTTCAAGGCTGAAGATTTCTTCGGCAAGCATGTGTTCTTCACTGAATACAACCCATATGACTCTGCTCACATAAGGAAGAGGCATTTCTGGACTGCTAGTCAAGAAAATTTCTATTCCTCAGTGCTATTCAACAAGGACAAAGTCTTCGATCATGCACACATTCCTCACGTGGACATGGAATCTCGCCGAAGCTTGAACCGGTCCTCGGTGTTCTTCATGATCTTTGGATTACTAAACTTGCAGACCGACATATGTGATTGGAATGAAGAACTCATTCTTGAGTTCTATCTGACACGCACATCACCGAGATTCTCAAGATGTGAACTCTTGGGTGCTGGATGGATGGAAAATACTCACTACAAGGCACCAAAGAACTGAATTGCTTCATGCCCTCCCACTCAGTCCTCCCCTTAGCGGTGCTTTCGTTGCGTCTCGGTGAACTGAGCTTACAAATCATTACATGCAAGTGCTGATGAAGCCTTTGAAGCCGAGGCAGGCCTCGAACCAAATTCCTCATCAAGGAATTATCATGTATGCTCGGATCGTCTATCGCATTACAGCGAAGACAATGAGTCCTATCAAAGGCCACGACTCAAATGATGAAGAAGTCATTGGCATCATGAAGAATATGCTTTTCAATATCATTCATGGCGTTCCGTCAACTTCCATGATTTCTTCATGAGGACTCTGGCAAATATTGCTATGTCACCATTTGAGCTGAAGCCTTATGCACCATGGATTATGAGGTTCATCAGGACAAGGTCTTCACTCGATTACAAGGCTGATACCCTGAACCACTGCAGCTACTTGCCTCCGATTAAAGTCCTTAAACGGACATTTTCCTCAGTTGATGACAAAGGCAAGGCAACTGCTGTGATAGATGAAGGCATTCGTCCATTGGATGGTCAATTTCGCAAGGCTGCATCCTACTCCACCAATGATGACTACGCCACATGACATGACTCGCCGCCAACACCGCCAAGCAAAATCCTCAAGACACAAGACCTGTGGTGATGATCGATCATGAGTTACTCCTCGGTCTTCATCGAAAGTTGATCGTAATCATAAATGGGTCAAGCGTCAGTTTGGTTCAATTCTTCACAACATGACCTCAACACACAATGCAAAGAAGAAAAACCAATACTACCTCCATGAAACCTTCAACCATACAGGGCTGTTACATCTCTCATGTCTACAGCGAAGAAGATCTAAAGAAAATGGGTCTGAAGGAAGAATTCGACTGGTCTGCACCTCCTCCGAAGAAATACAAGAAGGTCAAGGTTCCTTCCTTGGTGGCCAGCTCCTATTCTTCATCGTGCGACACTGATGAAAATGAAGACTTGGATGACACTGCGGCAGGCCCTACTACGACAACCGACCCTGACATCGCTAGCGCTCCTCCATTAACTTGATATTCTTCAGGGGCATTAGTCCTTAGTTTCAATCCTTTTGGTCATTCGATGACAAAGGGGGATAAATTTGAGTTAGTCTTCAAGCGGGTCTATTATATGGGCGTTTTTTTTGCTAAGTTACAACTCTCGTTCTTCTGAAACTTTATTGGATCGAGTTGTAATCTTAAACCCGATGGTGCTCTGATACTTTTGATGTGTTCCTCTACATGCTTATTCCTTGTTTTATGTTAATACTCGCATGCTGAATTACATCAGTCACCATATTTCATCATGCATTTCAAATTCTTCATATTATATGTCAAATCGTGTATGAATTACAAGATATAGGGGGAGATCTCCATGATTCAACTCTTCAAATGTGCATTGCCTCAAAAGCAAATTCCTCACTATGCACATCTTCAGGGGGAGTTCTTCTATATCTTGTAATCAAATTCCTAAGTATCAGTATTTACACTTCATATGTTTATCCCCGTTGAAAACTTAACCTATATTGTCATCAATCACCAAAAAGGGGGAGATTGTAAGTGCATCTAGTGCCCCTTAGTGATTTTGGTGTATTGGAGACTTATAGGTTAAGGGACTAATGTGTTTATGAGTATACACAGGTCTATAAGTCTATGAGGAGTTTGATATTTCTGAGAAAGCCGACCCTAAAAATGAAGTTCTTCGTTGAAGACTTTGGTATTCGAAGACTTTTGAAGACTTTGAAAGTGAAGAAATTGGTGTGACCTTGAAGACTTGGTATTCATTTGAGGAACATGAAGCGTGAAGACTTTTGTTTTCGTAGTTTCGTTTTCTCTTTCTTGAGTCATAGGAAACACCGTGCATCGTTAAAGGGGTCGAGGAAATACTAAGGAAAAATTTCCATGTGATGCTCAACTCAAAATCGTACACCTACCAATCCTTGAGTGAAGCCATTGGAAATCTCATCTGATTCGATGAATTTCTTGAAAGGATGAGACGAAGTTCTTACGGTATTTGAGAAATTTGTTCTGACCGAGGAGTTAGGAATTCGCCGGTCTTGGATTGCCTACAATGAGGAACATGATAGCCCCGAGGAATTTGAGAGTCAAATTTCCGGCCGTTCTTGTCTTCTTGGCATGTTGTCCCCAAAATATCTTATCCACCTAACGGTCATATCATTGAAGGGCATTTATGTCTATCATGTCGGACTGCTCCCTAGGCTATAAATAGCCGCCTACAACCACTAGCTGGTTGGCTGCTTGAGAGAACTTGACACTTGTCATTTGAGAGCAACCCATCCTCCGAGGACTTTGAGGGAAAATCATCGAGTGAGGAAAAACCCAAACCCAAACACCTACAAACCCAAAGTGATTGAGCATCATCAAGAGAGATTGATCCTGCGTGGATCCGACGCTTGTTACCTTTGAAGACTGTGCTTCTTCCAGACGGTTAGGCGTCATGGTCTAGAGCATCCAAGAGGAATTGTGGATCGCCGAGTGACCAAGTCTGTGAAGGCTTGGAAGTCGCTGAAGACTTACCACGAGTGATTGGGCCGAGGTCTGTGTGACCTTAGTTCAAGGAGAATACGGTGAGGACTTGGTGTCTGAGCTGCGTGCTCAATCGGGTGTCCCGGGTATGTCTCTCCTCGAGTTTAAATACTCACCGCTCCAACCAGATGTACAACCGAGATGAGTTGGAACTGGTCTACCAAATCATTTTCTTCACCAAGCTTATCGGTTCTATTTCCTCAACTCTTTCGGTTCCTCATTCTTTGTGTTGAATGATTGTTCATATTTGTGTTTGAAAACTTTGGTGAAGACTTTCTCAATTTCCTCAGTTCAATTTCTTCACCGCTTTGTCTTCATCTTGTGTTATCCTGTGATTCATATACGTACTCTGTGCTTGTCTTCATTTCATCATGATGACCATGCCTCGTATTCATTATGCTTACTTGAGTACTTATTAGCTGCAAGTAGTTCTTTGCTAAGGAATTTCCTCACCGGCAAATTCCTCAGTGAAGAATTCATAAAAATCGCCTATTCACCCCCCCCCCCTCTAGTCGATATAACGCACTTTCAGTGGGACTAATGCCCTTAAGATCAGCAAGAGTATATCCAATAGCAGCACGGTGCTTCTTCAGAGTTTTCAATAATTTCTCTTCTTCATGCTCTAAAAGGTTAGCACTAATAATAACATGATATATCTTGTTTTCATCAAGATAAGCACATTTAAGAGTATCAGGTAGTTGTTTAAGCTCAAACACGGGATCACCATTGGGTGGAGGACGATCCCCTAGGATTTCAACAGGCAAGTTGTGTTTCAAAATAGGTCCTTGCTTAAAGAATACTTCATCTATTTCCCTTCTTTCGTTCATAAACATATCATTTTCATGGTCTAGCAAAATATTGTTCTAGAGGATCATTAGGAGGCACGGCAATAGAAGCAAGACCAATAATTTCATCTTTACTAGGCCATTCTTTATCATGGGGCTGTCTACAAAATTTAGAAAAATTAAAGTCATCAGACATATCCCCTAAACCAATAGTAAAAATATTCTTTTCACAATCTATCTTAGCATTAATAGTATTCAAGAAGGGTCTACCAAATATAATGCGACAAAAGTCACCTTGTGGGAAACCAAGAACAAGAAAATTAGTAGGATATTTAATTTTTCCACACAAGACTTCAGCATTTCTAACAATCCCAATTGGTGAAATAGTGTCTCTATTGGCAAGATTAATAGTAACATCAATATCTTCTATCTCAGCAGGTGCAATATCCTGCCTAATTTCTTTGTATAAGGAATCAGGTATTGCACTCACACTAGCACCCATATCACATAAGCCATGATAAAATGATCTCCTATTTTAACAGAAACAACAGACATGCCAACAACAGGTCTATGTTTATTTTTAGTATAGGGTCTAGCAATTCTAGCAGCTTCATCACAGAAATAAATAACATTCCCATCAATATTATCTACCAAGAGATCTTTAACAATAGGAATACTAGGTTCAACTTTAATTTGCTCAGGGGTGTAGGTGTTCTAGCATTACTCTTACGAACCACAGTTGAAGCTTTAGCATGATCCTTTATTCTAACAGGAAAAGGTGGTTTCTCAATATAAGCAGTAGGAACAATAGGATCAACATTATAAGTAATAGTTTTTTCTTCAACTTTAATAGGTTCTACTACTTTAACTTCAATGGGAGGATGATATTTAAACCACTTCTCCTTAGGGAGATCAACATGAGTAGCAAATGATTCACAGAAAGAAGCTACTATCTCAGAGTCAAGTCCATATTTAGTGCTAAATTCACGAAAAGCATCGGTATCCATAAAAGATTTAACACAATCAAACTTAGGGGTTATACCTAACTCCTTACCTTTGTCGAGTTCCCAATCTCCAGCATCGCATTTAATTCTTTCCAATAAATCCCATTTGAATTCAATAGTCTTCATCATAAAATAACCAGTACAAGAAGTATCAAGCATGGAGCGATCATTATGAGAAAGTCGAGCATAAATTTTTTGAATAATAATTTCTCTTGAGAGCTCATGATTGGGGCATGAATATAACATTGAATTAAGCCTCCCCCAAGCTTGAGCAATACTTTCTCCTTCACGAGGCCAAAATTTATATATGTAATTACGATCACGATGAACCGGATGCATAGTGATACGTCTCCAACGTATCTATAATTTTTGATTGTTTGATGCTATTATATTACCCGTTTTGGATGTTTATGGGCTTTACTTTACACTTTTATATCATTTTTGGGACTAACCTACTAACTGGAGGCCCAGCCCAAATTGTTGTTTTTTTCCCTATTTTAGTGTTTCGAAGAAAAGGAATATCAAACGGAGTCCAAACGGAATGAAACCTTCGGGAGCGATCATTTTGAAAAAAAAGCAATCCAAGAGACTTGGAGTGGACGTCAAGAAGCAGCCGAGGCGGCCACGAGGGTGCCAGGCGCGCCCTAGGGGGGTGGGCACGCCCCCACCCTCGTGGGCCCCTCGTGGCTCCCCTGACTGACTTCTTTCGCCTATATATACTTGCATACCCTAAAAACACCGAGGAGAATGAAAACCTATTTCCATCTTGGAGCCTTTTCCGGCGCTCCGCCTGAGGGGGAATCGATCACAGAGGGCTTCTACATCATCGCCAAGGCCTCTCCGATGAGTTGTGAGTAGTTTACCACAAACCTTCGGGTCCATAGTTATTAGCTAGATGGCTTCTTCTCTCTCTTTGAATCTCAATACAAAGTTCTCCTCGATCTTCTTGGAGATCTATTCGATGTAACTCTTTTTGCGATGTGTTTGTCGAGATCCGATGAATTGTGGGTTTAAGATCAAGTTTATCTATGAGAAATATTTGAATCTCCTCTAAATTCTTTTATGTATGATTGGTTATCTTTGCAAGTCTCTTCGAATTATCAGTTTGGTTTGGCTTACTAGATTGATCTTTCTTGCAATGGGAGAAGTGCTTAGCTTTGGGTTCAATCTTCCAGTGTCCTTTCCCAGTGATAGCAGGGGCAGCAAGGCACGTATTGTATTGTTGCCATCGAGGATAAAAACATGGGGTTTATATCATATTACTTGAGTTTATCCCTCTACATCATGTCATCTTGCCTAATGCGTTACTCTGTTCTTATGAACTTAATACTCTAGATGCATCTTTGGATAGCGGTCGATGTGTGGAGATAGTAGATGCGTAATCGTTTTGGTCTACTTGTCGCAGACGTGATGCCTATATACATGATCATGCCTAGATAATCTCATAACTATGCAGTTTTCTATCAGTTGCTCGACAGTAATTTGTTCACCCACCGTAATACTTATGCTATCTTGAGAGAAGCCACTAGTGAAACCTATGGCCCCCGGGTCTATTTTCCATCATATAAGTTTCTGATCTACTTTATTTTGCAATCTTTACTTTTCAATCTATATCATAAAAATACCAAAAATATTTATCTTATATCATTATCTCTATCAGATCTCACTTTCGCAAGTGGTCGTGAAGGGATTGACAATCCCTTTATCGCGTTGGTTGCGAGGTTCTTGTTTGTTTGCGTAGGTACGAGGGACATGTGTGGAGCCTCCTGCTGGATTGATACCATGGTTCTCAAAAACTGAGGGAAATACTTACGCTACTTTGCTGCATCACCCTTTCCTCTTCAAGGGAAAACCAACACAGTGCTCAAGAGGTAGCAAGAAGGATTTCTGGTGCCGTTGCCGGGAAGGTCTTCGCTCAAGTCAAGACATACCAAGTACCCATCACAAACTCATCTCCCTTACATTACATTATTTGCCATTTGCCTCTCGTTTTCCTCTCCCCCACTTCACCCTTGCCGTTTTATTCGCCCTCTCTTTCCCGTTCGTCTCTCTTTTTCGCTCGCCTCTTCTGTGCTTGTGTGTTGGATTGCTTGTCACGATGGCTCAAGACAATACTAAATTGTGTGACTTTTCCAATACCAACAATAATGATTTCCTTAGCACTCCTATTGCTCCTCTTAACGATGCTGAATCTTGTGAAATCAATGCTGCTTTGTTGAATCTTGTTATGAAAGATCAATTCTCCGGCCTTCCTAGCGAAGATGCCGCTACTCATCTAATCAACTTTGTTGATTTGTGTGATATGTAAAAGAAGAAAGAAATGGATAATGATATTGTTAAATTGAAGTTATTTCTGTTTTCACTTAGTGATCGTGCTAAAACTTGGTTTTCGTCTTTGCCTAAAAATAGTATTGATTCATGGAATAAATGCAAAGATGCTTTTATCTCTAAGTATTTTCCTCCCGCTAAGATCATGTCTCTTAGAAACGATATTATGAATTTTAAGCAACTTGATCATGAACATGTTGCACAATCTTGGGAGAGGATGAAATTAATGATTTGCAATTGCCCTACACATGGTTTAAATTTATGGATGATCATACAAAAAATTTATGCCGGATTGAATTTTGCTTCTAGAAATCTTTTAGATTTGGCCACGGGAGGCACTTTTACGGAAATCACTTTAGGAGAAGCTACTAAACTCCTAGATAATATTATGGTTAATTATTCTCAATGGCACACTGAAAGATCTACTAGTAAAAAAGTTCATGCGATAGAAGAAATTAATGTTTTGAGTGGAAAGATGGATGAACTTATGAAATTGTTTGCTACTAAGAGTGCTCCTATTGATCCTAGTGATATGCCTTTGTCTACCACTACACCACGCCCCACTATAGCTCACATGCCGGCTGTTGGTAAATCTTTATACAAGCCAACATACTGTGTGTCGGTAAAAATACAAACAGATCCTCTGTTGGTAAGCCACCACATATGAACACACAATGTGTCGGCAAAAGTATAGGCACACAGTGTGTCTGCAAGTATGCACAGCGAGACAGCGTGTGTGACAGCAATAAGGGAAACAGGCAACACAACGTGTGTTGGCAAATATTTAAGGCCCAAATAAAAATCTAGGCGCCCAGTTGAAAATGAAACGAAAATTGAAGCGGGCTTGTTTTCGGCCCAGCAACACGTCGTGCGTCGGCAAGGCTCCAGAGAAAATGTACGCGCCCAGTCGAAAACTGAACGAAAATTGAAGTGGGCCAGTTTCCGGGCGAATATTTGGGCGGGTGTTCTAAGCGGCTATATCCTGATTATCAAAAAGAAACGTGGCTATCCTCTCCACCGCCCAACCAGTACCCCCAAAACCTAGGTGTGGCAGCGCTCCCAAATCTGCCTCTCACGCACACACCGCCTCTGCCGCCGCTATTCCTCGCCGCAGCTACTGCCTCTATGCCTCGCCACCACTGCCGCTGCCGCCGCCGATGTTCATCTCCTCGACCGCCCCCGTCCATCCACAGCCACCACGCGATGCCTCGCCGCCCTCTGAATCTCACCGCGCGCTCCATCTCGCCACTCCCCTAGTTCCCTGCATCTGCTCGCTGCTCCCCATTGACCCGAAGGCGGCTACCACCACTCACGGCTCTCCTCTCTCAAGGACGCCGCTCCCTATCCACCTAAAGGCCGTCAGCATTCACCCCTCCCCCTCCCCTCCCCCTCCCCACGGTTCCCTGTTCCTGCTCGCTGCTCCCCATCGACCTGAAGGCCGCCGACCACTCACGCATCATCCGGCTGCTGCCCCTCTGTTGTATTGCTGCCTGGACTTACTCCACCTGGTGCCTTGACGAGCGATCTACACTACCGGCCGCCGCTCCTCTGTCGGGCTGCTACGCACCCTGACGTGTTGCTGCTCCCGCCCAAGGTTTGCTCTCAGTTTTTAGATATCTACATCCTTCCCATGAAACTAGCTGAAGCAAGCTTGTTGAGTTATTCTCAATCTCTATTATGCATTTTTGGATTGAGTATCTTTGTTTGTAACTACGAGTTGTGCCTAGGAGCGGAGCCGAATGTACTTACCCTGATGCACATGTATAAGGGCCCAAACATTTTCATAGTACTGCTTAGCACCGATTTAGGCCTAGTGCATCACCATAATCCATGCAGTGTGCATCACCCAACCTGCAGCATGCCCGTGAGATAAAAGCACAAGCCCAACGTACAGACCACATCTCAACCTACTGATAGTTTTGATACACACGTATTGATATTTGCCATTTGGTCTAAGGCGGCTCACAAACCACACACACGACTTAGGTTCTGCTTTCCTATAGGGTCGACTAGATCGCCACCACCTGCCTGGCATAGGGCATGGCGAGCAGCCGCCACTCGTACTCCTCGAGGTATAAATCTCAAGGTATAAATTCTATTGCGGTTAGATTGTAAAAAGCACTATTTAGTACTTTCACCAGATTCATTGAAATTATGTCCCGATCTGCACTAGCCAACAGATTAATTGAATTGACGCACTGTTGTAGTCTCAAGCCAAGATAATTGAATTTGTGGTCATTTGTTTCAGTTAACTTAATTGACACACCGTACAATTTTTGCTTGAAAATTTGGCGTGCATCAGGGTTACATTTTCTCCAGCTCTGCCCCTGGTTGTGCCTGTGTTTAAGTTGAAAACTAAATGTAATCGCCTACTTACGCATTTTCTTTGTATTTCTCATCATAATGTTGCTCACTGCAGTTTTATGCTTGTTTGTCACCACATGTGTACTAGTAATTGCTGAAATTGATGTTTACTGCAAGTCAAGAATGGATAGAGGATGGATGGACGGGGCTAGGTACTTATACTAAAATTTAATTCTTTTTATGTTAAATATAGTGCTTTTTTCTAAAAGTCTAGTAATTGCACATGTAGGACCACACCACCTTATGTACAGGGAGTTAATGGATTTGTAGAGTTTGCATTTACCCATTCAGCAAAAGGAAATAAGATCTTATGCCCCTGCAAAAAGTGTGGTAATTGTTCTTGAAGAAACAGAAACACTGTTTTTGAGCATTTGATCTGTAAAGGATTCAAACATGGATACAAATTGTGGTTATTTCATGGGGAGTCATCATCTAGTCATGCACGTCATATAGCTAGTACACATGAAGGGCTAGAACATATTGCAGAAAATCATGATGAGATGGATGAAATGCTTAGACATATTGGTCGTGGTTATGGCATAGGTGATATTAGGAGTACAGATGGAATGGATGCTGATCTAGGGGATGATGACCCTAGTGTTGATGCTGAAGGAGTTAAAAAAAGGCTAATGAAGGGGTTAATGATGCGAGGGTGGCAAATTTTTACAAGTTAGTTGATGATGCTAGTCAAGATCTGTATACTGGGTGCAAAAAATTCTCAAAATTGAATTTCATAGTTCGGTTGCTCCATACTAAATTCCTTGGAGGATGGAGTGACAAAAGCTTTGATATGTTACTAGAGTTGCTTGGAGAGGCTTTCCCTGATGGCTGTACTCTGCCAAAGAAATTCCATGAAGCAAGAAAGTTAGTTAAACATATTGGTCTGGGATACATAACTATCCATGCTTGCGAACATGATTGCATACTGTTTTGGAAGCAGCATCTAAACAAACAGAAGTGCCCAGTTTGTAGTACTTCTAGGTGGAAAATGGAAAGGACTAGCCTTGACGGGAAACATGTTAACCAAGTTCCTAGGAAGGTCCTTAGATATTTCCCAATTAAGGTACGTCTCCAAAGGTTGTTCCTCAACCCAGAGAAGGCAGCTAATATGAGGTGGCATGATGAAGAGCGCACAAAAGATGGATTGCTTAGGCATCCAGCAGATTCTCCTAACTGGAAACACATTGATAGTGAACATCCTGAATTTAGTGGTGACAGTCGCAATGTTAGATTAGCAGTGGCAACCGATGGCTTCAATCCTTTTGGGTCTTTGCATAGTAGCCATAGCACTTGGCCTGTTCTTCTGATTCCATATAACCTCCCACCTTGGATGATAATGAAACAAGACAACTTCATCATGTCCTCTTTGATTTCTGGTCCAAAATCTCCAGGTAATGATATTGATGTCTATCTAGAGCCATTGATTGAAGATCTGGAACTATTATGGCGCAAGGGCATTTGGACTTATGATGCCTCCCAGCGTGAATTCTTCCTAATGAAAGCTGCAATATTATGCATCATCTCTGACTTCCCTGGATTAGGATATGCTCATGGTTGCCCTACCTCGGGAGATGTTGCTTGCCCTGAGTGCCATTAAGAAACTTCTTTTTTAAGACTGAAGAATGGTACAAAAACATGTTATATGGGGCATCGCCGGTTCTTAGATGAAAATCATATGTTTAGATTGGATAAAAAACGGTTTGAAGCAGTAGAGGTCAGGGTAGCACCTTCTCCACGGTCTGGAGAGGACATTCTGAAACAAACAGAGAATCTGAATGCTGTTTTTGGTAAGGACCCATGTGGGAAGAAGCCTACAAAAAAACGCAAGAAAGGAGATCCACCAATTCTATGGAAAAAGAAATCTATTTTCTTTAGGCTTCCCTACTGGAAGGATTTACTTCTTCGGCATAATTTGGATGTTATGCATATTGAAAAGAATGTGTGTGATAATATATTTAACACACTTTTAGGAATTGCTAGTAAATCCAAAGATAATCTAAATTCTCGATATGATGTTAGAGATCTAAAAATAAGGAAAGATCTTCATCCTTATGAAGTGGAAGGTAAAATCTATATTCCGCGTGGCCCATACTACTTGACTCCTGAGCAGAAGAAGATATTATGTGAATGGCTCAAAGGTGTTAAGTTTCCTGATGGCTATGCATCAAATATAAGCTGTCGTGTAGATGTTAATGCAAAGAAGTTAGTTGGGCTAAAAAGCCATGATAATCACATCCTGCTGCAGCAATTGCTTCCAATAGCAATTCGAGGAATATTCCCAGAAGGAGTTGTCATAGCACTTATACGTGTAAGCAATTTCTTCAAGAGAATTTATTCTCCTGTTGTGCGCATAAGTGATATGCAACAGCTTGAGGAAGAAATAGCTGAGACATTGTCCATTTTAGAGACTATATTCCCACCTTCCTTTTTTGATTCTATGGTGCACTTGATGGTTCATCTTCCTAGCCAAGTTCGACTTGGTGGCACAGTGCAGTCCCGCAATATGTACCCAGTGGAGAGGTATAATTTAAAAAAAACATCTATATGAAAACATGCATTTAGTCTATGCATAACTTGACATGGTTAATCTGAATCTATTTAGGTTCTTGATGACTTTAAAAAGATATGTTCGAACAAGAAGTCATCCTGAGGGCTCAATAGCTGAGGGTTATATATTTGATGAGAGCCTTATATTTTGCTCTAGATATTTAAGTGGTTGTGAGACCAGACATAATCGGAAAGCTAGAAATGATGATGGCACCAACCAAGTTGGAAATGATGATGACTCTCAAGATATGCTGTCATACTTCTCCAAGAATGTTGGTAGAGCTTTGGTTGGCAATTGTAATGTGACCTTAGACCACAAAGCTTGGCTTCAAGCTCACAACTATGTCTTATATAATTCTAACCATATGGAACCTTTCCTCAAGTATGTGATTTATCTTATTTCCTTCTAGGCTTACTGCAATCATATGGAACCTTTCCTTAAGTTACTGTAATTATATTCGCAGAAAGCACTTTGAACACCTTTCCTCTCTTGGACATCAATCTAGACAACGTATACATCATGAAACATTCCATGAGTGGTTGCGAATTCATGTAAGTAGATAATTAAATCTTATTTGCTTCAATAGGCATGGATTTCTACAAGATAAACAGTTTGACAATATCATTAACTTATTACAGGTTCTTGGGTTACTTAGAAGTGGTGAACATATTGAGGAAGAAGTAATAGCCCTAGCTGCAGGCCCTTTAATGGTTGCCAAGAAGTATAATAGCTATGCCCTAAATGGATATGTTTTCCACACGGAATCATATGATCAGGGTAGACCCGGGCAAAGCTATGGAGTAGCTTTAGTTGGACAAACTGTGAGCATTTCTGGACATATTCAAACTAAGGCATATTATGGTGTTATTACTGAAATCTTAGAATTGACCTATCATCGGAAATGAAACATTGTGCTTTTTAAATGTGGTTGGTTTGACAACAGAGTACAAGGTAAATGGCTGAAGACTGATAAGTTTGGTGTAACTAGTGTACACATGGCACACATTATCAGCACCGGTGAAAAGCCCATGGATGAACCTTTCATTTTATCATCGCAAGCATGTCAAGTTTATTATGTTCCTGATAAACAAAATAAAGATTGGTCCGCTGTAAGAGTCTCACCGCCACGTGACCTTTATGACATTGATGAAGTGAGAAATCAGCATCTGGAGTATTTATTGCAGGAACCGGTTATTCCTATAAATTTGAATGCAAATTTTAAGGTTCTTGGTGATGATATCTTGGTTAGAAATGATACAACTAAATCAAATGAGAAGAGGAAGCAAGTTTGTTGCAATCATGTTTTTGTTTTTATCTGTTTTTGTTTATTGTCATTCTCTGTTCCTCACAATCATATTAATTCTTGACCTCTGTTTTTGTTATCTCTTCCTTGTCATCATCTATAATGTAACATATGTGTTTTATGCATTTCAGGGGGAAAATGTCAAAAAGAGGAAGAGAGGATGAAGTCTATGCCAAATAGTATGAGGACTTGAGGGCTGCAAATATTAGAGATAATCGTAGTAGGATGGAAGATATGGCACTAAGATCAAAAAAGGATGCTGTCAATATAGAATCCATCCTACATGATTGTGCTGCGAAAAAGAGCAAATCTGCCAGTACTCGTAAGAAAGCTCCTAAGGTGTGTTGACTCATATGCATTCCTAGTGATTAGCTCAGCTATCTTTTATGCATGCTATAATTAGCCATCTTTACCTATTGTAGACAACATAAACTGATCTGATAATTGGACGTGATAGTCTGTGGTCTAGGCCATCAAACATTGAGACGCAAAATCAAGAAGCTATTGCTGATCAGACTGTTGAAGATAATCAAGAAGTGGAAGAAGGTATCATTCTATTATTCATTGTACCATTGCTAAAAGTGTAACCTTATAGTATCAACATTTGACCTTTTTTCTGCAAAAATCAGATCCTGAAGAAGTTGAAGCGGAGAAGCCAGCGAGAAAGTTTACTAGAAAGGAGACCTTGTGGGCAAGAGCAAATGAAAAACAACCACTGATCAAATTGAAATATAACCAACTAAAACAACCAATTGGAACCGGCTCAAAAGATTTTCCTGCTGCTGTCACAACACTTATAAGAACTATGTTGTTCCCTGTGGACAAAGCTGATTGGAGAGATGTCCCGGTTGAACATAAGGAAAAACTAATTGATGACCTATCTGCAATATATGTGATGGAGGACTGGCTCAAGAATTATTCCTTGCAGACTGCTGCAAAGAAATGGAGAGCTTTCAAAGCTGATATGAAGGAAAAGGCTTTCAAAATTGATGACCCCTTGAAGATTCTCACAAAGGATGAGCTTCTTGAACGCTGTGATGATAGAATAGATCCTGAACAATGGAAATGGTTGGTCAATCACTGGTTATCTGAGAAAGGGCTGGAGCGTAGCATACGCGGCAAAGTGAATCGTTCTAAGGTGGTAACACCTCATACAACCGGAAGCAAAAGCTTTGCACGTGTTGGAGATGAATGCGTATGCAATTGTTCTTTACTGTTCTCAACTTCTATGTTCTATTATTTGGTGTGTTATGCATGATTGGACTATTTTTTTTATGCAGGCTAAAGAGTATGGTCGTGAGCTAGGCAGGCATGAGTTATTTATGAAGACCCATACTAAAAAAGACGGGAATGCTCTAGCTGAAGCTCAACAAAAAATTGTAAGTATCTCAACTGATTATGTGCCAGATCCATTGCTGCTACATTAATCTGGTAGTTATCGATTTTGTGTTTTAAGAACATATTCATAGCCTTAATTTTGAGTAAACATCTTGGACCAAACTGCAACTTTGGTGATTTCTATACAATAGTGCATGGGTGTGTTTCATAGATACTTTTGTAATTTACATAACCAATTGAAAAATCAAGTAGTAGAATGTATAATATCCTTCAATTTTCTTTCCATGTTGGAGATTTTGGTTACTCTGTTATTCAAATTTTCTTGTAGGATGAACTTAAGAAAGCTGCAGTCCTTCATCCTGAATTGCTTGAAAGAACCATAGAGAAAGGCGATCTATTTGCCCATGTATTTGGTCGTGAACCAAGGGGATATGTACGTGGAGTTGGTTTAGGACCAACTCCTGCTACTCTGGGCATTGATGGGTACCGCTCATGTGCATCCACAAGTGTACAGATGGTAATCCGTGCTAGCCAGAAAACAGAAGAGCAAAACATATTGTTGAAGGGCGCTCTACATCAACTATTCGATGAGGTCAGAGAACTTAGGGAAATAGTGAAAGGTGGCAAAGGACAGGAAGAGACACTTGATGATGATGCAACAGATCGTGCGTCCTCTCCTACAATGGAACATGGATCTAATCCTTCACCAACCACTCAGATGAGAGTAGTTTCTAGTGATTATGGTGATCATAATGTGCATGAGGACATGATGAACAATCATGATGCTGATGTGGTATGATTTCGACCATGTTAACGATGAATGAATTGATCTATGCAGATGTTAATGAATCGTGACCTGCTGATGAATTATCTCATGCAAATGTAGATGGTGCCTATGAGAGGAAGAGCCCCACTCCAACCCACTAGACGACACGAGGGGGTATGTAACTCCACCCTAAGTCTCTACCCTATCCATGGTTGTATAATGTATGATTCTGTAGTGAAGTATAACATTGTTCCATTTCTAGGGTGGGAAAGAGGTTGTTCTACTTTCGTTTGAGAGGCTGATGACCCACAAGTGTAGAGGATCTATCATAGTCCTTTCAATAAGTAAGAGTGTCGAACCCAACAAGGAGCAGAAGGAAATGATAAGCGGTTTTTAGTAAGGTTTTCTCTGCAAGCACTGAAATTGTAGGTAATAGATAGTTTTGTGATAAGATATATAGTTATGAGCAACAAGTAAATAAAGTAAATAAAGTGCAGCAAGGTGGCCCAATCCTTTATGTAGCAAAGGATAAGCCTGGACAATTTCTAATAATGAGGAAGGAGCTCCCGAGGACACATTGGGAATTATCGTCAAGCTAGTTTTCATCACGTTCATATGATTCGCGTTCGGTACTTTGATAATTTGATATGTGGGTGGACCGGTACTTGGGTACTGCCCTAACTTGAGCAAGCATCCCACTTATGATTAACCCCTATTGCAAGCGTCCGCGACTACAAAAGAAGTATTAAGGTAAACCTAACCACAGCATTAAACATATGGATCCATATCAGCCCCTAACAAAGCAACGCATAAACTAGGGTTTAAGCCGTCACTCTAGCAACCCATCATCTACTTATTACTTCCCCATGCCTTCCTCTAGGCCCAAATAATGGTGAAGTGTCATGTAGTCGACGCTCACATAACACCACTAGAGGAAAAGACAACATACATCTCATCAAAATATCGAATCTAATACCAAATTCACATGACTACTAATAGCAAGACTTCACACATGCCCTCGTGGAACAAACGTAACTACTCACAAAGCATATTTATGTTCATAATCAGAGGGTAATAATATGCATAAAGGATCTGAACATATGATCTTCCACTAAGTAAACCAACTAGCATCAACTACAAGGAGTAATCAACACTACTAGCAAACCCATGTGTACCAAATTGTGGTTTTGATACAAGATTGGATACAAGAGATGAACTAGGGTTTTGAGAGGAGATGGTGCTGGTGAAGATGTTGATGGAGATTGACCACCTCCCGATGAGAGGATCGTTGGTGATGACGTTGGTGATGATTTCCCCCTCCCGAAGGGAAGTGTCCCTGGCAGAACAGCTCCACCAGAGCCCTAGATTGGTTCCGCCAAGGTTCCGCCTCATGGCGGCGGAGTTTCGTCCCGTAAGCTTGCCCATGATTTTTTCCAGGGTAAAAGTGATGATATAGCAGAAGATGGACGCCGGAGGCCCACCAGGGGCTCAGGAGATAGGGCGCGCCTATAGGGGGCGCCTGCCTCTCTGGATGTGGTGTGGCCCCCGGCCTATTTCTTTCGCTCAAAAATTCTTATAAAATCCAAAAAGTTGTTTAGTGGAGTCTCAGTACTTTTGGAGCTGTGCAGAATAGGTTTCCAACGCTTGCTCCTTTTCCATCCAGAATTCCAGCTGCCGACATTCCCCCTCTTCATGGTAAACCTTGTAAAATAAGAGAGAATAGCCATAAGTATTGATATATAATGTGTAATAACAGCCCATAATGTAATAAATGTTGATATGAAAGCATCATGCAAAATGGACGTATCAACTCCCCAAGCTTAGACCTCGCTTATCCTCAAGCGGAAGTCAAATCGAAAAAATATGTCCACATGTTTAGAGATAGAGGTGTCGATAAAAAAAATACGGACATGAGGGCATCATGATCATTCTAATAACACCAACATATATAGATTTTGTCATATGATTTCCTATGCTCAAGTAACAATCGATTCACATTGTCAAATATGGTTCAAAAACTTCATTGGGAACCAACAAACTATAATCTCAGTCATTGAAACAATTGCAATTTATCGTAACATCAGAAAGAGTCAACAATAGAGCTTTTCAGCAAGTTCACATACTCAACTATCATGTAGTTTTGTATAATTGCTAACACTCACACAATACTTGTGGTTATCGAGTTTCAGCCGGACAATGAGAAAGATAGGGTCTTATTGTATTGCCTACCAACGTATTCACCTTTGGGTGATGTCAACAATAATAGCCCATGATAACTTACATCCAATTGGATATATATATCATGATCTTTCAAACACGAGGAGCTTGCCAAAGGATAAAATGAAAAAGGGAAAGGTGAGGATCACCTTGACTCAAGCATAAAGTAAAAACATAAAGTAAAAGATAGGCCCTTCGCAGAGGGAAGCAGAGGTTGTCATGCGCGTTTAGGGTTGATGCACGAAATCTTAATGCAAAAGAACGTCACTTTATATCGCCCCTTGTATGTGGACCTTTATTATGCAGTCCGTCGCTTTTATTACTTCCACAACAAGTTCGCATAAAGCTTATTTTCTCCGCAAGACTAATAAGTCATACATATTTAGAGAGCAATTTTTATTGCTTGCACCGATGACAACTTACTTGAAGGATCTTACTCAATCCATAGGTAGGTATGGTGGACTCTCATGGCAAAATTGGGTTTAAGGATATTTGGAAGCACAAGTAGTATCTCTACTTGGTGCAAAGAATTTGGCTAGCATGAGGGGGAAAGGCAAGCTCAACATGTTTGGAAGGTCAATGACAATATACTTTAACTGAGATGTCGGAAAACATAGGCCATTACGTTATCTTCCTTGTCCAACGTCAACTCTTTTAGCATGTCATACTTAATGAGTGCTCCCAATTATAAAAGGTGTCCAAGATAATATATTTATATGTGAACCCCTCTTTCCTTATCACTTCCTATTAATTGCAACAATGACCAAGGCTAAGTTTATCACCTCTCAACAATTTTTATGCCTCATACTTTCTATGTGTGAAGTCATTACTATCCGTAAGACCAATATGAACTCTTTTATTCTTTCTACTTTCTCAAGATCATAGCAACATAGCAAAGCCCTTGACTCAACACTAATCTTTATTATAGAAAGCACACGGACTCGATTACATAAAGATATCATAATGCGAAACTCGAGACTACTTGATATCAAAACTTCAAACTACTAGATCAAGATACTACTAAAAGTATCGAACTAAATAAAGCGGTAAAGATAGGAGTGTGATGGTGATACGATACCGGGGCACCTCCCCCAATCTTGGCAGTTGCCAAGGGGGAGTGCCCATACCCATGTGATTATTTCCTCGGAGGTGGTGAAGGTAGTGATGATGACGGGGGATAGTCGCACATCGAGCGTAAAAGCTCCTCCAACTTGCGGATAATGCCCTTGAGTCCGGCGATATGATCCTTCAACAGGATATTCTCCTGTGTAAGATACTTGTTCTGTATGCGAGCTAACTCAATCATCTTGAAAGCTTCAATCTCTGTTGGAGTGAAAAGGTTAGGTAAAGGTTGAGGGATGTTTTCTTCTTTCACCGCCGGAGCTTGAATCTCCATGGCCTCCTTGGTCCCTTCATCCTTGTTGATCTCTTCTGGTTCTTCTCTTTTCAGCTCTATCTTCAATAGCCAAGCATCCTTGTCTTCGTTGTTGAAGGAGGACGATGTCATGGTGCTCTTAGTATGCAACAGGAACAGCTCGAAACGAAAATAGAGAATATTTGCGTGATACGGTGGTCAAAACCTTCGGGAGTATATATAATGAATTTTTACCGACCAAAATACGTAACATACAAGAAAACGGAGTCCGGGAGGCACACGAGGTGCCCACGAGACAGGGGGTCGCGCCCTACGGGGGGCGCCCTCCACTCTCGTGGGAGCCTCGTGTCTCTTTCGGACTACTTCTTTCTTCCTAAAATTCTTAAATAATCCAAAACTGATAAAAATTTGCCATTAGAGTTGTTTTGGAGTCGGTTTACTTACCGTACCACATACCTATGCCTTTTCAGAGTCTGGAATGTTCTGAAAAGTGTCCCTTATGTATTCCTCAGGGGTTACGGTTTCAATAATATTAGTCTCAACATTGATAGGATTAACTGAAATATAGTGTTTAATTCTTTGACCGTTTACCACCCTCGCATTTGTGCCTTCGAAGTTGTTGATTTTTATAGCACCAGAGCGATAGACCTCCTCGATAACTTAGGGACCTTCCCATTTTGAGAGAAGTTTTCCTGCAAAAATCTTAAACGAGAGTTGAATAATAACACATAATCTCCTACGTTAAACTCACGCTTTTGTATCCTCTTATCATGCCAAAGCGCTTGACTTTTTATTTGAAAAGCTTGGCATTCTCATATGCTTGGGTTCTCCATTCATCAAGTGAGCTTATATCAAATAACCTCTTCTCACCTAAGCAAGTTTGAAGTCATAATTGAGCTCTTTGATAGCCCAATATGCCTTATGTTCAAGTTCAAGGGCAAATGACACGCTTTTCCATAAACCATCTTATATGGAGACATACCCATAGGATTTTTGTCTGCAGTTCTATAGGCCCATAATGCATCATCAAGTTTTTTGGACCAATTCATTCTAGATCTATTCACAGTCTTTTGCAAAATTAATTTGAGCTCTCTATTGCTCAACTCTACTTGACCACTAGATCATGGATGATAAGGAGATGCTATTCTATGATAGACATCATACTTAGCGAGCATCTTCTGAGAGAGCACCATGAATAAAATGTGAACCACCATCAGTCATAAGATATCTAGGGACTCCAAACCTCGGAAAAATAACTTCTTTAAGCATTTTAATAGAAGTGTTATGATCAGCACTACTAGTTGGAATAGCTTCTACCCACTTAGTAACGTAATCAACAGCAACTAGAATATGTGTATAACCATTAGAGGCAGGGAAAGGTCCCATATAATCAAAGCCCCAAACATCAAACGGTTCAATAACAAGAGAATAATTCATAGGCATTTCTTGACGTCTACTAATGTTACCTATTCTTTGCCATTCATCACAAGACAAGACAAACTTACGAGCATCTTTGAAAAGAGTAGGCCAATAAAAACCAGATTGTAGTACCTTGTGTGCAGTTCTATCTCCAACGTGGTGTCCTCCATAAGATTCGGAGTGACACTAGCGTAGAATCAGTTCCTGTTCATCCTCAGGCACACAACGTCTAATAATACCATCTACTCCTTCTTTATAAAGGTGTGGATCATCCCAGAAATAATGTCTTAAATCATAAAAGAACTTTTTCTTTTGCTAGTATGTGAAACTAGGCGGTATATATTTAGCAACAATGTAATTAGCATAATCAGCATACCAAGGAGCAGTACGAGAAGCATTGACGACCGCTAATTGTTCATCGGGAAAACTATCATTAATAGGCAGTGGGTCATCAAGAACATTCTCTAACCTAGACAAGTTATCTGCAACGGGGTTCTCAGCTCCCTTTCTATCAATAATATGCAAGTCAAATTCTTGGAGCAAGAGAACCCATTTGATGAGTCTAAGCTTAGCATCTTTCTTTTCCATAAGATATTTGATAGCAGCATGATCAGTGTGAATAGTAACTTTGGAATCAACAATATAAGGTCTAAACTTATCACATGCAAACACAACTGCTAAGAACTCTTTTTTAGTAGTAGCATAACTTCTCCGGCGTATCAAGAGTCTTACTAGCATCTTGGATAATGTTCAATTTCTTATCGACTCTTTGCCATAAAACAGCACCTACAAAGATAATCACTAGCATCGCACATAATTTCAAAAGGTAAATTCCAATCAGGTGGCTGAACAATAGGTGAAGTGATCAAAGCTTTCTTAAGTGTTTAAAAAGCTTCTACACAATCATCATCAAAGACAAAAGTAATATCTTTCTGTAATAAATTAGTCAGAGGCCTAGAGATTTTAGAGAAGTCCTTAATGAACCTCCTATAAAAATCGGCGTGACCAAGAAAACTTCTTATACCTTTTATGTCCTTGGGACATGGCATATTTTCAATAGCATCAACTTTGGCTTTATCAACTTCAATACCTCTCTCGGAGATCTTGTGCCCCAAGACAATGCCTTCATTAACCATAAATTGACACTTTTCCCAATTCAGGACAAGACTAGTGTCTTCGCATCTCTGCAAAACTCGATCAAGGTTGCTCAAACAATCATCAAAAGAGGATCCATAGACGGAGAAGTCATCCATGAATACCTCACAGATCTTTTCACAAAAATCAGAAAATATAGCCATCGTGCATCTTTGAAAGGTAGCAGGTGCATTACATAAACCAAAAGGCATACGTCTATAAGCAAAAGTACCAAAAGGGCAAGTAAAAGTAGTTTTAGATTGATCCTTCAGCATACGTGTATTTGAGAGAAGCCAGAATAACCATCTAGAAAGCAAAAATGTGTGAGTTTGGATAATCTTTCTAGCATTTGATCAATAAAAGGTAAAGGGTAATGATCTTTCTTAGTAGCTTTATTTAACTTACGGAAATCAATTACCATCCTATAACCTGTAATAATTCTTTGCGGGATCAATTCATCTTTATCATTAGGAACAACGATAATACCTCCCTTTTTGGGAACACAATGGATAGGGCTTACCCATTCACTATCAGCAACGGGATAAATAATACCTGCCTCAAGGAGCTTTAGTATCTCCGTTCTTACCACTTCCTTCATCTTGGGATTTAATCGTCTTTGAGGATCTCTAACTGGTTTAGCATCTTTCTCCACTGAAATTTTGTGTTGACATAATGTGGGACTAATGCCCTTAAGATCATCCAGAGTATATCCAATAGCAGCTCGGTGCTTCTTCAGAGTTTTCAATAATATTTCTTCTTCTTTCTCTGAAAGGTTAGCACTAATAATAACAGGATATATTTATTTTTCATCAAGATACGCTACTTAAGATTATCAGGTAATGGTTTGAGTTCAAACACGGGATCACCCTTGGGTGGAGGGGATCCCAAGAATTTCAACGGAAGGTTATGTTTCAAAGATAGGTTGCTGTTAAGGAACACTTCATCTATTTCTTCCCTTTCCTTCATAAACATATCGCTTTCATGGTCTAGCAAATATTGTTCTAACGGATCAGTTGGAGGAACAGCAATGGAAGCAAGACCAATAATTTCATCCTTACTAAGTGGTTCCCTTTCACGAGGTTGTCTACTAAACTTAGCAAAAAATTAAACTCGTGAGACATACCATCTATGCCAACAGTGACAATATTCTATTTACAATTAATCTTAGCACTAGCAGTATCCAAGAAGGGTCTACCAAATATAATGGGACAAAAATCATCTTGTGGGGAACCAAGAACAAGAAAATCAGCAGGGTATTTAACCTTCCCACACAAAACTTCAACATCTCTAACAATCCCAATAGGTTTAATGGTATCCCTATTAGCAAGCTTAATAGTAACATCAATGTCTTCTAATTCAACGGGTGCAATGTCGTGCATAATTTCTTTATAAAGATCATAAGGTAAAGCACTAGCACTAGCACCCATATCACATAAGCCATGATAACAATGATCTCCTATTTTAACAGAAATAACAGGCATGCCTACGACCATAGTATCGGGTCTAGCAATATTAGCACTCTCACCCAAGAAAGAAATAACATGCCCATCTAAATCCTCATCCAAGAGATCTTTGACCATAGCAATACTAGGTTCAACATTAATTTGCTCAAGAGGTGTATAAGTCCTAGTATTACTCTTATGAACAACATTCGAAGCTTTAGCATGATCCTTTATCCTAACAGGAAAAGGAGGTTTTTCAACATAAGCGAGGGAACAATAGGATCACTATAGGTAATAGTCTTTTCTTCGATTGTAATAGGTGCAACTACTTTCACTTAAAAAGGAGGATTATATTTAAACCACTTCTCTTTAGGGAGATCAACGTGAGTAGCAAAAGATTCACAAAAATTAGCTACTATCTCAGAGTCAAGTCCACACTTAGCGCTAAATCCACGAAAAACATCGGTATCCATAAAAGATTTAACACAGTCGAACTTAGGTGTCATACCTGACTCCTTACCATCGTCAGAACCCCAATTTTCGGAGTTGCGTTTAATTCTTTCCAATAAGTCCCATTTGAAATCAATAGTCTTCAAGATATAAGAACCAAAGACAGAAGTATCGAGGCGGTTGCGATTATCAAGAGAAAGCCGAGCATAAAAATTTCGAATAATCATTTCCGAGAGAGCTCGTGATTGGGGCATGAATATAACATTGACTTAAGCCTCACCCAAGCTTGAGCGATGCTTTCTCCTTCACGAGGCCAGAAATTATATATGTAATTACGATCACGATGAACAAGATGCATAGGATAGAACTTCTGGTGAAATTCCAACTTCAATCGCTTATAATTCCAAGATCTCGTATCATCACATAGCCTATACCATGTCAATGCATCTCCCTTCAAAGATAAAGGGAAGACCTTCCTTTGACAACATCATCGGGAATACCTGCAAGCTTAAATAATCCACAAACTTCATCCACAAAGATAAGGTGTAAATCGATGCAATGTTTCATCTCCCGCAAATGGATTAGCGAGCAGTTTTTCTATCATAACCAAGGAATATCAAAGTAAATATTTTCATAAAGTTCAGTAGGTTGAGGAGCAACTCTTGTTTCTCCGGGTTGGGGTGAAGATACCCCAAACAAGCCCTCAAAGGATTAGTTTCCATAGTGACAAGTAACAGAAAATTTCAGCACACTATATAAATGTTTCCTTACCAAGTTCCACTCACCGGAGGCGCTACGCTCCCCGGCAACGGCGCCAGAAAAGAGTCTTGATGACCCACAAGTGTAGGGGATCTATCGTAGTCCTTTCGATAAGTAAGAGTGTCGAACCCAACGAGGAGCGTATGAAATGATAAGCGTTTTCAAAGAAGGTTTTCTCTGCAAGCACTGAAATTGTAGGTAATAGATAGTTTTGTGATAAGATAGATAGTAACGAGAAACAAGTAGATAAAGTAAATAAAGTGCAGCAAGGTGGCCCAATCCTTTATGTAGCAAAGGATAAGCCTGGAAAATTTCTAATAATGAGGAAGGAGCTCCCGAGGACACATTGGGAATTATCGTCAAGCTTAGTTTTCATCACGCTCATATGATTCGCGTTCGGTACTTTGATAATTTGATATGTGGGTGGACCGGTACTTGGGTACTGCCCTAACTTGAGCAAGCATCCCACTTATGATTAACCCCTATTGCAAGCGTCCGCAACTACAAAAGAAGTATTAAGGTAAACCTAACCACAGCATTAAACATATGGATCCATATCAGCCCCTAACGAAGCAACGCATAAACTAGGGTTTAAGCTTCTGTCACTCTAGCAACCCATCATCTACTTATTACTTCCCCATGCCTTCCTCTAGGCCCAAATAATGGTGAAGTGTCATGTAGTCGACGCTCACATAACACCACTAGAGGAAAAAGACAACATACATCTCATCAAAATATCGAATCTAATACCAAATTCACATGACTACTAATAGCAAGACTTCACCCATGCCCTCAGGAACAAACGTAACTACACACAAAGCATATTCATGTTCATAATCAGAGGTGTAATAATATGCATAAAGGATCTGAATATATGATCTTCCACCAAGTAAACCAACTAGCATCAACTACAAGGAGTAATCAACACTACTAGCAACCCATAGGTACCAATTTGTGGTTTTGATACAAGATTGGATACAAGAGATGAACTAGTGTTTTGAGAGGAGATGGTCTTTGGTGAAGATGTTGATGGATATTGACCCCTCCCGACGAGAGAGGATCATTGGTGATGACGTTGGTGATGATTTCTCCTCGGAGGGAAGTGTCCCTGTAACAGCTCCGCCAGAGCCCTAGATTGATTCCGCCAAGGTTCCGCCTCGTGGCGGCGGAGTTTCACCCCAAGCTTGCCCACGATTTTTTCCAACAGTAAAAGTGATGATATAGCAAAAGATGGACGCGGAGGCTCACCAGGGGCCCAGGAGATAGGGGCGCGCCCTATAGGGGGGCGCCTGCCTCCTCGGACAGGTGTGGGCCCTCGGCCTATTTCTTCGCCGTCAGAAATTCTTATAAAATCTAAAAAGTTGTTTCGTGGAGTCTCGTGGACTTTTGGAGTCGTAAGTAATAGGTTTCAACGCTTGCTCCTTTTCCACCAGAATTCCATTGCCGACATTCCCCTCTTCATGGTAAACCTTGTAAAATAAGAGAGAATAGCCATAAGTATTGATATATAATGTGTAATAACAGCCCATAATGCAATAAATATTGATATAAAAGCATGATGCAAAATGGACGTATCAGAGGCCATGTGGTCAACCCGTGGCTAAGGCTACTCTCCAAACATCTAATCCAGAAGCACGTGTGGGACGATCTCTTTTAGGTGCTAAGTACCATGAAGTAGTTGTGAATAGTGTGATGAGAGGTGATCATATACTTCCTCGGCAACATGGAAAGCTGAAGATGCTGGCAGATTGCGTTGGGCATTCTATAGGTTGGCCACACCTAAACGTATACGCTAAAGTCTGCTTATTATATTACATGTATGGGTACTTATACACATGATTCATTGCCTCAATATTGTTCATCCTCTTTCTTTCAGATTGTGAATGAAGAAAGGGCAACAAAAACATCCAAGGTTCAGCATCTTCAGTAAGTTGCTCCTGTTCATTGTGAGTAATTGTGCTCCTTGATCAATTTTTGCACCTAGTTTTGCTTCTTGATCTTCAGATTTGGCGCCAGTTCCCATATACACTGCGAGAAACATCTCACTTGATGGTTTCGTGTTCTCTTTGTTCCCACATAAAATACAAAAAATTGTCGTATACCTATGACTCCTGTAACTTTGTTCTGCTAGGTGAATGGAGACAACCTTAGATATAGTCCAGTATGCAGTTACACATGTATTGATACTATGCTTTAGCTTTTGTTTTACTGAATGGGCGAATGGAGTTTTACTAAAACTTGAGATTATAGTTGGATGTGGTACAACCAGTTCTTATGGCTTATTGTTTTGTTACACATTGTGGTCCTGCCATGGTGGGTGTTGCTTGTCTTTATGGTTGGTATTCTATACTCATATCCTTACGCATAGTACATGTTTTTCCTGCTGAAAACCTGGAATTATGGACATGAATGACTTACTATTATTTTACTGTCATGTATATATTTTTGTGGTGGCATGCTGTCAAATTTTGTCTTAAATATGTTAAAATGGCGCTGAAATTAACCCTTGTGTATATGTGTCTTGCAGATGAGAACCGGAGGAAGCATTTGGACCCTTCGTTGTAGATGCCTGAGCAATGAACATTGGCATGCTTTTGGGAATATGCAATTTAAGTTGTCTCATTTTGTTGTGTGGTTTGTACTGAATTACATGCTCTGTATGCTATCAATCAGATTTGTGAGATCCACCATGAATATGTGAGCTTCGTTTGATTTATGAATGATGGTTGACTTTGGTGCAAATAGTGTGTTGTTCTCGGATGTAGATTTAATCATATTTGTGTGCTGAGAATTTTGGTCTGAATTAGAATTATCAGTCTGTCAGCACTTGGCTTTTTATACCATACTGTTTGTTGGGAAGTAAATTGTGCTGTGTGTTGGAAAGTAGATTGTGCTGTCAATTTGTCCGTTGGCATGTACTCCCTCCGTTCCAAAATAATTGTCGTTGGGCAATCCCAGTACCAATTCCGCAGCGCTATGAATTTTTCCTACTTTCCAGATTTACCCTTCCACCTTATCCGCTCGCTCGCTGGCACCGCTCGCTTGCTCGCTCTCCCTCTCCTCTAAATCTGGCAATGGTTTTTGATTAACCGGGGCCAACAGTTTGGTTTTCTGCTCTGGGCTTGATTGGTTTGGGTTGTGATGGGCTCAGGCTGTTACTAGTTTAGTTTGGTTTTGGTTTGCGTAGGAACAAGTTGGGTATGGCTGGGTGTGGGTCTAAATGGTTTGGTCGCTGACAGTTATTAATCATGGTTCATAACCGGTTCTGGGATTGGTTTCGTCATCCGTGCAACTGGCAAAAACGTTTGTTCTGCTCACGAACTTGGTGCAATCCATGTTGGGCAGCTAGCTGACTAGTACTCAATTCGATCCATCCATCCATTTTCTCGGTTGCGTGTCATGCATGACGTCATGTATGTATGTATACGAGTGTAGGAACGAAAAGCCGACTGCTGAAACGAGTCAAACATTGTGTTAGAAAAAAGAGTCAAACATACAAGAGCTTGTACGTGCACTCTCGCCATCACACGCCCAGGACGTGCGCCGTCCACCTTTCTGACCAGCTGCTACTATCCGAGGCGGGAGTACACAACAGTAGTTTGATTTGGTTTCAACCCAACACTAAGAACTGGTTTGAACCCATAGATTGGACAGTGGTTTGGTTTTGGTTTAGGTGGACAGAGCATATGGTTTGGTTTGATTTTGGTTATGCGCCATGATTTGAGGTGTGGTTTAGTTCTAGTTCAAACCCCACAGTGATTGGTTATGGTTTAGGTTTGGTTCAGTTCTAGAACCATTGCCAGGTCTCCTCTCCCTCGCCGACCACCTTATCCCCTTCCCTCGTCGCCTCTCCCTCGCCGGCCTCTCCTCTCCGTGGCCGGCCTCTTCCTCGTCGCCGCCTCCCCCCTCTCCTCGTCGCCGGCCTCTTCCTCTTCCCTTCATCGGCCTCTTCCACCGCCCCTTTTGTCCCACCACCCCGCCTTCACTCGCACCGGTTAAAAAAATCGATTCTTTTTGCGTCGGCGACGAGCTTCTCTGCGATGGAGGCGTGGATGTGTAGCGGCGCCAGAGTTGGATACGGGCTAGGGGGGGGGGGCGTGAATGTGGAGCGGCGCCCGAGCGGACCTAGAGCGGCGGCGGAGCAGCGGATTTGACGAGTCGGAGCAGCGGAGCGGCACCGGAGCCACCACGTCGTCGTCGTGCACACCTTGTCGTTGTCCTCACACATCGACGCATGGTACGGCCTCTCTCCTCTCCACGCTGAGTACAAGCTCCGTGTCGTATCCACGCATGGTACTTGGAGTAGTTCTTGATCCAGTAGTACTTGCAGTAGTCGGATTCAGTAGTTCTTGATCCAGGAGTACTTGCAGTAGTTCTTGATCCAGTAGAGTTTGCCTTATTTCCAGGAGTACTTGGAGTAGATAGCTTGTCTTATTTCCTCCATTACTTCTTTGTAATTCTGGATGGGGAGTCAGCTCTTTTGAAATGCAGTAATGCCAGCAGTATATCTGCACTTGTACAGACCATCCACCAGACTTGCTACTCCAAGTAGAAGCAAAGTTCCTCTTCCTGATTTTCTTCTTTATGAAATGATATCTGCTTTGGGGTTAAAGCATAGTTGCAGTACTTACAGTAGTTCTTGTGCTACTGAAAGTAGTTCTTGGAGTAGTAGCTACTGTTATTTTTTTGCACATGAAGCGTCAGTAATGCAGTAGCTTAATTTTGGAGTAAAATGGAGTATAGTACTGTTTTGGTTGCAGTAGTTTTTCAGTAATACCAAATTTGGTGGTATTCAGTGCAAGAAGGCCAAATCAGATTCAGTACTGTTTTGGTTGCAGTAGTTTTTCAGTACTGTTTTGGAGTAGTGGTTGCAAGATTTAGAGTACATTTAAGACAATTAATCTTGCATTTCCTTGATCTGTTTTGCTTCATGTTCCAGCTGAAAACTGAATGTACAATGTTTCTGTAGATAATTTGATCGAAAAGGGATGGAATGCTGAGGTGTACAAAGGACAGCTTGCTGGTGGATAGTTTGTGGCAGTGAAGAGGTTAACAAAAATACTTAACCAAGCATGCTGAGGTGAGCGGAGTAGCATGGAACTACTGAAGACCTGATATTATTGATTAGCGCTTGTACTCCAACATGTATTCCAACATGTTTGGTTTCCTTTTTGTATTCCAACATGTTTGGTTTCCTTTTTGTATTCCAACATGGAGCAGAAACTGCACAAGAATGTGCATACAAACATGGCAGCATTTGTAGCCCAGGACCTGTAATTTTAGTTAGTTAGCTACAGTGTTACCAATGTTCAGTTTAGTGAGCACATTTAGTGAATGGCTGATGTCAAAGATTTTATGCTGCATTTAGTGAGCACATTTGTTAACACTAGATCAGTGTTAACTGAATTACTCCATTTAGTGAGCACAGGAGCATCAATAGCAAGTGTAGCAAGTGTGCTCCTGCTTGAGTAAATGAACTGAAACTTTTTTAGCTAATTTTAATTAAAACTAAATAGCAAGTGTAGGACTTGCAAGTACTCCTCTCCTCTCCTACTACTCTCCTACTCCTGTAAGTGTAGTACTCCTGTTTAAAGCCGAGCACTGTCATCACAATGAACCTGCAACACCAGTGAGATGACTGAAGATTGGGTTGTGGTTGGAGTGAGAGGAGAAGCAAATCACTTGACCAGTTCAATCCTTGTGAGTGCAACCCTCTATTTCATTCCCACTTTGTTCTTGGCAAAGTGATTTGTCACTGTATGATCATCTGTTTCTTCAGTGAAACATTCTTCAAAGTATGCCATGAAAACTTCCAAAAGAAAAAAAGTATGCCATGAGAATTTGGTTATCTGATTTTTTTCTTCTACAGGGGTGTACAAGACGGGCGAGCTGGGGCAGGTGACGGAGCCGCTGCCGCTGCCCGCGCCGAAGAAGCGCAACTGCTCCATGGTGTTCACCCTCAAGGAGATGGAGGAGGCTACCGGCATGTTCAGCGACAAGAACCTCATCGGCAAGGGCGGCTTCGGCCAGGTTTACAGGGGCGTGCTCAAAGATGGGCACGTATGTTCAAATTCAGATGATGTTGTTGTTTTGTCTCTTGGTACAGTTTTCAGATTACTGAGAATGGGCAGAGTCTGAACACTTCGAAAGCAAATACGTCCCATAATTTCAGTAAATTGTGGTGTTTTTGTCATTTAGTTTATGTGTGTTTTCCAGATTATATTAGTGTTAGCACCAATGATTCTGTTTGGAAGAGAACATCCTCTTTGGTTGATACACATACATTATTTAACTGTGATTTAGAGTTATGATTATTTGATGTGGCGAACATAGAATCCTGCCTGCGCATTTTGAAGAAAGACTCCTGTGATTATTTTGTACCCTGAATTCAAGTAAATTAAGTTGCCTGTACCAAGTTGAGTATTTAGTTCGATGAGTAATTTTCTGTCCGAGATGATGAGCAGAGCATAAAAATGATTGCTTATCTGTATATTGCTCGACTAATCGCCGACTAATCGCCAAGTCGTTTTCCTGTCAGAGGAGTACATTATTTTGTTTGACAGGAGTATTTCAAGATCAGTACATTATTTTGTTTGACAGGAGGGCTTAAGGACCTACAGTATCATGGTGATTTCATATCAAAATTGAGGAGTACTCCTGTTCATTTTGAGAACTCAAACAGCAATTGATATGCATCAAAACTGGGATCAACAGTAGCATGGGCCTTATCATTCTGGTTTTTGGATGACTTAGTTAATCAAATTCCTCAATTGAGGAACACCTGAACTTGTCATTCCGGTCTTGGGATCAACAGTAGCATATGGACTTATCATTCTGGTTTTTGGATGATTTAGTTATCAAATTGACATCAATTGACCTGTTTTTGGATCAATTGCAGATTCTCTTGATTGGAGTGGAGAGGAGGCAGACGAGAGGAGCGGCCAGTGGGACAGTCGCAAAGTGGTTGACCTTGAGCTCTTGATTGGAGTGGGGAGGCGGCGGCGAAGGATCCAAGTTGTGGCGAGCAGCAGCCGGGAAGGGCGAACCCAGGCAGGGAGCCGCTGGATCTTGGCGGAAGGGCGGCTGGCGAGGAGCTGCGGACCACGGCGGGAAGAAGGCGGCCGGCCGGTGAGGGAGTTATGATCATGCATGGGAAGGACGCCGAGATGCGACGACGGAGGAGCTCCCATGAAGGGAGCAAAGAATATGAGAAGAAGTCAAGTGAGGGGAGCGACGGATTTATGAGGACGCCTCCCAATGGATTTCAAATCGGGGGTAGTATTGTACTTTCACCCTATTTCACCTGGTCGGAATGATGCCCCCAGCGATAATTATTTCGGAACGGAGAGAGTAAATTGTAAAGAGAAAACTAATCTGTCGGCATGTGTAATGTTTACCAGCGCAACTGACTGTCCACAAACACAAAATGTACTGATGGCATGTTTGTTGGCAAGCAATATACTGGACGCATTTGGATTAAGTCACATCGACAAGCAAGGTTTGTGGACACGACAGCTATTGGGAAGTGAAATACCTTTGAGCACATCGTTTGTTGGCAAAAAGAAAATTCATGGCACAATCATGGACTGGAAGTAAAAAATCGTGTAGCAATACATGAGCTGTCGTGAAGCTTAAATACATAGGGACACACATGTCGACAAAGAAAACAACTTAGTGGCACTAGTGTCTGTCAGGAAGTGGAACACTTACTAACAGAGCAGATAGACCCGTCCATTAAGATAGGTTTCTGTCGGCATATCCAACTCTTGACAGCTCAGATGCGGACAGACACTACCCAACATCTAGTGTGTAGGTAAATGTCAATGTAAACACCTTGTTTGTCGGTAAAGCATGTATTTACCAACACACACGTGTGTTAGCTATAGTGGGGCATGGTGTAGTGTACTTTGATTGAGAATAATAATGAATCTATGGATGTGAATTTTGTTGGTAGGAATAATTTTGGTAACAACGCGTATCGAGGAAACTTTAATCTTATGCCGTTTCCTAGTAATTCCTCTAATAATTATGGTAATTCCTACAACAACTCTTATGGAAATTTTAATAAGATGCCCTCTGATTTTGAGAATAGTGTTGAAGAATTTATGATCTCTCAAAAGAATGTCAATGCTTTGCTTGAAGAAAAATTGCTTAAAGCTGATGGATTGGCTAGGAACATGGATAGAATTTCTCTTGATGTTGATTCTTTGAAACTTAGATCTATTCCACCTAAGCATGATATCAATGAGTCTCTCAAAGCCATGAGAATTTCCATTGATGAGTGCAAAGAAAGAACCACTAGGATGTGTGCTAAGAAAGATTGCTTTGTAAGAGCGTGTTCTTCTAGTTTCCATGAAAATAATAATGAAGATCTAAAAGTTATTGATGTGTCTCCTATTAAATCTTTGTTTTGCAATATGAATCTTGATAATGATGGGACTGGAGATGAGTCAACTTTAGTTAAAAGGCGTCCCAATGATTCGGAGTTTTTAAATCTTGATGCTAAATTTGGTAAAAGTGGGATTGGAGAGGTCAAAACTTTACATAGCAATGAACCCACTATTTTGAATTTCAAGGAATTTAATTATGATAATTGTTCTTTAATAGATTGTATTTCCTTGTTGCAATCCGTGTTGAATTCTCCTCATGCTTATAGTCAAAATAAAGCTTTTACCAAACATATCGTTGATGCTTTGATGCAATCTTATGAAGAAAAACTTGAATTGGAAGTTTCTATCCCTAGAAAACTTTATGATGAGTGGGAACCTGTCGTGGTTCTAAGTCTGACAGTAGAATGGGGGGTAGGTATGGAGAGGCAAGATCCTAGCTATGGAGTGGTTGTATACGCAAGATGTTTACGAGTTCAGGCCCTTCTCGAAAGAAGTAATGCCTCACGCCTCGGAGTCTTGAGGCGGTCGATTGTATTATGTGCGTATGAGTTCTGAAGTCGAACCCTTTACATCGAGGAGGGGGTGGCTTATATAGAGTTCATGGCCAGACCTCCATCCCTCGATTATGTAGGGATTAAGGTACATTAAGAGAGGGAGTTATCGGTAACGTCCCACATAAAGTGCTATGATGACCATAAAGCCACTTAATGACCGACCGCTTATGCGGCAGTTAATTTGTAGATCTTCTAGCGGTCGAATGGTTGGCTGGTGGTCGAGTGTCTTCAAGTCCGTCGAGTGGAATCCTTCCAAGTCGACTGGAAGATGTTTTCTTTAAGGGGTGTCCTTGGGGAGGGTACCTTGGACAGGTCCATGACCCTACCCTAGGTACATGACCTCATCAAGAGTCTCCGAATGGATCGAGGTTTGAGTGGGGAAGGAGTTGAGAACTCTTCCGACCCACTTTTTGTGTGATGAACATGTCTTGACTCTGGATCAATAAGCTTAGGTGACGGTTTCAACTTCTTTTCAGTCGCCTTGATCCATTCTTTGTATCTGTCGAGTGAAGTTTTCGCTTGGAGAGCTCCAAGTGATAAAGTGGAGGAAATCTTCCGCCCGATGGGTTGTTCTGCAACCTGCGGATTTTGTGGGATTCGAATTTTGGGAAGTGCGCGGGGCGGGGTGAAGCCGCAACAATCGGACGGGATAAGGCGAGGGACGCCGATCTCGTGCCGCCTTTTTTCGCCACGTACGCGCGCTGCTACAAGGATCGTCATGCAGATATTTGACAGATCGTCGGGGCCCATATGTCGGGCCACTAAGCTGCCTTATATAAGCCACTTGGACGGGGTTTTTGAACAGTTAGTTTCCCTTTCCTCCTCCCTTCTCCAGATTCATCCACCGCGCCTGCCTCCACCTCCGAACTGCCGCTCCGCGCGCGTTCCGCCAGCGACAATGGTGAAAGAAAAGACGGCGGCTTTGGAACTGAAAGTGCTAGTTATCAACTAGAGGGGGGTGAATAGGCGATTTTAACAAAGTCTTCAAAACATGGATGTTCCGAAGACAAACAATTGAAATGACCTAATTGATATGCGTGAAGGTAAACTACAATAAACAAACCATAGTCAAGTATGCAATAACGTGAAAGTACAAGACTAATAGCAGCTAGGTAGTAAGGATCAGATGGAAGATAGTATGAAGCCAAACAACGATAGTAGTCGGAAATGAAGTCAAACAGATAAGGCATATAAGCAATGACTTCACGAAGACTAACTCAAAGTAAAGAAGGGAAGGGATAGAACCACCACTTGTTGAAGACACAAGATTTGTTGGACCAGTTCGATTCTTTGACAAGCTGTGCATCCGGGTTAGGGAGGCTGAGATTCAACTCGAAGACCGCGTCTTTCACCTTATTCCCCTTGAGCTAAGGACACACCCTCGCCTCAATCACTCGTAAGTCTTCAAGGTAGACTTCCGAACCTTCACAGATCATGCGTTCACCGCAATCCACAATGACTCTTGGATGCTCGAGCAGCGACGCCTAACCGGCCGGAGGATTCATAGTCCTCAAGTGTAATAAGTCTTGGTGTCACATGCACAAGAAAAGACTTCGGTGATGCCTAACACTCTTTGGCTCGGGTGTTTGGGCTTTGTCCTCGCAAGGATTTCTCTCTCTCAAAGGCTTCGAGGTGGGTTGCTCTCAAGCGACAAAAGCCGTGCACTAACTCTGGCGACCACCAATTTATGGTGTAGGGGGTGGGCTATTTATAGCCACTAGGCAACCCGACCTGTTATGTCCGAAATGACCCTGGTCACTAAGGAACCCGACACGTGTTCCAACGGTCAGATTTCAAACACACACGGCAATCCTTTACTTGGGCTACAAGCAAAGCCGACTCATCCGACTTTGGATAAGTTTTGCTCTCATTGTCTTCGCTCGAAGACATGGATTTGGGGTTGAGCATCGCTTCACCATTACGACTATGATCACTTGGACCCCACTTAACAAGACGGTGGTTCCTATGACTCAACAAAGAAGAAAAGGAAACGGTGAAGCGATACGCCTTCAAGGCCCATAGTCTTCACTCGATGTCTTCTCATGTCATAGTCTTCAATCTGAATATCTTCACATACCACCATTGTCTTCAATGTCTTCACACATTTTAGGGTCATCTCCGGTAGGTAAACCCGAATCAATGAGGACACTACCGCTTTATCCTCGCAATTCTCACAAACGCATTAGTCCCTCAACCACATTTGTCGTCAATACTCCAAAACCAACTAGGGGTGGCACTAGATGCACTTACAATCTCCCCTTTTGGTGATTGATGACAAAGCTGGTTGAAGATTTTCAACAGGGATAAAATATGTGAAATTGTAAAGGATAGGGAATTGTCTTCATAAGAGGCAAAGGCTCCCCCTGAAGATGTGCATATAAGTAGTTTGCTTTTGGAATGCAAATGCACATGGCAGGTTGTACTTGTGGAGATCCTCTTCAACTTATGAAGATAATTCATCATGCATGAACTGATATAACTAAGAGAATGACATGCATAATGAAAAATGGACGTCTGCAGAATGATCTAAGTGCGGAAGTTATCGTCGCACATTACGCGGAATTTATCATCGCATTCGCAAAAGGCAAATAAGTGGCGAACGACCATCGAGGTTAAGTGTTACAACTCAAAGAACCAAATGTATCAAAAGCGAGAGTTGTAACCACTAGGCAAAATATAGTGCAACCGCCTTATGAACCCGCTTGAAGACTATCAACTCATATGCTTCTCCCCCTTTGTCAAGAATGACCAAAAGGTTTGAAGACATAGAGCATCTACTCGTTCTCTTGAAGTAGATGATGCGTGAGGTTGTTGTTGTTGGTTGGCGGTCTGCGAGCGGAAGCTTAGTGCGGTGTCGTGCGTCTGCGAAGTAGAGGCGGTGAAGTTGCATCGGCTTCATCGCCGATCACTCTGGCATTGACGGTTGCAGCGGAGGAAGAATAGTCGAGTCTTCAAGAGATGGAGTTCGTCAGAGGACTGCATTCCGTGGAGGAGTGGAGTCAAACTTAGGCGTTCGGTGAAGCATCGTCTTGCAGATCTGCTTCAAGACCGAGCAGAGTCAAACTCTTCCATGAGTGACAGGTCTCGTGAGTGACAAAAAGCATTCTTGGTGGCAAGGTTTGAATGCGATTGACATCCACCAAGAGGCTTTGCATTTGACGCTGAGCCAGGAGTGATGCTTATCTTGCTTCGATGCGGCCACAAGAAGTTCTCGATCATTGAGGACTCGAGAGGCGCTTAGGCCTTTGGCCGATCATGCTGCCCCAAAGGGCTTCAGCTTGATGCACGATGAGGCATTTAATATTTCCGACCATCGGATAGACACGCTGTGACAGCTTGGAATCCTTCCATGGGCTGAGTGAAGCTTTGATGTTCAAAGATTACGAAGACAAAAGAGGCGTTTTGCGAGTTCAGGTATATGGCTTTATAATGCGGACATATCAACCTCCGTAGGAACATCACATGATTGGCGGCAGATGGTTGATAGTTGATGGCAGAGTGTTGCTTGTGATGAGGCGCATGACCCATGGAGCATAGAATTTCAGTCAAGAGGTCGATCCAGATCGGTACCAATTGTCGGATGAAGAATTCTTGCGTGTTGAAGTTGATGCCATTGAGGATGTAGAAGACCAATGTCTTCATTGCTCCTTCGATTTTGCAGACGATGAATGCCCTTTGATCGGCCATAGAGTTCGCTCGATGATATGATATATTGTAATGCGAGGCAGTATACTCAAGGTCATCAACAAAGAAGTGCCGAGGGTATTCAGCGTCATGTGGCGATGGCCTCATCATACTCAACATTTGACTCATGTCGGGTTCTGGTTTATGAAATATGCTCTCCAAGGCATCGCGATGGAGTTGACATCGAGTTCAAACATCTCTCACGGGAGTGGGTAGGCTGTGGAGCTCAATGATGTCAAGAGCTTTGGCTTCATGATGAACATTTCCTGTCATCCACTTGAGAACCCATGTCTTCGTGTCTCTGTAGTAGCCACGGATGTGGAGGGTAGCATAGAATTGAAGCACAAGTTCTTCATTCCGATTGCTCTTTTGTCCATTACTGAAACCAAGTAGACCTACATCACGGGAAGCAATCAAGTGCTTCTTCTAAGCACGGCAGTCGGCAATGGCTTCAAAGTGTCGAGGCGCATATGAGGGAAAATGCGACCTTGATCATCTGAACTGCACGGTGAGTAATAACCGTTGTTGATAACTCGGAAGATATCAGGATGATATCCTTGGCCTTGTATAGGGGTTCTTTCCTCCGTCAAAGAAAGTGTTGTGGGCCTTGAAGCCATTGGCATTGAACGACCCAAAGAGATGTGGCGATGCACAGGAACCTTGGCGATCTTGGCTTTGGTTACGGACTGAGGCCTATCGCTAATGTGATAGTGAATTGGGGACCGGAGGCATGAGGCGGAGGGACCGAATGTGCCATCAGACAGATGATTAGCTGACCATAGTTGTATGCTTGCTCAATTGTATGAGGCCTTGGTGGCGGAGCAAAGGGGCGATGGCTACAAGCGAGGCTTCGAGCTGCACAATAAGGCGCTTCAAGGCTGTTGCCTCATTGGCTTGTGCACGTTAGCCTCATTGACTTGAGGAGCATGTGCTTCGCGCCGGCCGTGGCGATTAGTGCTGAGCTCCACATTCGCTTCTTCAGCCATGACAACGTCGGTGGCTTCATTAGTGTTGGTGGTGGCAGCCTCAATGTTTTCAACCTCCACTTGAGAAGCCGGAGGGTCGGTCCTTTAACACACGTTAATATCTGGAATAACTTCTTCAATGACGGGGGTGTAGGGACACGACCGCTTCTTCTTGGGTTCATCGGTTCCGTGATGCCGGATTGTCTTCGGCAGCTTTTAGCTTCGCACTCGAGACATTCACAGCTTGGAGTGGCTTGAAAACACTTGACGATACTGTGGGTTGGTGGTGCACTTCTCCTTCTCGAACGCCTTCGAAGAGGGGCTTGAGGCCTTTGTCCTGCTGAAGCTGCGGAATACCGGCGGCGACGCCTTTGGAGATGGAGTTGGCTGGGCCTCAAAGTCTTCCTCTTCATCTTGTTGTTGGGGAGTACTAGGGGAGTCTTCTTGTTGCTGTGGGTGATCAGCCCACGATGCATCCTGAGCAATTGGCGCCGAGACGACCAATCTTTGGGTGAGTTCGCTGTTCGTGAGAACAAAGTGATGATACCAGTTTAGTTCGATCCGAGGAAGGACTTCATCATCTTCAACATTGTCTTGAGGACCAATGTCTTGCAATGATGGGGTCAACTCCATCGAATGTCTTCAAATTTCATGAGCCTCCTGTGGGAGCAGCTCATGAACTATCATCCGTCGTTCTTGGATAAAGCAGAGTCGGGCGAACCATAGAAATGGGTTCAACAACCAAGGGCTCTGAGGGAGCAGCCCGATTCTTCTTGGTCTTGAGCTTCTTCTTGGAGGGAAGCGATATCGAGGAAGCTTCAGGATGTTTCCTTTTTTCTGCTTCAGCCCTCGGCAGCCCTCGTTTTCTTTCCGCTCGTAAGCGGTTGACCGGACCTTTGGCTTCGAGCCACCATGCTGCTTGGGAAGACTATGCGGGCTCTTCTGCTGGAAGGTGCAGCTTGGTCAGTTGAAAACTTCTTTTTCTTTGCAGCCATTCTGAGGTCAATGCCAGGACAGCCAAGTGCTTTGTGCTTCTCAGCCTCATTGTAGGCAAGCACACACTTGTCAGCCAGAGCCTTCATGCGCTCGCGAGAGCCTTTGGCTTCTTCACGCTTCTTGAGAAAGGTTTCCTTGAGGTCGTGGCGACATGACCTTAAAGTTTTGACATCTTGCACGCCGAGCTTGGCCATATGCTTCTTGAACCGAGCCTTCTCATAGTCAATCTTGTACTTGAGTTCAACAATCCGCCGAGCAAAGAGCTAGCTCGTAAACAATGGCTCCATTGAAGGAGACGCTTCGAGGCCAATTGGAAGTTGCTGAGATCTTCAAAGTCGATGTTTGAGTGTCAAACCACTCATCAATGAAGTGATGGATGATTGCCACATCAAAAAGAGGCAAATTGTTGAAGATTTACGCTTCTTCTTTTGCTCTTGATAAGTTGCTCAAGAGCATCATCCGCAAGATCTTCATCATCTGATGATCAATGTGCTCTTCAAGGCAAAATGGCAGCAGCAGGAGTCGAGGTCAATTCAAGGTTTTGATAATTTTCTTTTCTTTCTCCGCCTTCTTGGAGATACGAGATTTATCTTCAGATTTAATCGGCTTCGTGGAGGTGCAAGAGCTGGCTTAACTTCTACGTGAAGCTTTGGAGCAAATTGACTTTGAAGCCTTGACTTTCTTTTGCTTCGCAGCTTTGGAGGCGGGAGCAGGAGCTGGGATTTCATCAGAATCAAGAGATCATCATCATCGGTGTGATCCACTTTGGCACCTTGGACCAAGATGTAGGAGATGAGGCCATCAAGGTTTGAAAAGGGACCGATGACATTGGGTTGACAATACGTGGAGTCACAAGATGGGGAGCCGGAGGGACCAGGGTTGAAGTCTAATCCCAATGACTTCTTGTTTTCCTTTCTGCGTGCTTCCTTTGCGTCTTTGGAAGTTGCGCTTGAAGAGATTATCGCCACGACACCGTGAGCAATGACGTTGGGTCGGCATTCTGGTCGAGGTCCACGGACCATACAAGGATAGAAACCTTGTGCAATAGCTTCATACTGTTCTTGGGTGGAAGGCCTCAAGAAGAATATCACCCCAAGGGCTTTTGATGGCACTCTTCTCAAGATATTCCTTGGTGACGAACTTGTACTTGAACCATTGTTCAGCCAATACCGTCGAATCCATTGGATTCGTGTCTTGCTCGAGCATAAGACTCCTCGGGATCTGTATTGTAAAAGTTCTGCGAGGTCATCAAGAGATCCTTTGAGGTTTCCCCACGATCGCTTGTCACCGCCCTTCGACCGATTTATGCAGTAGCCATGAATTTCAAACTGAATGGCTTCAAGCTCGTTCCAGAGGCTTCAAGGGCTTCATGCTTTCAGACAGACCGGGCAGGCGGCAGGAGAATTAAGTTGGTGCTTTGCAAGAATTCTGCAAACGAATCTGGAACTATGAGAACAAGGGATTCTCCACCGGACATGTACAGCAATGACAGCATTAGAGATGCGAGGGAAGGGAAGAGGTCATATGCATTCTCGAGAAGATTTTGAAGATAAATCAGTTTGAAGACATTGACCTCATGATGCGAAGACATTCACTTATATCTTTGGGAGTTGGTCTCCGTATTTGTATGAATCGTGAATAAGTACAAGTGAGGAATCTAACTAGTTGTGAAGCTTAAGTGAATATAAGGCAAGACGAGATGCGCATGTAATAGATCTAAAATAGTAGCAAATGAGAAACCAATTTTGGCGTAGTAGGATGAATCTTGAAGATCAAAAGATGGTAAAAATGGAGTTATATTTACCACTTTAATAACCGCTAGACGGGAAGAAGAGGAAGCCGAGTAGTTCAGTCCACGTGTCCCTAACTTGGCGACGGAGGGACACCTCTGGCTAATGACGGAGATAGCGATGTTCATGTTGGCGTGAGGACGGCGTCGAGAAGTCATGCGGCTGACTAAGCGCTTCATGCCGGCGTCAAGGTTGCCGAGAGCTAGCGGTGGCGCTAGGGTTTTGACAAGGTGGAGAGGTGGAAGAAGATTTTCTTTACCGTGAGGGGACATGTATTTATAAGCGGTGTGCGGCACAATACATTACGCAGTGCTTCTGGCGGTTCACATCTGAGGGACACGTGGCAAGCATGCAACATGCAATGAGATGTCCCACATTCCCACTGACGCCAAGTTTGTTTGATGGTCGTTCCGGCTTCTCGGATTTCAACAGAATGGATGAATCATTTAAAGCGATCGTAGAAGTTTGTCTTCGTGGTCTTACTGGCGACAAGGACGCAGAGAAGACATTCGATTTCAATAGAATGCATATGATTTGGATGCATTGAGTTTGAGGCAGGAAGCATAGAGAGATTTGGGGTCCGACTACATTCACTTAGTTCAAGAAGATTCAACTTGAAGACGTAGCTATAAGTGAATGTCAGAGAGGATGTAATAATAATATATATATATATATATATATATATATATATATATATATATATATATATATATATATCAACAAAGAACCAAATCAACATAGTGAAGAAAATCGGAGAATAAGTTGAAGTTGAAGACAAATCAAATGCGAAGATATTGCGAGAAATAACGCCATGAGTGAAACACTTCAAGCAAAGAAATTTGGTGGTGGCGTTACCCAATCCGTGATAGGAAATATTAGACCTGCATATCAAGACAATTATCGTGGCGCTCCAAGTCAAATTCACGTTAATGTATTCACACTTTCGTAATGTAAGTCTTCATTTATTGAAGATATCACGTTGCTATTTCGTTGTAGCATCTAAGTCATCAACATGCATAAGTGTTAGGATGTGTGCTTGATCACGTGACATTTGAGGATTCCAAGATATTCAGCTCACACCGTAACTTGCAAAACCTTTTCTCATCCAAGGAGCTTCGTGAAGATATCTCGCCATTGCTCTTCGGTGTTGGCGTGAATGATGTCAATATCTTTCTTCATGACATGATCCTGAGAAAATGATGACGAATCTCAATGTGCTTTGTCTTCAAGTGTTGAACTGGATTGTTGGCAATCTTGATGGCGCTTTCGTTGTCGCAGAAGAGAGGTACTTGTTTCAGATTGATGCCATAGTCCTTGAGAGTTTGCTTCATCCATAGAAGCCGAGCACGTTAAGATCCAACGACAATGTATTCAGATTCAGCTTGAGAGTGATACGCTTACGCTTCTTTGAAGACCAACAGGACAAGTGATCGGCCCCGAAAGTGACATGTGCCTGATGTAGACTTGCGATCCACCTTGTCACCAAAGCATAATCAAAGATCCGAAAATCCAACCAAATCAAATTTTGAGCCCTTTGGATACCATAATCCTAGTGTTGGGATGTGAGCCAAATATTGAAGAATTCGCTTCACGGCTAAGTGATCACGATTCTTTTTGAGTGCCGCAGAATCGAGCACACATGCAAACACTAAGCATAATATCTGCCTAGATGCACATAGGTAAAGTAAGGAACCAATCATGGAGCGGTATACCTTTTGATCTAACTCTTTACCATTGTCGCTGGGACCCAGAGATGGTGTTTGGCTAGCATTGGCGCCGTGTATCCTTTGCACTCTTGCATTCCAAACTTCTTCAAACAATCTTGGAGGTATTTTTCTTGAGATATAAAGATGCCATTCCTTTGTCGATTTAATTTGAAGACCAAGGAAGAACTTGAGCTCTCCCATCATGGACATCTCGATATTGTTCTTGCATCATGTATGCAAATTCATCACTATACTTCTGGTTGGTGCGTACCAAGATAATGTCATCCACATATATTTGGCATACAAACAATTCACCATCATATGTCTTCGTGAAGAGTGTGGGATCAAGGGATCCAGGTTTGAAGCCTTTGCTCTTCGTGAAGTCTTTGATTGTATCATACCAGCGCGAGGAGCTTGTTTGAGGCCATATGGCCTTATTTAGCTTGTACACCATATCGAGGATGTTTTGGATCTTCAAAGCCGTGTGGTTGAGCGACATATACTTCTTCTTCAATCTTGCCGTTGAGAAATGCACTCTTCACATCCATTTGATATAGCAAGATGTTGTGGTGGTTAGCATAGGCTAGTAGTAGTATGCAAATGGCTTCAAGCCTAGCTACAGGAGCAAATGTTTCATCAAGTCAATTCCTTCAACTTGAGTGTATCCTTGAGCCACAAGCCGTGCTTTGTTTCTGACGACTTGACCATGCTCATCTTGCTTGTTTCGATATATCCATTTGGTGCCAATAATGTTATGCTTCCGAGGGTCAGGACGCTTGGCAAGCTCCCAAACATTATTTAGCTTGAACTGTTGAAGTTCTTCTTGCATAGCTTGTATCCATTCGGTTCCATAAAGGCTTCAAAGAACTTTCTTGGGTTACGATATTGACACAAAGAAAAGTGCCTGAGTAAATTTGCTAGTTGTGGTTGCTCTTGAGCAGTAAGCGGACTAGTGCATTGATGCTATCGATTATCTTCTCAATCTGTACTTCATTTGCACCTCGAGGATGAACCGGACGTAAGACTTTGCTCTTGCCGATCATCATCATCATTGGAAGGATTGTCTTCAGTGAGCATTGTCTTCAAAGTTGGTTAGGTGCATAAATGATAAGTTCCTCTTCGTGCTTGTGCTTGAGAAGGCATGATTTCACCATTCCCATTAGCTTGATAGATTCGGTTTGGTGAAGCTTCATCTAGTGCGTTTTGCGCAGCTCTCTCTGTGAACCATTGGTTTCATCAAATCGCACGTCCAATGCTTCGACGATTTTGTAGAGATAGAGGTTGAAGACTCAGAGGAGTGCGAGTCCTTTCCGTGAACCGAGCATGAAGCCTTCGTGAGCTTTGGGTTCAAATTTTGACTTGTGATGGGGATCCTTGATCCAGACTTAGCCCCAAATACTCTGAAGTAGGCGACATTTGGCTTCTTGCCAAGAAGGGAGCTCATAGGAAGTTTTTTGAAGCTTATGGATATAAACACGGTTGATGACGTGACAAGCTGTATCAATGGCTTGGGCGAGAACTTTCTTGGTGTCTTGTACTCGCTCGAGGCAAGATTCGAGAGCCATCTCAATGAGGGTTCTGTTCTTCGCTCCACGATGCCATTTCTGTCGAGGTGTGTATGGAGCAGAAAACTCATGAGTGATTCCCATTGTATCCAAATAGAGATCAAGTCCGGTGTTCTTGAATTCAGTGCCGTTGTCACTTCTGATGTGCTTGATCTTGACGCCATAATTGTTCATTGCTCGATTTGCGAAGCGTCTGAAGACATCTTGTACTTCAGACTTGTAGAGAATTATGTGCACCCATGTGTATCTTGAGTAGTCATCAACAATGACGAAGCCATAGAGACAAGCAGTTGTTGTGAAGGTAGAGTAGTGAGTAGGGCCAAATAAGTCCATGTGTAACAGCTCAAGAGGTTGAGATGTCGCCATGATTGTCTTGAGGGGTGCTTTGCCCTAGTCATCTTTCCAAATTTCGCAGTACCACACAAATGATCCTTCTTGAACTTGACATCTTCGATGCCTATAACATGCTCCTTCTTGGCGAGTGTGTGTAATTTCCTCATGCCAAGATGCCCCTTGACCTCCGATGCGAGCCAGATTACGAAGCTTTTGTAAGAAGACATACGGCAAGCTGTGGTCGGTGAAAAAATCTACCATGTATAGATCATCTTTTCTATATCCTTCAAAGACTAGAGACTTGTCGATTCCATTAGTACAAGGCAACGATATTTTCCGAATATCACAATCATGTTCAAGTCACAAAGCATTGAGATGACATCAAGTTGAAACCAAGGGATTCAACAAGCATCACTTTATCCATGTGTTGATCCCTTGAGATTGCAACTCTACCTAGACCCAATACCTTGCTTTTTTACGGTGTCGACAAATGTGATGTGACTCTTGTCCGATGGACGTAAGGTTGAGTCCATGAGAAGACTTCATCACCGATCCTTATGATTAGTGCATCCACCGTCCATAATCCATTCTGAAGCATGTGGTGTCATACCCTCTGATGCGATTAGGGGGATAGGCTTCACCAAGAGCATTGTGAAGCATAAACATTTGATGTGCAAGTGGATTATTGAAGCTTAAATCAAGATTAGGACTAATAGGATGAATGGCAATCGATTCAGAACAAAATACATAGTGAGACCATTTGGACATTTGATCTTGTGCCCTACAAGTTGTTTTTAGGTCCCCAAAGAATGACATCGAGGGCGCCTTTGATTTTTTGGCCGAGACCCTTTCTGCAAAAAGAGAGTTAATTCTTCTTAACCACCCACATCTTCGGGTGGCTTAGAAGCAATGAGTCTAAGTGCAGCATCCGAGAACTTGACTTTGGAGCCCTAGCAAATAGCCTTGTGGAGATGAATGATACTCATATGAATAAGCAGAAAAAGTTCTTAGTTTTATGAACATAAGCGGTTTGAAGACACACGCTCATATTCATAAGTTTGAGTACGGTTTCCTGCAAAACATTGGCGTTAGGGTGACTCGGTGAGTCCTCATGTCCGTATGAAGCCTTTGGACCATATGGCGCCTTTGGTCCGGGTTTGTCTTCTTCCCGAGGTGTCATGATGACATTCATGAAGATTTTCAAGACAGCTTTTGGGAACCCAGATCTTCTTCATAGGAGGTCCATTCCTGCAGTTAGTACCAATATACCTGGCAAACACTTCACCATTCTGATTCTTGAACAGCTTATAGTTTGCATCAAAGGATTCATCAATGATAAGGGTTAGCACAGGTAAATCCAGATAAGGTGGATGGATCCACTGAAGGTCCTTTTTTCAGCAACCCATGTGGTTTTGGGATATCGCTTCAAAGCTTCCAAAGAGGGAACCATCAACATTCATTTTCCTCTCGAACCCAACACCCTCTTTCCTAGGGTTTCGGGTTCGAGAATCTGCTTTTGAGGACATCGCCATAAAGTGTCGATGCCCTTTAGGACTTTTATACATCCTGCTTCAAGCAATGTCTTCAACCTAGCATTTTCATCGGCGATAGTAGTGGTATCCTCCGCAGAGGGTTAGTTACCACATCGGTAGTTGAAGACAATGCAGCGATGGCGATAGTGGAACATTCAACCGAGGTAGCGTTATCACGCTCAATGCATTTTAGACATGGTGGTTCAAATCCATCCTGAGCGGAACTGGCCGCTGAGCGAGAAGTGACTCATTCTCTTTTGAAGATCTTCATGAGCGCCTCTCAATTTCTCAAGCTCTTGCTTCCTTTGAAGATAATCATAGGAGAGCTTTTCATGAGTGGTTGAGAGCGTTTCATGAAGACTTTCAAGTTCTTAGTACTTAGTATGAAGATTTTATGTCTTCAACTAAGGACGTGAACGTGTCATTTCAAATATTCAATGTGTCATCGCTTTTGTCTAACAGTTTTTGAATATGTTCCATAACCTTTTGTTGTTCAGTTGCAATTTTAGCAAGTGTTTTGTAGCTGGGCTTGGATTCACAATCGAGTCATCTTCACTTGATGTTTGAAAGTAAGCATCACGTGATTTTTACCTTGGCACCACGTGCCATGAAGCAAGAGGTGGGGAGCAGGTCGTCCTTGTCATCAACTTCAGCGTTGGTGTGGAAGTCATTGTCTTGATGTTGAAGATGGACTTGGCAACATAGGTCGTGTGGCTAAAGCCCGGATTTGCAGCGCCAGTGGCTCGGACTCCTCTTGGACTCCACCTCCACCTCCTCGTATGCAGACTCCTCCTCGTAATCCATTTCTTTGCCAACAAAAGCCGAGCCTTGCGGATGAGCTCTTCTTATGAGATGAAGACTTTGATGAGGACTTGGAAGAAGACTTTGAAGATTTCTTCTTCTTCTTGTCATCGTAATCATATTCCTTGCTCTTCTTCTTCTTCTTCTCATTGTCCCACCGTGGACACTTTCAGGAGATATAGTGTCCGCTTTTCTTGCACTTGTGACAGGTTCTCTTCTTGTAGTCATGAGTGGAAGCTTCATCATTTCTTCAATTTGGATCGTGAAGACTTTCTGAAGCCTTTCTTCCTAGTGAACTTCTAGAACTTCTTCACAAGCATGGCAAGTTCCTTTCCAATGTCTTGTGGATCGCCGTAACCGCATGATGATTCTTCTTGATGAGGAAACAACTTTTTGCCTTCAAAGCGAGTTCGGCCATAATTGGGGCCATAGATATCTCTTTTCTCAGAAAGCTGGAACTCATGTGTGTTGAGCCTCTCAAGTATATCAGACGGATCGAGTGTCTTGAAGTCAGGGCGTTCTTGTATCATGAGGGCAAGGGTGTCAAAGGAGTACATCAAGTGATCTTAGTAGTGTCTTGACGATTTCATGCTTGGTGATCTCGGTGGGCGCCGAGAGCATGAAGCTCATTTGTGATGTCGGTGAGGCGATCAAACGTGAGCTGGACATTTTCATTGTCGTTTCTCTTGAAGCGGTTGAAGAGGTTGCGAATAACACCGATCCTTTGATCTCTCCGGGTTGAGACGCCGTTGACCTTGGATAGCCATCCCAGACTAGCTTTGGCGTTTCGGAGCACTCACACGGCCATACTTGCCCTTTGGTCGGATGACCACGAGATGATGTTCTTTGCGGTGGAGTCCAGTTGAATGAACTTCTTGACATCGCCAGGGTGACACCTTCACTGGTTTTGGGAAGCGCCATATTTTGACGACATACCGTAGGTCGACATCAATGGCTTCAAGATGCATGCGCATCTTATTCTTCCATGAGGGATAGTCGGTTCTATCGAACACGGGGCAAGCAGCGGAGACTTTGATTATCCCTGCAATCGACATAGCTAAAACTCGTGTGGTTAAACCCGAATCACACGAACAAAGGGGAGTACCTTGCTCGATACCAATTGAAAGTGCTAGTTATCAACTAGAGGGGGGTGAATAGGCGATTTTAACAAAGTCTTCAAAACATGGATGTTCCGAAGACAAACAATTGAAATGACCTAATTGATATGCAGCGGAAGGTAAACTACAATAAACAAACCATAGTCAAGTATGCAATAACGTGAAAGTACAAGACTAATAGCAGCTAGGTAGTAAGGATCGGGATGGAAGATAGTATGAAGCCAAACAACGATAGTAGTCGAGCAATGAAGTCAAGCAGATAAGGCATATAAGCAATGACTTCACGAAGACTAACTCAAAGTAAAGAAGGAAGGGATAGAACCAAATCACTTGTTGAAGACACAGATTTGTTGGACCAGTTCGATTCTTTGTGACAACCCAGACATCTGGTTAGGGAGGCTGAGATTCAACTCGTAAGACCGCGTCTTCACCTTATTCCCCTTGAGCTAAGGACACACGGTCCTCGCCCAATCACTCTGGTAAGTCTTCAAGGTAGACTTCGAACCTTCACAGATCAAGGCGTTCACCGGCAATCCACAATGACTCTTGGATGCTCGAACGCGACGCCTAACCGTTGGAGGATTCACGGTCCTCAAGTGTAATAAGTCTTCAGTCACATGCAGACAAGAAAGACTTGATGATGCCTAACACTCTTTGGCTCTGGGTGTTTGGGCTTTGTCCTCGCAAGGATTTCTCTCTCTCAAAGGCTTCGAGGTGGGTTGCTCTCAAACGACAAAAGCCGTGCACTAACTCTGAGCACCGCCAATTTATGGTGTAGGGGTGGGCTATTTATAGCCACTAGGCAACCCGACCTGTTATGTCCGAAATGACCCTGGTCACTAAGGAACCGACACGTGTTCCAACGATCGATTTCAAACACACTGCGGCAACTTTACTTGGGCTACAAGCAAAAGTGACTCATCCAGCTCTGGATAAGTTTTGCTCTCATTGTCGCCGTAAGCTCGAAGACATAGGATTTGGGTTGAGCATCACTTGGTCATTACGACTATGATCACTTGGACCCCACTTAACAAAGACGGTGGTTCCTATGACTCAACAAAGAAGAAAAGGAAACAAAATAAACCATACGCCTTTCAAGGCCCATAGTCTTCACTCGATGTCTTCTCATGTCATAGTCTTCAATGTGAATATCTTCACATACCACCATTGTCTTCAATGTCTTCATACATTTTAGGGTCATCTCCGTAGGTAACCCGAATCAATGAGGGACACTACCTGCGTTATCATGCAATTCTCACAAACGCATTAGTCCTCAACCACATTTGTCGTCAATACTCCAAAACCAACTAGGGGTGGCACTAGATGCACTTGCTGTGAACGGCGAAGAAGACGATGGCGAAAGGCGAAGGGGAGGCGACGGTCAGGCAGATCTTAAATCAAGGGCGGTTTGCCACAGCTGGATCCAGTATTTGGATTCGCTCGACCATCCGCCAGAAAGATCTTTGACGACTGGCCGATGAAGGGTGATCCCTCATGGATCAGTGAGACTTCGAGGATGGAGTGGCAGCCGGAGCCTCGGGAGGGTGAGTGCGTCCTCTTAGCCACTCACGTTGACCGCGGTTTTCTTTGCCGCCCCACCCTTTCTTCTTTCGAGGATTTCTGAACTTCTTTGGGGCACAACTCCACCACTTCACACGCAACTCCATCGTGTACCTCGCTGCTTCGTGTCCTTGTGTGAGAATTTTTTTGGAGTTGTCGGCCGCATTGGGGCCTCTTCAAACACATTTCACTGTCGCCCCAGCCGGTGAAAAAGGCCAATCCGAAACATTTAGAGAACCCAAGTGATTCAGATGTGTGGGGGTCTTGGGGTTCAAATGAGGGTAAGAGTGCTTTTCGACCATGGTCCTTCTGAGTCGGTCAGGGTGGCAATCGACTGGTTCTACTGCCAAGACTAGCCGACACAGACGATCATTGGACTCCCTCCTTTCTCCATGGATCGAGTGAGCAAGCCGTCCTCTCGAAGGTGGTCCCGGAGGAGAAGGCTCAGTCAAGGTTTTGGTCGGCGTGTAGTCCAAATTTCATCGTGGAAGGGGTGATCGGTATGGATCTTGGAGGTTTTTCTTCAACGGCGTCCAGCCACTTCAATATCGAGACCATCCGATGTGGATGTATTCTGGCACTGACCACTCGGGTCCACCCGGAGGAGGTCGAGGATGCCACACTAGAGAGATGGATGACCGCCATCACAGGGAACAAAGATAACCCCCGATGGGCTGGCGGGCGCCTCAAAGTGGAGCGTGGTGTTCGGCCGGACGTCACGGCGGGGTGGCACTCACGGCAATTCTATACCTCCACGGCAGCGGCTTGTCCGGGCGCCGCCATCATCGGGGCAGCGGTTAAGCGCGACCGGATCGGTGGCGGCGCGGCCGGATCAGGGTCCAGGCGCGAGCTTGCTCTCCGGGTCGCGGTCGGCGCGATGGCGGGTGCGGCACGTCGGTAGCTTGGCGGATCTGCGGATTCCATCCTTGTTTGGTCCTTGACGACGCGGGCAACTCCGGGGGAAACCCTAGATCTCCTTGGGATCGAGCGATGGCGGTGCTTTTGCATCGTAGTCCCTCTTCAGGGCATCATTTTGGAGTTTGCTCCGGTTGAAGAGACCAGCGACATCGACGGCGCACGCCCGGTGGCGCAAGTGCTGATGAAAATCGCGCCGACTATGGTCATGGCGGACGATGGCGGCGTCTTTGATGTCGTTTCCTTGTCGAGGCATCGTCGTTGCAGTTTGTGTCATCAGGCTCAGGATGTTCCGGGGGAAACCCTAGATCTGGGTCTTCCAGATCGGACGATGATGGCGTTCTCTATATCGCTTTCCCTCCTGGGGGCATCGTTTTGGAGCAAGTGATGGATGGAGGTGGCAAGAGGAGGAGCGGTGTTACAACTACCGCAAGGCCGACGGCGGATCACGGCGGCATGGCGCTGCGGAGTTTCGGCGATGGGCGCGCGTGGATGGACACACGCAGGATGGTGGCGTTATCTTGCATCGTGGTGGCATCGACGGCAGGCCTGGCAAGGTTGATGCGTGATTACAACATCAAGATGGATTGGCGGCGGTGTGGCGGCGGCCTCATACCCGGCCGAGCATCTTGGTTGAGGAGTCTTGGCCGGACTAGTGGGTGCCCATACCGCAGGGCGTCTGGTTGGGACCTCGGGTCTTAGATTTTAGGTTTGGGTGTGAGGTTTGTTTGGTATTAGGCGGACTATCAAAGATCCCTTCATCAACTGGATAGGAGTAGCGACAGATGTTGCCTAGACGGTGGCTTTAGTCTTACTGTTGTATACTTTGTAAGGTCTTGTGTAAATAATTAATAAAGTGGCTGCATGCATCATCCAAATGCAGAGGCCGGGAATCCTCCTCCTTTTAAAAAAAACACTTCTCTGCATCTGTAAACCGGTAAAAGGCTGGACGCTCCTTGTGAGTGTTGCTCTCCAAACAAACAGGGCTTATTGACTGCTTGCTTTAAGACTTTGACACGATATCAACAAAATCATATCCAAGATCAATGCCAGGGCATAACTACAAGAATGATTTCATAGCTTGCATCTCCTGCCATTCTTTGCTTGTACCATTATTGGTTGGGATTCTGAGTCCCTAGACATTAATCTTGTTCACAAGGTTGGTTCAACATGTTCAATTACTTAAATCAAAAACCTAAGGATTCCACATTTTATAGAGTACTCCCTCTGTAAAGAAATATAAGAGTGCTCTTATATTTCTTTACGGAGGGAGTAGTTATATGTAGTTATTCAGTTAACTAGCCAGAGGATTGACCACATGACCAAGAAACAATACGGCTCCTGTCATCTCCTCAACCATGGCAAACAAGAAGGGCCGATCCGCCACAAAATCCACCAAATGCGGTGGTTCCCTTTTCTCAAACACACTACCATCCATGAGTATGACGGTGGCAGCAGCGGAGGCACGCGCGGCCTGGAGGAGGAGCGGGGCGGCCGCCGCAGGAAGGAGGCACGGGGCGGCGGCCGCATCTCAGGGAGGAGGCGCTGGGTGGCTGGTGGTGGGACGACGAGTAGGAAGTGGGATGAGTGGATAACGTGAGGACGTTGGAGGACGCCTATGTTTTTTTGTCGGTAGCGCGTGCGCTCGGGGCAGCTAAACCGTGCAGCTACACTTTTAAGCAATTAGGGGGGACTATTCTCTGGTTTGTTAAAAGAAACGAGAGGCGGAACAATCTGCCAGAACAGGTTTACGTAAAGCGCCTGTGCATTGATGAAGTCTCCTCCTTTTTTCTTTGATCTCAAATTGTAGTTCAGCAGTGTTTTTTATCAATCATTACTACTTGTCATTTTGAGAAGTGACTCTGTTCGTCTGGGGGACGGCAAGAAGGATCCCGCGGCGAGGAGTCGGTCACTCAGCCCGTCTTCCCACTTCCGCCTTTTCCTCTTTATTCCAGTTCCACCAGTCATCCTCCGAGCAAAAAGCAATTGCAAGCAAGGCAAAGATTGAATTCATCCCTACTTCCAATCCAGTATAGGCCGGTAATCCATTCCCGTCCTTCATTCCTTGTAAACCTGCACCTATTTATTTATTTATGCACCCGTCCGTCCACGGATTGATTTGGTTAATTTGATTTTATCTAACCCCTCCCAACCGTGATAATCTCGATTCCTTTCTGATTTCTCCATGCGTTTCTTTTTCTTTTTTCCTTTATTGGTTCCATCGATGGATTGGATTAGCAAAACCACGAGAGTGTAGTTCCAGACTTCCATCGTCGGCCCTGGATGGATGGATGCATTGTCTCTGCTTTGATGATTTGCTCATCCACTGTTTTGATTTTTTTTTCTTTAAGGGTAACAGCAATTATTCGATTCTACAACTCAGATGAAATTAAAAAATGATCATAATCCTAACCCGAACCCCACATTTTCTCCCGTGCTAATGTTGTCATTGGTAGACATTCCTGCAGTCATGGTGTTAGGGGGGGTGACAAAGGGCCCCTCCACGGGCCATTTATCCTGGTTCATGAGGCCCATTTGTCCCGATTGCCGAACCGGGACTAAAAGGTTGATACTAAAACCCAATACCTTTAGTCCAGGTTCACCCAGGAACCGGGACAGATGGGGCTCCACGTGGTCATTGCAGTAGAGGCCTTTTGTCGATTGATGATGCCAATGGAACCAAAAGGCTTCCCACGTCGTGATTCATGGGCTGGGGTTTTTGTTTTTTTTTCTAAAGGGGGGTGGGTTGGGGGTTTTGTAGGGTTAATTATTATGTTAGCTAGCTAATAGAGAGAAATGTCCTCTCTTATCTCTGTGCTTGGTCGACGCTACGTACTATACGTATAGAGAGGACTCGACACGCTAGCTAGCTAGTAAGCAAATGAAGGAAACCATTAAGCATGTAAGATCGTCATGAACATATACACAGAGAGAAGTGATCGACCTCTCCTTCTCCGATAGATTGGTCGAACAACAAGTTTTCGTATATCTATCCGACGCTACTGGCTACGTACATATATACAATATAAGATCTCTTACAAAATCCCCTAATATCTGAACTCAACTTCCACATGGTATTCTCCGTGTCTGTCGATGACGTGGTCAAGAAAGAATCCCGCCAATTCCTCTTGAATTGCTCGTATGCGATCTTGTGGTAGGAGTTCATCCCGTGATTCCGCCACATCTAATTTAAAGAAGGGGGTCAATACATATATATGAAAGAAACTCAACACAAATGATGATAATAAAATAAAATTGTGAATATTATTGCTTACGCACAATTGTTGTTTAGAGTAGCCCCGCTCACAGGTGGTGTGGCGGATGAACTCGCAAATGTAGTTTCCACAGAAATCATTCTTGGGTTCCTGCCACAACCACTTTACAAGAAATAGAGGTCAATCAAACTGATAAGCAAGCATGCTAAATGGTATTGATGAAACTAGCTAGAATCAATGGGAGATGCGCGGAACTAGCTAATAGCTAGTACTTACTTTTGGGTGGTTAAATCACTGCAGCGGCGATCCCGGAGCTATGCGGTGAACTTTTTCCAAACCCTGTCAGACAAAGAAAACAATTACTTGATATCAGGAAATGAACAAAGTTGCCGATATGGTGCGATAATGATCGATTGAACTTACTTCTCGAGCATTTTAGTCATGGTCGCATACTCCTCCGGATTTTTTCGTTTGGAGTCTATGACGGTTAATAGTTCCTGCTCAAGCTTAATCTCTAGTAGAATAAAGTGGAAGCGGCGCACGCATGCATAACTCATCAATTACATTACTATAACCTCGAGTAATAAGGGAAACCGGATATGCACAAGACAGTAACACTCACTTGTATTCGTAAGGAAAGAGTATTGTAGCTTTGTTTTCATTTCGAAGTAACGATCATAGCAAGTTGGCCTCGGTATCTTGAGATCATGTTTAACATTCCATTCATCCATGAGATTTGTGTTAATGAACCCAATATCACCTACTTGTCTTTTTTTTCAATTCGGCGGTTTTCAATCTGCATAATATAGTGAGGATAATTATATATACATGCAATGAAAGAGCTGAGCTATATATAGAGACTTAACTAATTACAGAGAAGTAGTACTTACAGATAGTAGCAAGTGATGATTGTTTTATCGAGGGCCTTTTGATTGAAAAACTGGAAGAACTCCTCATATGGAACAGACAACAGATCAATTCCAACAAGGTCGTGCTCCTCTTTAACTCTCAGCGTCAAAGTAGCTGTCCCAGACTTCCTGCAGATATCCATGTACAAATCATGGAATCTTCGCATCATCGTTTTTAGGGAAGTACTAGGTTTGGTGAGAGGCTTCCCGTGCCAGAATCTTAATGTGTCCACCTCCATTGTTTCAAAAAGTGCATTGTCGTCGAGCATGTAATCTCCAGGATTGTTACCGGGCAGCATCCCTGGAAGATTAGTAACGATATCGCTAGACACATTGAGCGGGGGGCACGATTGCTTTGCTTGTTCGCCGAGCTGGGGAATTTTTTCCCCTTTTCTTCGTTCTGCTAGCCTTTGATCAGTGCAAGTACTTTCCAACCTCTCCGCTTCCTTATATGTCATTTCATTGATGCGGTCGTAGTTGGATTGCGGCGGAGGCGGTGGTGGTCACTGCAGGGCATCCAAAGTGCGCTTCACTTTCACCGGATCTATCTTCTCCGCCGGAGGTGGATGTATCTTAGCTTTTACCGATTGAAAGAATTCATTCACTTGGCCTTCAGAGATCTTCTGGTTTTCCTCATCGCTCCTCTCGTATGGTAACTTCTCTAAAGGCTTGAGAGACGATGGACCGAATTTATATTGCCTCCCGCCTCTTGGTCACATCGCTAGGCAGCCGGGAAGGCCGCTGACTGCAGTGTCTTCTTTCTTTGCTTAAGAGGCGGAGCAGCCGGAGGCGGACTGCTACGACACGCCGGAGCAGCCTTCGCGGCGGCGTCTGTGTTCCGCCGTCACTTACTACGCGGCGAAGGAGGAGGTGATAACCCACAAGTATAGGGGATCACAACAGTTTTCGAGGGTAGAGTATTCAACCCAAATTTATTGATTCGACACAAGGGGAGCCAAAGAATATTCTCAAGTATTAGCAGTTGAGTTATCAATTCAACCACACCTGGATAACTTAGTATCTGTAGCAAAGTATTGAGTAGCAAAGTAGTATGATAGTAATGGTAACAGTGGCAAAAGTAACGATAGCAGTTTTGTAGTAATTATGGCAGAAAGCAGCGGAAAAGTAAATAAGCAAAGCACAATATGTGAAAAGCCCGTAGGCATTGGATTAGTGATGGATAATTATGTCGGATGCGATTCCTCATGTAATAGTTATAACATAGGGTGACACAGAACTAGCTCCAGTTCATCGATGTAATGTAGGCATGTATTCCGAATATAGTCATACGTGCTTATGGAAAAGAACTTGCATGACATCTTTTGTCCTACCCTCCCGTGGCAGCGGGGTCCTAATGGAATCTAAGGGATATTAAGGCCTCCTTTTAATTGAGAACCGGACCAAAGCATTAGCACATAGTGAATACATGGACTCCTCAAACTACGGTCATCACCGAGAAGTATCCCGATTATTGTCACTTCGGGGTTGTCGAATCATAACACATAATAGGTGACTATAGACTTGCAAGATAGGATCAAGAACTCACATATATTCATGAAAACATAATAGGTTCAGATCTGAAATCATGGCACTTTTCGGGCCCTAGTGACAAGCATTAAGCATAGCAAAGTCATAGAACATCAATCTCGAGAACATAGTGGATACTAGGGATCAAACCCTAACAAAAATAACTTGATTACATGGTAAATCTCATCCAACCCATCACCGCCCAACAAGCCTATGATGGAATTACTCATGTACCCAAGTGAGCATCATGAAATTGGTGATGGAGGATGGTTGATGATGACGACGGCGACGAATCCCCTCTCCCGAGCCCCGAATGGACTCAGATCAGCCCCCGAGAGATTAGGGCTTGGCGGCACTGCATCGTAAAACGCAGCGATGAAACTTTCTCTGATTTTTTCTCCGTGAAACGGAATATATAGAAGTTGGAGTTGACGTCGATTGGAGCACAAGGGGCCCACGAGACAGGGGCACGCCCCACCCTCTTGGAAAGGGTGTGGGCCCCCTGGCCTTGAGTCTTTCGCCAGTATTTTTTATATTTTCCAAAAGTTATCTCCGTGGATTTTCATGTCATTCCGAGAACTTTTGTTTCCTGCACAATAAATAACACCATGGTAGTTCTGCTGAAAACAACATCAGTCCGGGTTATTTTCATGCAAATCATGCAAGTTAGAGTCCAAAACAACGGCAAAAGTGTTTGGAAAAGTAGATACGTTGGAGACGTATCAACTCCCCCAAGCTTAAACCTTTGCTTGTCCTCAAGCAATTCAGTTGATAAAATGAAAGTGATAAAGAAAAACTTTTACAAACTCTGTTTGCTCTTGTTGTCGTAAATATGTAAAGCCAGCATTCAAGTTTTCGTGCAAAGATTATGAACTAACCATATTCACAATAACACTTAGGTCTCATGTTTACTCATATCAATGGCATAATCAACTAGCGAGCAATAATAATAAATCTCGGATGACAACACTTTCTCAAAACAATCATAATATGATATAACAAGATGGTATCTCGCTAGCCCTTTACGAGACCGCAAAACATAAATGCAGAGCACCTTTAAAGATCAAGGACTGACTAAACATTGTAATTCATGGTAAAAGAGATCCAGTCAAGTCATACCCAATATAAACTAATAGTAATGCATGCAAATGACAGTAAGCTCTCCAGCGGGTGCTTTTTAATAAGAGGATGATGACTCAACATAAAAGTAAATAGATAGGCCCTTCGCAGAGGGAAGCAGGGATTTGTAGAGGTGCCAGAGCTTGATTTTGGAAATAGAGATGAATAACATTTTGAGCGGTATACTTTCACTGTCAACACAACAACTATGAGATCTCGATATCTTCCATGCTACTTACATTATAGGCGGTTCCCAAACAGAATGGTAAAGTTTAAACTCCCCCACCACCAACAAGCATCAATCCATGGCTTGCTTGAAACAACGAGTGCCTCCAACTAGCAACAGTCCTGGGGGAGTTTTGTTTAATTATTTCGATTTGCTTTGATCTTTTTGATCATGGATTTGGGCATCCCGGTTACCATCCATTTTCTCGTGAATGAGGAGCGGAGTCCACTCCCCTTGAGAATAACCCACCTAGCATGGAAGATACAGACAACCCTAGTTGAAACATGAGCTGCTCGAGCATACAAAACAGAATTTCATTTGAAGGTTTAGATTTTGGCACATATAAATTTACTTGGAACGGTAGGTAAATACCGCATATAGGGAGGTATGGTGGACTCATATGGAATAACTTTGGGGTTTATGGAGTTTGGATGCACAAGCAGTATTCCCACTTAGTACAAATGAAGGCTAGCAAAAGAATGGGAAGCAACCAATCGAGAGAGAGCGACAACAGGTCATGAACATGCATTAAAATTAATCAACACCGAAAGTGCAAGCATGAGTAGGATATAATCCACCATGAACATAAATATCGTGGAAGGCTATGTTGATTTGTTTCAACTACATGCGTGAACATGTGCCAAGTCGAGTCACTCAATTCATTCAAAGGAGGATACCACCCTATTATACCACATCACAACCATTTTAGTAGCATGTTGGCACGCAAGGTAAACCATTATAAACTCATAGCTAATTAAGCATGGCATAAGCAACTATAATCTCTAAATGTCATTGCAAACATGTTTATTCATAATAGGCTGAATCAGGAACGATGACTTCATCATATTTACAAAAACAAGAGAGGTCGAGTTCATACCAGCTTCTCTCATCTCAATCAGTCCATCATATATCGTCATTATTGCCTTTCATTTGCACGACCAAACGGTGTATATGATAATAATAGTGCACGTGCATTGGACTAAGCTGGAATCTGCAAGCATTCAATTCAAAGGAGAAGACAAGGTAATATGGGCTCTAGGTTAATTCAACAATCATGCATATTGGAGCCACTAAACATTTTCATTATGGTCTTCTCCTCTTCAACCCCCAAAGGAAAGGAAAGAAAATAAAACTATTTACACGCGAAAGCTCCCAACAAGCAAAAGAAGAACGAGAAATCTTTTTGGGTTTTCCTTTTAATTACTACTACAAGCATGGAAAATAACTAACTAATTTTTTTTGGTTTTCTTAAGGTTTATCAAACACACAAGAAGAAAGCTAGAAAAATAAATTAAACTAGCATGGATAATACAATGAAAGAGTATGAGCACCGACAACTAGAATAGTGTGTGAACATGAATGTAAAGTCGGTGAGAAATATGTACTCCCTTAGGCTTTTGGCCTAAATTGGTCTATGCCCAAGGAATGCGGCTACTCTCCCCATTGTACCGAGGAGTGTCATCTGGATACCACTGGCTAGTGATCTCCCCCGGATCCCACTAATAACAGGATGGACGATAAGGGTCCAGTGGTGGTTCCGGCTCAGGCTCTGGAGCTGATGTCTCGCCTCGGTGCGCGTACACGGTCTTCGGCAAGACGAGGTAATGGCCTGCAGTTAAATCAAACAAAGAAGGCGCAGGCAAGGTAATAATCTCATTGTGTTTCTTATTAAATCTCAAGTTATACATAAGCATCTTATCGTCATTGTCAACAATAAATTCATGCGCTACCATGCTCCTGTAATCTAAAAAGGTAGGGGGCACCAGTGTCTCCTCTCTCTCATAATGCCTAATAGGTATCTCGAAATGTTTAGCAAGGCGTGCAGCATAGATACCTCCAAAGATGGGGCCCTTTGTACGGTTTAGGCTTGACCGTTTAGTAATAACGGCACCCATACTAAAAGTGTTATCACCGAATAAGGCATGGAGCAGAATAATAATATCAGGAACACTGAAGTTTCCACTATTTCCACGACCAATTAAGCATCGACTAGCAAATATGGCAAAGTAGCGTAAAACAGGAAAATTTATGCTAGTGATTCTCGCATCGGAACCCTTCCTCGATTCCCCTATAGTAATAGTGTCAATAAAACCTTCCACATCTTTACGATGTGGTTCATCTAAGCTGCCCTCAAAGGGTATTCTACAAGCCGCACAAAAATTACGTAATGACATTTCCTTAGCCTCATCATATAAATGAAAAGATACTGAAGGAGGTGAATTCTTAGGATAATAGTAAAAGTTTTGCATGAAAGTATTGGTAAGTAAGAGATACTGTTCGATCCGGTCGTGGAGGAAGTCGGTAAGGCCCGCATTTTCAGACAAAGAATAAAAGTCTTCATAAATCCCGGCTGCTCTCAAGAAATTATTACAAGGCCACTCACACGGCCTTACTTCCGCTACGCGGGGAAGATTATACTTGGCCTTTTATTTCTCCTTAGCTTGTTTATCCTTGGAGCTTTGGCTAGAGGAGCCCCTCAAGAACAATCTCTTCATCTTTCTCTGAAAATTTCTGAAATTTTTAGTAACTCAAAATAAAAGTGAATCAAACTAAACAAGATTGATAGCAACTACTCCCACAAGTGCCTAGAGCCTATATCATGCATTAGAATTACTTGGGACCTCATAAATTTGACATGCAAGCTCAAGAACAGGGTCACCTAGGCAGCAAAAATTTGCAATGAATAAAGCACTAGAACAAAAACTAATCGGACCATTGGAGGAGTCACATACCAAGGAACAATCTCCCAAAGCAGTTTTGTGAATGGAGCTTTGAGCAAGGAGATCGAAAATCGCATGACAAAATGAGCTAGAACTCGTGCTTGAGCTGGATGGGGATTTTTTTGGGAGGAAGATGGAGTGTGTGGGTGCAGGAATAAGTGGAGGGGGCCACCATGGGCCCACGAGGCAGGCGCGCTACCAAAGAAGAGTGGGCGTGTTCGGACCCTCGTGGCCAGGTGCTTGCCCTCCCTGCTGTGTTCTCGGTGCCTAAAATCCTCAAATATTCCATAAAAAATCATACTAAATTTGCAAGGCATTTGGAGCACTTCTATTTTCGGGATATTTTTTATTGCATGGATAATCAGAAAAAAGACAGATAATAGTATCTTTTCTATATTTATTCTAAATAACAGAAAGTAAAAAGAGGGTACAGAAGGTTGTACCTTCTACTTTCATCCATCTCATGATCATCAAAAGGAATCCACTAACAAGGTTGATCAAGTCTTGTTAACAAACTCATTCGAATAACATGGAACCGGAGAAATTTCAGATAACACTAGGTTACCTCAACGGGATATGAACATCCCTACAATAAGAATATCATATTTTTTCTTGACAAGAGGGGAAGAGGAAATTCAAAACCTCCAATAATGATAGTTGGAACTTTTCCAATAGAATTGATGCTGTGAACTTGAGGTTGTTTCCTCGGAAAGTGTACCGTATGCTCATTACCATTAACATGAAAAGTGGCATTGCCTTTGTTGCAATCAATAACAGCCCCTGCAGTATTCAAAAAGGATCTACCAAGGAAAATCAACATACTATCGTCCTCAGGAATATCAAGAATAATAAAGTCCGTTAAGATAATGACATTTGCAACCACGACAGGCACATGTTCACAAATACCGACAGGTATAGCAGTTGATTTATCAGCCATTTGCAAAGATATTTCAGTAAGTGTCAACTTATTCAATTCAAGTCTACGATATAAAGGGAGAGGCATAACACTAACACCGGCTCCAAGATCACATAAAGCAGTTTTAACATAGTTTGTTTTAATGGAGCATGGTATAGTTGGTACTCCTGGATCTCCAAGTTTCTTTGGTACTCCACCCTTAAAATTGTAATTAGCAAGCATGGTGGAAATTTCAGCTTTCGGTATCTTTCTTTTATTTGTAATGATATCCTTCATATATTTAGCATAAGGATTTACTTTAAGCATATCAGTTAAGCGCATACGTAAGAAGATAGGTCTAATCATTTCAGCAAAGCGCTCAAGATCCTCATCATCGGTTTTGTTGGATGGTTTAGGAGGAAAAAGGCATGGGTTTCTCGAACCCATGGTTCTCTTTCTTTACCGTGCTTCCTAGCAACAAAGTCTCTCTTATCATAACGTTGATTCTTTGATTGTGGGTTATCAAGATCAACAACGAGTTCAATCTCTACTTCATTATTATTGCTAGGTTGAGCATCAACATGAACATTATCATTAACATTATCACTAGGTTCATGTTCATCACCGATTGTGTTTCAGCATCGTAAATAGAAATATCATTGGGATTCTCGTGTGTCTACAACAGGTTCACTAGAAGCATGCAAAAGTCCTATCATTTTCTTTTTCTTCTTTTTAGAAGGACTTGGTGCATCTACATTATTTCTCCGAGAATCCTGCTTTCGATTCTCTTAGGGTGGCCTTCGTGATACAAAGGTTCTGAGTCATTCTACCAGTTTTAGTAGCCACTCTAACAGCAAAATCATGTTTATTATTTAATTCATCGAGCAAATCACTTTGAGCTTTAAGTACTTGTTCTGCTTGAGTGGTAACCATAGAAGCATGTTTGCTAATGAGTTTAAGTTCACCTTTAACTCTAGCCATATAATCACTCAAGCGTCCTATCATGAAAGCATTACTCTTTAATTTTCTACCAACATAAGCATTAAAACTTTCTTGCCTAGCCATAAATTCATCAAATTCATCTAAGCATTGGCTAGGAAATTTAGTAGAGGGGATTTCAACTTTATCATATCTATAGAGAGAATTTACCTCTACTACATGTGTCGGGTTATCAAGACAATGTGTTTCTTCAACACGCAGTATATTAAGACCATGTATTTCTTCAATAGGAGGTAAATTCTTAACATCTTCAGCTTTAATACCTTTTTCTTTCAACGATTTCTTTGCCTCTTGCATATCTTCAGGACTAAGAAATAGAACACCCCTCTTCTTCGGAGTTGGTTTAGTAATAGGCTCAGGAGTTGGCTCAATTGGCTCAGGAATTGGCTCAGGAAGAGTCCAATTATTTTCATTAGTCAACATATTATTCAATAACAATTTAGCTTGGTCGACTATTCTTTCCCTGAAAACACAACCAGCAGAACTATCCAAGTGGTCCTTGGAAGCATCAGTTAGTCCATTAGAAAATATATCAAGTATTTCATTTTTCTTAAGAGGATGATCAGGCAAAGCATTAAGTAATCGGAGAGAGACTCTCTTCTTTGATTTGCACAAAATTATATATTTCCCGCAAGGCAGCTTGTTTCTTATGAGCAGGGAAATATTTAGCACAGAAGTAATAAATCATATCCCGGGGACTACGCACACAACCATGATCAAGGTAATTAAGCCAAGTTTTAACATCACCCTTTAATGAGAATGGAAATATCTTAAGAATATAATAATAGCGGGATTTCTCATCATTAGTGAACAGGGTGGCTATATCATTCAATTTAGTAAGATGTGCCACAACAGTTTCAGATTCATTGCCATAAAAAGGATCAGATTCAACCAAAGTAATTATCTCAGGATCAACAGAGAATTCATAATCCTTATCAAGAACAAAGATAGGTGAAGTAGCAAAAGCGGTCATATTTCATTCTAGCATTCAGAGATTGCTGCTTCCATTTAGCTAATTACTTCTTAAGATCATATCTATCATTGCAAGTAAGAATAGCTCTAGCAACTTCTTCATCCATAACATAACCCTTAGGAACAACAGGCAATTCGTACTTAGGGGGAGAACCTTCATCATCACTATCATCAATAATTTCGTCTTCAATAATATCATTCTCTCTAACCCTAGCAAGCTGTTCATCTAGAAATTCACCTAATGGCAAAGTAGTATCAAGCACAGAAGTAGTTTCATCATAAGTATCATGCATAGCAGTATGGCATCATCAATAACATGCGACATATCGTAATTCATAGCGTTAGGAGGTTTAGGTGTCGCAAGGTTACTCAAAAGCAGAAGGAGAATCTAGTGCAGAGCTAGATGGCGCTTCCTTACCTCCCCTCGTAGTTGAGGGAAAAATATTAGTTCTTTCGTCTTTCAAGTTCTTCATAGTGATCAGCAGATATAAATCCCAAGTGACTCAAAGAATAGAGCTATGCTCCCAAGAACGGGCGCCGTAAAAATAGTCTTGATAACCCACAAGTATAGGGGATCGTAACAGTTTTCGAGGGTAGAGTATTAAACCCAAATTTATTGATTCGACACAAGGGGAGCCAAAGAATATTCTCAAGTATTAGCAGTTGAGTTGTCAATTCAACCACACCTGGATAACTTAGTATCCGCAAAGCAAAGTATTTAGTAGCAAAGTAGTATGATAGTAATGGTAATAAAGGGCAAAAGTAACGATAGCAGTTTTGTAGTAATTGTAATAAAGAGTAACGGAAAAGTAAATAAGCAAAGCACAATATGTGAAAAGCTCGTAGGCATTGGATCAGTGATGGATAATTATGTCGGATGCGACTCCTCATGTAATAGTTATAACATAGGGTGACACAGAACTAGGTCCAGTTCATCGATGTAATGTAGGCATGTATTCCGAATATAGTCATACGTGCTTATGGAAAAGAACTTGCATGACACCTTTTGTCCTACCCTCCCATGGTAGCGGGGTCCTAATGGAAACTAAGGGATATTAAGGCCTCCTTTTAATAGAGAACCGGACCAAAGACATTAACACATAGTGAATACATGAACTCCTCAAACTACGGTCATCACCGAGAAGTATCCCGATTATTGTCACTTGGGGTTGTCGGATCATAACACATAATAGGTGACTATAGACTTGCAAGATAGGATCAAGAACTCACATATATTCATGAAAACATAATAGTTTCAGATCTGAAATCATGGCACTTTTCGGGCCCTAGTGACAAGCATTAAGCATAGAAAAGTCATAGCAACATCAATCTCGAACATAGTGGATACTAGGGATCAAACCCTAACAAAACTAACTTGATTACATTGTAAATCTCATCCAACCCATCACCGTCCAGCAAGCCTACGATGGAATTACTCATGCACGGCGGTGAGCATCATGAAATTGGTGATGGAAGATGGTTGATGATGACAACGGTGACGAATCCCCCTCTCCGGAGCCTCGAATGGACTCCAGATCAGCCCTCCCGAGAGAGATTAGGGCTTGGCGGCGGCTCCGTGTCGTAAAACGCGATGAAACTTTCTCTCTGATTTTTTTTCTCCGTGAAACAGAATATATAGAGTTGGAGTTGAGGTCGGTGGAGCACCAGGGGGCCCATGAGACAGGGGGGCGCGCCCAGGGGAGGGGGCGCAACCCCCACCCTCGTGGACAGGGTGTGGGCCCCCTGGCCTTAATTCTTTCGCTAGTATTTTTTATATTTTCCAAAAGTTATCTCCGTTTATTTTCAGGTCATTCCGAGAACTTTTGTTTTCTGCACAATAAATAACACCATGGCAGTTCTGCTGAAAACAGCATCAGTCCGGGTTAGTTTCATTCAAATCATGCAAGTTAGAGTCCAAAACAAGGGCAAAAGTGTTTGGAAAAGTATATACGTTGGAGACGTATCAGGAGGCGGGCTGCTCGGATGCGTCGGAGCAGGAGGGGATGGAGGCGGAGTACTGCCGCCCTCACGCACTGGAGCAGGAGGCGGAGTGCCCTGATCACTCACCGGAGGAGGAGGAGGCGGAGTTCCCGGCTGACTCGCCGGAGCCCTGAAGTTCATAAGGTTGATGTGCTCATTCTGCCATAGACACGGAGTCTTCATAGCAAGACCCAGCTGAGTCTCCCCATCACCTGTAGGGTGCTCAAGCTGGATCTCCTCAAATCCCTCCGTTATTTCGTCCACCATCAAAACAGCATAGCCTTGTGGAATCGGACGGCAGTGAAAAGTTGCTCCGGGTGAAGGAGGGTACACAGAGCCGACAGCCACCTTGACTTTGAGCTGAAGCCATTGTGTCATAAGGTGGCACTGGTGTGAATCCGTGATAAAATCCACGGGGTAGCTAGGACCCATCAAGTCAGGCTGCTGAACGAGCTCGATGGAAGACACACTGCTTCTCCACTGAGATGGCGGGGTAGCTTCTGGGGTAGCTTCTTGGGCAGGATCTCGCAGCTGCTGGTTCTCAACATCTTGTCGTTCCTCTAGCTTTCGTACCCTTGCCTTAAGCTGCTGCAGTGCGCCCTGCTCCACTTTCCTCCACCTCTCTTGGGTTTTGTAACCGCCTGCGTCGGGAAACCCAACCTTCCACGCAATGGAACCTGGCGTGCTTCGTGTTCATCCAGGGTGCTCAGGATTCCCGAGGGCCCTTGTGAGCTCGCCGTTCTCTCTGTCGGGAACGAACGTCCCTTCCTGCACTTCCTTGATTGCTTTCCGAAGCTTCGTGACAGGTGTTGCAAGTTGCTCGTCCGTCCAGCAGCACTTCCCTGTTTCAGGGTCCAAAGTTCCACTAACCCCGAAGAACCAAGTCCTTGAACGGTCTGGCCAGTGTAATGTCTCTGGTTCGACCTCTTTAGCAATCAGGTCCTGCTCAGCCTTGTCCCACAACTACCGGGCTTTGAGGTAGCCACCTGACCCCGTGCGATGGTGATGCTCCTTTTTTGCAGCATTATCTTGTTAATCGCTGACATCTTCTTACTCCTCTCTAATGTCTTGTTGGCCACAAATGCGGGCCAGTGATCTCTTATCTTCCCAAATCGGCCGGTGAATTCTGCAGTCATCCCTTTGTCGACATACGTTGCCTTAAACTCATTCTTCCACCTCCTGAATAGCTCTGCCATCTTCTTGAGAGCATGAGACTTGATCAATGGCTCTATAACTGGATTCTCCAGATCCTCCTCTTCCGGTAGGGTGATATTTACCTTCGCCATGGTCCAAAGATCAGCTTCGTCTATCTTCGACAAAAGAAACTTGGAGCCCTTCCTTCTCGTGCTGATTCCATAGCTCGATGCTGATCGGGATCATGTCCCTAACAAGAACCCCGTGACCGAGCGTAAAATGCTTCCTTGGTCCGGAGGGGTTTAATAGGTTGGCCATCGCAGCATTTCTATGATCTTCAAACCTTTCATCCGGGCGCAACATTTTCTTCAGGCCTTGTTTCGTTACCGAAGTTTTGCTTGATCCGGAGGGCTATAAAAGAAGAAAGAAGGGTTAATATATGTACATACCAAAACAACGAATGCATCAATTAGCTACTCAGCATAGGCTTAATATATATATATGTGTGTGTGTGTGTGTGTGTGTGTGTGTGTGTGTGTGTGTGTGTGTATGTATATATATATATATATATATATATATATATATATATATATATGTATGTATACCTCGCCGGACTTTGCAACAGCTAATCCCGACTCCGTTCGGTCACGGTCACCAGAGCCGTCATCATGGTCGTCGGAGCCACCATCACGGTCATGACTTTCCTCCTCCATTTTTTGATCACCGCCTCCTTCCTCTCCTTCCAGACCTTCTTCGAGGTCGTTGAGAAACAACAAGACATCACCTCCGCCATGGATTATGTCCCCCAATATCTCTTCTTGTTCAAAGTCTCTTTGATGATCCATAGTTTCTGCAAATATTACAACATGGCAATTAATATACAAACATGAGAGATGGATATATTAATAGTGGCAAACATAGACCCCTCGGCGACCCTCGACCCCTCGACCCCTCGGCGACCCGACACCTCTACCCTAGTTCCCGACACCCTAGTTCCCGACACCCTCGTTCCCGATAAAAACTAAGAAGAGGAAGAAGAAGAAAAATAGAGGAGAAGAAGAAGAAAAAATAGAAGAAAAAAAGAAGAAAAAAAAGAGGAGAAGAAGAAGGAATAGAGGAGAAGAAGAAAAAATAGAAATTGTTTTCTATTTCTTCTTCTTTTCCTCTATTCCTTCTTCTTCTCCTCTTTTTTTTCTTCTTCTTCCTCTTCTTATTTTTTTTCTCCTCTTCTTCCTCTCCTCTTCTTCTCCTTCTTCTTCTCCTCATGTCGGGTTATCGGGGAGGGTATATCGACAACGCATTTACATATACATAGAAAAAAATGTTATCCGGGAGGGTATATCGCCCCCTCATGTCGGGTTATCGGGAGGTATATATATCGACAAAATTACATCATCATATATCATCGAACAAAATTACATCATCATCATGATATATATATATACATCTAAAAAAGTTTTCATATATCATATATATATAAATATATCATCATCATCTAGTACAAGAAATTGACCAAGCTATTTTTCATATATCATCATCATTATCAGCATCATCTAATACAGAAAAAATTGACTAAGTTTTCATATATATTGACGGCGTCGGTGGAGGCGGCGACAGCAAGGTGGAGCAGGGGCGGCCTGGTGGCAACGGCGACGAGGAGGAGCGGGGAGCGTCGGGGAGAAGAAGATGGATTTGGTCAAAACTGCTAAGTGTTATCTCGACTCTCGACTCTCGACTCTCAACGACCCTCAACCCTCGACCCTCAACAGTCAACCCCTCGACGACCCTCGACACTCGACCCCTCCACGACCTGCTATGTCTTGAGGTTTCGTTGGTTTTCCTCGAAGAGGAGAGGGTGATGCAGCAAAGTGTAGCGTGAGTATTTCCCTCAGTTTTGAGAACCAAGGTATCAATCCAGTAGGAGGCTCCAAAAAGTCCCACGCACCTACACAAACAACCGAGAAATCGCAACCAAGGCAATAAAGGGGTTGTCAATCCCTTCACAGCCACTTCATGTAAAGTGAGATCTAATAAAGATAGTATGATAAGATAAATATATTTTTGGTATTTTATAATATAGATGCAAAAAGTAAAGATGCAAATAAAAGTAGATTGAAAACAAATATGATAAGAGATAGACCCGGGGGCCATAGGTTTCACTAGTGGCTTCTCTCAAGATAGCATAAGTATTACAGTGGGTGAACAAATTACTGTCGAGCAATTGATAGAAAAGCGCATAGTTATGAAATTATCTAGGCATGATCATGTATATAGGCATCACGTCCATGACAAGTAGACCGACTCCTGCCTGCATCTACTACTATTACTCCACACATCGACCGCTATCCAACATGCATCTAGAGTATTAAGTTCATAAGAACGGAGTAACGCATTAAGCAAGATGACATGATGTAGAGGGATAAACTCATGCAATATGATATAAACCCCATCTTGTTATCCTCGATGGCAACAATACAATACGTGCCTTGCAAACCTTTACATCCTTTGGTAAGGACACCGCAAGATTGAACCCAAAGCTAAGCACTTCTCCCATGGCAAGAAAAACCAATCTAGTAGGCCAAACCAAACTGATAATTCGAAGAGACTTGCAAAGATAACTCAATCATACATAAAAGAATTCAGAGAAGATTCAAATATTATTCATAGATAAACTTGATCATAAACCCACAATTCATCGGATCTCGACAAACACACTGCAAAAAGAGATTACATCGAATAGATCTCCACAAGAGAGGGGGAGAACATTGTATTGAGATCCAAAAAGAGAGAAGAAGCCATCTAGCTAATAACTATGGACCCTTAGGTCTGTGGTAAACTACTCACAACTCATCGGAGGGGCAAGGATGTTGATGTAGAGGCCCTCGTGCTTGATTCCCCTCGGCAAGGAATGCGGCGTGAAGGCTCCAAGATGGGATCTCGCGGATCTGAGAAGGTTACAAGGTGGAAATTGTGCCAGGGTGCCCCGGTGTTTCCGGTGCGTGAGTATATATAGGAAGAAGAAGCACGCCGGTGGTCAGCTGAGGGGCCCACGAGACAGGGGGCGCCCTATAGGGGGGGCGCACCTTCCTATCTCGTGGAGGCTCCGGTTGCTTCTTGACTTGCACTCCAAGTTCTCTGGATCACGTTCGGTGAGAAAATCACGTTCCCGAAGGTTTCATTCCGTTTGGACTCCGTTTGATATTCCTTTTCTTCGAAATACTGAAATAGGCAAAAAAACAGCAATATGGGCTGGGCCTCCGGTTAATAGGTTAGTCCCAAAAATGATATAAAAGTGGAAAATAAAGCCCAATAAAGCCTAAAACAGTAGATAAAGTAGCATGGAGCAATCAAAAATTATAGATACGTTGGAGACATATCAGGCATCCCCAAGCTTAATTCCTACTCGTCCTCGAGTAGGTAAATGATAAAAAGAGAATTTTTGATGCGGAGTGATACTTTGGCATAATTTCAATGTAAATCTTCTTAATTGTGGTATGAATATTCAGATCCGAAAGATTCAAGACAAAAGTTCATATTGACATAAAAATAATAATACTTCAAGTACACTAACTAAGCAATTATGTCTTCTCAAGATAACATGGCCAAAGAAAGTTATCCCTAAAAAATCATATAGTCTGGCTATGCTCCATCTTCCCCACACAAAATATTTAAATCATGCACAACCCCGATGACAAGCCAAGCAATTGTTTCATACTTTAACATTTTCAAAACTTTTTCAATCTTCACGCAATACATGAGCGTGAGCCATGGATATAGCACTATATGTGGAATAGAATGGTGGTTGTGGAGAAGACAAAAAGGGAGAAGATAGTCTCACATCAACTAGGCGTATCAACGGGCTATGGAGATGCCCATCAATAGATATCAATGTGAGTGAGTAGGGATTTCCATGCAACGGATGCACTAGAGCTATAAGTATATGAAAGCTCAACAAAAGAAACTAAGTGGGTGTGCATCCAACTCGCTTGCTCACGAAGACCTAGGGCATTTGAGGAAGCCCATCATTGGAATATACAAGCCAAGTTCTACAATGAAAAATTCCCACTAGTATATGAAAGTGAAAAAATGAGAGACTCTCTATCATGAAGATCTTGGTACTACTTTGAAGCACAAGTGTGGTAAAAGGATAGTAACATTTCCCCTTCTCTCTTATTCTCTCATTTTTTCTCTTTTTTTTGCTTTGGGCCTTTTCTCTTTTTTATGGCCTCTTACTTTTTCTTCTTTTTTTTCGTCCGGAGTCTCATCCCGACTTGTGGGGGAATCATAGTCTCCATCATCCTTTCCTCACTTGGGACAATGCTCTAAAGAATGATGATCATCACACTTTTATTTTTCTTACAACTCAACAATTACAAATCGATACTTAGAACAAAATATGACTCAATATGAATGCCTCCGGCGGTGTACCGGGATATGCAATGAATCAAGAGTGACATGCATGAAAGAATTATGAATGGTGGCTTTGCCACAAATACGATGTCAACTACATGATCATGCTAGCAATATGACAATGATGGAGCGTGTCATAATAAGCGGAGCAGTGGAAAGTTACATGGCAATATATCTTGGAATGGCTATGGAAATGCCATAATAGGTAGGTAGGGTGGCTGTTTTGAGGAAGATATATGGTGGGTGTATGATACCGCGAAAAGTGCACGGTATTAGAGAGGCTAGCAATGGTGGAAGGATGGGAAAAGTGCGATAATCCATGGACTCAACATTAGTCATAAAGAACTCATATACTTATTGCAAAAATCTAGAAGTTATCAAAGCAAAGTATTACGCGCATGCTCCTAGGGGATAGATTGGTAGGAAAAGACCATCGCTCGTCCCCGACCGCCACTCATAAGGAAGGCAATCAATAAATAAATCATGCTCCGACTTCATCACATAACGGTTCACCATACGTGCATTCTACGGGAATCACAAACTTCAACACAAGTATTCTTTAAATTCACAACTACTCAACTAGCATGACTCTAATATCACCATCTTCATATCTCAAAACAATTATCAAGCATCAAACTCATCTTAGTATTCAACGACTCAAAAGAAAGTTTCACATATCTTGAATACCAAGTATATTAATATTTAAGCAAATTACCATGCTATTAACGACTCTCAAAATAATCTAAGTGAAGCATGAGAGATCAATAGTTTCTTTAAAACAAATATACCACCGTGCTCTAAAAGATCTAAGTGAAGCACTAGAGCAAAAATTATCATGCTCAAAAGATATAAGTGAAGCACTATGAACAAAACTATCAAGCTCAAAAGATATAAGTGAAGCACATAGAGTATTCTATCAAATTCCAATTTATGTATGGCTCTCTCAAAAGGTGTGTACAGCAAGGATGATTGTGGTAAACTAAAAGGCAAAAACTAATATAACACACGACGCTCCAAGCAAAACACTTATCATGTGGTGAATAAAAATATAGCCCCAAGTAAAGTTACCAACGAACGAAGACGAAAGAGGGGATGCCTTCCCGGGGCATCCCCAAGCTTAGGCTCTTGCCACCCTTTATTCCATAGTCCATAAAAGTTTTACCCAAAACTTGAAAACTTCACAACACAAAACTCAATAGAAATCTCGTGAGCTCCGTTAGAGAAAGAAAACAAAAGACTACTTTAAGGTACTGTAATGAACTCATTTTTTATTTATATTGGTGTTAAACCTACTGTATTCCAACTTCTCTATGGATTATAAACTATATTACTAGCCATAGATTCATCAAAATAAGCAAACAACACACGAAAAACAGAATCTGTCAAAAACAGAACAGTCTGTAGTAATCTGTAACTAACGCAAACTTCTGGAACTCCAAAAAATCTACCAAAATTAGAAGACCTATACAATTTGTTTATTGATCAGAAGCAATTGGAATCACTATTTTATCACGTTCTGGTGATTTTTAACAATTCGGGCACTGAGCGCAAAGTTTCTGGAAATTACAGCAAGATCAAATAACTATCATCCAAGAAGATCCAATAGGTTTAACTTGGCACAAACACTAATTAAAAGATAAAACCACATCTAAACAGAAGGTAGATGGATTATTTATTCCTAAACAGAAACAAAAACATAAAACATAAAGAAAATTGGGTTGCCTCCCAACTAGCGCTATCGTTTAACGCCCCTAGTTAGGCATAAAAGCGAGGATAGATCTAACGAGTGCCATCTTTGGCACTAAACTCATAAGTAGCACGCATGATAGATTCATAAGGTAATTTAACTTTCTTTCTTGGAAAGTGCTCCATGCCTTTCTTTAAGGGAAATTGGAATCTAATATTCCCTTCCTTCATATCAATAATCGCACCAATCGTTCTAAGGAAAGGTCTACCAAGAATAATAGGACATGAAAGATTGCAATCTATATCAAGAATGATAAAATCTACGGCACCAAATTTCTATTTGCAACAATAAGAACATCATTGATCCTTCCCATAGGCTTTTTAATGGTGGAATCCGCAAGGCGCAAATTTAAAGAACAATCATCAAGATCATGGAAACCTAGAATATCACATAAAGTTTTTGGAATCGTGGAAACACTAGCACCCAAATCACACAAAGCAAAACACTCATAATCTTTAATTCTAATCTTTATAGTATGTTCCCACTCATCATTTAAGTTTTCTAGGTATAGAAACTTCCAAATTAAGTTTCTCATCATAAGATTGCATCAAGGCATCAACAATATGCTTGGTAAAAGCTTTATTTTCACTATAAGCATGAGGAGAATTAACAACGGCTTGCAACAAGGAAATACAACTTTTTAAAAGCAATTATCATAATTAAATTCCTTGAAGTCCGAGATAGGTTCAACATTATTAGAAGTTGAGGATTCTCCAATCACACTTTTACCAAATTCATCATTAAGATCTAAAGATTCCGAATTCTTGGGACGCCTTCTAGGCAAAGTTGATTCATCATCAGTCCCATAATTATCAAAGTTCATATTGCAAAACATAGATCTAATTGGATATGCATCAATAACTTTAAGATCCTCATCATTATTTTCACGGAAACTAGACGAACACGCTTTTATAAAGCTTTCTTTCTTAGCACGCAATCTAGCGGTTCTTTCCTTGCACTCGTCAATGAAAATTCTCATTACTTTGAGAGACTCATTGATATCATGCTTAGGAGAAGAAGATCCAAGTTTAAGAGAATTAACATCAAGTTTAAAAGTCTATCAACGTTCCTAGCCAAATCATCAACTTTGAGCATTTTTCCTCAAGCATAGCATTAAAATTCTTTTGAGAGATCATAAATTCTTTCACGCTATTCTCAAAATCAGAGGGAATCTTATTAAAATTACCATAAGAGTTATTGTAGGAATTCCCATAATTATTGGAGGGATTACTAGGGAACGGTCTAGCATTAAAATTTCCTCTATAAGCATTGTTTCCAAAACTATTCCTACCAACAAAATTCACATCCATAGATTCATTATTATTCTCAATCAAGGAAGACAAAGGCATATCATTGGATCAAGAGGAGTATTTTTAGTAGCAAGCATCTTCATAAGTTCGTCCATCTTTCCACTCAAAACATTGATTTCTTCTATAGCATGCACTTTTTTACTAGAAGATCTTTCGGTGTGCCATTGAGAATAATTAGCCATAATATTATCAAGTAACTTTGTAGCGTCTCCTAACGTGATTTCCATAAAGGTGCCTCCCGCGGCCGAATCTAAGAGATTTCTAGAAGCAAAGTTCAAACCGGCATAAAAATTTTGTATGACCATCCATAAGGTCAAACCATGAGTAGGGCAATTCATGAAGCATCAATTTCATTCTTTCCCAAGATTGGGCAACATGCTCATGATCAAGTTGTTTAAAATTCATAATATCGTTCCTAAGAGTGATGATCTTAGCGGGAGGAAAATACTTAGAGATAAAAGCATCTTTGCACTTGTTCCAAGAATCAATACTATTTTTAGGCAAAGACGAAAACCAAACTTTAGCGCGATCTCTAAGTGAAAACGGAAATAACTTCAGTTTGACAACATTGTTATCCGTATCTTTCTTCTTTTGCATATCACACAAATCAACAAAGTTGTTTAGATGAGTAGCGGCATCTTCACTAGGAAGGCCGGCGAATTGATCTTTCATAACAAGATTCAGCAAAGCGGTATTGATTTCACAACACTCATCATTATTAAGAGGAGCAATCGGAGTACTAAGGAAATCATTATTATTCGTATTCGAGAAGTCACACAATTTGGTATTATCTTGCGCCATGGCAACAAGTAATCCAACACACAAGCAAACAGAAAAACAACGAGCAAAAAAGAGAGGAGGGGATTGGGAAAGAGAGGGCAAATAAAACGGCAAGGGTGAAGTGGGGGAGAGGAAAACGAGATGCAAATGGAAAATAATGTAAATGCGAGGGAGATGGGTTTGTGATGGATACTTGGTATGTCTTGACTTGAGCGAAGACCTCAACGGCAACGGTGCCAGAAATCATTCTTGCTACGTCTTGAGCTTGTGTTGGTTTTCCTCGAAGAGGAGAGGGTGATGCAGCAAAGTGTAGCCTAAGTATTTCCCTCAGTTTTGAGAACCAAGGTGTCAATCCAAAGAGGAGGCTCCTCAAAAGTCCCACGCACCTACACAAACAACCGAGAACTCGCAACCAACGCAATAAAGGGGTTGTCAATCCCTTCACGGCCACTTCATGTAAAGTGAGATCTAATAAAGATAGTATGATAAGATAAATATATTTTTGGTATTTTATAATATAGATGCTAAAGTAAAGGTGCAAATAAAAGTAGATTGAAAACAAATATGATAAGAGATAGACCCGGGGGCCATAGGTTTCACTAGTGGCTTCTCTCAAGATAGCATAAGTATTACGGTGGGTGAACAAATTACTGTCGAGAAATTGATAGAAAAGCGCATAGTTATGAGATTATCTAGGCATGATCATGTATATAGGCATCCCATCCATGACAAGTAGACCGACTCGCCTCGCATCTACTACTATTACTCCACACATCAACCGCTATCCAGCATGCATCTAGAGTATTAAGTTCATAAGAACGGAGTAATGCATTAAGCAAGATGACATGATGTAGAGGGATAAACTCATGCAATATGATATAAACCCCATCTTGTTATCCTCGATGGCAACAATACAATACGTGCCTTGCAACCCTTTACATCTGGGTATGGACACCGCAAGATTGAACCCAAAGCTAAGCACTTCTCCCATGGCAAGAAAGACCAATCTAGTAGGCCAAACCAAACTGATAATTCGAAGAGACTTGCAAAGGTAACTCAATCATACATAAAAGAATTCAGAGAAGATTCAAATATTATTCATAGATAAACTTGATCATAAACCCACAATTCATCGGATCTCGACAAACACACTGCAAAAAGAGATTACATTGAATAGATCTCCACAAGAGAGGGGGAGAACATTGTATTGAGATCAAAAGAGAGAAGAAGCCATCTAGCTAATAACTATGGACCCGTGAGGTCTGTGGTAAACTACTCACAACTCATCGGAGGGGCAAGGATGTTGATGTAGAGGCCCTTCGTGCTTGATTCCCTCCGGCAGAAAGTGCTTGTGAAGGCTCCAAGATGGGATCTCACAGACATGTATGGTTACGGGTGGAAATTGTGTTTCGTGGTGCCCCGGGGTGTTTTGGGTGCGAGGTATATATAGGGAGAAGAAGTACGCCGGGTGGTCAGCTGAGGGGCCCACGAGACAGGGGCGCCCTATAGGGGGCGCACTCTATCTCGTGGAGTCTCCTGTTGCTTCTTGACTTGCACTCCAAGTTCTCTAGATCACGTTCGGTGAGAAAATCACGTTCCTCAAGGTTTCATTCCGCTTTGGACTCCGCTTGATATTCCTTTTCTTGAAATACTTTGAAATAGGCAAAAATACAGCAATATGGGTTGGGCCTCAGGTTAATAGGTTAGTCCCAAAATTGATATAAAAGTGGAAAATAAAGCCCAATAAAGCCTAAAACAGTAGATAAAGTAGCATGGAGCAATCAAAAATTATAGATACGTTGGAGACATGTCACGACCCTCGACCCCTTATCGACCCTCGATCCTCGACTCTCGATGACCCTCGACCCTCGACGACCCTCGACCCTCAATGACCCTCGACCCCTCAATGACCCTAGTTTCCGACACCCTAGTTCCCGACACCCTCGTTCCCGATAAAAGATAAGAAGAGGAAGAAGAAGAAAAAATAGAGGAGAAGAAGAAGAAGAAAAAATAGAGGAGAAGAAGAAGAAGAAAAAATAGAAGAAAAAAAGAAGAAAAAAAAGAGGAGAAGAAGAAGGAATAGAGGAGAAGAAGAAATTGTTCTATTTTTCTTCTTCTCCTATATTCCTTCTTCTTCTCCTCTTGTTTTCCTTCTTCTTCCTCTTCTCATTTTTTTCTCCTGCTCTTCCTCTCCTGTTCTTCCCTTCTTCTTCTCCTTCTTCCTCTTCTTATTTTCCTTTTTCCTCTCCTTCTTTTATTCTTCTTCCTTCTTCCACTCTTCTTCTTTTTTCTTATTTTCCTTCTTCGTCGACAACCCTAACCCTAAACAGTACAACTAACGACAACGACTTCGCTTGCATACATATGAAATATGATCGATCATCTATGAACAATAAAAACATCATATGATATATGAACAAAAAAATCACATTTATGAACAAAAAAATTCATATGATCATCTATGAACAAAAAAACATCCTATATATATGCAGAAAAAACATTACATCAACATATATGCAAAAACATCATATATATATATATATATATATATATATATATATATATATATATATATATATATCCATACATCAACATACATACATCAACATATACGGAAAAAGCATCATATATATATGCAGAAAAACATATATGCAGGAAAAAACATCATATATCCACGGCGTGGCGGGGGCAGGACAGGGGCGCTGGTGCTCATCGAGGCCTGGCGTCGGTGACAAAGAAGGTCGGGCCGGCCTGAGGCAGAGGGCGCGGCTGGGTCGGGCGAGGAGGCGATCGCGAGGTCGGGGAGGCGGAGGCGACGGCGTGGTCGGGTAGGCGTTGGACGACGGCTAGGTCGCGAGGCGGGGCGGGCGACGGGTGGCGACAATGACGAGGAGCCGGAGGCGCTGGGCGCAGAGGAGTTGGCGACGGCGACGAGGCGTGGGCCGCATACAGCGTCGGCGTGGGCTCGGGGGCGGCGTAGGCATGGAAGACGGCAACGACGGCGGGCAGGCTGGTGGAGTCGAGGAGGTCGGGACCGTCGGGGGGGGGGGGGGGACTGCGATGAAATTAAAAAAATTCACAAGTCTTGCTTATATACACTAAGCTTTGGTCCTGGTTCGTGGCACCAACCGGGACCAAAGCCCCCCTTTAGTCCCGATTGGTGCCACCAACAGGGACAAAAGGCCTCTTTTTAGCAGCCCAAAGGGCGGGAAGCAGGGGGCTTTTGGTCCCGGTTGGTGGCACCAACCGGGACTAAAGGGGGCATTGGTACCGGTTGGTGCCACCAACCGGGACCAAAGCCACCCTTTAGTCCCGGTTGGTGCCACCAACCGGGACCAGTGGCCTTGCACAGCGGGGTGGTGGTGGGAGTTTAGTCCCACCTCGCTAGTTGGAAGCGCCGGGCACCTGTTTATAAGCCCCATTGCCTCTTCCCTCTCGAACTCCTCTGAACTGCAGGCCTATGGGCCTAAACTGACATTGTTATGCATGTAGGCCTGCCGGGCCTTTTGCGGGCCTGAATCCTGGCCCAATTAGCTGGTTTCTAGTCGTATTCAGGCTGTGGTGGCCCAGTAGGTGGCATTTTAAAAAAAAATCCAGTTTTTTGTTTTGTTCTTTGCATTATTTATTTTCTGTTGTTTTTTGCTTTATTTTTTATTTATTTTTGCTTTTGGGTAATAAGAATTATAAACTTTCCGTTAGTGCCATTTGTTTTCCAATTTGAATAATTTAAATTTGAATTTTTTTTAAATTTGTGTGAATCACTAGTTTTTGAATAACTTTACTATAAAGATAGATTTTTGACTGATTCTTTTTCCTGCTATTTAATGTCACCGTGTTTTATCATTATATTCAAAAAAAGATTTTGTTATTTTAGTTTCTAACAAAAAATTCTTTATGATAATTCTTTTTGCAATTAAAGTTTCTAACAAAAATTCTTTATGAAAATTCTTTTTTCTTTAATGTTTTTAACAGAAAAGACTTTGATAATTTTGGTTGCATAAATTTTATATAATTTTAGTTTCAATAATACTAGAGGTCTATAAAAGTTTTTTGAGTTGATTCCTTTTGCTATTGGAGTTTTATAAAAGCTTTTTAGTTGATTCTTTTTGCTATTGAAGAATATTATAGTTTTGTTTTAGTTGATCATAACAAAATATTATAATTGATTATTTTTAGTTCATTCTCTTTGCTATTAGTTCATTCTTTTTGCTATTAGTTCATTCTTTCAGCTAAATGACCCTTGAATTGAAAAGCACTACAAATGAACTCTGAAAAGGTTGAAAGTTGGCATGATATCATCATTTCACCCACATAGCATGTGCTAAAAAGTTGAGAGGGTTACGACAAAAACTGGATGCACTTCGTGTACAAAACAGACAATCTGTTTGGAAGTATCAGGGTTTTGAACGAAAACTCATCTGTTACAAATGGATTTCATTTGTTCAAATGTAACTGCAGTGATATTCTAGATCAAAGGCATCATCATAATAGATGTTGATAGAAAGTCTTCACTTTTTCTTCGCTTGTGTCCTTTGCTTAGTGCGTCGTAACCATGGATAATCTTCATCGTTTAACAGGGTGCTTGGGTCAGCCTTGACTTTGAAGGGAGGAATTTCATGAAACTTTTCATAATCTTCAGACACGTCTGTCTTACCCTCCAATCCCATGATGTCTCTTTTTCACAGAAAAGAACTATGTGGCGCTTTGGCTCATCGTATGATGTATCCGCTTCCTTATCTTTTCTTTTTCTCGGTTTGGTAGACATGTCCTTCACATAGAAAACCTGTGCAACATCATTGGCTAGGATGAATGGCTCGTCTGGTACCCTGCATTGTTCGGATCCACTTGTCATTCTGCATCGTGGGTCTACCTGCACTTCGCCTCTGACAGATCAATTGACCCATTTGCACTTAAACAAAGGGACGTTAATATCATATCCATAGTCAAGTTCCCATATGTCCACTATGTAACCATAATATGTGTCCTTTACCCTCTTGGTTGCTGCATCAAAGCAGACACCACAGTTTTGGTTGCAGCTCTTTTGATCTTGGGCGATCGTATAAACTGTATTCCCATTTATCTCGTACCCTTTTCAAGTCATTATGATCGAAGATGGTTCCCTCCCCAACGAAAGTACAGGTCATCGTAAAAAAGTGTTGTCGCACCTGAGACGTGTTTGGAACCAACTGCCGAAAGTCCCGATGTGTTCACATGTAATCCAGTCATCACACCGGGTCCGGGTGTTTGAGCGAGAATGTTCTTGTGTCCATCAACACACGGGGTCACCAAGGTAGAATTCTGTAGAACCGTGTAGTGTGCTTGAGACCAAGAATGCCTGTCCCTACATATTATTAAGTCCCCTCCTAGTGTGCCTTTTCCGCCCAGTCTCCCCTCATACCGCGATTGAGGGAATGTTCTTAAGGTCAGGAATGAAGTCAACACAAAACCCAATGACATCCTCTGTTTGATGGCCCATGTAGATGCTTCCTTCTAGCCTAGCGCGGTTACGGACATATTTCTTTAGGACTCCCATGAACCTCTCAAAGGGGAACATATTGTGTAGAAATACAGGGCCCAGAACGACAATCTCGTTGACTAGATGAACTAGGACGTGCATCATGATATTGAAGAAGGATGGTGGGAACACTAGCTCGAACTGACAAGACATTGTGCCACATCACTCCTTAACCTTGGTAGGATTTCTGGATCGATCACCTTCTGAGAGATTGCATTGAGGAATGAACATAGCTTCACAATGGCTAATCGAACATTTTCGTAGAAGCCCTCAATGCAACGTAAGCGGTTGCATCATAATCTCGTGGCTGTCATGAGACTTTAGGTTCTGGAACTTTTTCTCTGCCATATTTATTATTCCCTTTATATTCGATGAGTAGCCAGACGGGACCTTCATACCGAGCAGGCATTCAAAGAAGATTTCCTTCTCTTCTTTGGTAAGAGCGTAATTGGCAGGACCTTCATACTGCTTCGGAGGAATGCCGTCTTTTTCGTGCAAACGTTGCAGGTCCTCCCGTGCCTCCGGTGTATCTTTTGTCTTCCCATACACGCCCAAGAAGCCTAGCAGGTTCACGCAAAGGTTCTTCGTCACGTGCATCATGTCGATTGAAGAGCGGACCTCTAGGTCTTCCCAAAGAGGGTAGGTCCCAAAATATAGGTTTCTTCTTCCACATGGGTGCGCTGGCCCTCGGCGTCATTCGAAATGATAGTCCGGGACCCTTTCCTAAGATTACTTTTAAATCATTGACCATAGCAAGTACGCGTGATCACCGGTGACGCATGGCGGCTTCTTCCGTGACCTGCCTCGCCTTTGAAATGCTTGCCTTTCTTTCAACATTGATGGTTGGTCGGAAGGAATCGGCGATGCCCTGTACACATTCTTCCTGCATTTGTCCAGGTATATACTTTCGGTGTCATCTAAACAGTCGTGCATGCGTGGTATCCCTTGTTTGTCTGTCCTGAAAGGTTACTGAGAGCAGGCCAATCATTGATAGTGACAAACAACAACACATGCAGGTCAAATTCCTCATGTTTGTGCTCATCCCACGCACGTACACCGTTTCCAATCCACACTTGTAAAAGTTCTTCAACTAATGGCCTTAGGTACACATCAATGTCATTGCCGGGTTGCTTAGGGCCTTGGATGACATCATAATGATCTTCCGCTTCATGCATATCCAAGGAGGAAGGTTATAGATACATAGAGTCACGGGCTAGGTGCTGTGATTGCTGCTCTGTTCCCCAAACGAATTAATGCCATCCGCGCTTAAACCAAACCATATGTTCCTTGCGTCACCTGCAAACTCCTCCCAAAGATTTCTCTCGATTTTTCTCCACTGCGACCCGTCAGCGGGTGCTCTCAACTTCCCGTCTTTCTTACGGTCCTCTCTATGCCATCGCATCAACTTGGCATGCTCTTTGTTTCTGAACAGGCGTTTCAACCGTGGTATTATAGGAGCATACCAAATCACCTTGGGAGGAACCCTCTTCCGGGGGCGCTCGTCGTCAACATCACCAGGGTCATCTCGTCTGATCTTATACCGCAATGCACCGCATACCGGGTATGCGTTCAAATCCTCGTACGCACCACGGTACATGATGCAGTCATTAGGGCATGCATGTATCTTCTGCACCTCCAATCCTAGAGGGCATACAACCTTCTTTGCTGCATACGTACTGTCAGGCAATTCGTTATCCTTTGGAAGCTTCTTCTTCAATATTTTCAGTAGCTTCTCAAATCCTTTGTCAGGCACACCATTCACTGCCTTCCACTGCAGCAATTCCAGTATGGTACCGAGCTTTGTGTTGCCATCTTTGCAATTGGGGTACAAACCTTTTTTTGTGATTCTCTAACATGCGATCCAACTTGAGGTTATCCTTTTGAATTTCGCACTGTCTCCTTGCATCAACAATGACCCGACGGAGATCATCATTGGGCACATTGTCTGGTTCCTCTTGATCTTCAACAGCTTCCCCCGTTGTAGCATCACCGTATTCAGGGGGCACATAGTTGTCATCGTCCTCTTCTTCTTTGTTGTCTTCCATCATAACCCCTATTTCTTCGTGCTTGGTCCAAACATTAAAGTGTGGCATGAAACCCTTATAAAGCATGTGGGTGTGAATGGTTTTCGAGTCAGAGTAAGACTTCGTATTCCCACATATAGGGCATGGACAACACATAAAACTATTCTGCTTGTTTGCCTCAGCCACTTCGAGAAAATTGTGCACACCCTTAATGTACTCGGAGGTGTGTCTGTCAGCGTACATCCATTGTCGGTTCATCTGCGTGCATTATATATAATTAAGTGTGTCAAAAACCATTACAGAACATCATGAATAGATAATTAAGTGACCAAATTAATAGAAGTTCATCATCACATTAAAACCAAAAGTACATACATAGTTCTCATTGAACAACATATAGCTCTCCAGAGCATCTAATTAACTAAACCATACATTGAAACTATGTAAAACATTGCAATGCGAAAACAAATGCGATCATAATCGCAACCAAGGTAACAATTGATCCAACGGCATAATGATACCAAGCCTCGGTATGGATGGCATATTTTCTAATCTTTCTAATCTTCAAACGCATTGTATCCATCTTGATCTTGTGATCATCGGCGACATCCGCAACATGCAACTCCAAGTAGTTTTCAAATCTAAATAGTTAAATTTGAATTATTTGAAATTTGTGTGAATAACTTTACTTTAAAAATAGATTTTCTAGTGATTCTTTATTCTTCTGTTTAATATTAGTGTGTTTTATCATTATATTCAATTTGGTAATTCTTAGGTTATTTTAAAAAATGAAATACCTTTATAACAGATGAGTTTTTGTCTAAAACCCTGATACTTCGAAAGAGATTGTCCATTTTATACACGAAGTGCATCCAGTTTTTGCAGTAACCCTCTCAACTTTTTTGCATATTCTATGTGGGTGAAATGATGATACCATGCCAACTTTCAACCTTTTCAGAGTTCATTTGTAGTTATTTTCAATTTTAGTGTCATTTAGCTCAAAAAATCAATAAATGCATAAAAAATAGCAAATGAAGTCAGAAAGGGTTGAAAATTGATGACGTGGCTTCGAATGGTGCATACTGAATGCATAAAAAGTCTGGAGTTGAAATAAGTTTAAAAAAAATGAAATGCCTTTGTAACAGATGAGTTCCCGTCCAAAACCCCGATACTTCAAAAGAGATTGTCCATTTTGTACGCGAAGTGCATCCAGTTCTTGCCGTAAGCCTCTCAACTTTTTTGCACATGCTATGTGGGTGAAATGATGATACCATGCCAACTATCAACCTTTTCAGACTTCATTTCTAGTTCTTTTCAATTTCACGGTCATTTAGCTAAAAAAATAATAAATGCATGAAAAATAGCAAACGATGTTAGAAAGGGTTGAAAATTGATGACGTGGCTTCGAATGGTGCACACTGAACGCACAAAAAGTCTGGAGTTGAAATAAGTTTAAAAAAATGAAATGCCTTTGTACCAGATGAGTTTTCGTCCGAAACCCTGATACTTCGAAAGAGATTGTCCATTTTATACACGAAGTGCATCCAGTTTTTGCCGTAACCCTCCCAACTTTTTTACACATGCTTTTTTTAAGAAACCACCGGGGGAGGAGTTCCTCCACCTGAATGAAATGACGATACCATGCCAACTTTCAACCTTTTGAAAGTTCATTTGTAGTTCTTTTCAATTTTAGGGTCATTTAGCTCAAAAAAATCAGTAAATGCATGAAAAATAGCAAATGAAGTCAGAAAGGGTTGGAAATTGATGACGTGGCTTCGAATGGTGCATACTGAACGCACAAAAAGTCTGAAGTTGAAATAAGTTTTAAAAAATGAAATACCTTTGTACCAGATGAGTTTTCATCTGAAACCCTAATACTTTGAAAGAGATTGTCCATTTTGTACATAAAGTGCATCCAGTTTTTGCCGTAAGCCTCTCAAATTTTTGCACATGCTATGTGGGTGAAATGATGATACCATGCCAACTTTCAACCTTTTCAGAGTTGATTTGTAGTTTTTTTTCAATTTCATGGTCATTTAGCTCAAAAACAGTAAATGCATGAAAAATAGCAAATGAAGTCAGAAAGGGTTGAAAATTGATGATGTGGCTTCGAATGGTGCATACTGAGCGCAGAAAAAGTCTGGAGTTGAAATAAGTTTGAAAAATGAAATGCCTTTGTAATAGATGAGTTTTCGTCGGAAACTCGGATACTTCTAAAGAGATTGTCCATTTTGTACACGAAGTGCATCCAGTTTTTGCCGTAACCCTCTCAATTTTTTTGCACATGCTATTTGTGTGAAATGATGATATCATGCCAACTTTCAACCTTTTCAGAATTCATTTGTAGTTCTTTTCAATTTCAGGGTCATTTAGCTAAAAAATCAGTAAATGCATGAAAAATAGCAAATGAAGTCACAAAGGGTTGAAAATTGATGAGGTGGCTTCGAATGGTGCATACTGAATGCACAAAAAGTCTGGAGTTGAAATAAGTTTTTAGAAATGAAATGCATTTGTAACAGATGAGTTTTCGTCCGAAACCCTAATACTTCGAAAGAGATTGTCCATTTTGTACGCGAAGTGCGTCCAGTTTTTGTCGTAACCCTCTCAACCTTTTTCCACATGCTATGTGGGTAAAATGATGATACCATGCCAACTTTCAACCTTTTCAAAGTTCATTTGTAGTTCTTTTCAATTTCAGGGTCATTTAGCTAAAAAATCAGTAAATGCATGGAAAATAGCAAATGAAGTCAGGGTTGAAAATTGATGATGTGGCTTTGAATGGTGCATATTGAACGCACAAAAAGTCCGGAGTTGAAATAAGTTTAAAAAAATGAAATGCCTTTGTAACAGATGAGTTTTAGCCTAAAACCTTGATATTTCAAAAGAGATTGTCCATTTTGTACACGAAGTGCATCCTGTTTTTGCCGTAACCCTCTCAACTTTTTTGCACATTCTATGTTGGTGAAATGATGATACCATGCCAACTTTCAACCTTTTCAGAGTTCATTTGTAGTTCTTTTTCAATTTCAGGGTCATTTAGCTCAAAAAAATCAGTAAATGCATGAAAAATATCAAATGATGTCGAAAAGGGTTGAAAATTGATGACGTGGCTTCAAATGGTGCATACTAAATGCACGAAAAGTCTATAGTTGAAATAAGTTTAAAAAAATGAAATGCCTTTGTAACAGATGAGTTTTAGCTCGAAACCCTGATACTTCAAAAGAGATTGCCCATTTTGTACACGAAGTGCATCCTATTTTTGTCATAACCTTCTCAACTCTTTTGTACATGCTGTGTGGGTGAAATGATGATAACATGCCAACTTTCAACCTTTTACGAGTTCATTTGTAGTGGTTTTCAATTTCAGGGTCATTTAGCTACAAAAATTAGTAAATGCATGAAATATAGCAAATTATGTCAAAAAAGGTTGAATATTGATGAGAAATTAATCACACATAAGTACCCTAACTATTACAAAGATTCCCTCCGGTTTGTCTGAAGTGGGACTTTCCAGATATATAAGTCCGGAAACTCACTAGAGAAGAAAGTGATGACAGTCAAGCCGGTCACATCCCAAAGTGGGATCTTTGGATGTAAAACTTTTTCTTCACATGTGTCCCTTTGCGCCGTAAACATGGACAATCTTTATCATTTAACTGGATGCTCGGGTAAATATTCAGTGTGAAGGGAGCAATTTCATGAAACTTTTCATAATCTTCTGACATGTCTATCTTGTCCTCCACTCCCACGATGTTTCTTTTCCCTGAAAGAACTATGTGGCACTTTGGCTCATCGTATGATGTATTCGCTTTCTTATCTTTTCATTTTCTCGGCTTGGTAGACATGTCCTTCACATAGAAAACTGATACGTCTCCAACGTATCTATAATTTTTTATTGTTCCATGCTATTATATTATCGTTTTGGATGTTTTATATGCATTATTATGCTATTTTATATTATTTATGGGACTAACCTATTAACCTAGAGCCCAGTGCCAGTTCCTGTTTTTTCCCTGTTTTTGAGTTTCGCAGAAAAGGAATACCAAACAAAGTCCAAACGGAATAAAACTTTCGCGGTGATTTTTCTTGGACCAGAAGACAACCAGGAGACTTGGAGATGAAGTCGGAAGAGCCACGAGGCGGCCACAAGGACGGAGGGTGCTCCTAGGGGGTAGGGCGTGCCCCCCACCCTTGTGGGCCCCTCGTGCACCCCCTGACCTAATTTCTTCGCATATATATTCCCATATATCCCCAAACCAACAAAGGCATCCACGAAAACACTTTTCCGCTGCCGCAACCTGCTGTACCCGTGAGATCCCATCAATGGGCCTTTTCCGGCGTCCTGCTGAAGGGGGATTCGATCACGGAGGGCTTCTACATCAACACCATTGCCCTTCCGATGAAGCGTGAGTAGTTTACCTCAAACCTACGGGTCCATAGCTAGTAGCTAGATGGCTTCTACTCTCTCTCTTTGATTCTCAATACCATGTTCTCCTCGATGTTCTTGGAGTTCTATTCGATGTAATACTCTTTTGCGGTGTGTTTGCCGAGATCTATTCACTCCAAAACGAAATGCAAAGAACCTCGTAGTAGCATGGCACCGCGAAGGCGCTGCCGGTGAAGAATTCCAGTGGCGTTGCGGGCGGTAGTGTGGTGGACAGGGATTCTGAAATGAACTTGCCTGAGCAGTTACCATCCAATCCCTGCCACTCAAATAACATCCAACGGCCTATTTCCAACCGAGAAAAGATCCCCATCGGCCGGTTGATTTCACGGCCGCACTCCGCCTCCCTTCACTTAACACGTGGCCCACCGAACCAGCCACATTTGTCTCCTTCATGTTATCTCTTCGTCTCCCTCCCTCATCCTATCTCTTTCCCAACCTCTCTCTCCCATATACAAGTGCCAATCAATGGGGTACATCTCGCCGGTGAGGAGGATGGTGATGAGGCAAGGTGGTCGGAGCTCTGGCGCTCGCCGACGGCTTCGCGATGGCGGGGATGGGTGGTGCCGCTCGCCCTCACCACCGTCCGGCGTAAGCTCGTGGCGAATGACAATGGTGTTTTCTTTTGTAACATCCGATCTGTTGCAAGGAAGATTTCTACAACATAAGACATGTTGCAAAATTTTCTTCTATCACACAGTATAAAGGAGAAGACAAAGAAAAAAATCTACAATATCACCTCAGTTTTAAAGTTTTTCTGCGATAATACCTCTGTTGCAAAAAAAGTGAAGACAGAAAAATAAATTTCACAACACGACCCATGTTGCAAAAAACTCCGCAACACAACCTATGTTGCAAAAAAAAATGACGCGTAGCAACCCCCATTTCCAACCACACCATAACCAAAATAACTTCCAAAAGATTGTTTTGACAATATGGAGTATGGATACACGGTGCGTTTACCATGTTACAATATTCCAATTCAAAAATTGTTCCATGACTAGAATATCAAACAAACATAATTCATGACAACTTTTTTGAGCCGACAAGCGGGACGGAAGTTCCGCGGTGGTAGAAAGTTAGCTGCTTAATAAGGAACATGATGAGAAACCACTCCCGGGCCACAACTGCACAGGAAAAACCCGGATCTGAACACACATTGAAAAAGCGATAAATATCGACACCAGGACAACATCAACATATTCACTCCCAAAACAAAATGCAAATAACCCCATAGTAGCAGCTGTTTGTGACCTACGATGAGAAAGGAAGCTCCGACTTCGATAGAAGAACACCACTCGGTATCGTCATTGTTGTCACACAAGGGCCACACGAGGAGAAATGGGCGGGCGCCATGGCAACCAAACAAATCTATACCACATAAGCCAACTCGCAAGTGAGAGGGGCTCCTTGATGATGATGCTAAGTACGGGAGCGACCCACGAAGCATCATCATTTGGCAGATCTGGATGGATATGAGGTTTCCTCCAAGGCTCGTGGACTAGGACAAAGTGTCATGGCTCCAACGAATAATTTTTCATTTTTTTTCATTTATCATTAACTTTTTTCCTTCAAATTTTGTATAATTGTTACACTATATATATTTGGAAATAGGGAAACGGGTATAGTGGTATAATACAAAAGGGTTTCCTCCTACAAAGCCCCATATGTGTCATCCATCATGGAATTAAAATACAAACACGCTATACACTCAACTTCAAAAAGCAAGCAAACTGAGCATAGCTCAGATGGTTAGATTCCGCGTGGTGGAACCAGCCCATAAGGGTTGAAGTCCTACACTTGATATTGGTGCTCGCATCTTTACTGAATCTATTTCAGGCGTTCCGGCGATGTTCGTTCAGCGGGAGGAGACAGTTCCGTCGACTAAAAGCCCAGCCATTACACGTTCATCTCATCTTCATCACCTCTCAAACTATTGCCAACTGCACCTCATTTGTTCCCGCTTCTCATTTATATCTGAGAAAAATCAGGGAAACTAAAGTGTCTCCAAGTAGAATTACACGGCAAAGAATTTATCTCCTACTGCAGACTGCTCGGGATCCAAAAAGGTATGCAGCCACAGCCTGAAAATCACACAAAAAGAAGGGCATGAACTGATGAACACGTAGAGCTAAACATAAGTAACAAAAACAACACCTAATCAAAAAAAGGTGTTACTGGTCAAAAAAGTGAAGAGGTTAATGCCCCACAGTATATAGCCTACAAAGCATGGAAGCAAAACATAATGTGCACAAAAATTGTTAAATATGCCAATAGATTAAGCAATCAGTTCTCTTGGATACCATGCACATCGGAGGGTGAATAACATGCATAATTTACTTAGTTAGCTTGCTGAACTTTGTTCCTACACATAAAAAGCTCTTTTATGTCTGTTTCCATTAAAGAAAAGCTCTAATAAGGCCAACAGAAGAAGACGAACTAAGTATTAGTCTGGGCAAATTACCATCAATTAGCTAGCGGCTTTAAATTCCACATTTAATTACTTACATCTGATTATCAACTCCAGTTTCTTTTTATGGAATGCATGGTTGACCTAATAAAATTCACCAGTTACATAGCTCCTCGAGCATTTGAGGCTTTTCTATTAAAAATAATAAGTAATTGGAAACATTAGCTGGTGCTAAATTCGACTACATTAGCTGGTGCTAAATTAGCTGGAAGTATCAAGTTCAGTGTTGATACTTGAACAGAACTAAGACCATTTAGCTTTTCTCAAACAGAACACGAGGTTTTCACTGTATTCAACTCGATACGGCTTGTTAAACAACATTTGTTGATTCCCCTGAATTCGGCTGCAACTAAGTTAATTGTGTACGTCGACTCACTACTTGTTTTGATTTGCAGTTCCTAGGATGAACTGGGTATCTTATTCATCTTTTCAAGTAGAATTAACATACATCAAGTTTAGTCTGAACATTTGCTGGTGACTCGAAAGGAACAGCAATTACATGAGCACATTGGGTTGTTTAATTTCCTTCAGCCATAGAAAAATAAATGCACCAAGGGTAACATATCTAGAGTTACATACAATATCTAGGGCAATACGAGAAAAATAAATAACTTACAAAATTCAGAAAGAGAAAAGTAGGAGCTTCTCTGAATAAAACCCCAGCACGCGTCAGGTCATACATACTTGTTACAGAAGGAAGCTTCAGGGCGTCATCAATTAACAAAGCCTTTAGAATCATGTGCAGTGTAGCAAAGGCCCCGGCCACCATACTTGGTCGATATCCTGGAAAGAAGAAGAAAGAACTATGCATCTATATCCAGTTTCATCACATCTTCTCTTGGAAGAAAGAAAGCACCATCAATCTACAATATTCAGTAAATAAGTTAGTATACTCCTCTTTATTGCCCAGCTGGCAAGTCACTTCGGTCATCAATCGACCCCTTCCCCTCGTCTTCATTGCATTAATCTTGTTTATATATATACTCATAAGCTAAACTAGGCACGAGAGAAGAGACACACACCTGATCTTCATTTCAAATCAAAGCTCTTCGCCAATAATAGCATATGCACATCTTTGTGTTACTGCAAGCAAACAGCTGAGATCTCATTTCCTCCAATTTCTGCTGCCTAACATCAGGAACAAACAAATGTGCAACATCCTCTCCTCACACAACTTGATTCTTAATTTGAGGTAGCCCAGCATGTCTACAATTTCTGTATTAGTAATTCTGCAAGATTCTATGACTGAGATTTAACTGAAAAGAGTGTACGAAGGGATGACATTCGGCATAACTGAGAAAAATACTGCATGTCAATGTTAAGGCCCTTGGCTAACGTAATAGCCTTCGACATTTTCATTCTCTTTTCTTCAATTCCAGTCTACATGTCTTCAGAGGAGTTTGTAAACAACACAACTAAAGCAAATATAAAAGAGCATCTAAAAAGCAAAATATAAAACAGAGGATGGTACATAAGACTCACCTTACTATTCCCAGAAAATATTCCAAGGGAAAAAGATGTCCCGAGAATCTATATAAATAGTGCTAATATTGAATAAAATTAGCTAACAGGTATCACATTGATTAACATGGTAGTGCCATAAACCCTTTTAAGATTACCTTAACATAAGTTCGTTTATATTGTATGAAATGCCCTCTGTTTTTCAGCACCATACCATACAAGCATCATTTTGTGTCTCCGATAATTCTTTCTTGTCTACCGAATGATGTAATGGACATACAACAGTGCCCTAACATCAAATTATCAATTTCATCCAGGATTGGCGACACTGAATTAACATGTACCAGACATACTATAGCAGATAACCAACATCTAGTTAGGCAAAAGAACACTGAGACGAAAATTACCAGCTCACTACACGCAACATACGTAGTTACCAATTCCCCACAAGTGGCAGCATAGTCTTTGGCAAGGTGGGGGAGCTTGCTTGTATGGGCATGCAAACCTTTCCATGAAAATCTTCCCAGTCATCAAGGCTACTAAATAGTAGTTCCATTCGCGTTCCTGCTTCTTGGTTCATGTAAATCTGAATCTAGCCAGCATTTGCCCTTTGCAAGCAGCCACATAGTCTTCAGCGAGGTATGGTGCAGCTTCCTTGTGAGGGCATATGAAATTCTCCAAGAACTCTTTCTCGGTCCATTTAACAATTGTACAGTAGCTTGGGTCGCGCTTGAGCAATCCATTTTCCTTAAGAAACCTCATAACATAGTACCCTGGCCTGAGCCGCCCCTCAAGGCTACGACTGAGATTAGTCGGCCGATGAGCAATGTATGTCGGTTCGAACCCCACCTCAAAGATAAGGAACTCTGACAGGCGCTGCAGCATGTCATTTGACCTCCTCAGCAAAAGCGGAGCCTTGGAGACAGCAATGTCAACCTCGCCATCTGACCACCTAAGTGTCTTCTTCAAATAGTCCAGTTTGGCAGCGATCTTGTCCTTGCTGAAAAATGTGACGGTGCGCATTGCTTGCCTGAACATTCCAGAGCCACAGGGCACACCTATACCTTGGGCGCACACAACCATCTCCAGGACACATTTATACTACTACAAAACAGGCATTGGGTAGGACAACAATGACAAAAAGAAAATAAATGGAGGTCCTCAATGGACCATCGACCACCCATACAAGGACTACTACATAACAGCTGCACATTCAGATTTCGTAAAGAGATCACAATTCGCTCCCGGTTGCTGATCGCTCGGCAGACAAGACGACCACTATACATTTGTGGAACTTCAGATCAAATACTGTGAGTGTGAGGCAGATCCAAAATACAATAAGACATGCTTCGCTTGACAGAGTCAGGATTTTTATTATTATTATTTTTTGACGAATCAGAGTCAGGATTATAGGCTCAGGAAAATCAGCTTTATCAACAAAATCTGATCTGGTACATAGGAGGAAACCACAAGCTATCAACGAAGCGCACATCATACCATGAGAAGGTCGTACGATGACAGCACAATCAAACAAAGAAAATTGTCACCATCCACCAACCTACCCATCACCATGCAGCATAGTTTGGACGAAGGCTATGGGGAAATCAATTTGACAATGGACATTCATACAATTTGCTCCAAGGTTCATGGATATAACTTTCAGCTAGATACTTTGATTAACTGTAAAAGAAGGGGAGCCTTGGCGCAGTGGTAAAGCTGCTGCCTTGTGACCATGAGGTCACGGGTTCAAGTCCTGGAAACAGCCTCTTGCAGAAATGTAGGGAAAGGCTGCGTACAATAGACCCAAAGTGGTCGGACCCTTCCCCATACCCTGCGCAAGCGGAGCTACATGCACTGGGGCTGCCCTTTTACTTTGATTAACTGTAAAACAGACTCAAGTACAAACGCACAGAGATATCATTAGCTCTGAACGAAAATTGCTTATGGAAGGGTACATTTATCATGCAGTGATCATGAAGATAATGCACAATGGATACCAGAACGAAATACTACATACTTATAGAGCCTGTCTGAATATTATGTGAGATGGCCAACAAAAACTATTCATAACAGAAACTATTCAAAACGCCATGCATGACATAAGATGGCAGGGATAGCATGAAAATAAAACTACTCCCGGCCAACAAAAACTATGTATGGGTCCGGAAAATTTGGGCATCTAGCTTAGAAGCATAATCAGATATATTATATTACATAATTAAATTGTTCACAACAACGAGTTAACAAATTAAGAATGTCATTGTCTAACTATTACTCCCTCCGTCCCATTGTGGTCTAACTATTATTCAGTTTTGGCATCAGATGCTCCCAGAAAAAGTGTCATCAGCCAGTAAGCCATCCAACAATATAAGAGAACAATAAAGCAAAAAACTGATACAAATTACTAGAAAACAATGACCTGCTTAAACAACAGTTAATATTTTATAAACAAAGCTACTGCATGAAGAATGAAGACATTCAGCTAAGTTGAAGAACTAGAGGAAGCAACCAACAGACTATATCAAAACTGCACCCTCAGCAGTGATCAAAATGTTGTGGCATCAACAACTCAAGAATTATTCCCGCAAAAAAGTTCAACAAATTTTGGGACTTCGTATCATCTTCATGGTCATATTGAGAACCCATTTTCATGGAAAGATAAATTGACTCAGGATTGCACTGAAAGCATTTGCAGATAAGACCATAAAGATATAGAGTGTGCAGACATACTCTTCATTAATACTTGAAAGCATTTGCAGACTGCCCTGATGTCACACTCTCTTAGTTATCAACATATTGGGGTTCAGAAATCAAGTTATCAGTAAATTCAAGCATTGGCAACAACAAAACAAAAATTCAGTCATTAAAATAACACCTAATCATGAATTACCAGCTTAATACGACGAGTGGAAATTCCGTTTGTTGCACACGCACTACCAATTTTCATAGCCTGTTCTTGGTTCATGTAAATCTGAATCTAGCAGGCACCTCCCCTATGCAAGCGGCTGCATAGTCTTCAGCAATGTGGGTGCAGCTTGCTTGTGAGGGCATATGAACTTCTCCACAAATACCTTCTCGCTGACCATGACGATTTTGAAGTAGCCTCTGTCATGATTCAGCAATGCATTTTCCTTAAGAAATCTCATAACATAGTACCGGGGCTTGAGCCGGCCCTCCAGGCTAAGACCGAGCATTACCGGCCGGTGAGCAACGTACGCCGGTTCCAACCCCACCTTAGAGATGAGGAAATCGGACTTGAGCTGCAGCATGTCCTTTGACCGCGTCAGCACAGCCGGAAACTTGGGCAAAGCAACGCGGACCTCAGCATCTGACCACCTTAATGTCTTCTTCAACTGTTCCACTTTGGCGGCAATCTCCTCCTCTCTGATATATGCGACAGCTTGCAGCGCTTGCCAGAACATTCCAGAGCCACGGGGCACACCTATACTTTCGGCGCACGCAACCATCGCCAGGAGACGCCCTGGTTTGGCGCTAACCATCCTCGGCACACGCATGAAGAACTTGGCAATATCACAAGCACCTAGCCCGCACTCTGCTAGGAGCTTGATATTTGGCTTGATCACCCTCTCGAGGTCAGAGTCGAGCAAGCCGGAGGCGTGTTTGAGCAGCCCGACCATGTTTTGGAAGGAGCCGAAGAGTGGCAGGTAGAAGTCTAGCTTGGAGACGACGGATCTGAGGCGGAAGTTGTGGGGGACGAGCAAGACGAGGCGCGCGATATCAGAAGGGGATAGACCGAGGCCGGTCAGCCCGACGACGACGGCGGGGGACAGAGTTCTCCCCACGCCGGCGCAGAGGAACCGCGGATCCTTGGCGACGACGGCCGCCACATCGGCGCCGGAGAGGCCGATGCCGGCGAGGAAGGCGAGGACGGCGTCGGGATTGGCGGGGGACTTGAGGTGGGAGAGCTTGGCGGAGGCCTTGAATGCCTGGGCACGGGTGAGGCCGCAGGTGGAGACGAGGTACTCCTCCACGGCGAAGCTAGGGTTCGGAGAAATGCGGGGGGCAGCGGCCGCGGAGAGGAGACGGTGGAGAGAAAGGGGCGGGCCGGAGAGGAGATGGGAGACGATGCGCTTCCGGAGGTGGAGCATGACGCCGCGACGGCGGGGCGGCTGCGGCGGCGGCGGGCGGTGGGGAACCCGAGTGGCAAGTGCGGCGGCGGCGGGCGGTGGGGAATCCGAGTGGCAAGTGCGGCGGCGGCGGCGGGCGGTCCTGCGGCAGGTGCGGCTGGCAACGATGGTGTGTGGTGGGAGATTCTCTAATAAACTTGGCTGAGCTAGTAAGTAATCATGCAATCCCTGCCGTTCAAATAACATCCAACGGCCTATTTTCGTCCACCAGTTGCCCGTAGCAAGCAGCGTCCATCAGAACATGTGTTATCTCATAACAAAAATCTTCTCTTTTTTCTAAAAAAGAAAGCTTTAGGTCAAAAAATGTTCTTCTTATCTTTTCGCGGAAAACTGATAAGCAAGGTGAAAGTCTCATTGTTGGATTTTAAAATGGTGGGATGCTACAGCGGCAGTTTTCACGAAACGTGTAGATACAACTACAACGATAGGGAGGGTCTCATTTAAGCATTGTTTTCGTTATTTTAATCAATCTACATTAGCGCTAGCAAACTATAATTATTGTAATGAGTTTTCTTTTAGTTGGATGAATGAGTCCCCGGCTGTCTAGTCAGCAAGCTCATGGACGATATAACTATTATATAATATAAATAAAGCTAACCATATCTAGCCATGATGGCCTTCCCTTAAAACACGAGTTTCCCAATTAACAAAAAAAAAACCAGTGAAACCTCCATGATGGGAAGGTTAACACAAAGTCAAACACACACTACAAGAAGTGACAAACATCAACACCACCACAACATTATCATCACCAACCCCGATGACAACGACAAAGGTGCTCCGAATTAGAAGAATGTGATCCACCACTCGGCACCTTCATGGTTGTCATATAAGGGCCGTGCGTGGAATTCGGACACTCTGTCCTAGCAACAAAACTATAAAAGTGAAGGGGCTCATGGATGATTCCTTGGGAGGAGGGGGGAGGTGGACCATATGGATCCGAGGTTTCTCTCGGAGAGTAGCAACCCCGTTAGATGTTTGAAGTTATTGCCCCCCCCCCCCACACACACACACCAAGTGTTAATCAATCAGCATAGTCCTAGAACAAAAATGAAACCCACTGCACGCGACAACACGTTCTACACATAGTTTCGGACCCTCTTCAGACAAGGTTCGAAAAGGCCCAGACACTACACGTTCATCTAACCTTCCTCACCTCCCGAACTGCTGCCAACTGCCCTAGATAACGACGCTTGATCATATAACACTGATCTTCCCCCGCCATCTTCAGAGTGCTTCGAGTAAGCTCGTGCCGCCATGGCTGAAACCAATGTCTCTCCTCCGACGACCATGTAACCTTGCGTCTGCAGCGGTGGCTTCGGTCCCTGACATTTGTATTGCCAGATCTCAGAGCATCCTCTCTTCTTCTTTTTTTCAAACCATGCAAGAGGATTCTCAAGTCTTATACTGCAGAAATTGCTCAGGATTTCGAGAAGGTATGTAGCCACGGCGTGAAAATCACACAAAAAGGGAATGAACTTCAGCGCATACCCAGAGCTAAACATAAGTTTGGTACAAAGGTCAGCCACAGAGGCTTGATGTAGTTGTGAAGATCTATTTTTAAATACAATACAACACTGGGGAAAATCCCATCTATAGTGGAAGCCTGGTTGCGGTCTGCATAAAGCATAACCAGCAAATGTAACACCTGAAATCAATCTAAGCAGATCGCATACCGTGCTAAACGGAGGGTGAATAACACCTGCCCTCTGCCCTCTGCTTGCTTCCATGCGCCAAATTGCTAATCTTTATTCATATCAGTTAGCTTGCTGAACTTTATTCAATATTGCCCTCCGCTTGCTTCCATGCACCAAATTCCTACACATAAAAAGCTCTATTAAGACCGTTTAGGTTAAAGAAAAGCTCTAGTAGGACCAACAGAAAATGACAAACCAAATATTAGTCTTGAGTAAATTACAATCAATTATCTAACCGCTGTAAATTCTGCATCTAATTGCTTCTATGGCATTAGTATGAATGGAAAGCAGATAAATATGTTTTTTACATTCGATTATCAACTCCAGAAAAGAATTGATGGCATGCATGGTTGACTCGATAAAATTGTACAAAGGAATATGAAAACACATAATTCACACGTTACACATAGCTCATCGAGCATTTGCGGCTTTTCTATACAATTAATAAGAAATTACATGTATAGCTCCTGCTAAATCAACTGTCAACTGAAAAGTAGCTTTGTTAGTCAACCAATAACCCGTTACACAACAGTGCTCACAAAGGTAGAGTGAAAATAAAGAATATTTATAACAATTTTCTCGGTGTATAAATGAAAAGTTCAGAGCATGAGTTTCTATTCCAAAGTCAGTGCAGAGAAAAAACCGTTCTAGTGTGAAAGTAACTTATCATGCAAGTATCAAGTTCAGTGTTGATAACTGCAACAGAAACTAACGCCATTTGGTTTTAACCAGATCTCCAAATTTTACTGTATTTGACTGGATCTGGCATGTCAAAAGACATTTATTGATGCCCCTGATTTTGGCTGCAACTATGATAGTTATGTACATCCACTCACTGCTTATTTTGGATTTGCCATTCCCAAAATGAATTGGGCATCTTATTCGTCTTCTCTAGCATAGTACAATTATAATATATATCAAGTTTAGTCGGAACATTTGCTAATGATGACTCGAAAGGAATAGCAATTACACGAGGACATTGGTTTATTTAATTACCTTCAACCACAGAACAATACATGCACCTGGGGTAACATATTTAGGAGTTTACATACAATCTTTAGGACAATAGGAGAAGGATTGCATAACTTTCAAAATTCAGAAGGAGAAAAGTAGGAGCTTCTCTGAATAAAACCCCAGCAGGCGGCAGGTCATAGATACTTGTTACTGAAGGAAGTATCAGAGCATCATCAACAAACAGAGCCTTTAGAATCACGCGTAGTACAGCAAAGCCATCATACTTGGTCAATCTCCTGGAAAGAAGAAGAAAGAACTAAGCATCTATATCCAGTTTCATCACTTATTCTCCAGGTAGAAAGAAAGCACCATTATCTATAACATTCAGTAAATCAATCAGTATGCTCCTCTTTATTTCCCAGCCAATTCTTACTTGAGGAAATTACTTTTCCGAAAAAATCATATATTCGCCTAGCAAGTCACTTTGTTCATCAATCAACCCTTCCCCTCGCCAGCATTGCATTAATCTTGTTTATAGAATTCCCACAAGCTAAACTAGGCACGAGAGAAGAGACAAACAACTGATCTTCATTTCAAATATGAGCTCTTTGTCAATAATAGCATGTGCCCATCTCCGTTGTGTTACTGGGAGCACACAGCTGATATCTAATTTCTTCCGATTTCTATAGCCTAACCTCAGGAAACAAATGTGCACCATCCTCCCCTCACACGACTTGATTCTTAATTTGAGGACCACCAGCAAGTCTACAATTTCTGTGTTCGAAATTCTGCAAGATTCTATAACTATGATATATCTGATAGAGATTTAACTGAAAAGAGTTTACAAAGAGATGATATTCGGTATAACTGAGAAAAAAATATTGCAATACCTTGAACGTTAAGACCAAGCTTGGTTAAGATATCATCCCCAGGACCATTTCTTCGCTAAGGTAACAGTCTTCGACATCTTCATTCTCTTTTCTCCAATTCCAGCATACACATTTCTAGAAGAGAATGTAACCAACACAACCAAAGCAAATATAAAAGAGCATCTAAAAGTGCAAAACACAAAAACAGAGGATGGCACATAAGACCCACCTTACAATCCCAAAACAAATATGCCAATGGATAAAAATGTCATGAGCATCTATAGATAGTGCTAATAAAGAATAAAATGTCATAACCCTTTTTAATATTACCTTAACATATTCTTGTATTGAATGAAATGCCCTCTGCTTTTCAGCACCATACCATAGAAGCATCAATTTGCTTCTCCAGTACAAATACCAGGGCCTTCTATATATCCGTTAAGTAATGCTACATGGGTAGGCCGTCAACAAAAATGCTACTGGCCAACTACTGAACTATTCAGTTTTGAGATAAGATGCTCCCAGAAAAAGTATCAGCCAGTGGGCCATCAAAGACTGATACAAACTACTAGAAAACGATGACTTGCTTTCATAACTTTTAACTGGTTTACTATTCCTCCTCATATTTTGAGTCATATTTTGACCATGATTTTAACTAATAAAATATAAGTTATATATAGCAAAACTGATATCATTCAAAATTACATTGAAATACGAATCCAACAATAAAAAAGTTTATAACATGCATTGATGTTTTGCTAGTCAAATATGTGGTCAAACTTTGACCCAAACTACAAGTGGGATTAGTAAATCAGGACGGATGTAGTATTTCTTTTAGAGCTCACATACAGTCATGTTATGTTTTGAGAAGTTATAAACGCCTGCGGCTGCTGGCCAAGCCACACATGACACCTAGGTGTCTTGTAAATTGTTTTTTTACAAAGGGAATATATTAATACCAAGACGATATTAATTATACCCAGGCTCTGCAACAACATAATGTTTAGACCAAGTCTAGATATCAAGGATGCATACGGCCAAAAAAAGAAAAAAAAAGAAAAAGAAAACCCCATCGAAGCAATTAGGGAGTCGCAACAGCAAGAGCACCACCAGTGGTGACGACACCTAAACTTCATTAAAGTTTCTCCAAAATGATTCCTCCAGGAAGGTAACAGTGCAGACACACTTTCTACCAACTTTTTCGTCAAATGGTTCATATAGGAGTTGGGAGAAATATCTGAGAAACCCAACAATAAGCGACCAACCGGGATCATGAGGACAGTGCCAAGGCACACATTAGCACCTCGAACAGGCTTTGCAAAGATTCATGTTGATGTTGGTCTATCTAGATCATGTATCAAAGGGATTGCGGCTATATTATGCCGAGATACTGAGGGAAATTATCTTGGTTCTTCATCATTTGTTATACACTGTGTCAGGGATGTTGCAACTCTTGAGGCTATTGCATTTAGGGAAGAACTAGCTCTGGCAAATGATCTTCTTCGCAGTGTTATGGTACCCAAGGATTTAAAGCGAGTTGCAAGTGACATTCTCAATGGAAGCAGCGGGAATCATGGAAATAGCTGAGATTAGGTTAAGAGCACAGGAATTTAATTGTACTTGTCATTTTGAAGGCGGGCATCAAATCGTGAAGCCCATTTACTAGCTAAGTTTTCTCATCAAAACGTGTGGATGGGCCAACCTCATGATTCTTTTTTTAACACAGTGCGGACGCAGACGCTCATACATACACACATACACTCACTCCTACGAACGCATGCACATACACCCTACTTCTATGAGCACCTCCGGAAGACTGACCTGGAATATTACCTAAGTAACGCAACCGCCTCCTTCCCTGGTAAAAGCCTAGGGTTCCTTTGCCTCCCGTTGGTGCTGCTGCCGGTCTGCCTCGTCTCCTGTGGCCTTAGGGACATAGCGGCACAGTGGATCTCGGTCCTTGCCGGCAGAAGGCTCTGTTTTTAGATGTTCCTTCGAGTTTTGTTAGGATTTGTGTCCCGCTCAGGAAGACGAGACGGTGGTGGCTTCCTGAAGATGAGATAAGGTTCCCTCGCCTAGCCCCCTTCCCGAGGCGTGTCTAGCATCATCAGTGCACGTGTGAAGATATGTCTCCGACAAATCTGGTCGTAGTTCATCTACGTCCGTATGTTTTCAGCTTGGATCATTCCTTTTAACACTAGATGCTTGACTACTATGGCCACACGTTTATAGTAGTTGCACATGCTGCATACGGATAGAGATGTGAAAGCGAAACAGCGGTGAAACAATCGTTCAGATCCATCTTGACGTGGCCTTGTCGCGTGGCATCAGCCGTGTACCAACAGGATCAGCTGCATTCTGAGGTTACGGTTCGTTCGTTGTAATGTCAGGTCTGATTGCCAAGTGACCACACAGATGCACTCACTAATCTGCATGGTGACTTTTTTTTAGGGAATCCGCATGGTGACTCAGTCACTTCTGAGAGGTTAACGTTTTTATAGCATTCATTAGGACTCCGTGGCCCAATGGATAAGGCGCTGGTCTACGAAACCAGAGATTCTGGGTTCGATCCCCAGCGGAGTCGACTGGTTCTTTTTAACTTTTTGCCCTAACCTTCTCAGATAAGAAAGGTTTTAGTTAGTAGGTGTAGTGAACTAGCTTTGCCTTATCAAATAATCATTTACTAAATACATATATATATACGTGTGGTTGGGCCAACCTCATGATTCTTTTTTTAACGATGACGGACGCAGACGCCATACATACGCACATACACTCACTCCCACGAACACACGACGCACACCCTACTTCTACGAAAGACCTTCCTAAGACCGAAATTTGGGATATTGCCTAACTAACGCAATTGCCTCCGTCCCTAGTAAAAGCCTAGGGTTCTTTTTAACTTTTTGCCCTAACCTTCTCAGATAAGAAAGGTTTTAGTTAGTAGGTGTAGTGAACTAGCTTTGCCTTATCAAATTATCATTTACTAAATACATATATATATACGTGTGGTTGGGCCAACCTCATGATTCTTTTTTTTTAACACAGTACGGACGCAGACGCTCATACATACGCACATACACTCACTCCTACGAACACATGCACGTACACCCTACTTCTATGAGCACCTTCGGAAGACTGAGCTGGGATATTGCCTAACTAACGCAATTGCCTCCTTCCCTAGTAAAAGCCTAGGGTTCTTTTTAACTTTTTGCCCTAACCTTCTCAGATAAGAAAGGTTTTAGTTAGTAGGTGTAGTGAACTAGCTTTGCCTTATCAAATTATCATTTACTAAATACATATATATATATATACGTGTGGTCGGGCCAACCTCATGATTCTTTTTTTTAACACAGTACGGACGCAGACGCTCATACATACGCACATACACTCACTCCTACGAACGCATGCACGTACACCCTACTTCTATGAGCACCTCCGGAAGACTGAGCTGGGATATTGCCTAACTAACGCAATTGCCTCCTTCCCTGGTAAAAGCCTAGGGTTCCTTTGCATCCCGTTGGTGATGTTGTCGGTCCGCCTCGTCTCCTGTGACCTTAGGGACATGGTGGATCTCAGTCCTTGCCGGCGGGAGGCTCTGTTTTTAGATGTTCTTTCGAGTTTTTGTTAGCGTTTGTGTCCTGCTCAGAAAGACGAGACGGTGGCGGCTCCCTGAAGATGAAATAAGGTTCCCTTGCCTAGCCCCCTTTCCAAAGGCGTGTCTAGTATCTGTTGGAATTTTGCTAGTAGGCTTTTGGCCCAAAGCCCAACTAAAATTCTAAAATTATCTTGGTTCATTCATGCACACATGTGAGTGATGTGAGTGAGACTAAAGTTTAGTCCCACCCCGGAAGTTGAGAGGGAGTTGTACCTTTTTATAAGGTGAGCTCTTCTACCACTTGTATGAGCATGAGAAGATGAGACCTACATGCGCGCTCCTCCTCCTTGCTCGCCTCGCCTAGTCACGACATGCCGCGCCGCGCCGCGCGGCGGGTTGCGGGATTGAGCCGAGTCGAGGACAGAGCTATGCACGTTGTCTATATGTTTGCTGCTTGGGAAAATTAATGAGCCATTAATTAATAATTAATATACGCGTTAATTACTGAACCGTTTCCGATTCTTTTGGATCACGACTCAGACGTGGGGTTTACTCCCACGACCTACTCGGCCCGCACTATATAGTCAGGCAGACGTCTACCCTAGCCGCCGCCACTTTGTATGGTTTCGCACCACCATTCCAGATCATTGCGCCGCCACGCAAGTCTTCTCCATCCCTCCTTCCGGCGTGCACCGTGAGAAGGGACAGCAGGCCTCCGGAACCCCGCCACTCGTGATCCCGTCCGGAGAGGGGCGATCGTTTTTGGGGAGCGCATCATGGCCGGCAGCATGATGACTTCGCCAACGACGACTTCTTCCCCGACCTTGGCAACCTCATCCTCAACGACGCTGACATGGCCGAAAACATCAACGCCGACGGTGCTGCTCCCGCTGCACCTGTGACGCCCCCGATTCAATCGTACACTAATCATGCACGCAAACGTGTACGATCAAGATCAGGGACTCACGGGAAGATATCACAACACAACTCTAAAACATAAATAAGTCATACAAGCATCATAATACAAGCTGGGGCCTCGAGGGCTCGAATATAAGTGCTCGATCATAGACGAAGTCGGGCCGAAGCAACAATATCTCGAGTACGGACATAAGTTAAACAAGTTGCCATAAGATGGCTAGCACAAACCGGATACAGATCGAAGAGGCGCAGACCTCCTGCCTGGATCCTCCTAACTACTCTCGGTCGCCGCCGCCCGCACGTAGTAGTAGGCACCTCCAAGGTAGTAGGAGTCGCCGTCGAAGGTGGCGTCTGCTCTGGCTCCATCGTCTGGTTGCAGCGATCGGGTAAAGGAAGGGAAAAAGGGGAACAAGGCAACCGTGAGTACTCATCCAAAGTACTCGCAAGCAAGGAACTACACTACATATGCATGGGTATATGTGTAAAAGGCCATATCGGTGGACCGAATCGCAGTAATGCCGTAATAAGAGGGGATAGCTAATCCCGTCGAAGACTACGCTCAGCGACCTCCGTATTGCAGCATGTAGAAGAGAGTAGATCAAGTCCTCCAAGTAGCATCGCATAGCAATAATCCTACCGGCGATCCCTCCTCGTCAGCCTCGTTAGAGAGCGATCAAGGGTTGTATCCGCACTTGGAAGGGTGTATTTTATTAAGTATCCGGTTCTAGTTGTCATAAGGTCAAGGTACAACTCCAAGTTGTCCTGTCACCAAGATCACGGCTATTCGAATAGATTAACTTCACTGCAGGGTGCACCACATTATCCGACACGCCGATCCCATTTGGCCGGACACACTTTTACGGGTCATGCCCGCCGCTGAAGATCAACACGCCGCAGCCCCACCTAGGCATAAGAGAGGTTAGCACGCCGGTCTAAACCTAAGCGCAAGACAGAGGTTCGGGGCCCATCGCCCTTAGCACACCAAGCACGTTCTGAGGGCGGCGAAAGTAGAACTAGCCCCTTAATACAAGAGCAAAGCCACGTTCCAATCCGGCCAAGGCCGCGCTTCGCCGACGTCACGAAATGCTTGGCCGATACCACGACGCCGGTTGCCCATATCTTGTCCCACGTGGCGGTTAGTGCGTATAAGGTCAACGACCCAACTCGAGATCAAATACCAAGATCTCGTTAAGCGTGTTAAGTATCCGCGAATGCCGAACAGGCCAGCCCACCTCTCACCTGTAGTCTCAACCTGCCAGACGCCCACCACAAAGATCCACACAGAGGGCCGTTGGGACAAAGGTCCTTTCAGCCCCCAATCCGTGAATCACTCGCGGGTGCTCCACAAGTCGACCCGACTTTAGTCACCACATGTATCATGTATAAAGTATATAGTATATACCCGTGATCACCTCCCAAGTGATCACGGCCCGATAGTGTAGCATGCCAGACGGACAAGAATCTAGGGCCACCGATGGAAAACTAGCATCCTATACTAAGCGAGGGATAGCGGTAAGGGTAACAACTTTAGCAACAATGACAAAGGCGCGGCAGTAATAGGATTAACTAAAGCAGAATATGCTACACTACTCTAATGCAAGCGGTATAGAGAAGAATAGGCGATATCCGGTGATCAAAGGGGAGCTTGCCTGGTTGCTCCGGCAAGAAGGAGGGATCGCCAACTCCGTAGTCGAACCGGGGGTCGCCATTGTCTCTGGGGTCTACCGGAAAGAAGTAACGAGGGGGAACACAATAAATAACAGCAAAGCAATCAAATGTAACACAAAAGCAAGACGCTGCAATACGTTGTGCTAGGGGTGACCTAACGCAGGATAGGTGATACGCGTGAAGGTGGGGAACATCCGGAAAGTATCCCCGGTGTTTCTCGTTTTGGGACAGATGAACCGGAGGGGGAAAGTTGCGTGTTTGCTATGCTAGGGATGTGTGGCGGACGAACGGGCTGCGTATCCGGATTCGTCTTGTCGTTCTGAGCAACTTTCATGTACAAAGTTTTTCCATCCGAGCTACTGTTTATTTTATATTAATTTATAAAGATTTAATTTATTTTTAGAATTAATTTAATTAGAAAAAGTAATTATGACGTCAGCGTGAGGTCAGCATGATGTCATCAACAACCATCTGTTGATCGGGTCAACAAACGTGTGGGGTCCCGTTAAATGGGTCCTCGAGTTAACTAAATAGTAGTTAGTTTTTATTAGTTGAATAATTAGTTTTAATTATTTAATTAAACAGATTAATTAAGTTAATTAATTAGATTTTATTATTTATCATTTTTTATATCTTTTTTTCTTAAAAAAACAAGTTTCACGGGGGGCCATTGTCAGTGGCCCTGTGGCCAAACGGGCGGGCATCGGCGCCGGCTGTGGCGCCCGGGCGCCGGCGTAGGCGTGAAGCGGGCGAGGCTGCTGGTGCCACGGGCCGTCGGAGGTCAGGCGGCGGCAGCCGGAGACAAGGCGGCCGCGCTCAGGAGGCTGCGATGGCCGGGAGGCTAGGCCGAGCCGCAGGGGAGGCGGGCGCGACCGAGGCGGCGCAGTGGCGAGGTGGCGTGGCATCGGGCGCGGTGGTTGCACGCGGTTGCCGGGCGACGACGGCGCCAAAGGGACGGGAGGCGCGGTGGTCGCGGGTAGAAATGGTCGGGCGACGGCAACGAGGGGAGCTGGTCGGCTGCAGTGCAGGAGAGCAACACAACGGCAAGCCAAGGGCACCGCAACTATGCACAAAGTAGTCAGACGGGGACAGGGGAAGGAGGAGGAGAGGGGAGGTCTGGCCTCACCGGGGTTCGCAGGGTCAAGGCAGCGGGACTCGGGAGGGAGACGGGATGACGGTGTTGACGGAGAGGCGGCGTGGCTTGTTGGAGCCGGCGAGGGAGACGTGGCGGAGGCAGGCACGAGGCCCCATGACGGCATGGGCGACGACGCAGTACTCCCCATCCATTCAACAAGGTGGGAGTAGAAGGCGAGGCGAGCGGAGGTCCAGGCACGGGTGCGCGCGAAGTCGTGGCCAAGTGATGGCGATGGGCGTCGAGGGCGAGGTGGTCTAGCGGGCGCAAGCGTCGGTGGTTTGTCCCCATCTCGATCCAGATCGGGATCGAGAGGAGGGGAGACGAGGAGTGAGAGGGGAGACGAGTGGGGAAGTGGGGTCGTGGGATGGGGTTAGGGTTAGCGGGCGTGGCCTATAGGCAGCGGGTGTCTTGAGGAGTGGGTACCGTTCGGACGGCGGAGGCCAGCTGGGCCACTTGGCCCAGCAGGGGGGCTTTCTCTTTGTTTGTTCTTTTTGTTAGTTTAGTTTTTCTCTTTTGTATTTTCTTTTCTTTTATTTATTTACTTTTCTGTTTTAAACCATTTTAAATTATTTAGGCCTTTTATAAAAATGTGTTTACTACACCATATTTATCTATGTAATATTTAGTACAACCCAACATTTTTATTTTAATGTTTGAAAACTTTTATTTTTTTACCAAACTTTGAATTTGAATTTTGGACCGGTTTTGATCTAACAATAGATTAGCAGCAGTAACCATGGTGACGTGGCACCATTAGCAGAGGTTTACTTTAGCTTGAATATCCGGACGTCACAATTCTCCTCCACTACAAGAAATCTCGTCCCGAGATTTAAGCGGTGGAGTAAGGGGGGAAGGTGTTGGTAGCGAAAAACCTAACGAGTCTTCTCGGTCTTGGCTGCCCTTTCGAAGAGGTTAATCCCTTTCGTTGATGTCTTCATTTCTCTGCTTCAAGTCACCATGATCAATTTGTCATCCTTCCTTCGGGATCTCCATCGTCCTACGAACGCGATCAAGGGGAAAAACTCCGGAAGAACGCATCTCCACAGAGCTGGGCATCTGACGGTGAACTCAATGGGAAATACACAAGGTACCCCACGAGTTGTATTTCAGTGAATTCGCTGAGTGCAATATACGATGTACCAAAATTTCAAACGGCTAGGCAATCATTCGATGACTAGACAGAAGTTGGAATGGGGGTTTGAACAACGATAATAACATGGTGTCTGATTCCAGGATGAATAATGGTATAGCATTCAGCTCGCGAATCACATACGAAGCCAGGTGCAAATGATACATTAGAATCGGGGTTATAAAGAAGAGTCGGGTTTCGATCCTCGTGGAACTGTGGGTTATGGGCCCACCATGTGGTTAAAGTAGGAAAACGTTGATATCTTGCATGGTCATGATAGCAAGACATGTCGAGGGTAGCCTATCGCTTATGTTGGCAACAATGTCGATACCAAGGGCGAGGGATGAAGAGAACCATTTTCACCGCTTTCGTTGAACGAGGCGGACCATTAGGCAAAGTTCCCGTCCATCGGTGGCTACCGAAATGTCATCAATTATAGTAATAGGGTCTTACTGGCAGAGTTGTACACTGGGGGTGTTTACATAAGCAGGAGAATATTACTGCTTAGATCATATAGATCATAAGGAACGTTAAACCGACCAATGGAAAGGAAAATATGATTATCAGATTAAATAGAACGATGGAAAGGAAAATGTGTTTAAACACATATTTCAAGGGTATATCCTTCCCAAGAACAAGCAGAGCATGATATCCATGACAGGATATAATGTAGAAACTCTTTAGGTAGGGGAGAGAAATTTCATGACATTACCCATACAACGGTGTTTGGATAATTGAGCATGAAACATTTAGCATTGGGCTTCAAATGTTCTTGTTGAAAATTGAGTACCATAGACATGCTTCGAGATAGCATTGACATGGTCATCAGTTAAGATCAGACTTTGGAAACACAAAGGATCCATCAGAATAACTTGTAGAATAAGTCTTACAATTTCCTCACGGAAGAAAGGATAACCTCATCGAAAAGGAATCTATAACAATAGGGCCTCCGCCAGGTGTGCTAGGCACGACATCACCTTACCGGCCACATAAAGACCAGTGTTATATCTCTTGGAAATATGTTCCAACCATCATATCGCATCGAGATTCAGTTACGATTGGTGGCAGGATACCTAGGAAGAAAAGGTGCAACACAATTGACGAGATGACAATGTAAGATTCTCGGAAATGAACTATGGAGCGAAGTTCCGACACACGAAGTTCATCATTAAATCAAGGAGAGGTGAGGAGGTGGCTGATTGACTCAGCTACAATTCATTGAGATTTTCAAAAGATGGATTTCCACAATTATGTGAACAATGAGATAACATTTGCCGATCAAATGATATAACGACGTATGCTCAAGGAAAAGATACACAATTAAACATTGGTTGAAAGGTGCACCCGAAATATGGGTTTGGTTGCACGACCAATGTCAGAATGGTGATTCAATAATCAACAGTCTAAGAATGAACGGTTGACCATTAACTTCAAAGCAATAGGGTTGCTAGAAGTACAGAATCCAAACAACACCGTTCACTTGTTGGTATCCCGGTTAGAATCCACACGGGGACCAAGAAAGGGTGAGAAGTATCACAATACCAAGAATTCCTAAGAGGTGGAGGAGGAATCCTCACAACATTCTTGACATAAAAGATGGTAATACACCAAGGTAAGGAAGAACTGTTGGGGAACGTAGCAGAAATTCAAAATTTTCCTACGTGTCACCAAGATCTATCTATGGAGAAACCAGCAACGAGGGGAAGGAGAGTGCATCTACATACCCTTGTAGATCACTAAGCGGAAGCGTTCAAGTGAACGGGGTTGATGGAGTCGTACTCGTCGTGATTCAAATCACCGATGATCCTAGTGCCGAACGGACGGCACCTCCGCTGCTCAACACACGTACAGCCCGGTGACGCCTCCCATGCCTTGATCCAGCAAGGAGAGAGGGAGAGGTTGAGGAAGACTCCATCCAGCAGCAAAGACAACAGGCGTGGTGGTGGTGGAGGAGCGTGGCATCCTGCGAGGCTTCGCCAAGCACTGCGGGAGAGGAGGAGGTGTCACGGGAGGGAGGGAGGTGCCGGGGACTCAGTGTGTGGCTTCCCTCCTCCCTCCACTATATATAGGTGCAAGAGAGGGGAGGGCGCAGCCTTGCCCCTTCCTCCAAGGAAGGGTGCGGCCAAGAGGGGGAGGAGTCCATCCTCCCCAAGGCACCCTGAGGTGCCTTCCCTTGGACTCTTCCTCCCCAAGTCTCCTTGGCGCATGGGCCTCTTGGGGCTGGTGCCCTTGGCCCATATGGGCCAAGGCGCACCCCTACAGCCCATGTGGCCCCCCGGGCAGGTGGACCCTCGGTGGACCCCGGACCCCATTCGGCACTCCTGCATAATACCGATAATGCGCGAAACTTTTCCTACGACCAAAATAAGACTTCCTATATATAAATCTTTACCTCCGGACCATTCCTAACTCCTCGTGACATCCGGGATCTCATCTCGGGACTCAACAACATTCGGTAACCACATACAAACTTCCTTTATAACCCTAGCGCCATCGAACCTTAAGTGTGTAGACCCTACGGGTTCGGGAACCATGAGACATGACCGAGACGTTCTCCGGTCAATAACAAACAGCGGATCTGGATACCCATGTTGGCTCCCACATGTTCCACGATGATCTCATTGGATGAACCACGATGTCAAGGACTCAATCGATCCCGTATACAATTCCCTTTGTCTAGCGGTATTGTACTTGCCCGAGATTCGATCGTCGGTATCCGATACCTTGTTCAATCTCGCTATCGCAAGTCTCTTTACTCGCCCGTAACACATCATCCCGTGATCAACTCCTTGATCACATTGTGCACATTATGATGATGTCCTACCGAGTGGGCCCAGAGATACCTCTCCGCCACACGGAGTGACAAATCCAGTCTCGATTCGTGCCAACCCAACAGACACTTTCGGAGATACCGTAATGCACCTTTATATCCACCCGATTACGCCAGGACGCTTTGGTACACCCAAAGCATTCCTACGGTATCCGGAGTTGCACAATCTCATGGTCTAAGGAAATGATACTTGAAATTAGAAAAGCTTTAGCATACGAACTACACGATCCGCTAGGCTTAGGATTGGGTCTTGTCCATCACATCATTCTCCTAATGATGTGATCCAGATTATCAATGACATCCAATGTCCATGGTCGTGAAACCGTAACCATCTATTGATTAACGAGCTAGTCAACTAGAGGCTTACTAGGACATGGTGTTGTCTATGTACCCACACATGTATCTCGAAGTTTCCTATCAATACAATTATAGCATGGATAATAAACGATTATCATGAACAAGGAAATATAATAATAACTAATTTATTATTGCCTCTAGGGCATATTTCCAACAGTCTCCCACTTGCACTAGAGTCAATAATCTAGTTCACATCGCCATGTGATTAACACTCACAGTGTCACATCGCCATGTGACCAACATCCAAAGAGTTTACTAGTTCACATCATCATGTGATTAAGACTCAATGAGTTCGGGTTTGATCATGTTTTTCTTGTGAGAGAGGTTTTAGTCAACGGATCTCGAACCTTTAAGATCCGTGTGTGCTTTGCAAATTTCTAGGTCATATTATAAATGTCGCTTCCACGCTCCATTTGAAACTATTCCAAATGGTTGCTCCACTATCACGATCCGGGTTTGCTATTCAAAGTCATTCGGATAGGTGTCAAAGCTTGCATCGACGTAACCCTTTACGCCAACTCTTTATCACCTCCATAATCGAGAAACATGTCCTTATTTACTCCGAGGACAATTTTGACTGGCTGTCCAATGATCCCCATTCTGGATCATTCTTGTACCCCTTTGATCGACTCATGGCAAGGCACACTTCAGTGCGGTACCACAAAGATAGCATACTATAGAGCCTACGCCTAAAGCATAGGGACGACCTTCGTCCTTTCTCTCTTTTCTCGCCGTGGTCGAGCTTTAAGTCTTAACTTCATACCTTACATCTCGTGCAAGAACTCCTTCTTTGATCGATCCATCTTGAACACCTTCAAGATCATGTCAAGGTATGTGCTCATTTGAAAGTATCATTTAGCTGCTTTCGATCTGTTCTCATAGATCTTGATGCTCAATGTTTAAGCAGCTTAATCCAGGTTTTCACTTGAAAACACTTTTCAAATAACCCTATATGCTTTCTGAAAATTCTTCATCATTTCGATCATCAATATGTCAACGACATATACTCATCGAAAATTCTATAGTGCTCCCACTCACTTCTTTGGAAATACAAGTTTCTCACAAACTTTGTATAAACCCAAAATCTTTGATCATTTTATCAAAGCGTATATTCCAACTCCGAGATGCTTACTCCGGTCCTTAGAAGGATCATTGAGCCAAAGATACCTTTTAGCATCCTTAGGATCGACAAAAACTTTCTGATTGTATCACATACAACCTTTCCTTACGAAAACTGGTAAGGAAACTCGTTTTTGACATCCATCTGCCAGATTTCATAAATGCAGCTAATGCTAACATGATTCCGACGGACTTAAGCATCGCTACGGATGAGAAAATCTCATCGCAGTCAACTCCTTGAACTTGTGAAAAACTCTTCGCCACAAGTCGAGCTTCATAGACGGTGACATTACCGTCCACGTCTGCTCTTCTTCTTAAAGATCCATTTATCTCAATGGCTTGCCGATCAACGGTCAAGTCCACCAAAGTCCATGCTTTGTTCTCGATACATGGATCCTATCTCGGATTTCATGGCTTCTAACCATTTGTTGGAATATGGGCCCACCATTGCTTCTCCATAGCTCGCAGGTTCATTGTTGTCTAGCAACATGACATTCAAGACAGGATCACCGTACAATTCAAGCAAAGACGCGTCCTTGTCGCCCCACGAGGTTCGGTAGTGACTTGATCTCAAGCTTCATGATCACTATCATAAGCTTCTACTTCAATTGATGTAGGTGCCACAGAACTTCCTATGCCCTGCTACACAATCGGTTGAAGTGATGGTTCAATAACCTCATCAAGTCTCCACCATCCTCCCACTCAATTCTTTCGAGAGAAACTTTTCCTCGAGAAAGGACCCGCTTCTAGAAACAATCCCTATTGCTTTCGGATCTGAATTAGGAGGTATACCCAACCGCTTTTGGGTGTCCTATGAAGATGCATTTTATCCGCTTTGGGTTCAAGCTTATCAACCTGAAACTTTTTCACATAAGCGTCGCAGCCCCAAACCTTTAAGAAACGACAACTTAGGTTTCTCCAAACAATAGTTCAAACGGTGTCGTCTCAACGGAATTACGTGGTGCCCTATTAAAGTGAGTGCGGTTGTCTCTAATGCCTAACCCATGAACGATAGTGGTAATTCGATAAGAGACATCATGGTACGCACCATATCCAATAGGGTGCAACTATGATGTTCGGACACACCATCACACTATGGTGTTCTGTGCGTATTAATTGTGAAACAATTTCCACGGTGTCTTAATTCCGTACAAAGCTCAGAACTCAGATACTCATCTCTATGATCATATCATAGACATTTTATCCTCTTGTCACAATGATCTTTAACTTCACTCTGAAATTACTTGAACCATTCAATAATTCAGACTTTGTGTTTCATCAAGTAAATATACTCAACATCTACTCGAATCATCTGTGAAGTCGTAACATAACGATATTCACTGCATGCCTCAAAGACTCATTGGACTGCACACATCAAAATGTGTTACTTCCAACAGGTTGCTACCTTGTTCCATCTTATCAAACCGAGGCTTTTCACTATCTTGCCCATGTGGTATGATTTGCATATCTCAAGTGATTCAAAATCAAGTGAGTCCAAACGATCCATCTCGCATGGAGTTTCTTCATGCGTGTACACCAATAGACATGGTTTGCATGTCTCAAACTTTTCAAAACGAGTGAGTCCAAAGATCCATCAACATGGAGCTTCTTCATGCTTTTATACCAATGACTTACATGGCATTGCCACAAGTACGTGGTACTATCATTACTATCTTATATCTTTTGGCATGAAAATGTGTATCACTACGATCGAGATTCAATAAACCATTCCTTTTAGGTGCTAGACCATTGAAGGTATTATTCAAATTAACAGAGTAACCATTATTCTCCTTAAATGAATAATCAGATTACATGCATATAATCCAATCATGTCTATGCTCAACGCAAAACACCAAATAACAATTATTTAGGTTTAACACCAATCTCGATGGTAGAGGGAGCGCATGATGCTTGATCATATCAACCTTGGAAACACTTCCAACACGTATCGTCAGTTCACCTTTAGTTAGTCTCCGCTTATTCCGTAGCTTTTGTTTCGAGTTACTAACACTTAGCAACCGAATCGGTATCTAACACCGGTGCTACTAGGAGTACTAGTAAAGTACACATTAACATAATGTATATCCAATATACTTGTATCGACCTTGCCACCCTTCTTATCTACCAAGTATCTAGGGTAATTTCGCTCCAAAGGCTGTTCCCTTATTACGTAAGCACTTAGTCTCGGTTTGGGTTCAACCTTGGGTTTCTTCACTAGAGCAAAGAACTGATTTGCCATTTCATGAAGTGTCCCTTCTTGCCCTTGCCCTTCTTGAAACTAGTGGTTTCACCAACCATCAACAATTGATGCTCCTTCTTAATTTCTACTTTCATGTGTCAAACATCGTGAATACCTCAAGGATCATCATATCTATCCTCGACATGTTATAGTTCATCACGAAGCTCTAGCAGCTTGGTGGCAATGACTTTGGAGAAACATCACTATCTCATCCGGAAGATCAACTCCCACTCGATTCAAGTGATTGTTGCACTCAGACAATCTCGAGCACAAGCTCAATGATTGAGCTTTTCTCCCTTAGTTTGCGTGCTAAGAAAATCGCCGGAGGTCTTATACCTCTTGACGTGGGCACGAGCCTCGAAATCCCAATTTCAGCCCTCGAAACATCTCATATGTTCCGCGACGCTTCAAAACGCCTTTGGTGCCTCAACTCTAAACCGCTTAACCGAACTATCACGCAGCTTATCAAAACGTGTATGTCCGATGTTCAGAATATCCACAAACGATGTTTGGGGTTTAGCACATCGAAGCGGTGCATTAAGGACATAAGCTTTCAACGTCCGCATAATCGCCATCACAACTTTCAACTATATTTTTCTAGGAACATATCTAAACAAAGGAACTAAAGCGCGAAGCCATTTACATAATTCGCAAAGATCTTTTGACTATGTTCAGGATAATTAAGTTCATCCCATGAACTCCCACTCAGATAGACATCCCTCTAGTCATCTAAGTGATTACATGATCCGAGTCAACTAGGCCGTGGTCCGATCATCACGTGAGACGGACTAGTCATCATCGATGAACATCTTCATGTTGATCGTATCTACTATAATGACTCATGCTCGTCCTTTTCGGTCTCTTGTGTTCCGAGGCCATGTCCGTACATGCTAGGCTCGTCAAGCTAACCTAAGTGTTCTGCGGTGTAAATCTGGCTTACACCCGTTGTATGTGAACGTAAGAATCTATCACACCCGATCATCACGTGGTGCTTCAAACGACGAACTTTCGCAACGGTGCACGCTTAGGGGAACACCTTCTTGAAATTTTAATGAGGGATCATCTTATTTACTACCGTCGTTTCTAAGCAAATAAGATGCATAAACATGATAAACATCACATGCAATCAAATAGTGACATGATATGGCCAATATCATTTTGCTCCTTTTGATCTCCATCTTCGGGCTCCATGATCATCATCGCCACCGCATGACACCATGATCTCCATCATCGTGTCTTCATGAAGTTGTCTCACCAACTATTACTTCTACTACTATGGCTTCCGGTTAGCAATAAAGTAAAGTAATTACATGGCGCTGTATAATGACACGCAGGTCATACAATAAATAAAGACAACTCCTATGGCTCTCGCCGTTGTCATACTCATCGACATGCAAGTCGTGATTCCTATTACAAGAACATGATCAATCTCATACATCACATATCATTCATCACATTCTTCTTGGCCATATCACATCACATAGCATACCCCGCAAAAACAAGTTAGACGCCCTCTAATTGTTGTTTGCATGTTTTACGTGGCTGCTATGGGTTTCTAGCAAGAACGCTTTCTTACTCACGCATAAAACCACAACGTGATATGTCAATTGCTATTTACCCTTCATAAGGACCCTTTTCATCGCATCCGATCCGACTAAAGTGGGAGAGATCGCGCCCGCTAGCCACCTTATGCACCAAGTGCATGTCACCGGTGGAACTTTGTCTCACGTAAGAGTACGTAAGGTCGGTCCGGCCGCTTCATCCCACAATACCGTCGAAACAAGATTGGACTAGTAACGGCAAGCATATTGAACAAAATCAACGCCCACAACTACTTTGTGTTCTACTCGTGCAAAAAATCTACGCAATAGACCTAGCTCGATACCATCGTTGGGGAACGAAAGGTAAATTCAAAATTTTCCCACGTGTCACCAAGATCTATCTATGGAGAAACCAGCAACGAGGGGAAGGAGAGTGCATCTACATACCCTTGTAGATCGCTAAGCGGAAGCGTTCAAGTGAACGGGGTTGATGGAGTCGCACTGCCGTGATTCAAATCACCGATGATCCTAGTGCGAACGAAGGGCACCTCCGCGTTCAACACACGTGACAGCCCGGTGACGTCTCCCATGCCTTGATCCAGCAAGGAGAGAGGGAGAGGTTGAGGAAGACTCCATCCAAAGAAGCAAAGACAACGGCGTGGTGGTGGAGGAGGAGCGTGGCAATCCTGGCAGGCTTCGCCAAGCACTCAAGGGAGAGGAGGAGGTGTCACGGAGGGAGGGAGGTGCCGGGGACTCAGTGTGGCTTCCCTCCTCCCCTCCACTATATATAGGTGCAAGAGAGGGGGAGGGCGCAGCCTTGCCCCTTCCTCCAAGGAAGGGGTGCGACCAAGAGGGGAGGAGTCCATCCTCCCCAAGGCACCCTGAGGTGCCTTCCCCCTTGGACTCTTCCCTCCCCAAGTCTCCTTGGCGCATGGGCCTCTTGGGGCTGGTGCCCTTGGCCCATATGGGCCAAGGCGCACCCTACAGCCCATGTGGCCCCCAGGGGCAGGTGGACCCCAGGTGGACCCCGGACCCCATTCGGCACTCCCAAGACAATACCGATAATGCGTGAAACTTTTCCTACACCAAAATAAGACTTCCTATATATAAATCTTTACCTCCGGACCATTCCGAACTCCTCGTGACATCCGGGTCTCATCCGGGACTCTGAACAACATTTGGTAACCACATACAAACTTCCTTTATAACCCTAGCGCCATCGAACCTTATGTGTAGACCCTACGGGTTCGGGAACCATGCGCACATGACCGAGACGTTCTCCCAATAATAACAAACAGCGGATCTGGATACCCATGTTGGCTCTACATGTTCCACGATGATCTCATCGGATGAACCACGATGTCAAGGACTCAATCGATCCCGTATACAATTCCCTTTGTCTAGCGGTATTGTACTTGCCCGAGATTCGATCGTCGGTATCCGATACCTTGTTCAATCTGCTACCGGCAAGTCTCTTTACTGCTCCAGAACACATCATCCCGTGATCAACTCCTTGATCACATTGTGCACATTATGATGATGTCCTACCGAGTGGGCCCAGAGATACCTCTCCGTCACACGGAGTGACAAATCCCAGCCTCGATTCGTGCCAACCCAATGTACACTTTTGGAGATACCGTAATGCACCTTTATAGCCACCCAGTTATGTTGTGACGCTTTGGTACACCCAAAGCATTCCTACGGTATCCGGAGTTGCACAATCTCATGGTCTAAGGAAATGATACTTGACATTAGAAAAGCTTTAGCATACGAACTACACGATCATGCTAGGCTTAGGATTGTCTTGTCCATCACATCATTCTCCTAATGATGTGATCCCGTTATCAATGACATCCAATGTCCATGATTAGGAAACCGTAACCATCTATTGATTAACGAGCTAGTCAACTAGAGGCTTACTAGGGACATGGTGTTGTCTATGTACCCACACATGTATCTGAGTTTCCTATCAATACAATTATAGCATGGATAATAAACGATTATCATGAACAAGGAAATATAATAATAACTAATTTATTATTGCCTCTAGGGCATATTTCCAACAAGAACAAATGTTGGATAGCAAGGAACTCAAGGTATAACACAAAACACAAACAAGTTTGTGTTGGAGGGAAGGCAGTAGAGTGGTCGATGATAACACTAATCATCAAGGGCAAGGATGGTCTTTCTCAACATAAATTCAATTGAGATCCCGGAAGAGCTCGGAATGTCGATGATGATCATGACATAGCAGTCGAGAGATTTCAAGATGTAATCGATCGGCGATGACATCAAGTCAAAGGAATGATGAAGCAAAAGGTTATTGGAACCACGGGTATGGGACAAACACAGAATCAAGCTTGCTCTCCAAGGCGTAATGATACGACGAGGAATATCGACGTAAGCTTAGCTCATCGTCGAAATTGTGCTCCGGGAAGGACCAGGTAGCACGGTTAAAATTTAGCACGATAATGATATAGCCAATCAGGCTAGGAATGACTTGAAGGATTATTAAACTCATAAGTAACGAAAATTACTTAGAGTTATCGTATCGAAGGTCGGAGCGCGGAATCAATTCACTTATCGATGTTCTCGCCGATTTACAACCCGTAACTCGTGGAGTGACTCGATAGGGAAAGGTATTACTCCAAAGCACAAATTCATAAGATGTAGTGCAATGGTATGATATCCTCGAGATACCGGGGATAATACTCCAAGGCATATCAAATGAAAGGTTGAAGTGGGGTGTATTGATATATAGAAGACAATCGCTTTAACTTGTCCGAGAAATGGAATCAAAGGAAGAAATTATGGACGGAACCACAATCACAAATGATCGAACCACAGATACAAGATGAACTTCTAACAAGGGGGTAATTATTTTTACGAGCAGCTTCCATGATAAGTTCCACCTCGGGTCAATGGGCATGAACACAAAGTTCAAGGTCGACTCCCACTTCTCCAAAGCATAACCTTACGTTCACTTCTCGTTTCGATAATGGCATTAGTGTTGAAAGTTTTACCTGGTGAAATACCAAATGAGTATGACCCGTGAAAACTTCCGAGTTCACACATATTAAGGAAGGCATAGGTTCAACCCATCAGGGCATCTTACGAACATATACCACAAACTTCGGGGTAAATAATACAAGCTCGAAAGTAGAGCATTGTTCAAAAGCAGATGATACAATTTACCAAAGGCATTATATACCCATGGAAAGGCTCTCAAGGTTATTCAATATGAAGGACACCGTCGGATAAAATCCAACAAAGGAACCGATGGTCCATAAGGGATCCGATGTGAGCATCAAGACTCAACCAGAGGAAGAAGAATGCACGGCATCATATTATAGAACATCTGAATAATTCGATGCTTAGATAACAAAGGAATTTCGATTTCCAAAACAAAGGATCAGAAGCAGTCGCTTTGATCAAGGATGGATAAGTTGGATAGACCAGAGGCACAATTGACGACAAATAGTTTGAGTCGAGAACCACTCATGTTCAAAATGATGTCCGAGCCGGAAAGATAATTTAGAAGGGTTGATAGATGATTGTGTGCATTCGCACACATGTTGAATCAATAGGATCAAAATGACGGTGTCAAAAGATACTAGTGAATATTGCGATATATGGGAAGCATCCATAATGCAAGTAGACAAGTATTTGCGAGCAATAAAGTCGCTAAGGATTTTCGGAGGATTGAATAGTATTTCAAAGACTTTTGTGAAACATCTGAACAATCGGGGATGAGCGGATACTCGATAAGGGCGAGAAATTATCCGTAGGGGTATTCAGTGGCAAGGAACAAAGAAGGCAAGTAAGCTCAAAGGATTATCGAAACAACGATTTAGTGTTTCGGGGTATCTTGTAATAACAAGACCAACTGGGATGAATGTAAGAATACAACCGCAAGTAGTTATCCATAAGGGTTGACGGTGGAAGGGAATTGCAAACGCGATGAACACAAGTTCTCGGGTTAACAAAGCAGAGAGTATCTTCGTGGTCTTCACGCAAAGCAGCATTTATCATCGAATAAGGGGCTCTCCGCGTGAAAGTGATAACAAGATCCTAATGTTAGATTTAGCCAAATTCATTTAACCCGAATAGAAGAGAGATCAGAGTCCCAGAGTATAGACAAGGAGTAAAAGATCCTAATACCACCCAAAGGCGACGTGGGCCCATGGGCCGCACAGCCATGTTAGTAAAAGTTTTGCAAAGTCTAGACTCGACTTCGGCCAAGGAGTTGGAAGGGCGATTCCCTACAGCAAATGGCTCGATACCAACTTGTGACGCTCCCGATTCAATCGTGACACTAATCATGCACGCAAACGCGTAATGCGATCAAGATCGTGGACTCACGGGAAGATATCACAACACAACTCTAAAACATAAATAAGTCATACAAGCATCATATTACAAGTCAGGGGCCTCGAGGGCTCGAATATAAGTGCTCGATCATAGACGAAGTCACCGGAAGCAACAATATCTGAGTACGCACATAAGTTAAACAAGTTGCCATAAGATGGCTAGCACAAACTGGGATACAGATCGAAAGAGGCGCAGACCTCCCGCAGGGATCCTCCTAACTACTTACAGTCGTCGCCGTGCCCTGCGTAGTAGTAGGCACCTCCAAAGTACTAGGAGTCGTCAAGGTGGCGTCTGCTCTGGGCTCCATCGTCTGCTGCGGCAATCGGGTATAGAAAGGGGAAAAGGGGAAACAAGGCAACCGTGAGTACTCATCCAAAGTACTCGCAAGCAAGGAACTACACTACATATGCATGGGTATATGTGTAAAGGGCCATATCGGTGGACTGAACTGCAGAATGCCAGAATAAGAGGGGGATAGCTAATCCTGTCGAAGACTACGCTTCTGGCAGCCTCCGTCTTGCAAAAGATGTAGAAGAGAGTAGATCAAGTCCTCCAAGTAGCATCGCATAGCAATAATCCTACCCGGGATCCTCCTCGCCGCCTCGTTAGAGAGAGCGATCACCGGGTTGTATCCGCACTTGTAAGGGTGTATTTTATTAAATATCCGGTTCTAGTTGTCATAAGGTCAAGGTACAACTCAAGTCGCCCTGCTATCGAAGGTCACGGCTATTCGAATAGATTAACTTCACTGCAGGGTGCATCACATTACCCGACACGCTCGATCCCATTTGGCCGGACACACTTTTCTGGGTCATGCCCGACCGCGGAAGATCAACACGTCGCAGCCCCACCTAGGCATAACAGAGAGGTTAGCACGCCGGTCTAAACCTAAGCGCACAGAGGTCTGGGCCCATCGCCTTAGCACACGACGCTAAGTAGGGCGGCCGAAAGCGTAATCTAGCCCCTTAATACAAGAGCAGCTTACGTTCCAATCCGGTAGCTACCAACACCGACGTCACAAAATGCTTCAGCTGATACCACGACGCCGGTTGCCCATATCTTGTCCCACGTGGCGGTTAGTGCGTATAAGGTCAACGACCCAACTCAGATCAAATACCAAGATCTCGTTAAGCGTGTTAAGTATCCTCGAACGCCGACCAGGGCCAGGCCCACCTCTCTCCCAGGTAGTCTCAAACCTGCCCCGACGCTCCGCCACAAAGATCCACACAGAGGGCCGTTGGGACAAAGGTCCTTTCAGCCCCCAATCCGTGAATCACTGCTGGGTGCTCCATGTCAATTCCCGACTTTAGTCACCACATGTATCATGTATAAAGTATATAGTATATACCCGTGATCACCTCCCAAGTGATCACGGCCCGATAGTGTAGCACATGAGACGGACAAGAATGTAGGGTCATCGATGGAAAACTAGCATCCTATACTAAGCAAGAGGATAGCGGTAAGGGTAACAAATCAGAAGTAACAATGACATGCTATGCAGCAGAATAGGATTAAAGGAAAGAAGAAACATACTACACTAATCTAATGCAAGCAGTATAAAGAGAGTAGGCGATATCTGGTGATCAAGGGGGGGCCTTGCCTGGTTGCTCTGGCAAGAAGGAGGGATCGTCAACTCAGTAGTCGAACTGGGGGGTCGCCGGCTGTCTCGGGGTCTACCGGAAAGAAGTAACGGAGGGGGAACACAATAAATAACAGAGCAATCAAATGTAACACAAAGCAAGACGCAGCAATACGTTGTGCTAGGGTTGACCTAACGCAGGGATAGGTGATACCGGCGAAGGTGGGGAACATCCGGGAAAGTATCCCCAGTGTTTCGCGTTTTCGGACAGATGAACCAGAGGGGGAAAGTTGCGTGTTTGCTATGCTAGGGATGTGTGGCGGACGAATGGGCTGCGTATCCGGATTCATCTCGTCGTTCTGAGCAACTTTCATGTACAAAGTTTTTCCATCCGAGCTACCGTTTATTTTATATTAATTTATAAAGATTTAATTTATTTCTAGAATTAATTTAATTAGAAACAGTAATTACGACGTCAGCGTGAGGTCAGCATGATGTCATCAGTCAACCATCTATTGACTGGGTCAACAAACGCGTGGGTCCCGTAAGGCCGCCTCAAAGTTAACTAAACAGTAGTTAGTTTTTATTAGTTGAATAATTAGTTTTAATTATTTAATTAAACAGATTAATTAAGTTAATTAATTAGATTTTATTATTCATCATTTTTTTTATCTCTCTTTTTTTTCTTAAAAAAAACAAGTTTCAGGGGGGGCCATTGTCAAGGGCCCTGTGGCCAAACGGGCGAGCTGCAATCGGGCGCCGGTTGTGGCGCCTGGGCGCGGCGAGGCGTGAAGCGGGCGAGGCTGCTGTGGTGCACGGGCGTCTTGAGGTCAGGCAGCGGCAAATGGAGATCAGCTTTGCTGCTGCTCCAGAGTCGCCGCGGGTCAAGGGTGGAGGCTAGGGCCGAGCTGCAGGGGAGGCGGGCGACCAGAGGTGGCGCAGGGGCGAGGTGGCTAAGGCCGGGCGTGGTTGCACGCGGTTGTTGCCGGGCGCGACGACGGCGCCAGTGCGGGACGTGGAGGCGCGGTGGTCGCGGGTAGAAACGGTCGGGGGCGACCGCTGCAACGAGGGGGAGCCGGGTCGGCCATTGCAGCAGGAGAGCAGCGACACAACGGCGGCCAAGGGCACCGCAACTATGCGCGGGCGAGTCGCACACGGGGACAGGGGAAGGAGGAGGGGAGGGGGGAGGCCCGGGGCCTCACCGGGGTTCGCAGGGTCAAGGCAGAGGGGCTCGGGGAGGGAGACGGGGATGATGGCGTTGACGGAGAGGGGCGACATGGCTTGTTGGAGCCGGCGAGGGAGAGGCGCGGAGGCAGCGACGAGGCCCGGCGACGGCGTGGCGGCGACGCAGGTACTCCCCAGCTCCGATTCAGCGGCGTGGGAGTAGAAGGCGAGGCGAGCGGAGGTCCAGGGCACGGTGGTGCGGCGAGTCGTGGCCAGTGGCGATGGGCGTCGAGGGCGACAGGGTCTAGCGGCGGCGTCGGTGGTTTGTCCCCATCTCGATCCAGATCGGGATCGAGAGGGGGGGGGGGGAGACGAGGGAGTAAAAGGGGAGACGAGTGGGGGAAGGGGGGGTCGTGGGCTGGGGTTAGGGTTAGCGGGGCGTGGCCTATAGGCCAAAGTGGTGTAAGGGAGTGGGCCGGCCCGTTCGATTGGCGGAGGCCACTGGGCCATTGGCCCAAATGAGGGAGGGGCTTTCTTTGTTTTTTTTTGTTAGATTAGTTTTTCTCTTTTGTAATTTCTTTTCTTTTATTTTTTTACTTTTCTGTTTTAAATCATTTTAAATTATTTAGGCATTTTATAAAAATGTGTTTACTACACCATATTTATCTATGTAATATTTAGTACAACCCGAACATTTTTATTTTAATGTTTGAAAACTTTTATTATTTACCAAACTTTGAATTTGAATTTTGAACCGGTTTCGATCTAACAATAGATTAGCAGCAGTAACCATGGTGACGTGGCACCATTAGCAGAGGTTTACTTTAGCTTGAATATCCGGACGTCACAACACCGTATGTGATTCTATCCTTTTTGTTCGAGATCGTGGTAGAATTCATGTTTCTAGTATGAGCCCTAGATGTGATATGTTCATCTACTATGCTAGTTCGCATGATTAGTTTAATCTCTGCTAGCGCTATCATGATTTATCTTCTGTTTATTCGGATTAAAACTCATAGTAATTTGCTCATATCTTACATTCTGAAGAAGTTGATCCCCACTACTATCAATTATCTCAACATGCACACTATCCACATCAGCTTCATGCCACCTCAGTTTCAGATGAGTCTAATTCTTAACATGCATGATGCCATGTCATCCTGCCATTACCAGCGTACATAACTGAACGAGGACCGCTGTCGTCCCACGCTCATCCATCGCGCACGCGCATGGTTTAATCAGCAGCCCAAGCAATTTTGTAACCGCGCCTCACGGTTGACTCCAACACGGCAGTAAGAGCATCTCCAACAGTCAGCATAAGCGCCCAGCATAAAAAACCTGTTTCTGCTACGCTTCTTCGGCATGTTTAAGCGGCCGCTGGCTCCAAAGAATCGCTATAATGCAGCATACAAGGCTTCCAAAGAAATACAGCAGCGACTCGCCGGGCATTACACATATATGATATTTTGGACAGAAAATGAGTTTGAAACATTCATCAAAATGCAATGAACATGTAAAATTTGACACAAACAAATTGATGAATAAAAGTTCATGCCCACAAGTTCAAAATCATGTTCATCCAACCAAGTTCAAATGCAAACTAAAGTTCAAGACATGAAAGACACATCAATCATCTTCCTCGTCTTCGTCCTCATCTTCCGAAGACGATTCTTCCGCCTCCGAAGATGAATCTTCCTCTCTCTCCTCATCACGCACCGCATCACGTGAAGATCCGACGGTGTTGGCAAGATCTTCAACGGCATCTTCATGGGAATGTGTGTGAGAAGGCACATCGAAGACATTCCGCCCATGGCGGCCGGAGGTGCACCCATGCCTCCCATGAGAGAAGCAAAACTCATGCCTCCCATGGCGGCCATAGCGCCGGGGGGTGCTCCAAAGCCACCCATGCCTCCCATGGAGGCCGGAGGTGCACCCATGCCTTCCATGGCGGCCGGAGGTGCACCCATGCCTCCCATGGCGCGAAGGCCACCGCCACCCATGGCGCCAAGGCCACCGCCACCCATGCCGCCGAAGCCACCGCCACCCATGCCGCCGAGGCCACCGCCACCCATGCCGCCAAGGCCACCGCCACCCATGCCGCCAAGGCCACCGCCACTCATGCGGATCATGGCTCGTTTTTGGATCAACACTTCTTCACGGGCAAGATTGACATATTCCTTTGCGCTTCATTGAGGTTGGATGTGTCCAAGAAGAACTAGTGCTTCTCCCATTCCAACAATCTAGTTCGCTCCTCATTGCTCACTTTCCTCTCCTCCAAAGCCACATTCCTCTCCTCGGCCGCCACCCTTCTCTCCTCGGCTGCCAACCTCCTCTCCTCGGCCACGGCATCTTGGTTCCTTGCCATTTTCCTCACCTCATTGGCTTGACCCTTGCCTTCACAATAGCTTCCATAGCATTTTTGAGCTCATCATCTCCTTTCCTCTTCTTCTTTTCGGTTTTGTCTTTCTTGCACCCATCCGGTCGCTTTTGGCTCCGAGTATGAAACCGAGTTGGGTGTGGGGCTTCTCTTGCCGTCATCACTTGATGCATCATCCTCCTCCTCATCATCGCTCAACTCAATTGTTCGCTTATGCTTGTTGCTCAAATGCAAATCATCCAAACCATCACGCTTCTTCCATTTCTCATCATCCTTTAACACTTCATAGCAATGAGGCAAGGTAAAGACCCTTCCTTTCTTGATCTTCCCTTCTTGGTTGTCCTTGTCTCTTCTTTGAACAAGTTTTGTGCAATGTTGTACTACAAGAAAAACAAAACAAGTTAGCACTTCAGTCACCAAAAACAAGTATGATGAACATATATGAGATGCCACTTACTCGATCATCCTCATTTGTGCCACTTGGGTTAATCTTGTCAACCGCCTTTTGACAAGCCGCCCACTTTTTACAATCCGAGTTGATTGTCGCACCATCGGGACCGAAGTGATCTCTCGGAGCGGTCAATTCCACTCACGCTAGAGCATCAAAGTGTTCTTTCATTCGCTTCAATACGCTGCCTCTACTTTGATTACCTCCAATGGATGGATCCTCGACACTTGCAAATAAGTACAGCATAGTAACTTGTCATCGTTGGTGGTGTAATTGCCCGCTCTTCCTTTCGGGCGCCGACAATGCCCTCACCCTCCTCATCCACCTCAAACTCATGGTCTTGAAATGGATGTCATTGGTTTGAGACCAATGCGAATTGTTGGACCCAACACCCATAGTTGACATGTATGCATCATCGTTGAGACTACAAAATTTTTTGAACAATGCAAATAAGCTATCTATATGTGATGATGCATTGAAAAAATAACAAGAAAAGAAAAGTTGGAAATTTTTTCACCTTGGGGGCATTTAAATCCGAACACGTGCTTGCGTGGCCCGGCTCAACGAGTGAGCTGCCGGCGCCGGTAGCCGCCGCAGCCGTCGAACGCCTGCAAGCTTCTTTCCCTCGCCTTCGTGCTGCCGGAGCCGTCCGCTGCCTTGTTCTTCTTCGCGGATGTTTTTCCCTTCTTCGGTCGCGCCGCATTGGGGACCTTTGATGGTGCGCCGGCGGCACGGGACGGCGCCGGCGCGACGCCACCCGGCGCCGTGGTCATCCGCGGTGGCAAGAAGAGGCTGCGCGCGAGGCCGACGCTCGGCGGAGCTCCGGTGGTGGCGACGCCAACGCTCCCCCCGCTAGGGTTTTCGGCGGCGGCGGCGGGCGAAGTGGCGCGCTATACAACGGGGTGAGCGGTGCGTGCGCGCCCATGGTGGTGGTGGCAGGCTGGCGCCGGGCGCTACGGGCGAGGAGGAGGAGACGAGAAAGTGCGGCGCGAGCGCTCGAATGTGCCGCGCGATGTAGCGGGCGCCCGAAATACACCGCGCGGGACAGTGTTTTCGACCGCGCGCCCTAACTTCAAGAGAAGCGCGCCGCTTTTTACGCCACGGAGCGACCCACCGCGTTGCGCGCGCGCTAAAACAGACTAATTTGCGGCGCGGCGCTAGTTTAGCGCGGCTGTTGGAGATGCTCTAACATCTAGCTTTTCCAGCCGTAAACCGTAAACCACTGATTCCTCTCGAAGGGAGCGAACACATGACGATCCATTCACCTTCATCCGTTTCCAGCCGTAAATCACGGGCTCATTAAACGACGACCCCTCACTCCCTCAAACACCAGTCTTTTCTCTGTTTATAGCAGGGCCCAGCACGGCGGAGGATGGCTGGCGAAGTGGCGATCTTCTCTGGCACGACCGCCGATCTGGCTGGCCTTCACGGCCACGGCTCATCGGTATTCTATCGGGTTGCATTCGAGTTGCTGGTATGGCGCGTCGAGCAGGCGGCCGCGGTGCCTGGTCGTCCCCTTCATCTCTGTCTCTTCTGGCCAAGATAGCTCCGGCGCCGCTGGTGAGGTTGGTTTCGCTATATTCAACCGGAATCGGACCAGTCGCTTGGAGATTGGAGTCTGGACCTGGCTTGGCCTGGGCGATGGGTTTTGCACCCAGCTTCAGACTACGGTGACAAAGAAACGGTGGTCTTCCTTCTGCCTTTTTGTATTCTGCAGGCAAGAGCAACTACAGGAGGCGAGCTGCTGTCAGCATTAATCAGCGGAGGTATTCCATGTTCATTTTCTCCACTGTAGCTGGGTGGCCTCACATGCGCTCCGATCTTAATCACAACAGCCATCGGTGAGCCATCCCTTTGGTCTTCTCCAGCTTCTTTATGACACCTATCTCCAAGGTCAGTTTAGTTTTTGATTTTTAAGTTCCGCCATATTGAAGTCAACATGCTGGCAGGTCATCCAACCTCACAGCTAGCCTGTTGTTAGCGAATGAAGCTAGATGGAACAAATCTAGAACCTCTCATGTATCAGGTTAGTTCAGATCAGATCCCCCACCTAAAAAAAGTCTGATTTTTTTTTTCAATTGAACTAATACATGCACCTGCCATTCTGAATCCCATTTAGATGATGGCTATTTTTGTTCATACAGACCTAATTTAGACTTGAGGTGGCTATTTTTCATGCACATGGGTGTCTGTTAATGGTAAATACTGTAGCATTTCATCGAAGTATGCAGAGGGAAGGCACTTGATTGCTAGATATATCTATACATGGAATTACGTTTGTCAGCTTATATATATGCTATCATGTATTTCTCTTTTTTGTTATGCTCAGATGATCATCTCAAGGCGCTTGACACATTGATTAAATATCCATATGTAGTCTCCATATTAAACGTAACATAACCAAGAGTTTACCAGCCTATGTTTTTTATTGAATATGTACATTTCTACATCTATACCCTTTTCTTCTAATTGTGAACTTATATGATTAGATAATGTATACGTTATATAATATATGTACATCTATTATTGATATTATATTTGAATTATATTTTTTGAATCCAAATTGCTTGCACTATGAATGCCGCAGCAACGCGCGGGGTATTATCTAGTACTTATTCAACAATACGTACGTCGTCAAGCTCACAACACGCACGCTCTCCATCGGCTGCCTGCCTGACGCCGTAACGCGCCCACGTACGCACAACACCCATCGAGTGCCGGTGGCGACCCAGAGAGACGTCCTACGTGCAGCCATGGAGATCAAGGCCGGACATGTATATATAGCGGTCGATCAGTCATCCGTCGTCGAGATCGAGACGCGTGCAGCGCATAAAAGACCAGTGCCGGCGTGCAGGTGCATCTACGCCCCGTCCGCCATGGAAATTAAGACGCCCATGCACGTACGCAGAGCGGGTCGGCCGGCGACGTGCACGCTGCCCCCCGTACCCTTGACCACCCTCGCTCCTACGCACGTCAAGTCCCAACCTTTTTGCGCCAGCCATTGGCAAACGATTGAGGCCTCCATCTACCAAGGAAAAGACGATGAATTCGAATGCTCCTCCGGTTCGTAGCCGTTCGTGCTCTCCATGCCGACGACCACGCCACGCACCCATCAAGATCAGGGCATGCATGAGCATGACCGCACACCTCCGCGGCCTCCGTGCATGGTGCATGGCACTTGGCCGGCGGCCGTTTAACTCCGCCGCCATACGGTACGTCGTGAAGCTCCCAACACGTACTTAGGTGCTAACTGCGCCGGGGCCAAGGATGCCGCAGACGCGCCCACGCTCTCGATCGGCTGCCTAACGCATCCAGGCGGCACTCGATTGGCCGCCACGGCGCCGACGACGACGTAGGAATACCGGCGGGCGGCAGGAGCTGCATGCACGGCGGTGAGCGACGATCGAGCCGGACGTGCAGCGGCGCCACGGGAAGGCAAGGCAGAGCGTGGACGTGGACATGTCTGTCACCATGAAATCTTTTTTTTTAAACAAATGCATCCTATCATAGCTACTCTAATCAATTAGAGAGACACTCCATGGTACATACATACATGCATGCATCCACCTTGCCTACGCCATCTGCAGTGTGCATGACTACAAACACTAGATGCTTGACTACTGTGGCCACGCGTTCATAGTACGTGCACATGCTGCATACGGATGATGTGAAAGCGAAACAGCGGTGAAACAATCGTTCAGATCCATCTTGACGTGGCCTTGTCGCGGCCATCGCATCAGCCGTGTACCAACAGGACACGAGCAGCTGCATTCTGAGGTTACAGTTGGTTCGTTGTAATGTCAGTTCTGATTGCCAAATGACCACACAGATGCACCCACCAATCTGCATGGTGACTTCTTTCAAGGGAATCCGCATGGTGATTCAGTTACTCGTGAGAGGTTAACTTTTTTTAAACCATTCATTAGGACTCCGTGGCCCAATGGATAAGGCGCTGGTCTACGAAACCAGAGATTTTGGGTTCGATCCCCAGCGCAGTCGACCTGTTGTGTGTGGAAACGTTTTTGGGTCATCATAAGAAGAAATGGTTCTTTTTAACGCTTTTGTCAACAAGTGTTCATATGAAGTATGCATTGGAGCGATAGTAACTTGCCTAGGACACTTTCAGATGGCAGCATTGATTCATCTATATTGACATTTTCATCAGGTCATTTTCCACACATATCTTCTTTTGATTTATTTTTTTCCTTTTTTTAAGGGGAAATGTCGCCGCTTTTATTTAACTAAGTGTAGCTCGGAATGTCATCCGAAATTACATCCAAAATGCAATCTGGGGAACCCCCAACCAAACCTTACACAGTTCATCTCCTACCCCTACTCTAGCTAATTTATGCGCGGCGACATTAGCAGTGCGTCTCACCCACGTCACTTTGAAGTCATTCTTCAAAGCCAGCATCTGTTTTATTTCCTGAATCCATGGCCCAGCTCCCGAATAATCGATGCCCTTCTGGTTGATCATTTGCTCCACCGGCAAACAGTCCAGCTCCAGATGGACATTCTGAACATTGATCTCCTCCGCTACCTGTAAAGCTCTTTTGCACGCCAAGATCTCTACTGCTTCTGGTTCCACAATGTGTGGAAAGAAATGGCTTACTCCAGCCAGGAAAGCCCCATTGTGGTCCCGAATTACCGCTCCACCACCCGCCTTACACCCTCCCTTGTGAACCGCACCATCAGAATTGATCTTCACCCGTCCATCTTCAGGTACTTCCCATTTTTGTGGCTGATTCATCGCTTCTTGCCTCGGCTTTGGTTGGTGCTTAGCTGGAAGGATGTCTTTGGTCTTGTGATGTCGTTGATGGTTACCTGGAAGGAGTCTGCGAATTTGCTTTTATTTATCTTGGTGATAGAAAATGTACTATTACTTCTCACGGTCTATTAAAATTGGTATTTTAGTGTGTGGTCTTCCCGTCTTTGTATCTATTTTTTGGAAGTATTGAACTATTAATCATTTAGACTATAGGCTCCATGGCATGCAAATTGAATTGAGAACCAATGCCTTCATAATATTGCATATTCACTGTTTATGAAACATTGCTTCCCCGGACCTATGGGGTCTTGTGCCATGCTTATTGGGCACATTGTGATTTTTTCTTACGTTGTAATACATGGACAATTACCTACAAATAAAGTTTGGGGAGAGGGGGGGGCAATAGTCACACATGGCACCCCGAAGTAAGAAGCTTTGAACACTCAGAGCACGCAAGTTGGGCCCACCAAATCACACCGTCCACCGCCCGATATAATACTTGTCCGACCCGTATTTACCCTTATCCTCCACCGCAACCACTCATTTGCTTTGCCTTGTCTCAATAAAAAAACTCATTCGCTTTGCCTTCTTCTTCGTCAGCCATGCATGCCCATAATCAACCATGTGCGTGTAGACTGTACTTGCGTGTGCTTGTTATGCATGCACAGGACCTACCATGCATGCGTATGCAGAACCAACGGACAACCCACAAGGCATGGCGGCAGGGCCCTCCAGCGCCCCTCCGTTCTGTTCGCTCCTCCGATTTCCTGTGATGCACAGGCTGCCGCCGTGCGTCGTGGCGGTAGACCCCGGCGTTGTTGGCTATGGTGGCTAGTGCCACGTGTTAGCTGGCGTGCTTGCCGCCACGACCAAGCTGGTCTTTTGTGTCATTTTGATCCAGAGGCGGTCCTTTATGTCAATTGCACTCGTCGGGTGGTCCTTTTGGACAAAAAAAAATCCAATGGCTTGCGCTCCACACGTCCATGCTACAATGGGCGGGACGAGGTGTTGCAAAGACATCGTACGAGGGCGGCAGGACGCCTACTGTTGCAAGCAGTGAGGCAAGATGCTGCAACCATGGTCGACACTACTGCAAGAGGGGCGTGGTGCTGGGAGTGTGGCGCATAGAGCTATAAGAGACACCAACGTTGTTGCAAAGCTCAACATCGATGTTGCAGGCTAGTTAGGGGGTGGAACAATGCCGGAAGGATCATGGTTTCCTTGTGCGAGCAGGGCGGGAGGCGGGGGAGTTGTAGGACGCAAGCGTAGGGCAAGGCGAGCTCCCTATTGTTTTCTCGGTGCTTTCGAGGAAGGAGGGACGAGTTAGGGATCGATCCAATGGCTCGTGTTCCTCGCAGCGGACTACTATCTCAGATCGGTCGGGCAAGGCGTTCCTTTTCCTTCTAGTATTATTGCAGGACCAAAAAAAAGGGAGAAAAAAAAGAAAGAGGAAAGATCCATGGACTTGGACTTCATCACTTGCATAACACAAAGTATGTCAACGTTGGTAGAACAAGAAGCCAACAATTTAGCAAACCGAGAGGCAACATTTTGCCTACACGACCACTACTTGTCACCCCAGAATCCCAACCGGACGGCCCTTCAAGCCGGATGTAATCGTACATGACCCCCATGAACACGCTGAACGCTCTCGCCTGCGTGATGCTGATGGTGTTCTCCCCTTGCACGAGCAGCCGCCCGTCGATCAGGAACTCGAAGCTCCACCACTTGCCGTGCTCGCCGTGCCGCGCGATCGCGTTGTCGTCGCCGAACTCGGGCGTCACGAACACTCCCCCGGCCGGCCCCTTCCCCGGTTCCCCGTTCACCTGCACCTTCAGCCTGGACATGTGCGCCGCCGCGAGGACGATGCGCAGCGTGTAGGTGCCGGCGGCGACCCGGGGCAGGTTGAACCGGATCCGCCGCGTCGTCGGCACGTTCTCGCCGTTGCCCGTCTTCCTGCACCGTCAAAAGTTAACGACTGTTTTGTCTCATACAAAGGAACGTGTCAGCTCAGGGTTCAGTTAGGCATCAATGGGCACCTTGTGACGTGCGCGAAGAACCAGTCCTCGGAGTGGTTGCTCACGCCGACGGTGAAGACGGGGTCGCCGGCGGGGTACAGCTCGGCATACCGCTCCCACAGCCCGTACTGCCTGTACTTGTCCCTGGCGACGAAGAGCTTGCTGAGGTACCTGGGGTTGGGATCTGGGACGAAGAACTCGGCGGCGCTCCGGTCTGGCACGCCGATCTCCCACAGCGTCGGCCCCGATCGCGGCGGCTCGAACACGAGGTCCCCGAGGGCAAAGGCGCCGCCGGGCACCACCGTTATGGGATCCGTGTGCATGTAGTCGCCGAGGACCCCGGGGACCCAGGCGTAGAGGTTGTACTCCCCTGCCCGGACGTTGCCAATGGCGAAGCTGCCGTCGGTCAACGACGCCCTCGTCCAAAACTGGTAGCCCTGAAGCATATGGCAAGTTGGCAGCCATGCATGACAATCAGGTCCAAAATGTCTCGTGGAATTTCGCTGGAATATGTGCGTGCCGACGTACCTTGCTCTCCGTCGCCCAGGAGCCGGGCGGCCCCGGAGCAGCGAGGCCGACGTAGGCCAGCCGGGCGGGCACGTCCTCGCCGCCGCTCATGTACCTGTCTCTGACCAGCAGCCTTCCGGTGACCGAGCCCCTCTCGCCTGCCCTGTGGAAGTCCGGCGACTCCGGGAAGCTGTACGGCCACTTGCTCGCCTCGACCTCCGCCTGCGCCTTGGCGTCCTCCCACAGCGCCTGGAAGCCTCCCCGCTCTGGGTTCGAGTTGAGGTAGATGAACACCGGCCCCATGACCTTCTTCCAGTGCTCGCCGGCCTCGATCTTCGCCGTCATGTCGTTCCCGATGTAATGAGTCCCCATGAACATCTGCATTCCACAGCAAACAGTTTGGTTTGGCTCTTCCCGGGACACAAGAGAGAAAGATCGAACACTCACGGTCAAGGAGGTGGGGCCGATGTGGGAGGTGAGCTCGCGCTTGAGGGGGCCGCCGCTCTTGAACTCGTTGCTGGGGGCGACCACCCAGAACCCCACCGGCACCCGGTGGCCGCCGCCGGCGATCCAGCCGTGGACACGGTTGTCCTTGTTGTCCATCGAGTACTGGTACTTGTCGTCCACCTCCCCCGCGAACTGCGGCTCCGACGGGTGCACGAGCAGCACGGCCTCCTTGTACGCGAGCGGCACGGCCCGGGGCGCGTTCCGGTCCGCCGCCCCTGGCATGTACCTCTGGATCCCGTCCGAGACGGCCATGTAGTTGAACGTCGTGGGGTCGAGCTTGAAGACGAGCCGGGCCTCCGAGACGTCGACGGCCGGCCAGCCGCCGGCGTGCTCGAAGATGGCGTAGCAGTAGAACCCGGAGCCGCCTCTCAGCATCACCAGCCTGATCATGATTCATGCATGATGGACATCAAGATCGACTTCGAGATCATGTCGTCCATGGACTAGGATGATGGAGTGGTGCGCGCACCTCTTGTCGACGTTGAGCGGGACGCTGTTGAGGCGTGATGGGTCGTAGGTTCTCATGAAGGAGAGCTCCACTTGCTCTTCGCTGGCAGATACCACCCTGAACTCTGTACCGTCCAACCTGGAAGCGCAAATTCAAATACTCACTCTGTTCCATTAAGCAAGGTGTACATTTTTATCTCAGGAAAAAAAGCAAGTGTAAAATTTGCCTGCAAAGTTACTAGCAGTGGGGAACTGAAGATATGTACATGTCGTTCATGCCCGTGCGATAACCCGATCCTGGAAAGTTCCAAACTACATCCCAGTACCTGCAATTTTCAGATACAAAATCATGATTCAAATTTGCTTTGAACTAACGGTAGCGCTAAAACTCAGTCGACTGAGTTTTATTGAAGTCTCAGTCGACCAGCCTAGCCATTAGATTTTGTTTCGCTACTTTAAGACGTGTGCACCGATGGTGTTTTGTGAACAGCCAACGTAGTATGGCGTTTTGATTGGGCTGATTTCTTTTGTCTTTGTTTCTTCTGTCGGGGTGAGGCTTGCTTGCGTGGTGGGCTGCCCAGGGGTTGGAGCCTTTTTCATTGTCAGTCGGTTTTTCTTTTCATTTGTTTGTTGGTCTGCCATTTCTTTCTGTCTGTTTTTCATTTTTTATTTACTCCTTTTGTACTATATGTTTGATTTCCCCTTTTTTTCCTTCATGTGTTTTGTGCTCTTCCCCGTTTATTTATTTAGTTATATTTTGTTTTCTCTTTTATTTTTTTCATTTTATCCTTTTTGATAATTTGTTCCTGTTTTTATTTTTTATTTTTTTGTTATTCTTTATATTTCTATTGCACTAGCTTTCATTGTATGCTTTTCGCACGGTCCTTTTCATTGTATGTAACATGAGCTGTGTGAGTGTCTATAACGCACCGTGTCACAATGCGTTTGTAAATACAAGGAGTACAACACCGCTGTAACTTGAGGAGGGTGGGGGGAGGGATGTTTGTCTAGTTGCATGTCCATCACTAGAGCTGCAATTGCACCTACGACAACGTGTCTGCAATTGCAAGGGGTACGACGTGACTGCAACTGGAGGGGATGGATGTTGACCAATTGCATGTTCACCACTAGAGTTGCAACGACATGTTCTGCAACCCCCTTGCAATCGCAAGGATACACTACGATTGCAACTGGAGGGGGAGGGTCGATTCGGTGCATGGTCACGACAAGAGTTGCAACTGCACGTGTCGCAACCCGCCTGCAACTGTAGGGGGGATGTTGACCAGTTGCATGTCCACCACTAGAATTGCAACTGCACGCATCACAACCCGCCCAAGAATCGCAAGGGTTAAAAGCGCATCGCAAATGGAGGTGGGGATGTCGGCCAGTTGCATGTCCCCCACCAGAGTTGCAACCGCACATGTCGCAACCCACTTGCCGCTGCAATGCGTAGAACATGACTGCAACTAGGGGGAGAGAGGCCAGTTGCATGTCCACCACTAGAGTTGCAACTACACATGTCGCAACCCAGTTGCACCTGCAAGGGATACAACGCGACTGCAACTGGAGGGTGAGGGGTCCAGTTGAATTCCACCACTAGAGTTACAACTGCATGTGTCGCAACCCACCTGCAACTGCAAGGGGTACAACGTGACTGCAACTGGTGGGTGAGGGGGCCAGCTGCATGTCCGCCACTAGAGTTTGCAACTGCAAGTGTGGCAACCCTCCTGCAGCTGCAAGGGTACAATTGAAGGGGGAGGAATTGCATGTCCATCACTAGAGTTGCAACTACAGGTGTCGCAACCTACCATCAACAACAAGGGGTACAACACGAATGAAACTGGTGTAGGTATGAACTTTTTATTTGTTGATTCTCATTTTATATTAACAATACAAAAAAAATGTAAAAATAAATAATATCAAAATAATGAAGAAAGCAGGAACATGGACCGGAAGTGAAGGTTGTAGAATTGATCTGCCCAAAAAACCAACGAGCTGCTTTTGCTAGCCCACGAGCGACGAACTTGTAGCAAGAAGAAAAACCAACTACCCGATCCAGCCCAACATGAAGAAGCCACAACCTAGCGAAAGCAGAGGCATACATGGTCAGCTCATCACGGCCAAATGCATGCCACGTCAGCCGACTGAGACTTCGTAGACAAACCCTTGAACTAAAACCACGTCAGTTATTTTCGAAAGGAGTGAGTACGAATTATATATCAGCGCCGCTTTCCTAGGACGGCATAGTGTATACCCTAGCCGCGAAGGCATCCTCCGAGGACCTGTGGTAGACCAGACGACAACATCGGTCGGATCTCCACTATATGGAGCTTCAAGAGATGTCTACTATATATTTTGACATATCTAAAATGAAATTACCACACCAACAAGAAGTGTTCACGAATATAAAAAATATTCACAAGTTATCAAGAAAAAGTTGACAATTTTAAAAATACTCATGAATTTTTTAAAATGGTCAGTGTAATAAAATTTTGGTGAATTTTAAAAATATGTGTGAATGTAAGCCATAAGGTTTTTAAAAATTACAAGTTTTAAAAAATAATTAAAAAGTGTTAGAGAATATTAAAAATATTTGCGGATTTATATAAAATCCATGCATTTTAAAAGGTTTTCATTAATTTCACAAAAAAGTTGGGGATATTTTAAAAAAATGTTCAACAAATTTTAAAAACTGTTCCACTAATTTTAAAAAAATGTTTGTGGATACTTAGAAAGATGTTAACGTATTTAATAAAATAATAAATAAAGAAAGAAGAAACATTAAAAATCCCAATAAAGATCGGTAGGACCAGCAGGCCCTCTGTGCCCCGAAGCCCCCAAGACCCAAGTTGAGTCAGCCCTCTGCTATTTGAACAGTCTGTCAACTATCCTTCACTACCCCCTCAAAAAAAATTATCCTTCACCATAAGCGAAGAATATGATTTTCGGTGAATAATGGTATTGACAGAGTCAAGGATGAGTATACGTATCCCTTCTCGTAGTCAGCATTGTCCCAGTAGTAAATCAAACCCGGATATTCATAGATACTCCTCATCTCATAATATAAGAGTGTTTTAACACTAAACGGAAGGATCAGAACATACCCGCCTGATATCTCATCGTTGTTGAAATAGAGGAGGTTAGTGTCGTCGACATAACGGAGGCCGATGATCTGACCCTGCGTCTTGGACACCGCCACCTGCACCATGCCGTTCTCCACCACTACCTGTTGTATCAAGCAAACCATAATATTATGTCACATTATCTGCATACGAAAAAATTATACGGGCACCACATTTCCGATGACCGCAAATAACTGTGCTAAATAACCTAAATTCACACATCTGGTTTTTGATGTTTGCTGGGAAACCAGTATGCAATTTTTTATTATATTTGGAAATTACCTTATAGACATACTATAAAGTAAGATCAATATTTTTTGGCAGTAAGTCGCAAGCAAGAAGGAGAAACAGTTAAGAAAACCAACCAGCAGGTAGCACGCGCACCTGGTGCTGATTCTCATGCAGCGTAACGCCGGCGCCGAGGGTCCCTAGCGCCGCCGCAATGACAGAGAGCAGGGACGCCATGACCGCCCACGTCGACATCGCCGTGCATGCGTCGCTGCCGGAGCGAAAGAACGAGGTCGACCTCTTTGCTGCAATGAAGCTTGTCGTGGACGGATCCTTGATGCATATATAAGATCATCTCTAATTCCCTAACGTAGGAGAAAAGCGATTCGAAGCTCTCTTGGAGCCGGTGGAATTACCCCGAGCAGATTCTATGCGTCGGAACGAAGAATCGAACTTAGCAGCTTGCTTCGGTTCCAATGACTTTGCGCCGACACGCAACCAAGCGGGAGATGGAGACGATTATTTTGACCGTGCAAAAACATTGGCATAATGTATGGGGGAAATGGATGCTTGCACCAAAGGATTTTCACAGTATAGGAATGTTCGTTCAAGTTTTGATGGAAAAACTAGATTTGAATTATAAACTCATAAAATAGTTAATTCTTTGGAAGTCCCTGCGCATCGATATCCCTCTCCTTTTGGCATCTCCAACGCTGATACGCAAATTTGCTTCGGCATCTGTCCGCCAACATGGGGTGACCAGTCCGCGGACACAGATGCTGGAGGCTGTCATCCAATGTTGCACGCATACATTTCAAAAACTATTGGAACTAACCGGATGAAATTCGTGTAAACACGGTGGATTTCATATAAACCGGGCGACATTCATGGAAACACGGCGGATTTTCATCACATTTCGAATATTAGAATAAAAAAAAACATATCCTACGGTTGCGTCTAGCATCCGAGCCCTTGTTGTTCCCTTCCTCGGACCGCGTCTCCCATCTGCCGTCTCCATGAGCCCCGGCGATACGACCGATGAAGTGAAGGGGCGGTCTCCGACAAGGAAGAGTGGAACATGGGACACAAGGCCCTGCTGCCTCCCATGCCCTACTCATTCTCGGAGGAGTCCACGCCTTGTCCGTCGCCAGTGGACGTGAGGTCCATAATGAAAATGGAGGCGCCAACGCTCGCCGTTGATTTGGCCCTCTGCCAGCCGGTGTTGCTCGAGGAGGAACAGGATGTACCGTTCGTCCTCCTGCGCCTGCTGGAACACTGACATAGGCGCCGACGCGGGCTACTCCTCCACCATGGCGGCATTGAAGTGCGTATGTGCCTTCTCCATGGTGAGCATGCATAGGCATGGCCTCCGGTGCGCTGTCGTCGGAGCCCGTCTCCATCATGGGGTCGTCCTCGTCATCGGAAACCTCGGGCGAGCTGGCCGGCCTTAGTCCGCCTGGCGCAGCAGCTCTCCTAGGCAGCCGCAAGAACGGCCACCTCGTGCTTCATCTCCATGGAAAAGCTCCCCCACAGAGCGTTGCCACCTGCAGTCATAGCAGATGTGGTGCAAGGAAGGAGGATATGGAGCGGCTTGTGTTGTGGCGTGGAGTTAGCCGGGTGTGGCCGCCTTTAAGTAGCAGATTCCGATGGGGCCAGACGTATGAGTGCATCAATGCGCGGTGCTGGAGTTAGTTTCTCGGCCGGCGAGCCTGCTTAATGATGGCATACAGACAGAAAAGGCAATGAACGGGTGTGGTAGATATCCGTCCCGCATCGTCCCATCTAGTAACACATCTTCGGCACTGAACATGAGCGGACATCGGAACGCGTCGCTGGCAGCGCCCTGGGCCGACGCGCCGCTTCAATGGTGGAGCCAGTGAGAGGTCACTTCCGCTCTGGGCCAGCGTCAATACGAAGCAACCGCTCTACAGCAACATGAATGCGGGTAGCTGGCATCTGGTTGGAATGCGCGCAGGCAAGGAGGGGAGGGTTTTGGGGGACGTGGATCCTCTGACCTTGTAATCCCCGCCATACCCTGCCTTGAGTCACTGACAGGTGGGCCCCATGCTCTATGGGACCCATGTGTCAGTGACTCAAAGGTAGGCTAGGCCACGACAGGGGATCCTCGTCCGGGTTCTGGGTGGCCAGACTGGTTAGAAGCGGGCGTGGGTGTTGTCTGACGGACGCCCCCAGAGCCCTTTAGTTTGTCTCGGGTTTGCAGGAGAAAGTGTGTTTGGACCGCCCTGTAGACCGATGCAGGACTGCATTCGATGACACAATACATCTGGACCGTGCGGTCCGAACAATTGCAGGCGATTCAAGGGTCAACTTAGGAGATGCCCTTACTTTATTATCAAGTAACACATACTTTTGGAATCTACCATTGTTTTGTCCTTTCTATCTCTTGTACAAATGCTTGTTCTCGATAATTCTTGTGCTTTTTAAACATAGTACAGACACAAGCACTCATACATATTCACATACACTCACCCCAACGAAGGGCCAGGCAAGTTACTATCGGTCCAATGCATACTCCCCGTACCCCCGCGTCGCCCCCACTCGGGCGACTCAGGCGGGGTCGCAACCCTAGCCGTCGGGGGCTCCCTGTCCTTCCATCCCTCCTTCGCCACCCGCCGAAGGATGCCGCCGGCCTAGCCCGGGGGCTGTCGGCGGTGGCGGGGCCCTTCCCTCTCTCCTGCGCCATGGGGGCGGTCGGAGCCCCTTCGCGTGTGGTGGCACATCCGATCTGGCCCTGGCGGTGTGGCGGGCATGCCTTGACCGGTGGCGGCGCGACGACCGCCTCGGCCTAGGGCGGCGATGGTGGCAGGTGCGGCGGCCGAACCTGCTTCGGGCAGTGGCCTTGGCTGCGTTCGGCGGCGGCAGTTGGGTCTGCGGCGACGGACAATCAGCCTCAGATCGGCGGTGGTGGCATGGAGAGCCTGGTGGTTGGGTCGGCGCCATGCGTGGTTTGCCCTCCGGACAGATCTGGTCTGGCCGGTGCGGCCTGCTCGATGCGTGATGATAACCCACAAGTGTAGGGGATAATTGTAGCCTCTTTCGATAAGTAAGAGTGTCGAACCCAACAAGGAGCTAAAGGTAGAACAAATATTCTCTCAAGCCCTATCTGCCACTGCCACTAAAGGTAGAACAAATATTCGCACGCTTAGTGTTCGCTTTACCTAGAACAAGTATGAAACTAGAAGTACTTTGTAGGTGTGATTGGATAGGTTTGCAAGATAATAAAGATCACGTAAATATAAACTAGGGGCTGTTTAGATAAAGAAGCAATAAAGTAAATATAGCGAGTGTGGAAAAGTGGTGGTAGGAGTTGTGAAATTGTCCCTAAGCAATTGACTACGTTACTAGACCGGTAATCACTATTGTAATTCTATTTGAGAGAGAGGCATAAGCTAACATACTTTCTCTTCTTGGATCATATGCACTTATGATTGGAACTCTAGCAAGCATCCGCAACTACTAAAGATCATTAAGGTAAAACCCAACCATAGCATTAAAGTATCAAGTCCCCTTTATCCCATACGCAAAAAAACCTACTTACTCAGGTCTGTGCTTCTGTCACTCACGCCACCCACCATAAGCAAATCATGAACATATTGCAAACCCTACAGCGGGAATCCCTCACGCTTGCGCGACACGGAGAGCACCATAGAACAGCACCAATAATAAAACATGCAACTCAAACCAATCATAGCAATTCATCAATCACCGATAGGACAACGAAAATCTACTCACACATCATAGGATGGCAACACATCATTGGATAATAATATGAAGCATAAAGCACCATGTCCAAGTAGAGGGTACAGCGGGTTGCGGGAGCGTGACCGCTGAATATAGATGGGGGAAGGTGATGGAGATGTTGGTGAAGATGGCGGAGGTGTTGGTGAAGATCGCGGTGATGATGATGGCCCCCGGCAACGCTCTGGCGCCACCGGAAGCAAGGGGGAGAGAGCCCCCCTTCTTCTTCTTCCTTGACCGTCTCCCTAGATGGGAGAAAGGTTTCCCCTCTGGTCCTTGGCTCCCATGGCGTGGGAGGGGCGAGAGCCCCTCCGAGATTGGATCTATCTCTGCTTTCTCTGCTTACGCGTTCTCTGATTATGCCCCTTCACTGTTTCTTTTATATCCGGAGATCCGTAACTCCGATTGGGGTGAATCTTTCGCCCAGATTTTTCTCATAAAATTAGCTTTCTTGCGGCAAAAGAAGAGCGTCAACCGCCTTACGGGTGGCCCAGGAGAGTGCCAGGCGCGCCTAGGGGGGAGGGCACGCCCCCTATCTCCTGGCCCCCTCGGGCACCGTCTCGCATTGATTTTACGTCCCAAAAATCACAAATATTCCAAAATAATTCTTCGTCCGTTTTTATCCCGTTTGGACTCCGTTTGATATTGGGTTTCTGCGAAACATAAAACATGCAACAAACAGAACTCGCAATCGGATCAATATGTTAGTCCCAAAAATAGTATAAAAAGTTGCCAAAAGTATATGGAAGTTGAATAATATTGGCATGGAACAATCAAAAATTCTAGATACGACGGAGACGTATCAGCATCCCCAAGCTTAATTCCTGCCCGTCCTCGAGTAGGTAAATGATAAAAAAGATAATTTTTGATGTGGAATGCTACCTAGCATAATCGTGATCATATGTCTAATCATGGCATGAATATTAAGATACGAGTGATTCAAAGCAATAATATATCATTTGACATAAAAACAATAATACTTCGAGCGTACCAATAAAGCAATCATGTCTTTTCAAAACAACATGGCCAAAGATAGCTTATCCCTACAAAATCATATAGTATGGCTGTTGCTCTATCTTCATCACACAAAGTATTTAATCATGCACAACCCCGATGACAAGCCAAGCAATTGTTTCATACTTTAATAATCTCAAACTTTTTCAACTTTCACGCAATACATGAGCGTGAGCCATGGATATAGCACTATGGGTGGAATAGAATATAATGGTGGAGGTTGTGTGGAGAAGACAAACCGGGTGAAAGTCTCACATCGACGCGGCTAATCAACGGGCTATGGAGATGCCCATCAATTGATGTCAATGCGAGGAGTAGGGATTGCCATGCAACGGATGCACTGTATGAAAGCTCAATCTGAAAACTAAGTGGGTGTGCATCCAACTTGCTTGCTCATGAAGACCTCGGGCGTTTGAGGAAGCCCATCATCGGAATATACAAGCCAAGTTCTATAATGAAAATTCTCACTAGTATATGAAAGTGAATGCATTGGATACTCTCTCTATGAAGAACATGGTGCTACTTTGAAGCACAAGTGTGGTAAAAGGATAGTAGCATTGCCCCTTCTCTCTTTTTCTCTCATTTTTTTATTTTCTCTTTTTTTGAACATGCTTCTTTGGCCTCCCATTTTTTATTTAGGCTTCTTTGGCCTATCTCTTTTTTTTCATTAAGTCCGGAGTCTCATCGCGACTTGTGGGGGAATCATAGTCTCCATCATCCTTTCCTCACTGGGGCAATGCTCTAATAATGATGATCAGCACACTTTTATTTACTTACAACTCAATATTACAACTCGAAATATAGAACAAAGATATGACTCTATATGAATGTCTCAAGCGGTGTAACGGGATGTGCAATGATCTAGCATAGCAATGACATCAAAAACGGACAAGCCATGAAAACATCATGCTAGCTATCTTACGATCATACAAAGCAATATGACAATGAATGCTCAAGTCATGTATATGATGATGATGATGAAAGTTGCATGGCAATATATCTCGGAATGGCTATGGAAATGCCATGATAGGTAGGTATGGTGGCTTTTTTGAGGAAGATATAAGGAGGCTTATGTGTGATAGAGTGTATCGTATCACGGGGTTTGGATGCACCGAAGTTTGCACCAACTCTCGAGGTGAGAAAGGGCAATGCACGCATCAAGAGGCTAGCAATGATGGAAGGGTGAGAGTGCGTGTAATCCATGAACTCAACATTAGTCATAAAGAACTCATATACTTATTGCAAAAATCTACAAGCCATTGAAAACAAAGTACTACGCGCATGCTCCTAGGAGGATAGATTGGTAGGAAAATACCATCGCTCGTCCCCGACCGCCACTTATAAGGAAGACAATCAATAAATAAAATTGTGCTCCAACTTCATCACAAAGTGGTTCACCATACGTGCATGCTACGGGAATAACAAACCTCAACACAAGTATTTCTACTAATCCACAGTCGCCCACTAGCATGACTCTAATATCACCACCTTTATATCGCAAAACTATTGCAAGGAATCAAACATATCATATTCAGCGATCTACAAGTTTATGTAGGATTTTATGACTAACCATGTGAATGACCAATTCCTGTCATCTCTCTAAATAGATATAAGTGAAGCAAGAGAGTTTAATTCTTTCTACAAAAGATATGCCCACACTCTAATAAATATAAATGAAGCAAAAGAGCATTCTACACATGGCGGTTTTCTATGTGAAGAGAAACAGTAATCCAAACTTCAAATGATATAAGCGAAGCACATGAAGCATTCTACAAAGCCATACTCAAAAGATTTAAGTGAAGTGCAATGAGCATTCTATAAATCAACCAAGGACTATCTCATACCAGCATGGTGCATAAAAGAAAAGTGAAAACTAAATGCAAAAGACGCCCAAGACTTGCACATATCGCATGAACGTAAACGAATCCGAAAACATACCGACACTTGTTGAAGAAAGAGGTGATGCCTTCCGGGGCATCCCCAAGCTTAGACGCTTGAGTATCCTTGAATATTTACTTGGGGTGCCTCGGGCATCCCCAAGCTTGAGCTCTTGCCTCTCTTTCTTTTCCTCATATCGAGACATCCTCGATTAGACACTTCATCCACACAAAACTTCAACAGAAAACTCGGTAAGATCCGTTAGTATAATAAAGCAAATCACTACTCTAAGTACTGTTGCAAACCAATTCATATTTTGCTTTTGCATTGTGTATACTGTAATATAACTTTTGCATGGCTTAATCCACTGATATAAATTGATAGATTCATCAAAACAAACAAACTATGCATCAAAAACAGAATCTGTCAAAAACAGAACAGTCTGTAGCAATATGAGCATTCACCATACTTATGGTACCCCAAAAATTCTACCAAAATTAGGAAAAATAAACAATTTGTATAGAAAGACAGTTCAAAAATAATCAGAACCAATTGACGTTCCAGTTAAAAATGTAAAATAGCGCACTACAGCCAAAGTTTCTGTCCTGCACCGTACAAACCAACAAGCATTGTAAACATCCTAAAGGCAAACCTTGGTACATTATTTTTATAATACAATGGAATTGTACAAGGGGATAATTATTTTTGATGAAAAGTTTCTGTAATCAAGATTCACAAAGTTACCGTGAGCAAGCATGAACAAAGTTCAAGGCTAGCTCCCACTTCAACAATGCTTGTCTTTCTCACTTTCACTTTCCTTTTTGAAAAGTTTTTAGGTTCCCCTCTTTTTTTAGACTATATAAAAGCACACAACAGAAATAAATGACTCTCTAAAACTTCTGGGTTGTCTCCCTGGCAGCGCTTTCTTTAAAGCCATTAAGCTAGGCACAAAGTGCTCAAGTAATAGATGCACCCAGATCCCAAGGTATATCAAAGCCAATTTTAACTAACAATGATTTGTAATTTAGTAGTGAGCACAAAGTAACATATATCAAGCAACAACGAAGTCTAACTCTCTTCCTATGCATCGGCATGTCATAAGAGAATGATTCATGCACACCAAGTAAAGGCCAATGCATAGTATAAGCAGTTTCTTGCAATTTTATCATAATGGAAACATAGAGAGGTGGAGATATAGTTCCTCTCTCGTAATAATTGCAAGTAGGAGCAGCAAGCACATGCATGTTATATCTATCAAAATCATCATGTGCAACGGTAAAAGGCAACCCATAAATATAATCCTTACTAAGCGCAAACTTCTTCGGTATAGTGTAGTCGGGAGAATTCAAAAAGATAATAGGACTATCATACGTGGGTGCAATAGCAACAATTTCATGTTTAACATAAGGAACTATAGCAAGTTCATCTCCATAAGCATAATTCATATTGGCATCTTGGCCACAAGCATAGCAAGCATCATCAAAAAGGGATATTTCAAACAAATTCAAGGGATCATAGCAATCATCATAGCAATCATCCTTGGTAAGCACGAAGGGGAATTAAACAAAGTATGATTTGAAGAGTTACTCTCATTAGAAGGTGGGCACGGGTGATCAATCCGCTCTTCCTCCTTTTGTTCTTCGCTCTCCTCATCATCTTTTTCATTCAATGAGCTCATAGTTTCATCAATTTCTTCTTCCATAGCTTACTGCAAAATATTAGTCTCTTCTTGGACAGCGGAGACTTTCTCAATAAATGCATTAATATTGTAATTGTATTCATAATTTTTATAGCAATATCTAAGTATAGCAAGATTTTCTGGTCTATAAACTGAATCATCAAAATCGTCAAACGCTTTAAAAATAGATTCAATCTCATAAGCACCCATAAAAGCAACAAATTCTTCTATTTGTTCCACATCATAGTGATCATATACACCATTAGCATAAGAAGCTAAGGTTTTATTATCATTGAATTTGCATGAAAAGGGAAGGTGTGGAGCCTTCATCCTAGAGCAACAAGTATAATCATGTATCAAGCATAGTTGACGAGCATACTAACGCAACATAGAAATTTGATCCCATAATAGTTTCCCTTTTTGTGTCAAGCGATAATCCCTAAAGTATTCACGTTGATCCAACGTGTCTCCCATAACAAAGTTGAATGGGGTTTTCTCAGGATTATTGAAGTAGTACATAATTTCTTTCACATAACGAGCATCGAGGGTTTTAGGAGGTTCCCCATCTCCATGAGTAGCATCTACACCTAATGTTTTTGGTATTTCGTGTTCCATATCCATAGCTAAAGATAGAAACCAACTAGGAACAGCAAATAAAAATTACTTCGTGATGAAGCAAACAAGCACACACGAGAATATTCACCCCACGCTTATGACTTCGCAACGCGCGCCGTAAAAAGGTCTTGATAACCCACAAGTGTAGGGGATAATTGTAGCCTCTTCGATAAGTAAGAGTGTTGAACCCAACGAGGAGCTAAAGGTAGAACAAATATTCTCTCAAGCCCTATCTCTGCCATCGACATTTAATTTCACGCACGCTTAGTGTTCGCTTTACCTAAAACAAGTATGAAACTAGAAGTACTTTATAGGTGTGATTTGATAGGTTTGCAAGATAATAAAGAGCACGTAAATATAAACTAGGGGCTGTTTAGATGAAGAAGCAATAAAGTAAATATAGCGAGTGTGGAAAAGTGGTGGTAGGAGTTGTGAAATTGTCCCTAAGCAATTGACTACGTTACTAGACCGGTAATCACTATTGCAATTCTATTTGAGGGAGAGGCATAAGCTAACATACTTTCTCTTCTTGGATCATATGCACTTATGATTGGAACTCTAGCAAGCATCCGCAACTACTAAAGATCATTAAGGTAAAACCCAACCATAGCATTAAAGTATCAGGTCCCCTTTATCCCATAATGCAAACAACCTACTTACTCGGGTCTATGCTTCACACTCACGCCACCCACCATAAGCAAATCATGAACATATTGCAAACCCTACAGCGGAATCCCTCACGCTATGCCGACATGGAGAGCACCATAGGACAGCACCAATAATAAAACATGCAACTCAAACCAATCATAGCAATTCATCAATCACCGATAGGACAATGAAAATCTACTCGCATAACATAGGATGGCAACACATCATTGGATAATAATATGAAGCATAAAGAACCATGTTCAAGTAGAGGGTACAGCGGGTTGCGGAGAGTGGACCGCTGAATATAGATGGGGAAGGTGATGGAGATGTTGGTGAAGATGGCAGAGGTGTTGGTGAAGATCACGGTGATGATGATGGCCCCGGCAGCAGCTCCGCGCCACTGTAAGCAAGGGGAGAGAGCCCCCTTCTTCTTCTTCTTCCTTGACCTTCTCCCTAGATGGGAGAAGGGTTTCCCCTCTGGTCCTTGGCTCCCATGGTGTGGGAGGGGCGAGAGCCCCTCCGAGATTGGATCTATCTCTCTGTCTCTCTCTGTTTCTGCGTTCTCTGATTATGCCCCTTCACTGTTTCTTTTATATCCGGAGATCCATAACTCCGATTGGGGTGAATACTTCGCCCAGATTTTTCTCATAAAATTAGCTTTCTTGCGGCAAAAGAAGAGCGTCAATCGCCTTTACGGTGGCCCAGAAGAGTGCCAGCGCCCTGTGGGAGGGCGCGCTTCTATCTCTTGGCCCCTCGGCACCGCCTCGCTGATTTTACTTCCCAAAATCATAAATATTCCAAAATAATTCTCCATCCGCTTTTTATCCCGCTTTGGACTCCGTTTGATATTGGGTTTCGCGAAACATAAGACATGCAACAAACAGGAAGGCAATCGGGCAATCGGATCAATATGTTAGTCCCAAAAATAGTATAAAAAGTTGCCAAAAGTATATATGAAAGTTGAATAATATTGGCATGGAACAATAAAAAATTATAGATACGACGGAGATGTATCACGTGGCGGCTCGGATCGGCGGCGTCTCGTGCACACGATGCTTGATGGAGGTTTTTCGAGCGGATCCGGGTGAAAACCATGTTCTCGTCTTGATGCCAAGACCAGCGATGGTGGCACTCATTTGTGTCATCACCTTCCTGAAGGCATCGCCATGGCGAATCTCCAGACCTCTATCCGCTACCTCCGACGGAAACCCTAGATCAGTAGATCGGATGACGGCGGCGCATTGGTGTCGTTTCCTCATTGGGGGCGTCATTCTTGGAGGCGTACACAGGATCGAGGGACCAGTGGGCGGCTTCTTGAAGGAAATATGCCCTAGAGGCAATAATAAAGTTATTATTTATTTCCTTAATTCATGATAAATGTTTATTATTCATGCTAGAATTGTATTAACCGGAAACTTAGTACATGTGTGAATACATAGACAAAACTTATAGTCCCTAGTACGCCTCTACTTGACTAGCTCGTTAATCAAAGATGGTTATGTTTCCTAACCATAGACATGTGTTGTCATTTGATGAACGGGATCACATCGTTTGGAGAATGATGTGATGGACATGACCCATCCGTTAGCTTAGCATTATGATTGTGTCAGTTTCATTGCTACTGCTTTCTTCATGACTTATACAAGTTCCTCAGATATGAGATTATGCAACTCCCGAATACCGAAGGAACACTTTGTGTGCTACCAAACATCACAACATAAATGGGTGATTATAAAGGTGATCTACAGGTGTCTCCGAAGGTGTTTGTTGGGTTGGCATAGATCGAGATTAGGATTTGTCACTCCGTTTTTCGGAGAGGTATCTCTGGGCCCTCTCGGTAATACTCATCACTATAAGCCTTGCAAGCATTGTGACTAATAAGTTAGTTGCAGGATGAAGTATGATAACCCACAAGTATAGGGGATCGCAACAGTTTTCGAGGGTAGAGTATTCAACCCAAATTTATTGATTCAACACAAGGGGAGGCAAAGAATATTCTCAAGTATTGGCAGTTGAGTTGTCAATTCAATCACACCTGGATAACTTAATATCTGCAGCAAAGTATTTAGTAGCAAAGTGATATGGAAGTAACGGTAACAGTAGCAAAAGTAACAGTAGCAGTTTTGTAGTAATTGTAACAGTGGCAACGGTAAAGTAATTAAGCAAAGATCAATATGTGAAAAGCTCGTAAGCATTGGATCAGTGATGGATAATTATGTCGGATGCGATTCCTCATGCAATAGTTATAACATAGGGTGACATGTAACTAGCTCCAGCTCATCAATGTAATGTAGGCATGTATTCCAAATATAGTCATACGTGCTTATGGAAAAGAACTTGCATGCCATCTTTTGTCCTACCCTCCCGTGGCAGCGGGTCCTATTGGAAACTAAGGGATATTAAGGCCTCCTTTTAATAGAGTACGGACCAAAGCATTAACACTTAGTGAATACATGAACTCCTCAAACTACGTATATCACCGGAGTGGTCCCATTATTGTCACTTTGGGGTTGCAGGATCATAACACATAGTAGGTGACTATAGACTTGCAATATAGGATCAAGAACTCACATATATTCATGAAAACATAATAGGTTCAGATCTGAAATCATGGCACTCGGGCCCTAGTGACAAGCATTAATCATAGCAAAGTCATAGCAACATCAATCTCAGAACATAGTGGATATTAGGGATCAAACCCTAACAAAACTATCTCGATTACATGGTAAATCTCATCCAACCCATCACCGTCCAACAAGCCTATGATGGAATTACTCACGCACGGCAGTGAGCATCATGAAATTGGTGATGGAGGATGGTTGATGATGACGACGGCGGTGGATTCCCCTCTTCGGAGCCCCGAACGGACTCCAGATCAGCCCTCCCAAGAGAGATTAGGGCTTGGCGGCGGCTCCGTATCGTAAAACGTGATGAATCCTTCTCTCCGATTTTTTTCTCCTCGAACGTGAATATATGGAGTTGGAGTTGAGGTCGGTGGAGCTCCAGGGGCCCACGAGGCAGGGGGCACGCCCAGCGGGTAGGGCGCCCCCCCACCCTCGTGCCCAGGGTGTGGGCCCCCTGGCCTTGATTCTTTCGCCAATATTTTTTATTATTGATTTTCAGGACATTCCGAGAACTTTTATTTCTGCACAAAAATAACACCATGGCAATTCTGCTGAAAACAACGCCGAATAAGGTTAGTTCCATTCAAATCATGCAAGTTAGAGTCCAAAACAAGGGCAAAAGTGTTTGGAAAAGTCGATACGATGGAGACGTATCAACTCCCCCAAGCTTAAACCTTTGCTTGTCCTCAAGCAATTCAGTTGACAAACTGAAAGTGATAAAGAAGAACTTTTACAAACTCGATTTGCTCTTGTTGTTGCAAATATGTAAAGCCAGCATTCAAGTTTTCAGCAAAGATTATGAACTAACCATATTCACAATAACACTTAGGTCTCATGTTTACTCATATCAATGGCATAATCAACTAGCGAGCAATAATAATAAAACTCGGATGACAACACTTTCTCAAAATAATCATAATATGATATAACAAGATGGTATCTCGCTAGCCCTTTCTGAGACCGCAAAACATAAATGCAAAGCACCTCTGAAGATCAAGGACTGACTAAACATTGTAATTCATGGTAAAAGAGATCCAATCATAGTGATACTCAATATAAATTAATAGTAATGCATGCAAATGACAGCGGTGCTCTCCAATTGGTGCTTTTTAATAAGAGGATGATAACTCAACATAAAAGTAAATAGATAGGCCCTTCGCAGAGGGAAGCAGGGATTTGTAGAGGTGCCAAAGCTCGATTTTGAAATAGAGATAAATAATATTTTGAGCGGCATACTTTCATTGTCAACATAACAACCAAGAGATCTCGTTATCTTCCATGCTACACACATTATAGGTGGTTCCCAAACAGAATGGTAAAGTTTATACTCCCCCACCACCAACAAGCATCAATACATGGCTTGCCTGAAACAACGGGTGCCTCCAACTAACAAGAATCCTGGGGGAGTTTTGTTTACAATTATTTTTATTTGATTTGAGCATGGGACTGGGCATCCCGGTTACCAGCCATTTTCTCGTGAGTGAGGAGCGGAATCCACTCCTCATGAGAATAACCCACCTAGCATGGAAGATATAGACAGCCCTAGTTGATACCTGAGCTGTTCGAGCATACAAAACAGAATTTCATTTGAAGGTTTAGAGTTTGGCACATACAAATTTACTTGGAACGGCAGGTAGATACCGCATATAGGAAGGTATGGTGGACTCATATGGAATAACTTTGGGGTTTATGGAAGTGGATGCACAAGCAGTATTCCTGCTTAGTACAAGTGAAGGCTAGAAAGAGACTGGGAAGCGACCAACTAGAGAGCGACAACAGTCATGAACATGCATTAAAATTAATCAACACTGAGTGCAAGCATGAGTAGGATATAATCCACCACGAACATAAATATCGTGGAGGCTATGTTGATTTTGTTTCAACTACATGTGTGAACATGTGCCAAGTCAAGTCACTTGAATCATTCAAAGGAGGATACCACCCTATCATACCACATCACAGCCATTTTAATAGCATGTTGGCACGCAAGGTAAACCATTATAAACTCCTAGCTAATTAAGCATGGCAGAAGCAACTATAATCTCTAATTGTCATTGCAAACATGTTTATTCATAATAGGCTGAATCAGGAATGATAAACTAATCATATTTACAAAAACAAGATAGGTCGAGTTCATACTAGCTTTTCTCATCTCAATCAGTCCATCATTCATCATCATTATTGCCTTTCACTTGCACGACCGAACGGTGTGGATAATAATAATAGTGCACGTGCATTGGACTTAGCTGGAATCTGCAAGCATTCAATTCAAGGGAGAAGACAAGGTAATATGGGCTCTTGGTTAAATCAACAATAATGCATAAAAGAGCCACTCAACATTTCATCATGGTCTTCTCCTCTCGACCCCCAAAGAAAAGAAAAGAAATAAAACTATTTACAGGGGAAAGCTCCCAACAAGCAAAAGAAGAATGAGAAATCTTTTTGGGTTTTCTTTTAATTACTACTACTACAAGCATGGAAAGTAAACTAGCTAAAAGCTACAACTAATTTTTTTGGTTTTTCTTAAGGTTTTTCAAACACACAAGAAGCAGGCTTAGAAAATAAAATAAACTAGCATGGATGGTACAATGAAAAAGTATGAGCACCGACAACTAGCATGAGTGTGTGAACATGACTGTAATGTCGGTGAGAAATTTGTACTCCCCCAAGCTTTGGATTTTGGCCTAAATTGGTCTATGCCCATGGGTCAAAGTTGTAGCTGGGGTCGTACTGAGATGCAGAAGCTACTTCCTCACAAGCTGCAGCTTGGAGGCGAGCTGCCTCCGTCATCCTCTCATATTCGTTTGCCTCCTCCTTGGTTATAATATATCTCCTTTTTGCCAGAAAGTCAAAGAAAGTGGGAGCATGGAGAGCACCATGGACAGCACGCCGACTGTCAAAGATTAGTCGGTACTGGAGGAACTGTTCATTCCTTTCAACAAACTGATGACGAACCATAGCATCATAATCTAGATAAGCGGGAGGCAACTCCATATCATTTTCATGTATGGGTATCTCTAGAAAATTAGCCACACGGGTTGCATAAATCCCACCAAACAAGTCTCCAATTAAACCATTATTATGCAATCTACGTGCAATGATGGCCCCCAAGTTATATTGTTTATCTCCTAGCACAGCACTCTTGAGAACACTAAGATCTGGAACACACATGTGACATGCCTCGTCCTTACCATTTATGCATCTACCTATAAACAGAGCAAAATAATGTATAGCAGGAAAATGAATGCTTCCTGTGGTAGCTTGTGCTATTTCTCTAGATTCCCCCACAGTGATACTAGCAAGAAAATCTTTAAATTCTGATTTGCGAGGTTCACTAGCACTACCCCATTGCGGGAGTTTACAAGCTGTATTAAAATCTTCTAAGTTCATGGTATAAGATTATTATAACGATCAAATAGGACAGTGTGAGAATTGCGTGAAGATGTAAATTTGAACCTTCTCACAAAGGAATAAGTTAAATGGTAATACTGAGGGCACTTATCTAGCATGAAGCCCTCGAGTTCAGCATTATGCACATATGCGTCAAATTCCTCCTTAATTCCTGCTTGGACCATGAAATCTTCTGACGGCCATTCACAAGGCCGCACTTGAGCTTCCCTCGGTGGTTCATCGTCCTGCTCACATATCGCGGGCCTGGGTCCTAGCTTCCTTGAAGAACCACCTTGGTACATTTTCCTAAACATATTTCTTCCTCTGAAAAATTTCTGAAAATTTTAGTAACTCACGATAAAAGTGAACCAAACTCAACGAAATTGATAGCAACTACTCCCATAAGTGCCTAGAGTCTATATCATGCATTAAAACTACTTGGGACCATATAAATTTGACATGCAAGCTCAAGAACAGGGTCACCTTAGCAGCAAAAATTTGCAATGAATAAAGCACTAGAAAAAAAAACTAATTGGACCATTGGAGGGGTCACATACCGAAGAACAATGCCCCAAAGTAGTTTTGTGAGTGGGGCTTTGAGCAAGGAGATCGAAAACGGCAAGAAGATGAGCTAGAACTCGTGCTTGAGCTGGTTGGTGAATTTTTGGGAGGAAGAAGGAGTGTGCGGGTGCTAGAATAAGTGGAGGGGAGCCACTAGCGGCCCACGAGGTGATGCACCTGTGGGGTGGGCGCGCTTGGACCCTTGTGGCTGTCTTTGGCTCCCCCTGATGTGTCCTCAGTGCCAAATATTCTCAAATATTCTAGAAAAAAAATCATATTTCATTTTCAGGGCATTTGGAGAACTTTTATTTTCAGGGTATTTTTTATTGCAAGGATAATTCAGAAAACAGACAGAAAATACTATTTTTTCTTTATTTAATATAAATACAGAAAGTAAAAGGAGGGTGCAGAAGGTTGTGCTTTCTAGCTTCATCCATCTCATGCTCATCAAAAGGAATCCACTAACAAAGTTGATCAAGTCTTGTTAACAAACTCATTCCGAATCGCATGAAACCGGATAAATTTCGAATAACACTAGGTTACCTCAACGGGGATATGTATATCCCCAATAATAAGGATATCATATTTCTTCTTGACAGTAGGAAGAGGAAATTCAAAACCTCCAATAGTAATCGATGGAATTTTTCCAATAGAATTTATACTATGGACTTGAGGTTGTTTCCTCGGAAAGTGTACCGTATGCTCATTACCATTAACATGAAAGGTGACATTGCCTTTGTTGCAATCAATAATAGTCCCTGCAGTATTTAAAAAGGGTCTACCAAGGATAATCGACATACTATCATCCTCGGGAATATCAAGAATAACAAAGTCCGTTAGGATAGTAACGTTTGCAACCACAACAGGCACATCCTCACAGATACCTACAGGTATAACAGTTGATTTATCGGCCATTTGCAAAGATATTTCAGTAGGTGTCAACTTATTCAATTCAAGTCTACGATATAAAGAGAGAGGCATAACACTAACACCGTCTCCAAGATCACATAAAGCAGTTTTAACATAGTTTCTTTTAATGGAGCATGGTATAGTTGGTACTTCTGGATCTCCTAGTTTCTTAGGTATTCCACCCTTAAAAGTATAATTAGCAAGCATGGTGGAAATTTCAGCTTCCGGTATCTTCCTTTTATTTTTAACAATATCTTTCATGCACTTAGCATAAGGATTCATTTTAAGCATATCAGTCAAACGCATACGCAAAAATATAGGTCTAATCATTTGAGCAAAGCACTCAAAATCCTCATCATCCTTTTTCTTGGATGGTTTAGGAGGAAAAGGCATGGGTTTCGGAACCCATGGTTCTCTTTCTTTACCGTGCATCCTAGCAACGAAGTCTCTCTTATCATAACGTTGATTCTTTGATTGTGGGTTATGAAGATCAATAGCAGGTTCAATCTCTACATCATTGTTGTTGCTAGGTTGAGCATCAACATGAACATTATCATTAACATTATCACTAGGTTCATGTTCATCACTAGATTGTATTTCAGCATCAGAAATAGAAATATCATTGGGATTCTCAGGTGTGTCAACAAGAGGTTCACTAGAAGCATGCAAAGTCCTATCATTTTTCTTTTTCTTCTTTTTAGAAGGACTAGGTGCATCAACATTAGTTCTCTGAGAATCTTGCTCAATTCTCTTAGGGTGGCCCTCAGGATACAAAGGTTCCTAAGTCATTTTACCCCTCTAGTCATAACTCTAACAACATTATAATTTTTCTTATTATTTAATTCATTGAGCAAATCATTTTGTGCTTTAAGCACTTGTTCTACTTGAGTGGTCACCATAGAAGCATATTTACTAATGAGTTTAAGTTCACCTTTAACTCTAGACATATAATCACTCAAGTGTTCAATCATATAAGCATTCGTGCTTCAATTGTCTACCAACATAAGCATTGAAGTTTTCTTGTTTAGCCATAAAGTCATCAAACTCATCCAAGCATTGGCTAGCAAACTTAGTAGACGTGATTTCAACTTTACCATATCTATAGAGAGAATTTACCTTTACTACCTGTGTTGGGTTATCAAGACCATGTATTTCTTCAATAGGTGGTAAATTAAGGCCATGTATTTCTTCAATAGGAGGTAAATTCTTAACATCTTCAGCTTTAATACCTTTTTATTTCATAGATTTCTTTGCCTCTTGCATATCTTGAGGACTCGAGAAATAGAATACCCCTTTTCTTCGGAGTTGGCTTAGGAGTTGGTTCAGAAGTGTCCAATTGTTTTCATTAGTCAACATATTATTCAATAACAATTCAGCTTGATCAACAGTTCTTTCCTGAAAACACAACCGCACAACTATCCGTGGTCTCTGTAAGCATCGGTTAGTCCATTATAAAAGATATCAAGTATTTCATTTTTCTTGAGAGGATGATCGGGCAAAGCATTAAGTAATTGGAGAAGCCTCCCCCAATCTTATGGGAGACTCTCTTCTTCAATTTTCACAAAATTATATATTTCCCTTAAAGCAGCTTGTTTCTTATGAGCGGGGAAATATTTAGCAGAGAAGAAATAAATCATATCCTGGGGACTACGCACACAACCAGGATCAAGAGAATTAAACCAAGTTTTAGCATCACCCTTTAATGAGAACGGAAATAACTTAAGGATATAGTAGTAGCGAGTTTTCTTATCATTAGTGAATAGGGCGGCTATATCATTCAACTTAGTAAGATGTGCCACCATAGTTTCAGATTCATAGCCATAAAAAGGATCAGATTCAACCAAAGTAATTATCTCAGGGTCGACAGAGAAATCATAATCCTTATCAGTAACACAGATAGGTGAAGTAGCAAAAGTAGAGTCATATTCCATTCTAGCATTCAGAGACTTTTCTTTCAGCTTAGCCAATAATTTCTTAAGATCAGATCTATCATTGCAAGAAGGAAAATCTCTAGCAGTTTCTTCATCCATAACATAACCCTCAGGCACCACAGGCAATTCATATCTAGGGGGAGAATCTTCATCATCACTTTCATCAATATTATCAGTTTCAATAATTTCATTCTCTCTAGCCCTAGCAAGTTGTTCATCAAGAAATTCACCTAATGGCACAGTATTATCAAGCATAGAAGTAGTTTCATCATAATCATCATGCATAGCGTATGGCATCATCAATAACATGCATATATCAGAATCAATAGCAGAAGCAGGTTTAGGTGTCGCAAGCTTACTCAAAACAGAAGGAGAATCAAGTGCAGAGCTAGATGGCAATTCCTCACATCCCCTCGTAGTTGAGGGAAAAATCTTAGTTCTTTCGTCTTTCAAGTTCCTCATAGTGATCATAAGATATAAATCTCAAGTGACTCAAAGAATAGAGCTATGCTCCCGCAACGGCGCCGTAAAATAGTCTTGATAACCCACAAGTATAGGGGATCGCAACAGTTTCGAGGGTAGAGTATTCAACCCAAATTTATTGATCCGACACAAGGGGAGCCAAAGAATATTCTCAAGTATTGGCAGTTGAGTTGTCAATTCAACCACACCTGGATAAATTAATATCTGCAGCAAAGTATTTAGTAGCAAAGTGATATGGAAGTAACGGTAACAATAGCAAAAGTAACAGTAGCAGTTTTGTAGTAATTGTAACAATGGCAACGGTAAAGTAACTAAGCAAAGATCAATATGTGAAAAGCTCGTAGGCATTGGATCAGTGATGGATAATTATGTTGGATGCGATTCCTCATGCAATAGTTATAACATAGGGTGACATGTAACTAGCTCAGTTCATCAATGTAATGTAGGCATGTATTCAATATAGTCATACCTGCTTATGGAAAAGAACTTGCATGCCATCTTTTGTCCTACCCTCCCGTGGCAGCGGGGTCCTATTGGAAACTAAGGGATATTAGGGCCTCCTTTTAATAGAGTACCGGACCAAAGCATTAACACTTAGTGAATACATGAACTCCTCAAACTACGGTCATTACCGGGTGTGGTCCCGATTATTGTCACTTTGGGGTTGCCGGATCATAACACATAGTAGGTGACTATAGACTTGCAAGATAGGATCAAGAACTCACATATATTCATGAAAACATAATAGGTTCAGATCTGAAATCATGGCACTCAGGCCCTAGTGACAAGCATTAAGCATAGCAAAGTCATAGCAACATCAATCTCGTAACATAGTGGATACTAGGGATCAAACCCTAACAAAACTAACTCGATTACATGGTAAATCTCATCCAACCCATCACCGTCCAGCAAGCCTACGATGGAATTACTCACGCACCGCGGTGAGCATCATGAAATTGGTGATGGAGGATGGGTGATGATGACGAGGGCGACGGATTCCCCTCTTCGGAGCCCCGGACGGACCTGCATCAGCCCTCCAGAGAGATTAGGGCTTGGCGGGCGGCTCCGATCGTAAAAACGCGATGAATCCTTCTCTCCGATTTTTTCTCCCCGAACGTGAATATATGGAGTTGGAGTTGAGGTCGGTGGAGCTCAGGGGCCCACGAGGCAGGCGCACTGGTAGGGCGCGCCCCCACCCTCGTGGACAGGGTGTGGGCCCCTGGCCTTGATTCTTTCGCTAGTATTTTTTATTAATTCCAAAAATATTCTCCATGGAGTTTCAGGTCATTCCGAGAACTTTTATTTCTGCAGAAAAATAACGCCATGGCAATTCTGCTGAAAACAGCGTCAGTCTGGGTTAGTTCCATTCAAATCATGCAAGTTAGAGTCCAAAACAAGTGCAAAAGTGTTTGGAAAAGTAGATATCAATGAAGACGTATCAAAGTATTACGGAACGGGTAAACATACTTGCCGGTAACGAGATTGAACTAGGCATGATGATACCGACGATCGAATCTCGGGCAAGTAACATACCGATGACAAAGGGAATAACGTATGTTGTTATGCGGTTTGACCAGTAAAGATCTTCGTAGAATATGTAGGAACCAATATGAGCATCCAGGTTCCGCTATTGGTTATTGACCGGATACGTGTCTCGGTCATGTCTACATAGTTCTCGAACCCGTAGGGTCCGCACGCTTAACGTTCGATGATGATTGGTATTATGAGTTCATGTGATATGATGTACCGAAGATTGTTCGGAGCTCTGGATGTGATCATGGACATGACGAGGAGTCTCGAAATGGTCGAGACATAAAGATTGATATATTGGACGACTATATTCGGACACCGAAAGTGTTCCGGATAAGTTTCGGATAAAACCGAAGTACCGGGGGTTACCAGAACCCCCCGAGGAAGCTATTGGGCCTCATGGGCCTTAGTGGAGAAGAGAGAGTGCGGCCAGGAGGTGGCGCGTGGCCCCCCTTGCCCTAGTCCGAATTGGACAAGGGGAAGGGCGGTGCCCCTCTCTCCTTCCTTCTCTCCACCTCCTCCTTCCCCCTTCTACTTGTTGGAATAAGAAAGGGGGGGCAAACCTACTTGGAGTAGGATTGCCCCCCCTTGGAGCGCCTCCTCCCCTGGCCGGCCTCCTCCTCCCTCCCTCCTTTATATAAGGGGGCAGGGGGCACCCTAGAACACACAAGTTGATTGTTTAGCCGTGTGCGGTACCCCCCTCCATAGATTTCCACCTCGGTCATATCGTCGTAGTGCTTAGGTGAAGCCCTATGCCGGTAACTTCATCATCACCGTCACCACGACGTCGTGCTGACAAAATTCTCCCTCGACCTCAGCTGGATCTAGAGTTTGTGGGACGTCACCGAGCTGAACGTGTGCAGATCACGGAGGTGTTGTATCTTCGGTGCTAGGATTGGTCGGATCATGAAGATGTAAGACTACATCAACAGCGTTGTCATAACGCTTCCGCTTTCAGTCTATGAGGGTACGTGGACACACTCTCCCCTCTCATTTCTATGCTTCACCTAGATAGATCTTGCGTGATCGTAGGAATTTTTTTGAAATTGCCGCGTTCCCCAACAGTGGCATCTGAGCCAGGTGTATGAGTAGATGTTCTTTGCACGAGCAGAACACAAAGAGTTGTGGGCAATAATAGTCATACTTCTTACCTGCATGTCATACTTTGATTCGGCGGTATTGTTGGATGAAGCGGCTCAGACGAACATTACGTGTACGCTTACGCGAGACTGGTTCTACCGACGTGCTTCGCACATAGGTAGCTGGTGAGTGTCTGTTTCTCCAACTTTAGTTGAATCAAGTGTGGCTACTAAGGGAGCCCTGGACTAAGGGGTCCTCCGACAGCCGGACTATATACATTGACCGGACTGTTGGGCTATGAAGGTACAAGATAGAAGACTTCGTCCCGTGTCCGCATGGGACTCTCCTTAGCGTGGAAGGCAAGCTTGGCGATTCGGATATGTAGATTCCTTTCTCTGTAACCGACTTTGTACAACCCTAGCCCCTCCTAGTGTCTATATAAACTGGAGGGTTTAGATTTCTAGGGTTAGAGTCACAACAATCATAATCTCATAGGCTAGACTTGTAGGATTTAGCCATTACGATCTCGTGGTAGATAAACTCTTGTAATACTCATATTCATCAAGATCAATCAAGCAGGAAGTAGGGTATTACCTGAAGGAAATATGCCCTAGAGGCAATAATAAAGTTATTATTTATTTCCTTATTTCATGATAAATGTTTATTATTCATGCTAGAATTGTATTAACTGGAAACTTGATACATGTGTGAATACATAGACAAACATAGTGTCACTAGTATGCCTCTACTTGACTAGCTCGTTAAATCAAAGGTGGTTAAGTTTCCTAGCCATACACATGAGTTGTCATTTGATTAACGGGATCACATCATTAGGAGAATTATGTGATTGACTTGACCCATTCCGTTAGCTTAGCACTTGATCGTTTAGTATGTTGCTATTGCTTTCTTCATGACTTATACATGTTCCTATGACTATGAGATTATGCAACTCCCGTTTACGGAGGAACACTTTGTGTGCTACCAAACGTCACAACATAACTGGGTGATTATAAAGGTGCTCTAGAGGTGTCTCCGAAGGTACTTGTTGAGTTGACGTATTTCAGATTAGGATTTGTCACTCTGATTGTCGGAGAGGTATCTCTGGGCCCTCTGGGTAATGCACATCACTATAAGCCTTGCAAGCAATGTATCTAATGAGTTAGTTACGAGATGATGCATTACGAACGAGAGTGAAGAGACTTGCCGGGTAACGTAGATTGAACTAGGTATTGAGATACCGACGATCGAATCTCGGGTAAGTAATATACCGATGACAAAGGGAACAACGATGTTGTTATGCGGTTTGACCGATAAAGATCTTCAGAGAATATGTAGGAGCCAATATGAGCATCCATGTTCCGCTATTGGTTATTGACCGAAACGTGTCTCGGTCATGTTCACATAGTTCTCGAACCCGTAGAGGGTCCAGACGCTAAACTTAGATGACAGCTTATATTATGAGTTCATGTGTTTTGATGTACCGAAGATAGTTCGGAGTCCCGGATGTGATCACGGACATGACGAGGAGTCTCGAAATGGTCGAGACATGAAGATTGATATATTGGACGACTATATTCGGACACCGGAATGGTTCCGGGGGTTATCGGATGTATACCGGAGTACCGGGATGTATACCGGGGATTAATGGGCCTTATGGGCCCAAAGTGGAGAAGAGGAGGGGCGGCTGTAGAAGGCATGCGCCTCCCCCTCTAGTCCGAATAGGACAAGGAGGGGGCGCCCTTCCTTCCTCTCCTCTCTCCCCTTCCTTCCCCTCTCCTACTTGGACAAGGAAAGGAGGAGTCCTACTCCAAGGGGAGTAGGACCTCTCCCGCAGCGCCTACTCCCCGGCCGGGCTGCCCCTCCCCTTGCTCCTTTATATCACGGGGGCAAGGGGCACCTCTAGACACAACAATTGATCCTTGAGATCTATTAGCCGTGTAAAGTGTGCCCCTCCACCATATTCCACCTCGATAATATCAGAAGCGGTGCTTAGGCGAAGCCTGCAAGGCCGGTAGAACATCATCATCGCCACCACGCCGTCAGGCCGACTTAAACTCTCCCTCAAAGCTTGGCTGGATCGGAGTTCAAGGGACGTCATCGAGCTGAACGTGTGCTAAACTCGGAGGTACCGTATGTTTGGTACTTGGATCGGTCGGGTCGTGAAGACGTACGACTACATCAACCACATTGTGCTAACGCCCGCCGGTCTACAAAGTGCGTGGACTCACTCTCCCGCCGTTGCTATGCATCACCATGATCTTGCGTAGCGTAGGATTTTTTTGAAATTACTACATTCCCCAACGGTGGCATCCGAGCCTCGGTTTTATGCATAGATGTTATATGCACGAGTAGAACACAAGTGAGTTGTGGGCGATACAAGTCATACCGCTTACCAAAGCATGTCATACTTTGGTTCGGGCGGTATTGTTGGATGAAGCGCCCGACCGACATTACGCTGCATTCTACGCGAGACTTGTTCTACCGGGCGTGCTTTGCACACGGTGGCTAGCGGGCATCGGTTCTCCAACTTTAGTTGAACGAAGTGGCTACGCCCGGTCCTTGAGAAGGTTAAAACAGCACTAACTTGATGAACTATCGTTGTGGTTTTGATGCGTAGGTAAGAATGGTTCTTGCTCAGCCCGTAGCAGCCACCTAAAACTTGCAACAACAAAGTAGAGGACGTCTAACTTGTTTTTGCAGGGCATGTTGTGATGTGATATGGTCAAGACGTGATGCTATATTTTATTGTATGAGATGATCATGTTTTGTAACCGAGTTATCGGCAATCGGCAGGAGCCATATGGTTGTCGCTTTATTGTATGCAATGCAATCGCTCAGTAATTGCTTTACTTTATCACTAAGCGGTAGCGATAGTCGAGAAGCAATAGGTGGCTAAACAACAACGATGCTACGATGGAGATCAAGGTGTCGCGGGGTGACGATGGTGATCATGATTTGCAGGAGATGGTGATCACAAGCACAAGATGATGATGGCCATATCATATCACTTATATTAATTGCATGTGATGTTTATCCTTTATGCATCTTATTTTGCTTTGATTGACGGTAGCATTATAAGATGATCTCTGAAAGTGCAACTATCCCTAGGTGGTTTTGGTAATTCCTAACAACATATAGCTCATTGAGCTAATGCTATTTCAAGAGAAATATTTCAGGAAAGCTCAATGATTGGCATGGCATGGATGAGAAATGTGGATCCCTCAAAATGCTAAGGACAAAAGGATTGGCTCAAGCTCAAAGCTCAAGACTCTACATTTTCTATTTTAGTGATCCAAGATCACATTGAGTCTATAGGAAAAGCCAATACTATCAAGGAGGGATGAGGTGTTGCTTAATGGCTTGCTTGCTCAAAATGCTTAGTGATATGCTCCAAAGCCCTCAACTACTTTCTCACATCCACATATGACATAAACCAAAAGACAAACTCGGCCTTAACGATTCTTTCTATCCGGCGCCACCGAGTTCAGATGTCATAGCCACTGCCACAAACCCTAGGCCAATCGGTCTCACCGATAGGGATCTCGGTCTCACCGAGATGGGATTGTAATCTCTGCTTCCTTCAGAACGCTTTCGGTACCACCGAGCATGAGCGCCGATCGGTCCCACCGAGATTGCAATGTAAACTCTCTGTTTCCCTTTCGTAACATTTCGGTCTCACCAAAATGAGCGAACCGGTCCCACTGAGTTTACCTGACCAACTCTCTGGTTAGCTTATTACCAAAATAGGTCCCACCGAATTTGTGTAATCGGTCTCACCGAGATTACGTTATGCCCTATCCCTAACCATTTCGGTCCTACCGAGTTGCATGTCGGTCCCACCGAAAATCCTAACGGTCACTAGATTTGCTGAATCGGTCCGACCGAGTTTCTCAATTCGGTCCCACCGAGTTTGGAAAGTTGTGTGTAATGGTTAGATTTTGTGTGGAGGCTATATATACCCCTCCACCTCCTCTTCATTCGTGGAGAGAGCCATCAGAACGGACCTACATTTCCAGCATACATTTTCTGAGAGAGAACCACCTACTCATGTGTTGAGGCCAAGATAGTCCATTCCTACCATATGAATCTTGATCTCTAGCCTTCCCCATGTTGCTTTCCACTCAAATCTTCTTTCCACCAAATCCAAACCCTGTGAGAGAGAGTTGAGTGTTGGGGAGACTATCATTTGAAGCACAAGAGCAAGGAGTTCATCATCAACACACCATTTGCTACTTCTTGAGAGTGGTGTCTCCTAGATTGGCTAGGTGTCACTTGGGAGCCTCCGACAAGATTGTGGAGTTGAACCAAGGAGTTTGTAAGGGCAAGGAGATCGCCTACTTCGTGAAGATCTACCGCTAGTGAGGCAAGTCCTTCGTGGGCGACGGCCATGGTGGGATAGACAAGGTTGCTACTTCGTGGACCCTTCATGGACTCGCGCAACCGTTACCCTTCGTGGGTTGAAGTCTCCATCAACGTGGATGTACGATAGCACCACCTATCGGAACCACGACAAAAATATCCGTGTCTCCAATTGCATTTGAATTCTCCAAACCCTTCCCTTTACATTCTTGCAAGTTGCATGCTTTACTTTCCGCTGCTCATATACTCTTTTCATGCTTGCTTGAATTGTGTAGAGATTGCTTGACTTGTGTTAAGTTAGCTAAAATCTGCCAAAGACTAAAATTGGGAAAAGGATAAGTTTTTATTTGGTCAAGTAGTCTAATCACCCCCCCTCTAGACATACTTTCGATCCTACAAGTGGTATCAGAGCTTTGGTCTCCATTTGATTTGATTTCCATAGCTTTTGGTGGTCATAGCCTTGGTTTCACAACCTAGGAGAGTATGGCGTCTAGCGAGGGAAATTATCATCGTAGAGGTCCTTACTTTGATGGTTCTAATTTTGCTAGTTGGAAGCATAAGATGAAAATGCATATTCTTGGGCATAACCCCGCAGTTTGGGCTATTGTGTGTATTGGCTTGCAAGGTGAATTCTTTGATGGGAGAGAACCAAACGGTGAAGTTAGCGCGGAAGAGTTGAAGATGCTGCAATAAAACGCTCAAGCTTGTGATATCCTCTTCAACGGATTGTGCCCCGAAGAATTCAACAAAATCAGCCGTCTTGAGAATGCAAAGGAAATTTGGGATACTTTGATTGATATGCACGAAGGTACCGACTGCGTCAAGGAATCCAAGTTGGATGTGCTTCAAAGTCAGCTTGACAAGTTCAAAATGAAGGATGGTGAAGGTGCCGCTGAAATGTACTCTAGGCTTGCTCTTATCACAAATGAGATTGCCGGCTTAGGAAGTGAAGAGATGACCGACAAGTTCGTCATCAAGAAGATCCTAAGAGCTTTGGACGGAAAATATGATACCGCAGTGCACATTGATCCAAATGATGCCCAATTACAAAGATCTCAAGCCAACGGAAGTCATTGGAAGAATTGTTGCTCATGAGATGTCACTCAAGGATAAGGAGGAGCTCCACAACAAGTCAAGTGGTGCTTACAAAGCCTCATGTGAAGCTCCCACATCACCAAGTGAGAAACAAACCTTCAATGAAGAATTGAGCCTAATGGTGAAGAACTTCAACAAATTCTACAAGAGTAGAAGCAAAGAAAGAAGCTCCAAGTCAAGGTCCTACAATGACAAAAGATCTTCTAGTCGAGAGCGTAATTGCTACAATTGTGGAAGACCCGGACACTATTCCGATGGGTGTACGGCACCCTACAAAAGAAGAGAAGAATCACCTAAGAGGAGAAGTAGAAGAGAAGAATCACCACCAAGAGAGAGGAGGAGTAGAGATGATCGTTATGAACGAAGAAAATCCATGCTAAGCAAGGATTAGGAAAGGAAGGACAAGTCATCAAGGAGCTACACAAAACGAAGACATCAAGCTCATGTTGGTGAATGGGTATCCGCTCCCGACTCCGACAATCACTCCAAGAGAAGCTATCACTCCGACTCCGAATATACTCAAGATGAAGGTGTTGCCGGTCTAGCACTTGTGTCAACCAACTCCTACGACATATTTGATTCACCAAATGAAGGACTTGGAAGATGCTTCATGGCTAAAGGCCCAAAGGTATCACACCCCGAGTATGTTGATTTCAATAGTGATGAAGATGACTTGTTAGGTGATGATGATTTACTTGTTGACACAACTCTAGTGATGAATACTATGATGAAACGTCAATTAATCATGCTAATCAAGATAAAATGAATGACAATGATAAGGAGAAGATTGAGCTCCTAACTAAAGAACTAAACACTCTGAAGTTATCTCATGAAACTATCTTAGAAGACCATCGAGAACTTTTAAGGACTCATGAGAAGTTACGCTTTGAAAAGCTCAACCTTGAGCAAGAGCATGAGTTCTTAAAGGCAATAAATGATGATCTTCGTAAGAAAAGTTCTTCTTACATTGCCAAGCGTTTACTCTTATCTACTTACATGCCTCAAGTCAAGTCTAGTAACAAGAACAAGAAGGATTCTTCCTCTAGTAGTAACAATAATCATGCTAAATCCAATGTTGTTGCTTCTAGTTCTCTTGATTCCACTAATGATTCTCTTAGCCAAGTTACACTTGAGCAAGAAAATAGCTTATTGAAGGGAATTATAGATAAAGGTGTTTACAAGAGCCTTGCCGGGAGTAAGCAATTCGAGGAAATTGTACGCAAGCAAGGAAGGCACCGGAAGAACCAAGGTGTTGGTTTTGAACGAAAGTTCAATGCCAATGGAGTTGAGTGGGAAGAAGATCAATACCCCAAGACGAAGTTTGTTCCTCAACAAGAGAAGTATGATCCTACTTTCTTCAAAGGGACACAAGCTCAAGATGATCTTCCACCACAAGACCACAAGCAAAAAGGCGAGGACAAGCTTCAAGAGGAGATTGATGCATTTGAAGAAGCTCCTAAGGCCTTGGTCAAGTGGGTTCCCAAGACTACATCAAGTTCTAGTTCATCAAGTACGACTACAACTCCAAGGATTCCCATCAAGAAGAAGAACTAGAGAGTTCTTGAGGGTGACTCCGCCAACGTATTTCACTCATATCATTTTGGCAATAACAAGTGCAATCAACTTCCACGTCTTGCACTAGTTCAAGGAGTCACAAACCCTCTTGTTGGTAAGACAAGGGACAAGGTAACCTAATGCTTTCATAGACATCATCTTGTGTATGCATCACTCTATGTCTATGGATATCCTTGTTTGTTCCTTGTGGACTAACCCGTGTAGGTATTGAAAGTGCAACTCACTCCAAAGGATTGCTCCAAATGATCTACATCAACATTGAGCATCCACATCTTCAACACCTACATGAAGTCATCATCGACCAAACCCAAGGTTAGTTCATCCCTCTTAGGGGGGATCTCACATCTAGGGGGAGCTTTACTCTAAAAATTGAGTCAAAGCAACTCTAAAGGTGTGAACACATCAATGCATTATGTAAAAGTGGTAACCCCACTTGAGCTTAAACGATGAGTATGACCTACGATCAAATGTTCTCATTTGACTCCTAAGTCAATATATTCATTTATAGATGACCTAGTCATCGCCAATTGCTTGATAGATGCTAGAATTGTTTGTGCATGCTTTGCCACATATTTCATTTGCCATTTTATTATGTGAGCATGTTGGTTGCATATTTTACTCATTCGAGGACATCCACTTGTTGCTTTGATTGATTGGTTTCTTTTTCCTTTTGCCAAGTGGATGGACAAGAATGCCTAAGAACCTTCTCTAGCTATCTATGCTTTTCTTGTCTCAAACTCTATTCATGCTACATCACAAAATTTGATCAAGTCGATTCGAACCACTGGTGCGAGGAGCACTCGGAGTCCCCGATTCGTCATAGACTTAAACTTCCAAAACTTCTTTGTGCGTTTCGGTCTGTCCGATTCTTCCATTTCGGTCATACCGAGATCACTAAGTCGATCTAGGTTTTCAATCTCGGTGCAACCGATTTGAACTTTTCGGTCACACCGAGTTGTTCCACTCGGTCACACCGACAGGGTCAGGCTATATATATCCACGGGTCAAATTTTGGAAATTTCTCCGAACCCTTTCGCCCGCGCTCAGCCTGCTCTGCCTCCCTGGGTCTCCGGATCGTCCTCCTCGTCGCCAGCTGCCTCCCGCCGCTGGTCTCCGCCGCCGTCAACGGAATTCGACTCCGCCGTTGCCGCCGTAGCAAGTCCATCGCCGAACTAGGGTATGGACTTGATCTTTGTGCTACTCTTAACTCCAAATCTCTAGCACATTGTGTTTTCATTAATCTTGCCACGATTGAGATTGTCTTATCCACCGAAAACACTCCGTAGATTAGAGATGAATTGAAATCAGGGTTAGGTTTCCGCCGAAACCATCTCGGACCAACCGAGTTGTAGAACTCGGTACCACCGATTCGGCTAAGGCCATTGCACATGTGATTCTCGGTCTGACCGAGAATTGCAAAGCGGTGTGACCGAGTTCAGGACTTTGTGAAACCCTAGCAGTCTCGGTGCCAATTTAACTGTGACTCGGTCTGACCAAGTTCACTAGTTTAGGTTCCAAAAGCTTCTTCGGTATCACCGAGTTTACAAATCGGTAGATCTGAAATGCTTTGTGTGGAAAACTAAAACTTAGTTTTTAACTCATTCTTTTGCAAAAACCTCTGTATTTTGTGATGCTCATCTATTCTACCTCATCTATATCTATTCACAGTGTCTGCTATCAGTGTTTGCAATATGTCTGATCAGAGTGACAGTCAGAACAAGTCAGAGGAGCAGGTTCAGATGAGTGAGGGCACTAGTCCCTCTAGCAGCTATGATGAAGGAAGCAGGAGCACACCCAACAACTTGCCTAAGGCAGCCACCAGAGCCAGAAAGAAGAGAACCTCAGACTCTGAGGATGAAGACTATGTGGCTGTTGAGGATGAGGCCACTTCCAAGAAGAAGGTGCTCAAGAAAGAGTATGGAACAAATTGGGCTGCCACTAAGCGGGGAATGCAGAAGAAGGCACCTACAAGAAGGATTCCCACTTCCAAACCTAGGAAGGTTGCTTTGGTGAAACCATGAAATTCACCATTGAGTCTCAGAGATGAAGTCACGTCAGACAAGAAGAAGAAGAGAGTCAGAACCACTACTGCCAAAGTACTTGGCAATCCCTCTATGAGGAGAGACTCAGAAGAAGAAGAAGAGGAAGAGGTTGCTGCACCAGCACCCAAAGCTCAAAAGCTTATGGGTGATGCCATCAGGTCAGGGGCTGCTTCATCAAAGCCCAAAGAAGCTCCCAAAGCAGCAACTCCAAAGACCAAATCTGCACCCAAGAGGAACACCAGGAGCATTCCTGCTGGTGAGAAGAACAAGGCCCCAGTGTCTGAAGCTGCTATTGAAGAAGAAGATGATGAGGAACATGTCTTGAGAAAGCTAAAGCCCAAAATTCCAGATCACAATGATGTTCATCGTGTAGCTGAGGATATGAAGCTGAGGAAGGATGTAGGTCTCAGGCAGTGGAGGATGACTGATCCCTATGCAGTCAGGAGGAGAACTGCTGTGGACTACAGGTTCCATACAAAGGAACATCAGGATTTCTATGAGACAGTGCTGCTTGACAAGAAGCCAATTGTTTGTGACATGAGATGGGTGGACTGGAAATACATCAGGGCAAATGAAGAGCATTATCCAGGAGTCTATGATAGTTTCCATGCTTGTGGAGTGGATGAATTTGTTGGGCAGAAGCTCACAAAGTGGAATGATGAGCTTATTATGCAGTTCTACTCCACAGCTCACTTCTACCCAGATGGAAGGATCATCTGGATGTCTGAAGGTACAAGGTACCAATCATTAGTTGAAGAATGGGCAAAGTTGATCAATGCACCTAAGGAAAATGAGGATGACTTGGATGTCTATGCCAAGAAGAAGAAGGATCATAACTCCATGGCACACATGTACAGAGAGATCCCAGATGCTGCTATTGAGACACACAAGTTTGGACTAGTACATTACCTTCGTCAGATCGCCAACAATCAAGCTGGATCCTCGGGCACACTCTTTTGCCTAAATCTGGAGATCACAAGATGATCAGAGGCCATGCCATCAACCTACTTCACATATTTGACGTGCCTCAAAAGTTCAAGGTGATGAGCCTCATAGTGGAAACTATCAAGAGGACTGCTGTAGATCAGAAGAGAAGTTGTGGATATGCCCCACAGATTCAGGAGCTCATCAACTCCAAGATGGGCACATGCACATACCTCTTGGACAAGGAACACATGCCCATATATCCAGATTTTGAGGACAACACAGTGGTCATGGATGGAGATGAACCATCTTCTGTGCAATCACAAGCAAAGAGGGAGAAGGCAAGGACTGAAAAGGCTACCAAGATGCCAACCATTGATGAGGCATCTCAGTACTTCTTGAAGAGCAAGCAGGATCAGCTTGGCTACTTGATTGCCTCCACTCTGAGGATTGAGAAGGACTGGCCACCTGACTCAAAACCGGAGAGCTGGAGAGGATCATGGAGCAGAAGTTCTATGACTTGGATGTGAAGGTCACTGAGATACAGTCAGTTGTTGAGCAACTTCAGGATGACATGAAGGAGAGGAACGGCAAGACTACTACTGATGCTTTTGCCAGAGTGCCCAGGAGCCAGAGATCAGCTGCAGTGCCTGTTACAGACACCAGAGCCACTTCATCTGCACCAGCAACCGCTTCTGTGCAACCAACTCCAGCACCTACTCATCCAGCTCCATCCACATCTACTGAAGTCTTCGTCCAAGGAGCCATCTCTACACCACCACCTGAAGACCAAGCTTGAGAGACGATTTAGTGCTATGCATTTTCTATGAACTTTTGGTAACTTGTTGCCAAAGGGGAGAAAAATGTATAGATCATAGGCTTCGTGATGAGCGTTGCTTTTTATTCTCTCTTGTTTTGGTGGTTGAACTTTATGTGCTTGTTTGAGATACTTTATGCGTTTGTGAGATACTTGGTTGATCATGTGTTTGATCATATGCTACCTTAATGCTTGTTGGATGACATTATCCTTTTATCCCTATATGTTCATTCACTTTGCTTGGTGATGAGTGCATGTATTTAACTATTATCATTTTGAGCGCTCCACCAAGATCTATGTGACATGGAAGAGTAATCCATGAGCCTAACTCTTTGTGCATTTGCAGTTCAAAGCAAATCTTAAACTATGCACAAATTTAGGGGGAGCTCTTGTTTATCACATACTTCTCAAAGCGACAATGTTTTTCACTCTTACTATCATTTGTCGAAGCTTTGATCTATATGTTGTCATCAATTACCAAAAGGGGAGATTGAAAGTGCAACTATCCCTAGGTGGTTTTGGTAATTCCTAACAACATATAGCTCATTGAGCTAATGCTATTTCAAGAGAAATATTTCAGGAAAGCTCAATGATTGGCATGGCATGGATGAGAAAAGTGGATCCCTCAAAATGCTAAGGACAAAAGGATTGGCTCAAGCTCAAAGCTCAAGACTCTACATTTTCTATTTTAGTGATCCAAGATCACATTGAGTCTATAGGAAAAGCCAATACTATCAAGGAGGGATGAGGTGTTGCTTAATGGCTTGCTTGCTCAAAATGCTTAGTGATATGCTCCAAAGCCCTCAACTACTTTCTCACATCCACATATGACATAAACCAAAAGACAAACTTCGGCCTTAACGATTCTTTCTATCCGCTACCACCGAGTTCCAGATGTCATAGCCACCGCCACAAACCCTAGGCCAATCGGTCTCACCGATAGGGATCTCGGTCTCACCGAGATGGGATTGTAATCTCTGCTTCCCTTCGTAACGCTTCGTACCACCGAGATGAGCGATCGGTCCCACCGAGATTGCAATGTAAACTCTCTGTTTCCCTTTCGTAACATTTCGGTCTCACCGAAATGAGCGAACCGGTCCCACCGAGTTTACCTGACCAACTCTCTGTTTAGCTTAATACCAAAATCGGTCCTACCGAGTTTGTGTAATCGGTCTCACTGAGATTACGTTATGCCCTAACCCTAACCATATCAGTCCTACCGAGTTGCATGTCGGTCCCAGCAAAAATCCTAACGGTCACTAGATTTGCTGAATCGGTCCGACCGAGTTTCTCAATTCGGTCCCAACGAGTTTGGCAAGTTGTGTGTAACGGTTAGATTTTGTGTGGAGTCTATATATACCCCTCCACCTCCTCTTCATTCGTGGAGAGAGCCATCAGAACGAACCTACACTTCCAGCATACATTTTACGAGAGACAACCACCTACTCATGTGTTAAGGCCAAGATATTCCATTCCTACCATATGAGTCTTGATCTCTAGCCTTCCCCAAGTTGCTTTCCACTCAAATCTTCTTTCCACCAAATCCAAACCCTATGAGAGAGAGTTGAGTGTTGGGGAGACTATCATTTGAAGCACAAGAGCAAGGAGTTCATCATCAATACACCATTTGTTACTTCTTGGAGAGTGGTGTCTCCTAGATTGGCTAGGTGTCACTTGGGAGCCTCCGACAAGATTGTGGAGTTGAACCAAGGAATTTGTAAGGGCAAGGAGATCGCCTACTTCGTGAAGATCTACCGCTAGTGAGGCAAGTCCTTCTTGGGCGGCAACCATGGTGGGATAGATAAGGTTGCTTCTTCGTGGACCCTTCATGGGTGGAGCCCTCTCCGTGGACTCAGCATAACTGCTACCCTTCGTGGGTTGAAGTCTCCATCAACGTGGATGTACGATCGCACCACCTATCGGAACCACGACAAAAACATCCGTGTCTCCAATTGCGTTTGAATTCTCCAAACCCTTCCCTTTACATTCTTGCAAGTTGCATGTTTTACTTTCCGCTGCTCATATACTCTTTGCATGCTTGCTTGAATTGTGTAGAGATTGCTTGACTTGTGTTAAGTTAGCTAAAATCTGCCAAAGACTAAAATTGGGAAAAGGATAAGTTTTTATTTGGTCAAGTAGTCTAATCACCCCCCCTCTAGACATACTTTCGATCCTACAATCTCTCACTAAATTTCAAGGTATAAGTGTTCTCCCTGAGTATGCACTGTTGTGAAAGTTCTTCATGCTGAGACACCAGGTGATGATCGGGTGTGATAGGCTCTATGTTCAAATACAACGGGTGCAAAACAGTTGCACAGGCGGAATACTCAGGTTAAACTTGATTTAGCCTAGCATATATAGATATGGTCTCGGAACCTTTGAGACCGAAAGGTCGGCGTGAATCATATAGTAGATATGATCAACATAATGATGCTCACCATTGAAAACTACTCCATCTCACGTGATGATCGGACATGGTTTAGTTGATTTGGATCACGTGATCACTTAGATAATTAGAGGGATGTCTATTTAAGTGGGAGTTCTTAAGTAATATGATTAATTGAACTTAAATTTATCATGAACTTAGTCCTGGTAGTATTTTGCAAATTATGTTATAGATTAATAGCTCGCGTTGTTGCTTTCATATGTTTATTTTGATATGTTCCTAGAGAAAACTGTGATGATGCGGATTGGATCCGTGATCTGAGGATTCTCCTCATTGCTGCACAGAAGAATTATGTCCTTGATGCACCGCTAGGTGACGGACCTATTGCAGGAGCAGATGTAGACGTTATGAACGTTTGGCTAGCACAATATGATGACTACTTGATAGTTTAGTGCAGCATGCTTAATGGCTTAGAATCGGGACTTCAAAGACTTTTGGAACGTCATGGGCCATATGAGATGTTCCAGGAGTTGAAGTTAATATTTCAAGCAAATACCCGAGTTGAGAGATATGAAGTCTCCAACAAGTTCTATAGCTAAAAGATGGAGGAGAATTGCTCAACTAGTGAGCATGTGCTCAGATAGTGCAGGGTACTACAATCGCTTGAATCAAGTGGGAGTTAATCTTCCAGATAAGATAGTGATTGGCAGAGTTCTCTAGTCAACATCACCAAGTTAGTAGAATTTCATGATGAACTATAGTATGCAAAGGATGACGAAAATGATTCCCGAGCTCTTCGTGATGCTGAAATCGACGAAGGTAGAAATCAAGAAAGAGCATCAAGTGTTGATGATTGACAAGACCACTAGTTTCAATAAAAGGGCAAAGGGAAAGAAAGGGAACTTCAAGTAGGATGACAAGCAAGTTGTCACTCCATGAGGAAGCCCAAAGCTGGACCAAAGCACGAAGCGAGTGCTTGTCTTGCAAAGGAAATGGTCCTTTGGAAGTGGAAATGCCCTGAATATTTGGTAGATAAGAAGGATGGCAAAGTGAACAAGGGTATATTTGATATACAGGTTATTAATGTGTACCTTACTAGTGTATATAGTAACCCCTGGGTATTTGATACTTGTTTCGTTGCTAAGATTAGTAACTCAAAACAGGAGTTACAAAGGGTGAAGTGACGATGTGTGTTGGAAGTGGTTCCAAGATTGATATGATCATCATCGCACACTCCCTATACTTTCGGGATTAGTGTTAAACCTAAATAAATGTTATTTGGAGTTTGCGTTGAGCATGAATATGATTTGATCATGTTTATTGCAATACGGTTATTCATTTAAAGTCAGAGAATAATTGTTGTTACATCTACATGAATAAAAACCTTCAATGGTCATACACCCAATGAAAATAGTTTGTTGGATCTCGATCGTCGTGATACACATATTCATAATATTGATGCCAAAAGATGCAAAGTTGATAATGATAGTGCAACTTATTTGTGGCATTGCCGTTTGGGTCATATAGGTGTAAAGCGCATGAAGAAACTCCATGAAGATGGATTTTTGGAATCACTTGGTGATGAACCATTTGATGCTTGCGAACCGTGCCTTTTGGGCAAGATGACTAAAATCCGTTCTACGGAGCAATGGAACGAGCTAGTGACTTGTTGGAAATAATACATACCGATGTATGTGGTCCAATGAGTGTTGATGCTCGTGGTGGGTATCGTTATTTTCTGACCTTCGCAAATGATTTGAGCAGATATGAGTATATCTACTTAATGAAGCACAAGTCTGAAACATTTGAAAAGTTCAAAGAATTTCAAAGTGAAGTGAAGAATCATCGTAACAAGAAAATAAAGTTTCTACAATCTGATCGTAGAGAAGAATATTTGAGTTACGAGTTTGGCCTTCATTTAAAAACAATGTGGAATAGTTTCACAGTTCACGCCACATGGAACACAACAGCGTAATAGTGTGTTTGAACGTCGTAGCCGCACTTTATCGGATATAGTGCGATCTATGATGTATCTTACCGATTTACCACTATTGTTTTGGGGTTATGCATTAGAGACAGCTACATTCACTTTAAATAGGGCACCATCAAAATCCGTTGAGATGACGCCTTATGAACTGTGGTTTGGCAAGAAACCAAAGTTGTCATTTCTTAAAGTTTGGGGCTGCGATGCTTATGTGAAAACGTTTCAACCTGATAAGCTCGAACCCAAATCGTAGAAGTGCGTGTTCATAGAATACCCAAAGGAAACTGTTGGGTACACCCTCTATCACAGATCCGAAGGCAAGATATTCGTTGCTAAGATGGATCCTTTCTAGAGAAGGAGTTTCTCTCGAAAGAAGTGAGTGGGAGGAAAGTAGAGCTTGATAAGGTAATTGTACCTTCTCCTGAATTGGAAAATAGTTCATCACAGAAACCAGTTCCAGTGATGCCTACACCGATTAGTGAGAAAGTTAATGATGATGATCATGAAACTTCGGATCAAGTTACTACCGAACCTCGTAGGTCAACCAGAGTAAGATCCGCGCAGTGAGTGGTACGGTAATCCTGTTCTGGAGGTCATGTTACTTGACCATGACGAACCTATGAACTATGAGGAAGCGATGATGAGCCCAGATTCCGTGAAATGGCCTGAGGCCATGAAATCTGAGATGGGGTCCATGTATGAGAACATAGTGTGGACTTTGATTGACTTGCCCAATGATCGGTAAGCCATAGGAAATAAATGGATCTTCAAGAGGAAGGCAGAGACGATAGTAGTGTTACTATCTACAAAGCTAGACTTGTCGAAAAAGGTTTTTGACAAAGTTCAAGGTGTTGAATACAATGAGATTTTCTCACTCGTATCGATGCTTAAAAGTCTGTCCAAATCATGTTAGCAATTGCCACATTTTATGAAATTTGGCAAATGGGTGTCAAAACTGCATTCCTTAATGCATTTATTAAAGAAGAGTTGTATATGATGCAACCAAAAGGTTTTGTCAATCCTAAAGGTGCTAACAAAGTGTGCAAGCTCCAGTGATCCATCTATGGACTGGTGCAAGCATCTCGGAGTATACGCTTTGATGAGTTGATCAAAGCATATGGTTTTATACAAACTTTTGGAGTAGCCTGTATTACAAGAAAGTGAGTGGGAGCTCTATAGCATTTCTAAAACTATAAGTAGATGACATATTGTTGATTGGAAATGATATAGAAATTCTGGATAGCATAAAAGGATACTTGAATAAGAGTTTTTCAAAGAAAGACCTCGGTGAAGCTGCTTACATATTGAGCATCAAGATCTATTGAGATAGATCAAGATGCTTGATAAGATTTTCAATGAGTACATACCTTGACAAGATTTTGAAGTAGTTCAAAATGGAACAGTCAAAGAAAGAGTTCTTGCCAGAGTTGCAAAGGTGTGAAGTTGAGTAAGACTCAAGAACCGACCATGGCAGAAAATAGAAAAAGAGAATGAAAAGTCATTCCCTATGCCTCAGTCATAGGTTCTATAAAGTATGCTATGCTGTGTACCAGACCTATTAGTATACCTTGCTACGAGTTTGGCAAGGGAGTACAATTTTGATCTAGAAGTAGATCATCGGACGTGATCAAGAATATCCTTAGTGAGGACTAAGGAAATATTTCTCGATAATGGAAGTGATAAAAGAGCTCGTCGTAAAGAAGTTACAACGATGCAAGCTTTTACACCAATCCAGATGACTCTAAGTCTCAGTCTGGATACATATTGAAAGTGGGAGCAATTAGCTAGAGTAGCTCCGTGCAGAGCATTGTAGACATAGAATATTTGCAAAATACATATGGCTCTGAATATGATAGACCCGTTGACTAAACTTCTCTCATGAGCAAAACATGATCATACCTTATTACTCTTTGGGTGTTAATCACATAGCGATGTGAACTAGATTATTGACTCTAGTAAACCCTTCGGGTGTTGGTCACATGATGATATGAACTATGGGTGTTAATCACATATAGATGTGAATATTGGTGTTAAATCACATGATGATGTGAACTAGATTATTGACTCTAGTGCAAGTGGGAGACTGAAGGAAATATGCCCTAGAGGCAATAATAAAGTTATTATTTATTTCCTAATTTCATGATAAATGTTTATTATTCATGCTAGAATTGTATTAACCGAAACTTGATACATGTGTGAATACATAGACAAACAGAGTGTCACTAGTATGCCTCTACTTGACTAGCTCGTTAAATCAAAGATGGTTAAGTTTCTTAGCCATGGACATGAGTTGTCATTTGATTAACGGGATCACATCATTAGGAGAATGATGTGATTGACTTGACCCATTCCGTTAGCTTAGCACTTGATCGTTTAGTATGTTACTATTGCTTTCTTCATGACTTATACATGTTCCTATGACTATGAGATTATGCAACTCCAGTTTACCGGAGGAACACTTTGTGTGCTACCAAGCGCCACAACGAATCGGGTGATTATAAAGGTGCTCTACAGGTGTCTTCGAAGGTACTTGTTGAGTTGGCGTATTTCGAGATTACGATGCGTCGGTAGAACATCATCATCTTCACCACGCCGTCGTGCTGACGGAACTCTCCCTCAATGCTCGGCTAGATCAGAGTTCGAGGCACGTCATCAAGCTGAACGTGTGCTGAAGTCGGAGGTGCCGTACGTTCGGTACTTGGATCGGTCAGATCGTGAAGACGTACGACTACATCAACAACGTTGTGCTAACGCCACGCTTTTTGGTCTACTGAGAATGCGTGGACTCACTCTCCCGCTTCGTTGCTATGCATCACCATGATCTTGCGTGGGCATAGGAATTTTTTTGAAATTACTATGTTCCCTAATAGTACCTCAATAGAGAGGGCCCGAACCTGGGTAAACATCGTGTCCCCCGCCTCCTGTTACCATTAGCCTTAGAGACACAGTTCGGGACCCCCTACCTGATCCGCCGGTTTTGACACCGACATTGGTGCTTTCATTAAGAGTTCCACTGTGTCGTCAAAGATAGGCTTGATGGCTCCATCAATCATCTACAACAATGCAGTCCAGGGGGAAATCTTCCTCCCTAGATAGATTTTCGTATTCGGCGGCTTCGCACTGCGGGCCAACTCGATCCGCCATCAGAGCAGATCGATAGCTACGCCCCTAGCCATCAGGTCAGATTCGGAAGCCTGAATTTTGTGGCCGATGTCCGTGGAGACTTGATCTTCGACGGATTCGAGCCCATGACGGCTGTCCCCGGCCGCTACGATGAACATGACCTAGATCTGTCATCGGGCCACACGCAGGATATAGCACCTGTGACCGCCCTGGCCCTAGAGCCGGAGCGGACTGTGTCGTTCGAGGACGAGAAGCTTAACCCCGCCACGGAGGCCGCAGACTCGGCGGCGCTTGATCCGCACACAGACCCAGCGTCGACAGGGGCTTGTGTCACCGGAACCCCGGACTCATCTCCGGCAATGGATTCCGGAGCTCGTGCATCCGCGTCCATTGAACCTAATTGGGCGCCGGTCTTGGAGTTCAGCTCCACGGACATCTTCCAGCACTCGCCTTTTGGCGACGTGTTAAATTCATTGAAATCTCTCTCCCTGTCAGGGGATTCTTGGCCGAACTATGTCCGGCTCGAATTGGAAGTGGATGACGAAGAAATTCATTCCCCACCCACCACCCACCTTATAGCCACTATCGACGACTTAACCGACATGCTTGACTACGACTCTGAAGACATCGACGGTATGGACGACGATGCCGGAGAGGATCAAGAACCACCGCCTACGTATGCTAGACAACCACCTCCTGCATTTACATATACATGGTGGATACACCCAAAGAAAATAACGGTGATGATGAAAATCCAGTCGAGGACAAGCCTCCTGAGATACAGCCGAAGCGCCGAGGTCAGCGGTGCCGCTCTAAGCCACGCCGTAGTAAAAACAGCAACACCGTCACAGAAGTGGACAAAACTCCGGACGGTGCCGAAAACAATGAAGACCCCATCGAGCCAACCACTGAACAGGAGGAACGGGATGATGGGCGAGTCAGCCCTGGCGAACAGGCCACGAACGAAGACTCGGAGGATAGCAACTACCTTCCGCTCTCCGAGGACGAGGTTAGCCTCGGTGATGAAGATTTCATCGTGCCTGAAGAGCCCGCCGAACAGGAACGCTTTCAGCGTCAGCTAATTGCCACTGCAAGAAGCCTGAAAAAGAAGCAACAACAGCTTCAAGCTGATCAAGATCTGCTCAATGAAAGATGGATTGACGTCCTGGCAGCCAAGGAATATGGCCTCGAGCGCCCAACCAAAAGCTACCCGAAGCGCAAACTGTTACCATAGTTCGACGACGAGGCACTGGAGCCCGTCCTACCAAGGTACAATACGGCTGACCGACCACCACGTGGCCGGGACAAAGGGGCACCTCAAGCCGAATACCAGCACCCACTACCTCGCCGAACAAACAGAAATACAACAGCTCGGGGATATACACATGACCTGCGACACGGTTTTGAAAAAAGAGCAGGTCAGACAAGATCAATCTATGGATCACGGGGGCGCGCCTCGACGCGCGATGACGGCCATTTGGCGGAACGTGAGAAACATAACCACGCCCGGGCCGAAAACCGCAGACGAGCTCCATCCGAACTACGTCACGGCTTGGCCCGATATAGAGGCGCCGCACACCCCCTCTACTTCACTGACGAAGTAATGGGACAAGATTTCCCAGAAGGGTTTTAACCCATAAACATCGAATCATACGATGGCACAACAGACCCCGCGGTGTGGATTGAGGATTTTCTTCTCCACATTCATATGGCTCGCGGCGATGATCTTCACGCCATCAAATACCTCCCGCTCAAACTCAAGGGGCCAGCTAGATACTGGTTAAACAGTCTACCCGAAAACTCCATTGGCAGCTGGGAGGAATTAGAGGGCGCCTTCCTCGACAACTTCCAAGGCACATATGTCCGACCTCCGGATGCCGATGACCTAAGTCATATAATTCAACAGCCCAGAGAGTCAGCCAGGAAATTCTGGACCCGATTCCTAACTAAAAACAACCAGATCATCGACTGTCCGGACGCCGAAGCCCTAGCAGCCTTTAAGCACATCATCCGCGACGAATGGCTGGCCAGACACCTCGGCCAGGAAAAACTGAAGTCCATGTCAGCCCTTATGGCACTGATGACCCGCTTCTGTGCGGGCGAAGACAGCTGGCTAGCCCGTAGCAACAACAACACAAGCGAACCTGGCACTTCTAAAGCCAGAAACAGCAACGGCAAGCCCCGGCGCAATAGACACAAGCGTTAAAACAACGGTGATAGTACCGAAGACACGGCGGTCAACGCCGGATTCAGCGGCTCTAAGTCCGGTTAGCGGAAGAAGCCATTTAAAAGGAACAATCTGGGCCCGTCCAATGTGGACCGGATACTAGATCGACCATGCCAAATACATGGCACTCCAGATAAACCAGCCAATCATACCAACAGGGAATGTTGGGTTTTCGAACAGGCCGACAAGTTAAACACCAAGGATAAGGAGAAAGGGTCGCAAAGCGAGGACGATGACGAGGAATCCCGACCACCGGACACAGGGGGCAGAAGAAATCCCCCCCCCCCAAGTTAAAATGGTGAACATGATATACGCCACCCATATCCCCAAGAAGGAGCGCAAGCGTGCACTCAGGGACGTCTACGCGATGGAGCTAGTCGCCCCAAAATTTAACCCATGGTCCTCCTGTACGATCACCTTCGACCGCAGGGACCATCCGACCAGTATTCGTCATGGCGGTTCAGCCGCACTGGTCCTTGACCCAATTATTGACGGATTCCATCTCACGCGAGTCCTCATGGATGGTGGCAGCAGCCTGAACCTGCTCTCTCAGGATACAGTGCACAAAATGGGTATCGATCCCTCAAGGATCAAGCCCACAAAAACCACCTTTAAAGGTGGCATACCAGGTGTAGAGGCCTGTTGTATGGGCTCAATCACACTGGAAGTGGTCTTCGGATCCCCGGATAATTTCCGAAGCGAAGAGTTAATCTTCGATATCGTCCCCTTCCGTAGTGGCTATCATTCACTACTCGGATGAACTGCATTTGCTCGATTCAGTGCGGTACCGCACTATGCTTACCTCAAGCTCAAGATGCCCGGACCTCGCGGTGTTATAACAGTCAATGGAAATACAGAGCGCTCCCTACATCGAGGAGCACACCGCGGCCCTGTGAAATGCGAAGTACCGAGCCTTCTTAGGCAGAACCTCAATTTGGCAGTAAAGCCCCCAGACACCATCAAGCGAGTCTGAACTACTCTACAGCAGGACTGTCCAGCTCGTCTAGAGCTCAACTAGCAATCCGGCCTCCGTCGCAGTCCCAATCAAGCGATGAAAATCGTGCCGCGCGTACATAACTACGCACTTAAAGTACCATGGGCAGGAACGGAGGCACAGCTAGACCGCGGTCCACAATACGGCTCAACCGGCTCTGGATCCGCAATCTTTCACTTTTTCTCTTTCTTTTAGGTTTTTCTCTTCTCGAGGCTTTTTCCGATAACCTGATCATCGGACCCATCACGGGATGGATTCACCAAGAAGGCAAGGGGCTTTGACGTACAAGGGAATACCCAGGTGGTCTCTGCTAACGATTGCTATACCTATTTTAATACCCGCACGCAGCTCGCTCTTGGTCACGGCATGTTAAATAGCCTTACTCGCTTATCGCATTATTTGTACAAGCACGCCTCGACATATCAATCAAATTACAATGGAAAATAGCTTGCGGATCAATATTCTTAGCGTCAGCTTATTACTTGACTCTTTCCTTGTCTTTGTATTTATTACTTGTTGCACTCGTACACTCTGGTACGCATTACTTCGCCAGGGGCTTCATCCCGCCCCGCAATACGACAATAAAGTCCGGACACTTTTACAGTATAGTTCGGCACCCCGAACTTATATCTTTGGTCAATAGTTGGGTTGCCCGGCTCCTGTGCTTACTACCTTACGTTCCGCTATATCGGCTAGGGTAGTAAAGGGAGAACTACTGCGATTGTGTCCCGGTTCTTCCGGACAAGCACCCCAGTAGAGAAAGCGGAAAACTAACTGTCATGATGCGGCGAGAGCTGGTCAGCTATTCGAGAGGTTTTCAAATCCTTCGAGATTTTTTCCGCTTTATGCGAGGAATCAGTTTTTATTCGATTAGACGTGTATAGCACCCCAACTTCGGTCTTCCGAATACCAGGGGCTTGGCCGAAATTTTCATTGTGAAACTCTTATGGCTAAGTGAGGGTGATAAAGTCGTATAGTCCGATTGCCTTGTTCGTTGCGTTAAACACCTCCTTTAAGGACCAAAAGTTGGAGTAAATAATGTTTATATTTATCCCGAACATCCTCGTTCTATCTACGTGGGGGCAGAAGCCGACGACTGGCCAACTCTCAGATTTCATAAACGGCCGCACAAGAGGTAAATTTTTAACACAAACAAGCATTATATTACATAACAAACTTGTTTCATATTACAGGACAGGATAACATGAATGTTTTCACGAGAATATAATATCCTTGGCACATTGCTCTGCCACAAGGCGCGATCCCTCTAGGACACTATCAAAATACATCTCGGGTCGGCGGTGCTCTTTGCCCTCAGGCGGCCCCTCGTTCATTAGCTTCTTGGCATCCATCTTCGCCCAGTGCACCCTAGCGTGGGCAAAGGCCATCCGCGCCCCTTCGATACATACCGACCGCTTGATGGCTTCAAGCCGCGGGCAGGCACTCACAAGCCGCTTGATGAGTCAGAAGTAGCTATTGGGCATGGGCTCGGCAGGCCATAGTCGGATTATTAAGTCCTTCATGGCTAGTTCGTCCGCCTTATGCAGCTCGACCAACTGTTTAAGCTGGTCACTAAAGGGCACCCGAAGTTCTGGCCCAAGGTATTGAGGCCAGAACAGCTTCTCCGTAGAGCTCCCTTCTTTGGCTCGATAAAATTCTACAGCATCTGATATGCTGCGCGGCAGATCCGTAAACACCCCTGGAGAACTCCAAACCCGGGTAAGTAACAGGAATGTTTCCTTCACATATCTTCTTTGCATAACGAAAGCCTTACCCGCTGTAATTTTCTTCGTCGCCCGGATCTCCTGGAGGGCACCCTGGGCTTCGGCTTGGGCCTCTTGCATGCTCTGGCGGGCCTTGGAAAGTTTAGAGTCTTGAATCTTCGAATCATGCTCCAAGGACTCGTACTTCTTGACGGCGTCCTGGAGCTCTTGCTGGACCTCGCTGACCTGGGCCTCTTGCTTTTCGCGTGCGGCGAGTTCCTTGGCCGCTTTGTCCTCGGCCTCGGCTAATGCCTTCTTGAGGGCCGCCACCTCGGTCGTGGCCCCTAATAAAGTTCATGACACTTTAGTCAGCACGAACCATTTATCCTTCCTAAAATATACACGAAGGTTAAAAACATACCTTTGCTTTCCTCTAGCTGCTTCTTCAAGAGGTCGAGCTCTAATTGGGCCCGCTCCAGGTTCTGTTTCAGTCCGGAGACCTCCGCAGTATGAGCGGCAGAAGCTAACAGCGATGCATGCTGATTCACATAGACATATAATGTTAGACTCCTACGAAAATTATTTTGATCCTTTGTTCGGCTTTTCTTTCCGAACACCAAACAAAGCATTGTCGAGCTCACATCTACCTTTGTGATATTCTTTTACAATTATATTACTTACCTCAAAGCTATTAGAAGGCTAGTATAGGCCCCAGTCAGCCCGCTTTTGGCAGACTGAACCTTCTCAATCACTGCACTCATTAGAGTACGGTGTTCTTCCACAACGGAAGTGCCTTGTAGCGCTTCCAGTAATCTATCTGGTGCCTCTGGATGGATAAAGGTCACCGGTGGAGTTGGCTCGCCCCCTCGTTCGAAAGAGGTGGTCTGCTTGAATCCGGAGCCACTTGGGTCCCCATGTGTTCGGTAACCGGGGTTTTACCCTCTGGCACCACCGGACCAGCCTCCTGATCCTCTCCCTGGCCGGGGATCCTTCGAGACAACACCTCGGTATTGTCCGCGGCCTTGGGGGAAGAGGCCGTCGGAAGGGACTCGCTGTTCATCGCCGATGCGCTCAACGATCCCTCTGAAGAGGAGGACAGCGCGATGTTGGACTAGGCCGGGCTGCGAATGCATGATCCAGCATGTTAAAAACAATGAAGTAAAAAGGTCGGATATATTAATGTGTCCGGACACTTACGAGTTGGCTAGGGGCTTGACCCTAGGCTCCCACTCCCCGCCGCTGTTGGTGGCCACTGCGGAGTTGTCCGGAAGGGAACTTTTCCCCTTCTTGGACGCCTAGGCCTCCCCATGAGTGGAGCCCTTCCTCTTCTTTCTCCCTCCAGCAGGTGGGGGGATGGATCTCTTCTTCCTCCTCCTCTTCCTAGTCGTCTTCGGTGGAGGAGTGCGTCTCGGTGTCTTCGGACGCCATGTACGAATTAGTGCCCTTGCGACGGAGACCACTTCAGGTCCCCGGGACCTTTTTCTTCGCCTTTTTTCTCTGGCACCTCATAAGGCACCGGAAACAGCATCTTCGTCAGAAGAGGCGTCTCTGGATCTTCGGGCAGCAGATCCGGACAGTTAATCTGCTCCGCTATCTCTACCCAGGCCTGAAAATTTGGAAGGGAGGCTTAGATTCCACCCCCCCCAGATATGCCAGTAAAGGATTTACCTTGAAAACATGAAAGAGCTTACCGGGTTAGCCCGGCGTTTTGAGCTGAGCCCACGATCCTCGGTCGTGGGTGGTGGTACCCAGCCGGCCTTGAAGATCATCTTCTAGATGTCTTCGTGCGTCATGCCGAAGAGCTCCAGCAGCGTCTGGTGCTTCGTCGGGTCGAATTCCCACAAATTGCAGGTCCGGCACTAGCATGGAAGGATCCGACGGAAGAGCATAACCTGGATCACACTGACAAGCTTGATCTTCTTGCTTATCCTGTTCTTGACACACGTCTGGAGCCCCGTCAGCTCATCCGAAAATCCCCATGCCATGCCCTTCTCTTGCCAGGAGGTGAGCCGCATTGGCACTCCAGATCGGGGACTGGGGCCACCTTGATTGGTGCTTCTTGGCGGCTCGGTGATATAGAACCACCCCGATTGCCACCCCTTCACTGTCTCCACAAAGGAGCCTTCGGGCCAGACAACGTTGGGCATTTTGCCCACCATGGCACCTCCGCACTCCACTTGTTGGCCGCTCACCACCTTTGGCTTCACATTGAAAGTCTTGACCATAGGCGAAGTGAGGTGGGATCTTGAGAGGAAGGCCTCGCACACGACGACAATAAATGCCGAGATGTTGAGGATGGAGTTGGGAGCCAAGTCATGGAAGTCTAGCCCGTAGTAAAACATCAGCCCACGGACAAACGGGTGGAGGGGGAATCCCAGCCCGCGGACGAAATGGGTGAGAAACACCACCCTCTCCTGGGGCTCTGGGGTGGGTACAATCTGTCCCTTGGCTGGAAGTCGATGAGCGATGTCCTTGGCCAGGTACCCGGCCTCCCCGAGTTTCTTGATGTCCTCCTTCTTGACGGAGGAGGCCATCCACTTGCCTCCAGCTCCGGATTTGGACATGGTTGGAGTGCTTTTTTGGGCGGAGAAGGCAAGAACTTGGGCGCTGGGCCTTGAGAATGGATGGGCAAAGGAAGGAGAAGGCGTGGGTGAATGAGGATGAATCCTTATCCCCTTATAAACGCAGTGAAAGTTATGCGCCTGCCTGCTCACCTTAAAATCCACCTATTCCCCAAGGGCCGCGCAGATGGCACGGTTGGGTTACATATGCCCGTATTGATGAGAATCCCATGATAAGGGGACACAATCTCTGCCGACAAGGCGTGCGGTGAAACCGCACCTCAAAATCTGAGTGGCAGGCTAAAAAGCGGTTTGAATAATGGCCAAGGCGGCAGTGGCGTGATGTCACGCTATAAAAAGTTGTCAGCGGATTGGACTCGTGGAATATTATACTCTATGCGGTTGTATGTGCTACTTGTTTTGCAGAGCCGGACACATTTTCTATGTTCGGAGGACTATGTTGGAGTATTCGGGGAAGGAATCCGCCTTGCAATGCCGAAGACAATCTGCACGCCGGACTCATCGTCATTGAAGCCTGGTTCAGGGGCTACTGAGGGAGTCCTGGACTAAGGGGTCCTCGGACAGCCGGACTATATACATTGACCGGACTGTTGGGCTATGAAGGTACAAGATAGAAGACTTCATCCCGTGTCCGCATGGGACTCTCCTTAGCATGGAAGGCAAACTTGGCGATTCGAATATGTAGATTCCTTTCTTTGTAACCGACTTTGTACAACCCTAGCTCCTCCTGGTGTCTATATAAACCGGAGGGTTTAGTTTTCTAGGGTTAGAGTCACAACAATCATAATCTCATAGGCTAGACTTCTAGGGTTTAGCCATTATGATCTCATGGTAGATCAACTCTTGTAATACTCATATTCATCAAGATCAATCAAGCAGGAAGTAGGGTATTACCTCCATAGAGAGGGCCCGAACCTGGGTAAACATCGTGTTCCCTGCCTCCTGTTACCATGAGCCTTAGACACACAGTCCGTGACAAGTAGACCGAGTCCTGCCTCCATCTACTACTATTACTCCACACATCGACCGCTATCCAGCATGCATCTAGAGTAGTAAGTTCATAAAGAACAGAGTAACGCATTAAGAAAGATGACATGATGTAGAGGGATAAACTCATACAATATGATATAAACCCCATCTTTTTATCCTCGATGGCAACAATACAATATGTGCCTTGCTGCCCCTCGCATCCTTTGGGAAAGGACACCACAAGATTGAACCCAAAGCTAAGCACTTCTCCCATTGCAAGAAAGATCAATCTAGTAGGCCAAACCAAACTGATAATTTGGAGAGACTTTCAAAGATAACTTAATCACACATAAAATAATTCAGAGGAGATTCAAATATTTCTCATAGATAAACTTGATCATAAACCCACAATTCATCGGATCTCGACAAACACACCGCAAAAAGAGTTACATCGAATAGATCTCCAAGAAATCGAGGAGAACTTTGTATTGAGATTCAAAGAAAGAGAAGAAGCCATCTAGCTAATAAATATGGACCCAAAGGTCTGTGGTAATCTACTCACAACTCATCGGAGAGGCCTTGGAGATGATGTAGAGGCCCTCCATGGTCGATTCCCCCTCCGGCGGAGCGCCGCCGAAGGCTCCAAGATGGGATCTCGCGGATACAGAAGGTTACGGCGGTGGAAATTGTTTTTCCTGGTGCTTCTCGATGGTTTCAGGGTACGTGAGTATATATAGGAGGAAGAAGTAGGTAGGTGGATGCTCGAGGGGCCCACGGGGGTGGGGGGCACGCCCACCTGTAGGGGGCACGCCGGGCACCCTCGTGGCCTCCTCCTCTATTGCTTGATGTCCATTCCAAGTCCCCTGGATCACGTTTGTTCCAAAAAGATCGCTCCCGAAGGATCTCGGGTAGGGGGTCCCGAACTATGCGTCTAGGCGGATGGTAACAGGAGACAAGGGACACGATGTTTTACCCAGGTTCGGGCCCTCTCGATGGAGGTAATACCCTACTCCTGCTTGATTAATATTGATGATATGGGTAGTACAAGAGTAGATCTACCACGAGATCAAGGAGGCTAAACCTAGAAGCTAGCCTATGGTATGATTGTTGTTAGTCCTACGGACTAAAACCCTCCGGTTTATATAGACACCGAGATAGGTTAGGGTTACGAGTCGGTTACAATGGTAGGAGATCTACATATCCGTATCGTAAGCTTGCCTTCCACGCCAAGGAAAGTCCCATCCGGACCACGGATGAAGTCTTCAATCTTGTATCTTCATAGTCTTGGAGTCCGGCCGTGGCGATAGTCCGGCTATCCGGACACCCTAATCTGAGGACTCCTCGGTAGCCCCTGAACCAGGCTTCAATGACAGCGAGTCCGGCGTGCATATTGTCTTCGGCATTGCAAAGGCGGGTTCCTCCTCGAATACTTCATAGAAGGTTTTGAACACAAGGATAGTGTCCGGCTCTGCAAAACAAGTTCCACATAACACCGTAGAGAGAATAATTTTTGCACGGATCTGGCGGCGTATTCAGCGTGACATCACACCACGGCCAGGCCTTTATATGAATCGTTTTTCTTGTTCCACCTCAAGCGTGTTTAGCGAGGCGGTTTCCTTGTACGCGTCTTATCAAAGCATAGATCGTGCCCCCCTTATTCGGGGATTCTCATCAATACGGACGTGGGTAACCCATCCGCGCCATTTGATTACGGCGCTTAGGAAATAAGCGAGTTTTACCAGGCTGGTGGGGGACACATAGCTTCGTCCGTCCATATAAGGGGATAAGGATCCACCTTCTCACCTACGCCTTCTTCCTCCTTTGCTTATCCATTTCCTTTTCGAGCTCCAGTAGCCCAGAATCCGCACATCCCACCTCAACCTTTCTCCAACCATGTCGGGAGGCGGGAGGCGGGTGGATGGTCTCCTCCGTCACGGAGGGGCACATCACAAGGCTGCGAGAGGCGGATACTTATGCAGCAACATCAGCGTACAGGAGCTGCCAAGCGGGGCAGCTTATTCCAACCCCAGGCCCCATGAGAGGTAGTGTTTCTACCCCACTTCCTCCATGGACTAGGTTTTCCACTTCACCCATTTGTCCAGGGGCTCATGTTCTACTACGGCCTGGACTTCCACGACCTGGCCCGAATTTCATCCTCAACATCTCGGCGTTTATCGTCGTGTGTGAAACCTTCCTCTGCATCCATCCCCCACTTGACTTATGGCTGAAAGATCTTCAACGTCCGGCCGAAGGTAGTGGCCGACCGTCAAGCTGGAGTCTTGGAGGCGCCATGGTTGGCAAGATGGCCAAGGTCCTATGGCTCGGCGCCTTTGTGGAGACAATAAAGGGGTGGCAATCGGGGTGGTTCTACATCACCGAGCCCGCGACCCGAATGGGTGGCGGCCCCAATTCAGATCTGGCTTCCCCACGACTCTCGTCATGGAAAGAGCGGGCACGGCGTGGGAATTCGGAAAAACTATCCGGACTCGGACATGCGCCCGAAACACAGTGGACAAGAATCTCGGGCTTGTCGGCGTAATCCAGGTGATGCTCATCCGCGGATTCTCCCATGCCAACAACGGGCCTTCAATTTGTGGGAGTTCGATCCGGCACGGCACCGAGCCTTGAGCGGCTCTTGACACTACGTGCGAAGATGCCTAGAAGAGTCTTCATTCAAGGTCTCTTGAAGCTTGACATCCGCTACCAAAGATCGCGGATACAGCTCGCGGCGTCCGGCCAGCGAGGTAAGTTATTTACCCTTTATGGGACTATTTTTCATAGATTGACTCTCTGGCGGGATCTAAAACTCCCTAATCTTTGTGGGAGACTGGTGAAAGGCGTACGGACAGATTAAGCTGTCCGGCTCCTTTCTTAGGAAAACCGGAGGGCAGCCCAATTAACGGGGCTCTTTGGCTCCGGCGCCCCATGTGGTGCCGAAGAAGAAGGCCAAGAAGGAGGCCACGGGAACTCGAAGGAGCTCCCGGCCTTGAGTCTGTCGAGATTACAGGCGAATCTTCTCACGAGGACGAGGAGGAAGAAGAAGAAGCTCCTACCCGGCGGGAGGAGAAGAAAAGGAAGGCCGCCCCAGCAGGGGAGGCGGAGGAGGTCAAGAAGGAAGAACCCTTCCTCCGGACTTCTCCACCAATGTCGACGGCTTGACGAGGAGGATTGGCCAACAAGGGCCAAGCCCGGAGAGATCGTAAGTGTCCAGGATACCCACGGCTTTTCATAATTGCATAGTGTTCTCTAATGCTGAATAATCATGCAGCCCGCCCAAAGGCGAGTTCACCGATTCATCGGCGGGTCCCTAGGCTCGTCGGAAATGGAAGTGCCCGCTTGGGCCGCCTCCTCACCTCACGCTGCAGACGCCAGCGCACGGTGGGAGCCCCAAGGGGAGCTTGGTCAAGAAGGAGGTAGCGGGAGGTGCCACAAGGCGACCTCCGGGACTCGGTAGCGGGGAAAGACCCCAGGGCTCCTAAGCCCGACCCTCGTCCAGGACTCCATGCGGAACCATCAAGCGGTTCGAAGTCCGGACAGCAGATCCTTACGCCAAGAAGGGTAAGACGCCGATGTCCTCCGTCCAACGGAGGCACCGGATAGCTCTTTGGGCGCTCAGCGGTGCCTCCATCGAGGAGAACACCGCCTTTATTATGAGTCACGGTGATCCGGAACGATTCAGTCCGCCAAGGCGGTGACCCGGCCTATACCAGCCTTCTAATAGGCTTTGAGGTAAGTTTAAAACATATAAAAATATTAGCGCATAGGCGGTAGCCTGATGCTTAGTTGATTGTTCGGAAAGAAAAGCGGGACTAAGGATCTAAAAATATATCTGTGAGGAGTCTAACATAAGTATGTCAATATGGGAATCTTTGGCTAGCTGCTGACCTCTGCCCGCCTTGGCTGGAGGTCAATGCATTGAAGCAGAACCTCGGCTGGTCCAGAGAACGAGCTCCGGACAAGCCAAGAAGCAGCTCGAGGACAAGGAAGGTAAGTAATACCTTATTAAAGAAATACCTTATGGAAAAGGTTTTGGTTGCGAGAAAATAACAGGAATAGCATGGGATGCTGCAGGGGCCACGAGCGAGGTGGAGACCACAAGGAGGCGGTGTCCGGTGGCGAAAACAAAGCAGCTCTGGAGCGCACCGAGCGAGAGAAGGGAGGCGCAGCTGGCCAAGGTGCGGCAAGAGCTCAAGCTCTCGTGGAAAAACACGAGGTTTGGAGGCGTGACTCGAGGACTCGAGGAGTCCGAGGCTCGCCCTCGGCTCTTGAGAGTGCCAAAGCTGCTAAGGCCGAGGCCCAAAAAGCCCTCAAGAAATTGAGTCTTTAAAGAAGATAGCGGCGGGTAAGGCACTCTTTATGCAAAGCAAGAATGTAAAAGTCAATTACCTATTACTTACCCGGATTCGAGTTTCCAGGAGCATTCGCAGATTCTTGCCGTGGAAGTGCGTGCGATCTTGCCGCATTCTACAGCGCCCGGGAGGGAGCTCCACGGAGAAGGTGTTACGGTCTCAATATCTTTGAGGCGGACATCCGGTGCCCCTAAGCGACCAGCTAAAGCAGCTGGTCGAGCTCCACAAGGTCGCCCGAACAGGCCATGAAGGGCCTTATAAGCGTGGCTGTGGCCATCGAAGGCCATGCACAGGAGCTACGCCGGCTTGGTGCGGCGGCTGGTGGGCCTTTGTCCATGACTTGAAGTCATCAAGCGCTCCGTGTGCATTGAAGGGGTCCGTCGGGCCCTTGCCCGTGCTAAAGTGCTGCTGGGGCAAGCTGGATGCGGAGAAGCTTCGTGGCCAGACGGGCCACCGAAGGGCCATGAGCATCATACGCCGAAATGTACTATGAGGGCCTCTGAAGGGTGCCCGCTTGAATAAGCGGATGAGTGCTCAAGGATGTAATTTTGGAATAGGCTGCGCATTTGTTTATCGCTACGCTGAAAACTTGTTCATATCGCTAAACAGCGCTTATTAATTTAAAATATTACCTTACATGCGGCCGTTTATCAAATTTGAGAGATGGCAAGTCGTTGGCTTCAGCCCCCATGCCACGAGTGCTTTGGGGTGTTCGGGATAAACTTGAGCACTCTTGTTCCCATTCTTGGGTCCATCTAGGAGGCGCTCAACACAACGAACAAGGCAACGGACTTATAATGCTTGAACACTCTCCTTAGCCATAGAATTCTATAATTTTTAAATTTGGTGAAGCCCCTAATATCGGAAGACCGAGTTGAGGCGCTATCCACGCCTTGGCCGGACAATTCCGGTTCCCTCGCTCTAAGCGGCATAAGTCTTTAAGGACCGAAAAAACCTCTCGAACAGCGACCGGCTCGCCTTATCATGACGGTCGGTTTAGCTTTCTCCAGCGAGGTGCTCGACCCAGCATAATTGGGGCACAATCGCGGTGGTTCTCCGGTGCTACCTTAGCCGATATAAGCGGGCGTAAGGTACCAAAACACGGGAGCAGGCAAACCAACTATTGACCCAAGACATGATTGAGCCAATTCATATAATGCTATAAGTTCGGGTGCCGCACTTGTGAAAGTGTTTGGACTTATCACACCATAATTTTGGGATACTTAAGCCCACGGTGTATTAGCCGTACCAAAGTGTCTGGTTGCAACATGTCGTGAAATGAACATATGTATATATAAAGGAAGTAGAGCAATAATAAGCAAAAGCTATGTATTGTTTATTCAAAAAGTACTGCAATGGAAGCGAGCGATACAAATAACGCGATAAGCAAGGGATGGGACTATCTAACATGTCCCCCTCGAGGGAGTAAGCTGCGGGATGGTATGTAAAATAGGTATAATGCTCGTAACAGAGACCACAGAACACTCGGCGTGGCTTTCCGCTTCCACGGCTGCTGCATCGTGAGTTCGGCGATTCAAAGTGCTTAGACGGGACTTCTCAAAGACGGAGTCTGAAAGTAAAAAAGAGGAAGAAAAAGGAAAAGAAAAAAAAAGAAATGACACAAGCAGGGCCCACAGTGCGGTCGAGCCGCATTCTTGGCGTGCCGTTGTCTTGCCCTCCCCATATGCCCATGGTATCTCCAGCGTAATTATGTGCGCGTAATACTAGCTTCGCAATTTCGCGAGGGCTGGGGTTGAGGCCGGATTGCTACTCGTGCTTGAATCGTGCCAGGTGGTCTTGTTGTAGGTTACTCCGGGCGCGCTTGACAGTGTCCGGACGCTTAGTGGCCGGACTCAAGAATTGCTGTGAGAGGCTGCTTTGTACCTCCGCCACGAGGGCCGCCGTGTGCTCCTCCGTTCGGAGAGAGCGTTCGTGTTTCCATTGGCCGTGATTACTCCTCGAGGGCCTGGCATCTTGAGCTTGAGGTATGCGTAGTGCGCCACCACATTGAACTTTGCAAATGCGGTTCGTCCGAGCAGTGCATGATAGCCGCTGCGGAATGGGACGATGTCGAAGATTAACTCTTAAGCCGGAAGTTATCCGGGATCCGAAGACCACTTGAGTGTGGCGAGCCCATTACAACTGGCCTCTACACCCGATATGGCGCCTTTAAAGGTCGTCTTTGTAGGTTTAATCCTTGAGGGTCAATGCCCATTTTGCGCCTTTGTATCCACGATAAAGCGAGTTAAATTTCTGCCGCCGTCCATCGGGACTCTGGTGAGGTGAAATCCGTCGATAATTGGGTCAAGAACCAATGCGGCGAAGCGGCCGTGGCGGATGCTAGTGGGGTGGTCCCTTGATCGAAGGTGATCGGGCGGGAAGACCATGGGTTGAACTTGAGGCGGCTGGCTCCATCGCATATCGTCCCTTAGTGCACGCTTCCGCTCCCTTTTGGGTATGTGGGTTGCGTATATCATATTCACCGTCCGCACTTGTGTAGGAAAACCCTTACGTGGCGGGGCTCTTCCTGCGTCATCGCTATGCAGCCCCTTGTCATTGAGTTCGGCACTTAACTTGCACGCTTGCTTGAACACCCAACAGTCCTGTTGGTGTGATTAACTAGTTTTTGAAGTGCCATGTATCCGCACAAGCGATCGAGTATTCGGTCCAAGTTGGACGGGCCACAGGTATTTCTTTTGAATGGCTTCTTCCACGGCCGGGTTTAGAGCCTCTGAATCCGGCATTGGCAACCGTATCTTGATGTATCGCCGTTAATCGCGGCGCTTGTTCTTATTCTTGACGACGCGACACGCCATTGCTGTCCTTGGTATCCGGACTATCGGGATGTTTGGCCAAGTTGTTGCTTGAGCTAGCCAGCTGTCCTCTCCCGCACAAAAGCGAGTCATGAGGGTTGTGAGGGCTTCCATAGATTCGGCTTTTCTGTCCTAGGTGCCGGGCAAGCCACTTTCGTCCCGGATGTTATGTTTGAAGGCTGCAAGGGCCTCTGCATCCAGGACGATCAATGATTTGATTTTTCTTTGTTAGGAACCGAGTCAGAATTATGCGGCGATTCTTCAGGCTGCTGAATTATGTGGCTAAGGTCATCGGCGTGCGGGTGAGTCGCATTATGTGCCTACAGAGTTATCAAGGAATGCGGCTTCGGGTCCTCCCAACAACCAATTGATTCTGTTGGCAGCAAGCTATTGAGCCAATGTCGAGCTGGTCCTTTAAGCTTGAGTGGGAGGTATTTGATGGCATGTAGATCATCACCGCGGGCCATGTGGATATGGAGGAGATAATCCTCGATCCGGACCGCGAGGATCTGTGGTACCATCGTATGATTCGATGTTCTGGGCTTGAAGCCCTCGGTGATTTGATGATTCATTACTTCATCTGTGAAGCATAGTGGGTGTCTGGCGCCTCTATATTGGGCTATATCACGGCGTAGCTCATATGAGCTTTGTCTCTTGTGTTCCGGCCCGGCGGTTTCTTTGTATCCGGCGCGACGGTAATCATCCCAGCGTTGCTTTGGCGCCACGCGATCCGTGAATCGATCTTGTATGTTTGCCTTATCCTCCAATATATCTGGCAAGTCCGGCGCATTTTCCGTGCCTTGGTACTTTTTGAATGGCGTCGAGGGTGTGGCTTGGCGGAGGGCGAGAGGCTTCTACAGCCATGACCGCAGGGGTGGCTTGATCTGCCATGTCGTCTTGTTGGCGACTTGGGTGCTTCCTCCTCTAGTCGAGGCAACGGCCTGCGTTTGGGGTAGCTTTTGGAGGGGCGTTCGAGTTCATACTCTTCGGCTGCAAGGACTTCAGTCCATGCAGCCGACTAGCGGTCTTGATCAGCTCTAAGCTGTTATTCTTTGCTTTTCTTGAGGCTGCTGCTTGCCGTGGCTATAAGCCTGCGTTTGAAACGCACCTGTTGGCCGAGATCCTCGGGCATGACAAATTAGTCGTAAATCGAGGCTTGCCTCATCTTCGGAGGGCGCATAATTATCGTCCTCGACCTCTCTTTACGCTGCCGCCTGTCGTGCGGACACTTCCCCCTCCTCCTGTATTTGAGTCCTGCTGAGGGGGTTCTCTTCAACCTTGTCCGGGGTGTTACTATCTCCCGTGCGGAATCACCGTTTTATTGTGGCGGGATTTAGAGCGGGCGCTTGGCAGCGTCGGCGCTTGGTACATTTCTTGGAGGGTCATCCTCCGTTGTTCCATCGCCGTTCCCATCTTTTGGGATGTCCACCATGTATATGTCATATGACGAGGTGGCCTTCCGGTGCCTGTGGTATTTGGGTCTTAGTCGTCTCGGCGCCGTCATCCATACCGTCGATGTCTTGGTCATAGTCTAGCATGTCAGTTAAATCATCGACAGTGGCTACAAAGTGGGTGGTGGGTGGGCGCTGAATTTCTTCGCCGTCCGCATCCCAACCTTCCTGTCCGTAGTCCGGCCAGGGCTCTCCGGATAAAGAGAGAGATTTTAGTGAATTCAGGATGTCGCCAAAAGGCGAGTGCTGAAAGATGTCCGCGGCAGTGAACTCCATGACCGGCGCCCAATCGGAGTCGATTGGCAGGGGCGCGGAGGGTTCGAGTTCGGAGAGGAGTCCGGCACCCTGGAGTCAAGGTCTTCACAAAGGACAGGGATGGAGTTCGGCTCGATCGCCGTAGAGATTGTAGCCCCCGAGGCGGTGTCCAACCACTCGTCCTCGATCGGGGAATCCGGCTCCGGATTAAGGGTCGGAGCGGATACTGGTGCGGCCTCCAGGACCTTTGTTGGTGCGAGCTAGATCATGCCCATCGAGACAGTCGCGGCACGCTTGGCTGCGGCTCGAATCCGTCGAAGATCAAGTCTCGCGGATATCGGCCGTATAGTTCAATCTTCAAATCTGACACGATGGCGGGCGTAGCTTCGATCTGCTCCGGATGGCCAAGCGAATTGGCCCTTGATTGCAAACCGCCGAACACGAAGATCTGTCAGGGAGAAAAGTCTCACCTGGACCGGCGTCGTTGTTGATGATCGGAAGGAGCCATCGGGCCTATCGGTGACGACAGAGGAACTCTCAATGAAAGCACCAATGTCGGTGTCAAAACCCGGCGGATCTCGGGTAGGGGTCCCGGCGTGCGTCTAGGCGGATGGTAACGGGGAGACAAGGGACACGATGTTTTTACCCAGGTTTAGGCCCTCTCGATGGAGGTAATACCCTACTCCTGCTTGATTAATATTGATGATATGGGTAGTACAAGAGTAGATCTACCACGAGATCAAGGAGGCTAAACCCTAGAAGCTAGCCTATGGTATGATTGTTGTTAGTCTCTGGGACTAAAACCCTCCGGTTTATATAGACACGGATAGGTTAGGGTTACAGAGTCGGTTACAATGGTAGGAGATCTACATATCAAGTATCGCCAAGCTTGCCTTCCACGCCAAGGAAAGTCCCATCCGGACACGGACGAAGTCTTCAATCTTGTATCTTCATAGTCTTGGAGTCCGGCCGTGACGATAGTTCGGCTATCCGGACACCCCCTAGTCCGGGACTCCCTCAGTTTCATTCCGTTTGGACTCCGTTTGATATTCCTTTTCTTCGAAACACTGAAATAGGCAAAAAAACAGCAATTCGGGCTGGGCCTCCGGTTAGTAGGTTAGTCCCAAAAATAATATAAAAGTGTAAAGTAAAGCCCATAAACAACCAAAACAGGTAATATAATAGCATGGAACAATCAAAAATTATAGATACGTTGGATACGTTATCGGGTTATAAACAATGGCGGGGAGCCATATGGTTGTCGCTTTATTGTATGAAATGCAATCGCCATGTAATTGCTTTACTTTATCACTGAGTGGTAGCGATAGTCATAGTAGCAATAGTTGGCGAGACGACAACGATGCTACGATGGAGATCAAGGTGTCAATCCGGTGATGATGGAGATCATGACGATGCTTCGGTGACGGAGATCATGAGCACAAGATGATGATGGAGATATCATGTCACATATTTTGATTGCATGTGGTCTTTATCTTTTATGCATCTTATTTTTCTTCGTCCAGCGGTAGCATTATAAGATGATTCCTTACTTAATTTCAAGGTATAAGTATTCTCCCTGAGTATGCACAGTTGCTACAGTTCATCGTGCCGAGACACCACGTGATGATCGGGTGTGATAAGCTCTACGTTCACATACAACGGGTTCAAGCTAGTTTTGCACGTGCAGAATATTCAGGTTAAACTTGACTAGCCTAGCATATGCAGATATGGCCTTGGAACACTGAGACCGAAAGGTCGAACGTGAATCATATAGTAGATATGATCAACATAGTGATGTTCACCATTGAAAACTACTCCATCTCACGTGATGATCGGACATAGTTTAGTTTATTTGGATCACGTGATCATTTAGATGACTAGAGAGATGTCTATCTAAGTGGGAGTTCTTAAGTAATATGATTAATTGAACTTTAATTTATCATGAACTTAGTCCTCATAGTTTTTGCATGTCTATGTTGTTGTAGATCAATTGTCGTGCTACCGTTCCCTTGAATTTTAATGCGTTCCTAGAGAAAGCTAAGTTGAAAGATGATGGTAGCAATTACACGGACTGGGTCCGTAACTTGAGGATTATCCTCAGTCTTTGCCTGGAAGAATTACGTCCTGGAAGCACCGCTAGGTGCAAGGCTTTCTTGCAGGAGCACAGCTGCGGACGTTATGAGCGTCTGGCAGAGCAAAGCTGATGACTACTCGATAGTTCAGTGTGACATGCTTTACGACTTAGAATCGGGACTTCAGAGATGTTTTAAACGTTATGGAGCATATGATATGTTCCAAGAGTTAAAGTTAATATTTCAAGCAAATGCCCGAGTTGAGAGATATGAAGTCTCCAACAAGTTCTATAGCTGCAAAATGGAGGAGAATAGTTACGTCGGTGAACACATACTCGTAATGTCCGGGTACCATAACCACTTGATTCAAATTTGGGAGTTAATCTTCCCGATGATCTTGTCGTGTGAGTTCTTCAATCACTGCCACCAACCTATAAAGGCTTCATGATGAACTAAAATATGCAAGGGATGACGAAAATGATTACCAATCTCTTCGCAATGCTAAAGGATGCGGAGGTAGAAATCAAGAAGGAGCATCAAGTGTTGATGGTTAAAAAGAACACTAGTTTCAAGAAAAAGGGCAAAGGGAAGAAGGGGAACTTCAAGAAGAATAGCAAGCAAGTTGCTACACCCGGGAAGAAGCCCAAGTCTGGACCTAGGCCTGAAACTGAGTGCTTCTACTGCAAAGGGACTGGTCACTGGAAGCGGAACTGCCCCAAGTATTTGGCGGATAAGAACGATGGCAAAGTGAAAGGTACATTTGATATACATGTTATTGATCTGTACCATACTAATGTTCGTAGTAGCGCCTGGGTATTTGATACTGGTTATGTTGCTCATATTTGCAACTGAAAATGGGGCTACGTATTAAAACGAAGATTGGCTAGGGACGAGGTGATGATGCACGTCGGAAATGGTTCCAAGGTCGATGTGATCGCCGTCAGCACGCTACCTCTACATCTACCTTCGGGATTAGTTTTAGACCTGAATAATTGTTATTTGGTGCTAGCATTGAGCATGAACATTATATATGGATCTTGTTTGATGCGAGACGGTTATTCATTTAAATTAGAGAATAATGGTTGTTCTATTTATATGAGTAATATCTTTTATGGTCATGCACCCTTGTTGAGTGGTCTATTTTTGTTGAATCTTGATCGTGGTGATACACATGTTCATAATATTGAAGCCAGATGATGCAAAGTTGATAATGATAGTGCAACTTATTTGTGGCACTGCCGTTTGGGTCATATTGGTGTAAAGCGCATGAAGAAACTCCATGCTGATGGACTCTTGGAATCACTTGATTATGAATCACTTAGTGCTTGTGAACCATGCCTCATGGGCAAGATGACTAAAACTCCGTTCTCCAGAACAATGGAACGAGCTACTGACTTATTGGAAATAATACATACAGATGTATGTGGACCAATGAGTGTTGAGGCTCGTGGTGGGTATCGTTATTTTCTGACCTTCACAGATGATTTAAGCAGATATGGGTATATCTACTTAATGAAACATAAGTATGAAACGTTTGAAAAGTTCAAAGAATTTTAGAGTGAAGTGGAAAATCCCCGTAACAAGAAAATAAAGTTTCTACGATCTGATCGTGGAGGCAAATATTTGAGTTACGAGTTTGGTCTTCATTTGAAACAATGTGGAATAGTTTCGCAACTCACGCCACCTGGAACACCACAGCGTAATGGTGTGTCCGAACGTTGTAACCGTACTTTATTGGATATGGAGCGATCTATGCTGTCTCTTACTGATTACCACTATCGTTTTGGGGTTATGCTTTAGAGACAACTGCATTCACGTTAAATAGGGCACCATCGGAATCTGTTGAGACGACACCATATGAACTGTGTTTTGGCAAGAAACCCAAGTTGTTGTTTCTTAAAGTTTTGGGCTGCGATGCTTATGTGAAAAAGCTTCAACCTGATAAGCTCGAACCCAAATCGGAGAAGTGCATCTTCATAGGATACCCAAAGGAAACTGTTGGGTACACCTTCTATCACAGATTCGAAGGCAAGATATTTTTGCTAAAAATGGATCCTTTCTAGAGAAGGAGTTTCTGTCGAAAGAAGTGAGTGGGAGGAAAGTAGAACTTGATGAGTTAATTGTACCTTCTCCTGAATTGGAAAGTAGTTCATCACAGAAAACAGTTCCAGTGATTCCTACACCAATGAGTGAGGAAGCTAATGATGATGATCATGAAACTTCAGATCAAGTTACTACCAAACCTCGTAGGTCTTCAAGAATACGGTCCGCACCGGAGTGGTACGGTAATCCTGTTCTGGAAGTCATGTTACTAGACCATGATGAACCTATGAACTATGAAGAAGTGATGATGAGCCCAGATTCCGTGAAATGGCTTGAGGCCATGATATCTAAGATGGGATCCATGTATGAGAACAAAGTATGGACTTTGGTGGACTTGCCCGATGATCGGCAAGCCATAGAAAATAAATGGAGCTTCAAGAAGAACACTGACACTGACGGTAATGTTACTGTCTACAAAGCTCGACTTGTTGTGAAAGGTTTTGGACAAGTTCAAGGAGTTGACTATGATGAGACCTTCTCACCCATAGCGATCCTTAAGTCTGTCCGAATCATGTTAGCAATTGCCGCATTTTATGATTATGAAATTTGGCAAATGGATGTCAAAACTGCATTCCTTAATGGATTTCTTAATGAAGAGTTGTATATGATGCAACCAGAAGGTTTTTTCAGTCCAAAAGGTGCTAACGAAGTGTGCAAGCTCTAGCGATTCATTTATGGACTGGTGCAAGCCTCTCAGAGTTGGAATATACGCTTTGATAGTGTGTTCAAAGCATATGGTTTTATACAGACTTTTGGAGAAGCCTGTATTTACAAGAAAGTGAGTGGGGGCTCTGTAGAATTTCTAATATTATATGTGGATGACATATTGTTGATTGGAAATAATACAGAATTTTTGGGTAGCATAAAAGGATACTTGAATAAGAATTTTTCAATGAAAGACCTCAGTGAAGCTGCTTACATATTGGGCATCAAGATCTATAGAGATAGATCAAGACGCTTAATTAGACTTTGACAAAGAACATACGTTTATAAATTTTTGAATCAGTTCAAAATGGATGAGTCAAAGAAAGGGTTCTTGCATGTGTTACAAGGTGTGAAGTTGAGTCAGACTGAATGCCCGACCACTGCAGAAGATAGAGAGAAAATGAAAGTCATTCCCCATGCCTCAGCCATAGGTTCTATCATGTATGCAATGCTGTGTACCAGACCTGATGTGTGCCTTGCCATAAGTATAGCAGGAAGGTACCAAAGTAATCCAGGAGTGGAGCACTGGACCACGGTCAAGAACATCATGAAATACCTGAAAAGGACTAAGGATATGTTTCTCGTTTATAGAGGTGAAAAAGAGCTCGTGGTAAATGGTTACGTCGATGCATGCTTTGACACTGATCGGGATGACTCTAAGTCGCAATCTAGATACGTATTTATATTGAATGGTGGAGCTGTCAGTTGGTACAGTTCTAAGCGAGGCGTCGTGGCAGGATCTACGTGTGAAGCGGAGTACATAGCTGCTTGAGCAGCAAATGAAGGAGTCTGGATGAAGGAGTTCATATCCGATCTACGTGTTATACCTAGTGCATCGGGTCCAATGAAAATCTTTTGTGACAATACTGGTGCAATTGCCTTGGCAAAGGAATCCAGATTTCACAAGAGAACCAAACACATCAAGAGATGCTTCAATTCCATCCAACATTATGTCGCGGAGGGAGACATAGAGAATTGGAAGATGCATACGGATCTGAATGTTGCAGACCCGTTGACTAAGCCTCTTCCATGAGCAAAACATGATCAGGACCAAGACTCCATGGGTGTTAGAATCATTACTTTGTAATCTAGATTACTGACTCTAGTGCAAGTGGGAGACTGAAGGAAATATGCCCTAGAGGCAATAATAAAGTTGTTATTTATATTTCCTTATATCATGATAAATGTTTATTATTCATGCTAGAATTGTATTAACGGAAACTTAGTACATGTGTGAATACATAGACAAAACATAGTGTCCCTAGTATGCCTCTACTTGACTAGCTCGTTAACCAAAGATGGTTATGTTTCCTAACCATAGACATGTGTTGTCATTTGATGAACGGGACAAGACCCATCTGTTAGCTTGGCATTATAATCGTTACAATTTCATTGCTACTGCTTTCTTCATGACTTATACATGTTCCTCAGACTATGAGATTATCCAACTCCCGAATAGCGGAGGAACATGTTGTGTGCTATCAAACTTCACAATGTAACTGGGTGATTATAAAGATGCTCTACAGGTGTCTCCGAAGGTGTTTGTTGGGTTGGCATAGATCAAGATTAGGATTTGTCACTCCGTGTTTCGGAGAGATATCTCTAGGCCCTCTTGGTAATGCTCATCACTATAAGCCTTGCAAGCAATGTGACTAATGAGTTATTTGCCGGATGAAGTATTACGAAACGAGTAAAGAGACTTGCCAGTAAGGAGATTGAACTAGGTATGATGATACCGACGATCGAATCTCGGGTAAGTAACATACTAATGACAAAGGGAACAACGTATGTTGTTGTGCGGTATGACCGATAAAGATCTTCGTAGAATATGTAGGAGCCAATATGAGCATCCAGGTTCCGCTATTGGTTATTGATCCGAGATGTGTCTTGATCATGTTTCGGTGGGAACGACACCTATGGGATCACAAGAATCCCTACTACGATTAGCGTGGGCGAGTCGTGAGAAGAAGCGGATCAAGCAGATAGCACACGGTTTCTTTATCCAGGTTAAGACCCACGAGGATCGTAAAACCCTACTCCTGCTTTGGTGGTTTGTTTATACGTGTTCTTGAACTAGCAATGGGGGCGTGAGGAGCTCCAAAAGCGAATCCCCTCACGGTCGCCTTGGGCCTCCTTTTATAGGGAAAAGGGGTTGCCACGGTGGCACAGGAGGTGGAAAGAATCTGATGATGCGAAGTTTATCCTCGCATTACATGACAAAGCGCCTTTAATGCGTCTTGCTTAGGTGTCCTTGCTTTATCGGCGGGAGAGCCCTATCTCGGTAAAATCGCTGCTCCCTTCGTGTCGACACGCGCCACAGCCAGCGGTGCCAGCGGTGCCATGTGTAGGCGGGCAGCTGAGGTGGCGCGATGGTGGGTCTCCACGAAGATCCGCTTGCCGCCACAGTGCACCTGCCCAACCGGGTTGGGTCGGCAGCTGCATGCGAACGGTGGTGGAGGTTTGATTGGCGTGGGCCTGATGGTGGCCCTACGGGTGTTCTTGGCAAGGGCTTGTCGCGGTCTTGCGTATCTTCCCGGCAAGGGTCTTGCCGGGGCCTTGTGAGCGCCCTCGGCAAGAGGTTTGCCGGGGCCTTGCGGCCGTCTTCGGCAAGGGGCCATGCCGGGGCCTCGTGGGCATCCTCGGCAAGGAGCCTTGCGGTCATCTTAATCTTCTGGTTCTCGAGGCTTGGCTGCTTCTTTTTGCCTTGTATCTGTCCTCCACGGTAGGCGGGGACGCTCCTTAGGGGAAGGTGGCTTGAGTCTTGCTTGCCGATGTAGCGCTTGTCGGCGAAGATGGATCCTCTTTAGTGTAATTGCATACGATGCGTGGCCCATGCACGGCGGTTAGTGTAGCCCTGGTTTTCACTACAGCAGCGGTAGCCACGGGCCCGGCTTCTGAAGAACTTCATGAATTGACCAGCTGGAGGCGGGACCAAGCTTAACATGGAGTCACGGTTGTTGTTCACAACAAATGAGCTGCCAGCCCCGAGCCTACTTCCATGGAAATTTTACGGCGAGAGAACTCTATAGATCTCGATGCTAGAGTGTGGTTTGTTTCCTTTCTTGCTCCCGGCAAGGCTGTTGCCGGGAAGTCTTATGTTTCTCGCGGAGACTTTTGACGTTCTCGACGCCGGCTTCCGGCAAGCTCGTCGCTAGGAAGGCTTTTATCTTCAGTAGAGAATTTGACGTTCTCGATGCCGACATCCGGCAAGCTCATCGCCAGGAAGACTTTTATCTTGACGAGAGAACTTCGGCGTTCTCGACGCCGGCTTCCGGCAAGCTTGTCGCCAGGAAGGCTTTTATCTTCAGCAGAGAACTTTGACGTTCTCGATGCCGGCTTCCGGCGAGTTTGTCGCCAGGAAGAATTTTCTTCAGCAGAGAACTTTAACGTTCTCGATGCCGGCGTCCGGCAAGCTCGTCGACAGGAAGGCTTTTATATTTAGCAGAGAACTTTGACGTTCTCGATGCCGGCTTCCGGCAAGCCTGCCGCCGAGAAGGCTTTTATCTTCAGCAGAGAACTTTGACGTTCTCGATGCCGGCTTCCGGCGAGCTTGTCGCCAGGAAGGCTTTTATCTTCAGCAGAGAACTTTGATGTTCTCGATGCTGGCTTCCGGCGAGCTTGTCGCCAGGAAGGCTTTTATCTTCAGCAGAGAACTTTGACGTTCTCGATGCCCGATTTCAGTGGAGAACTCCGGAGTTCTCGACACCGCTGGGAAGGCTTATGGCGAAGAACTTCGTCGTCCTTGACACCGGCCCCGGCAAGATCGTCGTCGGGAAGGCTTATGGCGAAGAACTTTGTTGTTCTTGACACCGGCTCCCGGCAAGATCGTTGCCGGAAAGGCTTATGGCGAAGAACTTCGTCGTTCTTGACACAAAGAGAATTGGTCCTAAGGGCATTGCCAGCCCCCGGGCCATAACTGTGTTTAAACATGACAAGTGATTAGCATCTGAAGTGCACTTAACTCACTTGTAAATTTTGACTTCTGCTACATATTCCCTATGCCTCCGGAATGCTTTCCGGTAGCGTCACGATCCAGCCAGCGATTGCTTGAGGAACGGGCCCTTAAGCGGCTATTCGGGAATGTCGCCTCCGGAAAGGTTTACCTTTTGGGCTCTAAGCGCATAACCGCACAAGTTTCCGGCGGACTCGGGGCAACATGGAGTGCAACTAGCCCGAGAAGGTTCAGCAGCATACATGTCTATGCAGAAATCTCAAATAAATAGTGCATGCTATCTTCTGTTCAACCTCTTTTGTACGTCCCACCCTCGTTTATCGGGTAGGCTTGCGGTAGCGTAAACCAGGCGACGTCTTGAGACGGATCCCCAATGGCTGCGGGTGTGTTTGCCGCCCGGGCGAACCACCTTACCGCCCTTCTTAACGCGGCCGCTTGAACTGTCGAGCTTGACTCGAGTCGTAATCGAGAGCGTTGCCAATTGCGGAAGGCTACCACGCCACTCTCGGCGCAGCCGCTTGAGCTGTTGAGCGGACTCGAAACAGAACAAAGGCGTTGCCAGTGCAGGAGGGCCCCTTTGCGTGCAGGTTTTCCATACAAAGAACAAGATCTCCGAGGCGAATAACCTTATATAGAAAGGAAATATCTAAAGTTTCGCATGACTTAGCTTTTCTGTTGCCGCACTGGCGTCTTTCTTTTGGCCGCCTGCTTCTTAGGAGCCATGGCGATGAAGAATTCTCACAATTGCGCCCCCTACCTGGCGCGCCAAAGATGTCGGTGGGAACGAGACCTATGGGATCACAAGGATCCCTACTACAGTCGTGGGGTGCGGGGTCGTGAGAAGAGCGGATCAAACAGATAGCACACGGTTTCTTTATCCAGGTTCGGGCTGCGAGGATGCGTAAAACCCTACTCCTGCTTTGGTGGTTTGTTTATCTGTGTTCTTGAAATAGAAATGGGGCGTGAGGATCTCCAAAAAGCCGAATCCCCCTCCTGGTCGCCTTGGGCCTCCTTTTATAGGGAAAAGTGGTTGCCACAGTGGCACACAGGAGGTGGAAAGGGTACAGTGATGTGAGTTTATCCCTCGCATTACATGACAAGGCGCCTTTAACGCGTCTTGCTTAGGTGTCCTTGCTTTATCGGGGGCGGGGGAGAGCCCTGTCTCGTCCATCGCCGCTCCCTTTCATGTCGACCGCCGCCTGCAGCCAGCGGTGCCAGCGGTGCCATGTAGGCGCAGGCAGCTGAGGTGGCGCGGTGGTGGGTCTCCACGAAGATCCGCTTGCCGCACGCAGTGCCTGCCCAACTGAACAGGTCGGCCGGTGCATGCTGACGGTGGTGGAGGTTTGATTGGCGTGGGCCTGATGGTGGCCCTATGGGTGTTCTTGGCAAGGGCTTGTCGCGGTCTTGTGTATCTTCCCTTGCCGGGGCCTTGTGAGCGCCCTCGGCAAGAGGCTTGCCGGGGCCTTGCGGCCGTCTTCGGCAAGGGGCCTTGCCGGGGCCTCGTGGGCATCCTCGGCAAGGAGCCTTGCGGTCATCTTGTCTTCTGGTTCTCAGGCTTGGCTGCTTCTTTTTGCCTTGTATCTGTCCTCCCTAGTAGGGCAGGATGCTCCTTGCCGGGAAGGTGGCTTGAGTCTTGCTTGCCGATGTAGCGCTTGTCGGCGAAGATGGTTCCTCTTTAGTGTAATTTCATACAGTCGTGGCCCATGCCCGGCGGTTAGTGTAGCCCTGGTTTTCACTACACCGACATCATGTCTACATAGTTCTCGAACCCATAGGGTCCGCACGCTTAACGTTCGATGACGATTTGTATTAAGAGTTATGTGTTTTTGATGACTGAAGTTTGTTTAGAGTACCGGATGAGATCACGGACATGACGAGGAGTCTCAAAATGGTCAAGACATAAATATTGATATATTAGAAGGATATGTTCGGACACCAGAAAGGTTTCGGAAGAGTTCGGATATTTTTTGGAGTACCAGGAGGTTACCGGAACCCCCCGGGGGAAGTAGTGGGCCTTAATGGGCTTTAGTGGAAAGGAGACGAGGGCCGCAGGGTGCCCCCCCATGGCAGGTCCGAATTGGACTAGGGAGGGGGCGCCGCCCCCCTCTTTCCTTCTCCCTCTCCTACTCCTTCCCTCTCTCCCCTCTTGGAATAACAAAGGGGACTCCAACTACAATCGGGAATCCTAGTTGGACTCCCCCTATAGGCGCGCCCCTCCTGACCGCCGGCCTCCTCCCTCCCTCCTTTATATACGGGGACAGGAGGCACCCCAAAGCACAACAAATAATCTCTTAGCTGTGTGTGGTGCCCCCTCAACATTTTAACACCTCGGTCACATTGTCGTAGTGCTTAGGTGAAGCCCTACACCGGTAACATCATCAACACTGTCACCACGCCGTCGTGCTGAAGGAACTCTCCCTCGACCCTCTACTAGATCAAGAGCTCAAGGGATGTCATCGTGCTGAACGTGTGCTGAACACGGAGGTGTCGTACATTCGGTACTTGGATCGGTTGGATCATGAAGACATTCGACTACATCAACCGCGTTACTAAATGCTTCCGCTTTCGGTCTACGAGGGTACGTGGACACACTCTCCCGTCTCATTGCTATGCATCTCCTAGATAGATCTTGTGTGATCGTAGGAATTTTTTTGAATTACTACGTTCCCCAGCACTGACAAGGTAGAAGCCTCAATATCTGCTCTAAAGAAGGACCTGTGAAAATGGCGGCGATGACACATGTGAGTGCGTCAGACTGGTTAGTGCACCAGACCCGGTATGTGGCTCGGCTGGGGCTTCCGGCTTTTGATGATAGGCTTTGGTGAGTGGTCTGGGTATTTGGCCCAGCTAGCACCCCTTCATCATATCACTAGTAGAAAATGGGCCATTAGTCCCGGTTCCAGAGGCCCATTAGCCCCGGTTCTAGAACCGGGACTAACGGGTCGAGACTAAAGCCCAAGACCTTTAGTCCCTGTTCACTTACGAAGCGGGACATATGGTGCTCCACGTGGCCTCTGCGGCGAGCCCAGGCAGGAGGGCCTTTAGTCCCGGTTGGCAACACCAACCGGGACCAAATGGCATCCACGCATCAGCAGCTCAGGAGCTAGGAGTTTTTTTGAAGGGGGGGGGGGGTTGGGGGTTTTGGAGGATTAATTATTTAGGGGTTTCATATATTGTGTTAGCTTGCTAATAGCTAGAGAGAAATGACCTCTCGTATCTCCGTGCTTGGTCGACGCTAGCTACCATGCATGCATACATATAGAGAGAACTCGACACACTAGCTAGTAAGCAAATGAAGGAACTATTAAGTAGACAAGATCTTCATGATGAACATATACAGAGAGAAGTGATCGACCTCTCTTTCTCCGCGAGATTGGTCGAACAGCAAGTTTCCGTATATCTATCCGACGCTACTAGCTACATATATACAATAAGATCTCTTACAAACCCTAACATCTAAGGTCTATTTGAACTTCCACATGGTATTCTCCGCCTTTATTTGAAATAATCCTGCCAATACCACTTGAATTGCTCGTATGCAATCATTGGTAGGAGTTCATCCTAGATCTCCCACATCTAATTTAAAGAAGTGGGCCAATACATGTATATGAATGAAACTCAACACAAATGATGGTAATAAAATAAAATTGTGAATATTATTTTTTACATACATCACAATCTTTTTAGAGTATCCCCCCCCTGCTAGATTTAGGCCGAGTTGTAGATGAACTCGCAAACATAGTATCCACAAAAATCATTCTCGGATTCCTGTGCTACCTCTTTAGCACTGTGTTGGTTTTCCCTTGAAGAGGAAAGGGTGATGCAGCAAAGTAGCATAAGTATTTCCCTTAGTTTTTGAGAACCAAGGTATCAATCCAGTAGGAGGCTCCTCAAAAGTCCCACGCACCTACACAAACAAACAAGAACCTCGCAACCAACGCGATAAAGGGGTTGTCAATCCCTTCACGGTAACTTGCAAAAGTGAGATCTGATAGAGATAATAAGATAAGATAAATATTTTTGGTGTTTTTATGATATAGAATGGAAAGTAAAAGATGCAAATAAAAGTAGATGGAAAACTTATATGATAAAAGATAGACCTGGGGGCCAGAGGTTTCACTAGTGGCTTCTCTCCAAATAGGATAAGTATTACGGTGGGTGAACAAATTGCTGTCGAGCAATTTATAGAAAAGTGCATAGTTATGAGAGTAGGCATGATCATGTATATAGGCATCACGTCCATAACAAGTAGATCGAAACGATTCTGCATCTACTACTATTACTCCACACATCGAATCGACTTCCGCCGCCGTGATCTAGAGTATTAAGTTCATAAGAACAGAGTAACACATTAAGAATGATGACATGATGTAGAGGGATAAACTCAAGCAATATGATATAAACCCCATCTTTTTATCCTCGATGGCAACAATACAATACGTGCCTTGCTGCCCTAACATCCTTTGGGAAAGGACACCGCAAGATTGAACCCAAAGCTAAGCACTTCTCCCATTGCAAGAAAGATCAATCTAGTAGGCCAAACCAAAATGATAATTGAAGAGACTTGCAAAGATAACCAATCACACATAAAAGAATTCAGAGAAGATTCAATTATTTCTCATAGATAAACTTGATCATAAACCCACAATTCATCGGATCTCGACAAACACACCACAAAAATAGTTACATCGAATAGATCTCCAAGAAGATCGAGGAGAACTTTGTATTGAGATTCAAAGAGAGAGAAGAAGCCATCTAGCTAATGACTATGGACCCGAAGGTCTGTGGTAAACTACTCACAACTCATCGGAGAGGCCTTGTAGATGATGTAGAGGCCATCCGTTGTCGATTCCCCCTCCGACGGAGCGCCGGCGAAGGCTCCAAGATGGGATCTCGCGGATATAGAAGGTTGCGGCGGTGGAAATAGTTTTTCGTGGTGCTCCTGGATGTTTTCGGGGTACGTGGGTATATATAGGCGAAGGAGGTAGGCCAAGGGAGCCACGAGGGGCCAACGAGGGTGGGCGCGCGCCGAGCACCCTCTTGGCCGCCTCGGTTACTTCTTGATGTCCACTCCAAGTCTCCTGGATTTCGTCTGTTCCAAAAAGATCGCTCCCGAAGGTTTCATTCCGTTTGGACTCCGTTTGATATTCCTTTTCTCCGAAACACTGAAATAGGCAAAAAAACAGCAATTCAGGCTGGGCCTCCGGTTAGTAGGTTAGTCCCAAAAATGATATAAAAGTGTAAATTAAAGCCCATAAACATCCAAAACAGGTAATATAATAGCATGGAACAATCAAAAATTATATATACGTTGGAGACGTATCAAGCATCCCCAAGCTTAATTCCTGCTCGTCCTCGAGTAGGTAAATGATAAAAACAGAATTTTTGATGTGGAATGCTACCTAGCATAATTCTCAATGTAATTTTCTTTATTGTGGCATGAATGTTCAGATCCAAATGATTCAAAATAAAAGTCCATAAAACATAAAAATAGTAATACTTCAAGTATACTAACAAGTAATCATGTCTTATCAAAATAGCATAGCCAAAGAAAGCTTATCCCTACAAAATCAAATAGTTAGGCCATGCTTCATTTTTATTACACAAAATACTCCCATCATGCACAACCTCGGTTTCAGCCAAGCAATTGGTTCATACTTTTTAACGCGCTTCAGCTTTTTCAACTCTTACACGATACATGAGCGCAAGCCATGGACATAGCACTATATGTGGCATAGGGTGGTGGTTGTGAAGACAAAAAGGGAGAAGATAGTCTCACATCAACTAGGCGTATCAACAGGCTATGGAGATGCCCATTAATAGATATCAATGTGAGTGAGTAGGGATTGCCATGCAACGGATGCACTAGAGCTATAAATATATGAAAGCACAACAAAAGAAACTAAGTGGGTGTGCATCCAACTTGCTTGCTCACGAAGACCTAGGGCATTTTGAAGAAGCCCATCATTGGAATATACAAGCCAAGTTCTATAATGAAAAATTCCCACTAGTGTATGAAAGTGACAACATAGGAGACTCTCTATCATGAAGATCATGGTGCTACTTTGAAGCACAAGTGTGGAAAAGAGATAGTAGCGTTGTCCCTTCTCTCTTTTCTCTCATTTTCTTTCTTTTCTATTTTTTTTCTTTCTTCTTTTTTTCTCTTTTTTTATTTGGTGGGCTTCTTTGGCCTCTTTTTTTATGGGATTCTTTGGCCTCTCTTTTTTATAAAGTCCGAAGTCTCATCCCGACTTGTGGGGGAATCATAGTCTTCATCATCCTTTCCTCACTTGGGACAATGCTCTAATAATGAAGATCATCACACTTTTATTGATTTACAACTCAAGAATTACAACTCAATACTTAGAACAAAATATGATTCTACGTGAATGCCTCCGGCAGTGTACCGGGATATGCAATGAATCAAGAGTGACATGTATGAAAAATTATGAAGGTGCCTTGCCACAAATACGATGTCAACTACATGACCATGCAAAGAGCAATATGACAATGATGGGGCGTGTCATAATAAACGGAACAGTGGAAAGTTGCATGGCAATATATCTCGGAATGGCTATGGAAATGCCATAATAGGTAGGTATGGTGGCTGTTTTGAGGAAGGTAAATAATGGGTACAGAATACCAGTGAAAGTTGCACGGCATAATAGAGGCTAGCGATGGTGAAAGGTGAGAGTGCGTATAATCCATGGACTCACATTAGTCATAAAGAACTCATATACTTATTGCAAAAGTCTACTTGCCCTCGAAGCAAAGTACTACTACGCATGCTCCTAGGGGAAGGGTTGGTAGGAGTTAACCATCGCGCGGTCCCGACCTCCACTCATAAGGAAGACAATTAAAAGAGCATCCCATGCAACAAATTTGTCACATAACTTTTACCATACGTGAATGCTACGGGACTTGCCAACTCCAACACAAGTATTTCTCAATTTCATAATTACCCAACTAGCATGACTCTAACATTACCACCTTTACATCTCAAAACAATTATCAAGCATCAAATTGATCATAGTGTTTAATGCACTTTCTATGATAGTTTTTATTATACCCAACTTGGATGCTCATCATTCTAGGACCAATTTTATAACCATAGAAAATACCATGCTGTTCTAAAAGACTCTCAAAATAATAAAAGTGAAGCATGAGAGATCAACAATTTCTACAAAATCAAGCCACCGCCATGCTCTAAAAGATATAAGTGAAGCACTAGAGCAAAACTTGTCTAGCTCAAAAGATATAAGTGTAGCACATAGAGTATTCTAATAAATTCCAAATCATGTGTGTCTCTCTCAAAAGGTGTGTACAGCAAGGATGATTGTGTTAAACTAAAAGGCAAAGACGAATATCATACAAGACGCTCAACACATATCATGTGGTGAATAAAAATATAGCTCCAAGTAAAGTTACCGATAGACGAAGACGAAAGAAGGGATGCCTTCTAGGGCATCCCCAAGCTTAGGCTTTTGGTTATCCTTGGATTATCTTGGGGTTCCATGGGCATCCCCAAGCTTAAGCTCTTGCCACTCCTTATTCCATAGTCCATCAAATCTTTACCCAAAACTTGAAAACTTCACAACACAAAACTCAACAGTAAATCTCATAAGCTCCGTTAGTGCAAGAAAGAAAAACCACCACATAAGGTACTGTAATTAACTCATTATTTATTTATATTGGTGTTAAACCTACTTTATTCCAACTTCTCTATGGTTCATACCCCCCGATACTAGCCATAGATGCATCAAAATAAGCAAACAACACACGAAAAACAGAATCTGTCAAAAACAGAACAGTCTGTAGAAATCTGTAACTTTCGAATACTTCTGAACTCTAAAAATCCTACCAAATTAGGAAGTCCTGGGAAACGTGTCTATTTATCTACTTCAGAAAGAATCAACGCAAAAGCACGTTTCTGTGATTTATTAAAATTATTCTCGTGCGTGCAAAAGTGTCTGTTTTTCAGCAGAATCAAATTAACTATCACCGTAGGTTATCCTATAGGTTCTACTTGGCACAAACAATAATTAAAACATAAAACCACATCTAAATAGAGGCTAGATGAAATATTTATTAATGAACATAATAAAAAATCAAGAAACAAAAATAAAATTGGGTTGCTTCCCAACTAGCGCTATCGTTTAACGCCCCTAGCTAGGCATAAAAGCGAGAATAGATCTAAGTATTGACATCTTTAGCATTAAATTCATAAGTAGCTCCCATGATAGATTCATAAGGTAATTTGACTTTATTTCTTGGAAAGTGTTCCATGCCTTTCCTTAATGGAAATTGGAATCTAATATTCCCTTCCTTCATATCAATAATTGCACCAATCGTTCTAAGGAAAGGTCTACCAAGAATAATAGGACATGAAAGATTGCAATCTATATCAAGAACGATAAAATATATGGGAACATAATTCCTATTTGCAAAAATAAGAACATCATTGATCCTTCCCATAGGTTTCTTAATGGTGGAATCCGCAAGGTGCAAGTTTAAAGAGCAATCATCAAAATCATGGAAACCTAGCACATCACATAAAGTTTTCGGAATCGTGGAAACACTAGCACCCAAATCACATAAAGCATAGCATTCATGATCTTTAATTTTAATTTTTATAGTAGGTTCCCACTCATCATAAAGTTTTCTAGGTATTTAAACTTCCAATTCAAGTTTTTCTTCATAAGATTGCATCAAGGCATCAACAATATGTTTGGTAAAAGCTTTATTTTGACTATAAGCATGAGGAGAATTCAACACGGATTGAAACAAGGAAATACAATCTATTAAAGAACAATTATCATAATTAAATTCCTTGAAATCCATAATAGTGGGTTCAATGCTATGTAAAGTTTTGACCTCTCCAATCCCACCTTTACCAAATTTAGCATCAAGATCTAAAAACTCCGAATCATTGGGACGCCTTTTAACTAAAGTTCACTCATCTCCAGTCCCATCATTATCAAGATTCATATTGCAAAACAAAGATTTAATAGGGGACACATCAATAACTTTTAGATCTTCATCATTATTTTCCCCTAACCCTTCTGGTTTGGCAGCCATCTTATCAACTAAGGTGGCTTGCTTATCAGAGAGTTAGGCTATAGATTTTTCAAGACAAGCAATCTGAGAATTCAAACCATAAAATTCCTTAGACATATCATCAAGCTCTTTATTCATGTACTCCATAAAGCTTTTCTGTTCTTTAAGCTCTTTTCTAAAGAAATTATTATGCTCAAATTGTAAAGTCATAGAGCTTCTAATATTTAGTTCAATCTCTTCCAACCTTTTAAGATGGAGATCAACGTTCTTAGGCAAAGCCATAAGGGCAAACAGTCACACGAGAGGCAAGCGAAAGAGAGAGGAGAACGGGAAAGAGAGGGCGAATAAAACGGCAAGGGTGAAGTGGGGTAGAGGAAAACGAGAGGCAAATGGCAAATAAAATGTCTGAGGAGATGAGTTTGTGATGGGTACTTGGTATGTCTTGACTTGAGCGAAGACCTCCCTGGCAACGGCGCCAGAAATCCTTCTTGCTGCCTCTTGAGCACTGCGTTGGTTTTCCCTTGAAGAGGAAAGGGTGATGCAGCAAAGTAGCGTAAGTATTTCTCTCAGTTTTTGAGAACCAAGGTATCAATCCAGTAGGAGGCTCCTCAAAAGTCCCACGCACCTACACAAACAAACAATAACCTCAAGAATTAACGCGATAAAGGGGTTGTCAACCCCTTCACGGTAACTCTGCAAAAGTGAGATCTGATAGAGATAATAAGATAAGATAAATATTTTTGGTATTTTTATGATATAGATTGGAAAGTAAAAGATGCAAATAAAAGTAGATGGAAAACTCGTATGATAAAAGATAGACCCGGGGGCCATAGGTTTCACTAGTGGCTTCTCTCAAGATAGCATAAGTATTACGGTGGGTGAACAAATTACTGTCGAGCAATTGATAGAAAGTGCATAGTTATGAGAGTATCTAGGCATGATCATGTATATAGGCTTCACGCCCATAACAAGTAGATCGAAACGATTCTACATCTACTACTATTACTCCACACATCGACCGACTCCTGCCTGCATCTAGAGTATTAAGTTCATAAGAACAGAGTAACACATTAAGAATGTTGACATGATGTAGAGGGATAAACTCAAGCAATATGATATAAACCCCATCTTTTTATCCTCGATGGCAACAATACAATACGTGCCTTGCTGCCCTAACATCCTTTGGGAAAGGACACCGCAAGATTGAACCCAAAGCTAAGCACTTCTCCCATTGCAGGAAAGATCAATCTAGTAGGCCAAACCAAAATGATAATTCGAAGAGACTTGCAAAGATAACCAATCACACATAAAAGAATTCAGAGAAGATTCAATTATTTCTCATAGATAAACTTGATCATAAACCCAGAATTCATCGGATCTCGACAAACGCACCGCAAAAATAGTTACATCGAATAGATCTCCAAGAAGATCGAGGAGAACTTTGTATTGAGATTCAAAGAGAGAAGAAGCCATCTAGCTAATAACTATGGACCCGAAGGTCTGGGGTAAACTACTCACAACTCATCGGAGAGGCCTTGTAGATGATGTAGAGGCCCTCCGTGGCCGATTCCCCTCCGGCGGAGCACCGACAAAGGCTCCAAGATGGGATCTCGCGGATACAGAAGGTTACGGCGGTGGAAATAGTTTTTCGTGGTGCTCCTGGATGTTTTCGGGGTACATGGGTATATATAGGCGAAGGAGGTAGGTCAGGGGAGCCACAACGGGCCCACGAGGGTGGGGGTGCGCCTGCCCCCCTAGGGCGCGCCGGGCACCCTCGTGGCCGCCTCGGTTACTTCTTGACGTCCACTCCAAGTCTCCTGGATTGCGTTTGTTCCAAAAAGATCGCTCCCGAAGGTTTCATTCTGTTTGGACTCTGTTTGATATTCCTTTTCTTCAAAACCTTTGAAATAGGCAAAAGAAAGCGACAATTGAAATTTGGGCCTCCAGTTAGTAGGTTAGTCCCAAAAATGATATAAAAGGGTAAAGTAAAGCCCATAAACATCCAAAACAGGTAATATAATAGCATGGAATAATCAAAAATTATAGATACGTTGGAGACGTATCATCCTGGCACAAGACCTTTACGAGAAATAGAGTTCAATCAAACTGATAATCAAGCATGCTTAATGGTTTTGATGAAACTAGCTAGAATCAATGGGAGATGCGCAGAACTAGCTAGTAGTACTTACTTTTGGGTGTGTAAATTGCAGCTCCTTCGACAGTGCCGGAGCAATGGCGGTGAACTGTTTCCAAACCCTGCCAGACAAAGAGAATAATTACTTGATATCAGGAAATGAACAAAGTTGTCGATGTGGTGCGATAATGATCGATTGAACTTACCTCTGGAGCATATCAGTCATGTTCGCATACTCCTCGGGACTTTTTCTTCTAGAGTCCAACACAGTTACTATTCCAGTTTCAAGCTTAATCTCTAGCAAAATAAAGTGAAAGTTGCGCATGAATGCATAACTCATCAATTACATTACTATAATTAACCTCGAGTAAGGGAAACCGAATATGCACAAGACAGTAACACTCACTGGAAGTTGTAAGGAAAGAGTATTTTATCTTTGTTTTGATTTTTAATCAACGATTGTAGCAAGTAGTCCTCGATCTCTTCGACTTTGTGTTTGACCGTGTATTCATGTATGATATTTGGGTTAATGAAACTAATGTCATAGATATCTGCTTTCCTGCATTCGATGATCTTCAACCTGCATAATATAGTGAGGATAAATTATATATACATGGAATGAAAGAGCTGAGCTATATATAGAGACTTAATTACAGAAGTAGTACTTACAGACAGTAGCAAGTCATGAGTGTTTTGTCGAGGGCCTTTTGATTGTATAACTGGAATAACTCGTCAAATTCAATATTCAAAATATCCATTCCTATGAGGTCGTGCTCCTATTTAATTCTCTTAGTCAAAGTATGCCTCCCAGACTGCCTGCGTCATTCCATCACTAGTAGAATAAGGGCCTATTGTCCCGGTTGGTAAGGGCCTTTAGTCCCGGTTGGTGAACCGGGACTAAAGGGTCGGTACTAATGCCTCCCCCTTTAGTCGGTTCAATCGAACCCATGACCACGTCAGGGCTCCACCTTTAGTCCCGGTTGGTAACACCAACCGGGACTAATGGAAATTTTATGATTTTTTTTTTTTGAAATTTTTTTTTGAATTTTTTTGAAATTTTTTTTGAATAATTTTTTATTTTCAAATTTCTGAATTATTTTAACCCCTAATCTCTAATCAGCACCCTCATCACTGCTCAATTTATCCTCTTCTGTAATCACCTCATCATTCCAAATCACCTAACTTCCCGAGCGGTCACCCATCCTCCCACTCCCCCCCAGGCTGAGCACGCTTTTCTTCCGGGTTCTATTATCCCTAGTTTCCAAGTCTTCTCTTGTTGTTTTACTGACAATAGTAAGATGTCAATCCTATTAACCCTCAGGAATTTTGCTTGAGCATGAATTGAAACATTTCACTGTTTGAGTTTCAAACTATTGTTTTCAAAAACAATAATTATTTAGAAAACAATAGTTATTTTGAATAATTAGTTTGACCATGGTTTGACCATAGTTTGACCACAGTTGGACCACAGTTTGACCACTGTTTGACCAGATTTGACCAAAATTCAAAATAACTGAACAAATTATTTAGTAACACTAATATTCTAGAATAATTAGTTTGACCATGGTTTGACCATGTTTTGACCATAGTTTGACCATTGTTTGACCATAGTTTGACCACAGGGTTGACCAGATTTGACCAAAATTCAAAATAAGCGAACAAATTATTTAGTATCACTAATATTCTAGAATAATTAGTTTGACCATGGTTTGACCATTGTTTGACCACAGTTTGAAATTTTTTCGATTTTTCCACTCTAGATATTAAAAGCCCCGTAACTTTTTTCTCATAGGTTTTTGAGGATTTTGAAAATGTTTAACGGGTTAGCCCGTTAAATTTGGATGTAACTTTTAGGTAGATGATTTTTCATATAAAAACTTTTCATCCGAGTTAGTAAGCAAAAGTTATGCCCATATTTACAAATTCCAGAGATTTTGCAAATAAAGTCGAAATTCACATTTGCAAATTTTCCCAACAACTAGACCACATATCACATGGGAAACTTATTTTCTTTTATTTTTTTGACATTTCCATCATTTTCTTTTATTTTTTTAAAATTGAAAAGGCGATCCAGGGGGGGGGGGGGGTAGAGTTTGAAAATGGGACCTTAAGAACCGGTTCGTGGCACGAACCGACTAAAGGTCTCAATCTCAACAATAGTCGGTTCGTGCCTCAAACCGGGACTAAAGGTCTACTCTTTAGTCCCGGTTTGAGGCATGAACCGACTAATGAAACATCGCCTTTAGTCCCGGTTTGACGCACAAACCGGGACTAAAGGGCACAGGTGAACCGGGACTAATGCCTTAGCCGCACCAACCGGGATAAATGCTCACATTAGTCCCGGTTCTGGATTGAACCGGGACTAATGGGCTAAACTGGCCTGGACGAAAGCCCTGTTTTCTACTAGTGCATGTACACGTCATGGAGTCTTTGCATCATCGTTATGAGACGACGATGATTAGGTTTGACGAGAGGCCTCCCGTACTCGAATCTGAATTTGTCCACCTCCATGAATTCAATGGGTACATCATCAGGCAGGTAATCACCAAGATTGGTACCGGGCATCATTCCCGGATGATTAGCGACGATATCGCTTGACACCTTGAGCGGGGCACGTTTTCTTCGCTTTGTTCGCGAGCTCGGAATTTGTTTCCCACTTCTTCATGCTGCTAACATTGCATCACTACAAGTACTTCCCAGCCACTCCGCTTCCTTATATGCCTTTTAATAGTGCGCTCACAGTTGGAATCCGTGAGGCGGGCGGTGGTCACCAGGCATCGATAATGCACTTTAGTTTCACCAGATCTATCGTTTCCTTCAGAGGTGAAGGTTTCGGTGCAAAAAAGTGCCTCACTTGGGCACGACTGATGTCCTTGTTTTCCTTGTCGGTCCTCTCATAAGATAACTTTTCCGGAGCCTCGAGAGATGGACCGTATTTGAACTGCTTCCCTCCTCTGCTTGTACTACTGCTAGCCGCCGGAGCGGCGACCTCTCTCTTCCGCCGTTGCTGACGTGGCAGAGTCGGCTGTCGCGCCGGAGGAGGCGGAGGAGGAGCCGTAATGCCCTCATGTGCCGGAGGAGGCGTACTACTCGTCAGAGGAGGCGAAGAAGGAGCCGGAGTGCCTTCACGCGCCAGAGGAGGAGGCGGAGGAGGATGCGGAGTGCCCTGACTCGCCGGAGGAGGAGGAGGAGGAGGAGGCGTCCAGTTTGGAAGCTTGATGTACTCCTTCCACCATAGACATGGAGTCTTCAGAGCAAGACCCAGCTGAATCTCCCCTTCACCTGTAGGGTGGTCAAGCTTGAGCTCCTCAAAACCCTCCATTACTTCATTCGCCATCACAACAGCATAGCCCTCTGGAATCGGACGGCAATGAAAAGTTCCATCGGGTTGAGGAGGTGGAACAGTGCTGACAGCTGCCTTCAAGGTGATGTTTTGCCATTTCGTCATAAGCTAGAAATGTTGAGCCTCCATGATAGCATCCATGGGGTAGCTAGGAGCCGTGAAGTCTGGCTGTTGAACAAGCTCCGTGGAAGCCATGCTGCTTCTCCGTTGAGATGGCGGGGTAGCTTCATGCCGCTGAGATGGTTGGTCGGCAGCTCGCTGGCTCTCAACTTGTTCCTCTAGCTTCAGTACTCTCGCATTGAGCTTCTGTATATCGCTCAGCTCCTGTTTCCTCTTCCTCTCTCGGGTTTTGTAACCAGCTGCGCCGGGAAGCCTAATCTTCCACGAAACAGAGCCTGGTGTGCCTCGTGTTCATCTAGGGTGCTCAGGATTCCCGAGGGCCTTAGTCAGATCGTCATTCTCTCTGTCGGGAATGAACGTCCCTTCCTGCACTGCCTTGATTACTGCCTGAAGCTTCGTCATGGGTGTTGCAAGTTGCTCATCCGTCCAACGGCACTTCCATGTTTTAGGGTCCAAAGTTCCCCCAACCCCGAAGAACCAAGTCCTCGAACGGTCAGGCCAGTTCAATGTCTCTGGTTCGTCCCCTTTAGCAATCAGGTCCTGCTCAGCTTTGTCCCACACGGCCGGGCTTTGAGATAGCCGCCTGACCCCGTGCGGTGGTGCCACTACTTCTTTGCAGCATTTATCTCCTTCTTACTCTTGTCCGATGTCTTGTAGGCCACTAATGCGGGCCAGTGATCTCTTATCTTCTCAAATCGGCGGACGAATTCTGGAGTCTTCTCTTTGTCGACTTCGATTTCAACTCATTCTTCCACCTCTTGAATAGCTCTGCCATCTTCTTAAGAGCATACGACTTGACCAGTGGCTCTATAACTGGCTTATTCGGATCCTCCTCTAGCGGTAGGGTGAAATTTGCCTTCAACGAGGTCCAAAGATCATCTTTCTCTCTAGCGATGACATAAGAAACTTGAGGGTCTTCTTTCTTAGGCTTATTCCATAGCTGGAGGCTGATCGGGATGCTGTCCCTAACAATAGCTCCGCACTATGCAGAAAATGCATCCTTGGTCCGCATGGGTTCAATCAGTTGGCCATCATCCGCGATTGTTGTGATCGTGAAACTTTCATCCACGCGCAACCTTTTCTTCGAGCCTCGTCTCATTACCGAAGTTTGGCTCGATCCAGAGGGCTATAAAAGAAGAAAAAAGAGTTAATATATGTACATACCAAACCAATTAATGCATTAATTAGCTAGTCAGCACATGCTCAATTTATATATATATACCTCGTTGGACTTTGCAACAGCTGATCTCGACTCCGTTCAGTCACCGGAGCCGTCATCACGGTCTCCATCTTCCACCGGCATTCGGTCGCCGGAGCCATCATGATCATGACTTTCCTCCCCCATTGTTCGATCACCGTAGCCTGCTTCCTCTCCTTACAGACCATCGGTGTCCTTGAGAAATGACAAGACATCACGTCCGTCGTGGATTATGTCCCCCAATATCTCTTATTGTTCGAAGTCTCTTTGTTGATCCATAGTTTCTGCAATATTACAACATGGCAATTAATATACAAACATGAGAGATGGATATATTAATAGTAGAAAACATAGACCTAGCTAGCTAATCACAACAAGGAATATTAATTAGTGTCCTCGACGCTTCTACGGTTTGGGGTGGCCTCGACAACGCTTCTAGGGTTTGGGGTGGCCTCGACAACGCTCTTTTAACTTGGTAAATTTGGGTGGCCTCGATGCTTCTAGGGTTTGGGGTGGCCTCGGCAACGCTTCTAGGGTTTGTCCTGGACCGCCTCCCTCATGAATGTCCGATGTCCGGACCGCCTCTCTCATGAATGTCAAACAAGGGATTTAACAAGATGGCGCCATTCTGGATGTGCAGAAAATGGTCCCTATTTTTCCTGATCCCATCTACCCTTCTATATGTCACGTTGTCTAGTGTCAAAGGATTCAAGAAAACCATGGCTTCATCATTAGCCGGAAGTAATAGGCGCATGATGGTCTGAAGCTCTCCAACGTTATTTTGGAACGGAGTCCTGATAGGATAATTCGCTTTTTGGTACGAAGTTCAGCAAGATCCTTCCGAATATCGCTATTTGGAAGGCCTTTGCTGAACTTTGTACCAAAAAGAGAATTATCTTATCAGGACTCCTTTCCAAAATAACTTTGGAGAGCTCCATACCATCATGCGCCTGTTACTTCCGGCTAATTATGAAACCATGGATTTCTTCAATACTTTGACACAAGAGAACGTGCACATGTATAATGGTAGATGAGATCAGGAAAATATGGATCAACTTAATTATGCACATCCATAATGGAGGAATTCTTGATAAATCTCTTATAAATCTCGAGAGAGTTTGTCGGGTAGGGCGGGAGGGGGTAGGAGATCGACAATGTTTTTTCTAGGGTTTGGGTGTCCTCGAGAGTTGGTCGAGCGAGAGGGGGTTGATCGACGTCCCCCTCTTGACCCCTCGGCGATCCTCGACCCTCGACCCTCGACACCTCGATGACCCTCGAACCTCGACCCCTCAGCGACCCTCGACCCCCTACCCTAGTTCCTGACCCTCGGCCGCTCGACGATCCTCGACACCCTCGTTCCCGATAAAAAATAAGAAGACGAAGATGAAGAGAAAAAAGAGGAGAAGAAGAAGGAATAGAGGAGAAGAACAAAAAATAGAAGAACAAAAAAAGAGGAGAAGAAAAAGGAATAGAGGAGAATAAGAAAAAAAATAGAAGAAGAAGAAAAAAAGAGGAGAGAATTATTCTACTTTTTCTTATTCTCCTCTATTCTTTCTTCTTCTCCTCTTTTTTTCTTATTCTATTTTTCCTTCTTCTCCTCTATTCCTTCTTCTCCTCTTTTTTTTTTCTTCTTCTTCCTCTTCTTATTTTTTTCTCCTCTTCTTCCTCTCCTATTCTTATCCTTCTTCCTCGAACATACTTAATATGAGTTTTAACATAGAGCATTCATCGAGCAAGATCATCATGAACAAACATATCACACTAATTTCTATGAAAAAAAATTCACAAACATCAGATCTCGACTCCACAAAAAAACTCATACATCTCATCTCATCTCATTTCATCCCAAATAAAATCTTTGCATATTCTTTGCATCTGAACAACATACATTTACTTTTTTTCTTAAATGTAACATATATGAACATTTTCTTAAATGAGCATATGAACATACATATCACAAAGAAAATAGACCTTTTTCTTTGCATATGAACTTACATCAATATTCAAAATGTTCATATTCTACAATCTTAACCAAAAAATTCAAAAAAGAGCATTATACGGCATATACAGAGAATATACATACATACTCCCTCGTTCCGATTTACTGCGTCGTGGTTTTAGTTCAAAGTTGAACTAAAACCATGATGAGTAAATCGAAGAAGTACATCGAAAAAGCGAAAAACAGGCGGTGGTCGGGGACGGCGATTGTTGGCGGCGGCGCTTACGGGTGGCGTCAAGGGGACGGCGATGAGAAGGAAGCGGGGAGGCGGGGGGCTCACAGCTGCGTGAAAGGGAATGGCAGTGGGCTTGGGGTGGGTCTCGAGTCGCCCGGCGGAATCGGTCTGACAGCGAACGAGCAGCGTTGGGGATGAAGGGGCGGCGGCAATGGCGGCGAAGCTTTCGGCGATGATAGCGGGCGGCAATGAGGGGCGGCAGTGGCGTCCGGGCAGCCTAAGCGGCATCGATGTCGTCGGCGTCGTCGGGGGCTAATGCAAGACGAGAACTGTAAATTCCTAAGTGCTACCTTATATACGAGCATTGGTCCGGTTCGTGGCACCAACCGAGAGCAATGCCACCCATTAGTCTCGGTTGGTGCCACCAACCGGGACTAAAGGTCAGTTTTCAGCAGCCCAAAGAGCGGCAAACAGGGACCTTTGGTCCCGGTTGGTGCCACGAACCGGTACCAATGCACCCCTTTCGTCTCGGTTGGTGCTACCAACCGGGACCAAATGCCTTCTACTAGCGCGGCGCGGTGGGATGTTTAGTCCCACCTCGCTAGCTGAGAGAGCTCGAGAGTGGTTTATAAGCACTACTGCGCCCACCCTCACGAGCTCCTCTCAACTGCAGGCTTTTGGGCCTAATCTGTCACTCCTTGCCTGGGGGCCTATTGGGCCTGCCGCGGGCCTGAATCCTGGCCAAACAAGTTGGTTGGGTTTCTAGTTGTATTCAGGCCGTGGCGGCCCAGTAGGTGGCATTTTTTTAAATCTTTCCGGTTTTTTTTGTTTTCTTTTTTTCTTTCTTTATTTTATTTTGTTTCTACTTACAGCTAAATACTTACTGTTTTTCAGTGATTCTTTTTGCTTTTAGGTAATAAAAATTATAAACTTTCTGTTAATGCCATTAGTTTTTCAGTGATTCTTTTTGAAATTTTTTTTTCCTATTAATGTTTTGAACAAAAAATACTTTGATAATTTAGTTGCATAATTTTTATATAATTTTATTTTCAAAAATACTAGCGGTTTATAAACCTTTTTAGTTGATTCCTTTTGCTATTAGAGTTTCATTAAAGTTTTCTAGTTCATTCTTTTTTCTATTAGAGTTTCATTAAAGTTTTCTAGTTCATTCTTTTTGCTATTAGAGTTTCATTAAAGTTTTCTAGTTCATTCTTTTTGCTATTAGTTCATTCTTTGAGCTAAATGACCCTGAAATTGAAAATCACTTCAAATGAACTCTGAAGAGGTTGAAAGTTGGCATGGTATCATCATTTCACCCACATAGCATGTGCTAAAAAGTTGAGAGGGTTACGGCAAAAACTAGATGCACTTCGTGTACAAAATGGACAATCTTTTTCGAAGTATCAAGGTTTCGGATGAAAACTCATCTGTTACAAAGGGGTTTCATTTTTTGAACTTATTTGAACACTAGACTTTTTGTGTGTTCAAAATGCACCATTCAAAGCCACATCATCAATTATCAACCCTTTCTGACTTCATTTGTTATTTTTCATGCATTTACTGATTTTTTTGAGCTATATGACCCTGAAATTGAAAAGCACTACAAATGAACTCTGAAAAGTTTGAAAGTTGGCATGGTATGATCATTTCACCCACATAGCATGTGCTAAAAAGTTGAGAGGGTTACGGCAAAAACTGGATGCACTTCGTGTACAAAATGGACAATCTCTTTGGAAGTATCAGGGTTTGGATTTAAAACTCATACATTACAAAGGGATTTCGTTTTTTGAACTTATTTAAACTCCAGACTTTTTGTGTGTTCAAAATGCACCATTAAAAGGCACATCATCAACTTTCAACCCTTTCTGACTTCGTTTGGTATTTTTCATGCATTTATTGATTTTTGAGCTAAATGACCCTGAAATTGAAAAGCACTACAAATAAACTCTGAAAAGGTTAAAAGTTGGCATGGTATCATCATTTCACCCACATAGCATGTGCTAGAAAGTTGAGAGGGTTACAACAAAAACTGGATGCACTTCGTGTACAAAACAGACCATCTCTTTCAAAGTATCAGGGTTTCGGACGGAAACTCATACATTACAAAGGCATTTCATTTCTTCACATGTAGCTGCGGTTGATATTCTTGATCAAAGGCATCATCATAATAGTTGTGGAGAGAAAGTCTTCACTTTTTCTTCGCTTGTGTCCTTTGCTTATTGCGTCGTAACCATGGATAATCTTCATCGTTAACAGAGTGCTTGGGTCAGCCTTGACTTTGAAGGGAGGAATTTCATGAATCTTTTCATAATCTTCAGACATGTCTGTCTTGCCCTCCAATCCCACGATGTCTCTTTTTCCTGAAAGAACTATGTGGCGCTTTGGCTCATCATATGACGTATTCGCTTCCTTATCTTTTCTTTTTCTCGGCTTGGTAGACATGTCCTTCACGTAGAAAACCTGCGCCACATCATTGGCTAGGATGAATGGTTCGTCTGTGTACCCAAGATTGTTCGGATCTCTTGTTGTCATTCCGCATCGCGTGTGTCTACACGGACCCCGCCTCTGACAGATTGACCCATTTGCACTTAAACAAAGGGACCTTAAAATCATGTCCATAGTCAAGTTCCCATATGTCCACTATGCAACCATAATATGTGTCCTTTCCCCTTGGTTGTTGCAGCAAAGCGAGCACCGCTTTTTTCTTTGGTGCTCTTTTGATCTTGGGCGATCGTGTAAAATGTATCCTCATTTATCTCGTACCCTTTGTAAGTCATTACAGTCGAAGATGGTTCCCTGGCCAACGAGTACAGCTCATCAGAAACAGTGTTGTCACCCCTGAGATGTGTTTGCAACCAATTGCCGAAAGTCCTGATGTGTTCACGTGTAATCCAGTCGTCACACTGCTTCGGGTGTTTGGAGCGTAGAATGTTCTTGTGTTCATCGACATACGGGGTCACCAAGGTAGAATTCTGTAGAACTGTGTAGTGTGCTTGAGACCAAGAATGCCCGTCCCTACATATTATTGAGTCCCCTCCTAGCGTGCCTTTTCCACTCAATCTCCCCTCATATCGTCATTGAGGGAGACCAATCTTCTTAAGGTCAGGAATGAAGTCAACACAAAACCCAATGATATCGTTTGTTTGATGGCCCATGGAGATGCTTCCTTCTGGCCTAGCGTGGTTATGGACATATTTCTCTAGGACTCCCATGAACCTCTCAAAGGGGAACATATTGTGTAGAAATACAGGGCCCAGAATGACAATCTCGTCGACTAGATGAACTAGGACGTGTGTCATGATATTAAAGAAGGATGATGGGAACACCAGCTCGAAACTAACAAGACATTGCGCCACATCGGTCCTTAACCTTGGTAGGATTTGGATCGATCACCTTGAGAGATTGCATTGAGGAATGAACATAGCTTCACAATGGCTAATCGAACATTTTCCGGTAGAAGCCCCCTCAATGCAACCGAAAGCAGTTGCGTCATAATCACGTGGCAGTCATGAGACTTTAAGTTCTGGAACTTTTTCTCTGGCATATTTATTATTCCCTTTATATTCGACGAGAAGCCATACGAGACCTTCATACTGAGCAGGCATTCAAAGAAGATTTCCTTCCCTTCTTTGGTAAGAGCGTAGCTGGCAGGACCTTCATACTGCTTTAGAGGCATGCCGTCTTTTTCGTGCACACGTTGCTGGTCCTCCCGTGCCTATGGTGTATCTTTTGTCTTCCCATACACGTCCAAGAAGCCTAGCAGGTTCACGCAAAGATTCTTCGTCATGTGCATCATGTCGATTGAAGAGCGGACCTCTAGGTCTTTCCAGTAGGGTAGGTCCCAAAATATAGATTTCTTCTTCCACATGGGTGCGCGTCCGTCGTCGGCGTCATTGAACAGATAGTCCGCCGGACCCTTTCCGAAGATTACTTGTAAATCATTGACCATAGCAAGTATGTGATCACCGGTATGGACGGCGGGCTTCTTCTGGTGATCTACCTCGCCTTTGAAATGCTTGCCTTTCTTTCGACATTGATGGTTGGTCAGAAGAAATCGACGATGCCCCAGGTACACATTCTTCCTGCATTTGTCCAGGTATATACTTTCGGTGTCATCTAAATAGTGCGTGCATGTGTGGTATCCCTTGTTTGTATGTCCTGAAAGGTTACTGAGAGCAGGCCAATCATTGATGGTTACAAATAGCAATGCATGTAGGTCAAATTACTGTTGTTTGTGCTCATCCCACACACGTACAATGTTTCCATTCCATAGCTATAAAAGTTCTTCAACTAATGGCCTTAGGTACACATCAATGTCATTGTCGGGTTGCTTAGGGCCTTGGATGAGAACTGGCATCATAATGAACTTCCGCTTCATGCACAGCCAAGGAGGAAGGTTATAGATACATAGAGTCACGGGCTAGGTGTTGTGGTTGCTGCTCTGCTTCCCAAAAGGATTAATGTCATCCGCACTTAAACCAAACCATACGTTCCTTGCGTCACCTGCAAAGTCCTCCCAGCACTTTCTCTCAATTTTTCTCCACTGCGACCCGTCAGCGGGTGCTCTCAACTTCCCTTCTTTCTTACGGTCCTCTACGTACCATCGCATCAACTTGGCATGCTCTTTGTTTACGAGCAGACATTTCAACCGTGGTATTATAGGAGCATACCGCATCACCTTGCCAGAACCCTCTTCCCGGGCGCCGCCATCAACATCACTAGGGTCATCTCATCGATCTTATACCGCAATGCACCGCATAACGGGCATGTGTTCAAATCCTCAAATGCGCGCATGACAGAGGATGCAGTCATTAGGGCATGCATGTATCTTCTGCACCTCCAATCCTAAAGAGCATACAACCTTCTTTGTTGTGTACGTGCTATTGGGCAATTCGTTATCCTTTGGAAGCTTCTTCTTCAATATTTTAAGTAGCTTCTCAAATCCTTTGTCAGGTACACCATTCTCTGCCTTCCACTACAGCAATTCCAGTGTGGTACCGAGCTTTGTGTTGCCATGTTCGCAATTCGGGTACAACCCTTTTTTGTGATCCTCTAACATGCGATCGAACTTTAGCTTGTCCTTTACACTTTCGCACTGTCTCTTTGCATCAACAATGACCCGGCGAAGATCATCATTGGGCACATCGTTTGGTTCCTCTTGATCTTCAGCTTCCCCCATTGCAGCATCACCGTATTCAGGGGGCACATAGTTGTCATCATCTTCTTCTTCCTCATTGTCTTCCATCATAACCCCTCTTTCTCCGTGCTTGGTCCAAACATTATAGTGTGGCATGAAACCCTTATAAAGAAGGTGGGTGTGAAGGTGTTTCGAGTCAGAGTAAGACCTCGTATTCCCACATATAGGGCATGGACAACACATAAAACCATTACCTTGTTTGCCTCATCCACTGCGAGAAAATTATTCACGCCCTTAATGTACTTGGAGGTGCGTCTGTTACCATACATCCATTGTCGGTTCATCTGCATACATCATGAATAGATAAGTGACCAAATTAATAGAAGTTCATCATCACATTAAAACCAAAGTACATACATAGTTCTCATTGAACAACATATAGCTCTTCAGAGCATCTAATTAAACCATACATTGAAACTATGTAAAACATTTCAATGCAACAACAAATGCGATTATAACCGCAACCAAGGTAACAATTGATCCAATAGCATAATGATACCAAGCCTCGGTATGAATGTCATATTTTCTAATCTTTCTAATCTTCAAGCGCATTGCATCCATCTTGATCTTGTGATCATCGACGATATCCGCAACATGCAACTCCAATATCATCTTCTCCTCAATTTTTTTCAATTTTTCCTTCAAGTAATTGTTTTCTTCTTCAACTAAATTTAACATCTCGACAATAGGGTCGGTTGGAATTTCCGGTTCACATACCTCCTAGATAAAAAAATCTATGTCACGTTGCTCGGCATAATTGTCATAAACACTAAATGAAACTAATAGTTATAAAAGATAATATATATATATATATATATACCACATCCGAATCATAGACAGGACGAGGGCCGACGGAGGCGGATACCAAAACCATCGCATTATATAATAAAAAACAATAATAAGTAAGAAAACTACACAAGTATCTATCTAAATCATACAAGTAAGAACTTTTTTTCTTTTAGAAAGAAGATAAGATCAAGAGGCTCACCACGGTGGTGCCAACGACGAGATCGGTGCAGGCGATCAACAGCGGTGAGGATGGGGACGGGACAGGACAGACCGCCAAACATAGACAAATCTCGAGGCAAATGGAGCTTGAACAAGGAGCTTCGAGAGGAGAAAGCTTAAGTGTGGCTCGGGCATTTCATCGAACATCTCGTGTGCATAGGAGGTGAGCTAGAGCACCACAAAGCTCTCCAACGGCCGGCCAGAAAAACAGAGCAATGGAATGCTCTGCTCGCGGGCAAGGGGTACATATAGGCATCTCATTGGTCCCGGTTCGTGCCTGGAACCGGGACTAAAGGACGCCCTTTGGTCCCGGTTGCAGCCACGAACCGGGACAATGTTTGTGGGCCAGGAGCGAGGCCCATTGGTCCCGGTTCGTGTCTGGAACCGGGACCAAAGGGGTCAGACGAACCGGGACCAATGCCCCACGAGGCCTGGCCGGCCCCCTGGACTCACGAACCGAGACCTATGCCACCATGGGTCCCGGTTCGTGACTGAACCGGGACTAATGGGCTGGCCCGGCCTAGACCAAAGCTCTATTTTCTACTAGTGTATGGATAGGAGTAGTGGCATTTGTTGCCAGGTTGGCGGATTCACATATTGTTGTAATACTTTGTAAGGTCCTCGAGAATAATCAATAAAGTGACCGCATGCATCTCCCAGATGCAGAGGCCGGGGGTCATCCTCATTTTCTAAAAAACTCACCCCAATGAATATGAGCATGCGCGCTACACACACTTATGCCTGTGAGCACCTCCGAAACAACGAGTTGACACATCATTTTGAGATTGATTGAATCATACAAACATCTTCGTAGTCAACGGAATGTCTCCTTCCACGCACATCACCGGAAAGCATTAAGCCTACAAAAATGCAGACTCCGCATTCAGGAGTAGAGATACGAAGCCGTGAAGGTTCCATATCCAATTACGCAACCGCAAAGCATCATCCATTCAAGGTTTTCCACGGCGTCCGACGTCGGTTAACTACACCGTTCTTTACGTAAATGGTGACCAAATAGACAGAGGCGATACTCTCATTAGTCATTACCCAACCTACATATAAAACTAACTCACAGCCCAAGATAGATAGATGGTTTGGCATAAAAATGGCAGCAGAGTCTACCAGAAATTGGAGCAAAGCATATAGTAGCTAGCTAGTACTCCTAGTAACTCAATGGTTTTACTCCATGTCATCTAGCTCGACCTGCCAAGAATGGGTGATGAACTTGTAGTCTGTGCTCGGCGCCCTTGAATGAAGGCGTCTCCAGTATGCCGGCAAGCAGGCCATGGAATGTCTCCGGTGCCTTGCCTCGCTTCAAAGACCTTCTTCTTAACCTCCAGCCCCATGAGACCCATAGCCCGACACCGTTGAGACTGCACCTCAGAGATTATTGCTTCTTCCTCCTGTGCAAGACCAGAGAATGCCATCAATAAATTAGCACCAATGAGATGGAAAAGAAAAGGAAACAAAGGACTCATTGCGCGGTAGATAAAAACTTTTTCATCCGAGTTAGTATGCAAAAGTTATGCCCATATTTACAAATTCCAGAGAGATTTTGCAAATAAAGTCGAAATTCACATTTGCAAATTTTCCCAACAACTAGACCACATATCACATGGGAAACTTATTTTCTTTTATTTTTTTGACATTTCCATCATTTTCTTTTATTTTTTTAAAATTGAAAAGGCGATCCACGAGGGGGGGGGGGTAGAGTTTGAAAATGGGACCTTTAGTACCGGTTCGTGGCACGAACCGGGACTAAAGGTCTCAACCATTAGTCGGTTTGTGCCTCAAACCGGGACTAAAGGTCTACTCTTTAGTCGGTTTGAGGCATGAACCAGGACTAATGGGCATCGCACCCTTTAGTCCCGGTTTGACGACAAACCGGGACTAAAGGGCAGTGAACGGGCCTAATGCCTTAGCCGCACCAACCGGGATAAATGCTCACATTAGTCCCGGTTCTGGATTGAACCGGGACTAATGGGCTAAACTGGCCTGGACGAAAGCCCTGTTTTCTACTAGTGCATGTACACATCATGGAGTCTTTGCATTATCGTTATGAGACGGCGATGATTAGGTTTGATGAGAGGCCTCCCGTACTCGAATCTGAATTCGTCCACCTCCATGAATTCAATGGGTACATCATCAGGCAGGTAATCACCAAGATTGGTACCGGGCACCATTCCCGGATGATTAGCGACGATATCGCTTGACACCTTGAGCGGGGGGCACGTTTTCTTCACCTGTTCGCCGAGCTCGGGAATTTGTTTCCCACTTCTTCATGCTGCTAACATTGCATCACTACAAGTACTTCCCAGCCACTCCGCTTCCTTATATGCCTTTTTAATAGTGCGCTCACAGTTGGAATCCGGCGGAGGCGGCGGTGGTCACTTCAGGGCATCGATAGTCTGCTTTAGTTTCACCAGATCTATCGTTTCCTTTGGAGGTGAAGGTTTCGGTGCAAAAAAGTCCCTCACTTGGGCACGACTGATGTCCTCGTTTTCCTTGTCGGTCCTCTCATAAGATAACTTTTCCGGAGCCTTGAGAGATGGACCGTATTTGAACTGCTTCCCTCCTCTGCTTGTACTCACTGCTAGCACGAGCGGGCGACCTCTCTCTTCCGCCCGTTCTTGGCGTGGCGAGTTTTGTCGCGCAGCCGGAGGAGGCGGAGGAGGAGCCGTAATGCCCTCATGTGCGGAGGAGGCATACTACTCGTCGAGAGGAGGCGAAGAAGAAGGAGCCGGAGTGCCTTCACGCGCCGGAGGAGGAGGCGGAGGAGGATGCGGAGTGCCCTGACTCGCCGGAGGAGGAGGAGGAGGAGGAGGCGTCCAGTTTGGAAGCTTGATGTACTCCTTCCACCATAGACATGGAGTCTTGAGAGGAAGACCCAGCTGAATCTCCCTTCACACAGAGGGTGGTCAAGCTCGAGCTCCTCAAAACCCTCCATTACTTCATTCGCCATCACAACAGCATAGCCCTCTGGAATCGGACGGCAGTGAAAAGTTCCATCGGGTTGAGGAGGTGGAACAGTGCTGACAACTGCCTTCAAGGTGATGTTTTGCCATTTCGTCATAAGCTGGAAATGTTGAGCCTCCATGATAGCATCCATGGGGTAGCTAGGAGTCGTGAGAAGTGCAGGCTGTTGAAACGAGCTCCGTGGAAGCCATCTTGCTTCTCGGCTGAGATGGCGGGGTAGCTTCATGCTTGGCCCGAGATGGTTGGTTGGCAGCTCGGCTCTCAACTTGTTCCTCTAGCTTCAGTACTCTCGCATTGAGCTTACGTATATCGCTCAGCTCCTGTTTCCTCTTCCTCTCTCGGGTTTTGTAACCAGGCTGCTGGCAGAAGCCCTAATCTTCCACAAACAGCGAGCTGGTGTGCCTCGTGTTCATCTAGGGTGCTCAGGATTCCGAGGGCCTTAGTCAGATCGTCATTCTCTCGCCGAGAATGAACGTCCCTTCCTGCACTGCCTTGATTACTGCCTGAAGCTTCGTCATGGGTGTTGCAAGTTGCTCATCCGTCCAACGGCACTTCCATGTTTTAGGGTCCAAAGTTCCCCCAACCCCGAAGAACCAAGTCCTCGAACGGTCAGGCCAGTTCAATGTCTCTGGTTCGTCCCCTTTAGCAATCAGGTCCTGCTCAGCTTTGTCCCACACGGCCGGGCTTTGAGATAGCCGCTTTGACCCCGTCTTGGTGGTGCCACTACTTCTTTGCAGCATTTATCTCCTTCTTACTCTTGTCCGATGTCTTGTAGGCCACAAATGCAGGCCAGTGATCTCTTATCTTCTCAAATCGGCGGACGAATTCTGGAGTCTTCTCTTTGTCGACTTCGATTTCAACTCATTCTTCCACCTCTTGAATAGCTCTGCCATCTTCTTAAGAGCATACGACTTGACCAGTGGCTCTATAACTGGCTTATTCGGATCCTCCTCTAGCGGTAGGGTGAAATTTGCCTTCAATGAGGTCCAAAGATCATCTTTCTCTCTAGCGATGAATAAGAAACTTGAGGGTCTTCTTTCTTAGGCTTATTCCATAGCTGGAGGCTGATCGGGATGCTGTCCCTAACAATAGCTCCGCACTGAGCAGAAAATGCACCCTTGGTCCGCGTGGGTTCAATCGGTTGGCCATCGCCCGCGATTGTTGTGATCATGAACCTTTCATCCACGCGCAACCTTTTCTTCGGGCCTCGTCTCGTTACCGAAGTTTGGCTCGATCCGGAGGGCTATAAAAGAAGAAAAAAGAGTTAATATATGTACATACCAAACCAATTAATGCATTAATTAGCTAGTCGACACATGCTCAATTTATATATATATACCTCGTTGGACTTTGCAACAGCTGATCTCGACTCCGTTCAGTCACCGGAGCCGTCATCACGGTCTCCATCTTCCACCGGCATTCGGTCGCCGGAGCCATCATGATCATGACTTTCCTCCCCCATTGTTCGATCACCGTAGCCTGCTTCCTCTCCTTACAGACCATCGGTGTCGTTGAGAAATGACAAGACATCACGTCCGTCGTGGATTATGTCCCCCAATATCTCTTATTGTTCGAAGTCTCTTTGTTGATCCATAGTTTACGCAATATTACAACATGGCAATTAATATACAAACATGAGAGATGGATATATTAATAGTAGAAAACATAGACCTAGCTAGCTAATCACAACAAGGAATATTAATTAGTGTCCTCGACGCTTCTACTACGGTTTGGGGTGGCCTCGACAACGCTTCTAGGGTTTGGGGTGGCCTCGACAACGCTCTTTTAACTTGGTAAATTTGGGTGGCCTCGATGCTTCTAGGGTTTGGGGTGGCCTCGGCAACGCTTCTAGGGTTTGTCCTGGACCGCCTCCCTCATGAATGTCCGATGTCCGGACCGCCTCTCTCATGAATGTCAAACAAGGGATTTAACAAGATGGCGCCATTACGGATGTGCGAAAATGGTCCCTATTTTTCTGATCCCATCTACCCTTCTATATGTCGGGTTGTCTAGTGTCAAAAGTTCAAGAAAACCATGGCTTCATCATTAGCCGGAGTAATAGAGCATGATGGTCCAAGCTCTCAACGTTATTTTGGAACGGAGTCTGATAGGATAATTCGCTTTTGGCACGAAGTTCAAGAAGATCCTTCCGAATATCGCTATTTGGAAGGCCTTTGCTGAACTTTGTACCAAAAAGCTAATTATCCTATCAGGACTCCTTTCCAAAATAACTTTGGAGAGCTCCATACCATCATGCGCCTGTTACTTCCGGCTAATTATGAAACCATGGATTTCTTCAATACTTTGACACAAGAGAACGTGCACATATATAATGGTAGATGAGATCAGGAAAATATGGATCAACTTAATTATGCACATCCATAATGGGGGCATTCTTGATAAATCTCTTATAAATCTTGAGAGAGTTTGTCGGGTAGGGCGGTAGGGGGTAGGAGATCGACAACGTTTTTTTCTAGGGTTTGGGTGTCCTCGAGAGTTGGTCGAGCGAGAGGGGTTTGATCGACGTCCCCCTCTCGACCCCTCGGCGATCCTCGACCCTCGACCCTCGACACCTCGATGACCCTCAACCCTCGACCCCTCAGCGACCCTCGACCCCCTACCCTAGTTCCCGACCCTCGGCCGCTCGACGATCCTCGACACCCTCGTTCCCGATAAAAAATAAGAAGACGAAGATGAAGAGAAAAAAGAGGAGAAGAAGAAGGAATAGAGGAGAAGAACAAAAAATAGAAGAACAAAAAAAGAGGAGAAGAAAAAGGAATAGAGGAGAATAAGAAAAAAAATAGAAGAAGAAGAAAAGAGGAGAATTATTCTACTTTTCTTATTCTCCTCTATTCTTTCTTCTTCTCCTCTTTTTTTCTTATTCTATTTTTCCTTCTTCTCCTCTATTCCTTCTTCTCCTCTTCTTTTTTTATTCTTCTTCCTCTTCTTATTTTTTCCTCCTCTTCTTCCTCTCCTCTTCTTCTCCTTCTTCTTCTCCTTCTTCCTCGAACAAACTTAATATGAGTTTTAACATAGAGAATTCATTGAGCAGGATCATCATGAACAAAAATATCACACTAATTTCTATGAAAAAAAACTCCACAAACATTACATCTCGTCTCCACAAAACATCTCATACATCATCTCATCTCATTTCACCAAAAAAATTCTTTGCATATTCTTTGCATATGAGCATACATACATTTACTTTTTTTCTTAAATGTAACATATATGAACATTTTCTTAAATGAGCATCTGAACATTTTCTTAAATGAGCATATGAACATACATATCACCAAGAAAATAGACCTTTTTCTTTGCATATGAACATACATCCATATTCAAAATGTTCATATTCTACAATATTAACCAAAAAAAATGCAAAAAAGAGCATTATACAGCATATACAGAGAACATACATACATACTCCCTCCGTTCCGATTTACTCGTCGTGGTTTTATTAAAATGTTTAAATAAAACCTTGTTTATTAAATCGGAACGGAGGGAGTACATCGTAAAAAAACGAAAAACAGGCCGGTGGTCGGGGACGGCGACGATTGTTGGCGGCGGCGCTTACGGGTGGCGTGCGGGGACGGCGATGAGAAGGAAACGGGGAGGCGGGGGCTCACAGCCTGGTCGTAGGGAATGGCAGTGGGCTTGGGGGGGGTCTCGAGGTCGCCGGTCGGAATCGAATGCGACAGCGACGAAGCAGCGTTAAGGGATGAAGGCGTGACGCGGCGGCGGCGAGGCGAGGCTCGGCGGCAGTGGCGATCGGGCTGACAGCCGAGGCGGCGGGTGGCGTCGGGGCAGCCTAAGCGGCATCGATGTCGTCGGCGTCGTCGAGGCTAATGCAAGGCGAGAACTATAAATTCCTAAGTGCTACCTTATATACCCGAGCATTGGTCGGTTCGTGGCACCAACCGAGCAATGCCACCCATTAGTCTCGGTTGGTGCCACCAACCGGGACTAAAATCGATTTTCAACAGCCCAAGAAGCGGCAAGCAGGGACCTTTGGTCCCGGTTGGTGCCACGAACCGTACCAATGCACCCCTTCGTCTCGGTTGGTGCTACCAACCGGACCAAATGCCTTCTACTAAGCGTGGCGGTGGGATGTTTAGTCCCACCTCGCTGGCTGAGAGCTCGAGAGTGGTTTATAAGCACTCTGCGCCCACCCTCACGAGCTCCTATCAGCTCTGAGCTTTGGGCCTAATCTGTCACTCCTTGCCTGGGGGCCTATTGGGCCTGCCGCGGGCCTGAATCCTGGCCAAACAAGTTGGTTGGGTTTCTAGTTGTACTCAGGCCGTGGCGGCCCAGTAGGTGGCATTTTTTTAAATCTTTCCGGTTTTTTTTGTTTTCTTTTTTTCTTTCTTTATTTTATTTTGTTTCTACTTACAGCTAAATACTTACTGTTTTTCAGTGATTCTTTTTGCTTTTAGGTAATAAAAATTATAAACTTTCTCATTAATGCCATTAGTTTTTCAGTGATTCTTTTTGAAAATTGTTTTTCCTATTAATGTTTTGAACAAAAAATACTTTGATAATTTAGTTGCATAATTTTTATATAATTTTATTTTCAAAAATACTAGCGGTTTATAAACCTTTTTAGTTGATTCCTTTTGCTATTAGAGTTTCATTAAAGTTTTCTAGTTCATTCTTTTGCTATTAGAGTTTCATTAAAGTTTTCTAGTTCATTCTTTTTGCTATTAGAGTTTCATTAAAGTTTTCTAGTTCATTCTTTTTGCTATTAGTTCATTCTTTGAGCTAAATGACCCTGAAATTGAAAATCACTTCAAATGAACTCTGAAGAGGTTGAAAGTTGGCATGGTATCATCATTTCACCCACATAGTATGTGCTAAAAAGTTGAGAGGGTTACGGCAAAAACTAGATGCACTTCGTGTACAAAATGGACAATCCTTTTCGAAGTATCAAGGTTTCGGATGAAAACTCATCTGTTACAAAGGGGTTTCATTTTTTGAACTTATTTGAACACTAGACTTTTTGTGTTCAAAATGCACCATTCAAAGCCACATCATCAATTATCAACCCTTTACGACTTCATTTGTTATTTTTCATGCATTTCTTGATTTTTTGAGCTATATGACCCTGAAATTGAAAAGCAGTACAAACGAACTCTGAAAAGTTTGAAAGTTGGCATGGTATCATCATTTCACCCACATAGCATGTGCTAAAAAGTTGAGAGGGTTACGGCAAAAACTGGATGCACTTCGTGTACAAAATGGACAATCTCTTTGGAAGTATCAGGGTTTCGGACGAAAACTCATCTGTTACAAAGGGATTTCGTTTTTTTGAACTTATTTAAACTCCAGACTTTTTGTGTGTTCAAAATGCACCATTCAAAGGCACATCATCAACTTTCAACCCTTTCTGACTTCGTTTGGTATTTTCCATGCATTTATTGATTTTTGAGCTAAATGACCCTGAAATTGAAAAGCACTACAAATAAACTCTGAAAAGGTTAAAAGTTGGCATGGTATCATCATTTCACCCACATAGCATGTGCTAGAAAGTTGAGAGGGTTACAGCAAAAACTGGATGCACTACGTGTACAAAACAGACCATCTCTTTCAAAGTATCAGGGTTTCGGACGGAAACTCATCTGTTACAAAAGGCATTTCATTTCTTCACATGTAACTGCAGTGATATTCTTGATCAAAGGCATCATCATAATAGTTGTGGAGAGAAAGTCTTCACTTTTTCTTCGCTTGTGTCCTTTGCTTATTGCGTCGTAACCATGGATAATCTTCATCGTTAACAGAGTGCTTGGGTCAGCCTTGACTTTGAAGGGAGGAATTTCATGAATCTTTTCATAATCTTCAGACATGTCTATCTTGCCCTCCAATCCCACGATGTCTCTTTTTCCTGAAAGAACTATGTGGCGCTTTGGCTCATCGTATGACGTATTCGCTTCCTTATCTTTTCTTTTTCTCGGCTTGGTAGACATGTCCTTCACATAGAAAACCTGCGCCACATCATTGGCTAGGATGAATGGTTCGTCTGTGTACCCAAGATTGTTCGGATCTACTGTTGTCATTCCGTACTGTGTGTCTACCTGGACCCCGCCTCCTGACAGATTGACCCATTTGCACTTAAACAAAGGGACCTTAAAACCATGTCCATAGTCAAGTTCCCATATGTCCACTATGCAACCATAATATGTGTCCTTTCCCCCCTTGGTTGTTGCAGCAAAGCAGGCACCACTGTTTTGGCTGGTGCTCTTTTGATCTTGGGCGATCGTGTAAAATGTATCCTCATTTATCTCGTACCCTTTGTAAGTCATTACAGTCGAAGATGGTTCCCTGGCCAACGAGTATAGCTCATCAGAAACAGTGTTGTCACCCCTGAGATGTGTTTGCAACCAATTGCCGAAGTCCCGATGTGTTCACGTGTAATCCGATCGTCACACCTTTGCTTCGGGTGTTTGGAGCGCAGAATGTTCTTGTATTCATCGACATACGGGGTCACCAAGGTAGAATTCTGTAGAACTGTGTAGTGTGCTTGAGACCAAGAATGCCCGTCCCTACATATTATTGAGTCCCCTCCTAGCGTACCTTTTCCACTCAATCTCCCCTCATACCGTCATTGAGGGAGACCAATCTTCTTAAGGTCAGGAATGAAGTCAACACAAAACCCAATGATATCGTTTGTTTGATGGCCCATGGAGATGCTTCCTTCGGCCTAAGCGTGGTTATGGACATATTTCTAGGACTCCCATGAACCTCTCAAAGGGGAACATATTGTGTAGAAATACAGGGCCCAGAATGACAATCTCGTCGACTAGATGAACTAGGACGTGTGTCATGATATTAAAGAAGGATGATGGGAACACCAGCTCGAAACTAACAAGACATTGCGCCACATCAGTCCTTAACCTTGCTAGGATTTCTGGATCGATCACCTTCTGAGAGATTGCATTGAGGAATGAACATAGCTTCACAATGGCTAATCGAACATTTTCCGGTAGAAGCCCCTCAATGCAACCAAAGCGGTTGCGTCATAATCACGTGGGCAGTCATGAGACTTTAAGTTACGGAACTTTTCTCGGCATATTTATTATTCCCTTTATATTCGACGAAGCCATACGAGACCTTCATATCGAAAGGTGCATTCAAAGAAGATTTCCTTCCCTTCTTTGGTAAGAGCGTAGTGGCGGGACCTTCATCTTGCTTTAGAGGCATGCCGTCTTTTTCGTGCACACGTTCTTGGTCCTCCGTGCCTCCGGTGTATCTTTTGTCTTTCCATACACGCCAAGAAGCCTAGTAGGTTCACACAAAGATTCTTTGTCATGTGCATCATGTCGATTGAAGAGCGGACCTCTAGGTCTTTCCAGTAGGGTAGGTCCCAAAATATAGATTTCTTCTTCCACATGGGTGCGCGTCCGTCAGCGTCATTCGGAACAGATAGTCCGCCGGACCCTTTCCGAAGATTACTTGTAAATCATTGACCATAGCAAGTATGTGATCACCGGTATGGACGGCGGGCTTCTTCTGGTGATCTACCTCGCCTTTGAAATGCTTGCCTTTCTTTCGACATTGATGGTTGGTCGGAAGAAATCGACGATGCCCTGGTACACATTCTTCTGCATTTGTCCAGGTATATACTTTCGGTGTCATCTAAATAGTGTGTGCATGTGTGGTATCCCTTGTTTGTCTGTCCTGAAAGGTTACTGAGAGCAGGCCAATCATTGATGGTTACAAATAGCAATGCATGTAGGTCAAATTACTGTTGTTTGTGCTCATCCCACACACGTACAATGTTTCCATTCCATAGCTGTAAAAGTTCTTCAACTAATGGCCTTAGGTACACATCAATGTCATTGTCGGGTTGCTTAGGGCCTTGGATGAGAACTGGCATCATAATGAACTTCTGCTTCATGCACAACCAAGGAGGAAGGTTATAGATACATAGAGTCACAGGCTAGGTGTTGTGGTTGCTGCTCTGCTTCCCAAAAGGATTAATGTCATCCGTGACTTAAACCAAACCATACGTTCCTTGCGCCACCGCAAAGTCCTCCCACACTTTCTCTCAATTTTTCTCCACTGCGACCCGTCGGTGGTGCTCACAACTTCCGTCTTTCTTACGGTCCTCTCGTGCCATCGCATCAACTTGGCATGCTCTTTGTTTCTGAACAGACGTTTCAACCGTGGTATTATAGGAGCATACCACATCACCTTGCCAGGAACCCTCTTCCTGGGGCGCTCGCCATCAACATCACTAGGGTCATCTCATCTGATCTTATACCGCAATGCACCGCATAACGGGCATGTGTTCAAATCCTCGTACGCACCGCGGTAGAGGATGCAGTCATTAGGGCATGCATGTATCTTCTGCACCTCCAATCCTAAAGAGCATACAACCTTCTTTGTTGTGTACGTGCTATTGGGCAATTCGTTATCCTTTGGAAGCTTCTTCTTCAATATTTTAAGTAGCTTCTCAAATCCTTTGTCAGTACACCATTCTCTGCCTTCCACTACGGCAATTCCAGGTGGTACCGAGCTTTGTGTTGCCATGTTCGCAATTCGGTACAACCCTTTTTGTGATCCTCTAACATGCGATCGAACTTTAGCTTGTCCTTTACACTTCCTTGACTGTCTCTTTGCATCAACAATGACCCGTGAAGATCATCATTGGGCACATCGTTTGGTTCCTCTTGATCTTTGACTTTCCCCCCATTGCAGCATCACCGTATTCGGGGCACATAGTTGTCATCATCTTCTTCTTCCTCATTGTCTTCCATCATAACCCCTCTTTCTCCGTGCTTGGTCCAAACATTATAGTGTGGCATGAAACCCTTATAAAGAAGGTGGGTGTGAAGGGGTTTCGAGTCAGAGTAAGACCTCGTATTCCCACATATAGGGCATGGACAACACATAAAACCATTCTGCTTGTTTGCCTCATCCACTGCGAGAAAATTATTCACGCCCTTAATGTACTTGGAGGTGCGTCTGTTACCATACATCCATATCGGTTCATCTGCATACATCATGAATAGATAAGTGACCAAATTAATAGAAGTTCATCATCACATTAAAACCAAAGTACATACATAGTTTTCATTGAACAACATATAGCTCTTCAGAGCATCTAATTAAACCATACATTGAAACTATGTAAAACATTTCAATGCAACAACAAATGCGATTATAACCGCAACCAAGGTAACAATTGATCCAATAGCATAATGATACCAAGCCTCATTATGAATGTCATATTTTCTAATCTTTCTAATCTTCAAGCGCATTGCATCCATCTTGATCTTGTGATCATCGGCGATATATCCGCAACATGCAACTCCAATATCATCTTCTCCTCCTCAATTTTTTTTAATTTTTCCTTCAAGTAATTGTTTTCTTCTTCAACTAAATTTAACATCTCGACAATAGGGTCGGTTGGAATTTCCGGATCACATACCTCCTAGATAAATTAAATCTATGTCACGTTGGTCGTCATAATTGTCATAAACACTAAATGAAACTAATAGTTATAAAAGATAATATATATATATATATATATATATATATATATATACCACATCCGAATCATAGACAGGACGAGGGCCGACGGAGGCGGGTACCAAAACCATCGCACTATATAATAACAAACAATAATAAGTAAGAAAACTACACAAGTATCTATCTATATCATACAAGTAAGAACTTTTTTCTTTTAGAAAGAATATAAGATCAAGAGGCTCACCACGGTGGTGCCAACGACGAGATCGGTGCAGGCGATCAACGGCGGTGAGGATGGGGACGGACAGGACAGACCGCCAAACATAGACAAATCTCGAGGCAAATGGAGCTTGAACAAGGATCTTGAGAGGAGAAAGCTTAAGTGTGGCTCGGGCATTTCATCGAACATCTCATGTGCATAGGAGGTGAGCTAGAGCACCACAAAGCTCTCCAACGACGGCGGAAAAACAGAGCAATGGAATGCTCGTCATGGGCAAGGGGTATATATAGGCATCTCATTGGTCCCGGTTCGTGCTCGGAACCGGGACTAAGGACGCCTTTGGTCCCGGTTGCGACTTAACCGGGACAATGTTTAGGCCAGAGCGAGGCATTGGTCCCGGTTCGTGTCTGGAACCGGGACCAAAGGGGTCAGACGAACCGGGACCAATGCCTCACGAGGCCTGGCCGGCCCCCTGGACTCACGAACCGAGACCTATGCCACCATGGGTCCCGGTTCGTGACTGAACCGGGACTAATGGGCTAGCCCGGCCTAGACCAAAGCTCTATTTTCTACTAGTGTATGGATAGGAGTAGTGGCATTTGTTGCTAGGTTGGCGGATTCACATATTGTTGTAATACTTTGTAAGGTCCTCGAGAATAATCAATAAAGTGACCGCATGCATCTCCCAGATGCAGAGGCCGGGGGTCATCCTCATTTTCTAAAAAAAACTCACCCCAATGAATATGAACGCATGCGCGCACACACACACTTATGCCTGTGAGCACCTCCGAAACACTGAGTTGACACATCATTTTGAGATTGATTGAATCATACAAACATCTTCGTAGTCAACGGGAATGTCTCCTTCCACGCACATCACCGGAAAGCATTAAGCCTACAAAAATGCAGACTCCGCATTCAGGAGTAGAGATACACAGAAGCCAGGAAGGTTCCATATCCAATTCTGCAACCGCAAAGCATCATCCATTCAAGGTTTTCACGACGTCGACGTCGGTTAACTACACCGTTCTTTCTGTAAATGGTGACCAAATAGACAGGAGACGTACTCTCATTAGTCATTACCCAACCTACATATAAAACTAACTCCTGGCCCAAGATAGATAGATGGTTTGGCCGCAAAAATGGCAGCAGAGTCTACCAGAAATTGGAGCAAAGCATATAGTAGCTAGCTAGTACTCCTAGTAACTCAATGGTTTTACTCCATGTCATCTAGCTCGACCTGCCAAGAATGGGTGATGAACTTGTAGTCTGTGCTCCCAGCGCCCTTGAATGAAGGCGTCTCCAGCGCACCGGCAAGCAGGCCATGGAACGTCTCCAGTGCCTTCGGTGCCTGCGCTTCCAGCACCTTCTTCTTAACCTCCAGCCCCATGAGACCCATAGCCCACGACACCCGTTGAGACTGCACCTCAGAGATTATTGCTTCTTCCTCCTGTGCAAGACCAGAGAATGCCATCAATAAATTAGCACCAATGAGATGGAAAAGAAAAGGAAACAAAGGACTCATTGCGCGGTAGCGGTTTTCCATCCCCAAGAGGATTGGAGATGGGAAAGGGATTTGGTGAAACCTTTCCCTCCACCCAATCTCCAACTGGTTGTTTGGATGTCGGGAATTGATGTAACGAAATCTTGTAATCCTACTAAAGATCAACATTCTCAATCTGCTGCCTGAAACATTACTACTACTGGAAGCAAAGGATAGCACCATGACCATGGAAATGTAATATTTATGCTGTTTTGGCGATAGCTTTGCAAGAGTTGCCGCTGCTGATGCTCAAAGCGTGAGCCAACCAACTAATGTCAGAACCACTATGACCTCATGGGCAGATTTTACAACACATCAACATCTCTATTTACATGCATGTTTATGAAGATATTGCTCTATCATCTTGCACAACAACAAAAAATAACTTTGAGCTGTAAGAAAAATCATGACATGCACAAAGCATCGGTAACACGGTAGTCACGACAGGCCTCGGTATTGATAGCATGGTAGTCAGATATTAAAGGGTGGCAATTGTTCTCTAACATTGTAGACATTTGGAAAAAGAACATTATCTCTTAAATCTTAATCCAGAAGTGATTTCTCAGCAGTGCTAACATGGGAATGCAGAACAAAGAAGCAAACTGGATAGTGTAGTTTTAAAAAGGAAAAGACTCAAGATAGATACCACCCTCCCAGATGCCAATGAAATTTCAGCGAAGCGGCAATTACAGGTTCGAAACAAATTGCTATTTTTGAGTCCCATTAAAATTTCATCATAAGAAGAGATATAACAGTATGCACATGCAAAAATTAGCACTTGACTTAAGTCAATAACAAAACAAGAGATATAACAGTGTACATCTATCATCTAAAAGTTCATGTGGAAGAGCCGACCAAATTCGTTTCCCTAAGGAATTGTAGAAGGGAAGAAACAAGAACCAGAACAAAAAAATTGAACAGATTTCCTTGAGAAGAAGCAACATACGAGCACCTCTAGAAAGGAGCTCTCCATAGCACAATATTGCAAGTTAAGTCAAAAGTGAAGCCATGATGGACTAGTCTACAAACAAGTGACAATTTGGGGCAAGTGAAGAAAGAAACACAAAACCAATGCAAAACAACCAAGACAGAGGTCCCGTATCCGCAAGAGCTCATCATTGCATACGATAATCAATAATTGCAGTGGATAAATGATAGCGTAGCTACACTGGATACGGATGCTACCGCATATACTTGTAATCTGATACCAGGTACTCTTGGCAAGCAAGCAAATTCTAGCCGCAATTTTTTTTGCTAGTTACAGATAATATAATAAAGAAGTACCAATAAAAATGTGGTAAAAGGGGAATTGAATGACCTTGGATTTGAGGTAAATGAAATAGCTAATCAAAGACCAGCTCAAAATTTCCACGCTGCTGCCTGAAACCTACTACTGTTGGAAGCACAAGAAAGCACCATGAAAATGTAATCTTTATGCTGTTTGGATGATAGCTTTGCAAGAGTTGCCGCTGCTGATGCTCAAAGCATGAGCCGACCAAAGAATATCAGAACCACCTCACTAGCAGATTGTACAACACAACACAACTCTCCATTTACACGCTTATTAAGATGTTGCTCTATCACCTTGCGCAACAAAGGACAGTAGTCAGATATGAAAGGGCGACTGTTTTTTTTCTAACATCTAGACTTATGTGGAAAAAGAACATGCTCTCTCAATCCAGAAGTGATTTCTCGTCGGTGCTATTCTCCCACAAGCCAATGAAATTTCAGTGACGTGACAATTACAGGTTCAAAACAAATCTTGGGTCCCTTTCAAATTTCAACATCAGAACAGATATGACCGTGTGCAGATACAAAAAATTTAGCACTTGACTTGGGTTAACAACAAAGGAGCATATATAACAGTGCTCAGCTATCAATACAGAATTAGCAGCAACCAAAAAGGGGGGAAGCGGGGAGCTGGCTCACCATGGACTCTGGGTAAGCGACCTCGTAGGGGGTCTGGAGCCTGTTCTTGAGCATGGCGATGCTCTCGTCCAGAGCCTGCATCTCTCGGGAAGAGAAGGGCATCCCGTCGATGATCTCCTTGAACCCTTCTTTCACGGAGGCCTTGGCCTGCAGCTTGTTGGCCAGCATCTGCGGGGTGACGAGGCGGACGGCGTCGGAGTCGACCATGGCCTTGAGCTTGACGGCGGCGTTGATGGCTGCGTCCGGCTCGAGTTGGCAGCAGGGGACCTCCTCCCCCTTCTCCATGGACCTCCTGGAGGCCTGCAGCAGCTCCTCCACGTCGTCGAGGGTGGTCACCGAGTGAGGCGTGGCCGCCATCGGAGGAGCCGACGGAGGGGAGAGAAGTGGGAAGGGATGAGCGGATCTAGGTATTTGTTTTCTTCATGGGAGCGAGTGAGAGAGAACGAGTGATATAGCGACCTTATCTGTTGGGGGATTGTGATACAATCTTGTCGGCCGGGCCGCACTGCATTGTCGTTGTGGGCCAAAAACTGCTGTGTGGGCATGTTTTAAAAAGAAATACATTGACTTGTAAAGCGGAAATATAAAATTTTCACACATGAACATTTGTCAGGTACGCATGCAAATTTCATTTCATATATACCAAAAACAAATCTATGCACATGAACAAATTTTCATTTTCCTCGGCATACTTTTACATTTTGTTAAAATTAGATTTTGACAACATTTAAAAGAGTTTTATGTTACGCCCACGCTATGTTTCTTCCTTGATTACTGATACAAGATTGAAATACAAAAGAAGGAATGAAGGAGACAATCAAAGGGGAAAAGTGTTCTGTTCTTCCACACCCCTCTCCTTTGTTCTTTCCCCTACTTATCCCCATCCGTGTCGATGGTTTCTCCTCATTGGACTCCTTCTTTGGACACGCCAGTTCGCTCCAAATTGGCGATCAAGGCCGAGAGGCCTTGGGCCGTCTTCCGGTTGGGCCACCACATAACATTCCCCACCCTTGCGGCGCTGCTTGACCCCAAGCCAACAGAGTAGGAAATCACGATGCAATGTAAAGGCTTCCTCCCACGAGTCATGATCTCAGAGAACTGGGTTCCGCCTAACGTACCTTTGATACGTAGGTATGATCTTCCCTCCTGTTGAATGAGTCTTGTTTGCACTACCGCTACCGGTTGAAGAAGACATAGTGGCTTCGGGGTCGCTAAACCGATATCTGGTTCGAATTTACTTTGGGAGGCACTTGCTTCTTCAATTGCGAGACATGGACTACATTGTGAATCCTGGAGCTAGATGGTAGATCAAGTTTGTATGCAACCTCCCCAATCCTGCTTAGTACTGTATAGGGCCCGTAGAACTTCAAGGACAGCTTTACGATTGCGACGGCGGTGAGGGAATTTGCGTAAGGTTGGATTTTGAGAAAAACGGTCGCCCACCATGAAGGAGCGCCGCTTGGGCTTTTGTCGCCTTGTTTCTTCATGCGTTGTTGAGCCCGTTGCAAGTGTTGACGGAGAAGCTCAGTCATGGCGGCACGCTCATTCATCAGTTCCTGCAGATCGCCACTGGTGGCCGGCGCAGTGATGCCAAACGGACGAGGTTGACACCCGTACAAGGCTTCAAATGGGGTGATTGTTGGAAATATGCCCTAGAGGCAATAATAAAAGCATTATTATTATATTTCCTTGTTCATGATAATTGTCTATTATTCATGCTATAACTGTATTGTCCGGAAATCGTAATACACGTGTGAATACATAGACTACAATACGTCCCTAGTAAGCCTCTAGTTGACTAGCTCGTTGGTCAATAGATAGTCATGGTTTCACGACTATGGACATCGGATGTCGGTGACAACGGGATCACGCCATTAGGAGAATGACGTGATGGACAAGACCCAATCCTAAGCATAGCACAAGATCGTGTAGTTCGCTTTTGCTAGAGCTTTTCCAATGTCAAGTATCTCTTCCTTAGACCATGAGATCGCAATTCCCCTGACACCGTAGGAGTGCTTTGGGTGTATCAAACGTCACAACGAATCGGGTGACTATAAAGGTGCACTAAGGTATCTCCGAAAGTGACCATTGGGTTGACACGGATCGAGGCGGGATTTGTCACTCAGACAAGTGGAGAGGTTTCACTGGCCCACTCGGTAATGCATCATCATAATGAGCTCAAAGTGATCAAGTGTCTGGTCACGGGATCATGCATTGCGGTACGAGTAAAGTGACTTGCCGATAACGAGACTAAACGAGGTATTGGGATACCGACGATCGAGTCTCGGGCAAGTAACATACCGTCTGACAAAGGGAATAGAATACGGGGTTGCTTGAACCCTTGACATCGTGGTTCATCCGATGACAACATCGAGGAGCATGTAGGAGCCAACATGGGTATCCAGATCCCGCTGTTGGTTATTGACTTGAGGCAGTCTCGGTCATGTTCAAGATGTCTCCGAACCAGTAGGGTCTACACACTTAAGGTCTTGGACGCTTAGGGTTATTAGGAAGACAAGTATGTGATTACCGAATGTTGTTCGGAGTCCGGATGAGATCCCGGACGTCACGAGGAGTTCGGAATGGTCCGGAGGTAAAGATTTATATATGGAAAGTGGTTAAACGGACTCCTAAAGTTTCAGGGGCATGCCGGTAGAAATACCGGGGCCACCGGGAGTTTCGGAGGTCCACCGGAGGGGCCACCCTCCCGGGGGCCACATGGGCTAAGTGGGAGGGAGCCAGCCCCTGGTGGCTGGGCGCACCTCCCCTTAGGGCCCATGCGGCTAGGGCAAGGAGGGAAACCCTAAGAGGAAAAAAGGGGGGCGCCTAGCTTGGGGGCAAGCCACCCTCCCTCCTCCCTTTGGTCACGCCCCATCTAGGGTTTCCCTAGATGGCCGGCCCCTTGGCCCTCTCCTCCTATAAATAAAGGGGTGGGGAGGGCTAGACACACCATTGAAGGCGCAGCCCCTCCCTCCCAACTCCTCTCTTTCTCCGCGTGTGCTTGGCGAAGCCCCGTCGGAGAACCTCTACACCAGCTTGCACCACGCCGTCAGGCTGCCATTGGAGTTGTCTTCCTCAACCTCTCCTTCTCCCTTGCTGGATCAAGACGGAGGAGACGCCATCGTCCCTGCACGTGTGTTGAACGCGGAGGTGCTGTCCTTTTCAAAGACTTTGGTCATCGGTGATCGGAATCACGTTGGGAACGTCTTCATCATCACCACTCCCTCGAACGCCTGGTACTCGATCTACAAGTGGTATGTAGATGCAAACTCTCTCTCTTGACTCGTTGCTTAGATGAACTCATAGATAGATCTTGGTGAAACCGTAGGAAAATTTTAATTTTCTCGCAACGCTCCCCAACAAAGTGGCATCATGAGCTAGGTCTATGCGTAGTTCTCTTTGCACCAGTAGAACACAATTTTGTTGTGGGCGTGGATCTTGTCAACTTACTTGCCGTTACTAGTCGCTTTCTTGCTTCCGCGGTATTGTGGGATGAAGCGGCCGGATCAACCTTTTTACACGCATTTTACCACGTGAGACCGGTTCCACCGACTAACATGCACTAGTTGCATAAGGTGGTGGCGGGTGTCTGTCTCTCCTACTTTAGTTGGAGCGGATTCATGAACAGTGGTCCTTATGAAGGGTAAATAGAAGTTGACAAGATCACGTTGTGGTTATTCGTAGGTAAGAAAACGTTCTTGCTAGAACCCAATTGCAGCCACGTAAAAGATGCAACAACAATTAGAGGACGCCTAACTTGTTTTTTGCAAAGCAATTGTCATGTGACGTGATATGGCCAAGTTGTGATGAATGATGATATATTGTGATGTATGAGATCATGTTCTTGTAATAGGAATCACGACTTGCATGTCGATGAGTATGACAACCGGCATGAGCCATAGGAGTTGTCTTTATTTTGTATGACCTGCGTGTCATTGAAGAACGCCATGTAACTCACTTTACTTTATTGCTAAACGCTGTTAGCCATAGAAGTAGAAGTAGTCATGGCGTGACAACTTCATGAAGACACGATGATGGAGATCATGATGATGGAGATCATGGTGTCATGCCGTGTGACAGGATGATCATGGAGCCCTCAAGATGAAGATCAAGGAGCTATATGATATTGGCCATATCATGTCACTACTTTATAATTGCATGTGATGTTTATTATGATTATGCATCTTGTTTACTTAGATCGACGGTAGTAAATAAGATGATCCCTTAGAACAATTTCAAGAAGTGTTCTCCCTAATCGCGCACCGCTGTTACAGTTCGTCGCTTCTAAGCACCACGTGTTGATCGGGTGTGATGGATTCTTACGTTCACATACAACGGGTGTAAGACAGATTTACACACGCAGTAAACACTTAGGGTTAACTTGACGAGCCTAGCATGTACGCATACATGGCCTCGAACAAGGAGACCGAAAGGTCGAACACGAGTCGTATGGAAGATACGATCAACATGAGAATGTTCACCGACGATGACTAGTCCGTCTCACGTGTTGATCGGACACGGCCTAGTCGACTCGGATCGTGTAACACTTAGATGACTAGAGGGATGTCTAATCTAAGTGGGAGTTCATTAATAATTTGATTAGATGAACTTTATTATCATGAACAATAGTCTAAAATCTTTATAATATGTCTTGTAGATCAAATGGCCAACGCTCATGTCACCATGAACTTCAACGCTGCTCCTAGAGAAAACCAAGTCGAAAGATGATGGCAAGAACTATAATGGATCGGGTCCTAACCCCGAGGATCATCCTCATAGCTGCCAAGAAACAATATGTCCTAGAAGGACCGCTTAGGTGAAGCACCCATCCCAGAGAACCAAGACGTTATGAACGCTAGCTTGGCGGTCTACGTCGATGATTACTCCCTCGCTCGGTCGCGGCATGCTTTACAGCCTAGAACCGGGCTCCAAAAGCGCTTTTGAGCAACACGGAGCATACGAGATGTTCGAGGAGCTGAAACTGGTTTTTCGAGCTCATGCGGGTCGAGAGATATGAAGTCTCCGACAAGTTCTACAGTTGTAAGATGGAGGAAAACAGTTACGTCGGTGAGCACATACTCAAAATGTATGGGTTGCATCACCGCCTGTCCCAGTGGACATAAACCTCCTGACGAAGCGGTCATCGACAGAATCCTTCATCGCTTCCCACCAAGCTACAAGAGCTTTGTGATGAACTACAATATGCAGGGGATGGAGAAGACCATTCCTCAAGTATTCTCAATGTCAAGTCAGCAGAGGTTGAAATCAAGAAAGAACATCAAGTGTTGATGGTCAATAAGACCACTAAGTTCAAGAAGGGCAAGGGCCAAGAACTTTCAAGAAGGACGGCAAAGAGGTTGCCGCGCCTGCAAGCAAGTTGCCGGAAGAAGAAGAAGTCAAAGAATGGACCCAAGCCCAGACCTGAGTGCTTTTATTGCAAGGAAGGGCCATCGAAGCGGAACTGCCCCAAATACTTAGCGGATAAGAAGGCCGGCAACACTAAAGGTATATTTGATATACATGTAATTGATGTGTACCTTACTAGTACTCGTAGTAACTCACGGGTATTTGATACCGGTGCCGTTGCTCATATATGTAACTCACAAAGCAGGAGTCATGGAATAAACGGAGATCGGCGAAGGACGAGGTGATTTATGCGCCGGGAATGGTTCCAGAGTCGATGTGATCGCCCGTCGGCACGCTACCTCTACATTTACCTACGGGATTAGTTATAAACCTTAATAATTGCTATTTGGTGCCAAGTTTGAGCATGAACATTGTATCCGGATCTCGCTTAATACGAGATGGCTACTCATTTAAATCCGAGAATAATGGTTGTTCTATTTATATGAGAGAAATGTTTTATGGTCATGCTCCGATAGTCAATGGTTTATTCTTAGTGAATCTCGAACGTAATGTTACACATGTTCATAGTGTGAATACCAAAAGATGTAAAGTTGATAACGATAGTCCCACATACTTGTGGCACCGCCGCCTTTGGTCACATTGGTGTCAAGCATGAAGAAGCTCCATCTTGATGGACTTCGAGTCTCTAGATTATGAATCATTTGACACATGCGAACCATGCCTCATGGGCAAGATGACCAAGACTCCGCTTCTCGGAACAATGGAGCGAGCAACCAACTTATTGGAAATCATACATACCGATGTGTGTGGTCCAATGAGTGTTGAAGCTTCATGGAGGATATCGTTATGTTCTCACTCTCTGATGACTTGAGTAGATATGGGTATGTCTACTTGATGAAACACAAGTCTGAGACCTTTGAAAAGTTCAAAGAATTTCAGAATGAGGTAGAGAATCAACGTGACCGAAAGATAAAATTCTTACGATCAGATCGTGGAGGAGAATATTTAAGTCACGAATTTGGCACACACTTAAGAAAATGTGGAATCGTTTCACAACTCACGCTACCGAACACCTCAACAGAATGTGTCCGAACGTCGAATCGCACTCTATTGGATATGGTGCGATCTATGATGTCTCTTACCGATTTACCGCTATCTTTTGGGGATACGCTCTAGAGACAGCTACATTCACTTTAAATAGGGCACCGTCTAAATCCGCTGAGACGACACCGTATGAATTATGGTTTGGGAAGAAACCTAAGCTGTCGCTTTCTAAAAGTTTGGGGATGCGATGCTTATGTCAAGAAACTTCAACCTCGAAAAGCTCGAACCCAAGTCGGAAAAATGCGTCTTCATAGGATACCCTAAGGAAACCCTTGGGTATACCTTCTCGCCTTAGATCCGAAGGCAAGATCTTTGTTGCCAGAACGGAACCTTTCTAGAAAAGGAGTTTCTCTTGAAAGGAGTAAGTGGGAGGAAAGTAGAACTCGATGAAGTACTACCTCTTGAATGTGATAGTGGTGCAGCTCAGGAAAATGTTCCCGTAATGCCCACACCAATCAAGAGGAAATCAATGATGATGATCAAGGTACTTCGGATCAAGTTGCTCCGAACCCGTGAGGTCCACTAGGACACGCCCGCACTGCAGAGTGGTACGGCAACCCTGTCCCCGGAAATCATGTTGTTAGACAACGGTGAACCTTCGAACTATGAAGAAGCGATGGCGGACCCGATTCCAATAAATGGCTCAAGCCATGAAATCCGAGATAGGATCCATGTATGAAAACAAAGTATGGACTTTGACAGATTTGCCCGATGATCGGCGAAGCGATAGAAAATAAATGGATCTTTAAGAGGAAGACGGACGCGATGGTAATGTCACCATCTATAAAGCTCGACTTGTCGCTAAGGGTTATCGGCAAGTTCAAGGAATTGACTACGATGAGACTTTCTCACCCGTAGCTTAAGCTTAAGTCCGTCTCAATCATGTTAGCAATTGCCGATACTATGATTATGAGATATGGCAGATGGACGCCAAAACAGCGTTCCTTAACGGATATCTTAAGGAAGAGTCAGATATGATGCAGCTCAAGGTTTTGTCGATCCTAAGAATGTCGACAAAAGTATGCAAGCTCCATTGCTCAATTTAAGGGCTGGTGCAAGCATCTCGGAGTTAGAACATTCGCTTTGATGAGATGATCAAAGCGTTTGGGTTTATGCAGACTTATGGAGAAGCCTGCGTTTACAAGAAAGTGAGTGGGAGCTCTGTAGCATTTCTCATATTATATGTAGATGACATACTTTTGATGGGAAATGATATAGAACTCTTGGACAACATTAAGGCCTACTTGAATAAAAGTTTTTCAATGAAGGATCTTGGAGAAGCTGCTTATATATTAGGCATCAAGATCTATAGAGATAGATCGAGACGCCTCATAGGTCTTTCACAAAGCACATACCTTGATAAGATTTTGAAGAAGTTCAAAATGGATCAGTCCAAGAAAGGGTTCTTGCTCAGACAGGTAAGGTGTGAGATTGAGCTCAGCTCAATGCCCCACCACGGCAAAAGATAAAGAAGAGATGAGCGTCATCCCCTATGCCTCGACCATAGGATCTATTATGTATGCCATGCTGTGTACTGCACTGATGTAAACCTTGCCGTAAGTTTGGTAGGAAGGTACCAAAGTAATCCCGCAAGGAACACCGGACAGCGTCAAGAATATCCTAAAGTACCGAAAAGGACAAAGGACATGTTTCGTTTATGGAGGTGACGAAGAGCTCGTCAGAAGGGTTACGCCGACGCTTAGCTTCGACACAGATCCGGATGACTCAAAGTCACAAACCGGATACGTGTATATGTTGAATGGTGGAGCGATGGTGAAATGCAAGCGAGAGCGTCGTGGCGGGATCTACATGTGAAGCGGATTACATGGCAGCCTCGGAGGCAGCGATGAAGCAATTTGGGTGAAGGAGTTCATCACCGACCTAGGAGTCATACCCAATGCGTCGGGGCCGATCAAACTCTTCTGCGTGACAACACCGGAGCTATTGCCCTTGCCAAGGAGCCTGTGTTTCACAAGAAGACCAGTGCACATCAAGTTGCCGCTTCAACTCCATCCGTGAAAATGTTCAAGATGGAGACATAGAAATTTGTAAAGTGCATACAGATCTCGAATGTCGCAGATCCGTTGACTAAACCTCTTCCGCTGGGCAAAACATGATCAACACCAAAACTCTATGGGTGTTCGATTCATCACAATGTAACTAGATTATTGACTCTAGTGCAAGTGGGAGATCGTTGGAAATATGCCCTAGAGGCAATAATAAAAGCATTATTATTATATTTCCTTGTTCATGATAATTGTCTATTATTCATGCTATAACCTGTATTGTCCGGAAATCGTAATACACGTGTGAATACATAGACTACAACACGTCCCTAGTAAGCCTCTAGTTGACTAGCTCGTTGGTCAATAGATAGTCATGGTTTCGACTATGGACATCGGATGTCAAGGATAAGCGGGATCACGCCATTAGGAGAATGACGTGATGGACAAGACCCAATCCTAAGCATAGCACAAGATCGTGTAGTTCGTTTTGCTAGAGCTTTTCCAATGTCAAGTATCTCTTCCTTAGACCATGAGATCTGGCAATTCCCGGATACCGTAGGAGTGCTTTGGGTGTATCAAACGTCACAACGAATCGGGTGACTATAAAGGTGCACTATGTATCTCCGAAAGTGACCATGGGGTCGACACGGATCGAGATCGGATTTGTCACTCCGTGTGCGGAGAGAGGTTTCACCGGCCCACTCGGTGAATGCATCATCATAATGAGCTCAAAGTGATCAAGTGTCCGTCACGGGATCATGCATTGCGGTACGAGTAAAGTGACTTGCCGTAACGAGACTAAACGAGGTATTGGGATACCGACGATCGAGTCTCAAAAGTAACATACCGTCGACAAAGGGAATAGAATACGGGGTTGCTTGAACCCTTGACATCGTGGGTTCATCCGATGACAACATCGAGGAGCATGTAGGAGCCAACATGGGTATCCAGATCCCGCTGTTGGTTATTGACTTGAGGCAGTCTCGGTCATGTCTCAAGCATGTCTCCCGAACCCGTAGGGTCTACACACTTAAGGTTCGGTGACGCTTAGGGTTATTAGGAAGACAAGTATGTGATTACCGAATGTTGTTTGGAGTCCCGGATGAGATCCCGGACGTCACGAGGAGTTCCGGAATGGTCCTGGAGGTAAAGATTTATATATGGAAAGTGGTTAAACGGACTCAGGAAAGTTTCAGGGCATGCCGGTAAAGCACCGGGGCCACCGGGAGGTTTCGGAGGTCCACCGGGAGGGGCCACCCCTCCCGGGGGGCCACATGGGCTAAGTGGGAGAGGGAGCCAGCCCCTGGTGGGCTAGGCGCACCTCCCCCCTTAGGCCCATGCGGCTAGGGCAAGGGGAGGGGAAACCCTAAGAGGAAAAAAAGGGGGGGCGCCCCCTAGCTTGGGGGGCAAGCCACCCTCCCTCCTCCCTTTGTCCGCCCCATCTAGGGTTTCCCCTAGATGGTCAGCCCCCTTGGCCCTCTCCTCCTATAAATAGAGGGGTGGGGGAGGGCTAGACACACCATTGAAGGCGCAGCCCCTCCCCTCCCCAACTCCTCTCTTTCTCCGCGTGTGCTTGGCGAAGCCCTGTCGGAGAACCTCTACACCAGTTGCACCACGCCATCGTGCTGCCATTGGAGTTGTCTTCCTCAACCTCTCCTTCTCCCTTGCTGGATCAAGACGGAGGAGATGCCATCGTCCCGTACGTGTGTTGAACGCTGGAGGTGTCTGTCCTTTCAAAGACTTTGGTCATCGGTGATCGGAATCACGTTGGGAACGTCTTCATCATCACCACTCCCTCGAACGCTTCTGTACTCGATCTACAAGTGGTATGTAGATGCAAACTCTCTCTCTCTTGACTCGTTGCTTAGATGAACTCATAGATAGATCTTGGTGAAACCGTAGGAAAATTTTAATTTTCTGCAACGTTCCCCAACAGTGATGCCCGCCGCAGTGTGATATGTGGTATTATACCAATGCTCAGCTAGCGAGAGCCATTTCGCCCACTTGGTTGGGGCGTCATACGTGGAGCAGCAGAGAAAGCCTCCAAGCATTGGTTCAATCGCCGGTCTGGCCATCGCTTCCGTGCAAGGCGGAGCTCATATTTAGAATTGTGTCCGACAATCTGAATAGTTCTTGCCGTAACAAGCTAGTAAACACCGGATCACGATCCGAGATGATGCGTAGCAGGCATACCGTGGAGGCGATAGACTTGATCGAAGAACATTTGAGCAACTTGCAGTGCTGTATATGGGTGTTTGAGGGGTAGGAAATGCGCAAACTTTGTAAACTTGTCAATTACCACAAGTATGACTTGATAGCCTTGGGAAGATGGCAGGCCTTCAACGAAATCCCAACTGATCGTGTGCCAAGGGTGAGGAGGTATCTCATGCGGCTGAAGAAGGCCTGGCTTATGTTGTTCAGTCTTAGCGCCGACATGTGTCATGACTTTGCACAAATTCAGGATCGATCGTTTCAGTTTTGGCCAAGCAAATAGCTTCTTCACTACCGGTATGTGGCTGTGATCCCGAGTGCCCTCCGAAAAGCGCTTAGCATGCAAAGACTGCAATATGTGTTGTTGAGCCAGAATATTGTGACCCACCCAAATGTGATTCTTGTAACGGATCACCCCATTATCCAGCGAGTACCCTCGATCATTGGGTGTGGTCAACGACAATTCTTGGCAAAGAATCTGTTGAGCTGCCGGTCCTCAAAGATAACTGTCCACTAGTGTCTCCAACCAAGAAGGAATGGCCGTTGAGATGGCAAGCAGAGGAGCATCATGCTCGCGGCGCGAGAGTGCATCAGCTGCAGCATTAGTAATTCCTTTTTTATACTGAATGGTATAGTTGAGACCCATGAGCTTGACGAACGCTTTGTGCTGAATCCCTGTACTCAAACGTTGCTCTGTCAGGTGCAAGAGGGCCTGTTGATCCGTACGAATGACAAAGTGTTGATGTTGTAAGTAGGGTCTCCACTTATCTACTGCCATCAAGATTGCGAGACATTCCTTCTCATAAGTGCTGAGAGCCTTGTTCTTGTGAGAGAGAGCTTTGCTGAGGTAAGCTATGGGATGCCCTTGTTGCATTAGGACTGCACCCACCCCATCCTTGCAGTGCATCTGCTTCAAGACAAAGGTTTGATTGAAATCGTGGACAGCCAAAACTGGTGCTTGAATCATGGCTGTTTTAAGCAGTTGGAATGCCTTGTCGCTGACCGGAGTCCATTGAAAGGTAACTCCTTTTGAGTAAATCGGTCGAGGCCTCATTGATTACCCGTAGTGCTGAATAAATCTTTGATAATAGCCGGTTAGGCCCAAGAATCCCCGCAATGCGCGCACTGTGGTTGGCACAGGCCACTGCTTGACAGCTGCTACCTTTGTTTGATCGGTGGCCACCCCTGCTGCACTGATTACATGACCAAGATATTCAATTTGAGGCTTGGCAAATTCACACTTGGACTGCTTAAGCACCAGGTGGTTATCGCGCAGGAGCTGTAGAACGGACCTCAGCTTTGCAATGTGTTCTTGAAGGGTCTTGTTGAACACCAAGATATCGTCCATGAACACGACAACTCCTTCCCGAAATGTCGGTGCTAGAGCCGTATTCATTACACCTTGAAATGTTATGAGCTTCGACAAGCCAAAGGGAACTACTAGGAACTCGTATAGCCATGATGTGTCCGGAACGCTGTTTTGTATTCATCCCCTTCCGCCACCCGGACCTGATGATAACCCGCCAGCAAATCCAATTTGGTAAACCAAGCTGCCCCGGCCAGCTCGTCAAGCAGTTCTTCTACTATAGGCATTGGATGCTTATTTTTGACGGTTATGCGGTTTAGCTGCCGTAGTCCACACAAAACCGCCACGACCCGTCCTTCTTGCGAACAAGCAGAACGGGTGATGCAAAGGGACTGGAGCTTGGACGGATTATGCCTTTGCGCAACATCTCCTTGACCTGTCTCTCTATTTCATCTTTTTGTTGCGGGGTGTAGCGATAAGGGCGTACACTGACTGGTTGAGCACCCGGGATAAGGGGAATTTTATGATCAGCCAAACGGCGGGGTGGCAGGGTGGATGGCTCCGTGAACACATCCTTATATTCGTGCAGAACCGTGACCACCTCTGGAGGAAGTTGGTTAGGAGTTGGCACAAGATAGCCACCGAGCATAATTCCTTCTCTTGGTGCAGACGCTTGATCTGAATCTGCGTCGGATTGCCCCTACAAGCAGCAGATCCTTTCAATTTCCTTACCGATACGGGTTTAAGAGGCTGATTTCTGTCTTGAATGCCTCGCAAGGAGATGCGGCGCCCTTCGTGAGTGAACTTCATCCACTTCTTGTGCCAATGAACCCACATAGGGCTGTGTTGCTCGAGCCAATCTCGCGCCAATGATGATATCATAACAGCCGAGGGGAAGCACTTTCATGTCTTGGCAGAAGGTATGGCCTTGAGTCCACCAGGTGAGCTGGTTCACCGTTTGGGAGCTCATCAGTGTCCCTCCTCCTGCAATTACATATGAAGCTGGTTTTATTTGTTGCACGGGAAGCTGTAACTCGTCCACTATCGCCGTATCCACAAACGAGCAATTGGCGCCAGAGTCCACCAAAATCAGCACTTCTCGGGTGCCAATTCGACCATGGAGACACATGGTGCGTCGCTTGACTGGCGAAGTCGAGCCATCGCCACCGCCAAAAGCGTTACCTCTTCATCCGAGCTGGAATCGATAGATGTTGAGGATCGGAGGATCATCTAACCGCAACACCTCCAAAGAATTCTTCCATGACATGAATGGGCACCTTATCAGGACATTTGTGGCCACGTGCCCACGGATCACCACAAGTGAAGCAAAGATTCTTCGACTTGCGGTAGGCACGTAGTGCTTCCAGCTTTTCAGACCACTTGCGCAAGTCCTCGGGAACTGCTGGTGACTTGTGCTTCTCTATGGAGGAGGATGCCTTGTGATATGATCGATGGCCTGATTTGACATTTGCCACCGACTTGTCATACTCCAACTCCGCTTCCTGCAACAAAGCCAAGAAGCTAGCAAGATCCACATCCTCGTGACGGTGTAAAACAACGGCGTAATCGAATATCGTAACGCAGCCCAGCAATGTATCGTTCAACAAAAAGGACCTCATGAGTATTGGGGTCAGCTAAGAGAATTTGATGCTGAAGAGTATCGAATTTTGTTGTGTATTCCTGAACTGATCCTATCTGACTCAGCAGCAACAACTGACGCATGTAAAAGTTGTGTTTATCCTTGCCCCACTTCTCTGCAACTGCGGCACGCAAATCGTCCCAGTGCTGAAACTGTTTGCGTTTTTGTGCCATTTTTAGCCAGAGAGCTGCATTGCCTACTACATTCAGCGCCGCGAACTTGACTTTCATGTGTTCGGACACTCCATATATGTCAAAATACAGCTCGCAGTTGTCGATCCAGACTTGGTAGTCTTCCCCATCAAATTTGGGGAAATCCATCTTCGGTGTGCTACCGAAGGAGGACCGGACCGCACGACGCTCGGCATGGACAGACTCCAGATCATGCAGAGGACGGTTGTGCGGAAACGTACCATGAGCCGGAGGCAGAGTAGGGAATTGAGGATCCCCCAACACTGGCCCCCGTTGCTGGTGTTGACCGCCGTGCCCATAGGGCCGATCCACGCCGATCGAGCGCACTTCGACCGCCGGGGCGCCCGTCAAGCAGCAGGCCAGGCCCGGAGGAATAGGAGGCCGCTGGGAGGCGATTCCGGCTACCGAGACGCTGCGTGGACGCATCCTCGGCATGCAAATCGAAGAAGCGACGCCGATGTGGTGAGAGTTTGCGCTGCCGCCTCCATTGACTGCATCCACGCAGTTGATGCCCTTGAGTTGCTCCGCGATCTCGGCCCAAATTTTGGTGTGCGTCTCCGCGTTGCTGCTCGATTCCCTCCATTGCGGCGAGATCTGTGCTCGACAGCGTAGGCGGTCTTCTCTTGGGCGCCAGATCGACGCCCGGATCGGGCGTTCCTGCCGAAGGATGGGGATTACGGCGGCGGCGCGAACCCACCACCAACCGCGATCGGACTGACGGATCGAGCCGGAACCGAGGAGGATCGACGACCTCTGATACCAAATTGTTACGCCCACGCTATGTTTCTTCCTTGATTACTGATACAAGATTGAAATACAAAAGAAGGAATGAAGGAGACAGTCAAAGGGGAAAAGTGTTCTGTTCTTCCACCCCCTCTCCTCTGCTTCTTTTCCCCTACTTATCCCCATCCGTGTCGATGGTTTCTCCTCGCTGGACTCCTTGCTGGGCACGCCAGGCCCTGTCCAGCTGGCGACTGCGTCGAGAGGCCTTGGGCCGTCTTCCTGGGTTGGGCCACCACATAACATTTTATAAATAAAATAATTCAAGATTAAAGAAACACGCTCTTAATGGGCCATGCCCACGGCCGACCCATGTAATGTTGTTTTAGGTATTTGCACATGACTATTCCTGCAACTAGCACGGAATAGGATGAGTCTCCACCGGCTCCAATGCCAACATCTACGCTAGCAACTACTGGTCGGCCTCCAAACAACAATTTGCAAACACGGTTTAAATCATAAAGTTACGCATCACATAATGACCTGGATTCCCCCTCACTAAGGGCATCTTCAACGAGCTCTCTTACTTCTCCCCTACTTGTGGTGATTCACCCGGAGCGGCGGAGCGCGCCAATCCAACTAGTAATGGAGATACGAAAGGCTGGTGCCTTAGAGCGAGTAAATAGCAACTACGAATATTGGTTTCTGAGCCCGAGCTCAGATGCTCCCAAAATATATACCGCGGGCTGTCATGTGGATCTGCGCTCACTGTTCTATTTCACCATTGTATATCTCCATATTTAGCACTGCTCAGCAGCGCAATGAATGCGACCGCATGTCACACTGTACAAGCAGGACAGGCAGTTGAGGCACGGTTCAGCCATATTTCTAAGCCGGCCTAAGCCGTTCACCATGCAGGACTCACAGACGGCTACCAGACGAGCCCGTCTTAAATACATCTCTGGAACTGACCCATTATTCTCTTTTCCGTATCATCTGATCACGGTCAGCCACTTCATGTATGTTAAGCAGTGAATCAAATAACCACAAGTAGTTGCAGCATATTTAAATTCAGACAGATCGTCATATGTTCACATAATCTCTAACACGTATGTAGTTCAAATTACTCTAATTAGATCTCCATTAGGAATCCCATGCCCAAAGCTTTCCATATGCACAATGCTCGTAGGGTTTTCTAATGCAAAATAATACCAGAACTTAAATGTGCACATCTAACGATAAGTACACGCACAGCCAAAACTGCATGCAGACTGGAATTGCTAATGTCTTTCTCATCAGTCAATGATCTCCTCGTACAGGAACTCCGGGGTATCTCCCTTGTTCCCCTTCATGGTCACTATATCGTATGCAATCTTCTTGTGTAGGTGCTCGATCTGACCCTGTGATGAAGCAAAAATAGGAGAAAACTATTAATTACTTTCATCAAATATGGCTATCAGTTTCAGCTAGTCAAGAAATAGGTTAGGTGGTTCCATACCTGGGTTATAGTTGATCGAAGGTATAGACCGGTGAACTCCAGGACGTAGTGAGCGACATATACACCACTGTCTTCCTGTGAGGAAACATCATAAAAACTCGAATCATATATTAAGAAAAGGAAAGGGGAAGATGCCCCATCCACTGTTATTTACAACACGCTTGTACAACGCATTCCACCCCACCTCATCTTAACGGATTACTTGCCCTCACTCCACCCGTCTACTCCTATGAAATCGATCTAAATATCTCCATGTAGAATGCCCGCTTGTCTCCATGCCACACACTCAGAGGCAATCCGTCGGAGGATATGCTGCACGTCCAGTCTCATGCCCTCGAACACAATTGCGTTTCGATGCTTCCACAGCTCCCACATGACTAGCAGGTGTATCGCCCGCAGGGTCTTGGCGTGCCTCCTCTTGAATATGGATCTGGTGCACCATGCCAATAGATCATCTCCGCTTGATGGCGTCATGCCCACGGCCTGACCCACCTTAGTCCAAACCTCCTTCGCGAAGACGCGTTGTAACAGGAGGTGATTGACTGTTTCATCGTCCTGGTCGTAGAAGGGGCAGGTGTCTTGATGTGGTAGTCCACGTCTTGCCAGTCTATCCGAGGTCCACACTCTATCCCCCAAGGCCAACCATGCGAAAAAGCGGCAGCATAGGGGTGTCTTCGATGCCCATGTAAGTGTTGTTGTCGGTGAGCATTGTAGGGTCAGCGAATTTGGCCGCATAAGCTGACCTGGCCGAGAACTCGCCATCCTTCTCCCATAACCATGTGAGTTGATCCGCTTGTGGATCCAGAAGTCACGCTATCCACTTGTGGCCAAACCTCAAGGAACTGGAGTAGTGCTATGTCATTCATGTCCGGGCCAACATCCCGAGCCCATGTTGCATCCTGTAGAGCTTCCGCCATCGTTCTAGCGCCCCTCGTCCGCTTTGGCACCATCTCGTAGATGAGAGGTGCAAGCTCCTGTGTCCTGTATCCATTGAGCCACCTGTTTATTGGGGAACGTAGTAATAATTCAAAAAAAATTCCTACGTGTCACCAAGATCAATCTAGGAGAAGCTAGCAACAAGAGAGAGGGAGAGCATCTTCATACCCTTGAAGATCGCTAAGCGGAAGCGTTACAAGAACGCGGTTGATGGAGTCGTACTCGCGGTGATTCAAATCACGGAAGATCCGATCCAAGCGCCGAACAGACGGCGCCTCCGCGTTTAACACACATACAGCCCGGGGACGTCTCCTCCTTCTTGATCCAGCAAGGGGAGAGGAGAAGTTGAGGGAGAACTCTGGCAGCACGACGGCGTGGCGGTGGAGCTCGTGGTTCTCCAGCAGAGCTTCGCTACGCTCAACGGAGGAGGAGGAGGAGGAGTTGGAGGGGGAGGGCTATGCCAGGGGCAAGGGGTGCAGCTCCCATGCACCTCCTCACTATATATAAGGGTGGAGGGGGCTGGTTTCTTGCCCTCCAAGTCCATTGGGGCGTTGGCAAAGGTGGGAGGAAAGAAATCCCATCCTTTCCCTTCCCCACCGATTGTTATCCCCCTTTTTAGGGATCTTGATAGTGTCCCTTCGGGATATGATCTTATTCCTTCTAAGGGGGAATCTTGGTGCGCCTTGACCAGGGGTGTGGGGCCTTGCCCCCGCTACCCATGTTCATGTGGGTCCCCGGAACCTTCTAGAACCTTCCCGGTACAATACCGAAAAATCTCGAACATTTTCCCGTGGCCAAAATAGGACTTCCCATATATAAATCTTTACCTCTGGACCATTCCGGAACTCCTCGTGACGTCCGAGATCTCATCTGAGACTCCGAACAAGTTTCTGTAACCACACACAATTCCCATTACAACTCTAGCGTCACCGAACCTTAAGTGTGTAGACCCTACGGGTTCGGGAACCATCCAGACATGACCGAGATGCCTCTCCGGCCAATAACCAATATCGGGATCTGGATACCCATATTGGCTCCCACATGTTCCACGATGATCTCATCGGATGAACCACGATGTCGGGGATTCAATCAATCCCGTATACAATTCCCTTTGTCCATCGGTATGTTACTTGCCCGAGATTCGATCGTCGGCCCTATACCTTGTTCAATCTCGTTACCAACAAGTCTATTTACTCGTGCCGTAACACATGATCCCGTGACTAACTCCTTAGTCACATTGAGCTCATTATGATGATGCATTAATGAGTGGGCCAGAGATACCTCTCCATCATACGGAGTGACAAATCCCAGTCTCGATTCGTGCCGAGCCAACAGACACTTTCGGAGATACCTGTAGTGCACCTTTATGGTCACCCAGTTATGTTGTGACGTTTGATACACCCAAAGCATTCCTACGGTCTCTGGGAGTTGCACAATCTCATGGTCTAAGGAAATGATACTTGACATTAGAAAAGATCTAGCAAAACGAACTACACGATCTTGTGCTATTCTTAGGATTGGGTCTTGTCCATCACATCATTCTCCTAATGATGTGATCTCGATCAACGACATCCAATGTCCATGGTCAGGAAACCACAACCATCTATTGATCAACGAGCTAGTCAACTAGAGGCTCACTAGGGACATGTTGTGGTCTATGTATTCACACATGTATTACGGTTTCCGGTTAATACAATTGTAGCATGAACAATAGAAAATTATCATGAATAAGGAAATATAATAATAACCCTTTTATTATTGCCTCTAGGGAATATTTCCAACAGTCTCCCACTTGCACTAGAGTCAATAATCTAGTTACATTGTGATGAATCGAACACCCATAGAGTTCTGGTGCTGAACATGTTTTGCTCATCGAAGAGGTTTAGTCAATGGATCTGCGACATTCAGATCCATATGTACTTTACAACTGCACCAGCTGACGGCCCCGCCATTCAAAATATACATGTATCCGGTTTGTGACTTGGAGTCATCCGGATCTGTGTCAAAGCTAGCATCGACGTAACCCTTTACGACGAGCTCTTCGGCACCTCCATAAACGAGACATATCCTTAGTCCTTCTCATGTACTTCAGGATATTCTTGACCGATGTCCAGTGTTCCATACCGGGATCACTTTGATACCTCCCTACCAAACTTATGGCAAGTTTCACATCAGGTCTAATACACAGCATGGCATACATAATAGAGCCTATGGCTGAGGCATTGGGGATGACACTCATCTTTTCTCTTTCTTCTGCCGAGGTCGGGCGTTGAGGTGTGCTCAATCTCACACCTTGCAATACAGGCAAGAACCCCTTCTTGGACTGATCCATATTGAACTTCTTCAATATCTTGTCAAGGTATGTGCTTTGTGAAAGACCAATGAGGCGTCTCAATCTATCTCTATAAATCTTGATGCCTAATATGTAAGCAGCTTCTCTAAGGTCCTTCATTGAAAAACACTTATTCAAGTAGGCCTTTATGCTTTCCAAAAGTTCTATATCATTTCCCATCAACAGTATGTATACACATATAATATGAGGAATGCTACAGAGCTCCCACTCACTTTCTTGTAAATACAACCTTCTCCATAAGTCTGTATAAACCCAAACGCTTTGATCATTTCATCAAAGCGAATGTTCCAACTCCGAGATGCTTGCACCAGCCCATAGATGGAGCGCTAGAGCTTGCATACCTTATCAACATTCTTAGGATCGCCAAAACCTTCCGACTGCATCATATATAATTCTTCCTTAAGGAAACCGTTAAGGAATGCCGTTTTGACGTCCTTTTGCCAGATCTCATAATCATAGAATGCGGCAATTGCTAACATGATTCGGACGGACTTCAACTTTGCTATGGGTGAGAAGGTATCATCTTCGTCAACTCCTTGAACTTGTCGATAACCCTTAGCGACAAGCCGAGCCTTATAGACGGTCACATTACCATCCCCGTCAGTCTTCTTCTTAAATATCCACTTATTCTCTATGGCTTGCCGATCATTGAGCAAGTCCGTCAAAGTCCATACTTTGTTTTCATACATGGATCCTATCTCGGATTTCATGGCTTCAAGGCATTTGTTGGAATCCGGGCCTGCCGTCGCTTCTTCATAGTTCGAAGGTTCACCGTTGTCTAACAACATGATTTCCAGGACAGGGTTGCCGTACCACTCTGCTGCGGAATGTGTCCTTGTGGACCTACGAAGTTCAGTAGCAACTTGATCTGAAGTTTCATGATCATCATCATTAACTTCCTCTCTAGTAGGTGCAGGCACCATAGAAACATCTTCCTGAGCTGCACTACTCTCTGGTTCAAGAGGGGGTACCTCATCAAGTTCTACTTTCCTCCCACTTACTTCTTTCGAGAGAAATTCTTTCTCCAGAAAGGATCCATTCTTGGCAACAAAGATCTTGCCTTCGGATCTGAGGTAGAAGGTATACCCAATAGTTTCCTTAGGGTATCCTATGAAGACGCATTTTTCCGATTTGGGTTCGAGCTTTTCGGGTTGAAGTTTCTTGACATAAGTATCGCGTCCCCAAACTTTCATAAACGAAAGCTTAGGTTTCTTCCCAAACCATAATTCATACGGTGTCGTCTCAACGGATTTAGACGGTGCCCTATTTAAAGGGAATGCGGCTGTCTCTAAAGCATAACCCCAAAATGATAGCGGTAGATCGGTAAGAGACATCATAGATCGCACCATATCCAATAGAGTGTGATTATGACGTTCGACACACCATTACACCGAGGTGTTCTGTGGCGTGAGTTGTGAAACAATTCCACATTTCCATAAGTGTGTGCCGAACTCATGACTCAAGTATTCTCCTCCACAATCTGATCACAAGAACTTTATTTTCTTGATTCCCTACCTCGCTCTGAAATTCCTTGAACTTTTCAAAGGTCTCAAACTTGTGTTTTATTAAGTAGACATACCCATATCTGCTTAAGTTATCAGTGAGGGTAAGAACATAATGATATCCACCGCGAGCCTCAACGCTCATTGGTCCGCATATATCAGTATGTATTATTTCCAATAAGTTGGTTGCTCGCTCCATTGTTCCGGAGAACGAAGTCTTGGTCATTTTGCCCATGAGGCATGGTTCGCACGTGTCAAATGATTCATAATCAAGAGACTCCAAAAGTCCATCTGCATGGAGTTTCTTCATGCTTTGACACTTAATGTGACCAAGGCGGCAGTGCCACAAGTATGTGGGACTATCATTATCAACCTTACATCTTTTGGCATTCACACTATGAATATGTGTAACATCACGTTCGAGATTCAATAAAAATAAACCATTGACCAGCGGGGCATGACCATAAAACGTATCTCTCATATAAATAGTGTTGGAAATATGCCCTAGAGGCAATAATAAATTAGTTATTATTATATTTCCTTGTTCATGATAATCGTTTATTATTCATGCTATAATTGTATTGACCGGAAACAACAATACATGTGTGGATACATAGACAACACCATGTCCCTAGTAAGCCTCTAGTTGACTAGCTCGTTGATCAATAGATGGTTACGGTTTCCTCGACCATGGACATTGGATGTCATTGATAATGTGATCACATCATTAGGAGAATGATGTGATGGACAAGACCCAATCCTAAGCCTAGCACAAAGATCGTATAGTTCAGTATGCTAAAGCTTTTCTAATGTCAAGTATCTTTTCTTTAGACCATGAGATTGTGCAACTCCCAGAAACCGTAGGAATGCTTTGGGTGTACCAAACGTCACAACGTAACTGGGTGGCTATAAAGGTGCATTACAGGTATCTCCGAAAGTGTCTGTTGGGTTGGCACGAATCGAGACTGGGATTTGTCACTCCAGTTGACGGAGAGGTATCTCTGGGCCCACTCGGTAGGACATCATCATAATGTGCACAATGTGACCAAGGGGTTGATCACGGGATGATGTGTTACGGAACGAGTAAAGAGACTTGCCGGTAACGAGATTGAACAAGGTATCGGGATATGCACGATCGAATCTCGGGCAAGTACAATACCGCTAGACAAAGGGAATTGTATACGGGATCGATTGAGTCCTTGACATCGTGGTTCATCCGATGAGATCATCGTGGAACATGTGGGAGCCAACATGGGTATCCAGATCCCGCTGTTGGTTATTGACCGGAGAACGCCTCGGTCATGTTCGCATGTCTCCCGAACCCGTAGGGTCTACACACTTAAGGTTCGGTGACGCTTAGGGTTATAAAGGAAGCTTGTATGTGGTTACCGAATGTTGTTCGAGTCCTGATGAGATCCCGGACGTCACGAGGAGTTCCGGAATGGTCCGGAGGTAAAGATTTATATATGGGAAGTCCTGTTTTGGTAACCGGAAAAGTTTTGGGCGATATCGGTAACGTACCGGGACCACCGGGAGGGTCCCGGGGGTCCACCAAGTGGGGCCACCTGCCCCAGAAGGTTGCGTGGGCCAAGTGTGGGAGGGACCAGCCTCAGGTGGGCTGGTGCGCCCACAAAAGGCCCAAGGCGCAAGGGAGAGTGGGAGGGGGCAAACCCTAGGGCAGATGGGCCCTAAGGCCCATCTAGTGGGCGCCTCCCTCTCCCTCCCCTCTTGGCCGCCTCCCCTTTCCCATCTAGGGCTGCCGCCCCCCTAGGGGTGGGAACCCTAGAGGGGGCGCACCCTCCTCCCTCTCCCCTATATATATGAGGCCTAGGGGCTGCCCAAGACACGCAATTCTATCTCTCGTTGGTGCAGCCCTGCATCTCTTCCTCCTCCTCTCCCTTGGTGCTTGGCGAAGCCCTGAGGGATGGAGTCTTCCTCAACCTCTCCCTCTCTCCTTGCTGGATCAAGGCGTGGGAGACGTCACCGGGCTGTACGTGTGTTGAACGCGGAGGTGTCGTCCGTTCGGCACTAGGATCATCAGTGATTTGAATCACGACGAGTACGACTCCATCAACCCCGTTCACTTGAACGCTTCCGCTTAACGATCTACAAGGGTATGTAGATGCACTCTCCTTCCCTCGTTGCTAGTTTCTCCAAAGATAGATCTTGGTGACACGTAGGAAAATTTTGAATTTCTGCCTTTCGCTACCCAACAAAGTGGCATCATGAGCTAGGTCTATTGCGTAGATTCTTTGCACGAGTAGAACACAAAGTAGTTGTGGGCGTTGATTTTTTTCAATATGCTTGCCGTTACTAGTCCAATCTTGTTTCGACGGTATTGTGGGATGAAGCGGCCCGGACCGACCTTACACGCATTTCCACGTGAGACAGGTTCCACCGACCGACATGCACTTGGTGCATAAGGTGGCTAGCGGGTGCCGCCTCTCCCACTTTAGTCGGAACGGATTCGGCGAAAAGGGTCCTTATGAAGGGTAAATAGCAATTGGCATATCACGTTGTGGTTTTATGTAGGTAAGAAACGTTCTTGCTAGAAACCCATAGCAGCCACGTAAAACATGCAAACAACAATTAGAGGACGTCTAACTTGTTTTTGCAGGTATGCTATGTGATGTGATATGGCCAAGAAGAATGTGATGAATATATGTGATGTATGATATTGATCATGTTCTTGTAATAGGAATCACGACTTGCATGTCGATGAGTATGACAACCGGCAGGAGCCATAGGAGTTGTCTTTACTTATTGTATGACCAAGTGTCATTAAACAACGCCATGTAATTACTTTACTTTATTGCTAACGGTAGCCATAGTAGTAGAAGTAATAAGTTGGCGAGACAACTTCATGGAGACACGATGATGGAGATCATGATGATGGAGATCATGGTGTCATCTTTGGTGACGATGATGATCATGGAGCCTCAAGATGGAGATCGATGGAGCTATATGATATTGGCCATATCAAGTCACTACTATATAATTGCATGTGATGTTTATTATGTTTATGCATCTTGTTTACTTAGAACGACGGTAGTAAATAAGATGATCCCTTACAACAATTTCAAGAAGTGTTCTCCCTAATCGTGCACCATTGCTACAGGTTAAGTTCGTCGCTTCTAAGCACCACGTGTTGATCGGGTGTGATGGATTCTTACGTTCACATACAACGGGTGTAAGACAGATTTACACACGCAATACACTTAGGGTTAACTTGACGAGCCTAGCATGCATGCATATGGCCTCGGAACACGGAGACCGAAAGGTCGAGCATGAGTCGTATGGTAGATACGATCAACATAAAGATGTTCACCGATGATGACTAGTCCGTCTCACGTGTTGATCGGACACGGCCTAGTTGATTCGGATCATGTAATCACTTAGATGACCAGAGGGATGTCTATTCGAGTGGGAGTTCATAAGATGAACTTAATTATCCCGAACATAGTCAAAAGACCTTTTGCAAATTATGTCGTAAGCTCGCGCTTTTAGTTCCACTGCTTAGATATGTTCCTAGAGAAAAATATAGTTGAAAGTTGAAAGTAGCGATTATGCGACAAGAGAAAGCTTATGTCCTTAATGCACCACTCAAGTGTGCTAAACCCCAAACGCGTCGTTTGTGGATGTTAAGTAACATTGGACATACACGCTTTGATAACTACGTGATAGTTCGCTTAAACGGTTTAGAGTTGAGGCACCAAAAGACGCTTTTCAAACGTCATGAACATGTGAGATGTTTCGAGAGCTGAAATTGGGATTTCAGGTTCGTCTCACGCCAAGAGGTATAAGACCTCCGACGATTTTCTCAACCTACAAACTAAGGGAGAAAAGCTCAATCGTTGAGCTTGTACTCAGATTGTCCGGGTACAACAATCACTTGAATCGAGTGGGAGTTAATCTTCCGGATGAGATAGTGATGTTTCTCCAAAGTCATTGCCACCAAGCTGCTAGAGCTTCGTGATGAACTATAACATATCAGGATAGATATGATGATCCTTGAGGTATTCGCTACTGTTTGACATCGCGAAAGTAGAAATCAAGAAGGAGCATCAATTGTTGATGGTTGGTGAAACCACTAGTTTCAAGAAGGGCAAGGGCAAGAAGGACACTCCATGAAACGGCAAATCCGCTTGTCGCCCAAAGTGAAGAAACCCAAGGTTGAACCCAAACCCGAGACTAAGTGCTTCGTAATAAGGAATAGTCACTAGAGCGGAATTACCCTAGATGCTTGGTAGATAAGAAGGTCGGCAAGGTCGATAGAAGTATATTGGATATACATTATGTTAATGTGTACTTTACTAGTACTCCTAGTAGCACCGTGGTATTAGATACCGGTTCGGTTGCTAAGTGTTAGTAACTCGAAATAAAAGACTACGAATAAACGGAGACTAGCTAAAGGAGAGTCGACGATATGTGTTGGAAGTGTTTCCAATTTTGATGTGATCAAACATCGCACGCTCCCTCTACCATCAAGATTAGTATTAAACCAGAATAATTATCATTTGGTGTTTATGCGTTGAGCATAGGCATGATTGGATTATGTCTATCGCAATACTGATTTATTCATTTAAGGAGAATAATGGTTGCTCTATTTATTTGAATAATACCTTCGATGGTCTTGCACCTAAATAAATGGTTTATTGAATCTCGATCGTAGTGATACATATTTTCATGCCAAAAGTATAAGATAGTAATGATAGTACCACTTACTTGTGGCAATCGCCATGTAAGTCATATTGGTGTAAAACGCATGAAGAAGCTCCATGTTGATGGATCTTTGGACTCACTCGTTTTTGAAAAGTTTGAGACATGCAAACCATGTCTATTGGTGTATACGCATGAAGAAACTCCATGCAGATGGATCGTTTGAACTCACTTGATTTTGAATCACTTGAGATATGCAAATCAAGCCACATGGGCAAGATGACTGAAAAGCCTCGGTTTCAAAGAAGATGGAACAAGGAAGCAACCTGTTGGAAGTAACACATTTTGATGTGTGCAGTCCAATGAGTGCCGAGGCATGCAAGATAAATATCGTTATGTTCGACTTCACGATGATTCGAGTAGATGTTGAGTATATTTACTTGATGAAACACAAGTCTGAATTATTGAATGGTTCAATTAATTTCAGAGTGAAGTTTAAGATCTTCGTGACAAGAGGATAGAATGTCTATGATATGATCATAGAGATGAATATCTGAGTTACGAGTTTTGGCACACAATTAAGACATAGTGGAAATTGTTTCACAATTAATACCGGCTGGAATACGATTGTGTGATGGTGTGTCCGAACATCTTAGTTGCACCCTATTGGATTTGGTGCGTACCATGATGTCTCTTATCGAATTACCACTATCGCTCATGGGTTAGGCATTAGAGACAACCGCACTCACTTTAATAGGGCACCACGTAATTCCGTTGAGACGACACCGCTTGGAGAAACCTAAGTTGTCGCTTTCTTAAAAAGTTTGGGGCTGCGACGCTTATGTGAAAAAGTTTCAGGTTGATAAGCTCGAACCCAAAGCGGATAAAATGCATCTTCATAGGACACCCAAAACGGTTGGGTATACCTCCTAATTCAGATCCGGAAGCAATAGGGATTGTTTCTTGAATCGGGTCCTTTCTCGAGGAAAAGTTCGTCTCGAAAAGTTGAGTGGGAGGATGGTGGAGACTTGATGAGGTTATTGAACCATCACTTCAACTAGTGTGTAGCAGGCACGTGGAAGTTGTTCCTGTGGCACCTACACCAATTGAAGTAGAAGCTATGATAGTGATCATGAAGTTTCGGATCAAGTCACCGACGCATTCGTGAGGGTGACAAGGATGCGCATTACCAGAGTGGTGCGCAATCCTGTCTTGAAGGTCATGTTGCTAGACAACAATGAACCTACGAGCTATGGAGAAGCAATGGTGGGCCCAAATTCCGACAAATGGTTAGAAGCCATGAAATCCGAGATAGGATCCATGTATCACAAGAAAGCATGGACTTTGGTGGACTTGCCCGATGATCGGCAAGCCATTGAAATAAATGGATCTTTAAGAAGAAGACGGACGTGGACGGTAATATCACCTTCTATGAAGCTCGACTTGTGGCGAAGAGTTTTTCACAAGTTCAAGGAGTTGACTACGATGAGATTTTCTCATCCGTAGCGATGCTTAAAGTCCGGCCGGAATCATCTTAGCATAAGCTGCATTTATGAAATCTGGCAGATGGATGTCAAAACAAGTTTCCTTACCGGTCTTCGTAAGGAAAGGTTGTATGTGATACAAGCAGACAGTTTTTGACGATCCTAAGTATGCTTAAAGTTTTGCGGGCTCCAGCGATCCTTCTATGGAATGGAGTAAGCTTCTCGGAGTTTGAATGTGCGCTTTGATGTGATGATCTAAGATTTTGGTTTTATACCAAGTTTATTAGAAACTTGTATTTCCAAAAGGTGAGTGGGAGCACTATAGAATTTCCGATGAGTATATGTTGTTGACATATTGATGATCGTAAATGATGTAGAATTTCTGGAAAGCATATAGGGTTATTTGAAAGATGTTTTTCAATAGAAAACCCGGATTAAGCTTATTTGAACATTGAGCATCGAGATCTATAAAGATAGATAAAAATGCTTAATAATACTTTCAAATGAGCATATGTTTTGACATGATCTTGAAGGTGTTCAAGATGGATCGATCAAAGAAGGAGTTCTTGGCTAAGTTGTAAGGTATGAAGTTAAGACTTAAAGCTCGACCACGGCAGAAAAGAGAGAAAGGACGAAGGTCGCCCCTATGCTATAGACGTAGGGCTCTATAGTATGCTATGTCAGGTACCGCACCGAAGTGTGCCATGCCATGAGTCACTAAGGGGTACAAGAATGATCCAGAATGGGGATCATTGGACAGCGGTCAAAATTGTCCTTGGAGTAAATAAGGACATGTTTCTCGATTATGGAGGTGATAAAGAGTTCGGCGTAAAGGGTTACGCCGATGCAAGCTTTAACACCTATCCGAAAGTGACTCGAGTAGCAAACCGGATACGATAGTGGAGCAACCATTTGGAATAGCTCCAAGTGGAGCGTGAAAGCAGCATTTACAATATGACATAGAGATTTATGAAATACATACGGATCTGAATGTTATAGACCCGCTGACTAAGACCTCTCTCACAAGCAAAACATGATCAAACCCCGTAACTCATTGAGACTTAATCACATGGTGATGTGAACTAGTTTAAGACACTAGTAAACTCTTTGGATGTTGGTCACATGGCGATCGACCTATCGGTGTTAATCACATGGCGATGTGAACTCGGATTATTGACTCTAGTGCAAGTGGGAGACTGTTGGAAATATGCCCTAGAGGCAATAATAAATTAGTTATTATTATATTTCCTTGTTCATGATAATTGTTTATTATTCATGCTATAATTGTATTGACCGGAAACAAAGCAATACATGTGTGGATACATAGACAACACCATGTCCCTAGTAAGCCTCTAGTTGACTAGCTCGTTGATCAATAGATGGTTACGGTTTCGACCATGGACATTGGATGTCATTGATAACAGGATCACATCATTAGGAGAATGATGTGATGGACAAGACCCAATCCTAAGCCTAGCACAAAGATCGATAGTTCGTATGCAAAAGCTTTTCTAATGTCAAGTATCTTTTCCTTAGACCATGAGATTGTGCAACTCCGGATACCGAGGGAATGCTTTGGGTGTACCAAACGCCACAACGAATCGGGTGGCTATAAAGGTGCATTACAGTGTCTCCGAAAGTGTCTGCATTGGGTTGGCACTTAATCGAGATCGGATTTGTCACTCCGGTTGACGGAGAGGTATCTCTGGGCCCACTCGGTAGGACATCATCATAATGTGCACAATGTGACCAAGGGGTTGATCACGGGATGATGTGTTACGGAACGAGTAAAGAGACTTGCTGCGTAACGAGATTGAACAAGGTATCGGGATCTGAGACGATCGAATCTCGGGCAAGTACAATACCGCTAGACAAAGGGAATTGTATACGGGATCGATTGAGTCCTTGACATCGTGGGTTCATCCGATGAGATCATCGTGGAACATGTGGGAGCCAACATGGGTATCTAGATCCCGCTGTTGGTTATTGACCGGAGAACGTCTCGGTCATGTCTGCATGGTTCCCGAACCCGTAGGGTCTACACACTTAAGGTTCGGTGACGCTAGGGTTATAAAGGAAGCTTGTATGTGGTTACCGAATGTTGTTCGGAGTCCCGGATGAGATCCCGGACGTCACGAGGAGTTCCGGAATGGTCCGGAGGTAAAGATTTATATATGGGAAGTCCTGTTTTGGTAACCGGAAAAGTTTTGGCCGACATATCGGTGCACGGGACCACCGGAGGGTCCCGGGTCCACCAAGTGGGGCCACCTGCCCCAGAAGGTTGCGTGGGCCAAGTGTGGGAGGGGACCAGCCCCTAGGTGGGCTGGTGCGCCCCCCACAAAAGGCCCAAGGCGCAAGGGAGAGTGGGAGGGGGCAAACCCTAGGGCAGATGGGCCCTAAGGCCCATCTAGTGGGCGCCTCCCTCTCCCTCCCCTCTTGGCCGCCTCCCCTTTCCCATCTAGGGCTGCCGCCCCCCTAGGGGTGGGAACCCTAGAGGGGCGCACCTCCTCCCTCTCCCTATATATATGAGGCCTAGGGGCTGCCCAAGACACGCAATTCTATCTCTCGTTGGTGCAGCCTCGCATCTCTTCCTCCTCCTCTCCCTTGGTGCTTGGGCGAAGCCTGCGGGATGGAGTCTTCCTCTCAACCTCTCCCTCTCTCCTTGCTGGATCAAGGCGTGAGACGTCACCGGAGCTGTCGTGTGTTGAACGCGGAGGTGTCGTCCGCTCGCACTAGGATCATCGGTGATCTGAATCACGACGCAGTACGACTCCATCAACCCCGTTCACTTGAACGCTTCCGCTTAACGATCTACAAGGGTATGTAGATGCACTCTCCTTCCCCTCGTTGCTAGTTTCTCCATAGATAGATCTTGGTGACACGTAGGAAAATTTTGAATTTCTGCTACGTTACCCAACAAATAGAACAACCATTATTCTCGGATTTAAATGAGTAGCGATCTCGCATTAAACGAGATCCAGATACAATGTTCATGCTCAAAGCTGGCAGTAAATAACAATTATTGAGGTTTAAAACTAATCCCGAAGGTAGATGTAGAGGTTGCGTGCCGACAGCGATCACATCGACCTTGGAACCATTCCCGACACGCATCGTCACCTCGTCCTTCGCCAGTCTTCGCTTATTCCGCAGCTCCTGTTTTGAGTTACAAATGTGAGCAACCGCACCGGTATCAAATACCCAGGAGTTACTACGAGCGCTGGTAAGGTACACATCAATAACGTGTATATCATATATACCTTTGGCGTTGCCGGCCTTCTTATCTCCTAAGTACTTGGGGCAATTCTGCTTCCAGTGACCATTTCCCTTGCAATAAAAGCACTCAGTCTCAGGCTTGGGTCCATTCTTTGGCTTCTTCCCGGCAACTGAATTACCGGGCGCGGCAACTCCCTTGCCGTCCTTCTTGAAGTTCTTCTTACCCTTGCCTTTCTTAAAACTAGTGGTCTTATTCACCATCAACACTTGATGTTCCTTTTTGATCTCCACCTCCGCTGATTTCAGCATTGAATATAACTTAGGAATGGACTTCTCTATCCCTTGCATATTGTAGTTCATCACAAAGCTCTTGTAGCTAGGTGGAAGCGACTGGAGGATTCTGTCAATGACCGATTCATCTGGAAGATTAACTCCCAGCTAAGACAAGCGGTTGTGCAACCCAGAGATTTTGAGTATATGCTCGCTGTCAGACCTGTTTTCCTCCATCTTACAACTATAGAGCTTGTCGGAGACTTCATATCTCTCGACCCGTGCATGAGCTTGGAGAACCATTTTCAGCTCTTGGAACATCTCATATGCTCCGTGTTGCTCAAAATGCTTTTGGAGCCCCGGTTCTAAGCTGTAAAGCATGCCGCACTGAACCAGGGAGTAATCATCACTACGCGACTGCCAGGCGTTCATAATGTCTTGAGTTGCTGGGAAAACGGGTGCGTCACCTAGCGGTGCTTCAAGGACATATGCTTTCTTGGCAGCTATGAGGATGATCGTCAAGTTACGGACCCAATCCGTATAGTTGCTACCATCGTCTTTCAGCTTGGTTTTCTCCAGGAACGCGTTGAAGTTGAGGGCAACATTAGCATGGGCCATTGGATCTACATGATAGATTGTAAAGAAAATTTTAGACTAAGTTCATGATAATTAAGTTAATCTAATCAAATTTATTTAAAGAACTCCCACTCAGATAGACATCCCTCTAGTCATCTAAGTGATACATGATCCAAATCGACTAGGCCGTGGCCGATCATCACGTGAGATGGACTAGTCATCAACAGTGAACATCTCCATGTTGATCGCATCTACCATACGACTCATGTTCGACCTTTCGGTCTCTCGTGTTCCGAGGCCATGTCTGTACATGCTAGGGTCGTCAAGTCAACCTAAGTGTTTCACATGTGTAAATCTGGCTTACACCCGTTGTATACGAACGTTAGAATCTATCACACCCGATCATCACGTGGTACTTCAAAATAACAAACCTTCGCAACGGTGCACACTTAGGGGGAACACATTTCTTGAAAAAAAATTAGTGAGGGATCATCTTATTTATGCTACCGTCGTTCTAAGCAAATAAGATGTAAACATGATAAACATCACATGCAAATCATAAAGTGACATGATATGGCCAATATCATCTTGCGCCTTTGATCTCCATCTTTGAGGCGTGGCATGATCACCTTAAATCGCGGCATGACACCATGATCTCCATCATCGTGTCTTCATGAAGTTGTCTCGCCAACTATTACTTCTACTACTATGGCTAACGGTTAGCAATAAAGTAAAGTAATTACATGGTGTTTAGATTGACTCGCAGGTCATACAATAAATTAAGACAACTCCTATGGCTCCTGCCAGTTGTCATACTCATCGACATGCAAGTCGTGATTCCTATTACAAGAACATGATCAATCTCATACATCACATATATAATTCATCACATCCTTTTGGCCATATCACATCACATAGCATACCCTGCAAAAACAAGTTAGACGTTCTCTAATTGTTGTTGCATGTTTTACATGGCTGCTATGGGTTTCTAGCAAGAACGATTCTTACATACGCAAAAACCACAACAGTGATATGCCAATTGTTATTTACCCTTCATAAGGACCCTCTTCATCGAATCTGATCCGACTAAAGTGGGAGAGATAGACACCCGCTAGCCAACTTATGCAACAAGTGCATGTCAGTCGGTGGAACCTATCTCACGTAAGCGTACGTGTAAGGTCGGTCTAGGCCGCTTCATCCCACAATACCGCCGAATCAAGATAGTACTAGTAATGGTAAGCAAATTGAACAAATTATCGCCCACAACTACTTGTGTTCTACTCGTGCATAGAATCTACGCATAGACATGGCTCTGATACCACTGTTGGGGAACATAGTAATAATTCAAAAAAAATCCTAGGTGTCACCAAGATCAATCTAGGAGAAGCTAGCAACGAGAGAGAGGGAGTGCATCTTCATACCCTTGAAGATCTCTAAGCGGAAGCGTTACAAGAACGCGGTTGATGGATTCGCATTACTATGATTCAAATCGCGGAAGATCCAATCCAAGCGCCGAATGGACGACGCCTCCGCGTTCAACACACGTACAGCCTGGGGACGTCTCCTTCTTCTTGATCCAGTAAGGGGAGAGGAGAAGTTGAGGGAGAACTCTGGCAGCACGATGGCATGGTGGTGGAGCTCGTGATCCTCCAGCAGAGCTTCGCTACGCTCAACGAAGGAGGAGGAGGAGTTGGAGGGGGAGGGCTGCGCCAGGGGCAAGGGGTGCAGCTCCCATGCACCTCCCCACAATATATAGGGATGGAGGGGGCTGGTTTCTTGCCCTTCAAGTCTATTGGGGAGTTGGCAAAGGTGGGAGGAAAGAAATCCCATCCTTTCCCTTCCCCACCGATTGTTACCCCCCTTTTTAGGGATCTTGATCTTATCCCTTCGGGATATGATCTTATTCCTTCTAAGGGGGAATCTTGGTGCGCCTTGACTAGGGGTGTGGGGCCTTGCCCCCACTACTCACGTTCATGTGGATGAGGGAGTCCTGGATTAGGGGGTCTCTCGACAGCCGGACTATATCCTTTGGCCGGACTGTTGGACTATGAAGATACAAGATTGAAGACTTCGTCCCGTGTCCGAATGGGACTCTCCTTGGCGTGGAAGGCAAGCTTGGCAATACGGATATTAGATCTCCTCCCTTGTAACCGACTCTGTGTAACCCTAGCCCCCTCCGGTGTCTATATAAACCGGAGGGTTTAGTCCGTAGGACAACAACAATCATACCATAGGCTAGCTTCTAGGGTTTAGCCTCTACGATCTCGTGGTAGATCAACTCTTGTAATACTCATATCATCAAGGTCAATCAAGCAGGAAGTAGGGTATTACCTCCATCGAGAGGGCCCGAACCTGGGTAAACATCGTGTCCCCCGCCTCCTGTTACCATCCGCCTTAGACACACAGTTCGGGACCCCCTACCCGAGATCCGCCGATTTTGACACCGACATTGGTGCTTTCATTGAGAGTTCCACTGTGCTGTCACCATAAGGCTTGATGGCTCCTTCGATCATCGGTAGCGATGCGGTCCAGGGTGAGGTTTTCCTCCCCGGACAGATCTTCGTATTCGGCGCTTCGCACTTCGGGCTAACTCGCTTGGCCATCTGGAGAAGATCGAGAGCTACGCCCCTGGCCACCAGGTCAGGTTCGAAAACTTGAACTACACTGTCGACATCCGCAGAGATTTGATCTTCGACGGATTCGAGCCCATGGCAGGTGCGCCGCACGATCACGACGAGCATGATTTAGCTCTACCATCGGACAGTGTTCGGGAGATCACACCTGCAACTACTCCGGCCCTCAATCTGGAGCAAATTGCGCCATCCGAGGACGGGTGGATAGACCCCGCCATAGAGGCCGCACTCTCAGTGGCGATAGAGCTGGATACTAACTTCACCCCTTACGAGAGCCTCTTTGCCGAACCACTATCTCCGGCCATGGACTCCGAGCCACCTGCGTCCGTGTTTATCAAATCCGATTGGGCGCCGATCATGGAATTTACCTCCGCGGATATCTTTCAGCACTCGCCTTTCGGTGACATGCTAAATTCATTAAGGTCTCTCTCCTTGTCAGGAGAACCTTGGCCGAACTATGTCCGGCTAGAATGGGATGGGACGACGAAGAAATTCGCTGCCCACCCACCACCCACTTAGTAGCCACTATCGACGATTTAACCGACATGCTCGACTTCGACTCCAAAGACATCGACGGTATGGACGACGATGCAGAAAAAGAACAGGAACCACCGCCCACAGGGCGCTGGACAGCCACTTCATCACATGAAATATACATGGTGGATACACCCAAAGAAAACAATGACGAGGAACGGAAGGAAGCAGCGAAGAACAGCTCCATCGAGAAGCAAACAAAGCGTCGGCGTGGCGCCGCCCAAATCCCTCCTCGGCAAAAACAGCGATAATAAATGAAAGAGAAAATAACACCCCAGTCGACTCCAGAGGAAACGGCGACCACATTGACCCAGCGGCAGAGCAGGATGAACCAGCAAACGGCAAACATAGTACGGATCCGCTGTCCAAACACGGCGACGCCAGGATAAAGCTCATCAACCTCCCTCCAGAGAGGAAAACAGTCTGGACGAAGATGCACACATCATCCCGAAAAGGCACTTGGAACAAGAGAACCTCTGCAGAAGGCTTATTGCCACCGCGAGGAGTCTGAAGAAGCAGAAGCAAAGGCTTAAGGCAGCGCAGAATACGCTCAACAATAGATGGAACAAAGTGCTCGACAATGAAGAAAAGTATGGTGGAAGTTACCACACAAAGAGCTATCCAAAGCGCAAGCTATTGCTCGAATTCGACGATGAGGCCTTAGAGCCCACACAGCCGAAAAATAAAACGGCCAACCGGTCAGATGAACCACCTTGTGGCCGTGATAGAGCGGCTAACAACGCCGCACATAAGTCAGCACACGCTTCACATGACGGCTTGCATCAGAAGACCGGCGCGACCAGATCCATCTATGGATCTAGGAAGCGCGCTCCGGCACAAAATCAAAACCGAATACTACAACCGTCGAACACCATGATACATCCAAATACGAGGTGCCGCACACCCCTATGTTTCACCGATGAGGTGCCGGACCACAATTTCTAGAAGGATTCAAACCAGTGAACATAGAGGCGACGACGGGACTATGCACCACGGGTCCGGATTCGTGACTTTATCCTCCATATCCATATGGCTCATGGAGACGATCTCCACGCCATCAAGTACTTGCCCTCAAGCTTAAAGGACCAGCTCGGCAAGACCGGCTGAAAAGCCTCCCCAAAAACTCAATTGGAAGTTGGCAGGAGTTCGAGGATGCTTTCCGGGCTAATTTTCAGGGGACCTATGTCCGACCTCCGGATGCAGACGTTTTAAGTCATATAATCCAACAGCCTGGAGAGTCAGCCTGAAAGCTTTGGAACAGGTTTCTCACTAAGAAGAACCAAATCGTCGACTGCCCGGACGAAGAAGCCTTAGCAGCTTCAAGCACAGCGCCCGAGACGAATGGCTCGCCAGACACCTCGGCCAAGAAAAACCGAGAACAATGGCAGCCCTGACAAGCCTCATGACCCGCTTTTGCGCGGACGAAGATAGCTAGCTAGCCCATAGTAGCACCAGCGACCTGTGCACATCCGAAGTCAGGATGGCAATGGAAAACCACGGCCTTGATAAAAAGCAAGCGTCGAAATAAAGAAGACAACCCAGATAGCACGGTGGTAAACGCCGGATTCAGGGGCTCTCGACCGGGTCAGCGGAAAAATCCTTTCAAAGGCAGCAGAGATGGACCGTCCAGCCTAAACAAGATTCTAGACAAACTATGTCAGATTCATGGCGCCCCCGATAAACCTGCAAATCACACCCACAGAGAATGCTGGGTCTTCAAGTAGGCCAGTAAGTTAAACGCCGAACACAAGGGGAGTGAGACACCAAGCGAAGACGAGGACGAACCTCGCCAGCAAAGCACTGGGGGACAGAAAAAATTCCCAGCAGAGGTTAAAACAGTAAACATGATCCACGTGACGAAGAGGAGAAGCAAACATGCACTCCGAGACACACGCAGCGCCAGAGAGCCGTCACCCCTAAGTTCAACCTCGGTTGGCCTGCCCGATCACTTTTGATCGCAGGGATCACCGGACAAGCATCCGGCACGAAGGACTGGCTGCCTTGGTGTTAGACCCAATAATAAATGGATACCATCTCACACGAGTCCTTATGGACGGCGGCAGCAGTCTAAATCTGATATATCAGGACACCATCCGCAAAATGGGGATAGACCCGACAAAAATCAGCCACAGTAATACTACCTTCAAGGGAGTAATACCAGGCCCAGAGGCCCGCTGCACAGGCTCTCTATTACTAGAGGTTGTATTCGGTTCTCCCAACAACTTCCAAAGCGAAAAGTTAACCTTCGACATCGCTCCATTCCGAAGTGGCTATCAAGCACTACTCGGAAGAGCGGCTTTCGCTCGTTTTAATGAAGTACCGCACTATGCTTCTCTCAAGCTTAAGATGCCCGGTCCATGTGGCATCATCACCATTAGCGGAAACATTGAACGTTCCTTACGAGCGGAAGAATGTGCGACGGCTTTAACAGCCGAACACTAAATGGCCCCTCCAACCAGAATAAAGGATCGGTCGTCAAGACCGCGGACACGGCTAGACGAGTCCGGCGCATTACTAGCTATAATAGCTTAGATAAACCCGAGATTGGTTTGATGGTTATACCCCCATAGACGGCACCAGGGGCTTCCCGCGTGTAATCAGGGCTAGTTCGGCTCAACTTGACTTATCTTGAATTTTAATGGTTTATTGAGAATAACCAATTTTTTGGCACGACAACTTTCACCTAAGTTCTTCTCTTTTACAGATGACAATCATGCCACACCCGTCCAGGATACGGCACATCGGAGACACAGGCGTAGACGTGCAGCAAGGACCCGCTCAAAGGTTTCTTTTTAGATTAAGACCCTGTGTAAACCTTTTTTATTGTCTCTTGTTGTTCACATCCTCCGGATACTTAGTATAACCAAGAAGGATGCCGACGTTATTGGCATTTCGCCACGTCAGAGCATCGCACATACCTGGACACTCTGGGTTCATTATCAAGGGTATCGCTCAGCCCGGCATATGTTATAAAGACCGAATACATTAGGGAGTGTTCGGAGTCGCGAGTTTGGCCTTATATGCATCAACTCCGAATCATGTCTTTGGTCAATTGTTGGGTTTGCCCGACTCCCATGTTTTGCTACCTTACATTCTGCTCTATCGGCTAAGGTGGCACCGGAGAACTCTTGTGATTGTGCCCTGGTTCAGCCAGATGAGCACCTCGAGAGAAAGCCAAAACCGATCGTCATGATAAAGCGCGAGACTGGTCAACCACTTTCGATGACTTAGCAGAATCTTCGGATTCCTCCGTGATTAACTAAGGGCCGCTTTCCGGTCATGTACGACGCGCCCAGATTCGGACGGCGCCGGAGGTACCAGGGGCTATATAGTAGTCCCACCGTCAAACTCCTATGGCTAAGTGAAAGTGTTAAAACAATATAGTCTGATTGCCTGGTTCGCTGCGCTACCACCTCCTTAATGGACCAAGATGTTGGATCAAGTGTGAATACACATTTTTTGCGAGCACCCCCGCATTATATGCGTGAAATAAGCATTTAACGCAAACTTTCAGGTTATATACATATATACATAAACGGCCGCATACGGGAGGCATCATAATACTTTCGTGAAAAAGTATAAACACAGCCTTTATAATTCAATAAAACATTGTTTTTACAATGGGAATACATGTCACTAGAACATAATATTCTTCGAGCATCGAGCCTCTATTGAACGAAAGTGCCTTCAAGGACTTCTTCAAAGTAGTGCTCGACAGATACTCGCCCACGGCCGAACTCCGGGTTGCAATAGCGGTGGCCTCCATCTCCGCCCGGTATGTCTTGACACGGGCAAGTGCCATCCAGCACCCTCTATGCACGCCGACCTCTTCATAGCGCCGACGTGCGGCGCAGCACCAAGGAACTGTTGCACCAAACTAAAATAACTATTCGGCCTTGGCCCTTCCGGCCACAGATGATCCACAACAGACCTCATGGCAAGCCCGGACAACCTATGGAGCTTGGACCACTCGGCCATTCGCTCATTCAACAGCAGCGGACGCACTGAAACATTGAACTGTGACCAGAACAGCTTTTCCACTTCACGATCTTTTTTATCCTTGAAGTACTCGGCCGCATCAGCAGCACTGGCTGCCAAATCGACGTATGCGTCTGCAGAACTCCATAGTTGATCAAGAGGGGCATACTTCAGATCTCCGAACTTCGTCCGCAACAAAAAGGGCTTCCCAGCCGCTATATCTCCAGCTTGACGCAGCTCCTGCTTCGCCGCTCTGATTTTAGAGCGGGCTTCCTTGGCTGCTACCATGGCCTTCTCCAGGTCCGTCGCTTTCGCCGGCTTTCTTTTTCAAGAAGCTGGTAATGGTCGGCGCATCTTTCAACTCAACGGCCATCTTGGCTATTTTTTCCTTGCTTTGGCAATGCGCAGCCTGTTCGCTCTCAGCTCTTGACCGCCTTGAGTAGCCGCATCACTATTCCTGGCTTGTTCCTTGGCTCGGGCAAGTTCCGCCTGAAGGGTCTGCACGGCGGCAGCTCCATCTGCAGTCACAACATATTAAAAATGCTAGCATCATGCTCCTCTTATTATGTGTTGATCACCGGAGAAATCACATACCCTGTGCCTCGTCAAGCCGCTTGTTGACAAGCACGATGTCGGCATTTGCCGCATCAAGTTGTCGCTTCAACTCGGCAAACTCACCAGTCCGGCTAGCCACCGGACCTTCAGCCACCTGCACATGAAGGCGGCATGATTATTACCTGGGACTATGATCCTCTGTTTGTCGCCGTTTTCAGCAACCAGAGTCTCAGGGGCTACTATCTGCATATGGCACACTTAGCGTCTGCGGTACCATCAAAAACATATACTACTTTGCATACCTCAAAGCCTCTCAGCAGGCTCATAAAAGCGTCATGCATCCCGCTTTCGACGGATGAAATCCTCTGAACCACCGTACCCATTAGCGTACGATGCGCTTCTGAGATAGCCGCTTGCTCCAGAAGATCCTTCAGTGCGTCGGGTCGCGCACCGGACGGTCCCGGACTCTTTCTGTTGCTCTCCTTAGGAGCCGAATACTCCGGACTTCGGGTGGCCGAAGAATTACCCTCTGGCCTCGGCGGATCAGGAGAAATCCTCCGTGGAGACACCTCAGGGTCGCCCGCCTCATGAGGCGGGGAGGCATGGGGAGGTGTTTTGCTGTCCATCATCTCTGGAAGAAGATCCCCCGAAGACGAACTCTGTCGAGAAGGGCTACGATCCGAACTACAAGATATATCCTTAGGTTATTGTCCTCAGAGGTAAAGAAGGATATTTTTATTATTAAGTACTTTTTGTTTACTGATGTATACTACACAACCATCTTCTTGTAGACGTTGTTGGGCCTGCAAGTGCACAGGTTTGTAGGACAGTAGCAAATTTCCCTCAAGTGGATGACCTAAGGTTTATCAATCCGTAGGAGGCGTAGGATGAAGATGGTCTCTCTCAAACAACCCTGCAACCAAATAAGAAAGAGTCTCTTGTGTCCCCAACACACCCAATACAATGGTAAATTGTATAGGTGCACTAGTTCGGCGAAGAGATGGTTACACAAGTGCAATATGGATGGTAGATAAAGGTTTTTGTAATCTGAAATAATAAAAACAGCAAGGTAACTAAGGATAAAAGTGAGCGTAAACGGTATTGCAATGATAGGAAACAAGGCCTAGGGTTCATACTTTCACTAGTGCAAGTTCTCTCAACAATAATAACATAGATAGATCATATAACAAGCCCTCAACATGCAACAAAGAGTCACTCCAAAGCCACTAATAGTAGAGAACGAACGTAGAGATTACGATAGGGTACGAAACCACCTCAAAGCTATTCTTTCGGATCGATCTATAAAAGAGTTTGTACTAGAATAACACCTTAAGACACAAATCAATCAAAACCCTAATGTCACCTAGATACTCAATTGTCACCTCAAGTATCCGTGGGCATGATTATACGATATGCATCACACAATCTCAGATTCATCCAACCAACACAAAAGTACTTCAAAGAGTGCCCCAAAGCTACTACCGGAGAGTCAAGAACGTGCCAACCCCTATGCATAGGTTCATGGGTGGAACCATAAGTTGGTCACCAAAACATACACCACGTGGCACATGATATCCCATTGTCACCACAGATAAGCACGGCAAGACATACATCATGTGTTCTCATAAAAGACTCAATCCGATAAGATAACTTCAGAAGGGGAAACTCAATTCATCACAAGAGAGTAGAGGGGGAGAAACATCATAAGATCCAACTATAGTAGGAAAGCTCGGGATACATCAAGATCGTGCCATAGAGGGAACACGAGAGAGAACACGACAGAGAGAGAGAGAGAGATCAAACACATAGCTACTGGTACATACCCTCAGCCCCGAGGGTGAACTACTCCCTCCTCGTCATGGAGAGTGCCGGGATGATGAAGATGGCCACCGGTGAGGGATCCCCCCTCCGGCAGGGTGCCAGAACGGGCTCCCGAGAGGTTTTTGGTGGCTACAGAGGCTTGCGGTGGCGGAACTCCCGATCTATCTTCTATTTTGGAAGTTTTACGATATGTGGGTATATATGGGTGCAAGGGGTACGTCGGTGGAGCTTCAGGGGCCCCACGAGGCAGGTGGCGCGCCCAAGGGGTGGGCGCGCCCCCCACCCTCGTGGCCAGCTCCCGTATCTTCTGACGTAGAGTCCAAGTCTATCCGGTGGGCTTCCTTCCAAAAATAACTTCTCCAGTTGATTTCGTTCCGTTTCAACTCCGTCTGATATTCCTTTTCCTCGAAACACTGAAACAGGCATAAAACAACAAATATGGGCTGGGCCTCCGGTTAATAGGTTAGTCCCAAAAATAAGATAAAAGTGGATAATAAAGCCCAATATTGCCCAAAACAGTAGATAATATAGCATGGAGCAATCAAAAATAATAGATACATTGGAGATGTATCATGCATCCCCAAGCTTAATTCCTGCTCGTCCTCGAGTAGGTAAATGATAAAAAAGATAATTTTTGATGTGGAATGCTATTTGGCATAATTTCATTGTAATTCTTCTTAATTGTGATATGAATATTCAGATCTGAAAGATTCAAGACAAAAGTTCATATTGACATAAAAATAATAATACTTCAAGCATACTAACTAAGCAATTATGTCTTCTCAAAATAACATGGCCTAAGAAAGTTCATCCCTACAAAATCATATAGTTTAGTCATGCTCCATTTTCGTCACACAAGAATGGTCTCATCATGCACAACCCTGATGATAAGCCAAGTAATTGTTTCATACTCTAGTAATCTCAAACTTATAAACCTTCACGCAATACATGAGCGCGAGCCATGGATATAGCACTATGGGTGGAATAGAATATGATAATGGGGATTGTGTGGAGAAGACAAAAAAGAGAGAAAGTATCACATTGACGAGGATAATCAACGGGCTATGGAAATGCCCATCAATTGATGTCAACATGAGGAGTAGGGATTGCCATGCAACGGATGCACTAGAGCTATAAATGAATGCTCAACAAAAGAAAACTAGCGGTGTGCATCCAACTTGCTTGCTCACGAAGACCTAGGGCATTTGAGGAAGCCCATCGTAGGAATATACAAGCCAAGTTCTATAATGAAAAAATCCCACTAGTTTGAAAAAGACAACTTATGAGACGCACTATATGAAGAACATGGTACTTTGAAGCACAAGTGTGGAAAAGGAGATAGTAACATTGCCCCTTTTTATTTTTTTATTTTTTTATTTATTTTTATATTTTTTTGGGCCTTCGTTTTTTTCTCTTTGGCCTTTCTCTTTTTTTGGGACAATGCTCTATTAAATGATGATCGTCACACTTCTATTTATTTACAACTCAATGATTACAACTCGATACTAGAACATAGTATGACTCTATATGAATGCCTCCGGCGTTTTACCGGGATATGCAATGAATCAAGAGTGACATGTATGAAAGAATTATGAACGGTGGCTTTGCCACAAATACTATGCCAACTACATGATCATGCTAAGCAATATGACAATGATGAATGTGTCATGAAGAACGGTATTGTGGAAAGTTGCATGGCAATATATCTCGGAATGGCTATGGAAGTGCCATAATAGGTAGGTATGGTGGCTGGTTTGAGGAAGATATAAGGAGGTTTATGTGTGAAAGAGCGTATCATATCACGGGGTTTGGATGCACCGCTAAGTTTGCACAAACTCTCAATGTGAGAAAGGGCAATGCACTGCAATCAAGAGGCTAGCAATGATGGAAGGGTGAGAGTGCGTATAATCCATGGACTCAACATTAGTCATAAAGAACTCACATACTTATTGCAAAAATCTACAAGCCATCAAAAACCAAAGCACTACGCGCATGCTCCTAGGGGGATAGATTGGTAGGAAAAGACCATCGCCGTCACGACCGCCACTCATAAGGAGGACAATCAAATAACACCTCATGTTTCAAATTTGTTACATAACGTTTACCATATGTGCATGCTACGGGACTTGCAAACTTCTACACAAGCATTTCTCAAATTCACAACTACTCAACTAGCACGACTTTGATATTATTACCTCCATATCTCAAAACAATTATCAAGCATCAAACTTTTCTTAGTATTCAACACACTCATAAGAATTCTTACAAATCTTTTATGCTTAGCATATTAGGATTATTTAAGAAAATTATCATACTATTTAAGACTCTCAAAATAATCTAAGTGAAGCATGAGAGATCATCTATTTATTCAAAATAAAACTACCACCATGCTCTAAAAGATATAAGTGAAGTACTAGAGCAATAACAAAAACTACTCCGAAAGATATAAGTGAAGATCAATGAGTAGTCGAATAATTATGCAACTATGTGAAGACTCTCCCATTTAATAATTTCAGATCTTGATACTTTATTCAAACAGCAAGCAAAGCTAAAGAAAACTACATTGCAAGGATAGCACAACTCATGTGAAGAAGCAAAAACTTAGGCTCAACCGATACTAACCGATAGTTGTTGAAGAAGAAAGGTGGGATGCCTACCGGGGCATCCCCAAGCTTAAATGCTTGAGAATTCTTGAAATATTATCTTGGGGTGCCTTGGGCATCCCCAAGCTTGAGCTTTTGTGTCTCCTTAATTCCTCTCATATCATGGTTTCTCTTTTTATCAAAAGCTTCATTCACAACAAACTCAACAAGAACTCGTGAGATAGGTTAGTATAAACCAATGCAAAACCTTATCATTTTCTACTGTAACAAATCACTAACATTATTATTCAACATTGCATACTAAATGCCTCTGCATATTTAATACTCCTATCCTTAAATAGAATCATTAAACAAGCAAACATATGCAAACAATGCAAACATAACAGCAACCTGCCAAAACAGTACAGTCTGTAAAGAATTCAAGAGTATCAATACTTCCCTGACTCCAAAAATTATGAACTAAAATTCCCACTGTAATAAATTTACCAGATCTCAATATGCAAAAAGATTCAACATTATACCACTCTCTGACTTCTCTAGGGAATTTTTGCAACAGCGGTAAACTTTCTGTTTTCAAACAGCAATATGTATAGTAGCAAAATAAGCATGGCAAAGGCTATCCTTGACATTTTTATTGGAACTAAAGATGAAAAACATTATTATAAATAACAGCAAGCAAATTCTAACAAAATAAAATGACTCTCCAAGCAAAACACATATCATGTGGTGAATAAAAATATAGCTCCAAGTAAAGTTACCGATGAACGAAGACGAAAGAGGGGATGCCTTCCGAAGCATCCCCAAGCTTAGGATCTTGGTTGTCCTTGAATATTACCTTGGGGTGCCTTGGGCATCCCGAAGCTTAGGCTCTTTCCACTCCTTATTCCATAGTCCATCGAATCTTTACCCAAAACTTGAAAACTTCACAACACAAAACTTAACAGAAAACTCGTGAGCTCCGTTAGCGAAAGAAAACAAAAGACCACTTCAAGGTACTGTAATGAACTCATTCTTTATTTGTATTGGTGTTAAACCTACTGTATTACAACTTATCTATGGATTATAAACTATTTTACTAGCCATAGATTCATCAAAATAAGCAAACAACACATAGAAAACAGAATCTGTCAAAAACAGAACAGTCTGTAGTAATCTGTAACTAACGCAAACTTATGGAACTCCAAAAATTCTAAAATAAATTGGTGGACCTGAGTAATTTGTCTAGTAATCATCTGCAAAAATAATCAACTAAATAGAACTTTCCAGTAAAAAGTTCTAGCTAATCTCGTGAGCGCTAAAGTTTGTGTTTTTTACAGCATGATCATAAAGACTTCACCCAAGTCTTCCCAAAGGTTCTACTTGGCACAAACACTAATTAAAACATAAAACCACATATAAACAGAAGCTAGATGGATTATTTATTCCTAACAGAACCAAAAGGCAAGAAACTAAAATAAAATTGGGTTGCCTCCCAACAAGCGCTAACATTTAACGCCCCTAGCTAGGCATGATGATTTCAATGATGCTCACATAAAAGATAAGAATTGAAACATAAAGAGAGCATCATGTAGAATATGACTAGAACATTTGAGTCTAACCCACTTCCTATGCATAGAGATTTTTTGAGCAAACAACTTATGGGAACAATAATCAACTAGCATAGGAGGGTAACACAAGCATAGCTTCAAGATTTTCAACACATAGAGAGGAAACTTGACATTATTGCAACTCCTAAAAGCATATGTTCCTCCCTCATAATAATTTTCAGTAGCATCATGAATGAATTAAACAATATAACCAGCACCTAAAGCATTCTTTTCATGATCTACTAGCATAGAAAATTTACTACTCTCCACATAAGCAAAATTCTTCTCATGAACAATAGTGGGAGCAAACTCAACAAAATAACTATCATGTGATTGAAAATTAAGATCAAGATGACAAGTTTCATGGTTATCATTATTCTTTAAAGCATACATGTCATCACAGTAATCATCATAGATAGGAGGCATGCTTTCATCATAGTAATTTTGCTCATCAAAGCTTGGGGGACAAAAAAATATCATCTTCGTCAAACATAGCTTCCCCAAGCTTGTGGCTTTGCATATCATTAGCATCATGGATATTCAAGGAATTCATACTAACAACATTGCAATCATGCTCATCATTCAAATATTTAGTGCCAAACATTTTAATGCATTCTTCTTCTAACACTTTGGCACAATTTTCCTTCCCATCATACTCACGAAAGATATTAAAAAGATGAAGCGTATGAGGTAAACTCAATTCCATTTTTTTGTCGTTTTCTTTTATAAACTAAACTAGTGATAAAACAAGAAACAAAAAGATTCGATTGCAAGATCTAACACTACTAGGGAAAACCTTATACACAGAATGTTACCAGTAGCGCTAGTTAAAATGAGGCGCTACTGCTACTTAGCACTAGCACGCCCGCCAACCGCTGCCATCATTACCCGCTTAGCGATAGTGTGGCAGAATGAAACAGCGCTACTACTATAATTGCCACACCGTTCCGACGTGCTAGGTATAGTAGTAGCGCCCTTCATTTAACAAGCGCTACTACTACGGATTTTAGCAGCAGCAAGTTTTGCCTCCCACGCCATCGTTAGAGCTATTTTCACCTAACTTGCGCCTTTGATTCCCTCTCCTCTGCTTCCTCCCCAATTCTTCTCTACTATTCCTCGTCGCCTCCGCCTCGCTTGCCGTCTCCCCGACCCGCCTCGCCATTGCCGTCTCCCCGACCTCGCCTGCCGCCCGTCTCCCCGACCTCGCCTTGCCGTCTCCCCGACCCCGCCTCGCCCGCGCCTCAGTGCCGCCCGTCTCCCAAACCCCATCTCTCAACCCGCCCTCTGAAGCACTCTCCCCTTAGGTCCCTCTTCTGCTTAGTATGAACCCTAGCTATTTAGTGCTAGTTAGTATGAACCCTAGGCTATTTTTAGTGCTAGTTAGTTAATTACTTATATGGTAATTAGGGCAGTAGTTCCTAGGTACTAATTAGTTAGTAAGAACTAGGTACTAGTATATTTTTATTTATAGTAAGTTTATTTTTAGTAAGAACTAGTTGAATTAATAGAACTAGTTAGTAAGAACTTGTTGCTATTTTTTAGTTAAAGCAATTTTCTCGCATCGGCGTGGGCGATGCCTATCCCGCATCCTCATCGCCGAGTCGGCGGAGGACGACACCTGCTTGACCAGATGGGCCATGTCCGGACTGGCTCCGCTGAGGTGGTCTTGAGGCGCTACCTACCGGGGAGCGCAGGTTGGTGAGGAGTCAGCCTGTCGTTGACCCGAACCTTCTTTGGTGGTGGTCGCGTGGGCCAGTGACGGTCCAGAGGCTCGAGGACTCCGCGGAGGTGGTGCGTCACCGTGTCAGTGAGGAGGACGCGCACGTCCGTCGCTACTTGTTTGCGTTGGAGCACGTGTTCTCCAATACCGGCAGGAGTTCTCGAGGATCTCACTGGAGCTATGATCCCGTGATGGTTCCTTCTCTGTGGGTGTCCACCGCCCGCGCCGATACCCGTCGTGTGCTAGGGTTTTAGTTGTATTAGTGATGTTATATGTATGACATTATTTGGGATGTATTAGTGATAATATTCGACGATGTACGGACGCATGAGATGATTTACTTTTGCTTATTGAATGCATGCTAATTTGAGTCCTATAAGATATTTTGATATGTATATCTTGTGTTGCTCAATATCCAAGTGGCGGTCATGTTTGCAGGTTACACCTCCGAGTGGCCTATGTTTTGCCGGAGTGTTGATTCATTTCCGTTCCGCAAATTTCAGGCGCTCGATATGTCCTATTTTAGCAAAGGTCATGCCGGATTTTTCCGTGAATTTTGGCATGAATTGTGCGAATATGTAGGAAATATCGAGTGCCCCGGATTTGTGTGTGTTGAGTATCCTGGTAGTTGTCTTAGATCGATTTTCAATTAATGTTTTAACTATGAACATAGGAAATGTCCGTGACGAAAAGGATTTCGGTATTTGCAAATCTTTGCGAAGCGGCCTTGACACGTGCGATGGAATCTTCCTAGATGATGATAGGCGCTTGAGCATCAAGCTGGACGAGAACTTTGAAGTGGATACGATGAAGTCACAACGACAAGTCTTTTTCGTAATTAAGCATGACATCTGCTTCATTTGCTTCAACTTATATTTTTTTACTATTCTACTAGTGTATCCCCGCCATGCAAGAGTTTACGTATTGGATAAGATAGGTTTCAGTCATACTAGGGAGGTAAAGAAAGTTTACTTGAAGACCGAGCATGGTTATATTTTCCATGCAAAATTATACAATTAGACGACTACACCTATTTTGGATGCAAAACATGGCGAGCACTATGCAAGACTTATGCATTTGAGCCTGATATGGTTATCACCTTTGATATTAAATGCGGAAGATGATATTGAAGGTAATACCGACATCTGGGTCGATGTGCGAGGCATACTCGATTATACCATTATGTAAGTTTCTCAACCATATTTATGTCTTTGATATTGTTTATTCAAAAATAGTTGACAACTAATTTGTATTGTCGACTTATTTCGGTGCAAGCAAACATGTCCGGTAGCTTGGTAGACAGGACCTACTACTGTCCCGGGCTGAACTCAAGCTGTGAGGAGCTAAGTCGTTATGTTTCATGGCTTGCGGATCTTGATCTTTATCAAGACAAATTTTCTTCCTGCATTTAGAAATGTTAGTCTTGAAAACGTCACGACCAATAGTGTTACGTAATGAACTACGGTCACATCTATTTAGGAAGGATGGTAAGATTTTTACTATTTGTCCTCGGTGCATCTTTTCCATAAATTATTTTTGAAGCTAAACTTCATTGCTAAGTATGTTACCATACGATGTTCTTCAACAGGGACTCCCGATGAATGTTGTGCCTTATGGGATCGAGACTGAAGGTACCATGAGTATTATTAGCGTACGACCAAGATATCCTACAGATTACTTGAGTGCATTCAAGATTAGCGACGGATGCTTAATAGTGCAAGACTGGACCAAATATGTGATGGGGAGCCTTGAGAGAAGTACTAGGGGGCAGCAAACAGATGCGCTACCCACGATTAGGAGACAGGTTCATCTGCATGCTCCAACTTGATCAAGGAGGAGAGCTACACATGTTTTATGTTATTTTACCTATGAGAGAGCAGCAGGAGTGATTAGCTAGCTAGAAATGAGTTTGAGGATGATGATGTGCTACACTATTACTATGATGATAAAATAGCTAGTGTTGGTGGTAATGACTATGATGATTATTATTAGCTAGTGTTAGTGGTGATTAAATAAATACTGTTGGTGGTAATGACTATGATGATGATTAAATATCTTGTCTTTGGCGGATTAGATTCAAGTGGAGGAACATGTGGTGCACATCGAAAGTACTATTAGTCCAAACTAGATCAAGTTTGGATTAGTAGTATACTTTTGACATGCACCACATATTGCCTCCACTTGAACCTAATCCACCTTCATTTGACACTGCTTTATTATGGACATAATGATGTAAACCTCATAACTGGTATTGTACCAATATTTGTACGATGGCGCATAAATACACTAAAAATAAAAAAATAAAAAATGAATACTAGTAGCGATGGAGAGAAAACACGCTGCCAGTAGTTACATTAGGAGTAGCGTGGGAGTGAACAATCGCTGCACCTATTTGTCCTAGCGATGGCGTCTTGGCATGCCGCATTCTTGCTAAGCAATAGCTGTAGCGCCTTATTAGTAGCGCGCCTACCCGCGCTACTAGTGAGCACAAAACCAGCGCTACTGCTAGGGTTTTCCCTAGTAGTGTAAAGATATACCTTCAAGCACTCACCTCCCCGGCAACGGCGCCAGAAAAGAGCTTGATGTCTACTACAAAACCTTCTTCTTGTAGACGTTGTTGGGCCTGCAAGTGCACAGGTTTGTAGGACGATGAAAATTTCTCTCAAGTGGATGACCTAAGGTTTATCAATCCGTAGGAGGCGAGGGATGAAGATGGTCTCTCTCAAACAACCCTGCAACCAAATAACAAAGAGTCTCTTGTGTCCCCAACACACCCAATACAATGGTAAATTGTATAGGTGCACTAGTTCGGCGAAGAGATGGTGATACAAGTGCAATATGGATGGTAGATAAAGGTTTTTGTAATCTAAAATAATAAAAACAGCAAGGTAACTAAGGATAAAAGTGAGCGTAAACGGTATTGCAATGATAGGAAACAAGGCCTAGGGTTCATACATTCACTAGTGCAAGTTCTCTCAACAATAATAACATAGATAGATCATATAACAAGCCCTCAACATGCAACAAAGACTCACTCCAAAGCCACTAATAGCGGAGAACGAACATAGAGATTACGGTTGGGTACGAAACCACCTCAAAGCTATTCTTTCGGATCGATCTATAAAAGAGTTCGTACTAGAATAACACCTTAAGACACAAATCAATCAAAACCCTAATGTCACCTAGATACTCCATTGTCACCTCAAGTATCCGTGGGCATGATTATACGATATGCATCACACAATCTCAGATTCATCCAACCAACACAAAGTACTTCAAAGAGTGCCCCAAAGCCACTACCGGAGAGTCAAGAACGTGTGCCAACCCCTATGCATAGGTTCAAGGGTGGAACCCGCAAGTTGGTCACCAAAACATACATCAAGTGGCACATGATATCCCATTGTCACCATAGATAAGCACGGCAAGTCATACATCAAGTGTTCTCATAAAAGACTCAATCCGATAAGATAACTTCAAAAGGGGAAACTCAATTCATCACAAGAGAGTAGAGGGGGAGAAACATCATAAGATCCAACTATAATAGGAAAGCTCAGGATACATCAAGATCGCGCTATAGAGGGAACACGAGAGAGAACACGAGAGAGAGAGAGAGATCAAACACATAGCTACTGGTACATACCCTCAGCCTCGAGGGTGAACTACTCCCGCCTCGTCATGGGGAGCGCCGGGATGATGAAGATGGCCACCGATGAGGGATCCCCCCTCCGGCAGGGTGCCGGAACGGGCTCCCGAGAGGTTTTTGGTGGCTACAGAGGCTTGCGGCGGCGGAACTCCAGATCTATCTTCTGTTTTGGAAGTTTTACGATACGTAGGTATATATGGGTGCAAGGGGTACGTCGGTGGAGCTTCGGGGGGCCCACGAGGCAGGGGGCGCGCCCTAGAGGGGTGGGCGCGCCCCCCACCCTCGTGGCTAGCTCCCGTAACTTCTGACATAGAGTCCAAGTCTATCCGGTGGGTTTCCTTCCAAAAATAACTTCTCCAGTTGATTTCGTTCCGTTTCGACTCCGACTGATATTCCTTTTCCTCGAAACCGAAATAGGCAAAAAACAACAAATCTGGGCTGGGCCTCCGATTAATAGGTTAGTCCCAAAAATAATATAAAAGTGGATAATAAAGCCCAATATTGCCCAAAACAGTAGATAATATAGCATGGAGCAATCAAAAATTATAGATACGTTGGAGACGTATCATTTACTTACCGCTCGGTGGAGGGGCTGATCTCCTTGCGGACACTGTGCGGCAAGGGTACCCTCCGGGGCAGGACCCTCTGGCGAAGATTTCTTCCCTCGTTCGGAAACCATTATTTCCAAGTCTTCAGAGGTGGTCCTCTTCCTTCCCTGGGGAGAGGGAATTTCAGATTCTTCTCCCCGGTTATCCTCCTTCGTGGAGGCGCTAATTCCCCCGGTTTGGATGAATAATGAGTGAGGCCCACTTTCAGCCTCTTTATTCCCCCCTTTATCTTCCCCTGAGGGCGCCTGATAAGGCGCCGGCTCGAGCATTTTGGCTAGTACTGGATCTGCTGAGCCTTCGGGAAGGGGGGCTGAACACCTGATCATCTTCGCCTTTGTTACCCAGTCCTGGTCAAAGAGCGACTTTTTAGAATGATGTTGTGGTAAATAAAAGGACGGCCACGGGATTACTTACTTGGGTATCTGGACGATTGCAGCTCAGACCCGCATCCTCGGTGATGTCCGGACACCTTATTTGTGGTCCGAAAAACAATTTGTACATCTCTTCGAGCGTCATGCCGAGGAAGTACTGAATAGCTCGCGGTCCTTCCGGGTTGAACTCCCACATACGGAGGGGTCGACGTTTGCAAAGGCGGACTCGACGAACTAGCATGACTTGCATTACCGTGACCAGGCGACATATCTCTCGAGGAGATCTCGGATGCGACTACGCAACATCGGCACATCATTTGCTGGCCCCAGTCCAGCCCCTTGTTGATCCATGACGTCGGTTGTGGTGGGGGCCCGGCGAAAGGCAGGGGCGGCCACCCATTTGGTACCCCGGGAGCTGTGATATAAAACCACTCCGTTGCCATAACTGGACACCTCCGGAAGGAACCCTTTGGCCATGGAACATCGGGCGCCTTTGCTTATTCTGGCGCCTCCACACTGTGTGTCGCCCTCAATCATCTCCGGCTTCACATTGAAAGTTTTGAGCCACAGGACGAGGTGTGGGGTAATGCGGAGGAAGGCCTCACACACGACGATGAACAATGAGATGTGAAGGATGGAATCCGGGGCCAGGTCATGGAAATCCAGCCCGTAATAGAACATGAGCCCTCTAACAAAGGGATCTAGAGCAAGGCCTAGCCCTCGGAGGAAGTGAGAGATGAATACAACACTCTCGCCGGGTTCGGGAGTGGGAATGACCTGCCCTCGAGCAGGCAGCCTGTGCGAGATTTCGCCGGTCAAATACCTAGCCTCTCTTAGCTTCTTGATGTCTTCCTCTGTGACAGAGGAGGGCATCCACCGACCTTGAAGGTTGGATCCGGACATGGTTGAAGGTTCGAAGCACCTAACCTGAGCCTTGGGTGTTGGAACTCAAGGTGATGGAGGGATTCGATTGAGTGCGAGAAGAAAAAGGACATGCCTTGGCCTCTTTATAAAGAAGGTGAATATCAAGCGTCCTCCTCGTGGCCGTTTGGGACTTGCCTAAAATCGAGGAGTCATACCAACGGGCACGATTGGGTTACCCACATCCGTGTTAATGAGAATCCCGTAATAAGGGGGACACGATCTCTGTTTCGACAAGACGTGCCAATAGAATCACCTCGCAAGACGTGCGATGGCAGGCTGATTGAGAAAAAACGGTTCGAATAATGATCAGGCCCTGGTGTGATGTCACATTATGAAAAGTCGTCAGCAGATTAGATTGGTGGAAATATTATTCCCTCTACGATGGTATGTGGAACTTGTTTTACAGAGCCGGACACTATCCTTGTGTTCAAAATCTTCTATGGAGTATTCGGAGGAATAACCCGCCTTGCAATGCCGAAGACAAATCATGCGTGGACTCATCGTCATTGAAGCCTGGTTTAGGGGTTCTTGAGGAGTCTGGATTAGGGGTCTCCGGACAGCAGGACTATATCCTTTGGCGGACTGTTGGACTATGAAGATACAAGATTGAAGACTTCATCCCATGTCCGAATGGGACTCTCCTTGGCGTGGAAGCCAAGCTTGGCAATCTGGATATGTAGATCTCCTCCCTTGTAGCCGTCTACGTAACCCTAGCCCCTCTCGGTGTCTATATAAACCGGAGGGTTTAGTCCGTGAGGACAACAACAATCATACCATAGGCTAGCTCCTAGGGTTTAGCCTCTACGATCTCGTGGTAGATCAACTCTTGTAATACTCATATCATCAAGATCAATCAAGTAGGAAGTAGGGTATTACCTCCATCGAGAGGGCCCGAACCTGGGTAAACATCGTGTCCCCCGCCTCCTGTTACCATCCACCTTAGACGCACAGTTTGGGACCCCCTACCCGAGATCCGCCGGTTTTGACACCGACAGTGGGTCCCCCATGCAGGTGGGCCCCACTCCGGAACCTTCTAGAACCTTCCCGGCATAATACTGAAAAATCCCGAACATTTTCCGATGGCGAAAATAGGACTTCCCATATATAAATATTTACCTCCGAACCATTTCGGAACTCCTCGTGACGTCTGGGATCTCATCCGAGACTCCGAACAACTTTCAGTAACCACATACAATTCCCATTACAACTCTAGCGTCACCGAACCTTAAGTGTGTAGACCCTACGGGTTCGGGAACCATGCAGACATGACCGAGATGCCTCTCCGGCCAATAATCAATAACGGGATCTGGATACCCATATTGGCTCCCACATGTTCCACGATGATCTCATCGGATGAACCACGATGTCGGGGATTCAATCAATCCCGTATACAATTCCCTTTGTCCATCGGTATGTTACTTTCCCGAGATTCGATCGTCGGTATCCCTACCTTGTTCAATGTCATTACCGATAGGTCTCTTTACTCATTCTGTAACACATGATCCCATGACTAACTCCTTAGTCACATTGAGCTCATTATGATGATGCATTACCGAGTGGGCCCAGAGATACCTCTCCATCATACGGAGTGACAAATCCTAGTCTCGATTTGTGCCAACCCAACAAACACTTTCGGAGATACCTATAGGACACCTTTATGGTCACCCAATTACGTTATGACGTTTGATACACCAAAGCATTCATACGGTATCTGGGAGTTGCACAATCTCATGGTCTAAGGAAATGATACTTGACATTAGAAAAGCTCTAGCAAAACGAACTACACGATCTTGTGCTATGCTTAGGATTTGGTCTTGTCCATCACATCATTATCCTAATGATGTGATCCCGTTATCAACGACATCCAATGTCCACGGTCAGGAAACCACAACCATCTAGTGATCAACGAGCTAGTCAACTAGAAGCTCAGTAGGGACATGTTGTGGTCTATGTATTCACACATGTATTACGGTTTCCGGTTAATACAATTGTAGCATGAACAATAGACAATTATCATGAACAAGGAAATATAATAATAACCATGTTATTATTGCCTCTAGGGCATATTTCAAACACTGTCCTCCCAGAACAATGTTGTTGTGTGAGGAAACATCATTGAACTTCGGAATTTTGAGCAATTTTTTTTGTGAGACTTCGCCCCACCTTAATTTGTTTTTGTCCTCCGCCTCTGTGCCCAACCATAACCTGTAATTTGGCAACGTATACATTCAGTCTACGAGTTATTCCACCAAAACAATATTCAGTCTAATAGTTCTACTACAAGAATACTAACAGTACGATGAATGTGGTTCTGACTGTTAAACAAGGCACCACTAAGGATGGGATGCAATGGCCAATCTTACTTTCTGGTGTATATGGACTTTTTTCTAATGATTACAGAAGTAAACAAATTCCGACAAAATCCTATGCAGTTGTGACAAACATACAGTGACAGACCAACAGTGGGAGGATTTGGGTTCACACCTTTTTTGTCCTCCCAGGTGACTCTGGATTGACTCTGTCAGTAGACTAGGCTGACCTCGTCGGTGATGCATCCGCACGACAGCGGAATCGAACTCCTGTCATATCATTCACATCGCCGCTGAGCTGTTGAGCGCAACCAGATCCAGTATTTGAGTCCGCAGGAACAGCAAGGTCGGCTCCGCTATTTGGCAACCAGACCAAGGGAACCAGATCTGGGTGCTCGAGGTTGTCCGTGAACTCCTCTCGTAATGGGAACCTGCAAGAAGATATCAATGGCCGCCACTAGGGCCCGTTCGTTAGGTCTCTTCTTCAAGGAAAAATAGCCTGAAGAGCAAATCCTCAAAAAACTAATTATAGATCTGAGACCACTTACCTGTCAATGGCATCAAGCAGGGACTCAACCCCACCATCTACCATTTCCCCGTGCTCACCGTTGCAGAACGAGTGCCGTCGCAAGGACCTACTCAGAACAGAGACAGAGGTGGGGGGAGAGGGACAAACGGCTCACCGTCCACTTCCATCGCCAGACACATATCTGATCCCTGGCGAAGGCCACGAAACTGACATGGGATATACGATACGGACAACGTGCTCTCAGAAGATTTGTGGCGTTGAAGGGATGGAGGGGCGACACGAGGCGAATCCACTTGATCGACGGTGGGCAGTCCACCTTGTCTCCGACCTATCCGTGCCGGCATTGATGCTATTCAGGCGAGGTATGCTCCTCCGATGAGGCGGCTCCCCGTGGTTGACTCTGCTCAACGACCGCGAGATTTGAGTCGACACGAGGCGGGTACACGGCGAGGAGGTGATTCGGGAGGGGACACAGGTATGTTTCCCCTGTCACGTTGTGCTGGTGGATAGAGCACTTGGAGCCGGGGTGGAGACGCGGTGCGATGCGCAGATCGAGGTCGAGGAGGAGAGGGAACGTCGAGAATGGCGGAGAATTAAAGCTGCGACGCGGTGCGGAGCGGCCATTCCTTCCTCTCTCGACGAAATCCACTCTCCTCCCCTCCCACAAGCGAGCGCGCCACCTTAGGAGATCCATGGCGTCCTGGAAGCCGAGGATCGAGGCGAGAGCAAGGGTTATAGCCTACGGGGACAAAGTGAAGAACGGGATCTAAAGGAGGCGGTGGGGGCGGCCTACATGAAGCTCACAGAGGCAGAGGACTGGCGCCTCACACCGTCAGGCGAGCCGGTGGGCGCACTCAGGATGTTGCTCTGGGAAATGGAGGAGGCGGCTTCAGACGACCCCAAGTAGGGCATGAAGTTGAAGGCATATCGCTCGCGCCGCCGCGCTTCGGTGGGTCCGTCGGAGTTTGTGGTTGGTGCGGTGATGGGCCTCCCTGCAACAGTGCCTGTGGCGACGCGGGAGACGTGGGCAGCTCCTGCGGTGACGAGGGAGGTGCGTGCAGATCTGGGAAGCGACAAGGCCAAGGAAGGAATGAAGCCTGGTGCGAAGAAGAAGAAGGTGAAGATGCCGCTGATCCTGAGGAGGTCGCCGTGCTTCCCCCGCCGTTCGCCGCGCCTGCTCAGCCTTGCTCGCTCCCAGGGACGGGGGTAGGAACCTCACCGGTGGGCAGTCATTTCTGGCTGCTCGCTGGTGGGGATTCTGACAAGGAGGCTGGGCCCTCGTTGGATCTGCAAGGTATGATTCCCCCTCTGTCAAAATATCTCATTGAACCTACATCGGTGGGGGCTTTTGGCAAAGTTAAAATTAGAAAACAGCGCCATTAGCTGCCGATGATGGGGAAATCGAGAATGAGCTTGCTCGATTACATTCTTCTGAGAGGGGGAGATTGGGATTACTCCAAGCCAAGTTATGCTTGGTAGGGAGATCATCAGTAGGATGAGCAAGAAACAATATGCCCAAATTCCAGATTTCTGGTCTAATGAGGCGACATATATTGATGAAATGGAAATTGAGACAGGTTTGGGTAATAAAGAAAATTATAACCCTAATCCAAGGGGAGCTGTCGATGAGGGGAAAAAGGGGGGCAAAATGGAAAGGGAGAGAAACGCCTTTGACAAATACGCTTTCTAAAAGCTTTGCTACTATAAATTACGAGCCTCTCCTTCTGTTGGGAGGAGTGTGTGGTCCCCTCGAGGAGCTAGGTTTTCCCCTCCCCCCACCGCCACCAGAAACAGAAGGAGAGGGAGAGATGAACAGGGGTTTTGGAGGAAATCGGTGTGGAGGAAGATCCAACCGTGGGGGGGAGAGAATTTTCAATACAGAAAGAAAGAAGAAGAAGTGTACAAATTCAAAGGAAATTTTCAACAACAGAGTAGAAGTTTGGAGGGCTTTGGATCCATATTCACTCCTGGTAACTTTAACCACCAGGGAGATGGAGAGGGATCGAGATCAGGGACTATAGTTACTGATGAAGACAAAGAGAAGGAGGGGACTAAACAAGAGGTTGATCGAGTAGGGCATGAAGGAAAAGGTAAAGATCATGTCCACTCTTTCAACCCCTCTCTCGAGTTGCTCCAGCAACAACAGTGGTTTGGTGCACTCCTTGCTCAGATGGCACAACAGGGGCAGGTGTTGTTGCTAAGGGAGGAAATGGAAACCAAGCAGAAGGATTAAAAGACCTTAGGGTGAAAATGAGAAGGGAAGCCTTGCAAATAGCAGAGACAGCAATAAGGGGAGAGAGATTGACACTGGAGCAGGATATAGATAGAATCAAAGCAGTTGGGGGCAGCTAAGTTTGTGCAGAGAGAAGGAACTGATCAGAGCAAAAATGGAGCTAACTTTAGGGTGATGTGCAACAAATGCAAGGATTTCAGACATTTGACAAGAGAATGCACACTGGTGCGCGTCGGTCCTAAACAAACGGTTTTTTACCCCTTTCCGCGATGGCATTTGGAACCGTCACCAAGTGAGTGTGGCCGATACGGGGGGTCCTTCCCACACAACCCAGAAACCGTCGGGGATAGGGAGCCTTGATGCATAGAGTTGTCCCTATATAACCGTTTACGATATCTCGAATATCCCAAACGATTCATCCTTGCTACTCGTTTGTGCTCGCATTGCCATCGCAGTCGGAGTTTTGTGGTTCTGCCTAAAATCGGGCAGATTCTAGGCATGGGACCTTTCCAGGCAGATTCCACGCACGGGAGATTTACCATGCCTGGCACATCACAAACAGTTCATGATTATAAACCGTGTACGATAGGTAGACAATCACACACATTTAGTTTTCCCGCACCGTATGTGATAGTGTCTAACATCACACACGCTTTGCGAAGGGCAACTGTGTGCATGCTTGCACATGTTTCCTCTCTGTGAACCGTCTCGGATTGTGGTGTATATCGCAAATGTTTGTGTTTTACCAACCGTGTGTGTCGTAATGACCTGCACAACGTAATTTTGCCCTAATTTAATTGCTGCTATTTAAAATTGTACCTAATTTAAACTTGAAAGTAGGCTATAGCTTTATTCATATCCATTAGGTTCAAACAACCAATGCATTATTCGATTCACAGGTACATATGTTTAAGAATTACAGAAGCACCAAATAAAGAATGATGTACCAGGGTTCTATACTTGTACTATTACAGATGGTAAAGAAAGAGGCGACAAACATTCCAGTTGCTGAACAAGGTGAGCGGAATGGCCCTATTGTGCTCTCCTTGATGCAGAAGGCATGCAGGACTCTAGTCCAACCCCTTGTGATGGTCGGCCACCAATCATGTAGTTTGAGAGGTAATCTTGAATAAACTGCTTCAGGATCCACTACAAAAGAAAAAAGATTCAGATATTGTCATCTAACACAACTCATTATGGCAATTTTAGGGGATCGACTAGAAAAGGCCAAAAAACTTAAGGTTGTAAACTTCAATTTGATCAAGTTCAAAGCAGGTTCAACCGAAAGTAGCATGCATTCAAACATAAACATAGATAGTTTTGCATAACCGAATATAAAACATAAATTTAAACTAAGCTAAACTACTTTCGGTCGAAGTAGAGGTCGAGCCAATCCCTCCTCGTCATGTACAGTGTGCCGCGAGCCGGGTCCGGGCTAGTATCGTCGTCGGGTTCGTTGGAGAAGGCACTCCTCCACTCGTCGACGTCGATCTCCTCGTCCTGGGAGCCCACCTCGACGCCCTCCGTGCCGCCGCCGCCGCCGCCTTCGACCTCATCATCAGAGGAGAGCGTGATAACCTCGCTGCCCTCCGCGCCGCCGTCCTCGTCGCCTTTGACCTTGTCATCGGAGGAGAGCGCGATAACCTCGCCACCCTCCGCGCCGGCAAAAGATCGCCCGCTCTGCCTCCACGAGCTCCGGGTGCTGCCGGCGGACCTCTTGCATATAGGCCTCGTCAGCGGCCTCGGCCTCGAGACGCTCCCATGCCTCGCGGTCCTCCCGCGCCATAGCCGAGATCACCACCCCTGGCTCCGGCGGAACGAGGTGGACCGGAAGTGTGCAGAAGGGGAAATTGAGCCTAGCCGCCATTGAGGGAGTCCTGGATTAGGGGGTATCCGGACAGCCGGACTATATGCATCGTCCGGACTATTGAAGCATGAAGATACAAGACTCAAGACTCCGTTCCGTGTCCGGATGGGACTCTCCTTTGCGTGGAAGGCAAGCTTGGCGATCCAGATATTGTATTTCCTTCCTTGTAACCGACTCCATGTAAACCCTAGCCCTCTCCGGTGTCTATATAGACCGGAGAGGTTGGTCCTTAGGAGGCCGATCACAATTAGAATCATAGTCATCGTAGGCTAGCTCCTAGGGTTTAGCCTCTACGATCTCGTGGTAGATCTACTCTTGTACTACTCATATCTTCAATATTAATCAAGCAGGAAGTACGGTTTTACCTCCATCGAGAGGGCCCGAACACAGGTAAACGTTGTGTCCCTTGCTTCCTGTTACCATCAGCCTAAGCCGCCTGGTCGGGACCCCCGACCGAGATCCGCCGGTTTTGACACCGACATTGGTGCTTTCATTGAGAGTTCCTCTGTCGCCGCTGCAAGGCTTGATGGCGCCTTCAATTGTCAACAACACGGTCCAGTATGCAGACTTTTCTCCCGGACAGATTTTCATGTTCGGCGGCTTACACAAGGGCCAATGCGCTTGGCCATCTGGAGCAGATCGACAGCTACGCCCCTGGCCACCAGGTCAGGTTCGGAAACTTGAACTACACGGCCACATGCGCGGAGATTTGATCTTTGATGGATTCGGGCCTGTGCCAGGAACACCGGACAGTCACGATGAGCACAGCTTAGACCTGCTGTCGGACAATATTCGAGATATCACCCCTGCAGTAGCCCCGGATCTAAATCCAGAGCAGGCTGCGTTGCCTAAGGATGGAGGGATGGACCCCGCCCCACAGGCCGCACACTCGTCGGCGGTAGAGCCGAACACAGGCCTCACTTCTAAGGAAGCCTGTGACTCCGGATCCCCGGATTCGTATCCGGTTGTGGGATCCAGCCCGGGCACTCCCGAGCCCGCCGAGCCGGGGTAGGCTCCGGTAATGGAGTTTACCGCTGCGGATATCTTCCAGCACTCGCCCTTCGGCGACATGCTGAACTCATTAAAGTCTCTCTCTTTGTTAGGAGACTCTTGGCCGAACTATGTCCGGCTTGAGTGGGAAGCAGGCGACGAAGGAATTCGCGGCCCACCCACCACCCACTTCATTGCCACGGTCGATGATTTAACCGACGTGCTTGACTTCGATTCCGAAGACATCGACGGTATGGACGATGATGCAGGAGAAGTACAGGAACCACCGCTCACAGGGTGGTGGACAGCCACCTCCTCATACGATATATATATGGTGGACACTCCGAAGGAAACCAATGGCGACGAGGCAACGGAGGATAACCCCCTAGGGTGAAAAGCAAAGCATGGGCGCCGTCGACACCGCTCCAAGCCCCGCCACAGCAATGGCCGCCCCGGAGTTGAAAGCAATCCGGATGGTGCCGAAGAGGAATACAACCCTGACCAGCCCACCTTCGAGTAGGCCGAACAGGAAGATGAGCAGGTCAGCCTGCATTTAACAAGCGATCGACGCGGATATCCGGAGGAGGACAACTATATGCCCCCCCTCCGAAGGCGAGATTAGCCTCGCAGCAGCGAGTTCGGGCGTGCTCGAGGATCCCGAAGAGCAGGAGCGTTTCAAGTGCCGGCTTATTGCCCGCTGCGAGGAGCACGAAGAAGAAGCGGCGGCAGCTTCAAGCTGATCAGGACCTGCTCCGCGAGCGGATGGATGTAAGTCTGGCAGCCGAGGAATATGGACTCTAGCACCACACGGCTGACTGGCCACCCCGTGGCCGGGATAAAATGACATACCAGCCTGAATACCAGCCCGCACCCCCGCGCCAGTTTACTACGGCCCGGGGCAATACTCAAAACACCGTAGGACAACCAAGAACGATCTACGGATCGCGAAGCGCGCCCAGCGATGATGACCGGCCACGCGGATACATTATGAATAAGTCCGCCGGGCCGAACACAGCAACCCAGACCAATTCGAACTGCGTAGCCACATAGCCCGGCACAGAGGCGCCGCACACCCCCTCTGCTTCACTGACGAAGTGATGGATCATGAATTCCCAGAAGGGTTCAAACCCGTAAACATCGAATCATACGATGGCACAACAGACCCCGCAGTATGGATCGAAGATTTCCTTCTCCACATTCACATGGCCCGCGGAGACAATCTACACGCCATCAAGTATCTTCCCCTTAAGCTCAAAGGACCAGCCCGACACTGGCTAAACAGCCTGCCGGCAAATTCCATTGGCAGTTGGGAAAACCTGGAAGACGCATTTCTCGACAACTTCCAGGGCACATATGGGCGACCACCGGACGCAGATGACTTGAGCCACATTACTCAAGAGCCCGGGGAGTCGGCCAGTAAATTCTGGACTCGGTTCCTAACTAAAAAGAACCAAATAGTCGACTGTCCGGACGCCGAAGCCCTGGCGGCTTTTAAGCATAATATCCGTGACGAATGGCTCGCCCGACACCTCGGCCAGGAAAAACCCAAGTCCATGGCAGCTCTCACAACACTAATGACCCGCTTTTGCGCGGGCGAAGACAGCTGGTTGGCTCGCAGCAGCACCACGCCACATTCCGGCACTTCGGATGTCCGCGACAATAACGGCAAGCCACGGCGCAACAGACACAGGCGACGGAACAACAGCGACAACACCGCAGACACGGCAGTCAACGCCGGATTTAGTGGATCCAAATCCGGTCAGCGGAAGAAGCCGTTCAAAAGAAACAATCAAGGACCGTCCAGTCTGGACCGCATACTGGAACGCTCGTGCCAAATTCATGGCACCCCAGGCAAGCCAGCCAACCACACCAATAGAGACTGCTGGGTGTTCAAACAGGACGGTAAAATAAACACCGAAAACAAGGACAAGGGGCTGCACAGCGATGACGACGCAGGAGCCGGCGTCCGAACACGGGGACGAAGAAATTCCCGTGTGAAAAACGGTCAACATGATCTACGCCACTCACATCCCCAAGCGGGAACGGAAGCGAGCACTATGGGACGTCTATGCGATGGAGCCAGTCGCCCCCAAATTCAACCCATGGTCAGCTTGTCCGATCACCTTTGATCGTAGGGATCATCCTACTAGCATCCGTCATGGCGGCTCAGCCGCATTGGTCTTAGACCTAATCATCGACGGATTCCACCTCATGCGAGTCCTTATGGATGGCAACTGAACCTGTTTTACCAGGACACATGGCGCAAAATGGGCATTGACCCTTCAAGGATCAAGCCCACCAAAACCACATTTAAAGGTGTAATTCCTGGAGTAGAGGCCCGCCAGACGGGCTCTATAACATTGAAGTGGTCTTGGATCTCGGACAACTTCCGGCGAAGAGTTAATCTTCGATATCGTCTCTTTCATGATGGTTACCACGCACTTTGCCGGACGAACCGCATTCGCTAGATTCAATGCGGTACCACACTATGCTTACCTCAAGCTCAAGATGCCAGGCCAGCGGGGTCATAACGATCAGCGGAAACATGGACCGCTCTCTCCGTGCGGAAGAGCATACGTGCATCCTCGTGGCGAGAAGTGCAATGCGGCCTCCTCCGGCAAACCACCAATCCGGGCGGCGACAACCTCAAGCACCGCTGCTTTCAGTCCGGAGCACCCCGCAATAGGATCACCAGGCACGCCAAGAGCGTGACTAGCAGTCCTGCCTCCGCTCAAGCCCCATCAAAGCAGCAGTCGTGGCACGCGCGCACAACTACGCACTCAAAATACCATGGGCATAGGCGGAGGCGCAGCAGTGACTCAGTCAGCAGTGTGGTATCACCGCAGCATACTTTCATAAAAAACCCCCTTTTTCTCTTTCTATTTCTTTCAGGACACTGCCTTAGAGCAACCTCCTCAGAAGAGCCGGATTGTCGGACTTATACAGGGGAGAAAACCAAGGAGGCAACAGGCTTTGCGCACAGAAGGAAATACCCAGGTGGAATCTATTTACGATCGTTATACCTGTTTTATCTATTTGTACATGGCCTGCCCCTGGATAGGACATGTCAAATAGTCCTATTTATCTCTGCTTAATGCATTCATTGTAAACATACGCTTAAACGTATTATTCATCAATGGGAGATCATATATAACGTCAGCTTATTATTCTTATTTGAGCATTTTTTTTACAAATGTTTATTTAAATATTGCATCCCTACACCTTGGTGCGGTTATTGCCAGGGGCTTCTTATGGCGCCTCATAATACGGCAAGTAAAGTCCGAACACTTTCAACAGTGCGGCACCCCAAACTTATAGCACTATATGCATCAGCTCCGGATCATGTCTTGGGTCTGATTGGGTTAGCCCGGCTCCCTTGTTTTGGTACCTTACGTTCCGTTATATTAGCTAAGTAGCAGTGAGGAGAACTACTGCGATTGTGTCCCGGTTCTTACGGACGAGCACCTCAAAGAGAGAAAGCCAAACTGACCGGCATGATGCGGCGAGAGCTGGTCGCTGTTCGAGAGGTCTTAAAATCCTTAAAGATTTTTTCCGCTTTGGGCGAGGACTCGGCTTCGTCCGATCTAGGCGTATATAGTGCCCAAATTCGGCCTTCCGGATTCTAGGGGCTTCGCCGAAATTTAAAATTGTAGACTTCTATGGCTAAGTGAAAGTTATAAAGCCGCATAGTCTGATTGCCTTGTTCGCTGCGCCGGATACCTCCTTAAGGGACCAAACATTTGGATAAAGAGTGTCCGGGTTTTCCACGAACACCCCAGTACTAGATTAGTTACGTGGCGGAAGCCGACGCCTACTTTCAGAATTTTATAAACAGCCTGAAGGTAATATTTTAAATAAAAGCGCTACATTGTGCAAGTAACCGTCCTTAAATTACAAACATGGCGAAGTGAATTCATTCTAAAATTGTGTCCTTGGTACATTCATCGGCCACGAGACGAGCGCCCTTCATAACGCCATCGTAATACTTCTCCGGATAGCGATGCGCCTTGCCCTCCGGCGGCCCGTCCTTCACCAGCTTCTCCGCATCCAGCTTGCCCCAATGCACCTTCGTGCGGGCAAAGGCCCGGCGGGCACCCTCAATGCAAATGGATCGCTTGATAACTTCAAGCCGCGGACAGGCATTCACCATCCGCTTGATCAAGTCGAAGTAGCTAGTGGACAGGGGCTCACCAGGCCAAATCTGGACTATGAAATCTTTCATAGCCACTTCGGCCGCCCGGTGGAGTTCGACCAACTGCTTCAGTTGGTCACTCAGAGGCATTGGGTGTTCAGCCCCAGCATACTGGGACCAGAGCAGCTTCTCCGTTGAGCTCCCCTCTTGGGCACGGTATAACTCCGCGGCATCTGATACACTGCGTGGCAGATCTGCGAATGCCCCTGGAGAGCTCCGAATTCGGGTAAGTAAAAGAAACGCCTCCTCCACATGTTTGCTTTGCATAAAGAATTTCTTACCCGCCGCTATCTTTTGGGCCTCCTGGATTTCCTGTTGTGCCTTCTCGGCTTCGGCCTTGGCGTCTTTCATACTCACAAGGGCCTTCGCAAGCTCGGCCTCTTTCATCTTCAGATCATGCTCCACGGACTCGAACTTCTTGTCGAGGTCCCGGAGCTCTTGTTGTACCTCGCCCACTCTAGCGCCTTGCTTTTCGCGCTCCTTGCATTCCAAGGCCGGCTTGTCTTCGGCCTCGGACAGCGCTTTCTTCAGGGACGCCACTTCGGCGGTGGCCCCTGTTACAGAGTCACGACGCTTCGTCATTAGAATAATCAATTTTATCTATCCTTAAATACATAAGGGTGGGGAATCACTCACCTTTGCTCTCTTCGAGCTGCCTCTTTGTGAGGTCGAGCTCTCCCTGCGCCTGCTCCAGGTCTCGGTTTAGTTCGGTGACCTCGGCTGTGACAGACAGCGTGACAAGCAGCTGCACCTGCTCATTCACATGCACATTTATTATTAGACTCCTGCGGATTATAATTGACCCTCTGTTTGGCTTTTCCTCCCGAACACCAAACAGAGTATCAGGGGCTACTACCTATCGGGTGGTAATTTCACACATTTTTATTACTTACCTCAAAGCCTGTTAGGAGGCTGGTGCAAGCTTCGGTTAGTCCGCTCTTGGCGGACGAAACCTTCTGAATCACCGCACTCATAAGAGTACGATGCTCTTCATCCATGTAAGCGCCGTGAAGTGCTTCCAGCAGACAATCCCGCGCCCCGGGCGCAACGGAAGTCATCGGCACGGATGGCTCGCCCGCCCTAGCGAGGGGCCGCCTGCCCGCATCCGGAGCCATTGAAGGCTCCGGCACAGTGTCCGGATGAGAGTCCGGCTTGCTGCGGCTCTCATCGGCACGATCCACGGGGATCTTAAACCTCGCATGTCCAACATCTGGAATCCCGCCTTGGGGCGTCTCCAGAGTCACCTCCCCCCGCTCTGGGAGCCTTCGGGACAACACCTCCGTGTCATCCGCGGGCTGAGGAGTAGTGGCTGTCGGGAGCGAGTTCATCATTTGAAGCGCCAGGACCCATCCGAAGAAGATACCTCGGGATGAACCCTGGTCGGACTGCATTTATGTCCGGTGTTATAAAAAGACTGTGAAGTAAAGTCATGATAGAGTGCGAATACTTACGATCGCGCTAGGGTCTTCCCCCTGGGCAGCCACGCCTCCTCGCTATGGGCGGCCGTGGCGGAGTAGTCCGGAAGGGACACTGTCGGTGTCAAAACCGGCGGATCTCGGGTAGGGGGTCCCGAACTTTGCGTCTAGGCGGATGGTAACAGGAGACAAGGGACACAATGTTTTTACCCAGGTTCGGGCCCTCTCGATGGAGGTAAAATCCTACTCCTGCTTGATTAATATTGATGATATGGGTAGTACAAGAGTAGATCTACCACGAGATCGAGAGGCTAAACCCTAGAAGCTAGCCTATGGTATGATTGTTGTATATCTCTATCGACTAGCTCAAGGCGTCGGTTTATATAATGCACCGTAGGCCTAGGATAACAAGAGTCCTAGCCGAATACGCCGGTGGGGAGGAGTCCTTGTCTTGATCGCAAAGTCTTGTGGAATCTTCCTTGTATGCGGCAGCTGTCCGGACTGGCCCATGAGTATACTGCCATGGGGGTCCTCGGCCCAATCTAACAGATCGGGAGATGACTCGGTGAGTACCCCTAGTCCAGGACACCGTCAAGAGCCCCCTGAACCGGTCTTCAAGTTTAGGGGCGGCTCCTCGATTCTTTTCGAACCATTCTTCATCTTGATCGTCGGTCTTGAAAACTGGTTCAACAAATCTTCTCATCTTCGATCTTGAGGATCGCGAAATGCATTCGACGAGTTTACACGTCGGGTATCCGAGGAGCCTTTAAGTTTCCGGCCTTTATCAATGCCTTGTTATTTTTATGCCACACCTCGGGTTTGAAGTTGTTCCCGGCGGCGGCGTCCTCTTGCGTCTGAAAGCTCCAACGCCGGACTGCATTCGAGGTATCTTTTGCAGCCGAGCACCAACGCCGGACCGCTTCCCAGCTCTTACGCCGGAATGTATCCGAGCTCCAACGCCGGACTATGTATCCGGGCTCCAACGCCGGACTGTATCCGAGCTCCAACACCGGACTGTATCCGAGGTGTCGTAAATCACCTTGGTTCAAAGAAGTTTGAAGGAGTTTAGCCGAGCTTAATGTCGGAAATGCCCTCTATGGAGCCAGCCACTAGCGCCGAGCTTTATGCGGGATCGCTTCGAGGTGGTGCACCACCCTGAATGTGGGCCGATTTTTGTCAATATTTTGATTGGTGCAATTTATTCTCTGCCGAGATACATAGCCGGTAGCCCTCAAGGTGGGTATCGGTCTAAAACCCGAGATGCACATGAAGAATGACATAAGACCGCTGATCCCCATAGCCTGAGACTCAAGGTTGATTTGCAAAATCGGTCCGAGGATCAAGTCCTAACTTCGACAGAATACTTTGGGACACAAAAAGCGGCGTGCTCGATCCTCAAGACTCGGGTTGGAGTGCGGCCGACCAACCCGAGGATCAAAATCTCCTCGGAGACTGTATTACACTTAAAATTTCTGCATTGGACAGGCAATGCGGTAGCCCCAGAGACACTGGTCGGGTAGCAACACCAGCATCAAGGGATCGATGTGCCCTTTAATATTTGTAAATAATAAGCCCGAAGCCCAAGATAGCCCCGATCCTTAATGCGGCACGGGTGACCGAATTAAGGATTGATATCCATAGTAAAATCACAAATTATGTGTAATGACTCTATGTATCGAAGTACTTTACGTCATTAATGCTCGGATCCGCATTGTACAAAACTTTGTTGTCCGACCATCGGCTTCCAATCAGGCCATACGGTTTTATAAACAAAGGTACGCAGAGAGATATGTTATATTACTGTTTAACAGAAGAAATGTCTTCCAAAGAAAATAGTCCCGCTATCGGTTCCTTTCTTTGGGTTGTCATTCTAAGCATGATCATGAAACCTCAGCTCCGATGTAAGAGCAAAATATCGAGGATGTTGTTTGGGAGGCCAGTTAATAGCCCGCGGTAGTGTTCGTGACGATCGAGGTCAAGCGTAAACACTTGACCATTGTTATGAATGGCCCGTCATTTAATATAGTCATCGGATCGCTGACCTGTTTACACCTATTGTGACGGTCGGTTTCGGCTTTCTCCATCGAGGTGCTTGACCATGCAGCTGGAAGCACAATCGTGATGGTTCTCCCTTTGCACACCTAGCCGAACAAAGCGGAGCGTAGGAGGCAAGCGCAGGAGCCGGGCAACCCAACTATTGACCGAAGACACAATTGAAACCGATGCATATATAGCAATATCCGAGAATGTTTTCTAGAATCTCTAAAGGTGTCCGCATTGCAAAGGCGAGACTTGTGCTGAAAACACACAAATAGTTTAGAAGTGCCAAAAGCTTGAAAACCAAAAAATGTCAGTAAAAACATGACGTCGAACAAGATCAAGTGTTCGGTGCCAATCCGAAAATTGGACTTTAGAAAAAAGGTGCTTCGCCGTGCTTTAACATGACACATCCTATCTCAAGACTTCAAGCGGGTCAGCCTACGGCTTGATCTCCCCATCCGAGGCGGAGTACTTCTCATTAGGCTAGTTTAGAAAACTTAACTCTAAGCGTTTTGAGAGAGAAATTAGGCTCCCCGGCTAGTGACCGCACACTCGTGTCGAAAAAAGGAGTGATAAATAATAATAAAAACTTTGCAACTACTAAGAAGAAAAACACTTATTATAAAACGGCTCAAATAAACATAAGAGCCCCCAAGTGACTTGGGTAAAAGAATGATTGTATGCACCGAAGTACTTATATCATATCTATGTTCACCCGAACTTTATATGCGTCTTAACCGATCGTCGGCTTCTCCCTCTTCGGCAAGGGCCGAAAAGTGTTATGTACTCCACACAGCCGAGAATATCGACGGTGTTTCCGATAACCAGGCAATCAGCCCATAAGGTTGTCACAGACAAAGCGCGCTCAAGGAACTTATGCTATATTACAAACAAAGTGTAAGAAGCATCTTCGAAGAAAATAGTAACCCCACCGATACCTTTCTTGATTGCTCATTATTACTCTGAGGCTTGTGCAATAGATTTTTTGTACTCATGAGTTCCGTTGTGTGCCGACCATGATTGAAAACAATAAGAGCGCTAGCTTTCGGCTTCACCCAGTCTGAGGTGAGAGCTCGGAGGACCCAGTCGTGACAATCGCAGAGGTGCTCCCTTTACTCCCTAGCCAAACAATCGGGGCGAGGGGTAAGCACAGAGCCGAGCAACCCAGCTTGCAAATCGCTTAAGTCAATATGGTGCATATTGTGGCGTAATACACGAACAAGGAACGAAGCCGCATAAGTATAATCATATGCAAGAGGAAAAAGCTTCATGAAGGAAGCCCCGAGTAAACGGGGTATTTGAATTTATGCGTCTACAAACAAAGTTTGGACAAGGAAAATTTTTACAAGCAACTTTTTCCAAAAAAGTATAATGCTTGGTCGAGCCGAACACAAGTTAAAGATTTAAAACTTTGAGCATGAAGCCAACTTAGCTGGTTAATGTGTTCGTATTGACGACGCGGTCCGAGCTTGATGCGGGACAAGGTTCCATCCCCAAGCCGGGTCCCGAGGTGGCGGAGCAAAGAGCTCGGCACTCGAAGTGGTGACATAGCACGGTCAATGTAGGGACGGCAGTGGTGATGCTGAAGTCCCGGCATGGGGTAATGAAGTGTCGACGAAGCCCCGTCTAGCCGAGGTGACGCCAAAGGATATAGTCCGGTGGATCATTTTCCTGTGCATAAAAAATAGTGCAAACCAGAGATAATAGTAATAATAATTAAAAAAAATTGTTGCATAATAAGTAATTTATGCAAAGTGAGTAATAAAAGAAATATGGCCTGGCGCCGAAGTCAATGTCGATGCAGGGCGTCGGCGTAATGCAATAAAGGCATGGCAAGGCCTGAATTAACAGGTCGGTTCGAGTTCGGATCTGGGCGTCACGGACTATGTAATGGAACTGACCGAACCACCATGCGACCGTCGTTAATGCGGCCACCATTTGATAGACCTACGTACATATGATGGACAAAACAGAGTAATAATTCGTTGGAAGAAATGAACCCAAACAAGCAAAAATACTAGGATTAATAGCACCTGGCTTATTTGTTGTAGCAATCCGAAGAAAGGTGATTCCCAAAATTGGGACTCGATCCGCACACCTATCGCTATAGCTATCACAAAACATATTCTTAACACGATCCACATGTATGCAAAGTTGACACTCTTCCAAAATAGTGGGCTTATCATTAACTAAAGTCATGACCTCTCCAAACCCACTTTTATCAAAAATTTCATAAGATTGAACATTCTCCAAATATGTGGGATCTAAAGTTGACACTCTTCCAAACCCACTTTCAATAATATTGCAAACACTATTATCAATCTCATATTCATCATGGGGCTTAAATAAAATTTCAAGATCATAAAAAGAATCACCCCAATCATGATCATTGCAACAAATAGTAGACATAGAAAAACTAGCATCCCCAAGCTTAGGGTTTCGCATATTATTAACACAATTGGAATTAAGAGAATTTATAATAACATCATTGCAATCATGCTTTTCATCAAAGGAACTACCAAGTAGGGGTCCTACTACCAAGTATGGGTGCAATAGCAACGATCTCATGTTTAACATAAGGAACTATAGCAAATTCATCTTCATCAATATTGGCATCATGGCCACAAGAATAGCAAGCATCACGTTCATCAAGGGATATTTCAATCAAATCATCGGAATCATCATTATCTATAGATTCATGCATATCATTATTTTCATCCAAAGCAACGGTCATTCTCTCAATAAATTCTTTGACATAGACATCATGAGCATAGTTTTCATAGCAATATTTAAGTATGTCAAAATTTTCAGATTCAGAGAGAGTAATATCATACTTTTCAATCAAAGAAGCAACTTCATAAGCACCCTTAAAAGCAACAAATTCTCCAATTTGTTCGATATCATAGTAACTATAAACACCCTTTGCATAAGAAGATAAGATTTCGTTTTCATTAAACTCACATAGGTAGGGAAGGTGTTTTTTAGGGTTCTTAGAGCAACAAGTAAAATCATGAATTTCACAAAGATTCCAAGCATAACACAACAATCTTTTTATTTGATCCCATAAGAGTTTCCCTTTTCGCATAAACAAAGGACGCGACAAAATGAGCATGCTCATCTAAAGATTTCCATCATCTAGGCTAGTTGGGGTTTCAAAGACGTAGCATAAGGATCGAAGATGATCCAAGTAGAACACTTTAAGTGGATCCATATCAATAGATTTTTTAGCAAGCAAAGATGCAAGCAAATGGAAGGCATGTGGAAACACAAACAAAAAGATATACGGGAAGAAGGCGAAGAAAAGGCAAAGGTGAAGTGGGGGAGAGGAAAATGAGAGGCAAATGGCAAATAATGTAATGCGAGGGATAAGAGTTTGTGATGGTTACTTGGTATGTCTTGACTTGTGTGTAGACTCCCCGGCAACAGCGCCAGAAATCCATCTTGCTACCTCTTGAGCATGCGTTGGTTTTCCCTTGAAGAGGAAAGGGTGATGCAGCAAAGTAGCATAAGTATGTCCCTCAGTTTTTGAGAACCAAGGTATCAATCCAGTAGGAGGCCACACGCAAGTCCCTCGTACCTACACAAACAAATAAGAACCTTGCAACCAACGCGATAAAGGGGTTGTCAATCCCTTCACGGCCACTTGCAAAAGTGAGATCTGATAGAGATGATAAGATAATATTTTTGGTATTTTTATGATAAAGAGCCGGAATGTAAAGATTGCAAAGTAAAAATAGATTGGAAACTTATATGATGAAAAATAGACCCGGGGGCCATAGGTTTCAATAGTGGCTTCTCTCAAGATAGCATAAGTATTACGGTGGGTGAACAAATTACTGTCGGGCAATTGATAGAATAGTGCATAGTTATGAGAATATCTAGGCATGATCATGTATATAGGCATCACGTCCGCAACAAGTAGACCGACTCTGCCTCACTGCATCTACTACTATTACTCCACACATCGATCGCTATCCAAAGATGCATCTAGAGTATTAAGTTCATAAGAACAGAGTAACGCATTAGGCAAGATGACATGATGTAGAGGGATAAACTCAAGCAATATGATATAAACCCCATCTTTTTATCCTCAATGGCAACAATACAATACGTGTTGTTTCCCCTTCTGTCACTGGGATCGAGCACCGCATGATTAAACCCAAAGCTAAGCATTTCTCCCATTGCAAGAAAGATCAATCTAGTAGGCCAAACCAAACTGATAATTCAAAGAGACTTGCAAAGATAACCAATCATACATAAAAGAATTCAGAGGAGATTCAAATATTGTGCATAGATAATCTTGATCATAAACCCACAATTCATCAGATCTCGACAAACACACCGCAAAAAGAGTTACATCGAATAGTTCTCCAAGAGGATCGAGGAGAACTTTGTATTGAGATCCAAAGAGAGAGAAGAAGCCATCTAGCTAATAACTATGGACCCGAAGGTCTGTGGTAAACTACTCACACATCATCGGATAGGCTCTGGTGTTGATGTAGAAGCCCTCCGTGATCGATTCCCCCTCCGTCGGAGCGCCGGAAAAGGCCCCAAGATGGGATATCACGGGTACAGAAGGTTTCGACGGTGGAAATAGGGTTTCATGGTGCTCCTGGTTGGTTTCGGGGTACGTGAATATATATATAGGAGGAAGAAGTAGGTCGGTGGAGCTACAAGGGGCCCACGAGGGTGGGGGCGCGCCCAGGGGGCAGGCACGCCTCCCTGCCTCGTGGCCTCCTCGTTGATTTCTTGACGTCCACTCCAAGTCCTCCGGATCACGTTTGTTCCAAAAATAACTCTCCCGAAGGTTTCATTCCGTTTGGACTCCGTTTGGTATTCCTTTTCACAAAAACCTTTGAAATAGGAAAAAAATAGCAATTTGCACTGGGTCTTGGGTTAGTAGGTTAGTCCCAAAAATAATATAGAAGTGCTTAGTAAAGCCCATTAAACATCCAAAACATATAATATAATAGCATGGAACAATCAAAATTATAGATACGTTGGAGACGTATCAGGGGCCTCATGGACATGGGGACAACGAGCCGGGCAGCGTGTTGCCGCTTCGCCCGGCTCCCGTCCCAGCTCGATCCACGCGCAGCGCCGGCCAAATGACCATCCTCGTAGCATTGACGGGCTGGTCGCCGGCACTATCGCAGAGCTGGAAGCCGCAGTGTCGGCGGGTCTCCGCGGACCCGGCGAAGCTCGTGTACATGCCAGCGCCAGTGCCGTAAGCTTCGTGCTCGTGCGCGCGCGCTTCTCCACCCATCGTGCCGCCGCCCCGTGGCATTTGGCTGCATCCGCCGCGCTTGCGCACCCTCCACCCACCGTGGTGTCGGTCCCCGCGCTTGGCTGCACCCGCGCGCCGTGCCGTGCCGTGCCGCCCTCGGCGGCATGGGACGCCGTCGACCGACCGCTAACTCTCAGTGGCGCCAATTGCCGTCCTCCCGTGCCCCGCCCGTCGATCGTGCGACGGCATGATGTTTGATTTACAAGTGAAGAACATTTTGTGCTGCCTTGAAGACTTCAACAACGGCGTCCCGGAGGACGACAACGACAACGACGGCTCGGCACGCCGCATCCGCCGCCGCGGGAAATAGTTTTTTTGGGTTTAATACTGTATCTTGAATTCTCGATCATATGAATATAAATTCGCAGTGTGACTGAATGAAAGATATGGTTTGAACGAACTTGCGTTTTCTCTCTTAATGTACGTACTTATCAAACGATTTTCTTTTTGACAAAAACGTCAACGGTTTTAAATATAAAACACTCATTGCAAACGCGTTTTAGTTAGAACACCGTGATGCAAACCGACAGCCTTCCCTAGGAAGCCAAGGGAAATGTGCCGAGCAGGATTTACGCATCCATTCAACATAAACGGTTGTTTTGCATGACCCGTGTGCAACTAATGCATTAAAACAAGTGGGTAAGATTTGCATATCTGTCATTTTGGGTATGTTGCCATTTCTCAAACTGGAAAGATTGACATTTGTTTATCTAGTAACATTGCCATTTATCAACCTTGTAACACTGCGATTTGTGAAAATATGCAGCTACAAATCACTAGCACTACCTAATTTTTGCAACTAAAATCACTAGCACTGTTCATATGGACACCACTAGCAGGCGTGAGTTCATGGACGCATATGAAAATGTACCATTGATTACATACAACAAGTCATCAACCCACAACGACAACGGGGATACCGCGTTGGATTATAGATCATTTCCAACAAAACATTCTAGTAAAGTTTTTCTCACACAACAAATAACAAAGCGATGAAATGAACTTCAGCTCAACCACTCATCGGCGTTGGAAACGCTTGCTTTGAACCAAAAGTGGTTCTCTGGGAAGGGCCAGCTATTGTCAATCTCGAGACCAATGCAGGACTGATCGTCCAGGCTGAAGTGGCCTATTTCAATACCCATATTGGGACGGTAGGGAAGCATAGTAATGTCCGAGGTATAGATACAGTTGCTTCTCATAAATGGTAGTAACGTTGTGTCAACAGCAGCTGGATCGCCTTCCACCATCATTGGATAGTTTTGTCCAAGGAAGAGAGAGTTTCCTCCAAGACTTTCAATACTGAACCAGGGAGAATGTGTTGGCGCTAGTACACTAGTATCCATCTCGAATACCCTGCAACGGATGTTGGAATAGGTCCGGAGAGTGCGACCATACGAGACAACACCTGCTTCCTTAGTAACATCAGCAGTGCCCCATATACAGACAAGAAGAGGTGATTGCTACCTCTTGAGCACTGCGTTGGTTTTCCCTTGAAGAGGAAAGGGTGATGCAGCAAAGTAGCGTAAGTATTTCCCTCAGTTTTTGAGAACCAAGGTATCAATCCAGTAGGAGGCTATGCGCGAGTCCCTTGTACCTGCACAATACAAAAAAATCCTTGCAACCAATGCGATAAGGGGTTGTCAATCCCTTCACGGTCACTTACGAGAGTGAGATCTGATAGATATGATAGGATAATATTTTTTGTATTTTTGTGATAAAGATGCAAAGTAAAATAAAAGCAAAGGAAATAACTAAGTGTTGGAAGATTAATATGATGAAGATAGACCCTAGGGCCATAGGTTTCACTAGTGGCTTCTCTCAAGAGCATAAGTATTTTACGGTGGGTGAGCAATTCTTGTTGAGCAATTGATGTAATTGATCATAGTTATGAGAATATCAAGGTATGATCATATATATAGGCATCACGTCCGAGACAAGTAGACCGACTCACCGTGCATCTACTACTATTACTCCACTCATCGACCGCTATCCAAAGATGCATCTAGAGTATTAAGTTCATGAAAAACAGAGTAACGCCTTAAGCAAGATGACATGATGTAGAGGGATAAATTCATGCAATGTGATAGAAACCCCATCTTGTTATCCTTGATGGCAACAATACAATACGTGCCTTGCTGCCCCTCATCACTTTGAGGAAAGGACACCGCAAGATTGAACCCAAAGCTAAGCACTTCTCCCATTGCAAGAAATATCAATCTAGTAGGCCAAACCCGAGGCCCGATAATTCAGAGAGACTTGCAAAGATAACCAATCATACATAAAAAGAATTCAGAGAAGATTCAAATATTGTTCATAGATAATCTTGATCATAAACCCACAATTCATCGGTCTCAACAAACACACCGCAAAAAAGAAGATTACATCGAATAGATCTCCATGAGAGAGGGAAAACATTGTATTGAGATCCAAAAGAGAGAAGAAGCCATCTTGCTACTAACTATGGACCCGAAGGTCTCAAGTAAACTACTCACACTTCATCGGAGAGGCTATGGTGTTGATGTAGAAGCCCTCCGTGGATGGGTGCCCTCTCCGGCGGATCTCCTGAACAGGCCCCAAGATGGGATCACGTGGATGCGGAAGGTTGCGGCGGTGGAATTAGGTTTTGGCTCCGTATCTGATCGTTTGAAGTGCGTGAGTATATATAGGAGGAAGGAGACGGTCAGGAGCAGGGGGGCCTGACGAGGGGTGGAGGGCGCGCCCTCCCTCGTGGGCTTCCTCTTTGTTTCTTGACGAGGGTCCAAGTCTCCCGGTCATAATCTTCCTAAAATCACGTTCGAAGGTTTCATTCCGTTTGGACTCCGTTTGATATTCCTTTTCTTGAAACTCTGAAATAGGCAAAAAACAGCAATTTCGACTGGGCCTCCGGTTAATAGGTTAGTCCCAAAAATAATATAAAAGTGAATAATAAAGCCCAATAATGTCCAAACAGTAGATAATATAGCATGGAGCAATCAAAAATTATAGATATGTTGAGACGTATCAAGCATCCCCAAGCTTAATTCCTGCTCGTGCTCGAGTAGGTAAAATGATAAAAAAGATATTTTTTGATGCGGAGTGCTACTTGGCATAATTTCAATGTAGTTCTTCTTAATTGTGGTATGAATATTCAGATCTGAAAGATTCAAGATAAAAGTTCATATTGACAAAAAATTAATAATACTTCAAGCATACTAACTAAGAAATTATGTCTTCTCAAAATAACATGGCCAAAGAAAGTTCATCCCTACAAAATCATATAGTTTAGTCATGCTCCATTTTAGGTCACACAAGAATGCTCTCATCATGCACAACCCCGATGACAAGCCAAGCAATTGTTTCATACTTTAGTAATCTTAAACCTATAAACTTCCACGCAATATATGAGCGCGAGCCATGGACCTAGCACTATGGGTGGAATAGAATATGATGATGGGGTTATGTGGAGAAGACAAAAAGGAGAAAGTCTCACATCAACGAGGCTGATCAATGAGCTATGGAGATGCCCATCAATTGATGTTAATGCAAGGAGTTGGGATTGCCATGCAACGGATGCACTAGAGCTATAAATGTATGAAAGCTCAACAAAAGAAACTAAGTGGGTGTGCATCCAACTTGCTTGCTTACAAAGATCTAGGGCACTTGAGGAGGCCCATTGTTGGAATATAGAAGCAAAGTTCTATAATGAAAAATTCCCACTAGCATATGAAAGTGACAAAACAAGAGACTCTCTATCATGAAGATTATGGTGCTACTTTCAAGCACAAGTGTGGCAAAGGATAGTAGCATTGTCCCTTCTCTCTTTTTCTCTCATTTTTTCTAGGCCTTCTCTTTTTTTTATGGCCTTTCTCTCTTTTTTTTTTTAATTCCTCACTTGGGGCAATGCTCTAGAGAATGATGATCATCACACTTCTATGTATTTACAACTCAATGATTACAACTCGATACTAGAACAAAGTATGACTCTATATTAATGCCTCCGGTGTAATCGGGATATGCAATAAACCAAGAGTGACATGTATGAAAGAATTATGAATGGTGGCTTTGCCACAAATACTATGTCAACTACATGATCATGTTAGCAATATGACAATGATGAATGTGTCATGATAAACGGAATGGTGGAAAGTTGCATGGCAATATATCTCGGAATGGCTATGGAAATGTCATAATAGGTAGGTATGGTGGATGTTTTGAGGAAGATATAAGGAGGTTTATGTGTGAAAGAGCGTACCATAACGCGGGGTTTGGATGCACCGGAGAAGTTTGCACCAACTCTCAGTGTGAGAAAGGGCAATGCACGGCACCGAAGTGGCTAGCAATGATGGAAGGGTGAGAGTGCGTATAATCCATGGACTCAACATTAGTCATAAAGAACTCACATACTTATTGCAAAAATCTACAAGTCATCAAAAACCAAGCACTACGCCAAGCATGCTCCTAGGGGATAGATTGGTAGGAAAAAGACCATCGCTCGTCTCGACTGGCGCCACTCATAAGGAGGACAATCAAAGAACACCTCATGTTTCAAATTTGTTACATAACGTTTACCATACATGCATGCTACGGGACTTGCAAACTTCAACACAAGCATTTCTCAAATTCACAACTACTCAACTAGCACGACATTGATATTATTACCTCCATATCTCAAAACAATCATCAAGCACCAAACATCTCTTAGTATTCAACACACTCATAAGAAAGTTTTACTATTCTTGAATACCTAGTATATTAAGATTATTTAAGCAAATTACCATGCTATTTAAGACTCTCAAAATAATCTAAGTGAAGCATGAGAGATCAATAGTTTCTATAAAACAAATCCACCACCATGCTCTAAAAAGATATAAGTGAAGTACTAGAGCAAAACTATATAGCTCAAAAGATATAAGTGAAGCACAAAGAGTATTGTAATAATTTCCAAATCATGTATGGCTCTCTCAAAAGGTGTGTACAGCAAGGATGATTGTGGTAAACTAAAAAGCAAAGACTCAAATCATACAAGACGCTCCAAGCAAAACACATATCATGTGGTGAATAAAAATATAGCTCCAAGTAAAGTTACCGATGGAAGTCGACGAAAGAGGGGATGCCTTCCGGGGCATCCCCAAGCTTTGGCTTTTTGGTGTCCTTAGATTATCTTGGGGGTGCTGTTGGGGATATTACTACTGGGTGTAAACCGGCCAGGAGAGGCCGGGTTAACTTCATCGGCAGTCCATTATGTTCAAAGCCCATGAAGACAAATGGTGACATTGTGTAAAGGCCCAGAGCCCAGAAACCGGTTTAAGGCCTGTAGCTATAAACCGGCATTGATATGTAACTTGCACTGTAAGGTGGAAAGAGCGGAGACCGAGGCGGACACATTTATGAGCCGGCCTCGGGACTCTGTAAACCGACGGGCGTCAACCCATGTATATAAGGGGACGACCCGACGGCGGTTCAGGACAACAGACAATAACTCGAGACTCAGGCAAAGCGTATTCGCTCCCTGATCATCGAAACCCCATCAATTCCATCACAACTAGATGTAGGCTTTTACCTTCACCGTAAGGGGCCAAACTAGTATAAAACTCTCTTGCGTCCGTTGTCCGCTTTAACCCCGTTAAGCTAACCTGTAGCGATGGCTCCATGACTAAGTCCTTTCATAAGGATATCTGCTGTGACAAACCGACGATAGTTGGCGCCCACCGTGGGGCTATCGCACGATGGTTTCAAGTTCTTGGAGGGCAGCTTTGAAGGACTCAAGGTTTACGTTGTGGGCCGGATGACCAAAAGTCGTCGCGGCAAGCTCTACATCGACGATGCAGGGTGGGGCCCCGAGGCCGGCTCAATCGAGTACGGGTTACCGGGTCCCCTTTGGTGGCATACAGGTTTCATTGGCAAGATCGGCGAAGCTGGCCTCGAAAGGACATCCGCACCGACCTCGCCGAAATGGCTCAGCGGCGCTGATCTGCACAGGTCAAGCACTGCCATGAAGCGTGCTCTTCGTGGGAGTCATCCATGGAGGGAATACGAGGACCGCATCGACCGTGGTGAGACCATCGTTTATTCCGGTGACGAATCATCAACCGGAGAGACCGAGTCGTTATATCAGCTACAAGATGGCCGGATTGGAGGCTGTTCGGATGGCGACAGTATTCCGGACCCCTCTGATCTGCCAAACCGGGTTGGAATCTTCATGGCCAAGATACACCCGGCGCTCCACTCTTCGATCAGAGCAAAGAATGATCTCCGGATCAAGAATGGCTGACGGCATTGGGGCAGGAGGCCTGTCACCGCCGGTTCAGGTTTTATCTGATCTATTTGCTGCGTTGGCAACACTGGTGGCGGAGGCGTACCCGGCGGATCAGGATGCACACACTGCGAAAATCGCGAAAGTAAAGGATCAGATTTCTCAGGCCAAGGCCGAGTTGGCGGTGAGGATACCAGATGGCCGCGAGCGGGCCGCTGAATGCGCAGGCTTACCGGCTGATGCTTTGGATCGAGAATGCATCGCACGAAGTCCTAAAGAGAAGGCACCGGTCTCGCTGCCTCCGGTTTATGATGCTAGGAACCTCTTTAACACCCAGTGCGGGGACCCGATAACTCCGCCGGTAGCAAACCGGGCGGAGGCACTCGAGCGGGCGCCGGTTCAGCCCGTTTGATGGATCCGCCTCGTCGAACAACATTGTGGCGCAGCCTGTCCCAACACCACCGGTCATTATTCTACTCCAATGGACAATCTTGTTCTTTGCCGCTTCACGACCGTAGGCTATCCCAATTGAAGGTGATTCTTGGGGCTGGCTTGAGACCAGCGTCCGGTTAAGGAGCTTCTTTTGGACAGCCTTGGTTCAACAAGAGGCTTATTCATACAGTCGTGATCGAATTCTATTCCACCCCCGCCCAAGCGAGTTACAAGAGCGTATGGATGAACTGGCCAGATTAAGCAACGCTGAATCGCGGAACCGCCTGCGGGCGAAAATCCGCGGGGGCGCCTGGTGATCTTTCGGAGGTAGTGGATGGGCTCGAGCTCAGGGGAGGCCGAAGAAGCAGCACAAACATGAAGCCCGTCGGCTTGCTCGGTTTGTCCAACCACATCAGTAGAGCCGAGAGTCACCTCTAGTTCCTTGGGGGTGCCGTGTCTCGTACCGGCGTTAGCATAACGTGCGCTGCCAAGGATTTCAAAGGCCAGCTAGGTGCCGAATTACCTGCTTGCCGATTTATCCCCTGAGACATGGGTTGAAAGATATGAGATGGCCATGGAGATGCTGGACGTGGATGATGCGGCATGTGCAAAGTATTTTACCATGATGTTGGAAGGGACGGCCCGTACTTGGCTAAAGAGTTTACCGGCGAATTCTATCAGGTCATGGGCCGAGTTAATAACCCGGTTTATCCAGAATTTCAAGGATACATGTAAGCAACCTATGTCGATTGTGGACTTAGCTGCCTGTGTCCAGGAGGAAGGAGATTCAACAACCCGATGGGTGCGTCGGGTTTCGGAAATTTTGCATTCATCAGACCGCATCAATGCGGATACTGCGGTTCTGACCTTGGAAGGCAATTGCCGGTTTAAACCTCTGAAGTTGAAGTTGGGACGGCTAAAACGCCATTGCAATTATATGGGAACCCTCAAGGCTGCTTTAGTGAAGTATGCCAACTTTGACAGTACCAAGGATCCCGAGTCTGATGATGATAAAGCAGGGAAGGGAAAAAAGAGTGACAACGCCAAGGGGTAGCACCACGACCCGGCGGGTCATGGAAACGGCAGCAAACGTAAAGCAGATCATAGCTTGGACTTTGTGGGTAATACCAGCACACAGGACAAGGGCCAAAGGTGTAAGGGTAAATCGCCCCAGCGCGGTGGAGCACCTAGCCCTAACCCGGACCACCTGTCTTACCTATTGAACCAGCCCTTCCCGAAACATGGGACGAAGGAGATGCCGGCCACACACCTCTGGAAGGACTGCTACATCATGCAAGAGTTCAAAAATTCTAATGCTTTCGGTATGATCACGCAGGACGGGTGGCGGCTCAGGCCACAGGTCTCATGGGCCGGGTTATGGTGGAGGAAATTCGGTTCGAGGCTTCCATGGTAATCAGGGCGGACATAACAATCAAGATAATCAGGGCAACCAAGGTGGCTACAATTATCAGGGCAATCAACAGCAGCAGCAATCGGGTTATCAGAGCAATCCGAAGCAGTTGAATAGTGGGCAATATCATGTCTTCACCACTAGCTTGGATAAGCGTGACCAAAAGCTTCATAAGAGGCGGTAAGCTTCATTGAGCTGGCGGTGCCCCGTTACCTACACTGTCCGAGCAGCCCGATTGTGTGGAGCAAAGAAGATCATCCACCCGGGTTGACAATCCGGGTCATGTCGGCCTTGGTGGTGGCACCTCGGGTAGGAGGTTATAAGTTCACAAAGGTACTCACGGTCGGAGGAAGCGATATCAATATCTGTATTATGAAACTTTCCGTGCATGGGGTTAACGGATAAAAATCTTAAACCGTATACGGTGTTCCATGGTGTGGTGCACAGTAAATCGGCGTATCCTGTTGGTAAGATAGCACCGGAGGTGGCTTTTGGACGGAAGCATGACTCGAGATCGTAAACTTTGACCTTTGAAGTGGTGAAAATCAGAAGTCCGTATCCGCCTGTTTGGACAACGGCCTATGCTAAGTTTATGGCACGGCCTTGCTATGTCTATCTTCAGCTCAAGATGCCAGGTCACAAGGGAACTATAACCGTCCATGGGAGCCGCAAGATTGCTCTGGAGTGTGAAGAAAGTGATGCGGCTTAGGCTGAGTCGGTTTGTGCCACAGAAGAGTTAATGTTTTACAAAGATAATTGACCCGGCAGATATGACTTCATTGAAGAAGCCAACTACAGAGCATGATGCGGCGCTAAATTTTAAATCGGCTGATGAGACTAAGCTTGTTGACTTCGTACCTGGCGATTCGTCCAAGCAGTTCAGCATCAGCGCTAACTTGGATCCGCAATAGGAAAGCGCGCTCCATCGAAGTTAATCCGTGAGAATCGGGACATCTTTGCGTGAAGCCTTCTCGACATGCAGGGTGTACCGAGAGAACTCGCTGAGCACACTCTTAATGTCGATCCTAAGTATAAACCGGTCAAGCAGTTTCTCCGCTGGTTCAATGAAGAAAGACGCAAAGCTATTGGAGAAGAAGTGGCCAGACTCCTGGTGGCCGGTTTTATCGTTGAAGTCTTCCATCCTGAGTGGTTGGCTAATCCGGTGCTGGTCCTTAAGAAGAACGGCACTTGGTGAATGTGTGTGGATTACACAGATCTCAACAAAGCTTGTCGTGAGATCCTTTTGCCCTTCCCCGTATTGATCAAATTATTGATGCTACGGCGGGTTGCGAGCGTTTGAGTTTTTTGGATGCATATTCCGGTTATCATCAGATCAAGATGGCAGTTAAGGACCAGGAGAAGACGGCCTTCATAACCCCCTTTGGAGCCTTCTGCTATGTGTCCATGCTCTTTGGGCTCAAGAGTGCCCAGGCGACTTATCAACGGTGCGTGCAGAATTGTCTTCATACACAAATCGGCCGTAATGTTCATGCCTATGTGGATGATATTGTGGTCAAGTCAAGGAAGAAGAGGCGTTGATTGATGACTTAAAGGAAACCTTTGATAACCTCGCAGGTTTACAAGATGATGCTTAATTCGGCTAAGTGCGTTTTTGGTGTACCGGCGGGCAAGCTCTTGGGCTTTACGGTGTCCTACTTGAGGGCATTGAGGCTAATCCGGAAAAGATCAAGGCCATCACCTCCTTGGCTAAATCGAAGTGTATCAATGACGTTCAACGCTTGGCGGCGGATTGCCGCGTTGAGCCGATTATCAACGCCTTTGGCGAGAAGGCCATTCCTTTGTATCGAGATCTTTGAAGAAAACGGATAACTTCATCTGGAGTGATGCCGCGAATGAAGCGTTTGAGGATTTAAAGCGGCAGCTAGCTAACCCGCCGGTTCTTGCTGCCCCGGTTGACAAGGAGCCATTGTTGCTATATGTGGCAGCTAATGTTCAGGCTGTCAGTGTGGCTATTGTGGTGGATCGCAAGGAGGCAGGAAAGGAGTATCCGGTTCAGCGTCCGGTTTATTATATCAGCGAGGTACTTATTGAGTCCAAGCAGAGGTACCCATATACGGGGTTTTCATGGCAAGCTGGAAGCTCAAGCAGTATTTCCAATGTCATCCCATCACAGTGGTTAGCTCTGCTCCTTTGGGAGATATAATCCAGAACAGGGAAGCAACTGGCCGGATTGCCAAGTGGGCCATAGAGCTCGGGCCTCACGGGTTGAAGTATATACCCCGAACGGCGATCAAATCTCAAGCACTTGTGGATTTCATCAACGACTAGACAGAACTACAAGCGCCTGAAGAGAAGCCGGATCACACTTATTGGACTATTCACTTTGATGGGTCCAGGCAATTGGAGGGCTTCGGGCTGGAGTCAGATTAACTTCCCCATGATGTGATAAGTTTTGTTATGTTCTCCGTTTAATGTTCCCTTGCACTAACAATGCAGCTGAGTATGAAGCTTTACTCCATGTTCTTCGGATGGCTAAGGAGACAAACCTAAGCCGAGTTAAGTGCTTCGGTGACTCGGACCTGGTGGCTCAACAAGTGTCCGACACTTGGGATTCCAAGGACCCACTCATGGCAGCATATCGTCGTGAGGTGGACATTGTTGCAGGTCACTTTAAAGGTTATCAGGTGGATCATGTGGATCGGCGGAAGAACGAAGCGGCGGACGCTTTAAGCCGCCTGGGTTGTCAACGTAAACTGGTTCCGCCTAATGTCTTCTTGGATGTTCTGCATAATCCGTCCGTCAAGCTCCCTGGTGAAGAGGACTTGGCTATTCCTGATCCGGAAGCTCACTTGGTGGCGGCTCTTCATGTTATCCCGGATTGGACGGTTCCTTATCTCGCATATATGAACCGGGGCGAGTTACCAGAGGATGAGACATTGGCCAGGCAGATAATCCAGCGGTCCAAGTCCATGACTATTATCAATGGAGAGCTGCATCATTGCAGTGTGATAGGGGCATTTCAGCGTTGTGTGTCTCCTGAAGAAGCCTGTGAAATTTTGCGTGAGATCCATGAAGGAGAATGTGGTCACCACGCCGGTTCAAAATCTTTGGTGGCCAAAGCGTTTCATCACGGTTTTTGTTGGTTGACAGCTCATGCTGATGTCGTGGACTTGGTCAGACGATGTGATGGCTGTCAGAAGTTCTCAAGGCGCGCTCATGTACCGGCTCAAGAATTGAGGATGATTCCAATTACTTGGCCGTTTGCGACTTGGGGGCTGGATATGGTTGGGCCTTTCAAGAGGTCCAAAGACAAGAAGACCCACCTTTTGGTGGCGGTTGACAAGTTCACAATGTGGGTGGAGGCAGAACCAGTTAGCAAGTGTGACGCGGCCATGGCGGTTCAATTCATCAAAAAGGTGATTTACCGGTTTGGCTTTCCACATAGCATTATCACTGACAATGGTACCAATCACAAACGGTGCCATGAAGGAGTTCATCAACGTGAGAACATCCGGCTGGAGCGTATCGTCGATGGCTCACCCACAGTCCAATGGTCAAGCAGAGAGGGCCAATCAAGAGATTTTGAGAGGCATCAAACCCCGGCTTGTGGTTCCTTTGCAGAGGACGCCGGGTTGTTGGGTGGAGGAGCTACCTTCGGTGTTATGGAGCATCAACACCACACCCAACAGATCGACAGGATACACGCCGTTCTTCATGGTTTATGGAGCGGAGGCAGTTCTTCCTAGTGACATCCGTCATGACTCACCTCGTGTAGCGGCATATGTTGAAGCTGACAATGAGAAGGCACGGCAAGAAGCTCTCGACCTGTTAGATGACGAGGGTGACATAGCGGCCGCCTGTTCAACGATTTATCAGCAAGATCTATGTCGCTATCATAGCCGCCGGGTTAGAAACGAACCTTTCAAGAAGGAGACTTGGTGCTTGGCTCATCCGAGGATCGAGCGGATATGCATAAGTTATCCCCACCTTGGGAAGGACCTTTTGTGGTCAGACAGAATCTACACAACGGGTCATACTACCCCTGTCGATGTTCGAGAGCGCAAAGACTCACGTAAATCGGAGGAGGAGACCAACCGGCCGTGGAATATTGATCATCTTGACCTTCACGATACTTGAGCTATAGGCTGCCGCTTATGTACATATTATGACTATGTATATATTATGATCAATATAATAAACCAAAACCTCGGCTAAAAGCGGGTATCACATTGTTTTCTTACATCATGTGTGGTTACATGGAGCTTACGATTCTAAAGCGGCGTCCGGTTTACCTTAGTTTATCTTCTCAAAGGCTTTATATTATATCACTTGGGGGCTTGGTGCATTATCCGAACCATAGCTACACCTTTTGATAGGCGCAATGCCATAGCATCACTTGGGGGCTTGGTCGTATCCGAACCATAGCTACATCTCTTGATCGGCGCAATGCCACAACATCACTTGGGGGCTTGGTCATATCCGAACCATAGCTACACCTCTTGATTGGCGCAATGCCACAGCATCACTTGGGGGCTTGGTCGAACCCGAACCATAGCTACACCTCTTGATCGGTGTAATGCCACAGCATCATTTGGGGGCCTGATCGAACCCGAACCATAGCTACACCTCTTGGGGGCTTGGTCATGTACGAACCATGGTCACACCTCTTGATCGGCTCAAAGCCTCGCCTACAATGGTTTTTATTTGCCTTTGTTTGAGTTACATTCTCTTTTTGATAAAGATTTTTTTGTTGCTTTTAGACCGGTGCTTAAACAACCGGTCCATTGTCAATTACAAATTGATTTGCACACGATCAAATCATAGTCCGGAGACTATTTGCCCGGTCTGATTTTCAATTAAAATTTTATTATGGAGTAAACCGGTGTTTTAACCCGGAACGTTTTACATTATAAACCGGCCTTATATCAACAGGACTGTTTTTCTCCTAAAAGATTTGGGTTATAAGCCCCGCTACAAGGTTGGCCACCCAACATCATGCATAAAGGTTGCGGGTATTATATATTTCCATTTTGGTTATATGTCACAACCTAAGTTATCATCTTCGGTTATATATGGGTATCATGACCCGCTTGCGTGATAAACCGCCGAGGCGCTTTAAACTTTCTTGTCTGCGAAACAGCTTGGACAAATGAATATGTAGATCATATCTTACGTATGGCCTAATCAAGCCGGTATCAATTGCAGATAAATATGCGTGAAGGCATATCGAACAAATATTTTAACTAAGCCTATTACAAGGCTTTCGATTACTTAAACAGGGATCATTGTTTTCTAAAATACATGTCGCGACATGTAGAAGACTAAACCGCCTCCGGTTCATGATTAGTCACCGGCTTGGCACGACGTTGCGGATCATCTTGCGCCCGGTTCAACTTCTTCTTCCCTACCCGGTGGCTGAAATCACTTGATTGCCCAGTCCATCCCAGTTTAGGCTTGGAATACAGCTTCATCACTTATTAGCGTGAAGCGGTTCAATGTCGAGGGCATAAGTGTGCTTACGGATTGGCGGGATAAGATTACGAGCTTCTAGAATTGGTGCGGCAATCCGTTTGTTCTTGTCATCATAGCTGGCTTGATAATGCACGACAGTGCGCTTCTTCAACTAGTTGACAAGCCAATGGCGCACTTCGGTTTATCATCCGAAGATCATCTTTGCCAAATTACGTTCTGTCGAGCTGATCCACGAACACCTATGGGACGGCCGGACCGAGCCCCTTTCGGTTTGGCGGGGCGGAAGATCGACGAAGAGAAGCGGTCGGCGGCTTACAGCAGGTTTACCCAGCCGGAGCTCTCCGGAGAGATAACACTCCTCCGCTGCATGTCGAGTGTATTGAGTTCTTGCTCAGGAGCGCTGAGTGCTACAGTACACACCAGCTGCTAACTAGAGACCTAGCATGAGTGTTTTTACGCGCCCGAACCCCTTTCTCGTTGCGCATGGGCCTCCTTTTATATGCTAAGGGGTCTCCAGCAGGTGGCAACGTAGGCAAAGGTAAAATGGAAAAGGAATTGCGGTTGGTACAACTACTTGTACATGCGGTATCATACCTAACCACGGCGAGGACAAAGGCATTAAATGCCCGTCTCGTCGCCTAAACAAAGGTCTGAAGAAGGGACCGTCGGGGGGCATAGCGCTGCCACGATGGCAATCTTGTCGGCCGCTTGCCACCATGCACCGCTGGTCGCCTGACAGCCTTTATTGCCACGTGGCACAGAAAAGTCCCGTAGGCGACCGTTGAGTGGATGTCTTTGGAAGCGGCGAATATGAGTAGTTTGTCGCGGCAAAGCGCCTTGATGCCGTTGTCTTGTCGCGTCAGGAAGCTTATGTCGCCGGCGGGCCTCGCCCGGACGCGTGGCTGCGTCGCGGCAAGTTCCTGTGAGATGCTCTTGGTTGGCCTTCTGGCAAGCTCTCTTCTTAGGGGCCTTGTCTCCTTGGCTTAAATACTTTGTTCTTGAATGGCTCCAAAGGAACCACGGAGGACCTTGGCGGTCACTCCGGCAAGCCTTGCCCGGTCTTGCGCTTCTTCCGTCTGCACGAAGTTCGGGATACTAGGGTACCCTACTCTAGTACACCGGTCAGGAGCCCCAACTGAGCCACACAGTGAAGCTGTTGGGCCAGTGCCCAAAGCAGTACCTGCACCGCGAGGCCTGGGTTCACGCCCGTATCTTACACGGACCCCCACGCCCTCCATGAGCAGGCAGCGTCGAATGCGGCGTCGTGGGAGAGATCGTGGGTGGTTTTCTTTATTCAGCGGAAAGGCGAACGTCTGCCCCCTCTTTATAATCAGGGAAGCAGGGCAGTTAAGCCCATCTCGCGATTGCTTTTCCAATCTCGAAAACCTCACGCCGCTCTCCCCTTCTTCGCAAGGCTGAAAGAGAGCGCTCCGCCCCCCATCGCTCCCGGCATCCTGCGCTGTCGATCTCCCCACCTCCGCCATGGCTCAAGAAAGCCGACAATAAGGGGAAGGTAGTGAAATCGGCATTGGCGCACGGCTCATGGCCTACTTCAGCGAAAAGGCGGGCAATCTTCCCCCTCAGCTCGCCGCGCGAAGGATCACGAGGAATACTACTACCTCTTCTGGTCAGCGGAGAGGCGATCAAGATCCGCATCCATGCACGAAGGTACTCCAGTGTCGCTTGAACTGGCTCCGAATGGATATCCCTTCTTCGCGTTGTTCTTCTACTGCGGGCTCTGCCCGCCTTTCTCTGAAATTTTTCTGTGATATCATGAACACCTACGGGTTCCGCCTCCTTGACTTCACCCCCAATGTTGTTCTAACCATGGCAGTTTTCGCACACCTCTGCGAAAACTTTGTCGGAGTCTATCCAAATGTAGCTCTTTTTCGCCACTTCTTTATGCCCCGGGTTGAGAGAGGGGAGCCTCTATCTGGCGGAATCGCCTGGATCTCGAGAACCGGTAAGAAGGAAGCTTATCTGGAGGGAGAGCTCCACAGCAAGTGGGATGAATGGAGAAGCATATTTGGTCTTTGGATTGTCGAGGAGAACTCCGTGAGCCGTTTACCGCCCAGCAGCCAAACCCGAGAGAGTGCGCGCGGCAACGATTGAACAGCGTGGCCGGAAGATGCTAGGCTGAAGATTGCCGTCACCGGATCCCTACGCCTTAGGCTTGCCGGAGCTCACCTTAAGCGCCCGTTGGCGCGGATTTTCTTCGTCGCGCGCCAGCCCCCCTGCGGGGAGGAGGAGACCCGCTGGGAGTTCGAGAATGCGGGCGGATATCATGAGGCTCGCGCCGGGCCTCAATTTAACTTCTTCATCCCTCTGTAGCTGGGCCAGCGATGCTCTGGAACTATTCAAGCACGATCCACGAACATCCCGGAGCGTTCCAGGAGTTGCAGCAAGGGGTGTCGTTCAGCTGTGTAACAACTCCTCGCTCGACCGCATCCGTGCAATGATGCCTGTGCGGTTCGCATGAAATTGTCCCAACTTGGCAAGAGCACTGCGAGCGGCGTCGTCAGAAAATTCTTTAATGGCTTGGTAGAAACGCCCGGTCCGCTTTCGATGAACAGAAGCGCCTTACTCGCTGACACCACCGAAGCGGAGATGCAGCGCCATACTAAGGCTGGAAGAAGCGGCGGCAGCATTGCCCCTGCGTGGCAGTTTGGATTCACCATGGAGGAAGCGAGAGGCAGTGAGGCAAGCCTTGCCGAGAAAGAAGGAGCTTGCCAGCTGAGGGAGAGCTTGTCAGAACTGAAGCTGAAGTCGGCGAAAGCCCAGGCCGAGGACGCGAAAGCGACTTCGTTGAAGATCGACTCCTCCTCCCTCTCTCCTTGAGCAGCTCGCGCCCAAGCCGGAGGCCCCAGCTCCACCAAGAAGGCGTCTCCGCAAGGCAGGGGAACGTTCTTGGGCGGCGTGGGTCCCAACAGCCCGGCGCGCGCGCAACGCCAGCTCCACCGTGGCAAGCACTGTTGCCGCTGAAGCGCCTCCCGCCCGCTCTGACGGCTGGAGCCAGAGGCCCTCCGGACCACCGCTCGCTCCCGCCAAGCGGCTCGGGAACCTACTCCTCCGCCTTGTCGCGCCGAAGGTGGGCGGACTTGACCTCTCGCTCAGCTCCGGCGAGGAAGAGGAAGAGTAAGATTCTTTGCTTTGTGCTTGTAGTTCTTCAATTCTTGCTTTGTTTTGTCTTGTATCGATTTGCTTCACTCTGAACCCATTCCTTTTCGGAACGCCGCCCGAGAGGCGTCGAAGAGAGCCAAGGTCAGTGATTGTCATCGAGGGCGAACCCACTGCATGACAATGAGGCGTGTCAAGAGACCACCTTGCCGGACCCGGCAACCTTCCTCAAAAGCAGCCCCCAATGAGCCCCGTCGTAAGTATATGGTTTTACTTCCTCTTTTGTTAAGTGCATGGGTGCTCTTTTTGCCGATATCATTTGTTGGTTTGTGTAGGAAGCGAGCAGCCTCACAGGGAGTGCCCTGGGAAGCCGCTCGAGAAATGCCATCTGCTTCGACTACACCGCCAAGGGAGGATTCCTCGGCAAGGTGAATTCTCCGGCAAGGGGCAGTTCTCCGGCAAGGGGCGACACCGGCCGACCCCGGTGGCGGAGACCACGACTACAGATCTGATGCAGGTAATCCTCTTTCTTGAAAACTTCCCTTGGGTTCTTTTCTTCTGATTTTCTTTTTGAATATTTGCTTGACTTTTCTTCATTTTCCGGTCGTCGGATCCATCTCGCCTGAGAGCCGATGGAGACCGAGGTCGCCACAGGAAGGCGTCTTGGGTAATATCGACGATGCCGCTATCACCGAAGAAGGCGGCGCTGATGATCCCGGCCGGAGAGGCATAAAGCTGCCCGCCCAGGTATGGCGAGGGTCCGCGATCGACCGACGAGGCGCGAAAGCGTCGAGCCTTCGCCGACCGCCCGATCCCTCACTTGCTTTGCGGCGTCGAGACTCGAAGAGCCCTGACCCGGCGCCCTATTTGAAGCGACAATGGCGTCTTCATCAAGCTCCCCTGGCGTCCGAGCTCCGAGCGCCCGATCGAAGGAGAAACCTTTGATGAAGAGTTGCTTTCGCCTCGGCTGGGCTGGCGCTGGTCAAAGCGCCCGGCGCCGGCAGCCTGGCCAGCCCGAGGAGGCTGCTGCTGCTGAAGCTGTCGCTCTGCGCCCGGCTGTGAGGTAGGCATCCAGCATCAAAGCGCTTTGTCGCGAAGGTGGGAGTGGACATCGAGAAGCCTTGAGAGAGCTCAGGGGCCTCAACCAGGAAGCTCTTGGTCCCACGGCGAGGCGGGAGCAACTTCGCCGAGGCGCAAAGCCTTCCTCCTCGAGAAGGCTGAAGTTGAAGAACAGCAATGACTTGCCGCCGGGGAAGCTGTCTGCTTGAGGAAGGCGAGTTAGTGCAGTGGAAGGTCAACCTTGACAGCCACGAGGAGGAGCTTGCAGCAGTAACAAACATTCGGCCAGGGGCTCTCAAGGAAGCAGAGGATCTTGCTTGTTGCCGAGCCGCCAAGAAGGATTTGGAGACGAAGGTGGTGCAGGCTGGAGGCCGATCTCAAGGTGAGCGAGGAGCTTGCAGCGCTCAAGCGTGGAGCGAGAAGGACGCCTACACCCTTGGCGAGCTGCAGGGAGTGCGTCTCTGTCGAGGAGCAAGGAGCTTAAGCGCCAAGGACTCAACATAGATCTTGAGTTGAAGCTGACTACTTTGACCGAGACGCTGGACGGCGCCAGGGAGCAGGAGGTGGCCTTGAAGGAGAAGATCAAGGCCGACGAGGCGCTGCTGGCGAGTGCTGCTGCCGCCTAGAACACTTTTAGGGAGAATGTGGAGCACTGGACCGAGGGTCTCGTGGATGTTGCCACAGCCATCGACAGGGAGCTGGCGCAGCTGGGGATGGAGGATCTCGGGTATTCCTCCGATGAGCACCTCCAACCCAGCGCCAAGCTCAGCTTGTTCTTCAAAGGCGTGGCGACGGCCCTCCAGCGACTCGGGAGAAGATCCCAAAGCAACTGGCCGACCAGAGTCGCGCCAAGATCTGCGCAGGAGCTCTTCAAAAGTCTTTGGTGAAGGTGGCCCTTCCGCAACCCAGGCCTCAACCTCACCAACGTCCTCGGGACCTTGCCGCGGATGCCCGATCTGGAAGCGCTCAAGACCCTTGTCGCACCCATTGTGGACAAGGTGAGCGGGATCAAGAGGGTTGAGGCGATCGCCAGTGGTGGGCAGCCTGTTTTCTCTTTTTCTTTGTCGCTGCTTTGGTCATGTTATGAGAACAATCTGTTAGAGCTGCGACAAGCTATCTTGTAATATGACTCTATTTGGGTAGCGATTGCTATATTATTTCCTTTACTTGATTCCTTCCTTTGTATGTTTTGCCCTACGCTTTTAGGGGAACTTGTCGGTATGAGGCACCTTAGCCTTGGCGCTGAAGTCTTGAGACGTCAGCTGATCAACCTTCTTGGCGGTGCCGCTTCCGACAAGAAACCTCTGTCGCAGCTAGTCGCAGCTCACTTAAGTTGTTGAGCGGACTCAAAACAAAGTAAGGCGCAACTAGCTACTGAGTTGGTTCCTCCGGCGCACAGTTTTCCATACAAAGTACGTTCGATTCGAGGAAGATAACTTAAAAAATTTAAAACTGATTGCTCAAACTTTTGCAACTTAGCTCTTCTGTCGTTTGCTTCCCGGTAAGGCGAAACTTCCTTGAACGACGCTTGGTCCACACCATTATCTTCTCCTTTCCCCCGGCAAACTTGTGGGCGAGGGAACCCTCCTTTCTTTGAGAACAAGAAAGAAGAGAAAATAAAGATATAGAGCCTTGTGGCTCAAGTTATTGCTTACAGGGGTAGGCGCTTGCACAAAGTGTCGGATAATGAATGCAAAAGAAAAGTAGAAAGCATGAAATTGACAAGATGTGCGGAGCTCATGAGCTTTACTTATGCAGGGTCTGGCTTGAAGCCGCATTACAAGGATTACATGCAACATCGGCCAAGACTTGTACAAAAGGTGGTTGCCGAAACAGGTTCGGCAACGCGCCCTCACGGGTAAAACTTACGAAGATGCTCAATGTTCAGGAGTTTGCTCACCGGAATGCCATCTTCGGTCTCAAAGCGGATGGCGCCCGGGCCTAGTGACTCGCTTTCACCCGGTAAGGGCCTTCCCACTTCAAGGCGATCAACTTGTTGGAATTCTTGGCGGACTGAGCCTTGGCCCGAAGAACAAGGTCGCCTTCCTCGAGACTTCGGCATTAACTCTGCGGCTATGGTAGCGGCGCAAAGCTTGCTGGTGTCGAGCAGCTCGTGACACAGAAATTGAAGGCGGTCTTCCTCAAGGAAGCTGCGCGTCATCTTGTCATAGCTGCTCTTGCTCAAGCTCATCATAAGCGAGCACTCGAGGTGACCCGTATCTGAGTTCCGTGGGGAGAACTGCCTGCTGCTCCATAGACTAGAGCGAAAGGTGTCCGGCCAAGTGGCTCGATTTGGCGTCGTCTGATCGACCAAAGAACCACCGGCAGCTCCTCAATCTGATTCTTTCCGCACTTCGGGTTGTCAAAAGTCCTGGTCTTGAGCCCGACGCAGCACTTCAAGATTCGCCCTCTCCGCTTGACCGTTACTTCTCGGATGAGCAGCGAAGCGAAAGCAGACCTTAGTGCCAAGATCTTGGGCGTACTACATGAAGGTGCGACTCGTGAATTGCGTGCCGTTGTCGGTGATGATCTTGTTAGGGATCGAAGCGGCAAACAATCGACCTGAAAGAACTTGGCTGCTTGGTTGTCTTGTCACCTTCCTCATCGCTTCCACTTCCGGCCACTTTGTGAACTTGTCGATTGCAACGTGCAAGTACTCAAAGCCCAGAAAGGGCCGAGGATGTCGAGCCCCAGACCGAAAATGGCCAGGATAAAGGGATCGTTTAGAGAGCTTGAGCTGGTTGGTGTATCTGCTTGGAATGGGCCAGCACGCTTCACACTTGGTTTACTTGTGCAGTTGCATCACGGAGGGCTGTCGGCCAAAGAAACCTTGCCGAAGCAACGCTTTGCGGCAAGTGCTCTTGCGCCACTGTGGTGACCACATATGCCTCCATGTATCTCTGCCTACAGCTTTTGTCCGTCTTCACGGTGAATACACTTCAATTTCACGCCGTTCAGACTTCTTCTGCATGCAGTGTCTTTGTCGACAAACTGGTACATACTTGACTGTCGGGCTATTCTTTCCGCTTCTTCTTGCTCTTGGGAAGTTCTCCACAGAAGGAAGCGGACAATCTGCTGTGCCCATCTTTGGAGCTTGCGGCTCGACAACAAGGACTAAAGGCACATCTGCTGCTGCGGGAACATCCGCTTCTACGGCGAGAATCAGGGGCTCAGCCGGAGCTTGACGTTCCCCGGCAAGCTTGTCGGAGCAAAACTTGTCGGGAGCGTCTGCTTCGACGGAACAAACCCTAGGGCTTGCCGGAGCAGACTGCTCCTCAGCACCCTTGGTGTTGACCTGGATAACCTTCTTTGGCGGCGTGCTTGAGGAGCTACTGCGGAAAATAGTCACCAGAAATCAACTTCCTCTTCTTGCTCACCCATCCAGTTGATGGCGTTAGTAGGCAGTTGAGTCGGCTTGAGCACAAAGATCCCTGGTTCCACGAGTAACTTAAGTCTTTGGCGCACTTCGACAGGCCGTCGGCAATGTCGTTCTGAGCTCTTGGAACATGTTCCATCTATAGGCCGTCAAAGTGCTCTTCTAGCTTTCTCACTTCATCAACGTAAGCTTCCATTAACGGACTCTGATAATTCTTGTTCACTTGGCGGACGACAAGCTGTGAGTCACCCGACAATGAGCTTCTTGATCCCAAGGTCTGCTGCGATCCTGAGACCGGCAAGCAAACCTTCATACTCTGCAGTATTGTTCGTTGCTTGCTCCTTGGGAAAGTGCATCTGGACTACGTACTTGAGGTGCTCTCCGGTGGGTGCAACAAGTGCGCCCGCTTTTGGCGCCTGCTGCGAGAAGGCACCATCAAAAGTACATCAGCCACTCTTTGCTTGCTTCCTTTGGCGGGGATGCTCATTTAAATTTCTTCATCTTGTGTTGGCGTCCATTCTGCTATGAACTCCGCCAATGCTCTGCACTTTGGATAGTCGAAGTGCTCTCAAACTTGAGGCCAAAGCTTGGCAGTTCAGTGCCCTCGACAATCCCGCCTGTTGCTTACGGATTTTGCAAGATCCTCTTGATGGAAAACGAGTGGCAGACTGTGATCTCATGTGCTTGGAAGTAATGGCGCAGCTTTCTCGAGGCCATGAGAAGGCCGAAAAGCAATTTACGCACACAGTACCTTGACCTAGCCCCTCGCGAAGGGGAACCGACAAAGTAAACCTGGCTGCACCATTCTTTTTACGCATCTTCTTCATGCTACCGCTACAGATCCATCTTTGTCGGGACCAGAGCTTGCCGGTGAAGTCCCTCGCTTGTATTTGGATACATCTGCCGTGGTTCTTTGGCTCATCATCCGCCTCCTCTCCGCTACATTAACGCAAAGACACTAACCACTTGATTGGTTGCCGCTATATATAGCAGCAACTTCTCTTGTGGCTTAGGTGCGACAAGTGTTGGAGTGGAGGACAGATATCTCTTTAAGTCTGCGGTAGCAGCCTCCGCTTCCGGAGTCCATTTCATTGGACCTCGCCCTTTTCAATATTTTTGAAAAAATGGCAAGGCGCTCAGCCAAAGGCACCTAGAGATAAAACTTCTTGAGAGCAGCTACTGAACCCGGCAAGAATCTTCGTGACATCCTTGACGCCGCTTTTGGTGCTTCAATCTGCTCAATGGCCTTGATCTTGTCGGGATTGGCTTCAATTCCCAGCCGAGATCTGAAGAACCCGAGAAGCTTGCAGGAGGGGACTCCAAACACACACTTCTCGGGGTTGAGCTTGAGGTTGATCTTATGTAGATTTGTAAAGGTTTAATCTAAAATCTTGAATCGAGTCGCCTTGTCCTTGCTCTTGACTACTATGTCATCCATGTAGGCTTCCACATTTTACGTATTTGCGGCTCAAAAGCGTCATGGACTACCCTTTGCAAATGTTGAACCAAAGCATTCTTTAAACCGAAAGGCATCCGTCTGAAGCAGATATATGTGCCACATGGGGTGATGAATGCGGTCTTCTCCTCATCCTCTTACGCCATGAAGATCTGATGGTATCTCTGAGTATGCATCAAGAAATGAAAGCAAGTCACATCCGGCCGTGGAGTCAACAACTGGTCGACACGCGGCAAGGGAAATGAGTCTTTAGGACAAGCTTTATTGACATCGGTAAAGTCGATACAAAGCCTCCATTTCCCGTTTGCCTTCTATGCATGACTACGAGGGTTGTGCCAACCACGTAGGATGGAGCACTCCTCGACAAGGCCTTGCTTCCAATTTCTTGATTTCTTCTGCGATGAATTCTTGGCGCTCCTTTGCTGCTTCGACTTTTACGCTTGTGGGCGCGCATGAGGAATGTGCGGGCGACAAGATGGTGCTCGATTACTTTCACGGAACACCGGGGATGTCGACGGTTGCCGCATAAATCGTCGGCGTTCGCGCTAGGAAAGCAATGAGCGCCGCTTTCCTATTTAGGGTCGAGAGTGGCGATGGTAAAGGTACCACCGGTCGCCATCCTCCTTAAGCGGACACCTTCTTGGTCTCTGGTGGAGCTGCCATTGTCTTCATACACTTGCGGTGGAGCACCGATGGTGCGTCCTCGATGGTAGCGCAGCACTCAGGAGGTGCGCTTGCCGGAGTGGAGCATCGTAACTCTTGCCGGACTTGGCCTTCTTCTGCCCGGAGCTTCAGCGGCAAGTGACTTGCGATCTTATTGCAGGCTTTGATGCTTCACGGTAGATCTTGTCGGGCGCAGATAAGAGCATCCTTCTTGTCGCCGAGGGACAGAGATGACACTTATCGGGCTGGCATCTTCAGCATGTTGTATGCATAGTGAGAGGCTGCCATGAATTTGGCGAGTGCTGGACGGCCGAGTATCCCATTCTAAGGTTATGCGATCAGGGTGGTCCTCAATATCAAAGATGATAGGCGGTCTTTGGACCATTTGAGGCTTGCGTGATGACTCGTGAATTGGATTCTGCCGCATTGACTTCCCGCACCTTTCGCTTGAGTGGCGGTGTGAAGTATCAGAAGAAGCACCGCCCGTCAACGCACAGGACCTCTGTGGCTTTCTGGAACTCCTTCTCATCGGTCTAAATCATCATCCATATCTTCATCGTAAATGCGTCATCTTCATCCTTATCGCGGCCGCTGGGAGGTCTCGCTCTCCTTGCCGCTGCTTGGCCTTGCCGCTGGCGTCCTCCTCGGTCGGGCGTTTCTTGCCGGAGCTCCTCCAAAGCACCTTCACTGGCCTTCTCCTTGTCGGCGTCGCTCGTATTCAGCCTTTTTTTGCTCGACAAAATTGCTCGACCTTCTTGCAGCTCTGGAGGTCATTGGCCCTTAGTGCGGTGGATCTTGCAAGATCTTGCTTGTTGGTGCCGGCCCCGCTATGCCGGGCGGCTGCCATGACCCGACCGTAGTTGGTACTGCGGCAATCTCCTTTGCGGAGCTACCGACTTTAGCTTTCTTAGGCGCCACCTCAGATTCTTGGACTGCTCAACGACTCAGCACATCTTTGCCTTTCTTCTTCTTGTTGTTCCGTCACGGTTTTTCTTTGCGGGGCAGCCTCCTCACTATCAGATCCTCCACGCTGTACGTATTCTCTCCGGGAGTTTCCTCCCTTCTCAAAGACGCGTGCACACTTGTCGGCGGGGCATATAGCTCATCGACGTCTCACGATCTTGCACATCGCCATCTCCTCCGCATCCTGCGGTTCGCACGCGTTCTGATGGAACGCAGCTGATTACGAGGCAGGGTGGATATTTGGGATGTTGTGCTTTGTCTGTGTTGAATCTCTGAATGTACTTGCGAGGGGCTCTCCTTCATACGGGTGAGCGAGATGAAGGTCGCTCTCTTGGCCATGAGGCTTGTGGTCGCTGTAAGGCGCCGACAAACTGATGGCATAGGTCTGCCAGGGAGGATATGGAGTTGTCAGGCAAGTGCATGAGCCAGGATCGACATTGGAAGCTTGAGCACCGGTAGTGAAGTAGTTGGCGGGGATCTTGTCGTCCCGCCCAGCGGCTTGCACGCTGATGGTGTAGATCTTTGAGGAACTCCGACGGATCTGGTGGCCGTCGTACTTCTCTGATGCGTCGGCAGAAATTCTTCGTGCTGGGCCACTGGACTTGCCGCAGCTCACGAGTGAACGCAGGGTAACCTAACGCATACGGCAAGTCGCCTGGTTCCCCCGGTGCATGCATGTCGACAAAGGGCCCAGCGCGCTGGTCCGATTGACGCTGCGCTTCTCTTGGCGCGTCACGAGATTCGGCGCTCTTCTTCTTGTCGTTCGTGAAGAACTTGGCGTAATCGCGACGAGCTCGTGGATCCGGGACGATCGCGGTGGAGTCGCTGTCGAGGTGGATCCGGCGAGTCGGCGATCTTAGCCTTGGGTGGAGAGTGCATGGTGGTTGCACCCCACGGTTTCGTCGCCGCTGCTCGTGCCTCGCAGTCCTGCCGCGGCAGCGATGTACTCGGCTGCCGCGGAGTGTCGCCGTTGGCAAAGCCGATGAGACTCTGAATGGTGGCCCTCCATTCATCGATCTTGTCCGTCGTTGGAGGGTAATCCAGGAGCAGTTGAGCTCGCGCCAAAGCTTCTGCTGGAGTGGCGGGTGGTAGTGGCGGCGCCTTGAGGAAGCGGGATATGCTCGGACTTCTAACTATGTTAGAAGGAGCAGTATCCCGTCGAGCGACCGATGCCTCGCTTCGCCGCGCCAGCCGTGTTGGCGTGCATCTTGGTCTTGAGCACCCGAGATCCACCGGCTCGATCTTGGTCCAACGAGCGTATGGCCTTGTATACCATGACGCTGCCGGTCCCTCGCCTCTGAAATAGGCGCGGTGCATGTCACGGACGCCGAGGTCTGCGCAGCCTTGTCCTTGGACTTGGCGACACCGTGGGCTCCTACGTCGATGTCCGTTCTTCACGGCTGGCGTCTCACCCACCGCCCGTTAGCGGCTCGGTGGTGAGTGGGATCTCGATGGGCGGATCGGCTGCCGCGAAGCCTTCTTCTTTGGTGGCATGTCGATGAAAGAAGATGAAGATCTAGCTTCGTGTGAGCGTCCGGATCAAGTTTACACAACCTCGGCGCCCCTACCGGCGCGCCTTAAAGATGTCGAAGCTGATCCACGAACACCTATGGGACAGTGGGACGAGCCCCTTCGGTTGTTCGGCGGAGAATCGCCGCGAAGAAGCGTATCGAGCGGCACCTGACGGTTGCAACCCGGAGCTCTCGGGAGAGATAACACTCCTCGCTGCATATGCGAAAGTGTATTGAGTTCTTGCTTGGGAGCGCTGAGTGCTACAAAGACACACCCATTGCTAACTTGCAGACCTAGCATGAGTGTTTTACGCCTTGAACCCCTTTCTACATTGCGCATGGGCCTCCTTTTTATATGCTAAAGGGGTCTCCAACGGTGGCAGCGAGGGCAAGGTAAAAATGGAAAAGGAATTGCGGTTGGTACAACTACTTGTATGCAGTGTATCATACCTAACCACGGCGGGGAGACAAAAGGCATTAAATGCCCGTCTCGTCGCCTAAGCAGTCACGAGAAAGGACCGTCGGGGACGCCACCGCTGCCACGATGGCAATCTTGTCGAGCCGCTTGCCACCGCCAAGCAGCCGGTAGCACTGACCTCTTGCCACGCTACGCTGGAAAAGTCCCGAGCGACACGTTGGTGGATGTCTTGGGCCAGCCTTGGTCTGAAGTGGTAGTTTGCCTTGACAAGCGCCTTACCCTTGATGTCGTTGTCTTGTCGCGTCCGGAAGCTTGTCGCTTCGCCGGACCTCATGCCGGACAGCGTGGTAGCGTCTTGCAACAAGTTCCTTGAGATGCCTTGGTTGGCCTACCCGGCAAGCTCCTCTTGCAGGGCCTTGTCTCCTTGGCTTAAATACTTTGTTCTTGAATGGCTCCAAAGGAACCACGGAGGACCTTGGCGGTCACCGTGACAAGCCTTGCCCTTGAGTCTTGCAGCGCCCTTGCGGCACGAAGTTCGGGATACTAGGGTACCCCTACTCTAGTACACCGACATGTTCAAATCTTCCTTCAATTTGGGATAACCTTAGGCTGCTTCAAGCTGGATCAAAAGTCAGGAACCCATGCTTTTGCCGGGTCGGTCGTGGCGCCGCCCGTTCTAATAGCAGATTTTTTAGTTAAGTAACGACCTTGGGCGAGAAGCATAGATAAACGTTGTAAAATATCCTTGATCAAGGTGGGAGGCGGGTTATTATGCGAAGCAAAGTGTAGATGATTCGATGTCTTGATATACCGCTGCTCTATCAAAGTATACGCTGCCTTCAATTTCTTGAACATCGTGATCCCAAGTAAGCTAATCTGAGGTTCTGCATCATCACAAGGATTAGTAGACCGGCAAAAATATTTGCACATGGATATATGGAAGAAAGCCTAAGTCAAAGAGCTTCACAGAATCTGGCTGACAGTCATGGCATGCACCTGCCGCTTCACGTTAGTCAGCTCATCAACCACCGGTTTAAGAGCTTACCGCTTTTCAGCCCGTTCCACCAAAGCAGATTTCTCAATCTCCCAATCCGCCCGCTCTTTGTTGAAGCTCTCTTTAAGTTTCTCCATAGCGCCCAAAGCGCTGGTCAATTCTTCCTTCGCCTTGGATGTTTCAGCTTGTTGCGATTTAAGGTTCTCTACTTGGTCAGCCCGATTTGGCTTTCTTTCTTGCTCAACTCGGCTGCATAGAGACAATTATATAATGAGGCGACGATTACATATTTGAAGTACCAAGCATAATACAAGTATTCAACTCGGTACTTAGGGGCTAATGCATATTTGCTCTTCATCATACATTTCTACAAAAAGTCCCAAGCATAATACAAGTATTCAACTTGGCACTTGGGGGCTAATGGATGTTTGCTCAAAAATGCTAACATGGGAGTTTCTTTTACAAAAATCGGCTCATCTTATAAAGTTAAACCGGCCCTTAGGGGCTACTTGATGAAGTTAAGATGCATTATGGCTCACATTGAGTACTTACTAAAGTCGATTTAAATCGGTATCTTAAACCGTCACTTGGGGGCTATTGGAGTTGATAAGCTACAAATCAATACAAGAAGAAGAGAAGCATATAGGAAGTTACCTCAAATTTTTCCTTCATCATATCGGCCGGTCAGTTGGCTTCATAGTCCGTGTATGCAGTTCGGGAGATAGCGGAATGGAGGTCTTGAGCATTCAGAGCGGCGTACGTTGACAAATCGGCATTCCATTTGCCTTTGCCAATCGCAGAGAATTCTTCTTTGGCGGTATGTTTTGACAAAGCAACAGGATTGCCTGGTTCAGTATGGCCAACGCCAGTAATCAGAACATCATCATCCTTTTCCTCGGCTATTTCGTCTTTTGGGTCGAATTGACGGTTTCATACGTATTTTTCTTTGGGCTTCGGTTTGTCATCCGGATAGAATTGGTAATTTGCTAGTCGACATGGCATGTGGTATCAACTTCACGCCAGTTAACTTGAAGTCATGGTCTTGAGGCGGTGGGTCATTCAAAGCATATCATCAAGGTTGGCCTCTTGAGTGCAGAGTTTTCTCGGTTCAACAACAGTTGGTCTTCCTCTGTCGGTTTGTTCAGCGAGCTTTCTTGCTTGTCTGCAGGCTTGTTGACAGTAAAACATGAAGGTCGATATAAGCGTATAAAATGCATGTCAAGAATAAAGCAAGTGAACAACTTACCCAATAACCGTTTTGAGGGGTGGAAGTTTGGTGGTGACGACTTCGCCGGAAGGATGAATGAGAAGTGCCTTACGATAATTGGAATCAGACGGATTAAGAGGTTGAAAAAAACAACCCAGTTTGGGGCATGACATGTCAAGGGAATTAGAGACCTCTGATCGGTGTTTCTGAACCGGACTGTTCGATAAACCAGCGGAGGTAACTACCTGGCCGCTATGTCGGGTTGTGCAGCGAGCCTCGTGCTGTTGTGTCTTCATAAGAAAGTTCGGATCCAAGTAAGCAAGAGGATGAGAAAATTTAACTTTCGGTTTGCTCGACGGGTTTTTAGTGAAGGCAAAGGGTTTGAATCGGAGGAAAGAACGATTACCTCTGACATCGGCGTGACTAACTTCAGCGTCGTCCTGGAAATAATCATCATCAATAAGGCGTATGGAAAATGAACCAAGTGAGTCAAGTTCTACCTCAAGATCTGGGTTACCCACATCATCATCAGCCGGTGGATCGGAGGATGCTTGATGGTTCTCTTCAGGTTGGCAGGTTTTTTCACGGCTTTGGTCTTTTAGGCGGGTTGCCTTCACCGTTTGTCTTGTGGAGGTTTCTTGTTCGAACGGATCATCATACCTTAAAAAATCATCACATTTTCGGAGAATATTGGGATAGAAGCGATTTGAGATAAACAGATGGTATGATTCTTACCTGGCTGGCGGTTTTGTTGATGGCGCAGAAAGGAGTAGTCGGTTTGAGCCACGAGTAGCCTCCGGTTCATTCAACATCTTTTTACAGCCTCGGTGACCGTCATCACATGGCTGAATATCAATGTGCCCGTTGAGCATCCTTCAAACTACCGATATACTCACACATCAAACCGGGCGGCCGGCTTAAGAACAAAACGCTCCGGCTTATCAGCAGCGTGCAAAATCCACTCATGTCAAACCGTTCGCCATAAAGGCCCTAAGCTTTGATAGTTGAGGAGCATATTTGATTCTCTCTTTACCAGTCGACCTCACGAGGAAGAGGATGTATGTTGCTCGAGCCTTCGGGGCGGTAACCGGCAGGGATTTTTCGCCACCGAGACGTATCTTTGCAATAAAACCAGGTTTGGTTCCATTCTTTGGGGTATTATGTAAGATTGGCATGAGGAAAAGGTGACTTCTTTTCTTTTAGAATCGCCATCCCACCCGGATTCAGGTGTTGGGTCCATCTTTGAACTTCGGTCATGACGATTTAGGTGAAAAGAAATCCCTAAATAGTTCTCTTGTGGGTTCCTCTTGAAGATAAACCTCACAAAAAACTTGGAAGTGGCGAGATATTGGTCACCGAAGTTAGGACCGATGTCTTGTGAAGTATGATTGAAAAAATTTGGCCTGTCGTCCCGGAAATTTTTTGAACCGGGAGGGTTGAAACCCGGCCTAAGTGATCAAAGCAAATACAACAACCTCTACGTGTCCTTGGGTGTAGGAGGACATTAGGGCGAGGACCCTCAGTGAATGATATCTTTACAGGTCAAAGCACCCGTTTTGACAAGGTTGTCTAACTTCATTCCTTTGTTACTCGAGAAGGACCCAAATTGCATTCATACACTTGTAGCCATGACAATGAATGATTTACAACATGTGATTCTTACGGTTTAAGAATTACTGTAGGACAACTATACGGCGGTTCAAGGATATAAGCATATTGCTAAACCGGAATTTATTAAATAAAGGCTATAAGTGGAAGTACATTGGCGGTTCAACAAGGGGACTAATGGCATATACCGGGTCATCATTTTTCTAAAAGTTAAACCGCCTAGTCTGACATTGAATATGCAAATCTACAGATGTGTAAGTGAAGGACAAACAGGTTTCACAAGTTGGTATTACAATTTTGGATCTGCGGCATATCAGAAAAGGCAAATATATTCAGACCTAAGGAGGCGGTGCAGAAAAACAGTGGATGAAGGTTCAGATGGGATCTTCTATTTTAGCAAGGCGCATTAGATGGGAAAAAAGAGCTACGGTTATCATTGAATAGGATAACTATCAAGGTCTGGATCAAAACCCTATTATACAAGCAATGAGCACTAACGAACACCGAAGAACACCGACGAACACCGAAACCCTAGAACAGATCTACAGTGAAAGAACAGAGAACATACCAAAGTATTGTGAGAGGCGGAGAAGCACCGCGGTTCTGGTATATGCTCGGGATGATCTGCTTGGCCGAGTCGAAGCGTAGACGGGCGGTCGGCGGTGGCTGGCGGAGCTCGAGAGGTTGAGCGGCGCGCGAAGTGAGCGATGACAGAAGAGGCACGAGGGGGAAAGGTGAAAATGACCCCTCGGCCCTATTTATAAAGGCAAAGAGATAAATGTCGGTAGCGAAAATCAAGGAGCCAGAAATTTGGAAATGAGGCGGAGCTGTCGCCTCGATTATCGGAGGACCGTTAATGAAGATGGGTTATACATAGTTTTTTATAACAGATGATGTCACAGCGGTTTACCACGATCCGGGAAGATGACGTCACGGTGGTTTACCAAATTATGAGAAGATATTGAAGACGAAGTTTTTACTAAGAATTGACATGAACCTGTTCAAATCAATCTGGGGCCTAATGTTGGGGATATTACTACTGGGCGTAAACCGGCCAGGAGAGGCCGGGTTAACTTCATCAGTAGTCCATTATGTTTGAAGCCCATGGACACAGACGATGACATTGTGTAAAGGCCCAGAGCCCAGAAACCGGTTTAAGGCCTGTAGCTATAAACCGGCATTGATATGTAACTTGCATTGTAATGTACAAAGAGCGGAGACCGAGCTGGACACGTTTATGAGCCGGCCTCGGGACTCTGTAAACCGATTTTAGGCGTCAACCCATGTATATAAGGGGACGACCAGTAGCGATTCGAGACAACAGACAACAACTCGAGACTCGTGCAAAGCGATTCGCTCACGATCATCGAAACCCCATCAATTCCATCACAACTAGGCGTAGGATTTTACCTTCACCGTAAGGTGCCGAACTAGTATAAAACTCTCTTGCGTCCCTTGTCCGCTTTAACCCCTTTAAGCTAACCCGTAGGGATGGCTCCACGACTAAGTCCTTTCATAAGGACATCTGCCGTGACAAACCCACGACAGGTGCCATGGGCATCCCCAAAGTTAGGCTCTTGCCACTCCTTGTTCCATAATCCATCAAAATCTTTCACCCAAAACTTGAAAACTTCACAACACAAAACTCAACAGAAATCTCGTGAGCTCCGTTCGCGAAAGAAAACAAAAGACCACTTCAAGGTACTGTAATGAACTCATTCTTTATTTAAATTGGTGTTAAACCTAGTGTATTCCAACTTCTCTATGGTTTATAAACTATTTTATTAGCCATAGAATCATTAAAATAAGCAAACAACACACGAAAAACAGAATCTGTCAAAAACAGAACAGTCTATAGTAATCTGTAACTAACGAAAACTTCTGGAACTCCAAAAAATCAGACAAAATAGGAAAAACTAGGCAATTTGTTTATTGATCAGCAGCAATTGGAATCAACATTTTATCACGTTCTGGTGATTTTTAACAATTGTTTTCGTGAACAGAAAATTTCTGGAAATTTCTGCAAGATCAAATAACTATCATCCAAGAAGATCCTACAGGTTTAACTTGGCAAAAAAACTAATTAAAACATAAAAACACATCTAACCAGAGGCTAGAAAAAATATTTATTCCTAAACAGAAGCAAAAGACAAAAAACTAAAATAAAATTGGGTTGCCTCCCAACAAGCGCTATTGTTTAACGCCCCTAGCTAGGCATATATAATTTCGATGATGCTCATATGAAAGACAAGAATTGAAGCACAAAGAGGGCATCAAATAGCATGTGAAAAACATATCTAAGTCTAACATACTTCCTATGCATAGGCATTTTATAAGCAAACAAATTATCAAGGCAAGCAAAAACTAGCATATGGAAGGAAGAAGAAAGAGACGATAGCAATCTCAACATGACGAGAGGTAATTTAGTAACATGAAAATTTCTACAACCATATTTTCCTCTCTCATAATAATTACATGTGGGATAATAAGCAAATTCAACAAAATAGCTATCACAATAAATATTTTCAACATGAACCACATGCATGCAAAGTTGACACTCTTCCAAAATAGTGGGGTTAACATTAACTAAAGTCATGACCTCTCCAAACCCACTTTTATCAAAAATTTCATAAGATTGAATATTCTCCAAATATGTGGGATCTAAAGTTGACACTCTTCCAAACCCACTTTCAATATTATTGCAAATAATATTATCAATCTCATACTCATCATGGGTATTAAATAAATTTTCAAGATCATAAGAAGAATCACCCCAATCTTAATCATTGCAACAAGTAGTAGACATAGCAAAACTAGCATCCCCGAGCTTAGGGTTTTGCATATTATTAGCACAATTGTCATCAAGAGAATTTAGAGTAAAATCATTGAAATCATGCTTTTCATCGAGGGAACTATCAAGCATGGGTGCAATAGCAACAATCTCATTTTTAACATAAGGAACTATAGCAAATTCGTCTTCATAAATATTGGCATCATGGCCACGAGAATAGCAAGCATCATGTTCATCAAGGGATATTTCAACCAAATCATTGGAATCATCTATAGATTCATGCATATCATTATTTTCTTCCAAAGCAACGGTCATTCTTTCAATAAATTCTTGGACATAGACATTATGAGCAAAGTTTTCATTGCAATATTTAAGTATGATGGAATTTTCAGATTTGTTGAGAGTAAAATCATACTTTTCAATCAAAGAAGCAACTTCATGAGCACCCTTAAAAACGACAAATTCTTCAATTTGCTCGATATCATAGTAGCTATAAACACCCTTTGCATAAGAAGATAAGATTTCATTATCATTGAACTCACATAGGTAGGGAAGGTGTCTTTTAGGGTTCTTAGAGCAACAAGTAAAATCACACATTTCACAAAGATTCCAAGCATAGCATAGCAAACTATTTATATGATACCATAAGAGCTTCCCTTTTTCAGACAAACGATGACGCACAAAATGAGCATGCTCATCTAATGATTTCCCATCAACTAGGCTAGTTGGGGTTTCAGCACGAGCGCATAAGGATCGAAGATGATCCAAGTAGAACACTTTAAGTGGATCCATATCAATAGATTTTCAGCAAGCAAAGATGCAAGCATATAGAAGGCACAAGGAAACACAAACAAAGATACATACGGGAAGAAGGCGAACAAAAAGAGAGGCGAATAAAGCGGCAAGGGTGAAGTGGGGGAGAGGAAAAGCGAGAGGCAAATGGCAAATAATGTAATCACGGGAGATAAGGGTTTGTGATGGGTACTTGGTATGTTGAATTTTAGTAGACCTCCCCGCAACGGCGCCCGTAAATCCTTCTTGCTACCTCTTGAGCACTACGTTGGTTTTCCCTTGAAGAGGAAAGGGTGATGCTGACAAAGTAGCGTAAAGTATTTCCCTCAGTTTTTGAGAACCAAGGTATCAATCCGAGGAGGCTACACGTGAGTCCCTCGTACACTGCACAATACAAATAAATCCCTCGCAACCAACGCGATAAGGGGTCATCAATCCCTTCACGGTCACTTCACGAGTGAGATCTGATAGATATGGATAGGATAATATTTTTGTATTTTTGTGATAAAGATGCAAAAGTAAAATAAAAGCAAAGGAAATAACTAAGTGTTGGAAGATTAATATGATGAAGATAGACCCTAGGGCCATAGGTTTCACTAGTGGCTTCTCTCAAGAGCATAAGTATTTTACGGTTGGGTGAGCGAATTCTTGTTGAGCAATTGGCGAGAATTGATCATAGTTATGAGAATATCAAGGTATGATCATATATAGGCATCACGTCCGAGACAAGTAGACCGACTCCTGCTGCATCTACTACTATTACTCCACTCATCGACCGCTATCCAAAGATGCATCTAGAGTATTAAGTTCATGAAAAGCGAGTAACGCCTTAAGCAAGATGACATGATGTAGAGGATAAATTCATGCAATGTGATAGAAACCCCATCTTGTTATCCTTGATGGCAACAATACAATCGTGCCTTGCTGCCCCTCACATCCTTTGGGAAAGGACACCGCAAGATTGAACCCAAAGCTAAGCACTTCTCCCATTGCAAGAAAGATCAATCTAGTAGGCCAAACCAAACTGATAATTCGTGAGAGACTTGCAAAGATAACCAATCATACATAAAAGAACTGAGAGAAGATTCAAATATTGTTCATAGATAATCTTGATCATAAACCCACAATTCATCGGTCTCAACAAACACACCGCAAAAAGAAGATTACATCGAATAGATCTCCACGAGAGAGGGGGAAAACATTGTATTGAGATCCAAAAAGAGAGAAGAAGCCATCTTGCTACTAACAATGGACCCGAAGGTCTAAAGTAAACTACTCACACTTCATCGGAGAGGCTATGGTGTTGATGTAGAAGCCCTCCGTGATGGGTGCCCTCTCCGGAGGAGCTCCGGAACAGGCCCTAAGATGGGATCTCGTGGGTACAGAAGGTTGCGGCGGTGGAATTAGGTTTTTGGCTCCATATCTGATTGTTTGGGGGTACGTAGGTATATATAGGAGGAAGGAGTACGTCGGTGGAGCAACAGGGGGCCCAAGAGGGTGGAGGGTGCGCCCTCCCTCGTGGCTTCCTCTTTTATTTCTTGACGTAGGGTCAAAGTCTCCCGGATCATAATCTTCCTAAAAATCACGTTCCCGAAGGTTTCATTTCGTTTGGACTCCGTTTGATATTCCTTTTCTTCGAAACTCTGAAATAGGCAAAAAACAGCAATTACGAAATTTGGGCCTCCGGTTAATAGGTTAGTCCCAAAAATAATATAAAAGTGAATAATAAAGCCCAATAATGTCCAAAACAGTAGATAATATAGCATGGAGCAATCAAAAATTATAGATACGTTGGAGACGTATCAGTGATCCATCGGAATAAGTTGTCAGGCGCCACTGAGTATATGGGTCCTGCTCGTCCTCATGCTCGTGAATAAAAGTTTCAAGTATAGGTGGTGGAATGTTCACAGGACCTTGAAAACACAAGAAGGTTAATTAGTAAAGGGAAACTATCAACCCGCATGCATGTGGATGAAACAATTATAATTACGGTGGAAGACAAACGTACCGAAATCATGAGGATTGCATGCAAAAACAGTGCCACGAGTGGTGGCAGCAAACACAAGACCCTCGTATTGAATTGCATCACAGTACTCATCCGTGTATAGAAACTGATTTTTGAGAAATATCCATCGAGTCGAACCATGAAGGACGGCAACAAGCATCCGAAGATAGCGACAACCTAAGCATTTCTATAACCCCAAGAGGCGGTTGGGAACTCGAAAAATTGCTATCTTCCGTGAGCTGACGATCGGCATGATCATATTTGAACTCACGTAGAATACGGTGTACTCAACCTGCGGGCAATAAATGCGAGATTTTTGAAGTGGAACCCGATGACGAGTGTACACATTCACAAGTTCCCACTCCGCAGTTGTACCCAATATAAACAACCCAATCTCCATTTGCGCTTTGCCCAAGCCTTGCCCTCAAGCGATGGCATCTTAACATCATATGTATCATTATCAAGCGGCATCAACTTACACAAGGCGATGCTTCCTAAATCCCCATGATCGGCAAGAGGTCACTGAAGAAGATAGGGAGATCAAACCGCTCTGAACCCTTGAGTTCCTTGTAATGATGTTATTAGTTGAGTTGAGAATGGTCTTGAAACGAACCTGCCATGCTAGCCGAGGTGATGACGTCCACATCGATCAATGAGTTCCTCCACCGCGTCATCATTCGGACTGGGCAAGAATAACGGGTCGTTTCCGGCTTGTTCCCTCCATGGAGAAGATGATCAAACAATGGCAGAAGGAAGGGTGAAGGCAAATGGAGGAGGGAGGAAGAGCTAGCGTGTGATAGCAGTTCCAAATCGAGGGGAAAGGCGAAGAGTCGGTGGACGGTTGCCACGGTACGAAGAGGTGCACAGGGAAGCGAACGGTTGCCACAGAGGTCACCTGCCCGGCGACAAGGGCGAGTGAACCGCATGCAATCCCATCGCACAACACACACGTCTTGTTAAGTTGAACCGTTTCTGTACTCTTGTGTTAATGCAAACAGTTCATCCGAGTGAACCGCATGCCGTATAACCCACACACCTTGATCTGGCTGACTGTTTCTTTTGTGTTGCCTAATCACAAACAGTTCATCCGAGTGAACCGTATGCTGTATATCGCACACACCTTCATCTGGCTGCTCGTTTCTTTTGTGTTGCCTAATCACACACAGTTCATCCTAGTGAACCATATGATGTGTATCGCACATGCCTTCATCTGGCTGCCCGTTTCTTTTGTTCCTCCTCATCGCAAACAGTTAATTGAACTGAACTGTATGCCCTTCATCGCACACGCAACTAAAACATGAACCATGTTTGATGCATCCGTCATCGCAAATGTTTTATACATTTCTGACGGTTTTCATACAACACCATTTGCGATTATGGCATCGCACACAGTTTCTCAAAGGGTCTCTGATTGTAGTGTCGCGTTAGCAGCATCCTGCAGTAGTGGCAAACTCCCCAATTGCATTATCTATGGGAAGAATTCTCACATTACAGAGGGTTGCAACTGACTGAAATAGATGAAACCACTTCCTAAGTTTGTAGGATATGCAGCTAGGGGTTTGGGAGTGTTGTTGATCCAAAATTCTAAGGAAGTGGTGAGTAGCGAGCAAATCAATCCAATGGCAACTGTTAATATTTCTTCTGGAGAAATCAATGAAACTCGGTTTCTGGAAGGTTTTAACTATATGTTCAAATGGGATTGGCAGTGGAGGTGCAAGAAGCATGGGGGCAGAGCTTATCTTATGAGATTTCCAAATAAAAGCGGTAGCGACAGAACTCCACAAATTTGGAAATTTCAATCTCCTAGGAACAAAAGCTGTTATAAATGTAGACAATTTGGACATATTATACTCAAGCCATAGGAAAGTTGCGTACTGTGTGGGTGAAGATGGAGAAAATACATGAATGCTTCAGACACTTCTTTGGTGCTTGTGAGGTGGCTGCTACAATTGGCCCAGTGCTGGAAATTGACACAATTTTGCAGGAAAAGATCAGAGCCAAGGTAGGGGTGAGAGACTTTGAAAAAATTCCCAAGCACACTGAAGTTGCTGACAAGGATCTCATGATATCTGAGAGTGACTACTGTAATTAGAAAAGGTAATAGAGCAGGGCTGGTATGAGGACAAAAGGAAACATGAAGATATTGAGACAGACAATGATGCAGACTCAGATGATATAAGAAAGAGAATCAAAATCGGTGGAGTGGATGCTAAGGGGAGCAAGGAAAACATTTCCCTGGGCAGTGTGGGACTCAAGCAATTTGAGGAAATGAGAAAAAGGAATGATGAAATTCTTAATATTCAGAAAGAATATCTGGCTGAGGTTGAATGAGGAAGAAAGCGGAAGTCGATCTAGATAAAGTGCTACAAAAAGCTGCGAAAATGGAAGAAAATAAGTGTAGGCAGGGAAGCACGGAGGCGTTAGAGGAAAAAAAAGCATAACTCACAGGAGGAAAAGAAAAATAAAATGGTGGGCATGATCAAGAATCAACAAGAACTGATAGACAAGTGTATGGAGAAGATTGAGCTGTGGGATGAAAAAGAACTGACTGGTGAGGATCTTGGAGAGAAAAATGATATGCCAAAGACACTCCACGGGATCCATTGATGGAAGACAATTACACCGAACCCGAACCGGTGGATTACAATGCCAGCCGAGTTCTATGGAGTCTCTGGGATCCAAATTGGGCATTAATACTAAAGATGACAAGGACAAGGACAAGGACAAAGATGGGCCAACCAGAAGAAGTGACAGGAACTTGGATAAAAAAGATGCTAGGATTGAAGATTTGGCCAAGTAAAGAGCTGCTGACAAAGGCAATTATGGTAAGTCCCCAACCATTTCAGATGAAAGAATTTCCTTATTTGATATGGCAAAAAATGTGGGTGTAGAACTTGGATGTACTATTGACCTAGTCAATCAAAATCTAGACCTGATTGCCAATATGGAACAGCCTAGAAGAGATTTATATCTCCAAAACATTAAGAACCAAGAAGGAGAGACAAAAATAAATAGCTCTCCAAGTCCTATTGACATTGGTGATGCTGTATTGGAAGAATTATGTTCGAGATGACCATTACGTCTGAAATTAGAACTGGATTCAGGGGAGCAAAGAACTGCTCCACCCATTTTCAGGTTTGAAAATGCTTGGATGCATATGGAAGTGTCACACCCTGATTTTCATGCCCCAGCACTTAAGCTAATAAATCATGATAAATTGTGGTTTGACAAAACTTTTGAGTGTTTGGTCTTTGCTTGATTTGATTTTTGTCTGCTGTTTGCAAGTGCTCTAAAAATCAAATAAATCCTCCAACTCTTATACTCCTTCCCCTTGGTCCAAAAACCTTTCCCAATGATCATGCCATGTGTATAGGACATAAAAATAATTTCTTACAAAAAATAATTTGGCCAAATAGTATTTTCAAAAATTAGTTTTCCAAAAACCCCTGATTTGAGATTTGCCTTTGCAAGTACTTAATTAAGGACAGTAAAGATCTTTCCAAAAATATATTTGACACCTATTAGATATAGGACACCCAGAAACCACAAAAATATAACTTTAAAAGTTATTTTCCTATTTTATTTAAAGGCTTTTTCTTAAGTCCAGAAATGGTATTTAATAGGTTAAAATTATTTTTATGCTTTAAAAATATTTGGGAAAAACCTAGGGAAACTCAGTGGACATATATTGTCCATATATATAAGAGTTTAAACACATGGTCATGTTCAAAATATTGGTCAAATCCCTCAAAAACCCTTTCTGGATATTTCAAGCTTTTGAAATATTTTCAAAGGAAATATTACCCAAAAATTCCAAGAAAATTCTAGCATGTCACATATGACATTTTTGATGATCTTGACAAGTCTCATGTCATGGAGAATAGTATAACCCCATGAAATCCCCTCAAAACCATTTACATCCCATTTTGAAGTTTGAGCAACTTTACATTGCCAAACATGTCCAAATGTTCTCAAACCTTGTGAACATGCTCAAATGGTCTAATCATTCATCTAGACCAAATGGCACAAGTTGGAGAACAAGTTAACTTGATCAAAGTGCCCCAAAACCCTTCTGGCGTAACCAAATTTGAACAACTCTACATTGGCAACTTTCTCCTTTTGATCTCAACTTTTGTGGACATGTTCAGAACCTCAAATGATGACACTACACCAAGTGGTGCATCAAGGAGAATAGGATTGCATGACTAAATCTTGGAAAGTCCATTTCTGTTGATTTCTAGAGTTTACAAAAGTTGCATTGGCAACTTTGCCCAAATGAACTCAATCTTGGTGGAACCTCTTATTTCCTCATGCCATTTGACCCTGTCAAGCCTCATGACAAGGGAAGTCCATTTGCTTGCCCAAACCTCCATCAAACACCTTCTGCCATAATTTTGTGATCAACATTTGGGGCACCAAATGGATTCTCCTTGAGCCATAATTCTTACCACATCATGTCCTAGAACCCCTCTACCACTGGCAAAGGTTGTATGGCTTCAGCTCAATTATTTGGGGGTGAGAACCTCATTTTTCATCTCTGTCCAGCAACTTTCCCTCTCTTTCTGCTCTCCCTCTCTCTTTCTTTGACTTTGCTAGCTCTCCAACGTCACCCCAGGCTTTAGCCCACCACCCAAAGACACCTCCAGGGCCTTAAGTGGACACGGCGAGAGGCACGCTAAAACGCAGCCATGCCGGCTAAAAGCTCCTGCTTCTAGAGCTGCCATGCTGGGCGGCCGAGCCTTGCCCGCCCGCACTCTCCGGCCCACCTCGAGCCTCCCCCTCGCGCCAGTCGAGGCCCTCGACGTCCGCAACACGCCACCGCGCTGGCCCCCCTCCTTTCCCCCTCTATCTTGCCCATGCCGCGTGTGCCTAGAGCCGCTGAGCCGCCATAATGCGGCGTGCGAGCTCAGTGGCTCCACCCGAGCTCTCGCCCGCTCCCTCTCTCTCTCTTCCTGGAGCCCTACTCCACCCCCAACGGCCGTGACAACCCCACTCCTCCTCTCACGGCCGCCCGAGGCCGTTGCCACGGCCACCGTGCGCCACGTCCACGGTGAGCCACGGGTCGGCTACATAAGGCCACCCCCGAGCCCCCTCTCAACCCCTTTGGCTCTCTCCCCCTCCCGTTCACCCCCTGGACCAACCCACTCCCCTCCTCGTGCCCTCCATAGCCCTCCATGGCCGGAGAGCCGCCGGCGGCACCGGGCTAAATTCGCGACGCCGAGCACCGTCCCCTCCACCTATGCGTCTCAATCCATCTTCCCCGACCCCCCTAAGCTCCCCCGCATTCCGGGTACTCCTCTCGGTGGCTGTAGGTCTGCGTGCCCACCATCACCGCCCGGCCCGTCTGGCTGCGGCGGTGCCTGCACGACCCGATGCCCTCGGCGATCGTGCCACCCACGGTTGGACGCGGCCGGTCCCCAGGCACTCGGCAGTGAAACATCGCTAGAGACGCCCTGTGGCACCGGCAAGCCGCCGTTGATGCCACCCCTTGCCTCTGCTCTGTTCGAGCGGGAGGTTGGGGATGAACCCGACAGGTGGGCCCCGCGCATTAGCGACCTAGCGGCTGGGGCCCCGCCGTTTAAGTGGAGACGGCTTCGGCAATGACACCTTTGACGTCTCCTTGTCGCCCGTGCGGCCGAGCCGCTGGGACGGCCCAGTTGCGCCTCGGCGCTAAATCCCGCTTAGTGCGCGATGTCGCCGCCCCGATCCGGCCCATTTAGGTAATCCTTTTCTTTTTCTTTTTCTGTGGACTGGTAAAATCCATAGAATATTCAAATTAACTCCAAATTTGATGATTCAAATTTCTAGTGACTCTATAAATCATGATCTACCTGTTGGTGCAGCATGCACATTTTCCGTAGACTTTTTATTCACAAACATTTATCAAATCTTGTTTTTCCATTCCTGTAATGAACTTTAGAAAATCACAGAGAGCCCATTTTTTATCCAAATTCCATGATTCAAAATCCTAGATGTCTATAAGTTCAAAACTTAGTTTTTGAACATTTTTACTAATACTTTCTGCACCACCTCAAATAATGGTCTATTTCTTCATGTGTAGCCAACTCTGCAAATTCATAGAGAAATCATTTGAACTCCAAATCAAGTGAAACCAAATCCTAGATGCTTCTAAAATCATCCTTTGTTAAATGGGTATCTTTTCTCATTTTTCAAAAATATATTTCTGTACACTTCTTGCAAATCCATAAACCCCTTGATTCCATCACATCAAAATGTTTAGGAATATCCACCAACCCAATGCCAATGAAACCACTCTGGTTATTTTTCATATAACGAGATGTCCTAGAAAAATCAAATTAATATTTTAGAGCACTTTTATTTTCTGCCTTGTTGCGTTGCTTACTATGATTGTTTCGGCGTTAGTTAGTGAAGTAGGCGAAATACTCGGAGATGGACGAGAAGGCTTGAAGACTACGATGAACCGGGCAAGCAGCCCTTTGACCATGATGAACCATTTTTCATCTTAATAGCATTTTGGTTGCTTCACTGAGTGCATGATATACCTTGAATGGCAACCTTGCTATGCTTGCCTCCGTTGCATATCCCGTTGATACTTGCATTGTTCATGACTCTATCCTTGTTTAGAGTTATGTTGGTGGGTTGTAGAAATATGCTATAGTAGATGGCTACATAAAGTGGGTCAGGGGTTATGCATGGAAAGAAACAAGTGTGGTTTGACATACTTGCAAACAGCCCGATGGGTGCCACTAATGCCCACAGGAGATGATGATGAATTAGAGTCACTACTTGGTGGAGAGGTAGTGAACCGAGGCTTGATGAAAGAGATGTTTACAGAGATGGATAAGATTTAAGATTGTCTAACGTCCAAACCAAAAATGAACAACCACACTACCCCTTATGGGGCCGGGGCATTATTGATTACCTAGTTAGGTGCTAGCATGGATGCCCGCATTACTAGTGACGGAGAGTTGTTGGTGCGCTCTCTCGGAGACGGGTGCTTGGATGGCGGCCATATTTGTTTTCCACGAGGCACGGACACACCGTTCGTACCCCCGTGCATGTGAGATGTGATGAATATGGGAGCGTGGCTCCACCAAATTAAATTGTGAAAATATATGGCACGGGGGCTGTTACCAATCGAGTGGACTCTATGTTGGTCACGACTAGGGAAAGGTAGTGATCGGGTGCTTGCCCCGAGTACTTAAGGTACCGCGGGTCGTGGATGACACGAAAGCTTCCGGATCTTGTGGGTAAAGTGTGCAACCTCTGCAGTGTCAAACTATTGAATAGCCGTGTCCATGGTCAAGGACGGTTGGGTGGTGCTGCTTAGACTATGTCCATATGTTTACGAGAAACAACACGGTTTGGCAATATTGTTGATATGATTCGTGAGGAAGTCACGATGAGCTGAGCATGAGTTGTTCATAACTCTTTCTCGATGTTGGTGTCTATAACCTCCTGATACTTGTTGCAGACGCATCCATGTCCTTGATAAATGTTGATCATACTTGCATGAGAAAAACTAGCTTTCATAAAAATGCCAAATTAGCGGTAGAGAGCCTTGCATAATTACTCTGTTATCACTCTTGGGTTGCTTGAGTACATTCAAAGTACTCATTGGCTTGCCCTTTGGTTATTTTATTGCCAGGCATGAAAGAACAGGATGTGATGAAGAACACTTCGGTGACGAACATGCGAGCTAGGATGCTTCCCAGTCAGAATGCTTGTAGGGTTAAGGCAGATGGCATGGGTCCAAGTTATCGATCAAGATTATTCCGCTGCGATGATATACTCAAGACTTGTGTAAAACGGTATGTATGGATGTAAGACTCTTGTTATTCAGCTTCTGTGTGTTTAGTGAGCATTGATCTCTGGGATCACTGTACACGTGCATTCGGTGATCTCAGCTTATGAGTCGGGGTCCCCACAGGAAGGCTTTAAAGAATTTGTTGAGAAAAAATGGGAGATCAATTGCAGTGGGGTCCAGTATGGACACCTGGCAAAAAAACTTAGGAATATCAGACAGAAAATAAAAGGTTGGGTTTTTAATGCAAATGCTATATATAGAAAAAGAAAAAGGGAATTGATGGCCATGTTGGATGTGATGGAAAAAAATGTTGAATCTAGAGGAATTAATACTCAGGAAAGAGACATCCAAAAAGAGCTAAGGAGAGAATTAAAGGAGTTGCTTAAACTAGAAGAAATTAAATGGATGCAGAGATATAAAGACAGAGAAATTAAAGAGGGGGACTCCAAGACTAGGTACCATCATGCTAAGGTGAATGGGAGGAGGAGAAAAAATAGAATTATTAAATTGGAACAAGATGGAAAAGTGATTTAGGGGGAAAAAGAACTTATGGACTACATTACTAAATTTTATAAAAATCTTTTTGGACAAGCTGAGACTTCCAATATAAACCTAAACATTCAAGGGGTTGAGGGGATTTCTCCCCAGGCACAAGAAGAGCTGATCAAACCCTTCTCTATGGATGAGATTAAAGAGGTTGTCTTCTCTATGGAAAAGAATAAAAGCCCAGGATCAGATGGATTTGCTATTGAGTTTTATCAGAACTTTTGGGATATGGTTAAAAATGACCTGAAAAGAATACTAGATGATTTTCATAGTGGAAAGTTAGATTTAGTTAGACTTAACTATGGGATTATTACATTGGTCCCTAAAGTTAAAGATGCTAAACAGATTCAAAAATTCAGGCATATCTGTATGTTAAACGTTAGTTTTAAAATCATTACTAAAGTCTTGATGAACAGACTTAGTAAAGTGGTTAACCCTGTAATCTCACCCATACAAACTGCCTTTGTCAAAACAAGGGGTGTTTATTCTGCATGAGGCCCTAAATTCAATTCATACAAAAAAGCAGAATGCTATGTTATTCAAAGTTGATTTTGAAAAAGCATATGACAAAATTAAGTGGCCCTTTGTTCACAAAATGGTCAGGTTGAAAAACTTCCCAGATAAGTGGTGTGATTGGGTGATGCACACCATGAGGGGGGTCAGGTGGGGGTGAAAGTTAATGACAGTGTGGGACATTTTTTTCAAAACTTTCAAAGGGCTTAGGCAGGGGGGACTCTCTCTCTCCTCTGCTATTTGATCTAGCAGTAGATGCCCTGGCTGTGATAATGGATAAATCTAGAACTGAAGGATATATTAAAGGGATACTTACAGACATTCATGAAAATGGGGTGAACATGTTGCAATATGCTGATGATACTATATTCCTGATACAGGATGATGCGGAATCAGCTAGAAATCTAAAATTCATATTAACTGCCTTTGAACAAATGTCGGGTCTGACAATAAATTTTTCATAAAAGTGACATTTACCTTTTTGGGGAAGCTAAAAGTAAGAGGAATCTCTATCAGAGATCTTCACATGTGCCCTTGGGGAAATGCCTTTGAAATATTTAGGCTTACTAGTCCACAATAATAGAATTAGAAATAATATGTGGAGGAATGTGACTGAAAAAATTGAAAAGAGATGTGCTTGCTTGCAGGGCAGATTGCTCAATATAGCTGGCAGAGATACACTGGTACAATCCTATCTAACAAATATTCCCATTTATATGATGTCTTTTTACCTACTCCCTACTGGAGTTAGGAAAACTGTTGACTTTTACAGAGCCAGATTAGTGTGGCAAGCTGAAGAAGATAAAAAGAAATTATCACTTAGTGAATTGGAAAACTTGTTGTCTTCCAAAACAATAAGGGGGACTGGGGGTGACAAATCTTGAGAATTTCAGTATTGTTGCTTGCCAAATGGATTTGGAAACTAGAAGATGAAGATGGACTCTGGCAAGATATAATTAGATCTAAATATCTCAAAGACAAATGCCTTTCTGGTGTCAAACACAAAAAAGGAGACTCAGAATTTTGGTCGAGACTTCTTAAAATTAGGGGGCTGGTTTACCCTGACATTAAGAAAAAACTTGGTGATGGTAGAAATACTAGATTCTGGGAAGACTGGTGGGTGGATGATAAACCATTGAAGGAGGCTTACCCCCTCACTCTATTTCATCAGTAATTACAGGGAGATCACTATCAGAGAAGTGATAGATAAAGGGTGGGGGGCTATGTCTTTTAGAAGAACAATATTTGGGGATTTTGAAATTCTTTGGGGTAGCTTAAAAAGGAGATGTGAGGAAACCATAATGCATGGAGGGAGGGAGAAACATATGTGGATGTTGACTGCAAACAGAAAATTTTCTGTGAAATCTACTCGCATCTTGTTAAATCTGATGTTGGCTTTCCACAGAAATTTTTGTGGAAAGTAAAAGTACCTGCAAAAAAATAAGTTTTTACTTTGGCTCCTGATTAAAGAGAGTATTCTAACTAGAGACAATTTACTGAAGAGGGGCTGGAAAGGAGACAAACACTGTGTGTTGTGTGGAAAAGAGGAAAATATTGATCACCTATTCTTCTCCTGCTCTGTTGCTAGACTCATTTGGAGCATGGTTGGGTGTGCTTTTGACCTTAAACTTATTCCAAAGGATCTGAATGATTGTTTTGGAAGTTGGTTGAACAAATTCAACAAAAATGATAAGAAAATGGTTTTGACTAGTACCTCTGCTTTATTATGGGAAATTTGGAATAGTATGAATGATATTGTATTTGGCAGAAAAAAATATAAACGGCCCAATTGGGATCGACAAAAGAATGTGCAATTGGATCGCTGACTGGGCTGTTTTGTAGAAAAGGAACCCAGGGGAAAGAACGCTGATCTTTGAGGGCAAGACTCATCGGCAGGTGGCAAGTGAAATCTACAAAGCTTCGCAAGGGTGGCGCTTCGGAGTACCAAGGCTGCAAATGTGATGCTTCGGGGAGCAGAAGCTTCTACTTCTTCGGATCTTGCCATTTTGCTTTCATGAGTTTTTAGTCTCTCTCTTTACGATGGAATGTAATGAACTATGTGATGTCCTCTAAGTTGGCCTAGTTAGTTTCTGTAGGGAGAGTTTACCCCAAACCTCTTTTGCCTTCTCACACAGAAACAAGATGTGTTTTGTATCTTCTTGCCCATTCGAGCATGATGGACAAAGGGGCGAAACTTTCATATGTCTATTGGCAAGCGTAACATTTTGTACCGTATTTAATCGTATGTCCCTTTTTCCACGCTCGATGTCAGACGCGTCTGAACGAATTATTCGGATCCCGAGCCTGGAACTGACGCCGGCGATTTCGGGATCATCTGGTCTCGGGCACCAAATCGTCGTGCACCAAATCGGGCACCATAAAACTACTACTTTACATGCTAGGGTTTCAAAAAACTAATGGTTTCTAATTTTTATCAGATAACTACCAAGTGGGTGGTTGGCTATTTCAAACATACCAAAATGACCGTTGTTTAAAAATTAAACCTGTTTATGACAGGTCGGGTCCGCACCTAAACAATCTTTCTGTTTGACCGTGTGTTTGACCGTTAACTAACATATGGGGCCTACATGTCAGTCCATTTTCTTCTCCTCTCTCTCTCTCCCTCTCTCTCTCACCCTATGCCGAAGCACACCAGAGACCATGGCTGCCGGCCACATGTCGTCCCACGCCGCCGCGCAAAGCCACGTCCATCGCCTCCTTCCGCACTGAGACCGGCCACGCCGCCACCACCACCAGGCACAGCCATTGGAACGAGAACGTCGACCCTACCTCCACGCCCAGGACGGCCACTGTCGGTGTCAAAACCGGCGGATCTCGGGTAGGGGGTCCCAGGCTGTGCGTCTAGGCGGATGGTAACAGGAGACAAGGGACACAATGTTTTTACCCGGAGTTGGGGCCCTCTCGATGGAGGTAAAACCCTACTCCTTCTTGATTAATATTGATGATATGGGTAGTACAAGAGTAGATCTACCACGAGATCAAGGAGGCTAAACCTAGAAGCTAGCCTATGGTATGATTGTTGATGTTGTAGTTGTTGTCCTATGGACTAAAACCCTCCGGTTTATATAGACACCGGATAGGTTAGGGTTACAGTCGGTTACAATGGTAGGAGATCTACATATCCGTGTCGCCAAGCTTGCCTTCCACGCCAAGGAAAGTCCCATCCGGACACGGGACGAAGTCTTCAATCTTGTATCTTCATAGTCTTGGAGTCCGGCCGTGGCGATAGTCCCATTGTCCGGACACCCCTAGTCCGGGACTCCTCGGTAGCCCAGAACCCAGGCTTCAATGACGATGAGTCGTAGCGTTGATTGTCTTGACATTGCGATGCGGGTTCTTCTCCAAATTCCATATACTTGTCAAATAGTGTCCGGCTTCTGATAAATGCTGCGCTCTTTGGCTTCTACGCCCAATAATGGCAATCTTCCACGTGTTTGAATGAATGCGAACAGCCAGGGTATTTTTACAATTACCCCCCTAGCCGCGCAAATGAGCCGCCCATAAAAGGGGCAAGGATCTAGATCTGAGTCACACCATCCCCCTTTGCAAGCTTTCATCGGGCGCTTCGACCAAAGCCCATTCCATCATGGACGATCGTAGCGACGCGGCTCCTCTTCTCGCGCTCCAGTCCTCGGCCAGAAATTGAGAGAGATGCTCGGTCCGCATAACGAGCTAGTTATACTCCAAACCAAGGGATTTCTCCCCAGCCTTCTTGGTTCCGGTTCGAGCGGACTTGCCACCTATAAGGCGAGAAAGCAAGCGGAGAGCGTCCCGATCCCTCTAAAGGAGAGCGGGTGTGCTTCATCTCTTATCTAGTAAGAGGCCTCGGATTTCCCATCCATCCGCTTTCTCAGGGCTCTTGGAGTTCTCTGGCCTCCAATTGCACCATCTTACTCCTGCCTCCATCCCGCATATACATTGGGGCTTTGTGGCCCTCTGTGAACTATTCTTGGGCGTTGAGGCTCACTTCGGATTGTGGAAGAGAATATTCTGCCTAGTACCCCGTTCTCATGAGGGGTCAATATATCAAGTGGGCGGAGCCGAGCTATGGTGCATCGCCGGAACTGGATACCTATCCAGGAACCCCAAAGAAGGCGTCCAAGACTGGCGCCTTGGAATGGTTTTACATGGAGGGCGTCCCGCTGCCGGATCCCGTTGGATCGGCCTTAGGAGTTCAACAATGCTCCCTGAAGAAGCGCCTAATTTGGCACCCTCGGAGCCCGGAGAGAAGATGACCGGGGACGTCCGTTATTTGATGAGCCGAATAAGATTCTTGGCTCATGCGGATTAACCATGCCAGGAGTCATGGCAATCTGCATTATGAGGAGTGCAGCCGCTTCAATACAGAGGCCACCCCATGTGGGACTTCAACAAGGAGGGCAGCGCCACCCGTCATGGCCGCAAAGGGCGGGATCGGTCACCAGGCTGGTGAAGACCTTGTCCGCCATGTACAAAGGAGAGGGGAAGACTTCCTCCGTCTCAACCCTTGAAGGAGTTTTCTTGAGTAATCCTCGAAGCTGGGTAAGCAAACATCTTTGTGATCTGTCCGATCCATGTTCCCGTAGTTAAATATCTCATTTCATGGTTTTTTGCGCAGGACCTGCGCCGGACTGTGGAGAAGATACACAGCCCGCCCCCACAACGCGAGGATCCGGAACGGTCCCTCGATCCGACCACCGAAGAGGATCCGGATATAAAGGTGGAGTTGATCGATGGGGTATTCTACCAACTTAGCATCGACAACGCGTTGAGTCGCCATTACTGGCGGATTACCCGGAATATTTCCAGCCTCACGAGGTAAAGGAGACCGAGATCCCAAAATCCCGATAACGACCCATCCATGCTTTCTTTTTTATCACCGTGATACCAATGGTGTTTCGCGAGGGGTACTGCGAGGCGAGGAAAGCCGAACTGCGGCTGGCCAACAAAGGGCAAGGCGGCCCCTTGAGGTTAAAAAGAAGTGCGGTCCGGATCGAAACTCCGCCGCAATGGTATGGCATGTCACCATACACCCAGGATTGATTCCTGGAAGGCGTACTAACGCCGATATCTTTTTCAGGAAAAAGAGCGCTCGTCGGACTGAATCCGGAGAGGTTGCCGATCAAACCTTCGCCGGACAGGCTTCAAAGCCGGGTCCGGAGGCTGAGGCGAGCACGAGACATGCGTCGGATGTTCCTCCGACAGAGGATGCCGACAGGTTGTCCGCCACCAACTCCGAGGTGGAGAGCGCCTTGAACCACAAAGGCGCCACGGGACAGTTCTTCGTGGCGTGTTTCTCGGGGAGGCCTTGAATGCCTTTGAGTCGGGGAGATCGCACCTCGTGCCGCTCAAGATGGACTAGCCAGAGCCACGGAGCAGTATGTGAAGGACATACGGGTAAGTAATTTTGTGAGTTATATATCGGTAGCCCCGAGACTTAAAATAGTTAGAATAACAGATTTAAGGATCACTTGTTATCTGAGGATCTTAAAAAAAGAATACCCGACTGTCCCGGGGAGCTCAAAGAGTGCAAAGCCCAACTTGAGGCCGCACTAGCAGCGCTGAGAGGGGAGCTTCTGAGACCCCGCTAGTAATATATGCTTCAAAAGATAAATAATTTAGGAAGTGCGGCGTGTGTGTAAAGGCGACAAAAACATTCTTGCAGATGGCGCCGGACTGGATCCGGACAAGCAACAGCTCTTGTGCGATTAAAGGCTGGCGAGGCGTGCTTACAAGGTGCGGCAGGAAGAATAACCTCCAAGACGCCAACACCAAGCTGGGTGAGGAACCGAAGGGCGTTCGTGCTCAGTTATACGACTCCGTAAAGGAGAATCGGGCGGCTTAATCGCGGCATTTTTAGTAAGTGCTTGAGCGAACTTTGAAAGAGTTCGGCGAGGAAGGCGACTAACATAAACATGTATGTAGGTTTGCTCACAGTGTCGTCCCCGAGGAGGAGATGCCCAATTCTTGGGGTGATCTCCTTCCCGAATTCGTCGGCTACCTGCGAAACGAAGTCACGGCAAGTGATGAAAGGCATCGGCCAAGCCTTGTGGCCATCAATCTCCCTGCCGAAGGCATTGGGGAGCTGGCGGAGGCGGCTTCGAGAGAACCTGGCGGCGCTTCGGCTATGGAAGATATCGGCCTGCCGTCAAAGGCGCCGAGGAGGCACAGGCCATGGTGAAGACACGGTACACAAAAGCTGACCCAAACCACATGGCCGAGGTCGGACTGTGGGGCGGATGGGATGGAGATCCTGTAAGCTTAGTGTACGGCCAAGTAGAATTGACGCCAAGTATTCCCTGACAAGATTGTAAATTAGATAGCCTATTAGATGGCATTGAGGAGGAATACAATGAGTCGAATTGACTATGTAAAAATATGACATGAAAGAAATGTCTTCTAGCCGGATTGTAGATCGTTTACGTAGCGGACCTTTCGCTTCAACCTCCGGACCCAATAGTCCGGAGTGTGTCGAATACCTACGTGGTTATATAAGAACCGTGGGTATGCATGGAGACAAGGCATAGGGGTCATTGTTGCTGTATCGGACAAGTGCCCAACTAGTTATGCGATATTACATGGGTAGTAAGAAGCATCTTCCGGGGAGAATAGTTCCGTTAAGGGTTTCTTTTCTGGGGTGCATGCCCTAAAGTGCATGTCAAAGCTGCTATGAAAGCAGAAAATCATCCGGGGCAGATGGGTAAAAGGTTTAAAAAATCATCTTTCAATTGAACGGCCGAATATTCCCTTAAGAACGCTAGCTTTCGGCTTCACCCAATCTGAGGTACACATCCGGCTGACCCGGCAGTAACAATCGCAGAGGTGCTCCCTTTACCACCTAGCCGAACAATCGGGGAGCGTGAGGGTAAGCCACGGAGCGAGCAACCCAGCTTGGCCAAAACTTAAGTCATATCGATGCATATAATGGCGAATAAAAGGTACATGCGGAAGTTTAACACATGTCTTTGGGCATGAAGCCCGTATAAATAAACACGTTAAAGAAGCCCCAGTATAATGAGTGCGGAAAAAGCGCATAAGCGAGCCTCTAAAGGCTACAAGAAGAAGAAGGAGGAAGGAGAGAAATAAAAGACAGCAAAAAACAAAAAATAAAGAATGCGGACGGAGGAAGGAGGCGAACTTGAAGTCCAGCACTTAGGCGTAGAATCTTCGTGAGACGGGCTGCGTTCAGCGGTTCGGCTCAAGTCGGTTATCCGATGCGTTTACGTGACGGCGGTATGCTCCGCGGTCGGGACCTGGTCGATGATGAAGGGACCTTCCCATTTGGGCTTGAGTTTGTCCTTTTCTTGTCCGGCAGGCGTAGAACTAGTTAAGCCAACGTTATAAGCTTTGGCCCGTACTTCCTGTTTTGATATCTTTGAGCTTTCTGTTGATAGAATGCGGAGCGAGCTTTTGCCACGTCGCGCTCCTCCTCCAATGCGTCAAACTGTCCTGCCGATCGAGTTCGGCTTCTCTTTCTTCATACATGCGCACTCGAGGTGAGTCATGAATTATGTCATGAGGGCAAGACTGCCTCTGCGCCGTATACCATAAAAATGGTGTGAATTCGGTAGTGCGATTTGGCGTGGTCCGCAGCCCCCAGAGTACGGAGTCGAGCTCCTCAACCCAATGCGTGTTAGATTCCTTGAGGGACCGCACTAGTCTGGGTTTAATGCCGCTCATGATTAGACCGTTTGCCCGTTCGACTTGACCATTAGTTTGAGGGTGATAGATTGAGGCGTAATCGAGCTTGATGCCCATGTTTTTGCACCATAGTTTGACCTCATCGGCTGTGAAGTTGGTGCCATTATCAGTGATGATACTGTGGGGAACACCGTAAAGGTGTACTACCCCTGATATGAAGTCTATCACTGGTCCGGATTCGGCCGTTTAACAGGCTTGGCCTCTATCCATTTGGTGAATTTATCTACCATGACCAATAGGTATTTTGCTTGTGGGTTTCCTCCTTGAGGGGTCCAACCATGTCAAGCCCCAAGACCACATGACGGCCAGGTGATGGGTATAGTCTTAAGAAGCGGTGGGTGGCATGTGGCTTTGGTTAGCAAAAGTCGGCAATCGGCGACGATCGTTGGACTAAGTCCTCATGATCTGCCCCGGGTCATCGGCCAATAAAATCTGTCGCGGAAGGCCTTGCCTACAAGGGCCGGGCTGCGGCGTGGTGCCCACCCGGTCCGGCATGAATTTTAGCCGGAGGGTTCGCCCTTCCTCTTCGGAGATACACCTTTGAAGGACTCGGTAGTGCTTTTCTTATAAAGCTCTCCTCATGGACTTTATAGGCTTTAGAGCCGTGCAGTACTATCGTGAGCCTCATTTTGGTCTTCGGGGAGTTCTGCCTAGTTAGGTAGGCTAGGAATGGTTAAAGATCCGCGAAGCGATAACCGCCATTATTTCGTGAGGAAGAGGGTGTTATCTCGGGGCGAGCCTCCGGCTGTGTCAGTGTTCGGCGTCGAGGCGGTGCGGTTGGGTCCGGATTGTTATTGTCGGACTCCCCTTCCCATAGTACGGATGGCTTGAACAACCGTTCCAGAAAGATATTGGGTGGGACAACATCGCGTTTTTGCACCGATGCGTGCCAATATATCCGACGCCTGGTTGTTATCCCGGGCTATATGATGAAATTCGAGCCCTTCGAGCCGTGCTGACATTTTTAGGACCGCATTGCGGTATGCTGCCATTTTTAGATCTTTGGCATCAAAGTCTCCGTTTATTTGAGATATTGCAAGGTTCGAATCGCGCACCTCTAAGCGTTGAATGCCCATGGAGATCGCCATCCAGGAGGCCGTGTAGAAGGGCCTCGTGATTCGCTGCGTTGTTGGAGTCCATATACATTATCTGAAGGGCGTATTGGGCTGTGTCCCCTGTTAGAGACGTCGGGGCGACCTTGACCCGGGAGATGACCAACATTTTGGAGCCGTCAAAGTGCATGATCCAATTGGGTATCGCGCCGTACTCTTTAGGGAGTTGACTTGATCCATTCGACCCGCGAAGTCGGCCAAAACCTGCGACTTAATAGCTTCGTTAAGTGGCTTATAAGTTATATCGAATGGAAGGAGCTCTATGGCCCATTTAGCAATCCGGCCCGTCGGCGTCAGCGGTTGTTTATAATGTCGATTAAGAGGTACTTCGGAGGCTACCGTTATCGAACACTCTTGAAAGTAGTGTCGCAGCTTCCGAGATGCCATGAACACCGCATATGCTATCTTTTGATAGTGTGGGTACGGGACTTGCATGGAGTTAGGGCGGTGGACACATAATAAACCGGTTTTTGAACAGGGAACGGTGTCCGTCCGTTCTCGTTCGACAACGAGCACCGCTACCGACAACTTGATGTGTTGCGGCGATATATAATAGCATTAGTTTCGCCCCGTTGAGCACGGCCAGACGGATTTGTTGCCAAGATGGCCTTTATTTCTTCGAGTCCGGCCGTGGCGGCAAATCCGTCCACTCAAAGTGTTGATTGCGGCGGAGGAGGCGGTAAGAGGTAATGCCTTTTCTCCTAAGCGGAGATAAAAGCGGCTTAGAGCCGCTACACATCCCGTCAATTTTTGTATTTGTTTGAGGTCTTTTGGAATATCCAATTGTGACAGAGCTCGAATCTTGGCTGGGTTGCTTCAATTCCTCTACGGACACAATGAAGCCCGTGAGCTTTCCGGATGGAACGCGAAGACGCATTTTCCGGATTGAGCTTGATGTCATATTTTGAAGATTGTCGAATGTGAGCCTCAAGTCGTCTACTAGAGTTTCGGCGTGTTTGGTTTTAGCGACCACGTCATCTACATATGCTTCCACCGTTTTGCCGATCTGGTTGGCGGACATGTCACGAATCATGCGTTGATATGTTGCTTGCGGCGTTTTTGAGCCCAAAGGGCATTGTGTTGAAGCGAGCGGGCCGTATGGAGTGATGAATGTTGTTGCAGCTTAGTGCAGCTCCGCCATCTTGATTTGGTGGTAGCCAGTGCACGCGTCGAGGAAGCTTATAATGAGTCGTGTCCTCTTTGTGGCGTCAATGATTTGATCAATTCGCGGGGAGGAAGGGATCCTTTGGGCAAGCCTTATTGAGGTCTTTGAAATCAACACATAGGCGCCGAGATTTATCCTTCTTTGGTACCATCACTAGGTTCGCTAGCGGTCCGGATGTTTTATATCTCTGATGAATCCGGCCTCCAAAAGTTTGGCTAGCTCCTCTCCCATAGCCTTGTCTCTTGGGTTCGGAAAAGTGCGAAGAGCCTATTTGGTAGCTTGAATCCTTTAGGATATTTAGGCTGTGCTCGGCCGGTGACGTGGGATTCTGGCATATCTGAAGGGTGCCGGAGGCAAAAGATGTCCCGGTTTTCTTGTAGAAATTTTAAGTAGTCGCGTCTACATCGAGGGTTTAATTGTGCCCGATGGAGGCCGTCTTTGCTGGTCCGTTGGGTGGACTTGGAATTTGACTATTTTATCCGCTGGTTTAAAGAAGTGGACTTGGATCTTTTATCAAGTATCACATCGTCCCTATTCACCATGGGCGCATCGCGATGAGTTCCTCGGCGTGGGGCTTCGGATAGTGCCTCGAGGGCTAGTGCGGCTGTCTTATTTTTGGCGGCGGGCGCTATGCTCGGATCACTAGCGAGAGTGATGATTCCGTTCGGACTGGGCATTTTAAGCTTCATGTACCCGTAATGGGGTATAGCTTGAAAAATTGTGAATGCCTCTCGTCCTAGTATCGCATGATATCCGCTGTTGAATGGGGCCACTTGAAATGTGACCTCCTTGGACTGTAATTGTCCGAACACTACATCGGCGTGATTTTTCTGTGCAGCATGCTTCCCGGTACCGGGGATTATTCCTCTAAAGGTTGTCTTGCTTCGCTCAATGCGGTTCGATCTATTTCCATCTTCGGAGAGTTTCCTCATAGATGAGGTTTAGTCCGCTGCCGCCATCCATGAGTACCTTAGTAAGCGAAAGCCATCTACTATCGGGCTGAGAACCAATGCGATCGTGCCCGGCAGTTCGGAATTTAGGTTAAATCGCTTTGGCATTGAAGGTAATAGCCGTGTCACTCCATGGATTCATTGTTGCTACTTGGTAGACTTCCGGCAAGGTTGCGGAGTTGTCGTTTCGCATGTTATTTGATCACGAAAGTCTCGAAAGACTGATTAAGACCGTCTTTGGTGTTCTTTGGGCTGGGATTACGAAGCTAGAAGCTCTTCGCCACTTTTGGCCACTGTCGTAGTATCCAACATGCTCGAAGGCTATGAGTTGGGCGGCGCCCTACTGTGCTATGAATTTTGCAGGGTCCGTTTAGCCAACCCTCTAGTATGGTTCCGTACCCTTTAGGGGGTTTTGGTGCTTTATAATGATGCACCCTTTTGTTCCGGACTAGGGATGTATTCGGGGCCGGATTATCCCAAAATTTACTTTCGGTTTTCCAGGCACTCTCCATCGCACAGTACTTTTGTACTATGGTCACCAAGTCAGTAAAGCGTGTAATTTCGCGACGACTTATGGCGTTTAGGATTCCCTTGTCCGTGCAATTATTGCAAAAAATTGGAATTGCGTCCTCCTCTCGGCAGTCCTTTATCCTGTTCATAACCGGGAGGAATGCAGCCCGATAATGATGTCTTGTTTCAGCTGGCTCTTGCGAATTCGAGAGAGATCGCTAATGTTTGGGTGGGCGGGTGGAACTAAATCCGGAACCCCGTCAATTCAGGACTCAAGGGCCGAGAAGTTTCCGAACTTCGGAATTTTGTAGTTTTGAGTGCAATCCAATGAGTCCGACCCGCGCTTTGACTTTAGGGTCGGGCTTGATCAACATCCGTCCCTCATGAGAATCCGGCATGGAGGGATCGGGAATCCAGACGTAACTAGTCCTTAAGGTAGGGAAGAATCGCCGCATTGCTCCTCTATCACAGCAACATGATGGGTAGCACAGGAGAGTTGATCTCTCTTAGATCGGTTTTAGGCCCGATCCGGTCGTGTCTGTGGCGACTCGAGGCGGCGATCACGATCCAAGAGCCCGTTTATGGAGGAGAGCTCGATCGGATCTAAGCTGTTCGGCAAGTTCGAACTAACATGAAGATTGGATTCGATGACTCGAGAGGTCATGCGTCGGTAATGACGAACTAGCGGTCATGAGAAAACCGCCAAGCCAAAGAGTCGACGGTGGCCAAGGCTTCTTTGGCAAAGGTGTCGTCTTTAAAGACGAGGCGAGGCATCCCACGTGGCTGACGGCACATAGGAACTCTCAATGAAAGCACCAATGTCGATTGTCAAAACCGGCGGATCTCGGGTAGGGGTCCCGAATCGCTGCGTCTAGGCGGATGGTAACGAGGAGACAAGGGACACAATGTTTTTACCCAGGTTGGGCCCTCTCGATGGAGGTAAAACCCTACTCTGCTTGATTAATATTGATGATATGGGTAGTACAAGAGTAGATCTACCACGAGATCAAGGAGGCTAAACCCTAGAAGCTAGCCTATGGTATGATTGTTGATGTTGTAGTTGTTGTCCCTCTGAATTTGAAACCCTCCGGTTTATATAGACACCGGATAGGTTAGGGTTACAGAGTCGGTTACAATGGTAGGAGATCTACATATCCGACGCCAAGCTTGCCTTCCACGCCAAGGAAAGTCCCATCCGGACACGGGACGAAGTCTTCAATCTTGTATCTTCATAGTCTTGGAGTCCGGCCGTGACGATAGTCCGGCTGTCCGGACACCCCCTAGTCCGGGACTCCCTCAGCCACGCTGCCACCACCTCCAATCGGCGCTGCTCGATAGAGCACATTGAGCCCACCTCACACTTGAGGCCGCCACGCCGCCACCACCTCCGTGCGGTGCCCTTTGGACCGGGCTGGTGGGGCTGCTCTACCCACCTCGAGCCAGTAGCGAGGAAGAGGGAAAGGAGAGGCCACGTGGCGGGGAGCTCCACGCAGCGATTCTGGGCGCGGCTCGCCAGCTAGAGGAGATGGCGGCCGGCATGCACGAGGGAAGGAGCTCCGTAGTGGCCCGCACTGGATGATGACGAGCGACGAAAGGAAGATCCAGGGCGGCGCTAGAAGGAAGCTCTGCTTGACTGCGTGCGGCTGCCGCGATGAGGAGACGACGAAAGGAGCTCACGTGGGCGGTGCCATAGTTCTTTGTGACGAAACGCAGCTGCGGCACCGCTCCTCTCGATCTGGAGCACAGCCACGGGAAGGACTCGACTGCCTTTTTAATTTGTTTGCAAGGACCTGATTGCTTTTCTAAAATATTTACAGGGGCTTGATTGCTTTTTTGAAATTATTAGATTATGATGAAGAAACACCGACATGTGGGACCCACATGTCGATTAACGATCAAACAAGCGGTCGAGGCAGTTCGTTTAGAGTGCGGGCCCGGCAGGTTTAATTTTTAAACAACGGTCATTTGGGGTTTTTGAAACAACCCGATACTTACGTTTGGTAGTTTTTTGAGAAAAATTAAAAACCGGTAGTTTTTTGCAACCATAGTCTGTAAACTAGTAGTTTTATGCTATTTACTCTTGAAGAGCCGACGAATGAAGATGGTCCGCGAAGGCTAAGACTATAGGATCTTTCGCTGCTTTTTTCAGTGGGTGATCCCCACCTTGGGCAGAACCTATAGCTTGCTCCACACATTCTCTGACCACAAGTGTTACTTCTTTTAGAGCATCTCCACTCGCCCCCCCCCCCTCCCAACAGCCCCCGGAGGAGTCCAATATGTGTTTGTGTGTGTGTGTGTGTGTGTGTGTGGTGTGTGTGTGTGTGTGTGTGTGTGTGTGTGGTGTGTGTGTGTGTGTGTGTGTCCGATGTGTCCGATCAAAAGATCCCCACCTTGGGCAGAACCTATAGATTGCTCCACACACTCTCCGACCACAAGTGTTACTTCTTTTAGAGGATCTCCACTGCCCCCCTTTGGGCCCCCACAGAGGTCCAATATTTGTGTTGTTTTAGCCTCTTATTATGTTCCTACTCATAGGATTCTTTGGATTTCTTGTGTTCCTGCCTTCTGGACCTCTTTTATATGTTTTCACCAGGTTAGCAGCTTATGGAAGTATATTAGAGTTTATGGAAACAATGTCAAGCAAGGGTGGTAAAATCATGTCAATCAATGTGAAGAATTATTAGCTCAAAAGAATAAAGCATTGGAGAAGAGAAAGGAGTTGTGAGAACCACCAGAGCGCTCGGCGGCAAGACGCAGTAAGAGCATGCGCGCTCGTACCACATGTCGTGGCCGCCGCCTGGTCGACTACTTACCCCATGTGATTTGGTCTCAAATCGAGAGGCGCTTAGACACCGTAAACTTCGTCCAAAAGCGAAGAACCGCCCGAAAGGATTCGGAGGAAATTGATGGAGGACTCCGCCCTGACTCGGTCCGCGAGGATATGTGGTGGCGGAGACGTCGAGTCCGCGAACTCTGCGGCGTGCGGCATTGCGCCTATCCATTGGCGCCACTCCTTGTTGGCGTACTCCTCCGACGTAATGGTGCTTCGTGAGGAGGAGCCACCGCCGAGGTAGTGACAAATGCGACTACGTGCCTTCACGGCGATCGCATAGGGTAGGCCGCCACTAGCGGGGCGTGTTGGCGGTGAGTGCCGCTCCTCCTTTACGCGGTGTCCTATTTGGACGCCGAGGTTGCGCGAGGGGGAGTGCGGATGGGAAGTGGGCTACGACTTGGCGTGGAGATCTTTGGCGGACCGTGGATGTCAAGGAGCGGCGACAATACATGAGCTTCGTCTGCGAGAAGAAGCGGGCTTATGTGATGGCGGCGTCTGCTGCAATAGTCCTCATCGCCAGAGGAGATGATGATATCCTCCTTCGCGAAGTTCTCATAAATAAATGTTTCTAAACATTTTTTATTTTGTATTTTTAGAATTTGTGAACTTTTTTAAATTTGCAGGAATTTTTCAAAATAGTGAAAAAAAATTAAAAAGTGTAATTTTTTTAAACATATGGACCAAATTCATATTCATGAGAACTTTTAGAATTTATGAATATTTAAAAAATTCATGAATTTTTTTTACTTCACCATTTTTTTCCAAAAACTAACAGAAAAACTGATATCTGCTCCCTCCGTAAACTTTTAGAAGATTTTAGGTCACTAAGTAGAGGTAGTATTTTTTTCCTCGAAGCGGACAGGAACGAGCACAAAGAAGACAAGCCGAGCGAGCGGTTCGGGTAGCGGTCGAGCGGTTTGGGCGCCACACCGTACGAGCGGGAGCACTCGTACCATGCGCCATCTTGCATTGTGGTTGCTCTGTTAGATTTTCGCTAAAAGAGAAAGGTGCTCCAAATATGTTCATTTGCCAGGATGTTGATTGGTTTCCTTATATATAGGACAAATTTTATCTACCACTAGTGGCAGTTACCATCACTTGAAATTTGTATGTTGTATGTAGTATATATCAAATCGAAGAGTATGTACGCGTAGTATGTAGTATATAAGATTGTTTAGGTAGTATGCATCGTATTTTCAGTATGATCCATTTTGCGAACAAATATATACGTATTTCCGAAATATAATAAAAATCATGGGCCAACTTGCAATTTTTTCATGTTACCCAATTTGATTATCTTATATATAATATATGAACATACTTATAATTAAAAAGTAGTATATAAAATACCATATGGTAGTATATATATATACAAATTTTCTTATTTCTCGAAGGATTAGCATTAGAAAGGCGTGAGAAAATCGAAAACCCCTCTGAAGACCACATCAAAACCTTCTCTATATAAATCTTGCTCGTCCTCGAGCAACTGAGAAATAAAAGAGCGAAAGGGAGTTGGACAAATGAGTACAAGGGGTTTACTAGATCATGAAGAGAATATATCAATTCTCAAAATCTTGCGGTCTTAAATAAGAAAATATTTGCATTTGAATGATTGCACCTAAGCTCGCTGCGTAGCCACAGATGGTTCAGCAGTACTTCAAGTTCGCAAGTTAAACCTTGGTAGTTAACTAGGTGCGGAGCAAACGAAAAATTATTCTCTCAAGAGAATGGATTTGCATTTTGGAGCTTTTCGAAACATAAACATGACCATGGGTTTTGGGTAGAACAAAACATATTACTCAAGTATCACATTAACATTCACTTGTATTGCCTAATCATGCCTCTCAAATACTTCCTTCAATCATTGTCCGTTGGAACTTCTATTTTTGGTGACAGGATTATGCCAAACAAATGATACATGCAAATGGTGGGTTTTCGTTGCCACTTGACGTTAACAGACTCTCATAGCCGAAATCCGATTGAAACTCTAGTGGATCTTTCATTTGCGGCCGGAGACCTCAACATAACTCAAGAGCGATGATGAAGTAACGATTCTGGCGTGTTAAGCAACATATAACAAGGCCATGGAACCAACAAGAAGCTGAAGAGCCTTGTATTGTAAAACAGTTTGTTGGCATAATCACAATCACCTCAAATTTTCATTCCTCTAGACAACTCTATCAGTAAGTATCATCAAGTCAATCAAATTAAGTTATATGGAGTTGAGTGTCTTATGTGCTAGTTCTCTTCAAAATTTGAGCCCCTAATTTTCTTTAAAACTTTCTCATTCTTTCTGACTAGATTTTTTCTTTCAAAGTTAGGCTTGACATCAAAGTTTTACTAGGAAGACATGGAATGGGAACCGGAACTAAACGATATTTGACTAACACGGGGAATGAAGCTTAGGTGCAACCAACGGATAAAAGTATTAACTTAATTAAACTTACGAGAAAAGTGAATATACATATATTATACCTTCTTGCTAGCTCTTTTCTCAAGTCATGTGTCCTAGCGTTCTTCTCATTTCCAAACTGCTAGCGGCATTCAAATCTGTAATAAGATCATAAAAAATACCAAGAGATGGAACCAAAAGTGTTCTCTAAATTTTATTATGCAATACTGGAATTAAACATGACAACATAAAAAGTAAATAATAGAAAAAATATGCATGCAAAGGTAACTAGGGGAGTGAGCTTCCCCCAAGCTTAGGCTCTTGCCTAGAAAGGTCTACTCGTCACCACCACCATGGTCGTGCTGTGAGTGGGGCCACATAAAAGCTGGTGGTGGTCCACTAGAGGAGGAAGGTGCAGCACCGGGCTGCCCGGCAGTGGACAAAGAGTGGTGAAGGCCTGGAGGTTTTGCAGAATCAAGTATATGTTGTTATTAGCTTGGTAGAGTGTCATCTCGACACTCACAACATGTTGCACTAGTTGCTGATACTTCGGTCAATGGCGCCTCCCAACCGTGCTCTCCACCACTGCCCCAACTGTGCCCATCATCGAAATCGGCACCAGCACCGGTGGCGGTCCCCCACTGGGGATCATTCGCGGGCTCAACAAGCTGCCAGTTGCATCAGTCATAGCCTGGTTAATCTGATCCAAGGTGAGCACCCACTCCTGGCATGTACTCACATCAAAAGCTTGCGTAAGGGTCAAGCAAACAAGTGTTTGTCCCTTGTTAATCGGGGACACTTATAAGAGTTAAGGGAGTGAAGGCTGGGACCAAACCGAAGCTGAAACAAAAAACACTAAATATTTAGTTTCTAGTACTAGAATGAAAAATCAGGTTTTTACTTTTTTAACCAAACTAAATTTGATCGGTTCGGTTTTCCATTGGTAACCGAACACGCAAGCACTACAGCACCAAGAGTGTTTCTCTGTGCGCACTCCGCTTAAAGGGCACGCCAGGTAGCCACGATAAGGGCTCATTTGGTTGTTGGGGTGGGAAAAACCAGGGCAATAAACCCTAGGGAGAGATTATCTTGTGCAGATAGGATCCCCACCAGGGGGAGATGTTCCCACTACCCCAGGTGCCCAAATGGCAACGAGAGGGGAGGGACGACCTCACATGCAACATACAAAAATAATACAACAGATCATGGATAAAAGTTACAAAAAAATCTATAAGAAAATTAGATGCATGCATAAAGTTTAGAATTTAAGTAAACTAGAATTAAAATACATAAAGTTTAGAATTTAAGTAAGCTAGAACAACAGTGGAGTAATATACACGTGATACATGACCACACTCCACTATTGTTCAAGTAAATTCTATGATGAGTAAGTCTGTAATTTCATGAGACTTTTTCTAAATGAATATACGAACTACCACCAGGTAATAAAAGACAACACAAAGTTTCAAGGGGACAATCTTAAAGCTAGGATGAAGCAGCAGCAATATACCACCAGGTAATAAACCTTATATAAGCTGCAGCTAGGATGAAGCAACGACAATATACATTCAAAGAGCCAATAGCCAGGAGGCTCGGGAATAAAACACAAAGATGGTAATATTCTAACCTCTCAGGCTCCCTTCGAATGATACTGATGGACATGCTCCCTTCTCTGAAGTATTGTTGTGAGATGGAAACCATAGACTAAAAAAAGCATTTGGGTTAAAAGCACTGTCAATTCATATACATTTGCAACTAGCAAAAACCAGCAGCAAAAGATTCAAGTCATTACCAATAGATCATGTAAACTGTAGGAGAACTAATGGTAATCTAAAGTTTCTAAGTTTTACATTGTTTCATGACGCGGTTGTTGACAAGGCTTAGAAAACAGATGTTAAATCACACACAATTGCTCAAATAGAGAAATGGTTAATCACACACAATCACCCATAGTCCGCCTTGAAAAATTGAACTTTCTATTAGTCGGGCAACCGCAATGCGAGCAGTCTGAAAGCACGAGCAACCATACCTTGGTCCATCTCGAAAGTTAAGACTTTCCGTAACTTTGGGTGATGAAGCGGTACGAAGCGGAGTCACGAGTGTGAGCGCTTGTACTCTACTCCGGCGTTCTCTAAAAGTTTCTTTGCTTCTCATCGATGCCTTGGTACTATGACCGGTAGTACGAGCGGTTGACTTCGTACCATCGATCAAATCTTCTACCATGTTTACTCATAATATCGGACTTTTTAATTTCTCTTCTCTTCTTCCAAATTCTTCTTCCTTGGTATTTGTCTTCTACAAAGCATAGCTCAATGGTCCTTTCAATTAGGTTATCAAGACGAACACTTGGTAGAGAGTTTCTACGCTAACAAAACTAAAAAAATTCCTCCTCCCTCCCCTGCAGCCACAGATGATGCATTTGCAACATTTGGCATGTTGCAAAAGGCTTTGCAATATGATCCATGTTGCAATTGCACTAGTAGAAAAAGGGTCATCTGTCCCGGTTGGTAAGGGCCTTTTGTCCCGGTTTTTGAACCGGGACTAAAGGGTCCTTACTAATGCCCTAGTTTTTAGTCCGGTTCTTACACAAACCAGGGACAGATGGAAACCTCCACGTGGCTGGTGCTTGAGCCCAGGCGGGAAGGCCTTTGGTCCCGGTTGGTGGCACCAACCGGGACCAATAAACATCCTGCGTCGACATTTAGGGGCGGGGCTTTTTTTGTAACGGGGGGGGTTGGGGGTTTTGGGGAGTTAATTTAGGTGTTTCATATATTGTGTTAGCTAGCTAATTAATAGAGAGAAGTGTCCTCTCTTATGTCCGTGCTTGGTCGACGCTACGTACTATATACGTATAGTGAGGACTAGACACGCTAGCTAGTAAGCAAATGAAGGAAACAGAAGATCATCATGAATATATGCATACAGAGAGAAGTGATATCGACCACCTCTCCTTCTCCGAGAGATTGGTCGAACAACAAGTTCTCGTATATCTATCCGACACTACCGGCTACATATATACAATAATTATCTCTTACAATATAATCTCCTAATTATATATGAACACGGGGTCCACATAGTATTCTTAGTCTTGACGATCACGTGGTCAAGGAAGAATGCCGCCAATTCCTCTTGAATTGCTCGCATACTATCTGGTGGTAGGAGTTCATTCCGCATCCGAAAGATCTAATTTGAACAAGGGGGTCAATACATATATATATGAATAAATGAAACTCAACACAAATGATGGTAATAAAATAAAATTATGAATATTATTGCTTACGCACTTCATATTGTTCGTTAGAGTACCCCCGTTCACAGGTCGTGTGGCGGATGGACTGCATAAACGTAGTATCCATGTAAATCATTCCCTTGTTCCTACCACAACCACTTTACAAGAAATAGAGGTCAATCAAACTGATAAGCAAGCATGCCAAATGGTATTGATGAAACTAGCGCTTGAATCACTAGGAGATGCGCGGAACATGCTACTATAGTACTTACTTTCAGGTGTCTAAATTGCAGCTTCTTCGGCAGTCCCGGAGCTTTTTTGGTGAATTTTCTCCAAACCCTGCTAGACAAAGAAAACAATTACTTGATATCAGGACATGAACAAAGTTCTTTGATATGGTGGATAATGATCGATTTAACTTACTTCTCGAGCATTTGAGTCATGTCCGCATAGTCCTAGGGATCTTTTCGTCTCGAGTCTAAGACGGTTACTAGTCCATGCTCAAGCTTAATCTCTAGGAGAATATAGTGGAACCTGCGCATGCATGCATAACTCATCAATTACATTACTATAACCTGGACTAATAAGGGAAACCGAATATGCACAAGACAGTAAAACTCACTTGAAGTTGTAAGGAAAGAGTATTATATCTTTGTTTTCATTTATTACCAACGATCGTAGCAAGTTGGCCTCGGTATCTTGACATGATATTTAACCTCAGTTGCATCTATGAGATTTGTGTTAATGAACCCAATATCGCCGATTTGTCTTTTCTTCAATTCGGCGATCTTCAATCTGCATAATATAGTGAGGATAATTATAAATACATGCAATGAAAGAGCTGACATATATAGAGAGACTTAATGACAGAAGTAGTACTACTTACACATAGTAGCAAGTGACCGTTGCTTTATCGAGGGCCTTTTGATTGAATAACTGGAAGAACTCCTCAAATGGAACATTCAACAGTTCAATTCCAACGAGGTCATGCTCCTCTCTAACTCTCAGCGTCAAAGTATTCCTCCCCCCAGACTCTCTGCAGGTTTTCATGTACCAATCATGGAATCTTTGCATCATCGTTGTTAGAGATCTTTCATCTTTGACGAGAGGCTTCCCGTACTCGTATCTGTGTTCCTCCACCTCCAAGAAATCATAATGTACATCGTCGGGCAGGTAATCTCCAAGATTGCTATAACCGGGCACCATCCTCGGATCATTAGCGACGATGTCGCTAGACACCTTTAGCGGGGAGCACGATTGGTTTGCTTGTTCGCCGAAGCTGGGCAATTTTTTCCCAGCTCGTCGTTCTTTATCCATTGATCATGACAAGTACTTCCGACCGCTCCGCTTCGACAAATGTCTTTGCAATAATGCACTCATAGTTGCCTTTCGACGGAGACTTTGGTGGTTTTGTCAGGGCAGCCAGAGTGCGCTTTGCTTTCACCGGATCTACCTTCTCCTCCGGAGGTGGATGTTTCTTTTCTTTCACCCCTTGAAAGAAGTTCGTCACTTCGGCTCACGCGATCTTCACGTTCTCCTCCGGGGTCCTCTCGTATGGTAACTTCTCTGGAGTCTTGAGAGAAGGACCGAATCTGTATTGCCTCCCGCCTCTGGTTGTACTGCTAGACGCCTGTAGAGCAGACGGAGTGGCTGCGGCTGTATTCTTTCCTTGCTTACGAGGCGGAGGAAAAGGACTACGACGCGCCGGAGTGTTGGAAATATGCCCTAGAGGCAATAATAAAAGATTATTATTATATTTCCTTGTTCATGATAATCGTCTGTTGTTCATGCTATAATTGTGTTATCCGGAAATCGTAATACATGTGTGAATACATAGACCACAACATGTCCCAAGTAAGCCTCTAGTTGACTAGCTCGTTGACACACTGATAGTCATGGTTTCCTGACTATGGACTGAGGGAAATATGCCCTAGAGGCAATAATAAAGTTATTATTTATTTCCTCATATCATGATAAATGTTTATTATTCATGCTAGAATTGTATTAACCGGAAACATGATACATGTGCGAATACATAGACAAACATATAAGTCACTAGTATGCCTCTACTTGACTAGCTCATTAATCAAAGATGGTTATGTTTCCTAACCATAGACATGTGTTGTTATTTGATTAATGGGATCACATCATTAGGAGAATGATGTGATTGACATGACCCATTCCGTTAGCCTAGCACTTGATCGTTTAGTATATTGCTATTGCTTTCTTCATGACTTATACATGTTCCTATAACTATGAGATTATGCAACTCCCGTTCTGGGAGGAACACTTTGGGTGCTACCAAGCGTCACAACGTAATCGGGTGATTATAAAGGAGTACTACAGGTGTCTCAAAGGTACATGTTGGGTTGGCGTATTTGAGATTAGGTTTTGTCCTCCGATTGTCGGAGAGGTATCTCTGGGCCCTCTCGGTAATGCACATCACTATAAGCCTTGCAAGCAATGTAGCTAATGAGTTAGTTACGGAATGATGCATTACGTAATCTAGTAAAGAGACTTGCGATGCTTGAGATTGAACTAGGTATTGGATACCGACGATCGAATCTCGGGCAAGTAACTGTTGGAAATATGCCCTAGAGGCAATAATAAAAGTATTATTATCATATTTCCTTGTTCATGATAATTGTCTTTTATTCATGCTATAATTGTATTATCCGGAAATCGTAATACACGTGTGAATACATAGACCACAATATGTCCCTAGTGAGCCTCTAGTTGACTAGCTCGTTGATCAACGAGATAGTCATGGTTTCTCGACTATGGACATTGGATGTCGTTGATAGCGGGATCACATCATTAGGAGAATGATGTGATGGACAAGACCCAATCCTAAGCATAGCACAAGATCGTGTAGTTCGTTTTGCTAGAGCATTTCCAATGTCAAGTATCTCTTCCTTAGACCATGAGATCGTGTAACTCTCGGACAACGTAACTGGGTGACTATAAAGGTGCATTACAGGTATCTCCGAAAGTGTCTGTTGGGTTGACACGGATCGAGACTGGGATTTGTCACTCCGTATGACGGAGAGGTATCACTGGGGCCACTCGGTAGTGCATCATCATAATGAGCTCAAGGTGACCAAGTGTTTGGTCACGGGATCATGCATTACTGATGCGAGTAAAGTGACTTGCCGTGTACGAGATTGAGCGAGGTATTGGGATCTGACGATCGAATCTCGGGCAAGTAAAATACCGATTGACAAAGAGAATTGTATCACGAGGTTGTTTGAATCCTCGACATCGTGGTTCATCCGATGAAATCATCGAGGAGCATGTGGGAGCCAACATGGGTATCCAGATCCCGCTGTTGGTTATTGCCGAGAGCCGTCTCGGTCATGTATGCATGTCTCCCGAACCCGTAGGGTCTACACATAAGGTTCGGTGGCGCTTAGGGTTTGTATGAATATGAGTATGCAGCAAACCGAATGTTGTTGAGTCGGATGAGATCCGGACGTCACGAGGAGTTCGGAATGGTCCGGAGGTAGAGATTTATATATGGGAAGTCTTATTTTGGTCATTAGGAAAAGTTTGAGCATTATCGGTATTGTACCGGAGTGCCAAAGGGGTCCGGGGTCCACCAGCCGGGGGGCACATGGGCTGTAGAGTGCGCCTTGGCCTATATGGGCCAAGGGCACCAGCCCCAAGAGGCCCATGCGCCTAGAGATAAAGGAGAGGGAGAGTCCAAAGAGGAAGGCACCTCAGGGGTGCCTTGGGGAGGATGGACTCCTCCCCCACTTGGCCGCACCCCTTCCTTGGAGGAAGGGGCAAGGCTGCGCCTTCCTCTCTCTCTTGCACCTATATAAAGGGAGGGAGGGAGGGGCAGCCGCACCATAAGCTCTGGCGCCTCCTCCTCCTGCAACACCTCCTCCTCCTCCGTAGTTGCTTGGCGAAGCCTACTTGGGAGTTCTGCTGCATCCACCACCACGCCCGTCGTGCTGCTGGATCATCATCAACCTCTCCTTCCCCTTGCTTTGGATCAAGAAGGAGGAGGCGTCATCCGCTCCGTCACGTGTGTTGAGCGCGAGGTGCTGTCCGATTCGGCACTAGGTCATCGGTGATCTGAATCACCGGTAGTCACGACTCCATCATCCCGTTCCATTGAACGCTTCCGCCTGTGATCTACAAGTGGTATGTAGATGCAATCACTCTCCCATGACTCGTTGCTAGATGAACTCATAGATGGATCTTGGTGAAACCGTAGGAAAAATTTTAATTTTATAGCGTTCCCCAACAGTGGCATCATGAGCTAGGTCTATGCGTAGTTCTCTATTGCACGAGTAGAACACAATTTGTTGTGGGCGTAGATGTTGTCAACTTTCTTGCCGCTACTAGTCTTATCTTGCTTCAGCGGTATTGTGGGATGAAGCGGCGGACCCGACCTTACACGCACGCTTACGTGAGGCTGGTTCCACCGATCGACATGCACTAGTTGCATAAGGTGGCTAGCGGGTGTCGATCTCTCCCACTTTAGTTGGAGCTGATTCGATGAAAAGGGTCCTTATGAAGGGTAAATAGAAGTTGACAAATCACGTTGTGGCTTTCACGTAGGTAAGAAAACGTTCTTGCTAGAACCCTATTGCAGCCACGTAAAACTTGCAACAACAATTAGAGGACGTCTAACTTGTTTTTGCAGCAAGTGTTTTGTGATATGATATGGCCAAAGTTGTGATGAATGATGAATGATATATGTGATGTATGAGATCATGTTCTTGTAGTAGGAATCACGACTTGCATGTCGATGAGTATGACAACTGGCAGGAGCCATAGGAGTTGTCTTTATTTTGTATGACCTCACGTGTGTGTCATTGAAGAACGCCATGTAAATTACTTTACTTTATTGCTAAACGCGTTAGCCATAGAAGTAGAAGTAGTCGTTGGCGTGACAACTTCATGAAGACACGATGATGGAGATCATGATGATGGAGATCATGGTGTCATGCGGTGACAGGATGATCATGGAGCCCCGAAGATGGAGATCAAAGGAGCTATATGATATTGGCCATATCATGTCACTACAATATATAATTGCATGTGATGTTTATTATGTTTATGCATCTTGTTTACTTAGAACGACGGTAGTAAATAAGATGATCCCTCATAACAATTTCAAGAAAGTGTTCTCCCTACTGCACCCGTTGCTAAAGTTAAATGCGTTTGAAGCACCACGTGATGATCGGGTGTGATAGATCCTTACGTTCACATACAACGGGTGTAAAGACAGTTTTACACATGCAATACACTTAGGTTAACTTGACGAGCCTAGCATGTATGCATATGGCCTCGGAACACAAGAGACCGAAAGGTCGAACATGAGTCGTATGGAAGATACGATCAACATGGAGATGTTCACCGACGATGACTAGTCCGTCTCACGTGATGATCGGACACGGCCTAGTCGACTCGGATCATGTATCACTTAGATGACTAGAGGGATGTCAAATCTGAGTGGGAGTTCATTAAATAATTAGATTAGATGAACTTTATTATCATGAACAATAGTCTAAAATCTTTGCAAAATGTCTTGTAGATCAAATGGCCAACGCTCATGTCACCATGAACTTCAACGCGTTCCTAGAGAAAACCAAGTTTGAAAGATGATGGCAGCAACTATTGACTGGAGTCCTAACACGAGGATCATCCTCATAGCTGCCAAGAAACAATATGTCCTAGAAGCACCGCTAGGTGATGCACCCATCGAAGAACCAAGGCGTTATGAACGCTTGGCAGTCTACGTCTTGATGATTACTCCCTCGTTCGGTCACGGCATGCTTTACTGACTTAGAACCGGGCTCCAAAAGCGTTTTGAGCAACACGGAGCATATGAGATGTTCGAGGAGCTGAAACTAGTTTTCCAAGCTCATGCGGGTCGAGAGATATGAAGTCTCCGAGAAGTTCTCTGATTGTAAGATGGAGGAAAATAGTTACGTCGGTGAGCACATACTCAAAATTTCTGGGTTGCACAACCGCTTTGTCCCAAATTGGACATTAACCTCCGGTCGAGGCGGTCATTGACAGAATCCTTGATCGCTCCCACCAAGCTACAAGAGCTTTGTGATGAACTACAATATGCGAGGGGGATGGTGAAAACTATTCTGAAGTATTTTCAATGCTGAAGTCGTGAGGTAGAAATCAAGAAGGAACATCAAGTGTTGATGGTCAATAAAACCACTAAGTTCAAGAAGGGCAAGGTAAGAAGAACTTCAAGAAGGACGGCAAGGATATTTGCCGCCCGATAAGCCGATTCTTGGGGAAGAAGTCAAAGAATGGACCCAAGCACGAGATCGAGTGCTTTTATTGCAAAGGGAAGGGTCCTTTGAGCAGGAACTGCCCAAATACTTAGCGAGACAAGAAGGCCGGCAACACTAAAGGTATATTTGATATACATGTAATTGATGTGTACCTTACGGTACTCGTAGTAACTCACAGGTATTTGATACCGTGCCGTTGCTCATATATGTAACTCACGGCCAGGAGTTGCGGAATAAGCGAAAAATGGCGAAGGGCGTGGTGACGATCTTGGCGTCGGGGATGGTTCCAAGGTCGATGTGATGGCAAATCGACACGCTACCTCTACATTTACCTACGGGATTAGTTTTAAACCTCAATAATTGTTATTTAGTGCCAAGTTTGAGCATGAACATTGTATCAGGATCTTGTTTAATACAAGATGGCTGCTCATTTAAATCCGAGAATAATGGTTGTTCTATTTATATGAGAGAAATGTTTTATGGTCATGCTCCAGATGGTCAATGGTTTATTCTTAATGAATCTCGAGCGTAATGTTACACATGTTCATAGTGTGAATACCAAAAGATGTAAAGTTGATAACGATAGTCCCACATACTTGTGGTAATCGCCGCCTTATGGTCACATTGGTGTCAAGCGCATGAAGAAGCTCCATCTTGATGGACTTTTAGAGTCTCTCGATTATGAATCATTTGACACATGCAAACCATGCCTCATGGGCAAGATGACCAAGACTCCATTCTCGGAACAATGGGCGAGCAACCAACTTATTGGAAATCATACATACCGATGTATGCGGTCCAATGAGTGTTGAGGCTCATGGAGGATATCGTTATGTTCTCACTCTCACTAATGACTTGAGTAGATATGGGTATGTCTACTTGATGAAACACAAATGCGAGACCTTTGAAAAGTTCAAGGAATTTCAGAATGAGGTAGAGAATCAACGTGACCGAAAAATAAAATTCTTACGATCAGATCGTGGAGGAGAATATTTAAGTCACGAATTTGGTACACACTTAAGGAAATGTGGAATCGTTTCACAACTCACGCCGCTGGAACACCTCGGTATGTAACGGTGTGTCCGAACGTCGTAATCGCACTCTATTGGATATGGTGCGATCTATGATGTCTCTTCTTGATTTACCGCTATCATTTTGCGGATACGCTCTAGAGACAGCTACATTCACTTTAAATAGGGCACCGTCTAAATCCGTTGAGATGACACCGTATGAATTATGGTTTGGGAAGAAACCTAAGTATCGTTTCTAAAAGTTTGGGGATGCGATGCTTATGTCAAGAAACTTCAACTGGCTTCGAACCCAAGTCGGAAAAATGCGTCTTCATAGGATACCCTAAGGAAACCATTGGGTATACCTTCTACCTTAGATCCGAAGGCAAGATCTTTGTTGCCAAGAACGGATCCTTTACGGAAAAGAGCTTCTCTCGAAAGGAGTAAGTGGGAGGAAAGTAGAACTTCGATGAAGTACTACCTCTTGAGCAGGAAAGTAGTGCAGCTCACGAAAATGTTCTGTGGTGCCTACACCGACCGGAGAGGAAATTAATGATGATGATCAAGGTACTTGGATCAAGTTGCTCTTGAACCCAGAGGTCCACTAGGACACGTTCCGCACTGCAGTGGTACAGCAACCTGTCACCGGAAATCATGTTGTTAGACAACGGTGAACCTTCAAACTATGAAGAAGCGATGGCGGGCCCAGATTCCAACAAATGGCTTGAAGCCATGCAATCCGAGATAGGATCCATGTATGAAAACAAAGTATGGACTTTGACAGACTTGCCGATGATCGGTGACGATAGAAAACAAATGGATCTTTAAGAAGAAGAGGGGCGAATGGTAATGTTACCATCTATAAAGCTCGACTTGTCGCTCGGGTTATCGACAAGTTCAAGGGATTGACTACGATGAGACTTTCTCTCCGTAGCGAAGCTTAAGTCCGTCCGAATCATGTTAGCAATTGCCGCATACTATGATTATGAGATATGGCGAGATGGACGTCAAAACCGCATTCCTTACTTGATTTACCTTAAGGAAGAAATTTGTATATGATGCAGCCGGAAGGTTTTGTCGATCCTAAGAATGCTAACAAGGTATGCAAGCTCAATGATCCATTTATGGGCTGGTGCAAGCATCTCGGAGTTGGAACATTCGCTTTGATGAGATGATCAAAGCGTTTGGGTTTATCTTGAGACTTATGGAGAAGCCTGCGTTTACAAGAAAGTGAGTGGGACCTCTGTGGCATTTCTCATATTATATGTAGATGACATACTTTTGATGGGAAATGATATAGAACTTTGGACTGACATTAAGGCCTACTTGAATAAGAGTTTTTCAATGAAGGACCTTGGAGAAGCTGCTTACATATTAGGCATCAAAATCTATTGGGATAGATCGAGACGCCTCATAGGTCTTTCACAAAGCACATACCTTGATAAGATTTTGAAGAAGTTCAAAATGGATCAGTCCAAGAAGGGGTTCTTGCTGTTTTTGCAAGGTGTGAAATTGAGCTCAGCTCAATGCCCGACCATGACAAAAGATAAAGAAGAGATGAGTGTCATCCCTATGCCTCAGCCATAGGATCTATTATGTATGCCATCTTTGTGTACGGACTGATGTAAACCTTGCCGTAAGTTTGGTAGGAAGGTACAAAAGTAATCCCGGCAAGGAACATCGGACAGCGGTCAAGAATATCTGAAGTACTGAAAAGGACTAAGGACATGTTTCTCATTTATGGAGGTGACGAAGAGCTCGTAAAGGGTTACGTCGACGCTTAGCTCGACCACGGATCTGGATGACTCAAAGTCACAAACCCGGATACGTGTATATGTTGAATGGTGGAAGCGATGGCTAGTGCGGCTGCAAAGCGAGAAGCGTCGTGGCGGGATCTACATGTGAAGCGAGTACATGGCAGCCTCGGAGGCAGCACATGAAGCAATTTGGGTGAAGGAGTTCATCACCGACCTAGGAGTCATACCCAATGCGCTTGAGCCGAGCAAACTCTTACGTGACAACACCGGAGCTATTGCACTTGCCAAGGAGCCCAGGTTTCACAAGAAGACCCGAGCACATCAAGCGTCGCTTCAACTCCATTCGTGAAAATGTTCAAGATGGGGACATAGAAATTTGCAAAGTGCATACGGATACGAATATCATTGAGATCCGTTGACTAAACCTCTTCCGTGGGCAAAATATGATCAACACGAGAACTCTATGGGTGTTCGATTCATCACAATGTAACTAGATTATTGACTCTAGTGCAAGTGGGAGACTGTTGGAAATATGCCCTAGAGGCAATAATAAAAGTATTATTATTATATTTCCTTGTTCATGATAATTGTATTTTATTCATGCTACAATTGTATTATCCGGAAATCGTAATACTGCGTGTGAATACATAGACCACAATATGTCCCTAGTGAGCCTCTAGTTGACTAGCTCGTTGATCAGCAGATAGTCATGGTTTCACGACTATGGACATTGGATGTCGTTGATAACGGGATCACATCATTAGGAGAATGATGTGATGGACAAGACAATCCTAAGCATAGCACAAGATCGTGTAGTTCGTTTTGCTAGAGCTTTTCCAATGTCAAGTATCTCTTCCTTAGACCATGAGATCGTGTAACTCCCGGATACCGTAGGGAGTGCTTTGGGTGTACCAAGCGTCACAACGTATCGGGTGACTATAAAGGTGCATTACAGGTATCTCCGAAAGTGTCTGTTGGGTTGACACGGATCGAGGCTAGGATTTGTCACTCCGTATGACGGAGAGGTATCCTTCAGGGCCCACTCGGTAGTGCATCATCATAATGAGCTCAAAGTGACCAAGTGTTTGGTCACGGGATCATGCATTACGATGCAGTAAAGTGACTTGCCGCAAGCGAGATTGAGCGAGGTATTGGGATACCGACGATCGAATCTCGGGCAAGTAAAATACCGATTGACAAAGGGAATTGTATACGGGGTTGTTTGAATCCTCGACATCGTGGTTCATCCGATGAAATCATAGAGGAGCATGTAGGGAGCCAACATGGGTATCCAGATCCGCTGTTGGTTATTGCCCGAGAGCCGTCTCGGTCATGTACGCATGTCTCCGAACCCGTAGGGTCTACACACTAAGGTTCGGTGGCGCTTAGGGTTGTATGAATATGAGTATGCAGCAAAGCGAATGTTGTTCGAGTCCGGGATGAGATCCCAGACATCACGAGGAGTTAGGAATGGTCCGGAGGTAAAGATTTATATATGGGAAGTCTTATTTTGGTCACCAGAAAAGTTTCGGGCATTATCGGTATTGTACCGGGAGTGCCGAAAGGGGTCCGGGGGGTCCACCAGGGGTCCACCAGCCCCGGGGGGGCACATGGGCTGTAGGGGGTGCGCCTTGGCCTATATGGGCCAAGGGCACCAGCCCCAAGAGGCCCATGCGCCTAGAGATAAAGGAGAGGGGAGTCCAAGAGGGAAGGCACCTCAGGGGTGCCTTAGGGAGGATGGACTCCTCCCACTTGGCCGCACCCCTTCCTTGGAGGAAGGGGCAAGGCTGCGCCCTTCCCTCTCTCTTGCACCTATATAAAGGGAGGGAGGGAGGCAGCCGCACCCATAAGCCTGGCGCCTCCCTCCTCCACCGCAACACCTCCTCCTCCTCCGTAGTTGCTTAGCGAAGCCTGCCGGAGTTCTGCTGCATCCACCACCACGCCGTCGTCTTTCTTTGGATCATCATCAACCTCTCCTTCCCCTTGCTTTGGATCAAGAAGGAGGAGACGTCATCCGCTCCGTCACGTGTGTTGAACGCGGAGGTGCTTTGTCCGATTCGGCACTAGGTCATCGGTGATCCGAATCACGCCGAGTACGACTCCATCATCCCGTTCCATTGAACGCTTCCGCACGCGATCTACAAGTGGTATGTAGATGTAATCACTCTCCCATGACTCGTTGCTAGATGAACTCATAGATGGATCTTGGTGAAACCGTAGGAAAAATTTTAATTTTCTGCAACGTTCCCCAACAGTAACATACCGATGACAAAGGGAACAACGTATGTTGTTATGCGGTTTCATTGATAAAGATCTTCGTAGAATATGTAGGAGCCAATATGAGCATCCAGGTTCCGCTATTGGTTATTGACCGAGAATAGTTCTAGGTCATGTCTACATAGTTCTCGAACCCGTAGGGTCCGCACGCTTAACGTTACGATGACAGTTTTATTATGAGTTTATAAGTTTTGATGTACCGAAGATTGTTCGTTGTCCCGGATGTGATCACGGACATGATGAGGAGTCTCGAAATGGTCGAGACATAAAGATTGATATATTGGAAGCCTATATTTGGATATCGGAATGGTTCCGGGTGAAATCGGGATTTTACCGGAACACCGGGGTTCTAGGAACCCTCCCGGGGTTAATGGGCCTTAGTGGGCCATAAGGGAGAAGAGGAGGCCGGCCAGGGCAGGCTGCACGCCCTCCCCCTAGTCCGAATAGGACAAGGAAGGCGCCCCCTTTCCTCTTTCCCTTCCCCCTTTCCTTCTCCAACAAGGCAGAGGGGGAGTCCTACTCGATGGGAGTAGGACTCCTCCAGCGCACTCCCCTTGGGGCCGGCCGCACCTTCCCCTCCCTCCTTTATATACGGGGGCAGGGGGCACCCTAGAACACACAAGTTGATCATCGTGATCGTTCCTTAGTCGTGTGCGGTGCCCCCTCCACCATATTCCACCTCGGTCATATCGTCGCGGAGTTTAGGCAAAGCCCTGCGCCGGTAGAACATCATCATCGTCACCACGCCGTCGTCTTGTGACGGAACTCATCCAAACACTTTGCTTTGGATCGGAGTCCGGGGATCGTCATCGAGCTGAGCGTGTCTTGAACTTCGGAGGTGCCGTACGTTCGGTACTTGGATCGGTCGGATCGTGAAGGCGTCATTGACTACATCAACCGCTTTGTCATAACGCTTCCGCTTACGGTCTACGAGGGTACATGGACAATACTCTCCCCTCTCGTTGCTATGCATCACCATGATCCTTGCGTGTGCGTAGGAAAATTTTTGAAATTACTACGTTCCCCAACATGGACATTGGATGTCGTTGATAACGAGATCACATCATTAGGTGAATGATGTGATGGACAAGACCCAATCCTAAGCATAGCACAAGATCGTGTAGTTCGTTTGCTAGAGCTTTTCCAATGTCAAGTATCTTTTCCTTAGACCATGAGATCGTGTAACTCCCGGATACCGTAGGAGTGCTTTGGGTGTACCAAGCGTCATAGCAACGTAATCGGGTGACTATAAAGGTATACTCACGGGTATCTCCGAAAGTGTCTATTGGGTTGACACGGATCGAGACTGGGATTTGTCACTCCGCATGTGAGGAGAGGTATCTCTGGGCCCACTCGGTAATGCATAATCATAATGAGCTCAAAGTGACCAAGTGTTTGGTCACGGGATCATGCATTACGGTATGAGTAAAGTGACTTGCCGATGCTTGAGATTGAACGAGTCTTTGGGATACCGACGATCGAATCTCGGGCAAGTAACGTACCGATTGACAAAGGGAATTGTATACGGGGTCCCTTGAATCCTCGACACCATGGTTCATCCGATGAGATCATCGAGGAGCATGTGGGAGCCAACATGGGTATCTAGATCCCGCTGTTGGTTATTGACCGGAGAGTCGTCTCGGTCATGTCTACGTGTCTCCCGAACCCCTAGGGTCTACACACTTAAGGTTCGGTGATGCTAGGGTTGTAGAGATATGAGTATGCAGTAACCCGAAAGTTGTTTGGAGTCCCGGATGAGATCCTGGACATCACGAGGAGTTCCGGAATGGTCCGGAGGTGAAGAATTATATATAGGAAGTGCAGTTTCGGCCATCGGGAAAGTTTTGGGGGTCACCGTATTGTACCGGGACCACCGGAAGGGTCCCGGGGGTCCACTGGGTGGGGCCACCTATCCCGGAGGGCCCCGTGGGCTGAAGTGGGAGGGGAACCAGCCCCTGGTGGGCTGGTGCGCCCCCCTTGGGCCCCCTGCGTCTAGGATTGGAAACCCTAGGGTGGGGGGCGCCTCCACTTGCCTTGGGGGGCAAGCCACCCCCCTTGGCCGCCCCCCCCCCTTTGGGGGCCTATATAAAGAGGGGGGAGGGAGGGCAGCCGCACCCATGCCATAGGCGCCTCCCTCTCCCCTTGCTACACCTCTCCCTCTCGCAGACGCTCGTGAAGCTCGCCGAGATCCTGCTGCATCCACCACCACGCCGTCGTCTTCTTGGATCTCCGTCAACCTCTCCTCCCCCTTGCTAGATCAAGAAGGAGGAGACGTCTTTCCCCAACCGTGCGTGTGTTGAACGCGGAGGTCTTGTCCGTTCAACACTAGGACCATCGGTGATTTGGATCACGGCAGTACGACTCCCTCAACCCCATTCTCTTGAACGCTTCCGCTCGCGATCTACAAGGGTATGTAGATGCACTCCTTTCTCTCGTTGCTAGATGAAATCATAGATTGATCTTGGTAAAAGCGTAGAAAAATTGTATTTTCTGCAACGTTCCCCAACAGTGGCATCATGAGCTAGGTCTATGCGTAGTTTTCTTTGCACGAGTAGAACACAATTTGTTGTGGGCGTAGATGTTGTCAACTTTCTTGCCGCTACTAGTCTTATTTTCCTTCAGCGGTATTGTGGGATGAAGCGGCCCGGACCGACCTTACACGTACGCTTACGTGAGACAGGTTCCACCGGTGACATGCACTAGTTGCATAAGGTGGCTAGCGGGTGTCTGCTCTCCCACTTTAGTTGGAGCGGATTCGATGAAAAGGGTCCTTATGAAGGGTAAATAGAAGTTGACAAATCACGTTGTGGCTTATACGTAGGTAAGAAAACGTTCATGCTAGAACCCTATTGCAGCCACGTAAAACATGCAACAACAATTAGAGGACGTCTAACTTGTTTTTGCAGCAATTGCTTTGTGATGTGATATGGCCAAAAGTTGTGATGAATGATGTATATGTGATGTATGAGATCATGTTCTTGTAATAGGAATCACGACTTGCATGTCGATGAGTATGACAATCGGCAGGAGCCATAGGAGTTGTCTTAATTATTGTATGACCTGCGTGTCGTTGATTCAACGCCATGTAATTACTTTACTTTATTGCTAAACCGTTAGCCATAGTAGTAGAAGTAATAGTTCGCGAGCAACCCCATGGAGACACGATGATGGAGATCATGATGATGGAGATCATGGTGTCATGCCGGTGACAAGATGATCATGGAGCCCCAAGATGGAGATCAAAGGAGCTATATGATATTGGCCATATCATGTCACTATTATTTGATTGCATGTGATGTTTATCATGTTTATGCATCTTGTTTACTTAGAACGACGGTAGTAAATAAGATGATCCCTCATAATAATTTCAACAAAGTGTTCCCCTAAGCGTAAGCCATTGCGAAAGTTCGTTGTTTCGAAGCACCACGTGATGATCGGGTGTGATAGATTCTAACGTTCACATACAATGGGTGTAAGACAGATTTACACATGCAAAACACTTAGGTTAACTTGACGAGCCTAGCATGTACAGACATGGCCTCGGAACACAGAGACCGAAAGGTCGAACATGAGTCGTATGGAAGATACGATCAACATGGAGATGTTCACCGATGATGGCTAGTCCGTCTCACGTGATGATCGGACACGGCCTAGTCGACTCGGATCATCTAACACTTAGATGACTAGAGGGATGTCTAATCTGAGTGGGAGTTCATTAAATAATTCGATTAGATGAACTTGATTATCTTGAACTTAGTCTAAAAACCTTTGCATAAATGTCTTGTAGATCAAATGGCCAACGCTCATGTCAACATGAACTTCAACGCGTTCCTAGAGAAAACCAAAATTTGAAAGATGATGGCGGCAACTATACGGATTTGGGTCCGAACACGAGGATCATCCTCATAGCTGCCAAGAAAGCATATGTCCTAGAAGGACCGCTAGGTGAAGCACCCATCCCAGAGAACCAAGGCGTTATGAACGCTTGGCAGTCACGCGTCGATGATTACTCCCTCGTTCAAGGCGGCATGCTTTATGACTTAGAACCGGGCTCCAAAAGCGTTTTGAGCAACACAGAGCATATGAGATGTTCGAGGAGCTGAAAATGGTTTTCCAAGCTCATGCCCGGTCGAGAGATATGAAGTCTCCGACAAGTTCTATAGTTGTAAGATGGAGGAAAACAGTTCTGTCGGTGAGCACATACTCAAAATGTGCAGGTTGCACAACACTTTGTCCTAGCTGGACATTAACCTCCTGGACGAGGCGGTCATTGTGAGAATCCTTAAGTCGTTCCCACCAAGCTACAAGAGCTTTGTGATGAACTACAATATCTGAGGGATGGTGAAAACTATTCTGAAGTATTTTCAATGCTGAAATCGGAGGTAGAAATCAAAAGGAACATCAAGTGTTGATGGTCAATAAAACCACTAAGTTCAAGAAGGGCAAGGGTAAGAAGAACTTCAACAAGGACGGCAAGGAAGTTGCCGCGCCCGATAAGCCAGCTTGCCGGAAGAAGTCAAAGAATGGACCCAAGCACGAGACTGAGTGCTTTTATTGCAAAGGGAAGGGTCATCGAAGCGGAACTGCCCCAAATACTTAGCAGACAATAAGGCCGGTAACACTAAAGGTATATGTGATATACATGTAATTGATGTGTACCTTACCAGTGCTCGTAGTAGCTCCTGGGTATTTGATACCGGTGTCGTTGCTCATATTTGTAACTCAAAGCGTGAGCTGGGGAATAAGCGGAGATGGCGAAGGGCGTGGTGACGATCTTGGCGTCGGGAATGGTTCCAAGGTCGATGTGATGGCGTCGACACGCTACCTCAACATTTACCAACGTGATTAGTTTAAAACCTCAATAATTGTTATTTAGTGCCAAGTTTGAGCATGAACATTGTATCTGGATCTCGTTTAATGCGAGATGGCTACTCATTTAAATACGAGAATAATGGTTGTTCTACTTATATGAGAGATACGTTTTATGGTCATGCCCCGCTGGTCAATGGTTTATTCTTAATGAATCTCGAACGTAATGTTACACATATTCATAGTGTGAATACCAAAAGATGTAAAGTTGATAACGATAGTCCCACATACTTGTGGTAATCGCCGCCTTGGTCACATTGGTGTCAAGCGCATGAAGAAGCTCCATGCCGATGGACTTTTAGAGTCTCTAGATTATGAATCATTTGACACATGCGAGGCATGCCTCATGGGCAAAATGAACAAGACTCCGTTCTCTGGAACAATGGAGCGAGCAACCAACTTATTGGAAATCATACATACTGATGTGTGCGGTCCAATGAGCGTTAAGGTTGCGGAGGATATCATTATGTTCTCACTCTCACTGATAACTTAAGTAGATATGGGTATGTCTACTTGATGAAACACAAGTCTGAGACCTTTGAAAAGTTCAAGGAATTTCAGAATGAGGTAGAGAATCAACGTGACGAAAAATAAAGTTCTTACGATCAGATCGTGGAGGAGAATATTTAAGTCACGAATTTGGTACGCACTTAAGGAAATGTGGAATCGTTTCACAACTCACGCCGCTTTGGAACACCTCGGTAATAACGGTGTGTCCGAACGTCGTGAATCGCACTATATTGGATATGGTGCGATCTATGATGTCTCTTACCGATTTACCGCTATCATTTTGGGGATACGCTCTAGAGATAGCTACATTCACTTTAAATAGGGCACCGTCTAAATCCGTTGAGACGACACCGTATGAATTATGGTTTGGGAAGAAACCTAAGCTGTCGCTTTCTAAAAATTTGGGGATGCGATGCTTATGTCAAGAAACTTCAACCTGAAAAGCTCGAACCCAAGTCGGAAAAATGCGTCTTCATAGGATACCCTAAGGAAACCATTGGGTATACCTTCTACCTTATATCCGAAGGCAAGATCTTTGTTGCCAAGAACGGATCCTTCCTGGAGAAAGAGTTTGTCTCGAAAGGAGTAAGTGGGAGGAAAGTATAACTTCGATGAAGTACTACTTCTTGAACCGGAAAGTAGTGCAGCTCAGAAAATGTTCTGTGGTGCCTACACCGATCGGAGAGGAAATTAATGATGATGATCAAGGTACTTGGACCAAGTTGCTACTGAATCAGAGGGTCCACAAGGACACGTTCCACACAGTGGTATGGCAACCCCGCCACGGAAATCATGTTATTAAACAACGGTGAACCTTGAACTATGAAGAAGCGATGGCGGGCCCAGATTCCAACAAATGGTTTGAAGCCATGCAATCCGAGATAGGATCCATGTATGAAAACAAAGTATGGACTTAGAGCAGACTTGCCCGATGATCGGCGAGCGATAGAAAACAAATGGATCTTTAAGAAGAAGGCGGTCGCGGATGGTAATGTTACCATCTATAAAGCTCGACTTGTCGCTAAGGGTTATCGGCAAGTTCAAGGGGTTGACTACGATGAGACTTTCTCTCCGTAGCGAAAGAAGTCCGTCCGAATCATGTTAGCAATTGCCGCATACTATGATTATGATATATGGCAAATGGACGTCAAAACGGCATTCCTTAACGGCTATCTTAAGGAAGAACTGTATATGATGCAATAGGAAGGTTTTGTCGACCCTAAGAATGCTAACAAGGTATGCAAGCTCAATGATCCATTTATGGGATGGTGCAAGCATCTCGGAGTTGGAACATTCGCTTTGATGAGATGATCAAAGCGTTTGGGTTTATGCAGACTTATGGAGAAGCCTGTGTTTACAAGAAAGTGAGTGGGAGCTCTGTAGCATTTCTCATATTATATGTAGATGACATACTTTTGATGGGAAATGATATAGAACTCTTGGACAGCATTAAGGCCTACTTGAATAAGTGTTTTCAATGAAGGACCTTGGAGAAGCTGCTTATATATTAGGCATCAAGATCTATAGAGATAGATCGAGACGCCTCATAGGTCTTTCACAAAGCACATACCTTGATATGATATTGAAGAAGTTCAATATGGATCAGTCTAAGAAGGGGTTCTTGCCTGTGTTGCAAGGTGTAAAATTGAGCTCGGCTCAATGTGCGACCACGGCAGAAGATATAGAAGAGATCAGTGTCACCCCCTATGCCTCGGCCATAGGGTCTATTATGTAAGCCATGCTGTGTACCAGACCTGATGTAAACCTTGCCGTAAGTTTGGTAGGAAGGTACCAAAGTAATCGCGGCAAGGAACACCGGACAATGATCAAGAATATCCTGAAGTACACGAAAAGGACTAAGGATATGTTTCTCGCTTATGGAGTGACGAAGAGCTCGTCGTAAAGGGTTACGTCGACGCTTAAGCTTCGACACGAATCTGGATGACTCTAAGTCACAAACCGGATACGTGTATATGTTGAATGGTGGAAGCGATGGTAGTGCGATTGCAAGCAAAGCGTCGTGGCGGGATCTACATGTGAAGCGGAGTACATGGCAGCCTCGAGGCAGCGATGAAGCAATATGGATGAAGGAGTTCATCACCGACCTAGGAGTCATACCCAATGCGTTGGGGCCGATCAAACTCTTCTGTGACAACACTAGAGCTATTGCACTTGCCAAGGAGCCGGAGTTTCACAAGAAGACCAGGCACATCAAGCGTCGCTTCAACTCCATTCGTGAAAATGTTCAAGGTGGAGACATAGATATTTGCAAAGTGCATATGGATCCGAATGTCGCAGATCAGATTGACTAAACCTCTTCATGAGCAAAACCTGATCAACACCAAAACTCTATGGGTGTTCGATTCATCACAATGTAACTAGATTATTGACTCTAGTGCAAGTGGGAGACTGTTGGAAATATGCCCTAGAGGCAATAATAAAAGATTATTATTATATTTTCTTGTTCATGATAATCATCTGTAGTTCACGCTATAATTGTGTTATCCGGAAATCGCAATACATGTGTGAATACATAGACCACAACATGTCCCTAGTAAGCCTCTAGTTGACTAGCTCGTTGACCAACTGATAGTCATGGTTTCCTGACTATGGACATTGGATGTCGATTGATAACGGATCACATCATTAGGTGAATGATGTGATGGACAAGACCCAATCCTAAGCATAGCACAAGATCGTGTAGTTCGCTTTGCTAGAGCTTTTACAATGTCAAGTATCTTTCCTTAGACCATGAGATGTGTAACTCCCGGATACCGTAGGAGTGCTTTGGGTGTACCAAAGCGTCACAACGAATCGGGTGACTATAAAGGTATACTACGGGTATCTCCGAAAGTGTACATTGGGTTGACACGGATCGAGACTGGATTTGTCACTCCGTGTATGACGGAGAGGTATGTCTGGGCCCACTCGGTAATGCATCATCATAATGAGCTCAAAGTGACCAAGTGTTTGGTCACGGGATCATGCATTACTGATGCGAGTAAAGTGACTTGCCGAACGAGATTGAACGAGGTATTGGGATACCGACGATCGAATCTCGGGCAAGTAACGTACCGATTGACAAAGGGAATTGTATACGGGGTCGCTTGAATCCTCGACATCATGGTTCATCCGATGAGATCATAGAGGAACATGTGGGAGCCAACATGGGTCTCTAGATCCCGTTGTTGGTTATTGGCTGACCGGAGAGTCGTCTCGGTCATGTTCACGTGTCTCCCGAACCCGTAGGGTCTACACATAAGGTTCGGTGATGCTAGGGTTGTAGAGATATGAGTATGCAAGAACCCGAAAGTTGTTTGGAGTCCCAGATGAGATCCGGGACATCACGAGGAGTTTGGAATGGTCCGAGGTGAAGAATTATATATAGGAAGTGCAGTTTGACCATCGGAAAGTTCGGGGTCACTGGTATTGTACTGGGACCACCTAAGGGTCCCGAGGGTCCACCGGTGGGGCCACCTATACCGGAGGGCCAAGTGGGCTGAAGTGGGAGGGAACCAGCCTGTGGTGGGCTGCGCTTCACCCCCTATGGCTCCCCTGCGCCTAGGGTTGGAAACCCTAGGGTGGGGCGCCCACTACCTGTGGGGCAAGCCACCCCCCTTGGCCACCGCCCCCTTGGAGATCTCATCTCGGGGCCGGCGCCCACTAGGGGGCCTATATAAGAGGGGAGGAGGGCAGCCGCACCCATGCCATAGGCGCCTCCCTCTCCCTGCTACACCTCTCCCTCTCGTAGAAGCTCGTGAAGCTCTGCCGAGATCCTTTGTTGCATCCATCACCGCCGTCGTCTTTGCTGGATCTCCGTCGGCCTCTCCTCCCCTTGCTAGATCAAGAAGGAGGAGACGTCTTCCCAACCGTCGTGTGTTGAACGCGATGGTCTGTCAGATTCAGCACTAGGATCATCGGTGATTTGGATCACGACGAGTACGACTCCCTCAACCCCGTTCTCTTGAACGCTTCCGCTCGCGATCTACAAGGGTATGTAGATGCACTCCTTTCTCTTGTTGCTAGATGAACTCATAGATTGATCTTGGTGAAAGCGTAGAAAAATTTTATTTTCTGCAACGTTCCCCAACACGGAGCAGCCGGAGCGGCGGCGGGTCTCTTCCGCCCTTGCTGACGAGGCGGAGAAGGGGAGGCTGGCTGCTCAGCGCTGGCCGGCGCAGGTGGAGAAGGAGGCGGAGTGCCGCCACGCCGGAGAAGGAGGCTGAGTGCCCCGATCACTCATGGAGGAGGAGGCAGACGAGGAGGCGGAGTGCCCTTACTCGCCGGAGGAGGAGGAGGAGGCGGAGGCGTCCAGTTCGGAAGGTTGATGAGCTCCTTCCGCCATAGGCATGGAGTCTTCAGAGCAGAACCCAGCCGAGTCTCCCCTTCAACGATAGGGTGGTCAAGCTGGACGTCCTCAAATCCTCCGTTATTTCGTCCACCGTCACCCTAGCATATCCTTCAGAATCGGATGGCGGTGAAAAGTTGCGCCGGGTTCGTGGAGGTCGAAGCCGAAATGGCCGCCTTGACTTTGAAGTTCTGCCATTGCGTCATAAGGTGGCAATGTTGAGACTCCGTGATAGCATCCACGGGGTAGCTAGCAGGAGCCATCAAGACATGCTCCGGCTGAAGCAGCTCGATGGAAGCCGCTTCTCTGCTGAGATGGCGGGGTAGCTTCGGGGGTAGTTTCGGCAGGTCGCTTGCTACGAGCTACTTCTCATTCCTCTAGCGCTTGAACCCTTTCGTGCAGCGTCTGAATTTGGGTCTGCTCCACTTTTTTCCTCCTCTCCTGGCATTTGTAACCGCCTGCGTCCGGAAAACCAGCCTTCCACGGAACGGAGCCTGGCGTGCCTCGTGTCCGTCCAGGGTGCTCAGGATTCCCGAGGGCCATTGTGAGCTCGTCGTTCTCCGTCTGGAACGAACGTCCCTTACTGCGCTGCATCGATATAGTCTTGAAGCCTCTTGACTGGTATTCTCATTTGCTCGTCCGTCCCAAAACGCACTTACGTCTGAGGTCCAAGGTTCCGCCAGCCTCAAGAACCAAGTCCGCAACGATGCTGCGATTCATTGTCTCTCGGTTCGATCCCTTTATCAAGCAGATCATTCTCAGCCTTTGGCCCACTTAGGCCGGGCTTTGAGGTAGCCACGACCCGTGCGATGGTGAAGCTTCTTCTTCGCAGCATTTTTCTTGTTTGTCGCCGACATCTTCTTACTCTTTTCCGATGTCTTGTGGGCTACAAATGCGGGCGATGATCTCTCGATCTTCTCATATTTGCCGATGAATTCTGGTGTCTCTTCTTTGTCGACAAATGTTTTCAGCTCATTCTTCCACCTCTGAATAGGTACGCCATCTTCTTAAGAGCATGAGACTTGATTAATTTCTCTTTAACTGGCTTCTCCGAATCCTCCTCTGGCGGTAGGGTGAAATTTTCCTTCATTTCGGTCCAAAGATCATCTTTACGCATATCATTGACATAAGACACCTCGTGGTCTTCCTTCTTAGGCTTATACCATTGGTGGATGCTGATCGGGATCTTGTCCCTAACAAGAACCCCGCAGACCGAGCAGCAAATGCTTCCTTTGTCCGGATGGGTTCAATCGGTTGGCCGTCACTTGCGATTGCTTTGTGATCTCAAACCTTTCATCGGAGCGCAACTTTTCTTGGGCCTCGTCTCTTTACCGAAGTTGTGCTCGATCCAGAGGGCTAGAAAAAGAAGAAAGACGAGAGTTAATTAATATGTGTACATACCAAAACAATGAATGCATCAATTAGCTAGTCAAGACAGGCTTAACTAATATATTTACGGCGGGACTACATTCGGTCACCAAAGCCGTCACCACGGGCTCCTTCTTGCACCAGCATTGGGTCACCGGAGCCATCATAATCATGTCTTTCCTCCTCCATTATTCGATCACCGTAGCCTGCTTCTTCACCCTGTTCTTCCAGACCATCATTGTCGTTAAGATACGACAAGATATCACCTCTGGCTAAGATTATGTCCCCCAACAAATCTTCTGCTTCCTCGTCTCGTCCGTGCTCCATTGTTTCTGCAAATATTACAACATGGCAATTATTACACAAACATGACAGCAGGTGGATATGTTAATGGCGAACGTAGACCGAGCTTATTCCGGGTTTGGGGTGGCCTCGGCAACGCTTCAAGGGTAGGGGCGCGGCGGGAGGTGTAGGAGACCGACATCGTTTTTTCTAGGGTTTGGGTGTCCTCGAGAGTTCTGGTCGAGCGAGAGGGCCGGGGGGGTGCTCTCGTGGTATAAGTTATCACGGTCGAATTTATCCGGGAGGGGGTTATATCGACAACAAAGACATACATACATGGGAAAATAATGTTATCGGGGAGGGCGTAGGTCGAACCCCCCCCCCCCCTCGTGTTGAAGTTATCGGGACACGGGGTATATCGACAATGACATATCCGATAAAAAAAATAAGAAGACGAAGAAGAAATAAAAAGAGGAGAAGAAGAAAGGAATAGAGGAGAAGATTGAAGAAAAAAAAGAAAAAAAAAGAGGAGAAGAAGAGAAAATAGAATATTCTATTTTCTCTTCTTCTCCTCTATTCCTTTCTTCTTCTCCTCTTCTTTTTCTTCTTTTTTCTTCTTCTTATTTATTTCTCCTCTTCTTCCTCTCCTCTTCTTCTCCTTTCTTCCTCTTCTTATTTTCCTTTTTCCTCTCATTCTTTTTCTTCTTCTTCCTTTTTAATATCACTTAGCAACTTTTGCAACGATAGGGGTGGGGTGCTCCAGTGGTCTAAAATCGGTCTATGCACGATAGAAAATTCTGACAAAATACATGAAGTAGTATTGCTTGTTTTTTAAATATTCAAATAGAAATTTTAGAAAAAAGTAAAGGTTTTGCCTAATGCATTATTCATATGAATATACAAACATTTGCATATTCTACAATAATTAATATCACCAAAAAATCTATGAACAGAAAAAAATCCTAACTTTTCTAAAATCTATCTTTTGCATACATGAACATATATATACACGGAGAACATATACATACATATATACTTTTTTATAAAAATGCAAAAAACAAAAAATCTAAAAAAAGGACATATAAACAAATATACACACACACACATATACTCACACATATACATATAATCAGGAAAAAAACATCATATATATGTGAACAAAAAAAGGGAGGAAGGGGGCGGTGCCGGCCGGCCTGACCAAAGGAGAGGTGTGGTGTGGTCGGGGTAGGGGCAGAGGCACGGCGCGCGTCGGGGTAGAGGCAACGGCGGCGTGGTCGGGCAGGGGCGAGGCGACGCGGCGTGGTCGGGCAGGCGAGGCGACGGCGGCGTGGTCGGGCAAGGCGAGCTCGGGCGGGCGTGCTCGGGCAGGGCGGCGTCGGCCGACGAGGCAGCAGAGGGCGGCGACGGCGGCGACGGGCGAGCCTGGCGGCGGCGTCGTCACAAGGGGCAACTAATGCAGATGAATCTGAAAACGCCAAGTCTTTTCTTATATATCGAGAGCATTGGTCCGGTTCGTGGCACCACCGGGACCATCGGTTAGTGCCACCAAGGACCAAATGTCTCTTTTCGGCATCCCAAAGGGCGGAAGCAGAGACCTTTGGTCGGTTAGTGGCACCAACCGACTAAAGGGGCATTGGTACGGTTGGTGCCACCAAGGGACCAAAGGCCTTGAGGCTGCCATGACCAAAGTTTAGTCCCACCTCGCTAGTTGAGAGGGGCTCGAGTGGTTTATAAGCCCCAGCTGCGGCTGCCCTCTTGAGCTCCTCTCAAATGCAGGCTTACGGGCCTAATCTCACACTATCTTGTCTCTGGGCCTCTGGGCCCTTCTGCGAACTGAATCCTGGCCCATGGTTGGGTTTCTAGTCGTATTCAGGCTGTGGTGGCCCAATAGGTGGCAATTTTTTTATTTTTTTTCCAGTTTTTTTGTTTTGTTTTATCATTATTTATTTTCTTTTGTTTTTTGCTTTATTTTTTAATTCTTTTTGCTTTTAGGTCAGAAAAATTATAAACTTTCTGTTAGTGCCATTAGTTTTCAAATTTCAATAGTTAAAATATGAATTCTTTGAAATTTGTGTGAATCACAAGTTTGTGATTAACTTTACTATAAAAATAGTTTTTTTACATTTTTTTTGTTTTGTTTTTTGGATTATTTATTTTCTTTAGTTATTTGCTTTATTTTTTAATTCTTTTTTGCTTTTAGGTCGGAAAAATTATAAACTTTACGTTAGTGCCATTAGTTTTAGAAAAATTATAAACTTTACATTAGTGCCATTAGTTTTCAAATTTGAATAGTTAAAATTTGAATTCTTTGAAATTTGTGTGAATCACAAGTTTGTGATTAACTTTACTATAAAAATAGTTTTTTCCAGTTTTTGTTTTGTTTTTGAATTATTTATTTTCTTTTGTTTTTTGCTTTATTTTTTAATTCATTTTGCTTTTAGGTCAGAAAAATTATAAACTTTCTGTTAGTGCCATTACTTTTCACATTTGAATAGTTAAAATTTGAATTCTTTGAAATTTGTGTGAATCACAAGTTTGTGATTAACTCTACTATAAAAATAGATTTTGGAGTGATTCTTTTTCCTGCTATTTAATATTATTGTGTCTTATGATTCTATTCAAAAACAGATTTTGTTATTTTGTTACAAAGGGATTTCATTTTTTTGAACTTATTTGAACTCCATAGTTTTTCTGTGTTCAAAATACACCATTCAAAGCCACATCATTAATTTTCAACCCTTTCTGACTTCATTTGTTATTTTTCATGTAGTGACTGATTGTTTTGAGCTAAATGACCCTGAAATTGAAAAGCCCTACAAATGAACACTGAAAAGGTTGAAAGTTGGCATGGTATCATCATTTCACCCACATAGCATGTGCTAAAAACTTGAGAGGGTTACGGCAAAAGCTGGATGCGCCGTGAACAAAATGGACAATTTCTTTCAAGTATCGTGGTTTGGACAAAACTCATCTGTTACAAAGGGATTTCATTTTCTTGAACCTATTTGAACTCAGGACTTTTACATTTTTCAAAATGAACCATTCAAAGCGTAGACTGATTTTGAATGGTGCATATTCAACACACAAAAAGTCCATGAAGATCGCCAACCCCAACATAAAAATGAGCATAGATGCGCTTATAGAGAGAATTCAACCTAAATTCATAATAAATTTCTATGAATTTCAGAGAAATTCACTCTGAATTTAGGTCAAATTCACATATAAGGGCATCTATTTTCACTTCGAGAGGAGCTCAACAAGGCGAGAGGGACGGGCTTATAAACCGGTGTGACCGCCCTTGGTTGGCGAGGTGGGACTAAACTCGACCGCAACGAGGACCAACCTTTTGTCCCGGTTTGTGGCACAAATCGACTAATGGTCATGGGCCAGGGGCGAGGCGCATTGGTCCCGGTTCGTGCGTGGAACCAGGACCAAAAGGTCCAGACGAACCGGGACCAATGGCCCACGTGGCCCGGCCGGCCCCCTGGGCTCATGAACCGGGACAGTTGCCTCCTTTGGTACCGGTTCTTGAGCGAACCGGGATTTATGGTATTACGAGGGCCGAACCAATGCCCTGTTTTCTACTAGTTGCTATGTGGGTGAAATAAGAGTAGTCTTATGGTTTCAAACCTGAAGGAGAGCTTGATGCCCAACAGGAACAAGCTTTTTAGAAAATGGATACTCTGTTTAAGGCTGCCCTCTTGAGTGTTCTTGGTGAGAACATAGTTGACAAGGAGCGAACCGGGATTAATAGTATTACGAGGGCCGAACCATAAGACATTAAAGCATTTCAAATGAACTCTGAAAAAGTTGAAAGTTGGCATGGTATCATAATTTCACCCAGATAGCATGTGCATGTACAACGGACAATGGTATCATACTGCAAATACATTACAAAGTTGGCATGGTATCATCATAATAGTTATGGAGAAAGTCTTCACTTTTTCTTCGCTTGTGTCATTTGCTTATTGCGCCGTAACCATGGATAATCTTCATCGTTTATCGGGATGCTTGGGTCAGCCTTGACTTTGAAGGGAGGAATTTCATGAAACTTTTCATAATCTTCAGACATGTCTGTCTTGCCCTCCACTCCCACGATGTCCCATTTTCACAGAAGAAGAACTATGTGGCGCTTTGGCTCATCGTATGATGTATTCGCTTCCTTATCTTTTCTTTTTCTCGGTTTGGTAGACATGTCCTTCACATAGATAACATGTGCCGCATCATTGGCTAGGACGAACGGTTCGTTAGTTAGTGTACCCAAGATTTTTAGATCCACTTGTTGTCATTCCGCTTTGTGGGTCTACACAGCCTTCGCCTCTGATGTGATTGACCCATTTGCACTTAAACAAAGGGACCTTAAAATTATGTCCGTAGTCAAGTTCCCATATGTCCACTATGTAACCATAATATGTGTCCTTTCCTCTCGGTTCTTGCATCAAAGCGGACACCGCTATTTTGGTTGGTGCTCTTTTGATCTTGGGCGATCGTGTAAAATGTATTCCCATTTATCAGTATCTTTTGTAAGTCAATACAGCCAAAGATGGTCCTCTGGACAACAAGTACTGACTCATCACAAACGATGTTGTCACCTGGAAACGTGTTTCCAACCAAGCTGCTGAAAGTCCCGATGTGTTCACATGTAATCCGGTCGTCCTGCTTGCCCGGGTGTTTGGAGCGCAGATCGTTCTTGTGTTCATCGACATACAGGGGTCACCAAGGTAGAGTTCAGAGAACTGTGTAGTGTGCTTGAGACCAAGAATATCCGCCCCTCGCATATTATTGAGTCCCCTCCAAGCGTGCCTTTTCAGTCAGTCTCCCCTCATACCGCGATTAAGGGAGACCTATCTTCTTAAGGCAGAATGAAGTCGACACAAAACCCAATGACATCCTCTGCTCGATGGCCCATGGAGATGCTTTCCTTCCGGCCTAGCTGATTCTGGACATATTTCTTTAGGACTCCATGAACCTCTCAAAGGGGAACATATTGTGTAGAAATATGGGCCCCGAATGACAATCTCGTCGACTAGATGAACTAGGGCGTGCGTCATGATATTGAAGAAGGATGGTGGGAACACCAGCTCAAACCGACAAGACATTGCGCCACATCACTCCTTAGCCTTGGTACGATTTTTGGATCGATCACCTTACGAGAGATTGCATTGAGGAATGCACATAGCTTCACAATGGCTAATCGAGCGTTTTCCAGAGAATCCCCTCAATGCAACAGGAAGCGGTTGCGTCATAATCACGTAGTGATCATGACACTTTAGGTTACGGAACTTTTTCTACGGCATATTTATTATTCCCTTTATATTGACGAGAAGCCACCGGGACCTTCATCGGCGAGCATTCAAAGAAGATTTCTTTCTTCTTTCGTAAGAGCGTGGTGGCAGGATCTTCATACCGCTTGCCCGGAGGCATGCCGTCTTTTTCGTGCAAACGTTGCAGGTCCTCCCGTGCCTTAGGTGTATCTTTTGTCTTCCCATACACGCCCAAGAAGCCTAGCAGGTTCATGCAAAGGTTCTTTGTCACGTGCATCACGCTGATTGAAGAGCGGACCTCTAGGTCTTTCCAGTAGGGTAGGTCCCAAAATATAGATTTCTTCTTCCACATGGGTGCGTGTCCCTCAACATCATTCGGAACAGCTAGTCTGTCGGGACCCTTTCCAAAGATTACGTGTAAATCATTGACCATAGCAAGTACGTGATCACCGATGCGCATGGCGGTCTTCTTCGCTGATCCGCTTCGCCTTTGAAATGCTTGCCTTTCTTTTCGACATTGATGGTTGGTCGGAAGAAATCGATGATGGCACAGTACACATTCTTCCTGCATTTGTCCAGGTATATACTTTCAGTTTCATCTAAGCGGTGCGTGCATGCGTGGTATCCCTTGTTTATACGTCACGAAAGGTTACTGAGAGCGGGCCAATCGTTGATGGTTACAAACAGCAACGCGTGCAGTTTAAATTCCTCTTGTTTGTGCTCACCCCACGTACGTACATCGTTTCTATTCCACAGCTGTAAAAGTTCTTCAACTAATGGCCTTAGGTACACATCAATGTCGTTGCCGGGTTGCTTAGGGCCTTGGATGAGAACTGGCATCATAATGAACTTCCGCTTCATGTGCATCCAAGGAGGAAGGTTATACATACATAGAGTCACGGGCGGTCTTTGTGATTGCTGCTCTGCTCCCCGAATGGATTAATGCCATCCGCGCTTAAACCAAACCATACGTTCCTTGGGTCACTTGCAAACTCAGCCCAATACTTTCTCTCGATTTTTCTCCACTGTGACCCGTCAGCGGGTGCTCTCAACACCCCTTTTTCTTACGGTCCTCATTGTGCCATCACATCAACTTGGCATGCTCTTTGTTTCTGAACAGACGTTTCAACCGTGGTATTATAGGAGCATACCACATCACCTTCACAGGAACCCTCTTCTGGGGGCTCGCCGTCGACATCACCGGGGTCATCTAAATGCGATCTTATGCAATGCACCGCATACCGGGCATGCGTTTAGATCCTTGTACGCAAGGCGTTAGAGGATGCGATCATTAGGGCATGCATGCATCTTACGCACCTCCAATCCTAGAGGGCATACGACCTTCTTTGCTGCGTATGTCTTTGTCGGGCAATTCGTTATCCTTTGGAAGCTTCTTCTTCAATATTTTCGGTAGCTTCTCAAATCCTTTGTCGAACCTGACATTCTACGCCTTCCACTGCAGCAATTCCAGTACGGTACCCAGCTTTGTGTTGCCATCTTCGCAATTGGGGTACAACCCTTTTTTGTGATCCTCTAACATGTGATCGAACTTCAGCTTCTCCTTTTGACTTTCGCATTGCGTCCTTGCATCGATAATGACTCGGCGGAGATCATCATCATCGAGCACATCGTGTGGTTCCTCTTGATCTTCACGGCTTCCCCGTTGCAAAGCATCATTGGGCACATCGTCTGGTTCCTCTTGATCTTCAGCAGCTTCCCCCGTTGCAGAATCACCGTATTCAGGGGGCATATAGTTGTCATCGCCCTCTTATTCTTCGCCGTCTTCCACCATAACCCCTATTTCTCCGTGCCTCGTCCAAACATTATAGTGTGGCATGAAACCCTTGTAAAGCAGGTGGGTGTGAAGGATTTTCCGGTCAGAGTAAGACTTTGTATCCCACATTTAGGGCATGGACAACACATAAAACCATTCTGCTTGTTTGCCTCGGCCACTTGAGAAAATCATGCACGCCCTTGATGTACTCGGAGGTGTATGCATCACCGTACATCCATTGCCGGTTCATCTGCGTGCATTATATATAATCAAGTGTGTCAAAACCATTCTGAGAACATCATGAATAGATAATTAAGTGACCAAATTAATAGAAGTTCATCATCACATTAAAACCAAAGTACATACATAGTTCCCATCTAACAACATATAGCTCTCCAGAGCATCTAATTAATTAAACCATACATTGAAACTATGTAAAACATTTCAATGCGAAAACAAATGCGGTCATAATCGCAACCAAGGTAACAATTGATCCAACGGCATAATGATACCAAGCCTCGGTATGAATGGCATATTTTCTAATCTTTCTAATCTTCAAGTGCATTACATCCATCTTGATCTTGTGATCATCGACGACATCCGCAACATGCAACTCCAATATCATCTTCTCCTCCTCAATTTTTATATTTTTCCTTCAAGAAATTGTTTTCTTCTTCAACTAAATTTAACCTCTCGACAATATGGTCGGTTGGAATTTCCGGTTCACATACCTCCTAGATAAATAAAATCTATGTCACGTTGGTCGGCATAATTTTCATAAACAATAAATGAACCAATATATAGTTATAAAGATAATATATACCACATCTGAATCATAGACAGGACGAGGGCCGACGGGGGCGGATACCAAAACCATCGCACTATATAATAATAAGCAATAAAATAGTAAGAAAATTAGACAAGTATCTATCTAAAGTAAGAATTTTTTCTTTCAGAAAGAAGATAAGAACAAGAGGCTCACCAGGTGGTGACGGCGACAAGATCGGCGCGGGCGATCGACGGCGGTGAAGACGGGAATATGGGACGTGACGGGCCACTAAACCTAGACAAATCTCAAGGAAAATGGAGCTTTGAGGTCGAGCTTCGAGAGGAGAAAGCTTAACTAGTGTGGCTCGGGCATTTCATCGAACACCTCATGTGCATAGGAGGTGAGCTAGAGCACCACAAAGCCCTCCCCTCGCTGGCCATGCTCGCGGGCGAGGGGTATATATAGGCACCTCATTGGTCCCGGTTCGTGGCATGAACCGGGACTAAAGGGCAGCCTGTGGTCTCGGTTCAAGCCACCAACTAGGACCAATGGTGGTGGGTCAGAGCGAGGCCCATTGGTCCCGTTCGTCCCACCAACCGGGACCAAAGGCCGAACGAACCGGGACCAAAGGTGCCCCCATGGGTCCCGGTTCGACTGAACCGGGACTAATGGGCTGACCCGGCCTGAACCAAAGCCCTCTTTTCTACTAGTGTTGGTGACCAAAGGCCCATGTTTTTGCAATCTCATGCAACATGGAGGTGACTGCAACATGGCCCATGTTGCAATGGGTGAGCACAACATGGTCCATATTGCAATGGGTGATCAAGGCCTGTGTTTGCAATGTTATGCAAGTTGGAGGAGACCACAACATGAGTGACCACAACATGGTCCGTGTTGTGATGATCCAACGGCTACATGAGATAGATTCAATGACTCGCGACCCAGGCGATTTTTGCCAAAGATCAGTTGACCGTCGATTAAACAATTTCTTCCTGGTAATGTGAAATAATACTAGGTCCTCTTTGGATTGAAGGACTTTGTCAAAACTTATAAATAGGAAAGCAAAACACATGATTGGGATGACAAGATGTGTTGAATTCTACATGACAAAACACAAGTCGCTGAGATAAAGCATTTGGACGCTACATAGAAAGAAAAAAAAAGGGAAAATCTATTAGTATGGTTTTCTGTAAGTGTTAAATTTGTACGCTAGATAGAAAGCCGATGCATTCTTTGTCAATGAAAACAGTTAAAGATAAAGGTAGAGGATGTAGTTTGGGCGTGTTCTGAGAATCTCCAGCTTCTAACTCCACCAACTTCACAGTTGAAATTGACCCGAACGTTTTGGCTCCGAGAAGCTAACTTCTCGAAGTTGAGCGACCAAGGCCCAGCTCCACCAAAAAGAAAATATGGAGTTTGGCCAAATTACAGCCATAGTGCCACCGCCAAACATAACGATTTGTTGCCCACTTGCCTAGTCCTCCCCCGATAAAAGAACTATCGCTGGTTTGTGTGGTTCCCTCCCTCTGTCAACATCTCCCCTGTCGTCCCGAGCACTAATCCTACTCGCCGCCGCGATCTTGCCACTCCATCGCCGGCAAACGCTCCCCCAATGGCAGATCCAGCCCGTTCTGTGCCCATCCCCACCGGATCCCTCGACGCAGCCCCTAGGAGCAGGACCGACACAACTTCCCAACCGACAAGACGTCTGCCCCGCCCCGATTAACACCAATGATCATCTCTGCCGGATCCCCAAACTGGGCTGCTTCGCCCATACAGCGGCTAACAGCAAAGCTAGCCTCTAACTGGGCTACTTACCGCAAGAAGCAACGAACGTCCCGAACACTTCTAGTTCGTTGGGTGGAGTTGGAAGCTGGATTTGAGGATTTATTGAAGTTCAGAGAGGTTCTGAACACGCCCTTAATATCACTAGTTAGCGTGCACGTGCAACGCACGTCTCAAGGAGCAAACTATTCATTATCATCAATAAGAAAACAAAGGAAAAATATCATAAGCTCTGCTTGTTCGGAAAAACAAGGAACTACGAGTTGCAAAAATATTTGTCCTTATCTTTGGCGTAAACAAGCATACTTGCAAGAGTAGCACAAAAGCAATAAAGCTAAAAATACCCACACTCTCCGCTGCAGAGCAAGTCTTAAACTAAGATTATCAAAATTTTACGAACCTTATTATTCTTCACCTCCCAAGGTACACCAGCTTCGCTTGCACTCCAAAGAAGTAACCCACAGATAAGAATACTCCCCATGCATGCTAATAAAGCAAGTATAGCATTAGTAAGCATGAATTGTAAAACTGACATGAGAAATCAGAGATAACATTAGTTTGACTATATATGGTTGTTAGGACCGGCTCTATACATAAATGAGTAAATGGTGATCAACAAGCATGATTAGTAATATTGAGAAAATAAATCATAGATAACATTAGATTGGGCTATATATGATTGTTAGGAATGGATGTATACAAAGATGACTAATCGTAAAAGGTGCCAGCCTCTCTCTCTCAACCTCGGTGGCATACTTAAATCCAGACCTCATATAAGCGTGAGATATTACGGTGATATTAATATTAATAAACTAAATGGCATTAAACCATTTCGTGCACACTTATCATAACTTATAAAGACAAAAGTTGTATTATTATGAGAAAATGCACGACATATATTTGAATAACCTGATATAGTGTTCTGCCTCTATGAAAACGTAGACTATGTCGCGTGCGGACACAACGCAACGCCAACACGGAGGTTGCGGTCGTCCTTGGTGCCACCAATGCCGGTGAATTGAATGACGCCGGGCGAGTGCATTGCCTCCCGGCAGGCGGCGGCCACCCATCATTGCAGGTGACCATCAAGATTGCTCCGCCTCCAGGCTCCCCGGGCAATACAACTGGATCTATTGACACACCAAAAACAATAGAAAGTTTAATCAGTTACATTCGCTAAGCACAAAGGAAAGAAAGGGCACGAAGTGAATATGCATGACGCAGTAAAACTACCTAAATTATCCTAAGAGGAGAGAGAACTGGAAAATGCTCAATGCAAACTTGAACTCACTTAGATTTTCCGGACTGAAAGCGACACATGATTCATATAAACATCTATCGGTAAAAATTACATGCAAACTGTACTTCCTTCATCTAGGGAAAACAGTTTAAACAATACATTCAGCTTTCAACGAAGAACTACATAATAGGTAAATATTTTACGCCCCAATACTGAAATATTGATAAAGAAACAATAGTAAAAATAGAGTAACACCAACCTTGAATTGAACTTGTGAGAAGCATGGGCTTGCATCAACCATCCTCGTAGGGTATACTCACAAAGCACATCGTTGCTTATAAACTGACAGCACTCATATCCGAGCCCGAGTAATTCAAAGACAAGAGTAAAAAGCGTACCCGAATGACAGCCAATCCACCAAACACTTTGTTCCAAGCAAATCAACAAAGATCCTCCATCCCTATTCTACTTCCACTATACATCTCCTTTTCTTCTTGAAGGCGACAAGAGAGGAAAAGAAAATTCAGGCTGATCCATCTCTCCATCGCAAAACCTGCATTTAACACAACACCAAAACAGCCGCCCCTCGGCCGGGCCCGACCTCCAACCTCCGCCAACTTCGCCCGCACCCCAACGCAGTGACGCACCTCAGCCCAACCCAATACTACCATCATCGAATCTTAACGAAAAAATCAAGCTCGGTTCAAACCAGAGCACATGTCAAAATTTGCATACGGTGGCATTGAGAGAGACAAGAGGGAAAGCAAGGAGGATCGGTAAAGAGAGAGATGAAAAACGATCCGGAGAATCAGAATCTCATCTTGGCGCCATCGGCCGCGCTCAACGTTACTTACGCACGTGGCACTCCCCAGCCTCGCCTGCTCACGCCACTTGTACCGGTATGGGCGCCATTCTCGTCGTGGACATGCATTACTCGAGCCGCCACCAATGTCCTCCACAATAGCCTTGAATGCCGGGTGAGCGGAAGAAGGGAACGGAATGAGGGGCTGGGGCGGCGGCGGATCTGTTTTCACGTCTGCAACGACGGTCAAGATGGAGGAACTGGGCCAATCATGGGCGGCGGCGGCGGCGCCGTTGCCTCCCGAGGGAGGAGGTGGGATTCAGAGCAGCGGTTTTGTCTCCCGTGATTAGAGGAGACGATAGATGGGATATGTTTTTTTCTTTGTTTTTGAGAATTTGTGGCGTAGCCCCTCCCGTGATTAGAGGAGATGATGAGAGAATAGAGATGGGATAGGTGTGATCCGGTGGAGAATGGTCAGCCAACACTAATTGCTACATGCAATCGTGGCCTCCGGTCAGATGTATTTAGGTCATTAGATCTCATTAGATGGGATAATCCGGTGGCACAAATTAGCCTAGGTACACATAGCGGGGTGGCTTTAGAAAAGAAAATGTTGGATTGTTTAATATTAGTATAGATAGACATGCCTTCGCAAGGGGAGGTCCCTGGTGTTAAACGAAGTCATCCAAGCAATACGACCGAGTCTGAAAGAAAAAAAACAAGCCAAACTGTTCGCAGCATACAAAGACCCAAAAGAGCGAGCAATTACTTCCAAAGGGCTGGTGCAACAAATCAACAAAAACAAAGGATCTCCAAATGAACACTTCATGAGAAGGTTCACATTGTGCACAATCAGTTGCCTACTATATGTCTAATTATAAACTCAAAAGTGAGCTAAGATTACTTGAACCTTATGTTGGACGGTAATGATATAGGTAATATAATTTGGCAACCGTGATACTTGATCCCTCATTGAGAGCCTAAAGTAGCACAAGACCAATAAACAAAGAAATTTTGTTGGTAACCTCGTTCTCTTAGAGGTAATGCATAATGACTAGTTATTTCTACTGTGTTCCAATGTAGTTGTGCTATGTTTTTCCAACTCGATCATTTTGACCGTGTTGACCGTGTTGGAATGCAGGTGTGGTACTAGGGGAAATTCTATGTGGACAAAGTTAAACACAGTATATACATAGATTAATCTCCTCGTCGGAAGCCTTTGATTCGGTTCTGGGACAAGGAGAAGGTGGCAAAGAGGGAGAAGGCCCACTTTGCAGAGGGAGATATATGTAAATGTTTTGCTACATGTCCACTGCCACAAAATTGAGTTTTACTTTCTTTACCAACATACTAACCATTCATCTTGTATTCTTCAGAATAGATTATTAAGCACCTCATGAGTGATGTGGAGTATGTAGTACACAGACCTGTCCATGCTAGCAATGAAGTACGCACAATCTGAACCATATTTATTGCATTTTCATACACCAAAACGTATTCTAACTATATTCATCCTTCTATATGCACGGTCGCATATTGCAAACAAAAAAACTATGCAAGTAATAGAACATAAAAATAAATCAAAAATACACAGAAGAACATCATAAGTACTTCAAGCCACTTGTTGATGGTTTAACTGACATTGAACTCAATACAAACCTGAACACTACTCCGCGTTGTCAAGTGAATAGAGGTAAAGTCATATTCATAATTGCACAGTTTTATCTTGCACATTTTTGTGTGAAAGCACCCCTTATTTCCAATGTAGGATAATAAGTTCGTTCTGCTCGACATAACAGATTAAGAAATTCAAGTTATTCTACTTATCTATTAGTGTGGCTCAATGCATGTTAAGCACTCGTTCTCCTTTATGTACAAGCTTTTGTAAAAAGGGTGACAAGTGCGCATGGCACAAGGGATCACACAAAAGACATGATGAAGAGGAAGGGGAATCTACCGAACATGACAAGAAACACCTGCCAAGCTGACAGTGAGGTCTTCAAGCACTAAATCGTCATCTGCAGAAGAAGATACAACACATATAGGTGATGAGGATGACACAATAACGCTTAATGGGACACCGCGTTGGTCAACCACCAAATCAGCTCTGTTCTCATTAAGGAAGATGGGTATTCCTACTATGACCATGAAAAGAGGCAACTTCATGGTATGTCGTACACATCTTTCCTATCATCCATCATATAACATTGTTCTATCTACAGTTTGTAACATGGATAAATTCACATACTAAGTGCGGGTCTGAAAGAAACACTAGAATGGGTAAACAGCCAAGATGATAAAAATGCCTTAGGTTAATTTTTCAAACCTGCACTTAGTATGTTGATTTATCCATGTTAAAATTATAAAAAGAGCAATGCTATATAACTGGATGATAGAACACGATGTGTGCAACATACCACAAAGTTGCCTCTTTTCATGGTTATAGCAGGAATACTCATCTTCCTTCTTGACAAGAGAGGTTGATTTCCTGTCTGAGCGGCGCAACGTCCCATTGGCATTAATGATTGTAGTATCCTCATCAGCTAGATGTGTTGTTGTATCTTCTTCTACAGATGGCGAATTAATTTCTGAAGGCCCTCGTTGCCGCTTGGCAGGTGTTGTTGTCATGTTCACTAGATTCTTTTCCTCTTCATCCTGTGTCTTCTGTGTGGTCCCTTGTGACATGTACACTTGTCACGCTTCCTAGAAAAAGGCTTGTACATAAAAAGATAACCGAGTGTTTAACATGTAGTAAGCCACACTAATAGATAAGTAGATATCTTTTAAATTACTTTAATTTCTTAATCTGGTATGTTGGGTCTATTATCATGCATGGGAAATAAGGGTGTTCTTTTTCACACAACAATTTGCAATATAAAATTGTGCATTTGTAAATATGGCTTTACCTCTAAATAGAGTAGAGTTCTGTTGGTCAGATTTGTATTGAGTTTAATGTCAGTTAAACCATCAACAAGTGACTTGAAGTACTTATGTTTGTCTGCGTATTCTTTTTGGGTGGTTTTATGCTCTATTACTTGCATATAGTTGTATGAATTTATTGCAATATGCGGCCCTACATTTAGAAGGATGTTATGGCGCTGCTAGAAGGAGGGTGCGAGGGTCGGCCGGGCCTTTTGCTCACGGCAAGCAAGAGGGAAGGATTTCCTTCTTAAATCTTGCTTGATTAGATTGATACATTTCCTCTCTTTATATAGAGAGGTTTACTTGACTCCCAAGCAAGGCTTACTTGACCCTAAGCAAGCTTAGCATTATCTCTAATTAACCCTAAGACTAATGGGCCCATTAGGCCCATTACGTACTCTAACAAAGGATGAATACAGTTAATACGTGCAATAACTAGGGTTCAGATTGTGCGCATTTCATTGCTGGCATGCAAAGATCTGTGTAGTACAATCTCGACATCACTCATTAGCTGCTCAATAATCTACTTTGATAAATACAAAATGAATGGTTAGTATGTCGTAGTAAAAAAATTAAATCTCAATTTTGTGGTTGTGGACATGTAGCAAATCATTTACATATATCTCCCTCCGCAAACCGGGCCTTCTCCCTCTTTGTCACCTTCTCCTTGTCCTAGAACTAAATCAAAGCTTCTAAAGAGGAGAGTAATCTATGTCTATATTGTGCAGAGCGAGGTTAGCAACAAGATTTCTTATTTATTGCTCTTGTACTACTTATAAGGGTCAGGTATACCCAATTTATACAATTTATGGTTTATGTAATCTGAACTCACTTGACTTTGTAGTTGGACATAGTAGGCAACTGATTGTGCACAATGTGAACCTTCTTATGAAGTGTCCATCTGTAGATCTTTTGTTTTCTTTAATGTGTTGCACCGGCAAACAGTTTGGCTTCTTTCTGTTTTCTTTCGGACTCGATCGCCTTATGTGCATGCCTTATTTAATTTCAGGCGCCTCACCTTCAAGGCAGGCCCATGATATTTACTACATACTATACCTTTATAGTTAACTGTTTTGTGTTTTCCAAACAAAATTTGTTTTCTGTTGACAACAAATACCTCAACTTATGTATTGAAAGCTAGTTTCTTTACTGGATTTAATTTGAATATTGCATAGATGTAGTAATAACCCCTTAAGATTAGGTTTGCAATCTTTTCCTCCGATTGCCATCCAAGACTTCCCAAATAAGGTCATAAATAGCACCTTGATAGCAGACCATGCAGTGTGACAAGTTGTTAATAGCAAAGTATATATCATAATAATTAGATAAATTGCAAAAAAGTAAGCAAAGGCAAAATGTAGTGTGACAAGTTGTTATTACGTACATGTGCTGTTTTTTAATAAAATAATATATACATACCTTCTCTCTAGCCGATGGCCCTTTATTTACACAAGCCATGACGGGTGATGCATCCTAACATTAGCGGATGACAAAATAATTAGAAAGGTCATAACTTTTTCTTTGGCAACGAAATTCCATATCGCATTAAAAAGAAAATTGGGCTTATATGTACCTTTATTTTTCTCAAGGGCTTCGTGTGGTAGGAGTGTGTTAATCAAGAATCCCACTTTTCTTCCTTGAAGAATTCATGGCGGGTGACTTCTTCGATAAGAGGCACACCACAACAGATACATGTCAATCATATGGGAAAATTTGAAGAAGAAAAAAAGAGTCAAATCTATGTTCTTATTCCACCCTACATGGCCTAGCTTTAATTAACAAAAGTTTGGTTAATGACGATTATTGGAGCCACAAAAAAAGGGGTTGTGTTATTCCTTATAAATGATACTCCCTCCTTTCCAGTTTAAATAAAAAAGGGTTCTGTAAACAACCAGGGCCAGCTCTATGTCTTTTAGTGCCTTATAAGGCGTACTCGCGATACGGGCCTTTAAGACTATCTATAATGTATATAGATGTATATAGAGCGCGGCGATAGCGAGCTCGGGCGCGCGCTCTCCCGCTAGGTGGACCAATAGAGCGATACCGCGTGGGTGGGCCTCTGGAGCGGACCGTACACACTAATGTAGGGTACTGTCGATACATACGGCCAGCTCGCGTACGGCGTGCGGTAACGGACGGAGGTTGAAACCGTCGTTCAGCACGCAGGTGTTTTAAAAATCAAGAAATAGCAACTACGTCATTGACTGTTCATGATTAGCTCTAAACCAAAATTTCATTAGCACTAGGCATCCACTGAACCAAACATACATCCAAAAGCTCCACGAGTCTCAGAGTCCTTCTCCCATGTACGATGCTAACACTAATTAACCCCTGACATAGATCATCTACTACATACGCATACGCTTCTTAGATTCATCCAATTAATCAAACGCACGCATCACGGTGGAAGACACTACCAGTACAAGGATGGCGAGGCAGATGGCCATATTCCCAACAGACACCACCAGATTGATAGATGCAACATCGAGAGTGAAGGATGCCTGACGCCGACCAACATCCCCGCGCGGAGCTGAGATCCAACAACGCCACTAGCCGCGGACGGCATCTGCGATCCATCCGGTGCCCCGTTCTGCTGCCCCACCGTGCCGTCCGCCGGCTGCATCTGACCACCTTGATTTGCTGCAGCTACCTCGTTCTCTCCTGGATTGATTTGCGCCAACGGAGGTGCCGCCGGTCCAAGCTCAGCCACCTCTACCCGGCTGCCATAGATGGACAAATCTAATAAGACATGAACACCGGAAAGGATCCAGACATTAACCCTAAGACTAATGGGCCCATTAGGCCCATTACGTACTCTAACAAAGGATGAATACAGTTAATACGTGCAATAACTAGGGTTCAGATTGTGCGTACTTCATTGCTGGCATGCAAAGATCTGTGTAGTACAATCTCGACATCACTCATTAGCTGCTCAATAATCTACTTTGATAAATACAAAATGAATGGTTAGTATGTCGTAGTAAAAAAATTAAATCTCAATTTTGTGGTTGTGGACATGTAGCAAATCATTTACATATATCTCCCTCCGCAAACCGGGCCTTCTCCCTCTTTGTCACCTTCTCCTTGTCCTAGAACTAAATCAAAGCTTCTAAAGAGGAGAGTAATCTATGTCTATATTGTGCAGAGCGAGGTTAGCAACAAGATTTCTTATTTATTGCTCTTGTACTACTTATAAGGGTCAGGTATACCCAATTTATACAATTTATGGTTTATGTAATCTGAACTCACTTCTGACTTTGTAGTTGGACATAGTAGGCAACTGATTGTGCACAATGTGAACCTTCTTATGAAGTGTCCATCTGTAGATCTTTTGTTTTCTTTAATGTGTTGCACCGGGCAAACAGTTTGGCTTCTTTCTGTTTTCTTTCGGACTCGATCGTCTTATGTGCATGCCTTCGCTTAATTTCAGGCGCCTCACCTTCTGAAGGCAGGCCCATGATATTTACTACATACTATACCTTTATAGTTAACTGTTTTGTGTTTTCCAAACAAAATTTGTTTTCTGTTGACAACAAATACCTCAACTTATGTATTGAAAGCTAGTTTCTTTACTGGACGAATTTGAATATTGCATAGATGTAGTAATAACCCCTTAAGATTAGGTTTGCAATCTTTTCCTCCGATTGCCATCCAAGACTTCCCAAATAAGGTCATAAATAGCACCTTGATAGCAGACCATGCAGTGTGACAAGTTGTTAATAGCAAAGTATATATCATAATAATTAGATAAATTGCAAAAAAAAGTAAGCAAAGGCAAAATGTAGTGTGACAAGTTGTTATTACGTACATGTGCTGTTTTTTAATAAAATAATATATACATACCTTCTCTCTAGCCGATGGCCCTTTATTTACACAAGCCATGACGGGTGATGCATCCTAACATTAGCGGATGACAAAATAATTAGAAAGGTCATAACTTTTTTCTTTGGCAACGAAATTCCATATCGTACTAAAAGAAAATTGGGCTTATATGTACCTTTATTTTCTGCGGCTTCGGTGTGGTAGGAGTGTGTTAATCAGTAATCCCACTTTTCTTCCTTGAAGAATTCATGGCGGGTGACACTTGCTGATAAGAGGCACACCACAACAGATACATGTCAATCATATGGGAAAATTTGAAGAAGAAAAAAAGAGTCAAATCTATGTTCTTATTCCACCCTACATGGCCTAGCTTTAATTAACAAAAGTTTGGTTAATGACGATTATTGGAGCCACAAAAAAAGGGGTTGTGTTATTCCTTATAAATGATACTCCCTCCTTTCCAGTTTAAATAAAAAGGGTTCTGTAAACAACCAGGGCCAGCTCTATGTCTTTTAGTGCCTTATAAGGCGTACTCGCGATACGGGCCTTTAAGACTATCTATAATGTATATAGATGTATATAGAGCGCGGCGATAGCGAGCTCGGGCGCGCGCTCTCCCGCTAGGTGGACCAATAGAGCGATACCGCGTGGGTGGGCCTCTGGAGCGGACCGTACACACTAATGTAGGGTACTGTCGATACATACGGCCAGCTCGCGTACGGCGTGCGGTAACGGACGGAGGTTGAAACCGTCGTTCAGCACGCAGGTGTTTTAAAAATCAAGAAATAGCAACTACGTCATTGACTGTTCATGATTAGCTCTAAACCAAAATTTCATTAGCACTAGGCATCCACTGAACCAAACATACATCCAAAAGCTCCACGAGTCTCAGAGTCCTTCTCCCATGTACGATGCTAACACTAATTAACCCCTGACATAGATCATCTACTACATACGCATACGCTTCTTAGATTCATCCAATTAATCAAACGCACGCATCACGGTGGAAGACACTACCAGTACAAGGATGGCGAGGCAGATGGCCATATTCCCAACAGACACCACCAGATTGATAGATGCAACATCGAGAGTGAAGGATGCCTGACGCCGACCAACATCCCCCGCGCGGAGCTGAGATCCAACAACGCCACTAGCCGCGGACGGCATCTGCGATCCATCCGGTGCCCCGTTCTGCTGCCCCACCGTGCCGTCCGCCGGCTGCATCTGACCACCTTGATTTGCTGCAGCTACCTCGTTCTCTCCTGGATTGATTTGCGCCAACGGAGGTGCCGCCGGTCCAAGCTCAGCCACCTCTACCCGGCTGCCATAGATGGACAAATCTAATAAGACATGAACACCGGAAAGGATCCAGACATTAACCCTAAGACTAATGGGCCCATTAGGCCCATTACGCACTTCTAACAAAGGATGAATACAGTTAATACGTGCAATAACTAGGGTTCAGATTGTGCGTACTTCATTGCTGGCATGCAAAGATCTGTGTAGTACAATCTCGACATCACTCATTAGCTGCTCAATAATCTACTTTGATAAATACAAAATGAATGGTTAGTATGTCGTAGTAAAAAAATTAAATCTCAATTTTGTGGTTGTGGACATGTAGCAAATCATTTACATATATCTCCCTCCGCAAACTGGCCTTCTCCCTCTTTGTCACCTTCTCCTTGTCCTAGAACTAAATCAAAGCTTCTAAAGAGGAGAGTAATCTATGTCTATATTGTGCAGAGAGCGAGGTTAGCAACAAGATTTCTTATTTATTGCTCTTGTACTACTTATAAGGGTCAGGTATACCCAATTTATACAATTTATGGTTTATGTAATCTGAACTCACTTGACTTTGTAGTTGGACATAGTAGGCAACTGATTGTGCACAATGTGAACCTTCTTATGAAGTGTCCATCTGTAGATCTTTTGTTTTCTTTAATGTGTTGCACCGGCAAACAGTTTGGCTTTTTCTGTTTTCTTTCGGACTCGATCGTCTTATGTGCATGCCTTACGCTTAATTTCAGGCGCCTCACCTTCTGAAGGCAGGCCCATGATATTTACTACATACTATACCTTTATAGTTAACTGTTTTTGTGTTTTCCAAACAAAATTTGTTTTCTGTTGACAACAAATACCTCAACTTATGTATTGAAAGCTAGTTTCTTTACTGGACGAATTTGAATATTGCATAGATGTAGTAATAACCCCTTAAGATTAGGTTTGCAATCTTTTCCCTCCGATTGCCATCCAAGACTTCCCAAATAAGGTCATAAATAGCACCTTGATAGTAGACCATGCAGTGTGACAAGTTGTTAATAGCAAAGTATATATCATAATAATTAGATAAATTGCAAAAAAGTAAGCAAAGGCAAAATGTAGTGTGACAAGTTGTTATTACGTACATGTGCTGTTTTTAATAAAATAATATATACATACCTTCTCTCTAGCCGATGGCCCTTTATTTACACAAGCCATGACGGTGATGCATCCTAACATTAGCGGATGACAAAATAATTAGAAAGGTCATAACTTTTTTCTTTGGCAAGCGAAATTCCATATCGTACTAAAAAGAAAATTGGGCTTATATGTACCTTTTATTTTCTGCTGACTTCGGTGTGGTAGGAGTGTGTTAATCAAGAATCCCACTTTTCTTCCTCAGAAGAATTCATGGCGGGTGACACTGGCGATAAGAGGCACACCACAACAGAGATACATGTCAATCATATGGGAAAATTTGAAGAAGAAAAAAAGAGTCAAATCTATGTTCTTATTCCACCCTACATGGCCTAGCTTTAATTAACAAAAGTTTGGTTAATGACGATTATTGGAGCCACAAAAAAAGGGGTTGTGTTATTCCTTATAAATGATACTCCCTCCTTTCCAGTTTAAATAAAAAAGGGTTCTGTAAACAACCAGGGCCAGCTCTATGTCTTTTAGTGCCTTATAAGGCGTACTCGCGATACGGGCCTTTAAGACTATCTATAATGTATATAGATGTATATAGAGCGCGGCGATAGCGAGCTCGGGCGCGCGCTCTCCCGCTAGGTGGACCAATAGAGCGATACCGCGTGGGTGGGCCTCTGGAGCGGACCGTACACACTAATGTAGGGTACTGTCGATACATACGGCCAGCTCGCGTACGGCGTGCGGTAACGGACGGAGGTTGAAACCGTCGTTCAGCACGCAGGTGTTTTAAAAATCAAGAAATAGCAACTACGTCATTGACTGTTCATGATTAGCTCTAAACCAAAATTTCATTAGCACTAGGCATCCACTGAACCAAACATACATCCAAAAGCTCCACGAGTCTCAGAGTCCTTCTCCCATGTACGATGCTAACACTAATTAACCCCTGACATAGATCATCTACTACATACGCATACGCTTCTTAGATTCATCCAATTAATCAAACGCACGCATCACGGTGGAAGACACTACCAGTACAAGGATGGCGAGGCAGATGGCCATATTCCCAACAGACACCACCAGATTGATAGATGCAACATCGAGAGTGAAGGATGCCTGACGCCGACCAACATCCCCGCGCGGAGCTGAGATCCAACAACGCCACTAGCCGCGGACGGCATCTGCGATCCATCCGGTGCCCCGTTCTGCTGCCCCACCGTGCCGTCCGCCGGCTGCATCTGACCACCTTGATTTGCTGCAGCTACCTCGTTCTCTCCTGGATTGATTTGCGCCAACGGAGGTGCCGCCGGTCCAAGCTCAGCCACCTCTACCCGGCTGCCATAGATGGACAAATCTAATAAGACATGAACACCGGAAAGGATCCAGAACTCATAAAAGCAAGATCCACTTACATTGTGATTGCGGCACTTGTAAAACCTCTCACCCTGGAACTGACCGCGCCTAGCAACGAACGTCACCACCCGCCTTCCACAATCCGGGCAAGGAACTAAAGGCAGTGCGACTGGATCTGCAGCTTGGTTGGCGTTCGCCATGAGCTCTGTCTATGGTTCTTCCTCTCAATTTTGGGGGAACAAATGAGCAGATGGGGACGGGGCTGGTGGGTCGGTCGCGTAATAAATGGCCTCGCTGGCCCGCACTGCAGCCCGTTAGAGCCCAACTACCGTCTACGTCACCTCCGTTATGCACGTACACCTCCCCGTATTCCGTATGTGTACAAGCAAAAACAATATAATAAAACGTACGACCCGCATCCCCATAACCGGTTCGATGGCTGGCGATTCCAGGAGCGCGCGCGCTCGTCCACTCCTTGCAATTTTCGGATGTATATACACATATGTATCTAATTTCATATGAAAAAAAATAAGTTTCATTGCGCATTTCCTGATGCAAAAATCACGAGTATTCACGCTGCCATGCCACTGTGCCATCTTCCTCAAGTGCAAGCAGAGGCCGATGCGTGAAACATGAATACTAATAATTACATAATGCTTTCAGCAATCAGAGCAAAAGAGATGCGCTAACATTCTAGTTAAAAAAACTGAAACTACAGGTACGCAGCTTTACTTCAAACTGATACCGTGACACTGTCACGGCAATAGAGTTTAGCTAGACATAATTCTTTCAGCAAATAAAACAGCGACTTGACCAATTGGATGAGTTCAAGTGTTTAGCACTAGATAGAATAATTACCACACAGTGCTACAATGAACAGAACTAGCCTTTGCAAATAATGAGGACTATAGCTACTACAAACTTAAAGCCAGTGTTTAGCACTGGATAGATCAATTACCAGGATGGCTGCGCTCGTGCTATGTGTAGCGGGACTGAAACGATGATGCCAACCGGCAAGCGCGATGCAAGGGTAGCAAACGCCAGGACGGCAACCGGCAGCGAACCTAGGCAGCGGCGGCGACGGGGAAGCATAGGGCCTGAACCTAGGCAGCGCCGGCGATCACATCTTCGTGAGCGGCGGCTCCTATTTATCGTGTTTTTTTTAGGCAATCCTATTTATCGTGTAGGTCGACAGTTGTCGACTAAACACGGGCTCCTATGCAGCGCTATAGGCGCCCGTTAACGATCCAGCGCCTGCAGCGTTGCTAGCATGGGCCGGCACACTAGCGTGTTGCCCCAGTTTTTGTTTTGTTACAAAAAGAAAATTATGAAATCAGAAAAGGTTTACAGATTTAAGTTAAAAAAATTCAACCGTTTGAAAAAAATAATGTCTTTAAAAAAGGTTCATCAATTTTAAAAAAGTACATCCAGCTTAGCAAAAGTTCATTAATTTTTTTAAAAGTTCATTAAATTTGTAAAAAGTTCACAGCAATTCAAAAAAGTTCATGTATTTTTAGGAAAAGTTAATAAATCTAAAACAAGTTCATCCATTTTCAAAAAGGTTCATCAATCTGAAAAAAAAAACTGTTGAAATCTAAAAAAAGTTCATCGATATTCAAAACAATTCATAGAATTATCAAAAGAAGAAATAGTCAACCGGCGCCTAGATTGGCCGGCCCATTTACGGAAGCCACAGGCGCAAGTTAAAAAAATGCACGTTAACTGACGCCTGTGGCGCCAAATAGGAAATGCCCTAAACACGCACCTCTCTCTCCTTCATTGCCTGAATTTGGGCCGGCCAAAGTAGGGCAGGCTCCCTCTTTTTGTTTTGTGAATATTCTACAACATTCCTAGACAGTTTTTTTTCCTTTCGTTCTTTTATGTTTTCTCTTCTCTTTTTTCTTTTTCTTTTTTCATGTTCGTTTTATCTTTTTCTCATTATACTTTGTTTTATTTTATTGTTTTATTTTTAATTTTTATTTTGTGAACACCTTTCAAATTCATGAACATTTTTTGAGCCACAAATTTACTTTTGAAATCATGCATACTTTCTAAATTCACGAACATTTTTTAATTGAGCAGATTTTTAGAAACCGTGATATTTTTTCAATGATGAAAAAAATTACAAATTTGTGGCATCTTTTGAAATCGTGAACATTCTTTGTAGTCATAAAAAAAAATGCAATTTCGCGGACATTTTTTAAAGGTGAACATTTTTAGCAATTTGTTCAAAAAATGAAAGTTGTGAACATTTTTTCGAGACATATGAACATTTTTTATTTGACAAACATTTTTTCAAAGTCGGGATCATTTTTTTGGATCTATGAACTTTTTTTAAAATTCAAGAACATTTTTCAAATATTCGAACGGTTTTATAAATCCAGAAAAAAAATTCAAATTCGTGAATTACTCTTGAAATTCATAAAAAAAATCCTGTACATTTTTTTGAAGAATCAAAAAGCGAAAACATCAAAGATAAACAAATAAACAAAAATGAAAAAGAAACCCAGGGCTCCCGGCCCCTTAGTGGGCAAGCCCAAAGTGTGCGTGGGGGTACGAGTGCAGTGTGATTGCTCACTATATGCCCACTCCACGCTTCAAATACTGGTCAACCTATGGACCTTCTATGCGTAAATAAGAGCTCCTGTGCCCCTCCGTGCTTGGGCACCCTCCCGCCTAGGCCCTAAGCTGGCCCCTCTGTCACTAAAGTTTTCTTTATGTATGGAAATAGCAGGTTGTTACTCCATGTTGACGCTGGGGTCACAAGAAGAGGAAGCGCGGTCAGTAGCTTGCCGAGATGACTGTGGCAACTATATGGGTAGCTTGGCATTAGTTGTCTTTGGGACTCAAAGATCCAAATGACTTCGGAAGCTATGGCATGTAGGGAGGGAATGGCGTTGGCTGAACATTTGCTTGTTCAAAACTTTATCTTGGCATCCGATGCTATGGAGGTGGAGATGGATATCCACAATTCTAATCATGGGAGATATGGCACTATTGTTTCAGAGATACTTCAGAGAGCTAGCATGTTTACTTGTAATTTTGTTTTTGAAAGTCGAGACTCGAATAGCGAAGCTCATAGTATAGCCAAGTTTGCTTGTTCATTAGGTCAGGGGAGCCATTTGTGGCTTGGTCAACCCCATGATCCGAGATGTATTCCACTATGTGTGGCTTATGAATGAATAAAACTTGGTTCCCCTCCAAAAAAATCATAGTAACATGGCAGCGGTGGCGGCGGATGAATACGAAGCGTTATTGCTAGCGTTTGCTATTGGACGTATATTATGCAAATTTCAGTTTCGTCATCCGTGTATATATAAACATCGTCCGGATGTTTTTCTTTTCCTTAACGTTTAATGCCATCTATAATATAAAACCATATCTTTCTATCTTTGGCGAATGGTATAAAACCATATTTGTTTCTAAAACATATCTCCATTTAAATCTAAAAATGCAAACAAAAAAAAGCAAACACAGTATGAGTCTTCCGGGTCCACTTCGAGTAATCACGACCCACATGTACAAATATGAGTCTTGGGGATACTGTATTGTTAAATCATACAGTATGATTTTCTTTAGACATGGACCCTTTAATTTTACTATGTAGTATTATGCTAACATGGTACCATAGTCGAATTATGCAATTAACTAGTTTAAAATAATTTAAAAATAAATTTATTTACAAAAATCTGTGTTTGATTTTTTGATTAACTTATAAGTGATTTGCTAGACAGAGAACAGTTTAAACATTTAAAAAGTATAAAGAAATGAGATAGGAGACACATTTTGGACTTTTAGGATAGAGGTACAGTTAGAGATGCGCCTCCTTTGATCGTTTCAGGCTGACATCTCAGCATTAAGGCAATAATAAAAATCCTTGGATACATGACTACATGGGTAGCTGTAAAGCAAACCCAGACACCATGAGCCTGATGTTTGCAACTTGAGGTCCCCCAGTTCATGTCTTTTTTCCATCTGAATCTGGCTCATATGCTTGTTGCGACCAAGAAATCAGTTGCTTCTTCCCGCATAAAGAAAAAGAGAATAAATCAGTTGCTTCTTACCATCACTCAGATTTTAAATCGTTTGGTTAGGTAGTCTAGATTTTAAATGGGCAGCACATGTCTTATCTGAAACTTGTTTCAGCTGGCGGAGTACAGAAAATGTTCAGGATAAGCCGTGGAATCGGAGAAAACGCAAGCTACAAAAATGCAGGGACGGTTTGGATCAACCGTACACTGAAGCCAACACGGTTGATTTCGTGAGGCAGCAAATTACAGAGCGAGAGGCCAATTGGAAATTAGTAACATCTGACAACGAACACAAATCAACATGAACAGAGTGAGAGATTGCAGAAGAATTCAAGGGTTAACCACTTCGATTTCCATTTCATCCCAGGACTAGATCCAAACAACACGGTCAAGGCCAGGATATACAGCAGCGAGATGCGGCCATTCCATTACACCGAAGCCCATGAACACTACACAGCCATAGCTAGCCACGAGCACAAATCTGGTGGTGGGGGGATCGATTCGCGTGGACTAGCCGCCGAATCCGTAGAGGGTGCGTCCCTGGCGCTTGAGGGCGTAGACGACGTCCATGGCGGTGACGGTCTTGCGGCGGGCGTGCTCCGTGTAGGTGACGGCGTCGCGGATGACGTTCTCCAGGAAGATCTTGAGCACGCCGCGGGTCTCCTCGTAGATGAGCCCCGAGATGCGCTTCACGCCGCCACGCCGAGCGAGACGACGGATCGCTGGCTTGGTGATGCCCTGGATGTTGTCGCGGAGCACCTTCCGGTGACGCTTGGCGCCCCCCTTGCCCAGCCCCTTCCCGCCCTTGCCGCGGCCGGACATCCTCGACGATTCCCTCTCCGGCGAGCTTGGCTGTGTTGCTGGTGGTGGTTGTTGCGGCGGTGGTGGTGTGGGGGATTGATGTGGCGTGTAGGGGATTTATAGCTGCGAGGTCTCCGGGGAGGAGATGGGAGCGATCCGCGTGATGCGGCTGTGAACCGTCCGATGGAGATGGATGGCTGAGAGTGGATGAGGAGAGATGGCGCGGATCGGTGACGTGGTCGGGAGCGGGAGCGTGGGCGGGAGAGGTGTGTTTTCTCAGGACGTACATGTGTGTTTTCGCCCGAATTGACCTGGACGTGTTCAGTGCTTTGGAGCGGTTTCGAGCCCGTTAACAGCTGAATCCGATAACTTTCACGTGTACTGTCACTCGGGTTTTGTCTGGTTTTTTCCTTTTTTTTGGTTCATTTTGTGAAAATATGCACTTTAGAAACTTATGTTTGCAAACATTTTTTTTCTAAATCACAAACATTTTTTAAAATCCATGTTCAATAACAGAATCAAGTAGATAAAAACAAATACTCCCTAGGTAAACTAATATAAGAGCGTTTAGATCACTAAAGTAGTGTTCTAAATGCTTTTATATTAGTTTACGGAGGGAATACAACATATACGCATCGGATTTTAAAATGAACAAATGAATATATATTCTATCCTACAAAAAAAATCAATATATTCTTTGAATGTCCATACACCCAACACAAGTATCAAAAGTTGAATGCGCCGGTCTCCAAGAATACATATTTGGAGAGGCAGGTCACGCTTGGGGCGGCGAAGGTGGAACTCCGATGAGATGTTGGGAGATGTCGGGGAGGCAGGAGCTCGATGGTCAAGAAATGCTGAGGCGTGCACTCGGATCTGCCGCTTTAGAGCCGGTGAGGCGGCGGACATGGTGAGTGGCGTCAGAAACCTAGAAAGAGTCAAGCATCGCCTCTATCTCTCTCACACACACAAAGAGAGAGAGAGGGAGAGAGAAATAACGAGGGGAGGAGAACATGTCGATGGAGAAAACCGAGGGAGCGGTGTGGCATTTCTGGTGTAATAACACGGAGAACTTGGGTAAGTTGCGGCTTGAGAATCAACAGTCACTTCTTCAGGCTTGGATTGCATGCTAGTTCAATTATTATAATTGATTCCTTAGAATCGGATCTAAGAAGTATGGGTATTTGTTTGAGGTTCAAGTATCTTGAGGCATCAAATCCAAGAATAGACCAGACAAAGGGGAGTGGAGTTTCTCAATCAGAGTTCAAATGAGCTCGGGTGAATAATAAAGAAAAATAAATAAATAAATCTGATTATTTTTATGTAACAAACATTGACAAATGTCCTAAGAGGTTGCAAATTTTCATTATGAAACACATTTCTGGAAGGAGTAGCAAAACAAGTACTCTGAAAAATGCTACTTTCAAAAGCATTTTGGAGCACTGTTTTTATATTTTTTTTGCAGCGACTCCCATAAAGATTTCATGATGAGATATTTCAAGCTCTTAGAACATTTGTTAATGTCTGTCACAAAACAAATTTACATTCTTTTTGAATTTTTTTTAATTTAACTGTTCACCTGAACTTATTTTGAGCTCTGGCTGAGAAGGTGACTTTCCAAACAAAGGCCACAGTGTAGTTACAATGCAGTGCCACAGTGTGACACCAACTCTCGCTCTCGACCTCCACCTAGACCCATCCATGCAGAGCACGGACCCATATCAAAGCAAAAAGGTTTGCTAATGTGTGTGTGCACGTGCGTGCATGTGTTTTTATATTAAAAATATGAACATTTTGAAAACTTAGGGACTTCTTAAATTTCGCAAACATTCCTCAGAGCTGCAAACATTTTCAAAACTACAAACATTTTCAGAACTCATGAATTTACATTTTTTTTTATGAGTATTTTTAGAAAACATGAACTTTTTATTATCTCACCAACTTTTAAACAAGTAACACAAAAACTAATATATTTTTTCCCTGGTGCCCATGCAACAGAGGAACGAGCACACAAAAAGCACAAAACGAGTCAAGAGGCGGTTTGAGTAGCGGTTGGGCGAACTTAAATGGCCGTCGTCCAGCGTATGCTACAGAGGCATCTTGGCACCTTAAGCGCTAAATAGGAGCTCCTGAGTTTTGGAATCAAAAAAATTAAACACGAGAGCAGTTCCCAGTATTCCCTACGAGGCCTAAGTGAAAGCGAGGTCCCATTGTGTGGGCTACGAAATCGTGAGAATCCCTATGGCTGTGAATTCCTCGAAATGAGTTGTGGTTGTTGATTTCCAGGAATCGAAAGAAGGTTGTTTGGTTACCTTGTTGCTCAACAGGTGTAGGAGTTATTTGGGTTATGAAGTGTTAATACTCCCTCCATTTTTATATACAAGGCCACAAACTCATATTACATGTATCAAGGTAAAAATTTAATGTCTTGCTTTGTAAACCGGTTTTTCTTTTTGTTTACTGGGATCATTAATACACCACATGAATGTAAGAAAGACATAGAAAGCTGATTGGAGTGTCATTGGGATTGCATGCATGCAAATATTAAATAGGTTGCTAGTTCAAAAAAATATCATTAACTTTTGTCTCGATTACTGTTAGTCGCCTTGTATAGATGCAAAGTGTATTTTTCATAGTGGCCTTGTATAAGTAAATGGAGGGAGTAACTTCCTTGAATGTTGAGTGTGATTTTTATACGATAATTAAGGGCAAATTAGTTGTTCAGACTCGGCAAAGTGAGAATGGGCACGGTTCTAATGAGGCTACTATGACATATTTACTAATGGGCGGGGGGCTCTTCTATCATGGTTCATGGTTTATTTTGTCTATATGGTTCGTGTGCGCACACGCGCGCGGGGGCGGGGGGTGGGGGTCGAGCTTCTAACTCTTCGGAACTTAATTGCGCTTATATCCACCACTGTAGATTTTTGTGCCCACGGGGAAGCTAGTGGGTTAAATATCTTACCCAGCGCACAAGATTGCGATGAAGATGGGATAACATTACCCGTACCCATTACCTACCTTACCCATGAATGCCTTACATGTGGGCCCTAAAAAAGGTGGACGCGGGTAATTCGACCATACCTACCCAAATTTCTACCAATCCCGCCCCTTTGGCCCAAAAATCCCAAAGAAATGGCTAATCCAGCCACAACGTATTGTTTATTATTTTGATATGTTGTTTTTTCTACATAAATGCTACTGAAGGTTGTTGTTGATTGCATGTATGACCTTCCCCATGGGGATAGAAAACCCGACTAGGATGGGGATGGGAAACTTGTTATCCCCATGGGCGGGTATGGGGATGGGGACGGGGATGGGATGGTTGTCGCAGGGGCGGGGATGGGAGTCCAATACCCGCTTGGGTAATACCCATTCAGTGGCGGAGCCAGGAAATTTGGATCACTGGGGCCGAAGGTTGTTAAAACGGGCTAGGGAGGGCCAAGCCAATGAACAAAAAGGCTTTTGACAGTAGATAATCACTGGTTTTTGCACTGTTCATCAACAAATTAGCACTACATCCATATTGTTAGGGGGGCCACGGCCCCTGCTGGTCCCCCTACCTCCGCCACTGTCCCCATTGTCAGCCTGGTCTAAGAACGAGTGTGGGCAATTTTTTAACCATATACAACATTCTTTTATAGAAAATGGCATTATGGTGAAAACATACCATCCAAAATATGCATATGAAACATAACATCCAAAATATGCACCAACCAACGTAGTCTTAAATGCAAAACATATCATCCAAAAATGTTCACCAGCGCCGATAGTTTCATCAAGCAATACGTGTCCGAGCTAAATATGACGGATCTCGGGTAGGGGGTCCCGATTTGGTAGCCTTGGCACGGTAGTAATAGGAAACCCAGTGTTTACTCAGGTTCGAGCTCTCTGAAAGAGATAATACCCTACTCATGCTTTGATTGTATTATTGTGGATGGGGTAAAAAATACAGGTGATCTACCGTGAGATCGTATGTGAATGAGTTCCTCCCTCTACGGTCCATGCACCTCGGTTTATACAGATACCGGGGTTGCTAAGGTTACACATAAATCGGTTTTATCTTGGGGCAAACGTGTCGGATACTACCCCTAAACTTCGGAGTGTGCACCAAGTCTTTTGGTCATTCCTTATTGGCGTACTTGGCCGATATGAGCGAGGCCAACCAGTTGATGAGCTTAGAGAGGGGGGGGGGGGGAGGGCGACCTCAGCCCAGCCAAAGGACCGGTAATCGACACACCGAGCACACCCTAATCCAGGACTCTGTCAGTAGGCACTGAACCGGTCTTCAAACCGAGGATGCTCATCGGTCCCTCCGAGCCTCTCTCAATCTTTAGTTCCGGCCTTGCAAGTTGGTTCAACCTTACACAATTCCAGAAAATAACACCCTCATCGGCTATCGGGTGAAGCGCACCTCGGGCAAGGTCCGAGGACTCACCCTTACTTTAGCTTGTGATGTATTCCCCGACCCTAATTTTTAACAGAATTTTTGTACTCCCGGGAATGGCGTGATTTCACTGCAGGAGATAGGTCATCGGCTGCATGGCCCGAGGGCCCAATGGAAGCCATCCTTGTCGTCCTGGTGACCCTGACCATGGATAATTCCATGGCTCTGGCCAAGGCCAAGCAAACCAAAACCTCCAAGGGTGCGGCCACGCGCTGCAGCGCCTTCGTGCTTCCAGTCCTCAGCCACGAAATGTACGGATGATGGATCCAACACTGGTGAGGGGCAGGAAGGCGATAGCTTTCCTTTGCATGATCGGGGCGAAGGGACGAGCCGTGCTGAATTCTACACGAAAAACTCAGAATCGTTGCGAACAAACATTTCGAGATGTAAAGAAAAGAAATGGAGTTTCAAAAAGAAAAAAATGTTACTTGATTTTAAAAAGTATAAGGAGATGGATGCACCGGAACTTCCGAAGAATTATTTCATGAGTGTTTATTTTTATTTTTTGCAACCTTATTTCATGAGTTTAGAACTCAAGTCTAGTTTTTCATGAAAACTTTAGCGAACGTTCCTATACAGTGAAATTCCTTTGGTGCAAGCATCCATTTCCCCCATACATCGTGCCAATGCTTTTGCACGGTCAAAACAATCGCCTCCCCCTCCCGCTTGGTTGCGTGTCGCTTCAAAGTCATTGGAACCGAAGCAAGCTGCTAGTTCGCTTCTTCGTTCCGACGCATAGAATCTTCGTTCCGGGTAACTCAACCGGCTCGAAGAGAGCTTGGAATCGCTTTTCTCCTACGCAAGAGAATTAGAGATGGTCTTATATGTGCATCAAGGATCCGTCCACGACAAGCTTCATTGCAGCAAAGAGGTCGACCTCGTTCTTTCGCTGTGGCAGCGACGCATGCACGGTGATGTCGACGTGGGCGGTCATGGCGTTCCTGCTCTCTGTCAATGCGGCGGCGTCGCAGCTGCAGCCCGTGGCACGCGCGGCGGCTCCAGGGACCCTAGGCGCCGGCGTTACGCTGCAGGAAGATCAGCACCAGGTGCGCGCGCTACCAGCTGCTGGTTGGTTTTCTTAACCGTTTCTCCTCCATGCTTGCGACTTTTAGGCCCTGTTTGGTAATCACCCACTCTTGAGATCTGCGGAGCGGGGAAACTGCAACTCCGTCATTTTGAACTGCACCTCCGCCAACTCCGGGAATGGAGTTGTGGAATGGAGCGATACCAAACAGCGTCTTACTGCCAAAAAATAATAATCTTACTTTATAGTATGTCTATAAAGTAATTTCCAAATGTAATAAAAAGATGCATACTGGTTTCCCAGCAAACATCAAAACCAGATGTGTGAATTTAGCACAGTTCTTTGAGGTCATCGGAAATGTGGTACTCCTCCAATTTTTTCATATGCAGATAATGTGACATAATGTAATGGTTTGCATGATACAGCAGGTGGTGGTGGACAACGGCATTGTGCAGGTGGCAGTGTGCAAGCCGCAGGGCCAGACCATCGGCGTCCGTTATGTGGACGACACTAACCTCCTCTACTTCAACAACAATGAGATATCAGGCGGGTATGTCCGTTTTGTCTGGATTTTTAATGTTTATTTTTGTTATTTTTAGGTACATGAACATTTTGCTAAATTCATGAACTTCTTTTAAAATTTATTAATATTTTTTAAAATATCTACGGATTTTTTAAACTAATAGAACAATTTTAAAATTTGATGAACATTTCTTAAAATATCCATGAACATTTTTTAAAACTAATGAAAAACTTTTTAAGATTCAAGAACTTTTTCATAATTCCGTAAACACTTTTTATATTCTCTAACATGTTTTTACAGATTGTTTTCAAAACCCAACATTTTTTAAAAGCCATATGGCTTACATTCAAAGATTTTTTTAAAAACAAAATCACCAATATTTGTTTACACTCATGACCATTTAAAAAAATCATAAGTATTTTAAAATTTTGTGAACTTCTTCTTGAAAACTTGTCAATATTTTAATATTCGTGAAAACTTTTTGTTGTTGTAATAATACCATTTTAGATATGTGAAAAAATATAGTAGACATTTTTTAGAGCTCCATGTGGTGGAGACCTCGCCGCTGTCATCCTCTCCGCCTCAGGGACGGGAGGACGCCTTCGCTATGCCGTCCTAGTAAAGCGGCATGGGGTCTTCTACGAGTTAGAACATCTCTAGCAGATCCCTTAAAAACATCATCTATTAAAACAATATACAGGTCCCCTTAAAACAAATTTATGGCATCGCGAGGCATCGAACGAACGGATCCCATAAACCCATACTGTAAAAGTTTTTTTCTTCCTTTTCACCTCACGCTTCTTCTTCCTTGGTATGCAGACATGGACGAACTGCGGCGCTGCTCCGGCCCGCTGCATGCTCCGGCGATGCTCCGGTCGTCCGCTGCCGAGCTCCTTCGCCTGCTCGCTGTCCGCGCGCGACGTCACCAGGCCCTTGCTCCAGCGTTGACCGGATCCTCAAAAAACGGCTCAAATCCTCCATATATGACGGATGGGTGCTCTAATACACGGGAACCTGTAAAAAATTACGGAAGATGCTATTTACAGGATCTATTTGGTGCGTTTTTTTCAACATGTACCCTAAATGTGAAGGTTTGACCGCTTCTATGGGATCTGCTAGAGATGCTCTTACCACTATCTAAGTGGCCTATGTGCAGTTATATAATTCGTAGTAATTTGAATCGTGATTTTGTATCTGAAAATTTGCAGGTACTGGGATGTAGTTTGGAACTTTCGAGGATCGAAAAATCCCATGGGCATGAATGACATGTACATATCCTCAGTTCCCCACTGCTAGTAACTTTGCAGGCAAATTTTACACCCTGTTTTTTTTTTCTGAGATAAAAATGTACACCTTGCTTAATGGAACGGAGGAGCTATCTGAATTTACGCTTTCAGGTTGGATGGTACCGAGTTCAGGGTGGTATCTGCGAGCGAGGAGCAAGTGGAGCTCTCCTTCATGAGCACCTACGACCCATCACGCCTCAACAGCGTCCCGCTCAACGTCGACAAGAGGTGCGCGCACCACTCCACCATCCCAGTTCTTCATGGATGTCATGATTTCGAAGTCGATCTTGATGTCCATCATGTTAGAAAATACCTTTAGGTTTAATGTAATAGGATCTTGATCTCCTGATTAGAACACCTGATCATATATGTAAATAAGGGGTGGCACTAACCAGAATTGAGATTGTCCATGGCGGCATGGCGATGGCCATGGCCTTCTTGTGGTGTGGAATTGGTTGATTTAGTGGTAGCAGAGGCGCCATTGTCGTGGAAGAAGACGCCGGCACTCACCTTGGAAGTGGCCGGCGGTGGTTTTGGCCTTCCGATCCTGCAGCGCCTGTATAGGATCGGGTTGTTAGAATCTCGGGTCTTTCCTGTCGTATGTTATCTCACTTTTCCGAGACTTGACCTCCTCTTTATATATTTGTGTGGCTGTGGGACTGTGGACCTAAACCAGTTGGTTTTGGGTGCCCCGATCAGGCACGTACGTGAGAGGAAGTGGTCTACCACGTCTCCATATCTTTCTCTCGTTTGTTAGACGAGATCAACTCCAACATTCTCCCCCTTGATCGTAAGGATAACAAACACCATAAGCCCACTCTTAATAGAAATAATATACCAAAGTAAGGTGTTGGAAAGACCAATGAAGTGTCATCGAACCTCAATACTTATAGTACACCATTCTATCTTGAAATGGATAACATAATACTTTATGGGAGTTGGTCTATATAACGGTCCTCATTTCCAGGATCAAAAGGCTTTCTTAACCCATGCCGGCAACCTTATCATAGAAGGGTAAATGGTAAGCCTTAGTAAGCGGAACCGCAAAAGCTCATAAATAAAATATCTTATGTTTGATCCTGGCCTCTATCTTTCACAACAGAGACATAATGTTAATGGCTTTGGCAAAACCATTTAACTTGTTGTTACTCGCATAGAAAACTGTGTGTTCATATTCCAGTAGGTGGTTACAAAATGTTGTCTACCACCATAATTTCGGGAATAAAATTTCTTGATATACAACCTGCCCAATAGCCTCTTAACATGCCACATAAGTAAGTGCATTGTTTCTAATGCCATCAGTGTCATTATAGAGCTTTTCCACGATATAGCTCCATGTGCGAGTGAGGATGTAACATAGCGTGGAAACTTTAAGATCCACACATCTCGCAGAAACAATGTCTGAATATCCTAGGATATCGAAGTTATTAGACTTCTTATCAGTGAGCATGTAAAATTTATTGTCTTGCATATCTGCAAGACATTTGGCGGCTTTTCCAGTGGTCCATTTCTGGACTTACTTGTATATTTGCCAATTATCCCGATCACAAACAAGGGCATGTTCATACTTGAATACACATATTGCTTCTGACAGCTGAAGCATAAGGAACCGACATTATCTGATCAGTTCATAATGGTTCCTTGGACACTAAAATGCCCACCTTTATTGCCCTTGACTTTAGTAGCAGCTGCGATAAGAGTACTACCACATAATGTTTTCTTTCGTACTCTGTCGATGTATGTCGTCATGATAAAACGTATACCCCTTTTGGACCTATATCTTGGCGAAACTCAATACAAACAGGTATAGGGCATGATCAAGATCCTTTATGTCATAAATAGGAGATAGAAGATTCTTGGCCCGCCAAAATTATTCAATCTTCTCAAGGTAGTATACTTACTCCCCCTGGTTTTTATGGTATTAGTGTCCCGACGCTCTTCTTATTTCATAATTGAATTTCTTGGGGCAACATACCTTGTGTTAACTTCACCTATTTGATTTAAACCTTACGGTTAAGTCATACATACATTCTTAACTTAGTCAACACAAGAGCATGTTATAATAATAGCACAAGCGTCAAAACAACTCACTGAGGAAACTCTATTGAGTTCCATACATCATCAGAGCTCATTATCACATAAGCCTCTAAGATGATCATTCACACACATTATCAATCAGTCTCAACATTAATTATTAAAAAAAACATTTCTTCTCAACATACCTGATGCATATGAACAAAGATCTAATAGTTATCCTTAAGATTCATGTTCATATGCTCCAGTTTCCCTGATGATCACTTTATTCAGAAGATGGAAAACATATGCAAAACTTGATAATAATCATTTTAGTTCTAAACCACAACACCGTCAGGCAGAAGATGGAAAAGAACTTCATGATCCGCGACACATGATCATAACACGACGTTGGTCAGAAATATAACCATGAGCCACATGATGCTGACAAACTTGCCATTTTGAGTGAAGTGTGACATGTGATTATAAACAACGTTGGTCAGAAATATAACCACGAGCCACATCATGCTGACAAATTTGCCACTTTGTCATTCACGTGTGCTTCGTAATGCTCATAGGGGAATAAATACATAGTAACACGATAAAAGGAGTCAGAACATTCACTATAGTCATTCATTCTCCAAAGGAAGGCTTCTCATTGGTTCCGTCCTACACGGAGAATCGTTGCTTAATACATTCATCATTTCCCATATTTAATGAGACATTCCATTCTCCCCCTCGAAATGTGGTAAACATGATTCCACAATTTCGACGAGGTCTCATTATTCACTTACATCTTAATAGTGCCAAGGCACATATCATTCATCGAGGACATCAATATTCTCACAACATGGTAAGACTAATATTGAAAAAGGTTGCATTACAAAGAACAAAAGGTTCATATGAATAAAGAAAATGTCTTATAATGCTTTACTCTTTATTATCCTCAATCATCATATCAAAACCCCTTAAAGCCCAATTTCAACAGGTAATATATCTTTAAAATATATCTCAATAGAGGCCAAATACTCTTTGGCATATACTGAGTCAGGAATTGCATTCTTTAGCTCGGAGGAGATAGTATGATTCATCATAAGGAGTGAAATATGGTTTGACTTCTCCCACTAAACTGCTTTTGGGTCATACTTTCCCTTCTCCTCAGCAGAATTTTCAATAGAAACTCTAGGAGCCTCTTCGTATAGGCAATGTGAAGGTCCAAAATCTCTAACACGAAGAGAGTCCTTTCCTTCCATGTGGGAAGGTCAACTCCATTGTTCAAATGAACTCAATTTTATGGTCCATTGCTGAAACAAGGACAACATTTTTACGAGCATCATCATGAAACGTTAAACATGATACTTGAATGATTCAAATCAAAACAAGTTAATCATGTGCTAATCCGTATCACCGTTGGGTTGAAAAGCGGAAAGAGCATGATTCATAAAAAATGTGACATGACAATAATCAACGTTTGTCAGAATACTGTCACATACCATAAATCATACACTCGAAAAAAAAATCTATAATCAAAACTTCAGGTTTGATTATAGAAACTTAAAATCACATAATGATCAACAAACTCATTTGCTAAATAGCCAAAACTAAACGTAGAACACCAATATATATGATGCAATCCAATGTGTAGCCACATGGATTCATAATTTATCACTGATCATCTTGCAATAAATTTCACCATCATAACTTCAATAACATCAACAAAAAACATGTCAATGTTTATGATAAAAAAACTTCAATAAAATGATAACAACAATATCATTCATTTTGAACATTCCCATAATGGCATTTCCAAAAGTAAACAATAGGTTGACATCCTCAGTGAGAATGACATCATAAACATTCCCTGATTTTTTTTGGACATTACACCATGGTTTAACAAAATAATAACATTTGGTAAACTTCTAATAGTTAATAAATGACAACACACGACCATGATATCACATGAAAACTCTCTAAGCACCTTGTTCAGAGAATCATCATTCTGAGCCTTCATCATTTTCTCGATTGCATGCCAAAAGACATAAAATGCACATGGCATAATACTTTAACATCATGGCTCATCATTATTAGGCTGCATGGTGCACTGCGAAAAACGAACCACACAACCACTAACATTTTATATAGGGTGGCCTCAGCGCATTTGAATTCCGAATAAGATGTCCATAAAATTTAGAGAGTTACGCATAATCATGCTCAAAATCAAGATCATCTCATAAAAATCATAACTTAACACTAAAATGCCATTAAAAGAATGGCATCAACATTAATCTTATAGCACTATATCCCCTTTAAAAATTCAGGCATTTTCCGATATAAAAAGTGCATAAAACATTATTCATTTTTTAAACTCCATAAATTGCACTGAGGAGAAAAAACCCCAGAAAAATCTGTTTATCATCATTATTAACATTAAAGTCACATACATTTTCCAAGTAAATATTTCTTGTTGGTTCCATTCTGCTTAGAAAATGCAAACATCATTTCTAACATGATTTCGAGCAATTTTAAATTTACTTAACAGTGCAAATCATTTTCAGAACAAACATAATATTATAGAAAATGCACTGAAAATTAGTAAAATAACCGAAAACATTCTGGCCCAATAACTTACAGCAGTCGGGTAACTCTCTGGCCCAGCGGCAAGAAAATTCTTTAAAAGGCAAGAAAAACTTTCTGGCCGAAGGCAACCTGGGCCTCAGCACGTGGCTTGATTTGGCCTGTTAAGCCCCCGTAGCCAGCCTGGCTCGTGGAGTCACTTCGGCCATCCGATTCCATCGGACCGCTTGCGTTGCTCTCGGCCGTAACAAAACCGATGCGGCCGAAAACCTAGTTCATTCCGCCCGCACCTCTCGCCGATTCATCCGGTGCGCCTACCCGGAGGTGACGCGCGACGACGATTACGACGATGGCTCGCCATGGCGATGCGGTGGCTGTGCTCGCCGGAGCAGCGTGCAGCGGACCAAGTCCAGCACGCTCCTCCGTCGAGCATCGCTGCCGGCGTCCATTTCATGGTTATCGGCGGCAGGATCGGGGAGAAGAGCCCCGGCGCCTGACCTTTTGAGGTTGACGATGACGCGCGTAGCACGGAAGCTACGCATCGCTTGCGTCAGTGAGAGCGGCGCCGCCGGCTCGTTTCTTTCCGCACGCCGTCCAGAGAGACGGCGGCGTGGCGGCGTAGGTGCTGGGGCTCGGTGGCGGCCGCGCAGATCCGACGCGCCATCAACAGGTGACCCCAAATCCTCTCCTTCTCTGGATTTCATGATTGGCCGAAAGGATTTGGCGATTTCATTTTATAAGGGCTCTGGATTTGGAAAATAATCTTAGGCTTCATACGAAATTGGGGATTCGCTTGATCTAGTGTTTTGAGAATTTGGGGATTTGCCGTTGCAACCTTTTCTTACACATCTGATTCCCCTCCTCCTAATTTCTCGACCAGGGCTAACAGTGCTAACCAGAACGTCTACATGATGCGGAAGCATATGACTTAATTAATCTACAGAAAAATACTATTAGCACTAACCCATAGCAATTGAGGCGTTGATTGAAAAACAATCAACCTTAATCCTAGGTAGTAATTAACTTAAACAGTGGAAAGTGGCCTTTAAACATCAACCATTAATCTCAAACGTTAATCATTTGGATGTAATCATACAGAGTTAACACAAAAAAAGGATTTTTAGTGATCTGATGTCATTAGCTGAAGACATAGTTAAGCAGGGAATAACATGATCATTAACATAAACAGAATCATTCGATCTTGAACAGGAACTGGGCCTTTTACGTAATCAGATATACCAATTAGTCCTAATGTTGGGTTCTAAACAGAGATCAATCAGCTCATGATACCAATGTTAGAAAATACCTTTAGGTTTAATGTAATAGGATCTTGATCTCCTGATTAGAACACCTGATCATATATGTAAATAAGGGGTGGCACTAATCAGACTTGAGATTGTCCATGGCGGCATGGCGATGGCCATGGCCTTCTTGTGGTGTGGAATTGGTTGATGTAGTGGTAGCAGAGGCGCCATTGTCGTGGAAGAAGACGCCGGCACTCACCTTTGAAGTGGCCGGCGGTGGTTTTGGCCTTCTGATCCCTGCAGCGCCCGTATAGGATCGGTTGTTAGGAGTACTGGGGTCTTTCCTGTACATATGTTATCTCGCTTTTCCGAGACTTCGACCTCCTCTTTATATATTTGTGTGGCGCTGTGGGACCAGGGACCTAAACCAGTTGGTTTTGGGTGCCCCGATCAGGCACGTACGTGAGAGGAAATGGTCTACCACGTCTCCATATCTTTCTCTCGTTTGTTAGACGAGATCAACTCCAACACATCATGCATGAATCATGATCAGGCTGGTGATGCTGAAGGCAGCTCCGGGTTCTACTGCTACGCCATCTTCGAGCACGCCGGCGGCTGGCCGGCCGTCGACGTCTCAGAGGCCCGGCTCGTCTTCAAGCTCGACCCCACGACGTTCAATTACATGGCGATCTCGGACGGGATCCAGAGGTACATGCCGGGGGCAGCGGACCGGGACGCGCCCCGGGCCGTGCCGCTGGCGTACAAGGAGGCCGTGCTGCTCGTGCACCCGTCGGAGCCGCAGTTTGCTGGGGAGGTGGACGATAAGTACCTCTGCTCGATGGACAACAAGGACAACCGCGTCAACGGATGGATCGCCGGTGCCGGTGGTGGTGGCGGCGGCGGCCCGGTGACCGTGGGGTTCTGGGTGGTCACCCCCAGCAACGAGTTCAAGAGCGGCGGCCCCCTCAAGCGCGAGCTCACCTCCCACATCGGCCCCACCTCGTTGACTGTGAGTGTGCATTCTTTCTTTCTTGTGTTTTACGTAGTCCCAAACCCAACTGTTTGCTGTGAAATGGCAGATGTTCATGGGGACTCATTACATCGGGAACGACATGGCGGCGAAGATCGAGGCCGGCGAGCACTGGAAGAAGGTCATGCGGCCGGTGTTCATCTACCTCAACTCCAACCCAGAGCGGGGCGGCTTCCAGCCGCTGTGGGAGGACGCCAAGGCGCAGGCGGAGGTAGAGGCCAGCCAATGGCCGTACAGCTTCCCGTTGTCGCCGGACTTCCACAGGGCTGGCGAGAGGGGCTCCGTCACTGGTCGGTTGCTGGTCAGAGACAGGTACACGAGCGGCGGCGAGGACGTGCCCGCCCAGCTGGCCTACGTCGGCCTCGCCGCTCCGGGGCAGCCCGGCTCATGGGCGACGGAGAGCAAGGTACGTAGGCATTCACATAATCAACGAGGACATACAACGAGTTTTTGTTCAAGTGCTTGTCCTGGTTGCCAACTTGCCATATTCATTCAGGGTTACCAGTTTTGGACGAGGGCGTCGGCGACAAGCGGCAGCTTCGCCATTGACAACGTCCGGGCAGGGGAGTACAACCTCTACGCCTGGGTCCCCGGGGTCCTCGGCGACTACATGCGCACGGCTCCCGTAACGGTGGTGCCCGGCGGCGCCGTTGCCCTCGGGGACCTCGTGTTCGAGCCGCCGCGATCGGGGCCGACGCTGTGGGAGATCGGCGTGCCAGACCGGAGCGCCGGCGAGTTCTTCGTCCCTGATCCCAACCCCAGGTACCTCAGCAAGCTCTTCGTCGCCAGGGACAAGTACAGGCAGTACGGTCTGTGGGAGCGGTACGCCGAGCTTTACCCCGCCGGCGACCCCGTCTTCACCATCGGCGTGAGCAACCCCTTCAAGGACTGGTTCTTCGCGCATGTCACAAGGTGCCATTGATACTTAACTGAAACCTGAGCAGCCACGTTCCCTCTGTACCACACAAAACAGTCGGTAACTTTTGACGGCGTGCAGGAAGACGGGCAACGGCGAGAACGTGCCGACGACTCGGCGGATCCAGTTCAACCTGCCCCGGGTCGCCGGCGGCGGCATCTACACGCTGCGCATCGCCCTCGCGGCGGCGCACATGTCCAAGCTGAAGGTGCAGGTGAACGGGGCGACGGAGAAGGGGTCGGCCGGGGGAGTGTTCTTGACGCCCGAGTTCGGGGACGACAACGCGATCGCGCGGCACGGCGAGCACGGCAGGTGGTGGAGCTTCGAGTTCCCGATCGACGGGCGGCTGCTCGTGCAAGGGGAGAACACCATCAGCGTCACGCAGGCGAGGGCGTTCAGCGTGTTCATGGGGGTCATGTACGATTACGTCCGGCTGGAAGGGCCGTCCGGTTGGGATTATGGCGTCACAAGTAGTGCTGGTCTAGGCAAAATCTTGCCTCTCGGTTTGCTATATGGGCTTGTCGTGCTACCAACATTGATATTTCTGCTAAGCAAGTGATACAGTCCGTGATTACAAGTCCATGGATCTTTCCTCTTCCTTTTTGTTTTTTGTCGCGCAATAATACTACTCCCTCGTTCCTAAAATTCTTGTCTTAGATTTATCTAGATACGTATGTATCAAAAATTGATACATACGTATCTAGATAAATCTAAGACAAGAATTTTGGGACGGATGGAGTACAACGAAATGGAAAGTAAAATGTTTAGACCAGCGCTAGCGGTCAGCCAACCGATCTGAGACAGTTGTGTGGTGCGAGGAACACGAGCCATTGGATTGATCCCTAGCTCGTCCCTCCTCCCTCGCATACCACAAAAAAACAATAGGGAGCTCGCCTTGCCCTACGCTTGCGCCCTACAACTCCCTCGCCTCCCACCCCGCTCGCGCAAGGAAACCATGAGCCTCCGGCACTGTTCCACCCCGGTGATTAGCTTGCAGCACTGGCGTTGAGCTTTGCAGCAGCGTTGGTGTCTCTTACACATTTCGGTGCCTCGCCCGGAAAGCACCATGCCCTCTTGCGAGTGCCGACCATCGCCGCAGCAGCCTTGCCTCCTTGCTTTCGAGCACCAAGCGCCCTGCCACCCTTGTACAATGTCTTTGCAACACATCGTCCCGCCCATTGTAGCATGGACACGTGGAGCGCAAGCCGTTACCCTTGCAACATCGTCGTCCACCTTTGTAGCATCCGCACTCAACACTTGTAGCATTGATTCGTGGGCGACCAGCTTTGCAGTCATACTGCTTGCAACACTATTTCGTGGGTGCCGCCTGTCTTGCAAATTGCAACACTTCACCATGTGGCTGCTTGTCTCCCGAGTTTGTAGCAACGCCGTCTCCCCATGTGGACTTGCAATAGCTTCGAGAGGCCGCAGGGCATGCAAGATGGCATTAGCCGGCTTGTCTCAACGGGGCATGAGACTGTAGGAGTTGGCAACAGCGGTTAGCGCCTAGGGTGGGGAAAAGTTTGGAAAGAATAGTCATGGTTGACGACGAAGAAGGCAAGGCGAATGAGTGGTTGCGGTAGAGGATAAGGGTAACTACGGGCGGGCAAGTATTATATCGGGCGGTGGATGGTGTGATTTGGTGGGCCCAACTTGCGTGCTCTAATTGTTCAAAGCTTCTGTTACACTTACTTTGGGGTGCCATGTGTGGTTGTTAGCCCCCCCCCCCCCCCTCTCCCCCAATTTCATTTGTGCTAGGTAATTGCCCATGTATTGCAATGGAAGAAAAAAAATCACAATGTCCTTAGCCCAGTAAGCATGGCACAAGACCCCATAGGTCCACACCCTCTATTTCAACATGGCGGGGAAGCAATATTTCATAAACAATGAATATCGATATTGTGAAGGCATAGGTTCTCAATTCAACTTGCATGCCATCGAGCATATAGTCTAAACGATTAAGTTCAATAGTGCCAAAAATAGTTACAAAGATGGGAAGACCACACACTAAAATACCAAATGTTAATAGACCGCGAGAAGTAACTAATACATTTTCTATCACCAAGATAATTAAAAGCACATTTGCAGATATGTGTGGAAAATGACCTTATGAAAATGTCAATATAGGTGAATCAATGCTGCTACCTGAAAGTGTGTCGCCCAAGTTACCATCGCTCCAATGCATACTTCATATGAACACTTGTTGACAACAATCTGATGAAAAAGGAATACAAACACACCACTATATATATATTTAGTAAATGATTATGTTTGATAAGGCAAAGCTACTTGGCTGCACCATTTCTTCTTATGACCCAAAAAATTAGCTCTTGAACCAAGAGAACGACTCCGCTGGGGATCGAACCCAGAATCTCTGGTTTCGTAGACCAGCGCCTTATCCATTGGGCCACGGAGTCCTGGCGAATGCAATCAAACGGTAACCTTACTCACTCCATTAGACACCAGTGACTGAGTGGTCATGCGGATTAGTGGCGGCATCTGTGTCATCACTTGGCAATCAGACCTGACATTACGACGAACCAACTGTAACCTCAGAATGCAGCTGCTCCTGTTGGTACACGGCTGATGCCATGGCCGCGACAAGGCCACGTCAAGATGGATCTGACCAGGTATAATAAACTGTGGTCACAAACTGAACGATTGTTTCACCGCTGTTTCCATTTCATCCTTCTGCAGCATGTGCACGTATTATGAACGTGTGGCCATAGTACTCAAGCATCCGGTGTTCACGGAAACAAGATACTGGATTATTATTTTTAGAATCTTAGCATTTTTCAGATGAATTTTAGCATTATAATTTTTTTCCAGAAGTGTGAAGCTTTGTTATTACTGAAAGTTAACATAGTTTGGGCTACATAAAGACATAGTTTAAAAAATCAAACCGGTTACGCCTTCGGTTTAGGTTTTTACTGGTCAGACCGCTAGTTCACCGGTTCGATTGCTGGTTTTTTACAATAAAAAAAATATATTTCGAGTAATAATATATGCTAATTTAGGTCAAATAGCAACGGTTTCCTCTATTAGACAACACATAAGTGTTGGTGAGGTGATTATCTACCATAGGACAGGCAAATGCCCATGACTTATGTCAAATCCCACTACTTGTGGAAATATTTTTCTGAGTTTCTCTCTACACCAGTTCGACCACCCGGTTTATTAGCCGGTTTCACAAAAAACGCCCGGTCTGACAGGTTCTCACCGGTCTAGTTGCAGTCGGCCTTTTGTGCTTAAAAACCGGCATGAGCACCGGTTCTGGTTTTTTTGGTCGATCCGGTCCGGTTTTTTAAACTATGCATAAAGAATCATGGGGCGAACCAACTTGTGGTGGATGGTTAGGAGGACCAGTTGTATTTCCAGACCAGGGTTCAAGTCTTAGACTTGATGTTGATCTTCAGATTTTCGACGATTTATTTCGGGGTTTTCGATGGCGATGCATTAGTGGGGCTGACGTTCCTGGCCGACTACCAATGTGTCTGTGTGACGACTTCATCAATCTCAAGATAATATGCCAAATTTCGCCTTTGAAGGTGCTTTCATAGAAGTAGGATGTGCGATGCATGTACTCATAGGGATGAGTGTATGTGCATATATATGAGTGTCTGTGTATGCACTGTGTTAAAAAAAGAATCATGAGGTTGGCCCAACCACACGTGACGTCCTTGATCTAATGAATGAGAAAACTTAGCTAGCAAATGGGCTTCACGATTTGATGCCCGTCTTCGAAATGACAAGTACAATTAAATTCCTGTGCTCTTAACCTAATCTCAGCAATTTATTTGTCCATGATTTCCGCTCCTTCCATTGAGAATGTCACTTGCAACTCGCTTTGAATCTGTGGATACCATAATATTGTGAAGAAGATCATCTGCCAGAGCTAGTTCTTCCCTAAATGCAATAGCCTCAAGAGTTGCAACATCCCTGACATCGTGTATAACAAGTGATGAAGAACCTAGATAATTTCCCTCAGAGTCTCGACATACTGCAGCCGCAGTCCTCTTCGATACATGATCTAGATAAATCAGCATCAACATGAATCTTTGCAAAGCCCGTTGGAGGTGCTAACATGCGCCTTGGCACTGTCCTCATGATCCCTATTGGTCACTCACTGTTGGGTTTCTAGATATTTCTCCCAACTCCTATATGAACCATTTGACGAACAAGTTGGTAGAAAGTGGGCTTTGGAAGACCCCCTCATGAATAGCTTTCCTCCTCACCCACGAGATGGCCCATAAGGTCACTACCAATCTTACAAACACTTCATGGGATAGTGAGTCAATCATCGTAAACATAGGAGCTCATTTTTTGTGTTGATCAGCCCAACCACCTCTTCTTGGGCCTTGAGCGTTTCAAATTTCTGTCATGTGAGAACTGAGAGGAGAAAGCAACAAAGAAGGCACATAACCTTGCACGCTCAACAATTTACAACACACCTAGGTGTCATGTGTGGCTTGGCCAGCAGCCACGGGCGTTTGCAACTTCTTAAATATGACATCACTGTATGTGAGCTCTAAGAGCATCTCCACTCGCTCGCCCCAAATTTCACCCGGCGACATTGCGTTTTTGGCCTATCGCCCGACGGTTTTTTCGCCCTAGGTGATCGATTCATACCGCGTGCCCTGTGTTTCGCCAAAAGACGCACACAAATTCAAACTTGTCTTTCCCGCTGTCAAAAAAATGCCACAAGTTCGGCGATCATTAGCGATCTTCCACAGTCCGCCGATCACCATACCACAGTTCGGCGATCAAACATACACGAAAGTTCGGCGTTCAAAAGGAAGGACACGTAGACAAAGGAATGCATCAAACGACGGGCTCCTCCGGCGTGGGACTGGCCGCTGCCGGCGTGCTCGGCATCGGCGTGGCTTCGGCGCTCGGGCTGGTCAGCGTCGGCGTGGCTTCTGTGCTCGGCGTCAGTGTGGCTTCATCGCTCGGGCTGGGCGTCGGCGTTGGGGTCGGCGTGGGCGTAGGCGTAGGCGCGGTGGTCGAAGGCATCTGGTTCAAGATGAGGCCGCGCTCCGCCAAGTACCACGCCTTGACCTGCTCGTCCATCGTCGACATGTCCGCCCCCATCAAGAACGCCAGGTCGGTGTTCCTCTTCTTCGCGGCGACGTTGGTCCGAAGTAGGTCGAGCTTGACGGTGCTGGTCGTCATCAACACCGACCAACGCGCGTCGGATTTCTCCTCCCTCCTTGCGGCGTTGCTCTTGCCATCAGCAATGCACTGCTTGATAGAAGATTGCAGCCGCTCGGCAGCCGGTGTCGCGCCCCTCGCCGTCTTGGCTCTTTTGTTGCCATCAGGGCACCCATCCGCCGCGTCCGGGGTGGGCGCGTCCGGCTTGTAGGTCTGCTTGGCCTTGGCGAGGGTGAGTCGGACACCCCTCCACTTCTCGCACGACTAGATCCGGGAGAACACGTGAAGGAACTTGAACTCTTGGTTGCTGCTGTCCTGGCGGTAAATGGTGAACATCCGGACCATCTGTGCAGCCGAAGAACAAGTGTCGGCGACGTGCACGGTGAAAGAAGTGAGCCGGCGGTTGGACATACCTGACCCTCGACGTTGGCGCCACTTTCCGGGCGAGCCGCGATCTCCTCGACGATCCCATGCCATTTGTTTGCAGGCCGCTTGGATGATCGCCCAATGGTTCGCCATGGCCTTTTCGCCGCGCTGCATGTGGATGCTGGCGAAGTAGGGGTCGACCAGCTTGCGCTCATCTAACGCCGACTTCTTCCGTCTCCAGTACGCGTCGACGTTCTGGTTCGCGCCGGTGATCGGTCGACGCTGACGGTCTTCCATGCTTTGGCGAGGCACTCATCTTCTTTGGATGTCCACTTGACGCACGGCTTGCCCGCCTGGCATTTGCCCCCCGCTTCTTCTTTCCCCATTTCCTCGCCGGGGCCGGCGCCGGCTCCATCTCCTCCTCCTCCTCCTCCCCCTCCTCGGCATCGTCGGGTTCCTCGTCCATGTCGACAGCGGTGTCCATTGTGTCGTCTTGCGCGTGGAACCCGGGGTAGGAGGCGGCGGCGATCGAGCCGCTCGTGATGATCTCGTTCATGTCGGCCTCGGTCGCGTCGGGGTTGCCGAAATGTGGCGCCGAGGCTTGTGAGAAGGGTAGGGCGCCCCCGCCCCGGCGCATAGGCGCCGTCGGCGAGGTTGAGTACGCTGGCGGCGAGTAGTTGTACTGGGCGTGAAGGCCGGTGAATGCGAGCGGGGGAGTTTGTTTAGGATCCGGCAAGAATTTTGAGGCATATAGTCATAGGTAATTTGTTTAGGATCATTTTTATGTTTGTGAGTTTAGGTACCATAATATATCTGTTTGTATCCAATATTCTATTTATCGGCAAAAAGTAACACTTATACCGTCAATGGCAATAGAAGAAGAAGAAGAAAAATTAGGAGGATTGTTTAGCCGTGCAGACAACGAATCAACTCTCACCTGGCTAGCTACAAAAAGTAAATAAGTATATGGGCAACAGATAGGCAAATTAGAGCATCTCCAGCCGTTGGCCCCCCAGGGGGCGCCTAAAATCGCCGCCTGGGGGTGACCCGGCGCAAAAAGTGGGCCTGGGGGCGAGTTGGCCCCCAGCCGCCGCCCCCAGGGCCGGCCCCAGGCGTGGGGGAAAAATTTAGACAAACTTGGGCTGAAACACGCCAATTTTCGGCAAACTTGGGCTTTTATATTCGCAAACTTGGGCTAAAACACGCCATTACATATAAAAACTAGTCAAAAAAAACTTGCTGAAGGCCGAGAAGTCGCCGTCTTCGCCGCCATCGTCGGCCTTCTCCTCCTTGACTCAGCGCCTGGAGCCCTCCCGGCTGGTGGCGGCGGGCGGCTTGTCGTCGTCGTCATGTCGTCGATGATGACGACGCCGCTTCGTCATGACCTCGGCGGCGCTGAAGCCGCTGCGGCGACCGGCGCCTCCCTCGCCATCTTCAGGGAGTCCTGGCGTGCCCATTCAAGGGCCGCGTCATCGTCGAGCTCGACCTCGCCGTGCTCCGTCTTCACCGGCGCCAGCAAATTCCGGCTCGGCTTCACCGTAGCGAGACCCGGCTCCGTCTTCGCTTGACGGCGGCTGGGGAAACAGCCGACGAGGAAGCAGCGCCACCGCCCTTCGGCTGATGATGATGTCGGCGTGCGTGTACGCCCGGAAGCGGCGTCTCCGCCACGGCTCGGCCTTGGACGCCGGCAGCGATGGAGTGCCGGAGGATTGGGAGGAAGAACGCGGCGAGGAAGAAGAGGAGGAGAGCGAACCTCCTTGGCGCCCATTGCCCGTTCTGCGTCGGCGGTCTTGGCGGCAAATCGTCTCGCCGAAATGCATAGCAGTGGGTTATTGCCGCCCTCGATGTCGCGTCGGCCGCGCCGTCGAAATGCGGTAAAGGGACGCCCGCGGAGATGGTGCCTCGGCATTTTGAGCCGCCGACCACGGCGCCCGTTAGTGGAGCCTTGACCGCTTCTTCTTGTGGCGGCCGAAAATCGTCGCCAAACGCGGTGTTGTCGGCGGCGTCTTGGGGAGGGAGAGCTTCGGCGTCGGTGAGGGAAGCGCGATCTCGACCTCGTCGGCGAAATACAATGGCTTGTTGTGGCGTCGAGCGGCGGGGAATGGGCACTCCCCATTCTTGAGCCTCCAGCCCGTCGGCCAGCCGCGCATGTCCGTGGCGCAGGATGTTCGCCCCGAAAGCGAGGCCGGACTCCTGTTCGCGATGGAACGGCGGCGAAAGCCGTTAGCCGCCGCCTAAATCTCGAGAAACGCTCGGCCATCGGGGAGGGGAGGGAGAGGGAGGGGCTGGGCGGCGGCGCTCGGGAGAGGGAGAGGGAAGGCTCGGTGGCGCTCGGGAGAGGGAGAGGGAAGGCTCGGCGGCGGCGAGGGCTGGGCTGGTGTGGCCACAGGTGGGCGAGGCCATCGGCTTATATAAGCCGGGCGTGCTGTGTGTCTGTGTGAGGAGGAGGCGTCGTTGTATCCGTGTGGACGCCGTGAGGAATCAATGGCAAAGGTGACCGTGGCGGCAGCCTTGCCATTGATTTCCAGGAACCGAGGCGTCTGAGTGAAGAGCAGATGTCAGTGTGCAGCCATTGTGGCCAGCGGCTTTTTCGCCAAAACCACTCGCCCGGCGCCCCAATGGCCGGTTTGGGTCTAGGTCATTGGCGCTGATTTTCCTCAGCCGGCGAAAAATCGGGCTTTTAGCGACCGTTTTTTTTCAACAAAAAAAACGCCTAAGAAGGCCTTCCTCGGACGTGGCTAAAGATGCTCTTAGTGAGTTTTGCTCGGTGCTTTGTATGACTACCTGCTGTCACATTGCGGGACATGGAGTTTTGTCTCCCCGCGCACATGCACCCGCGTGAACAGTAAGACAAAGACGATGTTTTCAAATGCTGCCGCGTTGGCTCTCGCACCGGTCTCCATTGCCACAACCCTCTTTGAATCCCCCTGGCCCCAGAAGTCCAAGTTGCGGAGGGAGAAAAGACTTAAAATGTTCATGATTTTTTTGGCGAATTTTAAACAGTGTTCACAATATTTTTTAAAGTGATTTTGAAAAATCTTTGTGAATTTTTAAAAGATTATTTTTAAAATTTATTTAAAAAGATCATGTTTGATATAAAAGCGACTCTAAAAACAAAAGAAAACCAGACAAAAAATCCGAGTGAAAACCGAATTAACAAACACAGAAAAAGAAAAAAAACTCATTTGAAAGCTTCACAAAGCCTGTTAAAAGTGAATATTTAGATGAGCCGGCTCAGTTAAAGAGAGTGGCCCGTGTTGGCTGAGCGCCCAAGAGAGTGTCCAGGGAGCAGCTTCGAGTCAAGCCGCCGATTGCTTGAAACACCAGCGCGGGGCAATTCGTGAGAAAAACACAACTCCTCCCGCCCACGCCCCCGCTCCAGGCCACGTCAGCGATCCGCGCCACCCCTCCTCCCCCACTTCAAGCCATCCATCTCCCATCCGACGGCCCACACCCCGCATCACGCGGATCGCTCCCTTCTCCTCCCCGGAAACCTCGCGGCTATAAATCCCCCACGCCCCAGCTCCGTCCATCTCATCTCATCTCACCACACCGTCGGCCACCACCAGCAACACACTCACACACAAAAACCAAGCTCGCCGGAGAAAGAGGCGTCGACAATGTCCGGCCGCGGCAAGGGAGGGAAGGGGCTGGGCAAGGGCGGCGCCAAGCGCCACCGGAAGGTGCTGCGCGACAACATCCAGGGCATCACCAAGCCGGCCATCCGTCGTCTCGCTCGGAGGGGTGGCGTGAAGCGCATCTCGGGACTCATCTACGAGGAGACCCGCGGCGTGCTCAAGATCTTTCTGGAGAACGTCATCCGCGACGCCGTCACCTACACCGAGCACGCCCGCCGCAAGACCGTCACCGCCATGGACGTCGTCTACGCGCTCAAGCGCCAGGGCCGCACCCTCTACGGATTCGGCGGCTAGGCCGCGCGAATCGATCCCCCCACCACCAGATTTGTGTTCGTAGCTAGCTATGGCTGTGTAGTGTTTATGGGCTTCGGTGTAATGGCCGCATCTCGCTGCTGTATGTCCTGGCCTTGACTGTTGTTTGGATCTAGTCCTGGGATTGAATTGAAACTGAAATGGTTTACCCTTGAATTTGTCTGCAATCTCACTCTGTTTATGTTGATTTGTGTTGGTTGTCAGTTGTTACCAATTTCCGATTCGTCTCGCGCCCTGTAATTTTCTGCCTCCCCAAATCAGTCGTGTTGGCTTCAGTGTACGGTTGATTCGAACCATCCCTGCAGTTTTTGTAGTTTGCGTTTTCTCCAAATCCATGGCTGTTAACACATTCAACTTGTGCTCCGCCAATTGGAAGTTTCAGTTAAGAGATTTGCTGCCAATTTCAGATATGAGTGGCGGACCTGAACATTTGAACTAGTATCATGGGAAGCGGCTGATTTTTGTGTGTGCCTGTTTCGAAAATAGATGTTGACCATCTGATCTGGCACTTCTTTTAGTAATTGTGATAAGAGGCAGCTGATTTATTTGGCCGAACAAACATTTTTTATTAACTAACCAAACTTTTCGAATCATGATAAGAAACAGTTGATTTCTTCAGCTGAAAATATATATGAGCTGAATGCAGATCTACCAGTGAGTTCTCCAATTCTCCGTTGATGTTTCAGCTCTGCAGTTAGTTTCTCTATAATTCTCTGCCCCAAATATGATCGTGTTTGCTTCAGTGTACCCTGGATTCGAACCAAATTAGTAGTACTCACTGTGAGCTACTAATTGGGACTCTTACAAATTGTGATGATGGCGAGCTGCTGATTTTTATTTTGGGCATTTTGAAAATGGATATTTACCATCTCATGCGTGTTTCTGATTTGTGATAACACGCAGCAGATTTCTTCGGCCCTCCGGCGTGCTGGCTTCTTCTGGTGACGCGAGGCGCTCACCTAACTGACATGCGGCTCGGGTCAGGCCATGGCCAGCAGCAGCTATAGTGGTGCGCAGGGTTTCCGGCGTGTGTTGATAGGTGGACCAAGAGGGCTAGACCAGATCCGGCCCGTGGAGGCCCATTGCTTCGGCGGCCCGTCTGATTGGGCTGCCTTGGCGATGATGCTCGCTGACCCCAAAGATCCACGTCCTCGGCCGAGGTGGGGCTCCATACGGTCCTGACTGAGGACGGTCCCGCTCTAATGTAGTCCGCGTCTGGCTACCTGGTTTTGTATCGTCATGTTGCTTCTATGGTTGTGGTGGGTCTGCCCTGGATGCCAGGGCGGCGACCTTGGATGGTGAGGTTGCACGAGTGGCTTTGCGGTGGACATCATGGCAGTGGTGGTGGCACCTTCTATGTGGGTATTAAGGGGAGGGGTGGTGGGTGCCCCTGGTGTCATCATGGCTTCGGCAATTGCGATCCCCTTTCTGGATCTGGAGGCCTAGTGCGAACAGTTGCGGCTCCCCCTCGTGGGTTGGGTCGGCAACCTTTGAGTCCGCATGTGGTACTTGTGTCGGTCTGAGCGAAAGCTTGCGCTCTGGCGCCGGCAACAGCAACACCTATGGCTGTCGCTTCCCTCTAGGGGGCGTTGCTATGGGTCTCCTCAAAGTGCGAGTAGTTCCGGATGAAAATCATATTGCATCTCATGGACTTGATGAGGGTGGCGCCCGACGTCATCACCCTCTTGAGGGTGTTGTTGTGGACCCCAGGTACCTCTTGGTTGCATATGGCTTATGGCGTCGGGTTTGCCTTCTTGTTGCCGTAGTTCATCCTCGCCTCTAGGAGGGATGGTTCTGTTGATCGCCTATCTTATAGATGTTTCTTTGTTGTCTTCGTTCTCGATCCTTGCCGTCTCTTGGCAGGAGCGGCACCCCATGTCCCGGAGAAAAGAGGCTTTCTTGACAGCGAGTTATCCCTCTCCGGAGATGGCTTGGTGTGTTAAGGTCCTCGGGCACGATGGTTTCTCTTGGCAGCATGGCTCCGGTTCTCTTTAGTAGTCTTGGTTGTAGTGTGTTGGGAGTGGCCTCTCCTGCTTTTTCATGTTCGGTGTTGGGTTAGTGGCACTTGTGCCACTCACCCAATGTCTTTTTATTTTTCTTTCTAACCTGCTTGTATGAGGGTTTCCTCATCACCATGTATCAGTTCAACTGTTTATGGCTTTATCTATAAAGGGGGGCAAAAGTGTGTTTCGAGATTTGTTTGGTCGAACATGGATTCTTGCTACCTAACCAAATTATTTAAAATTTGAGTCATGATAAAAAACAATTAATTTCTTCTCTTTTTATTAATGTGGGAAGAAGCAACTGGTTTCTTTATCACTACATACATATGAGCCACATTCAGATGGAAAAAAGACATGAACTTGGGGGGGACCTCAAGTTGCAAACATTAGGGCATCTCCAGCCGTTGGCCCCCCAGGGGGCGTCTAAAAGTGCCGCCTGGGGGTGAGCCGGCGCAAAAATAGCCCTGGGGCGAAGTCGGTCTCAAATTGCCGGCCCAGGCCGCCCTATGCGCCAGATATTTAAAAAAAAAAACCGCTCGGCGAAGTTATGATAAAAACTAGTTATATTTCGCCAACCATGGCAAGTTTCGTGAAATTGGTCGTCCAAACATTACATTAACCTAATCTAAAGTAAAAGAAAGTGGCTGAGTCGTCGCCGCCATCGTAAATCGCCGCCATCGCTGCTGCCGGCCTTCTCCTCCTTGACGCTGGTGCCCTCGCTGGACACCTGCCGGCGTCGCTTTGGCGGTCAGCGGCTGGCGTTGTCGTCGTTGCCGTCGTCATTGCCGCATAAGGCAACGACCCCGCCTTCCTCGCGGCAGCGTCGGCGCTCCTCGAAGCGGCGTGGGCGGCGATCGGCGCTCCTTCTCCTTCTCGGCGCGCCTTCTCCAACGCGATGGAGTCTGGCGCGCCCATTCGAGGCAGCGTCGTCGTCGCCGAACTCCGCGTTCACCGGCGCTACCGCCCGCTTTTGGCTTGACGAAGCGGCGGAGGAGCCGACGAGGCGAAGGCGCGCGGCCGCTTCGTTGATGACGATGCCGCGGTGCCGCGAAGTCGCTGCCGAAGCGGCGTCTCCGCTGCTGGCTCGGCCTTGACGCCGAAAGCAGCGGAGAGCCGGAGGAATGGGAAGAAGAGCGCGATGAGGAGGAAGAAGAAGAAGCGCCGAACCTCCTTGGCGCCCATGGCCCGACAGCGTCGGTCTTTGCCGGCAAGGCGGCCACCCTCGCCGTACGCATGACCGGCCGGTCGTTCTTGCCCTCGAGTGCGTGAAACACGCCGAGTGTCGGCGAGACGCCCGCTGTAGGTGGCGCCCTCATTCGCTGTAGCCGCGACCACCGGGCGCCCGTTAGTGGGCAGCCAGCTAACTTCTGGCGCTGGAAATACGCCGCCAGGCAGCGTGGTTGTCGGGCGACGTCTTTGGGGAAGGGCGTTAGGCGTCGGTGAGGACGCCGCGACGATGTCGACCTCCTCGGCGATACCTCGGCCGCCCGGCGCGTGGCAGCAGAATGGGCACTCCGGCCGAGCCTCCACCGTTGGCCCGGCGCGCATGTCCGGCGGTGCCGGATGTTCGCCGAACAGAGCAGGACTCTGTTGGCGGAGCGAACAGCGGCAGCCGTTGGCCGCCGCCTTGTCTCGGGAAGCGCTCTGCCATGGCGACGGGCTGGCGGGCTCGGGAGAGGTAGAGGAGGGCGGGCGCGCCGGAGAGCGAGGGAGGGGAGGGCGGCGGTGGTGGTGTGGAGCACGGGCGAGTGAGGCCCGGCTTTTATAAGCCGGGCAGCGCCCGTGTGGCGCTGAGGAGGGAGGCGTCGGCGCTGTCCGTGGCGCGCCGTGAGGAATCAATGGCAAAGTGGCCGTGGCGGCAGCCGCCATTGATTCAGCGAAACCGAGCCGTTAAGGGAAAGACGAGCGCTGAAGTCCGACGTTGTGGCTGCCGCGTTTTTTCGTTAAAACAGTTCGCCTGGCGCGCCGTCGCGCCTCAATGGTTCGGGGTCCGCTTATTGTTTTCGCCCAAGCCGTGAAAATCGGCTCTGAAAGCTGGGGCGTTTTGGCCGGGCCGAAAAAAACGCCTAGTGAGGCCTTCCTGAGAGGCGGCTGGAGATGCCGTTAGCCTCATGGTGTGTGGGTTTGCTTTAAAGCTACCCATGTAGTCATGCATCCAAGGATTTTTATTATTGCCTTAATGTTGATATATTAGGTTAAAATGATCAAAGGAGGTGTAGATTGGATATGGTTCTCGGGTAGACCCCCCGCCCCCTTGGCGGCGGCTTTCACGCGCTTTGGGCTGGACCACTGAGGGGCTGGGCGCCTTGGATTTCATTTTTCCTTTTTTCCTTTTTTTATTCATTAAAAATTGTTTGGGTAAAACAAGTTCCAAATTTCAAGAATGATTCCGAATTTGATTTTTTTCCATGGATTTAAATTCATAATTTTTAAAAATGTTTACGAATTTTAAAAAGTGTTCATGAATTTGTGAAAATGCACATGAATTATAAAATGTTTGTGAATTCAATTTGTTCCCAAATTAAAAAATATATATCACTGTCAAAAAAATATTCTTTAGTTCTAGAAAATGTTAGCAAATTTGTGAAATTGGCAAGTATTTGGAAAATGTTCATGATTTGAATTTTTTTTACGAATTCAGAAAATGTTTGCAAATTTCGAAAAATGTGCATGATTTCAGAAAATCTGACAATTTTGTAAAAAAAATGATATCTATTTCAAAAAAATATTCATGATTAAAAAAAACATTCACAATTCTAAAATATTCATGAATTCAGGAAATGTTCATGATTTCAAAAAATAATTCATGATTTCAAAACTGTTTGCCAGTTTTAAAAACTGTTCACGAGCTAAAAAAATGTCAGAAATTTGTAAAAAAGAGGTCTCCATTTCGAAAAATAATCATGATTTAAAAAAGATTCACAATTCAAAAAATGCATGAATTCAGGAAATCTTCGTGATTAAAAGAAACAAAATCACGATTCAAAACATGTTCACGAATTTAAAGGATGCTCACAAAATAAAAAAAATTATATATATATATATATAAATTTATTAAAAAAGAAGATAAAACGAACATGAAAAAATAGAAGAAAAAAGCCGAAAATAAAAAAGAACAGAAAAATAAAGCAGGAAAAAAAGAAAAAAACGAAAGAAATGTTCTAGAACCTTCCTATAACCGAAAGAGTGAGCCTGCCCTACTTGGGCCGGCCCAAAGTCAGGTAGCGAGGGAGAGGAGAGGTGCGCGTTTGGACGACAATTGTGGACCTACGGGATAAATGGGACACACCGCGCACGAATATCCAATCGCCGCCGCTGCCTCTAGGTTCAAGCCCCATGCTTCCCTGTCGCCGCCCTTGCCGAGGATCGCTGCCGGTTGCTGTCCTGGCGTCGCTGCTACCCTGCATCGCCCTTGCCGGTTGGCATCGTTGCAGTCCCGCTACACATACCACGAGTGCAGCCATCCAGAGGACAAGGTCAGACCTACCACTTATGCGATGCTTTTGCCACTCAGTATTAGGATTTGCTGAATCGGTTGTACTGCTAGCTGACTAATCACTCGTCACGTTTGGCTAGCATCTATGGATTAGCACGTGGTGGTTTAAAGTTTTTACTAGTACTCCCTCCGTTCCGATTTACTCGTCGTGGTAGAGGAAGTAGCTGCTAATTAGTCCTCATTATTTGAAAAGCACTAGTTCTGTTCGTTGTAGCACTGCTGTGTGCTAATTGATCTATCTAGTGTTAAACACTAGAACTCACCCAATTGCTCAAGTCGCTGTTTTATTTGCTAAAGGAATTATGTCTTGCTAACCTCTATTGCCCTGTTGTTGTTTACTGAACTCTTCTTAATTAAGCTAGGACATGTAGATCTATCATGCATAGGGAACAACGTGACTCCTTTTTTGGTCTCCAATAATCGTCATTAACCAAACTTTTGTTAATTAAAGCTAGGCCATGTAGGGTGGAATAAGAAAAATAGCATCTTTTTTCCTTTTGAAAGACCATTATTTTCTGTATGTAACTATCCTAATAATTAGTAAATTGCAAAGGAGTAAGAGGAGGCAATGTAGTGTGACAAGTTATTATTACGTACGTGTGTTGCTTCAATAAAATAATATATAGATACCTTCTCTCTAGCCACGACGGTGACAGGTGATGCATCCTAACATTAGGAGATGACAAATTTATTTATTTTGAAATTTCTTATCTTTTTTTCTTTGGCAACGGAATTCCATATCGTACTAGACTTTTTTGGCGGCTTCTATGTACCTGTGCTTTCCATGGCTTCGGTGTGCTAGGAGTGTGTGAATCAGTAATCCCACTTCTCTCGACGAAAAATTCATGGCAGGTGATGCTTGCTGATAAGAGGCACACTAATATGGGAAAGTTTGAAGAAAGAAAGAAAGAAAAACAAATCTATGTATGACCTTATTTGGAAAGTCTTGGATGGCTAGAGGGAAAGATTGCAAACTCTACTCTTAAGGGGTTACTACATCTATGCGATATTCAAATTGGTCGCCAGAGAACACGGGAGTTGAGTCATTCGTTGTCAAGAGAAAACAGTTGAAGATAAATGTAGAGGATGTAGTTAATATCATGGGCCTGCCTTCATAAGGATAGGACCTGAAATTAAACGAAGGCATGCAGACAAGACGATCGAGTCCGAAAGAAAACAGAAACAGACCAAACTGTTCGCCACATACAAATACCCAAGAGAGCGAGCAATTACTTAAAAAGGCCTGGTGCAACAAATCAAAGAAAATAAATGATCTATAGATGAACACTTCATGAGAAGGTCCACATTGTGCGCAATGAGTCACGTACTATGTCCAACTACAAAGTCACAAGTCAGTTCAGATTACTTGAACCTTATGTTGAATGAGGATGATATAAACTGGCAAAAATGACACTTGTCTCCTCGTCCAGAGGTTAAAGCATGACTTTTGACTTTATAGTTTGACATAGTATTCGACTAATTGCACACAATGCGAACCTTGTCATGAAGTGCTCGTCTGTAGATCCTTTGTTTTCTTTGATTTTTTGCACTAGGCTTTTGTAAGTAATTGTTCGCTCTTTTGGGTCTTTATATGTTGCCAACAGTTTGGCCTATTTTTTCCTTTCAGACTCAATTGTCTTTTGCGTGCCCTCGTTTAAAGGCATGCCCAAGATATTAACTACATCCTCTATCCTTATCTTTAACTATTTTCGTTCAAAACTAATGAATGCCTCGAGTTTCTATGTAGTGTCCAAATTTTACACTTGCATAAAATCATACGGATAGATCCCCCCCCCCCCCCCTTTTTTTTTCCTTTCTATCTTGCATCCAAATGCTTTATCTCAACGGCTTGTGTTTTGTCATGTCTTTTGCTTTCCTATTTATTTGAGGAAGACCTAGTCTTATTTCTCATCATTAGGAAGAAATTATTTGGCTCGAGCTACATGCCGACCGACTGGTCTTTGGTAAAATCGGCTGGGTCGCGGGTCACTGAATTTGAACTACTTTAAAAAAATTCATGTGTTTCAAAAAAATGTTCGTAATTTTTTTTTAAAAAAAATGTTCGTAAATTTTAGAAAATGTTAGCAAAATTGTGGAAATGTTCAGTATTTTGGAAAATGTTCGTGATTTCAGAAAAGCAACACGAATTCAAAAATGTTCATGATTTCAAAAAATTGTAGAAAAATGTTCCCCATTTCAAACAATTATAAAAACATACAAAATTCAAAAATATTCATGAATTCAGGAAATGTTAATGATTTCGGAAAACAAGTCATGATTCAAAAAATGTTTGCGAATTTTAAAGCAGTTCACGACTTCAAAAAATGTTCACCATTTCAAAAAATGTCACAAATTTGTAAAAAAAAAGTCTCCATTTCAAAAATTAAACATGATTTTTAATATTTTCGCATTTCAAAAATATTTGTCAATTCAGGAAATCTTCATGATTTTAAAAAACTCACCATCCAAAAAATGTTCACGAATTAAAAAGATGTTCGGAAAATCGGTTGTACTGCTAGCTGACTAATCACTAATCATGTTTGGCTAGCATCTATGGATTAGTACGTGGTGATTTTTAAGTTTGCAGTAGCTGCTAATTAGTCCTCATTATTTGCAAAGGCTAGTTCTATTCATTGTAGCACTGCTGTGTGGTAATTAATCTATCTAGTGCTAAACACTTTAACTCATCCAATTGGTCAAGTCGCTGTTTTATTTGCTGACTGAATTATGTCTAGCTAAACTCTATTGCCGTATCACGGTATCAGTTTGAAGTAAAGCTGCGTACCTGTAGTTTTAGTTTTTCTAACTAGCATGTTAGCACATCTCTTTTGCTCTGATTGCTGAAAGCATTATGTAATTAGTATTCATGTTTCACACATCGGCCTCTGTTTGCACTTGAGGAAGACGGCACAGTGGCGTGGCAGCGTGAATACACGTGATTTTTGCATCATGAAATGTGCAATGAAACTTATTTTTTAAGCACCGGAAGTCTTTCATATGAAATTAGATACATATATGTATGTACATCTATATACATTATAGATAGTCTTAAAGGCCCATATCGCGACTTCGCCTTAGGGCCTTAAAAGACATAGAGCCGGCCCTGATTGTTGTTTACAGAACTCTTCTTAATTTAAACTGGAAAGGTGGGAGTATCATGTATAGGGAACAATGCGACTCCTTTTTTTTGGTCTACAATAATCATCATTAATTAAACTTTTGTTAATTAAAGCTAGGCCATGTAGGGTGGAATAAGAACATATATTTGACTTTTTCTTCTTCTTCAAATTTTCCCATATGATTGACATGTATCTATTGTGGTGTGCCTCTTATCAGCAAGCATCACCTGCCATGAATTCTTCGGAGAAGATAAGTGGGATTACTGATTCACACACTCCTACCACACTGACGCCGCAGAAAGCACAGGTACATATAAGCCCAATTTTCTTTTAGTAACGATATGGAATTTCGTTGCCAAAGAAAAAAAGCTATGACCTTTCTATTTTTTTTTGTCATCCGCTAATGTTAGGACGCATCACCCGTCATGGCTTGTGTAAATAAAGGGCCAACGGCTAGAGAGAAGAAATTTAGGTGAAAAACAACTCATGTACGTAATAACAACTTGTCACACTACATTTTGCCTTTCCTTACTTTTTTGCAATTTATCTAATATAGGGCGTATAGTTTTTGGCATGGAAATTAAAGAACGCACGCGGAGGGAAAATTTCACAAGTTTTGGGCGAAACTGCACCTGACTAATTGACATGAGAAAATAGGGGAGCTTGCATGATATAAGGAAATGTAATTAAATCCCTAAAAAAATTATCCAAACGAGTGGTGGAACGCAATACACCTTATATTTCGGATTTTTTCTCAAAAATCTATACACCTTATATCAAGGAACGGAGGGAGTAATAAATATTTTTCTATTAACAACTTTCACACTACATATGGTCTGATATCAAGGTGCTATTTATGACCTTATTTGGGAAGTCTTGCATGGCGGTCAGAGGATGTTTTTTGCAAACCTAATCTTAAGGCGTTATTACTACATGTATGCAATATTCAAATTCGTCTAGTAAAGAAACTAGCTTTCAATACAGTAGTTGACGTATTTGTTGTCAACAGAAAATAAATTTTGTTAGAAAACAGAAAACAGTTAATGATAAAGGTAGAGTATGTAGTAAATATCATAGGATTGCCTTCGGAAGGTGAGGCACCTGAAATTAAACAAAGGCATGCACACAAGACGATCGAGTCCGAAAGAAAACATAAAGAAGCCAAATTGTTCGCGGCATACAAAGACCCAAAAGAGCGAGCAATTACTTACAAAGGCCTGGTGCAACAAATCAATGAAAACAAAAAATGTACAAATGAATACTTCATGAGAAGGTTCATATTGTGCGCAATCAGTCACCATGTCCAACTACAAAGTCAGAAGTCAGTTCAGATTACATGAACCTTATGTTGGAAAGGGATGATATAAATAATATAAATTGGGCAAACCTGACACTTATCACCTCGCTAAGAGCTTAAAGAAGTACAAGAGTAATAAACAAGAAATCTTGTTCGTAACCTCGCTCTTTCACAGGTACTCCCTCTGTAAACTAATATAAGAGCGTTTAGATCACTACTTTAGTATTCTAAACGCTCTTATATTAGTTTACGGAGGTACATAATGATTAGTTATTCCTACTGCATTCCAATGTAGTTGTGCTACGGTTTTGCGAGTAGTAATTTTGACTGTGTTGCAATGCAGATGTGAGAAATTGTATGTGAACAAAGTTAATCACGATATAGACATAGATTACTCTTCTCGTCAGAAGATTTGCTACATGTCCACTACCACATAATTGAGTTTTACTTTCTCTACTAGCACATAACCATTCATCTTGTATTCTTCAAAATAGATTATTGAGCACCTAATGAGTGATGTGGAGTATGTACTACACAGACCTGTCCATGCCAACAATGAAGTACACACAATTTAAAACCTAATCATTGCATTTTCATGCTACAGAACGTATTTTAACTATATTCATCCTTCTAAACGCATAGCCGCATATTGCAACAAATTCACACAACTATGCAAATAGTAGAACAAAAAAAACACCCAAAAAGAATACACGAATAAATATATGTACTTCAAGACATTTGTTGATGGTTTAACCGACATTAAATTAATACAAACCTGACCAATAGAACTCTACTCATATTGTTAAGTGTTTAGAGGTAAAGTTATATTCACAATTGCCCAATTTTATCTTTGTAAATTATTATGTGAAAGAAAACACCCCTTATTTCTGATGAAGGATAATAGATTCATTCTTCCCAACATACTAGATGAAGAAATTTAGGTGATTTAAAGTATACTTTACTCATCTATTAGTGTTGCTTAGTGCATGTTAAACACTTTCTTTTATGTACACCAATTCTTTTTAAGTCGGAAGACATGATGAAGAGGAAGGAATCTACCGAGCATGACAGCACCTGCCAATGGCCATTTGCAGAAGAAGATACAACACATGTAGGTGATGAATATGACACAAACAGTAATCCTAATGGGACGTTGCACCGGTCAGCCAGTAAATCAACCTCCTTGTCAATAAGGAAGATGAGTATTCCTGCTATGACGATGAAAAGAGGCAACTTTGTGGTATGTCGCACACACCGTTGCCTATCATCCAGTTATATAGCATTGTTCTATTTATAGTTTATAACATGCATAAATCCACATGCTATACGCGGGAAACAGTAGAATGGGTAAACAGACAAAGATGATAAAATATCTTATTGTAAATTAGGTGGGTAAATAGACAAGATGATAAAATGCCTTAGTGTAAATTAGACCCACACTTCGTATGTGGATTTATCTATTTTGTAAACTATAGAAAGAGCAATGTTACATAACTGGATGATAGGCAACTGGGTGTGCGACATACCAAGAAGTGGCTTCTTTTCATAATCATAGAAGGAATACTCATCTTCGTTAATGACAACAGAGGTTGATTTCCTGGTCGACCCGAAGTAACGCTCCAATCGGCAATATTTTTGTGCCATCCTCATCACCTAGATATGTTCCATCCTCTTCTGCAGATAGTGATTTAGTGTGTGAAGGGCCTCATGCCGCTTGGCAAGTGTGTAACTGTCATGTTCGGTAGATTCCCCTTCCTCTTCATCATCTCTTTCGTGTGCTCCTCATGCACTTGTCACCCTTCTTACAAAAAGCACATAAAAAGAATTGAGTGGTTAACTGCACTAAGCCACACTAATAGATAAGTAGAATATCTTTTAAGTAACCTGAATTTCTTCATATGGTATGTCGGGGAGAACAGACCTATTAAATAAGGGTTGATTTCTTTCACACAACAATCTGAAGATAAAATTGTGCATTTGCGAATAAGACTTTACCTCTATTCACTTGATAACACAAGGTATTGTTTTTGTTGCTCAGGTTTGTATTGAGTTCAGTGTCAGTTAAACCATCAACAAGTGGCTTGAAGTACTTATGTTCGTCTGTGTATTCTTTTGAGTGATACTTCCATTGTTGTATGAATTTGTTGCAATATGGGGTCGTGCATATAGGAGGATGAATATAGTTAGATAATGCTCATGTACTATGAAAATGCAACAAATAGGGTTACTGATTGTGCGTAATTCATTGCTGGCATGGACAGGTCTGTGTAGTACATACTCCACATCACTCATGAGGTGCCCAATAATCTATTTTGAAGAATACAAAATGAATGGTTAGAATACGTTCTATACTAAAGAAAGTAAAATTTAATTCTGTGGTAGTGTACATGTAGAAAATCATTGATATAGATCTCCCTCTACAAAGCGGGCCTTTTCCCTCTTTGTTGCCTTCTTCATGTCCCAAAACTGAATCAAAGGCTTCTAATGAGGAGAGTAATCTATGACTATATTGTGCTTAACTTTGTCCACATAGAATTTCTTGCAGCACCACGCCTGCATTGCAACACAATCAAAATAATTGAGTCGCAAAACCATAGGATTACTAAATTATAATGCGGTAGAAATAACTAGTCATTATGTATTACCTGTAAGAGGGCGAGGTACAAGATTTCTTTGTTTATTACTCGTGTACCGATTTAAGCTCTCAATGAGGTGATCAAGTGTCAGGGTTGCCCAATTTATATTATTTATGTCATTCTCGTCCAACATAAGGTTTAGATAATCTGAACTGAATTTATAGTTGGAAATAGAAGGCACAGTGCGAACCTTCTCATGAAGTGTTCATATGTAGATTCTTTGTTTTTTTTATTTGTTGCACTAGGCCTTTGTAAGCAATTGTTGCCTTTTTGGGGGTCTTTGTATGCTGCGAACAATTTGGCCTATTTCTTTTTCTCTTTTGGACTCGGCCGTCTTGTTTGCATGCCTTCATTTAATATTAGAGACCTCCCTTCTGAAGGTAGACCCATGGTATTTACTACATCCTCTAGTTTTATCTTTTAACAGTTTTTTGTTGAAAACAAATGCCTCAACTTTATCTCTAGCATCCAAATTGAACACTTGCAGGAAATCATACTGATAGATCACCCCCTTTTCTATCTAGCATCCAAATGCTATATCTCAGCGACTTGTTTTGTGTTTTGTCATCTAGAATTCAACATGGCTTATCATTCAAATCATGTGTGTTGCTTTCCTATTTATAAGTTTTGTGAAAGTCCTATAATTCAAAGAGGATCGAGCCCTGATTTTCTTTTCCATTTTCCTTATTTTTTATCTTATTTGTTTTTGTTTCTTTAAAAAATGTTCACGATAAAAAAGAGTTCCCAATTTCAAGAATGATTCATGAATTTAAAAAATGTTTCTGGATTTAAATTAGTGTTCACAAATTTAAAAATGTTCTTGAATTTTTAAAAGTGTCATGAATTTTAAAGAAATGTTCCTGAAAAGTGCTCATGATTTTTTAGAAAAACATTCGTGAATTCAAAAAATGTTCCTGAATTTAGAAAATGTTAGAGAATTCTAAAAATGTTCATTTGTTGAGAAAATATGTTCGTGCATTTCAGTTTTTTATTAATAAAGTTGTTAAAATGTTCACAATTTCAAAAAGTATTCTCGAATTCAAAAAATGTTCATAATTTGAAAAAATGTCACAAGATTGTAAAAAAACGTTTTCCATTGCAAAAATAATACATGATTTAAAAAAATCTGCAAAATTTAAAAGTATTCACGAATCCATAAAATGTGAATGATTTCAAGAAAACCTCAATTCAAGGAATGTTCTCGAATTTGAGAGATGTTCACAAAATAAAATAAAAAATAAAAGAAAAGATAGAAAGAACATGGAAAAAGAGAGAAAAACGAAAATGGAAAAAGAACAGAAGAAGAAAATAGGAAACCTTAAAAAATGAAAGGAAAAATAACCTGTCTAGGAATGTTCTAGAAATTTCTCAAAACAGAAAAAGGGACGCTGTCCTACTTGGGCCGGCCCATAATTCAGGTAGTGAGGGAGAGAGAGGTGCGCGTTTGGTCGATAATTCTTGACCTGCGCGATAAATAGGAGACGCTGCTCACGAATATCCAATCGCCGCCGCCGCCGCCTAGGTTCACGCCATATGCTTCCCCGTCGCCGGGTCGCTGCCGGTTGCCGTCCTGATGGCGTCTTTGCAACCCTTGCATGGCCCTTGCCGGTTGGCATCCATCGTAGGAAACCCGGCGCCAAGGTCAGACCTACGATTTATGCGATGCTTTTGTTACTCGGTAGCAGGGTGTTAGGATTTGCTGAATCGGTTGTACTGCTAGCTGACTGATCACTAATCACTAATCACGTCTGCTAGCATCCATGGATTAGTACGTGGTGGTTTAAGTTTGTAGTAGCTGCTAATTAGTCCTTGCAAAAGACTGGTTCTGTTCATTGTAGCACTGCTGTGTGGTAATTGATCTCTCTAGTGCTAAACACTCGAACTCATCCAATTGGTCAAGTAGCTGTTTTATTTGCTGAAAGAATTATGTCTAGCTAAACTCTATTGACGTGATAGTATCACGCTATCAGTTTGAAGTAAAGCCGCGTACCTGTAGTTTCAGTTTTTTTTAACTAGCATGCATGTTAGCACACCTCTTTTGCCCTGATTGCTGAAAGCATTATGTAATTAGTATCCATGTTTCACGCATCGGCCTTTTGTTTGCACTTGAGGAAGACGGCGCAGAGGCATGGCAGCGTGAATACGCGTGATTTTGCATCAGGAAATGCACAATGCAACTTTTTTTAAGCACCGGAAGTTTTTCATACGAAACTAGGTACATATGTGTATATACATCTATATACACATATCACGACTTCGCCTTAGGGCCCTAAAAGACATAGAGCCGGCCCTGATTATCGTGTACAAAACTCTTCTTAATTTAAACTGGAAAGGAGGGAGTATCAAACTATCATGTATAGGGAACAATGCAACTCATTTTTTTGGTCTCCAACAATCATTATTAATCAAACTTTTGTTAATTAAAGCTAGGCCATGTAGGGTGGAATAAGAACATAGATTTGACATTTTTCTTCTTCTTCAAATATTCCCATATGATTGACATGTATCTGTTATGGTGCACCTCTTATCAGCAAGCATCACCTGCCATGAATTTTTCAAGGAAGAAAAGTGGGATTACTTATTGACACACTCCTACCACACCGAAGCCACAGAAAGCACAGGTACATATAAGCTCAATTTTCTTTTAATACGATATGGAATTTAAATGCCAAAGAGAAAAAGTTATGACCTTTCTAACTTTTTTGTCATCCGCTAATGTTAGGATGCATCACCCGTCATGGCTTGTGTAAATAAAGGGCCAACGGCTGGAGAGAAGGTATGTATATATTATTTTACTGAAAAACAGCACATGTACGCAATAACAACTTGTCACACAACATTTTGCCTTTGCTTGTTTTTTTGCAATTTATCTAATTATTATGATATATATTTTGCTATTAACAACTTGTCACACTACATGGTCCGCTATCAAGGTGCTATTTATGGCCTTATTTGGGAAGTCTTGCATGGCAATCAGTGGAAAAAGATTGCAAAGCTAATCTTAAGGGGTTATTACTACATCTATGCAATATTCAAATTCGTCCAGTAAAGAAACTAGCTTTCAATACATAAGTTGAGGTATTTGTTGTCATCAGAAAACAAATTTTGTTAGGAAAACAGAAAAAATTAACGATAAAGGAGAGTATGTAGTAAATATCATGGGCCTACCTTCAGAAGGCGTGGCACCTGAAATTAAACAAAGGCATGCACACAAGACGATAGTGTCCGAAAGAAAACAGAAAGAAGCCAAATTGCTCACGGCATATAAAGACCCGAAAGAGCGAGCAATTACTTACAAAGGCCTGGTGCAACACATCAAAGAAAACAAAAGATCTACAGATGGACACTTCATGAGAAGGTTCACATTGTGCACATAAAGCAGTAGAAGAGCAATAAATAAGAAATCTTGTTGCTAACCTCACTCTGCACAATATAGAAATATATTACTCTCCTCTTTAGAAGCCTTTGATTTAGTTCTAGGATAAGGACGTGACAAAGAGAGAGAAGGCTCGCTTTGCGGAGATAGATGTATGTAAATGATTTACTACATGTCCACTGCCCCAAAATTGGGATTTAATTTCTTTACTACGACATACTAATCATTCATCTTGTATTTTTCGAAGTAGATTATTGAGCAGCTAATGAGTGATGTGGAGAATGTACTATACAGACCTTTGCATGCCAGCAATGAAGTACGCACAATCTGAACCCTAGTTATTGCACATATTAACTGTATTCATCCTTCTAAATGTAGGGCCACATATTGCAATAAATTCATACAACTATGCTAGTAATCAAGCATAAAACCACCCAAAGAGAATACGTCAGAAACATAAGTACTTCAAGCCACTTGTTGATGGTTTAACTAACATTAAACTCAATACAAATCTGACCAACAAAACTCTACTCTGTTTAGAGGTAAAGCCATATTTACAAATGCACAATTTTGTCTTGCAAATTGTTGTGTGAAAAGAGAACACCCTTATTTCCCATGCATGATAGCACATCCAACATACCAGATGAAGAAATTTGGGTTATTTAAAAGATACTTTACTTATCTATTAGTGTGGCTTACTGCATGTTAAACACTCATTCTCTTTTATGTACAAGCCTTTTTGTAGGAAGCGTGAGAAGTGTAGATGTCACAAGGGATCACGCAGAAGACAAGATGAAGATGGAGAGAATCTAGCGAACATGACAACAACTCCTGCCAAGTGGCAACGAGGGCTTTCAGAAATTAGTTCGCCATCTGCAGAAGAAGATACAACACATCTAGCTGATGAGGATACCACAAACATTGATGCCAATGGGACGTTGCACTGCCTAGTCAGTAAATCAACCTCTCTTGTCAAGAAGATGAGTATTCCTGCTATGACCATGAAAAGAGGCAACTTTGTGGTATGTTGCACATATCGTCATCTATCATTCAGTTATATAGCACTGATCTTTTTATATTTTTAACATGGATAAATCCACATACTAAGTGCTGGTTTGAAAAATTAACCTAAGGCATTTTATCATCTTGGCTATTTACCCATTCTAGTGTTTATTTCAGACCCGCACTTAGTGTGTGGATTTATCCATGTTACAAACTATAGATAGAACAATGTTATCCAATGGATGATTGGAAAGATGTGTGCGACCTATCATGAAGTTGCCTCTTTTCATGGTCATAGTACGAATACCCATCTTCTTAATGAAAACAGAGGTTGATTTGGTGGTTGACAGCATGATGTCCCATTGGCATTAATATCTCATCCTTATCACCTATATGTGTTGTATCTTCTTCCGTGGATGATGATTTAGTGCTTGAAGACCTCGTTGTCGCTTGGCAGGTGTGTCACTGTCATGTTCGGTAGATTCCCCTTCATCTTCATCATGTCTTTTGTGTTCGCCCTTGTGCCATGTGCACTTGTCACCCTTCTTACAAAAGCTTGTACATAAAGGAGAATGAGTGGTTAACATGCGTTGATCCACACTAGTATATCTTCTAAATAACTTGAATTTGTTAATTTGGTATGTCGGGCAGAACAAACCTATCATCCTGCATTGTAAATAAGGGGTGCTTTATTCACACGAAAATATGCAAGATAAAATTGGGCATTTGTGAATATGACTTTACCTCTATTCACTTGACAACACAGAGTAGTGTTCTGTTGGTCAGTTTGTATTGAGTTCAATGACAGTTAAACCACCAACAAGTGGCTTGAAGTACTTATGTTCGTCCGTGTATTTTTGAGTGATTTTATCTTCTATTACTTGCATAGTTGTATAACTTTTTTGCAATATGTGACCGTGCATATAGAAGGATGAATATAGTTAGAATACGTTTTGTAGTATGAAAATGCAATAAATAGGGTTTAGATTGTGGGTACTTCATTGCTGGCATGGACAGGTCTGTACATACTCCAGATCACTCATGAGGTGCTCAATAACCTATTTTGAAGAATACAAGACGAATGATTAGTATGTTGAGCTAAAGAAAGTAAAACTCAATTCTATGGCAGTGGACATGTAGCAAATCATTTACATACATCTCCCTCCGCAAAGTGGGCATTCTCCCTCTTTGTCACCTTCTCCTTGTCCCATAACCGAATCAAAGGCTTCTGAAGAGGAGACTAATCTATGTCTATACTATGTTTAACTTTGTCCACATAAAATTTCTCCTAGTGTCACACTCCGCATTCCAACACAGTCAAAATGATTGAGTTGGAAAACCATAGCACAAAACTGGAATTAGTCAGTATGTATAAATAACTAGTGAGTATATATTGCCGTGGGGTTACCAACAAAATTTCTTTGTTTATTGATCTTGTACTGCTTTAAACTCTCAATGAGGGATCAAGTATCACCATTGCCCAGATTATATTATTTATATCATTATCATCCAACATAAGGTTCAGGTAATCTCAACGGACTTCTGACTTTATTGTTAGACATAGTAGGAGGTTAATTGCGCACAGTGTGAACCTTCTCATGAAGTGCTCATTTGGGGATCTTTTGTGAAAGGGTCGATATAGTTGACTAGAAGGGGGGGGGGTGAATAGGCAACTAACAATTTTTAGCTTTTCTTTACCAAATTAAACTTTGCATCAAAGTAGGTTGTCTAGATATGCAACTAGGTGAACAACCTATATGATGCAACAACAATAAGCACACATGCAAGCAAAGGATATAACATAATATAGCTTGCACAAGTAAAGGTGAGAGATAACCAAAAGTGGAACAGATGGAGACGACGATGTGTTACCGAAGTTCCTTCCCTTTGAGGGGAAGTACGTCTCCGTTGGAGCGGTGTGGAGGCACAATGCTCCCCAAGAAGCCACTAGGGCCACCGTATTCTCCTCACGCCCTCACACAATGCGAGATGTCGTGATTCCACTATTGGTGCCCTTGGAGGCGGCCAATAGAACCTTTACAAACAAGGTTGGGGCAATCTCCAGAACTTAATTGGAGGCTCCCAACAATACCACGAAGCTTCACCACAATGTACTATGGCTTCGCGGTGACCTCAACCATCTAGGGTGCTCAAACACCCAAGAGTAACAAGATCCAAAAGGGATTAGTGGGGGAAATCAAATTTCTCTTGGTGGAAGTGTAGATCGAGGCCTTCTCAACCAATCCTAGAGAATCAACAAGTTTGATTGGCTAGGGAGAGATCGAGGCGAAAATGGAGCTTAGAGCATCAATGGAGCTTGGAGGTTGAAGAGGTACTCAACTCGGAGAAGAAGACTCCCCTTATATAATGAAAGAACAAATCCAACCGTTATCCACTAACTCAGCCTGCGAAGAGCGGTACTACCGCACCAGACAAGTGGTACTACCGCGAAGGGCTCTCACAGTACTACCGCATGGCTCTGCGGTACTACCGCTGGCGAGGCAGGGGCTAGACCAGACCTGTAGCGCAGAGACAGAGAGCGGTAGAACCGTTGGCGCGGTACTACCGCGCCCCCGTGTGATACTCCCTCAAGGCAGGGATAGTCTAGGCTAGGAAGGCACGGACATATAAAAATACATCCGTGGCCACTTCCGCTGAGTTTTGATCTATGCAAAAATCCGACCTGCATTTCTACCGCAAGCCTGGCCCGGTCATTACCGCCAGAGGGCGCGGATGTAAAAATTACATCCGCCTACTCCTGCCAGGTCTTCGTGTGCTGGGCCGAGGCCACGGTACTACCGCAAGCCTGGAGCGGTAATACCGCGTAGGGCGCGGATGTAAAAAATTACATACGCCGCCTACTTCCGCCGAGCAAAGCAGAGCTGTGCTCAGGGCCCCGATACTACCGCGCCAAAGGAGCGGTACTACCATGAGTACCTGCTGCGGTACTACCGTGCCCATGGCCGGTATTACCGCAAGAAGGCCCTGCAGATATCGCTTCCGCAAAGCGCATACTACCGCATGCCCCAGTTCAGCAACACTAGAAGTCCATTATTTTGCATAGACACGGAGAAACGGAGGATGCTCCAAAGAGCCAAAGGAAAGGTGCTGCAGAAAGGAACATGCGTGTACGTGATGATTCCGCCCAAACCTTTCCAATGCAGACCCCCTCTTAATAGTACGGCTTTCCTACGACTCAAATCAACTGAAAAGAAACATAGAGAAATGTCGTCTTCGATAAGCTCCGAGGGGCACCAAATCGTCCTGTGCTTATACATGATATATCTGAAATGCTCAATGCACATGATTAGTCCGCAAAAGCATTGTCATCAATCACCAGAACTACTAAGGGATAAATATGCCCTTACAATCTCCCCCTTTTTGGTGGATTGATGACAATACGGGATTTGCACATAGGGATATAAAATGAAACATAGGCAAACCCACCATCTATAAAATATAGACGTGCTCCCCCTAGATGTGTGCACCCTAGAGAAGTGCTTTGGACTACACGGCACACATGCTAGGATCAACACTCCCCCTATATTTTATAGACAAGGCATATCTTGCAACAATAAAACCAACACTAAGCAAGTAGGCAAGATAGTAACTATGAGCATAACGAAAAGGGCACAAGATAGCGTAGGCTCACGGGCTACTAAGCATTAAAGACAATAGAATATGCCAGAGAGCATATGTCTTACACCATATGATAAAGAACTTGGTCTAACGAGCACAAACCAAACCAAAGCAAATGAGGTTCAACAGAACGAAAGCAAAGTGACAAAGCGAAACAACACGACACAAGACTTCAAGAATCTCTACACTCTCTCCCCTTTGGCATCGAGACACCAAAAAGGCAGAGAGGACACCTACGACACAGGTGGTAGCTCAGGCTGAAGCGATCACTCGTCACACTCCTCGCCGGTCTCGGCAGCGGGAATGGTCTCCTCCTACTCCTCCTCAGATTCAGTCCACTGGTAGCCCTGCTTCACCATCCATTCAGCCTCTGGGGTGATGTGCTTCTCTGACCCGCTGGATACCTGCTCGCCAAACGTTCTCAAGATCCTCTTGTCGCGCCGGCGACTCTCCTTCTGAGCAACATGTGACATGTACCATGTCCATCCAGTGCACGTCCACATAGATGTTCTGCTTGGACTTGATCACATCTAGAAAGATAAGATTCTGTTGCTTGGACCAAAACAACTCATTGCCTCTGAAGTTCTCACGGGGCTTCACATAGGGGTTGAGCTTCCGGCGAGTGACAAACTCGACGAGCGGCATCTCATCCATGCCCATAGTTGGCTCCTTGAACTTGCTTGCAGTGTGCTTGACATTGCGCTTTTGGGCACTGGAGCCCTCACGGTGCCTCTCGGATCATGGCCGCTTGGAGCTGGTGTCGCGGCTGGGATTGGAGTGCCGGACATTGGAACTGGAGCCACCACCTGTGACACACAACACAAGAACACGCAAGAGAAGCGAGAAGGATTAATGCAAAGACCACAGCAAAAACAGATGAAACATGTAGAAATAACATTGGGTAGTGGCCACGAGGAAGGTTTGAAGTCAATGGTAGTACTGCTCCATGGTGTGGAACTAAAATTTTACTGCTCCTCTAGCCGCGGTAGTACCACGCCGGGATGGCACGGTAGTACCGAGCCTAGAGCTTAAAGTAATTTACTTCCGCTACCACGCTGCTGATAGTAGCGGCCCGGGGAGCGGTAGTACCGTGACGAGGCGAAAGCGGCCGAGCAGCCAGGTAGTACTGGCCAGTGGTCAGATCCAAACGGATCAGATCAGCCGCAACAATGGAGTGGTACTACGGTTGATCAAAACTACCGAGTAGCAACATGCCAAATAGCATCTCTACTGCATTACTACTCTCCTACACCCTACTCTTCCAAAGATTTGGCCGGAAATCTCAAGAACAACATGCATCTCCCCAAAATCTAGAGACAAAACAACGAGGCAAAAGAGGGGCAAAAAGAGAGGGATTTGGGGAGAAACCTTGTTCCATGGCAAGAGGGCGGGGCGGGGAACGATCCCACCGGTCAGAATGCAAGGAGAGTGGCCAGAGATGGAGATCCGGTGAGGTCCTCCATGGTAGTTCTTAGGCAGAGAGAGAGGCGAAGTGGGGAAAAGGAGTTGAATGGGTATGGGAGTTGAAATCCCCTGCCCGGCTCTTGACTCCCACTCACACGCTCACTGACGGTAGCAGTAGTACCATGGGTCATCATGTAGTACTGCACAGCTCGCCTTGATGAGTACCGTGGACCCAAGAAAATGCAAGTTTCGCAAACAAGAGAGAAAAATGGCCTTTGCAATGCAATCTTCGAGCAACCGGACACACCAAAGAGCTAACACACGAGGCAACTCAAACACACGCTCGGCCCGAAGAAAGAAAGGCAAAAGACCACAAGGACCAAACACGAGACACAACCTCTCCATAGAGAGGGCGGTGGCCGGAGCCACCTATGTTTGAGTTAATTGGTATGGCACCATGAAGAATTATCCTTGGTCCCATGACCAACACTCGTCTTTGAAGCACAAGTGCCATAAAAAATGGCTAATGTGAAAGAGTTGATCTATTTATGCATAATGGGGGGAGGGAGAGTTCATTGAGAGAACAACACTCCCACTATGTCCATGCCTACACCTAAACAAGACATCAAGATGAGTATGGTGGGGTGTGCAAGGGTTCAAGCCACGTTGCTCGAATCAATGATATTTATCTCATGCCTTAACTTCATGAAATCTTGCTTCATCCAAGGGCTTCGTGAAGATATCTGCAAGGTTATCATGAGTGTTGACATACTTGAGCTTGATCTCCACTCGCCTAATGTGATCCCAGATGAAGTGATACCGAATCTCAATATGCTTCGTCTTGAAGTGTTGCACCGAGTTGAGGGAGATCTTGATGGCACTTTGATTGTCACACCAAAGAGGCACTTCATCACAAATGACACCGTAATCCTTCAAAGTTTGCCTCATCCATAGAAGTTGAGCACAACAACTACCGGCAGCCACATACTCTGCTTTGGCGGACGAGAGATATACACAACTTTGCTTCTTAGAAGACCAACTCACCAAAGAGCAACCAAGAAATTGGCACCCTCCAGAGGTGGACTTCCTATCCACTCCGTCTCCTGCCCAATCTGAGTCTGAATAGCCCAAAAGATTGAAGTTTGCTCCTCTTGGGTACCATAAGCCAAAGTTTGGGGTATGAGCCAAATATCGAAAGATTAAACGACCGCCACAAAGTGGCTTTCCTTAGGTGCGGCTTGAAACCGTGCACAAATTACCACACTCAACATGATATCTGGTCTAGATGCACAAAGGTAAAGCAAGGAGCCAATCATGGAGCGATATACCTTTTGATCCACCGCTTTACCATTGGGATCTATGTCAAGTTGGCATTTGACGGGCATTGGAGTGGAAGCCGGCTTGACATCACTTAACTTGAATCTCTTGAGCATGTATTGAGTGTATTTGGCTTGATTGATGAAGGTGCCTTCTCTTCTTTGCTTGATTTCGAACCCGAGAAAGAACTTCAACTCTCCCGTCATGGACATCTTGAACTTTGAGCTCATGAGAGCGGCAATTCCTCATTGAAAGCTTTGTTAGGGGAACCAAACATAATATCATCAATATATAGTTGGCATACAAACAACTCCCCTGTGACCTTCTTAGTAAAAAGAGTGGGGTCGATTTTCCCAATTTCAAACCCACGATCTTGCAACAACTCGGTAAGATGCTCATACCACGCACGTGGGGCTTGTTTAAGGCCATAGAGTGCCTTGTCGAGTTGGTACACATGATCGGGAAAATAGGGATCCTCGAACCCTGGGGGTTGTTTGACATACGCCAACTCATTAATAGGACCATTAAGAAAAGCACTCTTCACATCCATTTGTTGCAACTTGAAGTTATGATGAGAAGCATAAGGAATCAACAAACGAATAGATTCAAGGCGAGCAACGGGAGCAAAGTTTTCAACGTAGTCGATACCCTCGACTTGGGAGTAGCCTTGTGCTACCAAACGAGCCTTGTTGCGAACAATAATCCCGTGAGCATCTTGCTTGTTCCTGAAGATCCACCTGGTTCCAGTGACATTATGGTTCCCCGCTGGCCTTGGTACCAATCTCCACACCTTGTTGTGCTCAAAGTTGTTGAGTTCTTCATGCATGGCATTGAGCCAATCCGGATCCTCGAGCACCTCATAGACCTTTTGGGGTTCAACACAAGAAACAAACGCGTGGTGTTCACAATAGTTTGCTAATTGTCTATGAGTGCTTACCCCCTTTCTTAGGCTTCCAAGCACATTCTTCATGAGATGATCTTTGGTTGTGGGCTTGGATGCAATCTTAGCGGCACGACGCTCCAATTCCTCCTCAGGAGTGCGATGAGGATTGGAAACTTGATCATCTTGAGCGCCGTCTTGAGATTGTTCTTGACCTTGAGCTTGCTCTTGATCTTGAACTTGCTCGGAAGGGAGAACTCGACCTTGGGCATCACTTGGTGGCTCACCACCATCTTGAGGTTGATCTTGCCCTTGATCTTGTTCACTTGGTTGAGGGCCTTCACTGTGTTCTTCGGAAGCGTGTGGGTCTTGGGTTGGTGATGGCTCCACATGAGTGGAGCATTGTCCTTCTCCTTCGGCCACAAGGGGTTCCTCAATGGGTAGGATATGGCCAACACCCATTCTTATTATGGCTTGGGGAGGAATTTCATCACCTACATCATAAGTACCACTTTGCTCCACTTGGGAGCCGTTATTCTCGTCAAACTCCACATTACACGTCTCCTCAGTGAGTCCCGTGGACTTGTTGAGGACACGGTAAGCATGAGAGTTTGTAGCATAACCAACAAGTATGCCCTCATGAGCTCTAGCCTCAAATTTAGACAAACGAACACCTTTCTTGAGAATGAAACACTTACAACCGAACACCCAGAAGTACTTGAGGTTGGGCTTGTTACCGGTGGGTATTTCATATGGAGTCTTGTTCAAGCCTTTGCGGAGATAGAGCCGATTGGATGCATGGCACACGGTGTTGATGGCTTCGGCCCAAAAGTTGTACGGAGACTTGAACTCCGCCATCATGGTCCTTGCCGCATCCATCAACGTCCGGTTCTTCCTCTCCGCTACACCATTTTGTTGAGGGGTGTATGGTGCGAAATATTGATGCTTGATCCCCTCATCACTAGGAAACTCATCCAAGGGGTAGTTCTTGAACTCGGTGCCGTTGTCACTTCTTATTGTCAAGATCTTTGCATCGTATTGACGTTGTGCTTCATTTGCAAAGTCGATGACAGTTTGTTGATTTTCACTCTTCCTCTTGAAGAAATATACCCAAGTGTACCTTGAGTAATCATCGACAATCACCAAGCAACACTTTCTACCCCAAGACTATCAAAGGATGGAGGCCCAAAGAGATCCATGTGAAGGAGCTCCAAGGGTCTCTTCGAGTAGATGATAGTCATGGGAGGGTGAGCCTTCTCATGTAACTTTCTTTCACTACAAGAACTGCAAGCACGATCTTTGGCAAAGCTAACATTTGTTAGTTCACGGACATGGTCCCCCTTGAGAAGACTTTGCAAAGATCTCATATTGACATGGGCTAAACAGCGATGCCAAAGCCACCCCACATCAACTTTAGACATTAGGCATGTTGCGGTCTTAGTGGGTCGGTCCAAAAGGTAATCGCATAAAGACCGTTCTCGACATGCCCAACAAAGGCTACTTTAAGGGTCTTGCTCCACAAGAGGGCCACGGTGTCAATATCAAAGAATGTGGCAAAGCCCATGAGTGCAAGTTAATGACGGAAAGTAAATTGTATGCAAGGGACTCAACAAGCATGACTTTCTCGATCGTGAGATCATGAGAAATGACAACCTTGCCAAGTCCCAATACCTCGAAAGACGAGGCATCACCCCACTCGACATTGGTGGGCATAGATGGGATCTTGTGTAAGTCCACCACCAAGTCCTTGCTTTCGGTCATATGATTTGTGGCTCTGCTATCGAGCAACCATGATCTCCCACCGGTAACAAACATCTACAAGAGATCAATGCTTGGTTTTAGGTACCCATTTTGTAATGGGTCCTTTGATGTTAGTAACAAGGGTCTTAGGAACCCAAATATACCATTCAATGTACTCATAAGGTGAACCAACAAATTTAGCATAAACATGCCCATCACTAGCACGACACAACACATGGAAGGGTTAAAGTCGACGACTTTGTTGGACGGGGTGGCATTCCCCTTTTTGACATCACCACCCTTCACATTGTTCTTCTTCTCCTTAGAAGCACCCTCTCCCTCCTTCACAAAAGTTTGCTTGAGAGGAGGAGGTTGTTTGGCCTTGTCATTCTTCTTCTTGTTCTTGGACTTGGGTGCGAACCCAACTCCTCCTTAGCCACAACTTCCTTTTGATTGCTCAAAAGGTCATTGAGATTCTTCTCACCTTGTATGCAAGACACAAGGCCTTTCTCAAGTTGCTTCTTCAACTTGGCATTCTCTTCCACAAGATGCACATGCTCACAACACGGGTTAGTAGCATTTGCATTATCAATTAAGACCATATGAGGAAAAGTGGCTTTCTCCTTGGTTAGCTTCACTTGAAGTTGATCATGAGACTCCTTGAGGCTAGCACGAGCACCCTTCAAGGTCTTGTGAGCCTTGTCAAGTATATCAAACTCCTCCTTGAGTCTAGCATGGTGGCCCCAAGTTTAGCCTTCTCGAATTTAGCACACGAGATACAACAAGAGCATGATCAAGATCTTTCTTTAATTTGGCATGCTCAACGTTGTGTGACTCCTCAAGAGCCAAACGATGAACACGCTCTTCCTCAAGCGCATTAGAGAGATCCGAAATCTCATCGGCATAGTCACGACTATGACCTTCCATCTTAGAGATGGTTTCTTCATGAGCCTCGATCATGTCATTGGCTTCACCAAGTTGTTCCAAGAGAGCAACAAAGTGCTTCTTGGATTTGCCCTTGAGCTTACTCATAAAAGACTCAAATTCATTTAATTCCTCGTTAGACCCCTCACTTTCATCAATGCAATCCGTCAAGGAAGGATTAGTAATGATGGTAGTTTTGATGTTGGGGGTTACCTTGTTGGTGGCTTTGGCCATGAGGCACTTGGCGGTGATGTTCTCGTTGGGTGGATTGAAGAGAGACACCCGTGGAGTCGTGGCAATGGCAACGGAGGCCATGGTCATGGATTCACCATCTTCTTCTTCATCATCACCATCATCCTCATTGTATTCTTCTTGTGCCACCAACCCTTTGGTCGGAGTCTTCTTGATGAAGTTGTTCTTGTTAGGGAAGGACTTGGCTTTGTCTTTTCGGATGAGCTTGCCACCATCGTCTTCCCGCTTCTCGTAAGGGCAATCCGCAACAAAGTGGCTCACATTGCCACAATTGTAACATGTTCTCACACGTTGCTCGCCCTTGAAGCCACTTGAGTTGTTCTTGTTGAAATTGGGCCTTGAGTTCTTCTTGCTCCAAAATTGCCTTGAAGCAAGAGCCATGTGCTCATGGTAATCATATTTCATATCTTCGGGGTTGCTCTCCTCATCTTCCTCTTCATCCTCTTCTTCCACACTAGCCTTGGCCTTCAAGGCAAGGTTGGGCTTCTTTGCTCTTTGAGAATGCAACACCGCATTGTCGGCGGTCTTGTCCAAGATCCTCATCGCCACAAACTCATCCAACACTTCACTTGAGGACAAGGTGTGGAAGTCCGACCTTTTATGGATGATGGAGGACATTGCCTTGTGGTAAGGTATCATGGCCTTGAGGAATTTGCGCTTGATCCAATTATCATCCGTATCCTTGCTTTCATGATCTCGGAGAGAGACCACGAGAGTGGTTAATCTCCAGTAAAGCTCATGAGGTTCTTCATCTTCATTCATTGCAAACTCATCGGCTTCATCTTGCACCACTTCATAGTTGGAGCGTTGAATGCTTGCGCTTCCCTTGTAAAGAGAAACAACATGGTGCCATGCTTCCTTGGCCACGGTGAAAGGTCAGAGATGTGCAATATCTTCGGATGGAATTGCGTCTTGGATGATGAAGAGAGCATTCTTGTTGAATTGATGGTCCGCAGCTTCTCTCGGGGTGAAGTTTCTTGGGTCACGCGGATAGAAACCTTGCTCAATAATTCTCCAAAGATCAGTATTAACATGGTTTAAGTGACGTTTAAAGCGATAGACCCAAGAGTCAAAATCCTCATTTTTCACAATCTTAGGAGGAGAACCCACATGGTTTAAATGAGTTGAGGGAACCGGTCCTCCATAAGTAAGAGGTGGTTCAACATGGGCATAGATGCCGTTTCCACTTTTACCACTAGACAAAGGAACTTTTTCACTAGTAGCTTCCCCTTGTCGGAGTTAGCATCCGTCACCTTGTTAGTGGGTTCGACCACTTCCAAAGGTGCGGTGGATAATTTAAGACCATCAAGAAAGTTCTTAAGCATGCCTTTGACCTCGGCCGTCATGGAGGTTTTCAATGTGTCCAAAGCCACATTGAACTCCTCACGTGAGACCGAGGTTCCCCCATCGGCCGTAGACGAGGACGGAATCACACCGGGGTGCTCCTCCTCACCGTCTATGGTGTCAACCATACTCTTTAGACGGCAAAGTCCTTAATAAAGAGACGAGGCTCTGATACCAATTGAAAGGATCGATATAGTTGACTAGAGGGGGGTGAATAGGCAACTAACAGTTTTTAGCTTTTCTTTACCAAATTAAACTTTGCATCAAAGTAGGTTGTCTAGATATGCAACTAGGTGAGCAACCTATATGATGCAACAACAATAAGCACACAAGCAAGCAAAGGATATAACACAATATAGCTTGCACAAGTAAAGGTGAGAGTTAACAAAAAGTGGAACCGATGGAGACGAGGATGTGTTACCGAAGTTCCTTCCCTTTGAGGGGAAATACGTCTCCATTGGAACGGTGTGGAGGCACAATGCTCCCCAAGAAGCCACTAGGGCCACCGTGTATTCTCCTCATGCCCTCACACAATGCGAGATGCCGTGATTCCACTATTGGTGCCCTTGGAGGCGGCGACCGAACCTTTACAAATAAGGTTGGGGCAATCTCAGAACTTAATTGGAGGCTCCCAGCGACACCACGAAGCTTCACCACTATGGACTATGGCTCATGGTGACCTCAACCGTCTAGGGTGCTCAAACACCCAAGAGTAACAAGATCCGCAAGGGATTAGTGGGGGGAATCAAATTTCTCTTGGTGGAAGTGTAGATCGAGGCCTTCTCAACCAATCCCTAGAGAATCAACAAGTTTGATTGGCTAGGGAGAGAGATCGGGTGACAATGGAGCTTAGAGCATCAATGGAGCTTGGAGGTGGAAGAGGTAGTCAACTCGGAGAAGAAGACTCCCCTTATATAGTGAAGGAACAAATCCAACCATTATCCACTAACTCAGCCTGCGAAGAGCGGTACTACCGCACCAGTCAAGCGATACTACTGCAAGGGCCTGCGGTACTACCGCATGGCTCTGCCGTACTACCGCTGGCGAGGTAGGGGCTAGACCAGACCTGTAGCGCAGAGACAGAGAGCGATAGAACCGTTGGCACGGTAGTACCGCGCCCCCGTGCGGTACTGCTACCTCTTGAGCACTGCGTTGGTTTTCCCTTGAAGAGGAAAGGGTGATGCGACAAAAGTAGCGTAAGTATTTCCCTCGGTTTTGAGAACCAAGGTATCGATCCAGTAGGAGGCTCCACACAAGTCCCTCGTACCTACACAAACAAACAAGAACCTCGCAACCTACACGATAAAGGGGTTGTCAATCCCTTCACGGCCACTTGCAAAAGTGAGATCTGAAAGAGATAATAAGATAAGATAAATATTTTTGGTATTTTTATGATATATATTGGAAAGTAAAGATTGCAAAATAAAGTTGATTGGAAACTTATATGATGGAAGATAGACCCGGGGCCATAGGTTTCACTAGTGGCTTCTCTCAAGATAGCATAAGTATTACGGTGGGTGAACAAATTACTGTCGAGCGATTGATAGAAAAGTGCATAGTTATGAGATTATCTAGGCATGATCATGTATATAGGCATCACGTCCGCAACAAGTAGACCGACTCTGCACGCATCTACTACTATTACTCCACACATCGACCGCTATCCACATGCATCTAGAGTATTAAGTTCATAAGAACAGAGTAACGCTTGTAAGCAAGATGACATGATGTAGAAGGATAAACTCAAGCAATATGATATAAACCCCATCTTTTATCCTTGATGGCAACAATACAATACGTGCCTTCTGCCCTAACATCCTTTGGGAAAGGACACATAAAGATTGAACCCAAAGCTAAGCACTTCTCCCATTGCAAGAAAGATCAATCTAGTAGGCCAAACCAAACCGATAATTGAAGAGACTTGCAAAGATAACAAATCATACATAAAATAATTGAGAGAAGATTCAAATATTTCTCATAGATAAACTTGATCATAAACCCACAATTCATCGGATCTCGACAAACACACATAAAAGAGTTACATCGCATAGATCTCCAAGAAGATCGAGGAGAACTTTGTATTGAGATTCAAAGAGAGAGAAGAAGCCATCTAGCTAATAACTATGGAGCGAAGGTCTGTGGTAAACTACTCACAACTCATCTGAGAGGCCTTGGCGATGATGTAGAAGCCCTCCGTGGTTGATTCCCCCCTCGGTGGAGGCGCCGAAAAAAGGCCCCAAGATGGGATCTCGTGGATCTGAGAAGGTTGCGGCGGTGGAAATAGGGTTTCGTGGTGCTCCTTGATGTTTTCAGGGTATGCAAGTATATATAGGCGAAAGAGGTCGGTCAGGGGAGCCACGAGGGGCCCATGAGGGTGGGGGGCGCGCCTGGTACCCTCGTGGCCGCCTCAGCTGCTTCTTGACGTCCACTCCAAGTCTCCTGGATTGCGTTTGTTCCAAAAAGACCGCTCCCGAAGGTTTCATTCCGTTTGGACCCCATTTGATATTCCTTTTCTTAGAAACCTTTGAAATAGGCAAAAAAACAGCAATTAAATTTGGGCCTCCGGTTAGTATGTTAGTCCCAAAATGATATAAAAGTGTAAAGTAAAGGCCATAAACATCCAAAACGGGTAATATAATAGCATGGAACAACAAAATTATAGATACGTTGGAGACGTATCAATTACTCCATAAGCGGGGATAGTTTAAATTTGGGAAGTCACGGACATATAAAAATACATCCGTGGCTACTTTCGCTAAGTTTCGATCTATTCAAAAATCCGACACGGTACTACCGCAAGCCTGGCCCGGTACTACCGCGTAGGGCGTGGATGTAAAAAATTACATCCGCCCCTACTTCCCTTTTGTCTTCTTTGTGCACGGCCCGAGGCCACGATACTACCGCAAGCTCGAGCGGTACTACAGCGTAGGGCGTGGATGTAAAAATTACATCCGCCCTACTTCGCTCGGCAGCGAGCGGGCACTGGGGCCCGGTACTACCGCGCCATAGGAGCGGTACTATCAGGAGTACCTGCGGTACTCTGCGCCCATGGCCGGTACTACCGTGAGCGGCCTGAAGTACTACCGCTCCAAAGCAGTACTACCGCATGCCCGATTCAGCAACACTAGAAATCCAATATTTTTGCATAAACACGGAGAAAGCGGAGGATGCTCCAAGAGCCAAAGGAAAGGTGGTGCAGAAAGAAGAGCAGGCGTATGCGTGATGATTCCACCCAAACCTTTCCAACACGGACCCCCTCTTAATAGTACGGCTTTCCTACGACTCAAATCCGCCGAAAAGAAACGTAGAGAAATGTCGTCTTCGATAAGCTCCAAGGGGCACCAAATCGTCTTGTGCTTAGACATGATATATCTGAAATGCTCAATGCACACGATTAGTCCGCAAAAGCATTGTCATCAATCATGAAAACTACTAAGGGATAAATACGCCCTTACACTTTGTTTTCTTTGATTTGTTGCACCAGGGCTTTGTAAGTAATTGCTCACTCTTTTGGGTCTTTGTATGCTCCGAATAGTTTGGCTTGTTTATTTTTTCTTTCAGACTCAGTCGTATTGTTTGCATGCCTTCGTCTAATATCACGGACATCCCCTTCCGAAGGCATGTCTATGATATTAAGGGCGTGTTTGGAACCTCTTTGAACTTCTCCAAATCCTCAAATCTAGCTTCTCAAGCCAGATTCCCACTCCACCAAATGAACTAGAAGTGTTCGAGAAATTCATTGCTTCTCACAAAGCAACCCAGCTAGGAGACTCTCGGCATGTTGGCGCATGTATGGGCCGGAAGCAGCCAGTTCGGGGATCCGACGAGAAGAGCATTAGCGTTAATGGGGACTGGGGCGTGTCTTGCCAATCGAAGTTGTGTCGGTCCTACTCTGTGGGCTGCATCGAGGGATCCGTGAGGATGGGCTGGAACGATCGGATCTGTTGTCGGGGAGGAGCTGGCGGGGATGGAGTGGTAGGGTCGCGGCAATGGGTAGGATTAACGCCAGACGACATGGGAGATGTCGACATAGGAGGGAACACATACGAGCCAGCGGTAGTTTTTTATCGAGGAGGATCGGGCAAGTGGGCAACGAATCGTTATATTTGGCGGTGGCACTATGGCTGCAATTTAGGCAAACTCCAAATTTTCTTTTGGTGGAGTTGGGCCTTGGTCGCTCCAGATTTTTGCCTTTGCTAAGCCTTCACCAGAAGTGAACTTCCCGGAGCCAAAACGTTCGGGTCAATTTCAACTATGAAGTTGGAATCCGAAGAGTCTCAGAACACGCCCTAACTACATCCTCTACCTTTATCTTTAGCTGTTTTGGTTGACAAAGAATGCCCTAGCTTTCTATCTAGCGTACAAATTGAACACTTGCAGAAAATCATACTGATTGATTTCCCCCTTTTTTCTTTCTATGTAGCGTCCAAATGCTTTATCTTAGTGACTTGTGTTTTGTCATGTCTTGTCATTCGAAACATGTTTTTTGCTTTCCTATTTATAAGTTTCGATAAAGTCCTACAATCCAAAGAGGACCTGATATTATTTCACATTACTAGGAAAAAATTATTTGACCGACGACTTACGGATGGCAAAAATTGCTTGGGCCACGAGTCGTTAAGTTTGTCTCATGTAGCCGTTGGATCATCACAATGCAGACCATGTTATGGTCACTCATTGCAACATGGATCATGTTGCGGTCTCCTCCAACTTGCATAATGTTGCAAACACATGGGCCTTTGATCACCCATTGCAATATGGACCATATTGTGCTCACCCATTGCAACATGGACCATGTTGCAATCACCTTGAGCTTGCATGACATTGCAAAAACGTGGACCTTTGGTCACAATTGCAGCATGGATCATATTGCAAAGCCTTTTGCAACATGCCGCAAGTTGCAAATGCATCATCGGTGGTTGTAGGGGAGGAAGGAGGAAAAAGTTCAGTTTTGTTAGCATAGAAACTCTCTACCAAGTGTTTGTCTGGATAACCTAATGGACAGGACCATTGAGCTATGCTTTGTAGAAGAAAAGTACCAGGGAAGAAGAATTTCGAAGAAGAGAAGAGAAAATAAAAAGTCTGATATTATGAGTAAACATGGCAGAAGATGGCTGAAGGTACGAGTCAGCCACTCGTACTACCGGCTGTACCAAGGCATCGAGGAGAAGAAGCAAACTTCGAGCAAGCGGCGGAGTAGAATGTAAGCACTTACGCCGTACTCTTGCTCGTGATCGCTTCATCGCCCGGAGATTCTGTAAAGTCTAACTTTCGAGATTGACCAAGGTATGGTTGCTCGCTCGTAACTTTGGCTCAGACTAAGCTGCCCTGACTAATAGAAGGTTCAATTTTTCAAGGCGGACTACGAGCGATTGTGTGTGATTTACCATTTCTCTGTTTGAGCAATTGCATGTGATATAACATCTGTTTTCTAAGCCTTGTCAACAAATGCGTCATGAAACAATGAAAAACATAGTAAATTTAGATTACCATTAGTTCTCCTACAGTTTACATGATCTATTGGCAATGACCTGAATCTTTTGCTGCTATTTTTGCTAGTTGCAATTGTATATGGATTCACAGTGCTTTTAATCCAAATGCTTTTTAATTATTTTTCCAGTCTATGGTTTCCAGCTCACATCAATAGTTTTTGCTAGTTGCAATTGTATATGGATTGACAGTGCTATTAATCCAAATGCTTTTTTTTTCCAGTCTATGGTTTCCAGCTCACATCAATACTTCAGAGGAGGGAGCATCTCCATTAGTATCATTTGAAGGGAGCCTAAGAGGTTAGAATATTACCATCTTTGTGTTTTATTCCTGAACCTTCCAGCTATTGGCTTTTTGAATGTATATTGATGTTACTTCATCCTAGCTGCAGTCATATAAGGTTTAACAGTGCTTTGAACTGATTACAGTCCCCTTGAAACTTTCTATTGTCCTTTATTACCTGATCGTAGTTTGTATATTCATTAAGAAAAAGTCTCATGAAATTACAGACTTACTCATCAGAGAATTTACTTGAATAAGAGTGGAGTGTGGTCATGTACCACGTGTATATTAGTAATTTAGTATCCCTGCAGTTATTTGGTAGGCTGGGCGTGCTTTTCAATAGTAGCTTGTAATTATTTGTTGATTGCTTCGGCGACAATCTTGCCTAGTGTTTTTACATGTTGTTGGATCACACGCATGCACGCACGCACGCACAGAGACACCTCGTGTGGACAATTCTTCTCTTTGATTTATCCAAATCCAGTAGATGCAAAACACACTTCTCACGCTTTCATCAAATAACAAATGTGTTAAAAAAATCTGCTTAATCCCTTGGCAAGTTAATATGCAATCTGAGTACTTTGTAGTGACTAGAAGTAGTATTTTGGTTCTTTAGGACATTCTGAATATGAGTACTTGGTAGTTGTTCAATGAAGCTTGAAGAAACTATATCTTTTGAAATATTCTTTTAGCAAGCAATGTAGCTAGTCTTGATTTTTTATGCACAATGCACATATCATATGTTGGTCAATACTATTTTATATTAATCTTCTTATACTTCAAAATAGTGCACTTAAATTATGAACTATTGCTAACTTACTTTTTCAGAGTTCGGACAACATCGAGATGTGGTACTTTGAGGTCAATGCGAGTGGACAAAAGACTTGAGTAGGACTACTGATCATCACCTTGCAGCTCATCTTATTTGATAGTGTCTACGCCTAGGACATGACAATCGACTTGATAATTCAAAACTTTTAGTGAACAAACTTGAACATTACTAGTACTAAAAACTGAAGTAAAAAGCTACGTTGTTATAGAAGATAAGCATGACGATCTAACAAAGTAAAAGCTCTAAAGTAATGATAGTTCGCTAATGTAAGATAAGCATGACGATCTAACAAAGTAAAAACCAAAAATTTCATTACTAGTACTAAAAACTGAAAAATCAATGTTTTTTGTTTCGGCTTCGGTTTGGTCCCACCCTTATCTCTTATAAGTGTCCCCTGATTAACAGGGGACAAATGCTTGTTCACTTGACCCTTACGCGAGCTTTTGATGTGAGTACACGCCAGGAATGGGTGCCCACCGTGGATTAGATTAACCAGGTTAGGACCAATGCTGGCTACTGACAGTTTGTTGAGCCCACGAGTGATCCCCAGTGGGAGGCCGCCACTAGTGCCTGTGTTGATTTCGACGATGGACATGGTTGGGGCAGTGGTGGAGAGCACGGTCGGGAGGCTATGGGTGACGAGTGTGTACTAGAAAAAAGTATCAACAATTGGCGCAACATGTTGAGAGTGTCGAGATGACACTCTACCAAGCCAATAACAACATATACTTGATTCCGCACAACCTCCAGGCCTTCATCACTCTTTGTCCATCCGCCGAGCAGCCCGACGCTGCACCTTCCTCCTCTAGTGGACTACCACCAACTTTTCAATGGGCCCACTCACAACACGACCACGGTGGCAGCGACGAGTAGACCCTTCTAGGCAAGAGCCCAAACTTGGTGGAAGCTCATTCCCCTAGTTACCTTAGCATGGATATTTTTGTTTTTTTCTTATTATTTTCTTTTTTAGGTTGTCATGTTTAATTCCAGTTTTGCATAATAAATTTTAGAGAATTTTTTTGGTTTTATCTCTTAGTTTTTTATGAGCTTATTACAGATTTGAACGTCGCTAGCAGTTTGGGATTGAGAAGAACGAGAGGAGACATGACTTGACAAAAGAGCAAGCAAGAAGGAATACTACTTTTATGTGGTTGGTTGCACCTAAGCTTCATTCCCCGCGTTAGTCAAATATCATTTAGTTCTGATTCCCATTCCATGTCTTGTCAGTAAAATTTTGATGCCAAGCATGACTTTGAAAGAAAAATCTAGTGAGAAAGAATGAAAAAGTTTTAAAGAAGATTAGGGGCTCAGATTTTGAAGAGAACTAGCACATAAGACACTCAACTCCATATAACTTAATTTGATTTGACTTGATGATACTTATTGATAGTGATAGAGGAATGAAAATTCGAGGTGATCGCGATTATGCCAAAAAAAACTGTTTTACAATACAAGGCACTTCACCTTCTTATGGGTTCCATGGCCTTGTCGCTATATGTTGCTTTACGTGCGTAACTGTTACTTCATCATCTCTCTTGAGTTATGTTGAGGTCTCCGCTCGCAAATGAACGACCCTCTAGAGTTTCAGCCCGAATTTCGACTGTGAGAGTCTGTTAACATTTGAAGTGGCAACGAAAACCCACCATTTGCATGTATCATTTGTTTGGCATAACCCCGTCACCAAAAAATAGATGTTACAATGGACAATGATTGAAGGAAGTATTTGAGAGGCATGATTAGGCAGTACAAGTGTATGTTAATGTGATACTTGAGTAATATGTTTTGTTCTACCCTAAACCCAAGGTCATGTTTATGTTTCGAAAAGCTCCAAAATGCAAATCCATTCTCTTGAGAGAATAATTTTTCACTTGCTCTGCACCTAGTTAACTAACAAGGTTTAACTTGTGAACTTGAACTACTACTAAACCATCTGTGGTTGTGCAGCGAGCTTAGGTGCAATCATTTAAATGCAAATCTTTTCTTAATTAAGACTGCAAGATTTGTGAGAATCAATATATTATATTTTCATGAGCCGGTAAACCCCTTGCACTCATTTGTCAAACTCCCTTTCGCACTTTTTATTTCCCAGTTACTCGAGGACGAGCAAGACTTATATAAGAGGGTTTTGATGTGGTCTTCATAGGGTTTTCGATATTTCTCACGCCTTCCTAATGCTAATCATTCGAGAAATAAGAAAATTTTGTTTTGCTGTTGATGTGCAAAAATAAATACATGGAAGGAAACCAATCAATATCCTAGCAAATGTACATATTTGGAGGACCTTTCCCTTTTGGCGAAAATCTAACAAAGCAACCAGATCGCAAGATAACGCATGGTACGAGTGCTCCTGCTCGTAGCGTGTGGCGCCCAAATCGCTACCCAAATCGCTCGCTCAGCTTGTCTTTTTTGTGCTCGTTCCTTCCCAAGGAAAAAAAATACCAGCTCTACTTTGTGACCTCTATGGAGGGAGCATATATCATTTTTTATGTGTTAGTTTTTGGAAAAAACGGTGAAGTAATTTTTTTGATGAATTTTAAAAATGTTCATAAATTCAAAATGTTCTCATGAATTTAAAATTGGTCAATATATTTTAAAATGTTTGCAATTTTTAATAAGTGTTCACTCTTTTATAAATTCCTGCAAATAATAAAAAGTTTACAAAGTTTTAACAGTACAAATTAAAAAATGTTTAGAATCATTTATTTATGAAAATGAACCAAAAAATCAGACAGAGCAGCAGTGAAAACCAAATAACAAACACAGAAAAAAAATCCGTAAGCTTCACAAAACCTGTCAAAATAAGATCTTTAAATTTTTTTAAACCTATTGAAATAGAATCTTTAGTTTTTTTTGCAACAATAGAATCTTTAAATGGGCCAGTCATTTAACAGGACTGTTTCCAAACTGCCTTATTTTAAGTTTATTTCGAAGCTGCCTAGGCCAACGGGCTAGAGCTGTCAACGGGTTCGAAGCTGCTTCCAAGGCCCAAAACAGCGGGCTAGAGCTGTCAACACCAGTGCGTCTGCGGGGCAACTCGTGAGAAAACACACCTCCTCCACGCCCCGCTCCACGCCACGTCAGTGATCCGCGCCACCCCTCCTCCCCCACTCCTAGCCATCCGTCTCACATCGGACGGTTCACAGGCCTCATCACGCGGATCGCTCCCATCTCCTCCCCGGAAGCCTCGCAGCTATAAATCCCCCAGGCCGCAGCCCCGTCCATCCCATCTCGCCCCACCGCCGCAACAACCACCACCAGCAACACACACACAGAAGCCAAGCCAAGCTCGCCTGAGAGAGAATCGTCGAGGATGTCGGGCCGCGGCAAGGGCGGGAAGGGGCTGGGCAAGGGCGGCGCCAAGCGCCACCGCAAGGTGCTCCGGGACAACATCCAGGGCATCACCAAGCCGGCCATCCGCCGTCTGGCTCGGCGTGGCGGCGTGAAGCGCATCTCGGGGCTCATCTACGAGGAGACCCGCGGCGTGCTCAAGATCTTCCTGGAGAACGTCATCCGCGACGCCGTCACCTACACCGAGCACGCCCGCCGCAAGACCGTCACCGCCATGGACGTCGTCTACGCGCTCAAGCGCCAGGGACGCACCCTCTACGGATTCGGCGGCTAGGCCGCGCCGGTCCAGTTGAATCCACCTCGCGCCGCCAGATTAGTAGCTAGCCATGGTTGTTCAGTGTTCATGGTCTTCGGTGTAATGGAATGGCCGCATCTCGCTGCTGTCTGTTGTTTCGATCAACTGCTTGCGTGTAATGGAAATCTCAGCGTTTTACCCCTGAATTCGTCTGCAATCTCTTGCTCTGTTGTTAATTCTTATTAGTGCGCTTTGTTAAATCTGAGCTGTTCGTTCCCCATTTTCCATTGTTCGTCGCTGTTATTTTTTGCCCCCAAATCGATCCTGTTGGTGTCAGTGTTGATTCGAACCATACCTGCATTTTCTGTGTCAGCTGTGAAATACCCAACCATACTTTCCCCAATCCCATGGCTGTTTCATCTTGTGCTCCGCCAATTGAACAAAGTTTGAAATATGAGGATGTGGTGCCCTTTTGAGAACTGGCTGTCTGACCTGTACATTTGAATGTTGAGTGCTCTGCAATTGAACAAGTGCACGGGAAGCACCTGATTTTTTTTTCTTTTGCTAGTTTTTGAACATAGATGCTGACCATCTGATACATTTTTTAAATGTGATAATAGGCATCTGATTTCTTTGGCCCAGTATGGATTTCTGACTACCTGACCCGATTTTTTGAATCATGATTAGCAGTTGATTTCTTTGGCTGCAGATATCACCTGATTAGCAATAGAGCTCAAGGTGCAGACATTAGGCTCATGGCCAGTGGGCTTGTTTTACAGTTTCCCATGTTTTCATGCATCCAAGGATCTTTATCATTGCCTGAATGCTGAGATTTCAGGTTTCCTGAAATGATCAAAGGAGCACGATGATATATAAACAGCTAGTTAGAACTTGCATCTGAAGAGCGGTCAGGAAACTGTAATAAGATTAGGCTATTTTTCATTTTGTGATACACAATAGTACCACTAATGTATATTTTGCAACTCATGGACATTTCAACATTAATACAGATGGTTCACTATCTGAGTATATCATATTGACACCATAGAGTTTCAGATAAATATTTCAGAGTCGAATTGATAAGTTTCAAACCAACCGAGTTTCCAAAACTAGACCATACTGGAATTTCTTATATCTACTAATTGGAGGCACCAATGGAACCTCCACTTCAATTTTCGGAAATCACATAAGGCTTACCTTAATATCATAATTGTAGAGTCCTAGAAGATTGAAATCTGAAGTAGGAGTACTAGCAAGATGGAATTAACCACCTGGCCAGGCCAGATGATACTCCCTCCGTTCCAAAAGAGACGACTCAACTTTGTACTAACTTTAGTACAAAGTTGGGTTATCTATTTTGGAACGGAGGGAGTAGTTGCATACTGCTCACCCATACATGTTCATTACATTGCCTGGCCACTAATGAAGCACTAATCCACTTACATATATCAGGGTAAGTAGCAATATAGAAAGATTCGCCACACCCTTCTTGTTGTCATCACCATCAACTTCTTAGCTAGCATACTTAGTTTTTTTCGTCGCTCTCATCATCATCAGCATATTATGCAATTTATGCAGTTATTTAGCAACAGGGCTTCCACCAAGCATGCTGACTTTCACCTGACCAAGTGTCTCACTCTCTGCGCAGCTTATCTTCTGAAATTATTAACCATGGCAAATATTAATGTTATAGGGTCTGAATTCAAAACGTGTGCACAATATTTGCAACTTACAACAAACTCTTTTTCTTTTTTTTGCAAATGCAACAAGCAAAGGTTGTGCACAGTAGAAGTAATTTCCCATGTTATTCACAAGCAAGCATATGCGCACAACAGTATGATGCAGCAGATATACATACATGACTAGCCACTTTATTTGCTGATCCATTAGGACCATTACCGTCAATTCACTCTTCAAATGGCATTCTTTCACTTGCAGAAAACAGAGTTTTTATTTCTGTGGAATGCAGTTGCAGAGAAGAGAGTAGTACTACCTTGCCGTCGACACCTAACTCAAGCCTGAGCTGAAGCTTGTCAGCGACGAAGACGAAGCGGAAGATGAGAGACTCCCTGGCGTTGCCGCGCAGAAACGAGAAGGTCTTCTTCCACCACGCTTCGCAAGGGACCCTCGGCGGCGCGGCCGCCGGAGCAGGCAGGCTAGCCGCAGCGGACCCGACAGCAATGCCATCATCCGTGTCGGCAGCAGCAGCAGCAGAAACATGGTTGTGCGGAGGAGATGCGCTGCGGGTACGATCTGAACCCGCTTCATCCAAGGTAGCTGACGGACTAATCTTGCGTCCCGTGTCGTCCCAGACGATAACTGAATCTGAAGAAAATGCCGGCTGGTTACAGCCCAGCGCTTCCGTCTCGCTCGCGCAGCTGTCCTTCTCTGGGCAGGGGATGCCGAGACCTTGATCCAGCAGCGGCATGGCAGGGGCGAATTCTAACCCTTGGCGCCCACCGTCCACCGTTGAGAAGACCGGCAGGCGCTTCCTCCGCCGGCAGATTGAAGTGCTGGGACATGAAGGTTGCAGCAGGAGGAGGAGGTGACGGTGGGGACTGTTCACTCGTGGCAGCCGGGTCAACCTGAAGCAGCAGCGGCGGCGGCGGCGGCGAGATTGGGCCTGGAGCGGCGGCGTAGGCGGACGCGGTGAGCGACACGAGCTCCCAGTCGCCGCCGCCGTCTGCGGCGTCGGCCATTTTCTTCTTGCTTTCTCCTGTCAGTGGAAAGATAAGAGTAGAGAGGAACAGAGGCGCTCGCTGTCAGATGGATGGATCATGTGAGCAGACGAAACAACGGCTACGACAGCAAGGAAGGGAGGAGGGAATTTGAGGTCGCACCTGCAGCGTCGCCGACGAGAGAAGCGATCGATCGAAGGAGAGGATGACTCGCTTCGCTTGGGAACGAAGCAGAGCAGACCAGACTCAGCAGAGCAAACGAGAAGTGGATAGGGACGGACGGTTTGCGTGCGTGGTGTGGGCAGTTGAAACAAAGAAATACTCAGGTGGATAAAATGTTCTGCGTGATTAACGTAATGAATCAGGTGGATAAAACCCTAAAAAAAAGAATCAGGTGGATAAATATGATTGGAGATAAGGGGAGGACGGGCCCACCCCTGAAAATCAGGGTGAGAGGTTTAGTTGTTAGGAAGTTTACGTAAAGCTGTACGTAGCTCTTCGTAGATGTAGAATTTTGGTTATGGGATTTTCACATCTGTGCCCCTGGTTCCTTAGCTCTACTCATTCATCTCTACGCTTTTAACTTTTGCTCAAATTTTCCCGCTCCTTTGCCAGAAACCCTCAAAACTAGGCACAATGGACATTGCCGTCGGGGTCAAAGGCTTGACCGTTAACTCTGACTAGTGGGGCCACGCTGGACTGTGTCGTCCGTTCGACCATTGGGGCGTGGTTTCGTTGGGCCATTCCTTGCATTAAACGTCTGCCCTTGGCTGTCAGATGTAAGCTCGCTTATGCATGCACCTTTAGCAAAGCACACTCGCATGCATCGACGAGCTCGCATCTTGTTGATGCCACTTTATCCACGGCGTACGAAGCTGCATGCTGGCAAATCGTCGCCACAATGTAATCGACTGAGCAACTTTCTTGCATGCCCATGTTACACCGCCGACGGCAATGAAACGATCGCTGCCAGCTTAGTTCCTCTCTTCTAGCTAGGTGGCTATATATTTGTGGCTTGTGTAAAAAAAGAGCCACTCCCTTGCTTAGCTCTACTCATTCATCCCTACTAACAAAGTTTGCTTGCATGCACTAGGTGGTTACTAACAAGGGAACCCTACTAACAAGCCGAGCTCTCTAAGAAAACAATCAACAAATATGTAGTCTCAATATATAGATAGGGCCAACAAGCCCATAACACGATCACATAGTTCAAACTAGGAAGAACTTAAGCCAACAACCCCATAGCAACTCCAACATTGAACTTATAAAGGACGAGTGGGTTGCAAGGCACAACCATCGCTCGAGTGCACCGTACCACGCGAGGGGTAAAACGCGATCGCACCGGCCCGCTGGGGGGAAAAACGCGAGGCGACTGCACCACACGAAGCGAAATAGTGCAGCGAAAGGCCAGCGGCCTGCATCTCCCTCCGCCCGAGCCATCGTCTCCCGCCACACGCACACCCAATCCCTCCCTCCAACCCTAGCCGCCTGGCCCTCCCTCTCCACGGTAGCCGCCTCCTCCCCTTCGCCCTGCTTCTCCACTGCGTGCCGCCTCTTCCTCCTCTTCTTTGCCCTCTCTAGCGGGCGGCAAAGATTTAAACAAAAGGGAGACGACGGCAAGGCCGATCCGATCTGGCCGAAGAGAAAAAGATGAGAGGAGAGAGATAAGGAAGGAGAGGAGGGAGAAAGATAGAGGAAAGAGGAGGCGAGGTGTGACGACGGATGAGAGAGGGTCACCGGAAGGAGCTGACGACACAGAGACAAATGGCGTGACAGGCGCCGCTCGATTTGATTTACGGGAGAGAGAATATGAGAGGAAGAGAGAGAAGGAAGAACATGAGAGGAGGGAGAAAGAGAGAGGAAAGAGGAGAGGGGGTCGACAGCCGACATGAGAGGATCACCGGAAGGAGTGCCGCCGGCTCGTCGTCTTTCACACGACACTATAGCAGAGCTATCTCTGTACAACCCACACGCACGCAGGTTCATCCTCCTTCCTTTGTGTTATTCCCCTCTTTTTATTAGTGAAACTGCAACTACATGTCCCTCTATCTATCCCCCTGTCCTCACTCACGTTTCCTCCCTTTATCTCATGGATGAAGTTGTCGGCCTTGAGGGGTGTTGCGAGGAGTTAGAGGTCGTCTTGGCCCGAAAGTAGCAAGAGCAATGATCATGGGCCCTCTCTTCTCTGCCACAGTTCCCTTCTCTTCATTCAGCTCTCGAGACGTCACTGCAGGTGTAGGTGCTTGTGTCTCAACCATCTTTCTCCTCAGATCCTCGGCCCACACATTTTTTATTTCTGATTCGTGTGTTACCATATTATTGCTAGGCTAGAGTTTGTCCATGTTTTGTTTATGCTCGGGTTTAATCTCCACAAAAGATGGCCCACACTACTTTACAAGGAACTGATGTTGTCCAGTTATGTTTTCTAGCTGAAGAATTATTTGAATATCTATGGCCCAGGCTCCAAGTGAGATTAATTCTTTCATTTTTTGTTTGTGCTAATGTGAGTGATTTAGTTCTCATAGAAACAAAATTCCGATTGATGTACTGACAAATGTGTATGGCATACTATTTTTAGGCAAACCATTGTTTAACAACGGATATGCGGAGGCGTTTTTATGGATGTGCATTTCCCCTGAATCTGGACAGCTATTCAAGCTATTGCGGACATTTTGGTGGAATTCAATGCTTCAGCAGGTATTCTTGACCTCTATATTCCCTATCACCAGAAGGCGGTGAGGCGCCTGCTACAAGCCGCTTGACCTCCTAGCGCTGCTTCCTCAGATGGCCGTCACGCTGCCTCAAGGCCTTCTCCAGCGCCGCTTCGGTCACCGGCGCCAACTCCGGCCAGTGGTCTCCGGCACGCCCTCGCGGCTAGACGAGGCAGAGATGTGCTGAGGATCCCCACGCCCTTGGTTCTCATGTTCTCTGCTCCCAGCCGCAGCAGATCATCCCAAAGGTATCTAGCCCCATTATTCTCCTTCCTTCATGTTGTTTATCAATGTATCCATGCCCAGGCTAATTCACGCCATCAGCTTGATGAAATGTCTTGATGTTCTTTCTTTTGTCGAATGTCTGTTGCTATAATAAGGCCATGTGAAATTATATGTACTCTTTCTTGGTAATATTGTTGATCCTTGTTAATTTTGGAACTGCTATGGATCCTTTTTTTTCTCAGATGCCATCTTTCAGGAGAAATTCAGCACATCAAATCTCGAAGATTTTTTTTCCTCAAGACCTTTCCAAATGTAATTTAGTTTTGTCTTTTGACATTTGTTCTTTCATTGTTATCTTAGGCATTATCGTGAGGAGGGAAGCGGCCGCACATTAAGGACAGCGCGGGTTAAGAGGACGGTCATAGTCTAGGAGCACGCCCGGTGGTCGGTACGTATGTTGTCTCCATGCCAAAAATAGCCACTTGATTATTTTAACAAATCCCTCTTCTGCCTCTTAGTCATGCTCAAATCTGAGCTACCATGTGTCTACTGAGCATAAAATTACCCACAACCCACAATAGAAGGCAAGTAGGATTTGACAGTGTATGACATGGTAATCTAGCTTTATAAAATCCAAATTGATCAGGATATGCACATAGATGTTTACATATTTGCATCCGTACGTCACTTATAGAATTGTAATTAATAGCAACTCTCTGTGCCCTCTCTCTGTTAAACTAAGGAAGGGAGCCTATATGTTTCATCTTGTCAATCTAATTTGTCTGCGCATATTAGTATATAGTCACATTAAGAAAAGCTTGACTGCACAGTAAGAGAGTCTGTATCTTTTTGTTTTTCAGATTATGCAAGTATCTGCTTGGTCTGCATATTAGTACCGACTAGCGAGCACAGGAACGACGACTTGGACCTGACAACTTGGACATTGGCGGAGGTCTAGCCTCCCATATGCATATTTGACCCGATTACGCTGCTGCCCATGAAGCAAAGGTCGCCTGCAAATTCTGACCCAGCCACATGGGAAGGTCATGAGCCCACCAGTCATGGATTCTTATACCAGCCCAATAGGGTTGTTCTCCATCGTCCTCGTGCCCTCCTGTATATACTCTCGCTTATGTGTTCTTGAATACTTATTTTCTTTCTTTTGTAGGATCCATAGGATTATTGTTTTCTCTGAATTTGTCCTTTGGTGCATTGTGTTTGCTTATTCAGGTTGATGGGGAGGAGAGGAGCAGCGAGGCTGGAGCTCCAGACGGCGCACACGTCGCTGGGTGGAGGAGAGGCCAGCTACGGGGCGCTCCTGTTGCGATGTGGTGAGATGCAAGGGAGGGGTAGGATGCCGGTGACAGCAGAAAGAGCAGGCCGGTGTAGAGGGCAAGCAGCACAGGAAGGTACATATTTCTTCAAACTATCTTCATTATTTTGCAACTTGTATTCATTTTCGCTGATAATCCTTTTGCACTTTTGTTTTATCTAATCCATTCCAAGCTTATAACTGGTGATGTTTGGTCTTCTACTATTCTGTCTGGTGATAGATTAAGAAGGATATGAAGCTTTGTATAGTTTCATGGACGGGGTTTGGATGTCCTCATGAGAGCAGTTCAGTGGCTGCACCTCTGCAACCTCGCCAACATGGACAATCACTGGTAACATCTTTTTACCCTATCCAGTTATTACCTCCATTTTATGCAGTTTCTTTTCAAACTGAATGAAGTCTCGAGGTGGACGCGCAAGCTCTTATTTTGTTGTTCTTGCTGTTGTGTATATGTCTTCATGCATCTAAACCATTAAAAATTGCAAAACTAAATGGGTTGGGGGAGATATGGCTATGGTGTTTATTCCTTCACATTGGTTTAGGTATTTCTGAATTGGTTCACTCTGAAAAAAAGTCACGGTTTGATTTTTGCATCTGCAGAAAGTGCAGTTTTTTTCTAGCGTGGATCATCCACACCTTCTTCTCCCCAGTGCTCACTACTTTGTTGGCACATGTTTCATAGAATAGAACACCTTTTTAACGTCGTATTTCATGCTATACAGTGTGATGGATCATTAGATGGCTAGCCTTTCGTGGCTCTCATTGACGAATTTTCACTTTAGGAGTTCTTGTGGCCCCTTGGTTTTTGAGTATGTTCATGTTGAGAAATTATAGTAATAAGGAGGGATACAATAAATATTTGTAAGCTAGGTTGCTTGCCTAATCAAGCTCACATGTGGATCATTTACTGTTCAGCGTTATTGGAGTTTTGCTACAGTATTCATTCAGAAAAATATGAGTGGCATGTTGCAATATGGTGCTCAGGACGAAAATGATATTTGAAATTGCATGTTCTATGACAACGGTGTAATACCGTAATATTTAAAAATTATAATTTGTTTCTGACTTTGCAACCGGAATGTGTTGCCTTTAGTAATATGTAGGCCCACTGTTTATTTCCAGCAAGACATGATAAATATTGTTCTTCAGATTACTTGGTGAACAAACTTGAACAATGATGCAACAACGCTAGTTGTAATTATTGTTTTTATGTGACGCACGGAAATGGTTTAGGCCAACACTCGGTCGCAATAAGTGCGGGCTAGACGACATTTGAACCTTGGTTTAGTGATGGATATCGGTTGTAATATTTTTCGAATTCTAGTTCACATGAATTTTGAAATTTTTGTATGTTAATTTTAGTTTACTTAAATTCTAAACTTTATGCATGCACCTAATTTTCCAGTGAATCATGGGTCCATGTGATATGGTGAATTATTTCTTAGGCACGACATTATGAGCTCCTGTTTTGCAGCACATGGATACTTTTCGGCATAAATGTCATGGGTCCATGTGCCTTACGTACATCTGAACCTATGACTCTAGACATAATTTAATATATTTCTGGATTGTTTAGCTCTGATTTACAAATATTGTAAGATCCTCTTTCACTAACACTTTCAAGTTTCAAATATTGTCAAACGGGGTTCACAATACTAGGTCTTTCTCAATTCAGATTCTTATATATCCAAAAGGGGACTAGCAATTATGATGGGGCTTTTGCCACTTATTGTTTTATGGTTATGCGGACGGTGATGGCATGCTTCTTTCTGCGAATTGTCAATTCTTTTGTATAGGGTCCCTCGGCTACTTATGCTTTGCTAGACAATGAGAGTATGTAGATAGCATGTATGTTTTTACATTGTTTTGCTCAAGTTGAGATGCATCACATGATATTTTCCTTTTACATTTATGAGTATTACACAGTCCTTTCTTTTCCACAATAAGCAGTAGCTGTGCCATTTAATTGAAGGACAAAGAGTTGATCACAAAGGGGTAACATTCAGGATATATACACAAAAGAGTATAGAACCAAATTATATGATGTAATTGACTACTATTTCTATTAACTTCTCCTGTACAGAATGTTCACGAGTTCATGTATTAAGTACATTTTATTGTGTCACTTGTGTTTACTCTTTTTTTAATGCAAGTTTACAGCTACTCGGAATTCCTAATTGTAGACTCAACTATCTTGACCTACGGATGATCTAATTTGTGGCATTATTACCTTAAGAAAATATTTGCATTTAATTTCCTTTATATATAGGGGTATAAGTTCTTACCAAATGTACTCAAATATACGGTTATTGAAAAAATGCAAATATTTTCAACACGAACATTGTTTTAAACGGGTCTTTGCGCCATTTGGCGCAACTGGTCATCTAGTAGTTAAATTACAACTTAACATAACATAGACTAAAAAAAGATAAGAGGGTTTAGAACCCTAGCCGCCGCCTTCTCCACCTCGCTCCTCCTCCGGGGCCCTTTTCACTACTCCTCCGGGGCGTTGTCAATGGGGTACGGAAGAGTGTGCATGCGCGTCGCGGTGGGGAAGATGTTGGTGTACTCCATGAACCTGTTGTGGGTGGTGAAAGCGGTGAACTTGGAGCCACACCAAAACACCCGGCCGAGGAGGTAGAAGGCGTCAAATGTGTTGGTGAAGTGGGCAACGAGAGCAACTACCACCCGGTTTTGGATGACCTCCTCGACGCGAAACATCGTTGGAGATCCCCTCGGGAGGTGGTGGTAGCCGGACGCGAGGAAGAACTCGGTGAAGTTCCTTGCGGTCCTCAGCCTTGATATCGCCCACACACGTAGTGTGCGATCAACGTACACGCCGGTAGGGTAGAGCCTCTCCGGCACGGTGGGTGGGAAGCGATAGGTTGGTCCGTTGTACTGCATGGCTGAGGGATGTGCAGAAGAAGGAGAAGGGGCCGAGGAGCAAGAAGGGCAGATGGATGAGGGATGACAGAGGCAGAGGGTGCGAGATGGCAGAGGCAGAGTGTGGCTTAAATAGCCGTAGTGCTACGTGTTATTTGGCGGTGGCAATAATGGGGTCAAATGTGAAGTTAGTAGCCCGTTTGTCAAACCCACCACAGCATCGGGAGTGTACACGCGTGGGAAACGGTGGTTTGAAAAGAAGAAGAAAAAGAAGCTAATTGCACGAGTGGGAATCCGTGGTCATATACCCTATATTATATGAACAAAAAGAGACAATTTTTGAAGGGCTTGTGGCCATTTTGCATGATAAAAATAAATTTAAAAATTTGGTCATTTTGCATGATAAAAAAAAGATAGAGGGCTTGCGGCCATTATACAAATGCAAAATGGCCCTTTTTTAATAGTTTGTGGCCATTTTGCATGATAAAAATAAATTTAGCCCTTATAAATTTCGTCATTTTGCATTTGTATAGAACAAAAAGAACTAAATTTTCTACGCAATGTCAACTGATGTGTAATTTCAAATGATGCAAAAAAATAGAGCCAACACGTTCACAAAAAATAGAGCCATCATGTTAAAAAAAACGACGCAATTCGACGGCCTAACCAGAGCTTGGTTTCATTTTGGGCCCAATAACAATGTTTTTTCTCGCGGAGTCAGTGGTGGGCGAGCAGCCGATCACAACCAACAGGATTGCCTTTCACGGATCGCCCCACGATCCAACGATGCGGAGCCGTCCTTGTGATCCAACGGCCCGGAGCCTGCCCACTGATTTCCTTCTAGAAGACCACATCTGAGGGCTGTCGCTTGGCGCCAGGGTATAATCGGGTGGCTGACGTTCGGAGCTAGTGTTAGGCGAAACCCCGCAGGGTTTAGAGGGGTTTTGAGCTGGTCAACAAGGTTACGAAAGCTTTGACTAAGCATAACTAATTTAAAAAAATCGAGAAAATATGAAACCTTCGTCGTTCCTTCGTTTTATAAGACACACTAATGAGGAAAAGTACTAAACTTGTTCTATGGTCATTTTCATGAAAAAACCCTAGCCGCCACGATCGAGGTCAAATGAGCACCATTAATTTTAAACAAATCAAAAAAATATGAAATCTGCGCACAATGTTGTCTTATGTGACATGTTACCAACCAAAAATCATAAACTTGGTCTATGGTCATTTTCATGAGAAAACCTTTACACATATGAGCTATCACCTACAAGATTTCATATTAAAGCATATTTTTGAAAAATTTAAAAAAATCAAAGGAGATGAGGTAGGGTTACCTTCTGTTTTTGAAAATTTTAAAAAAAAAATCACCAAAGCTTTATTTCAAAGTGAATAAGAAGGATCTGAACTTAGTTTTCCATTTTCATATTTTAAACGTGTTTTTAATAGTTTTTATATTAAAGCATATTTTTCAAAAGAAAATGTGAAAATATGAAGATTACTTCAAAAAAAAGTGAGACTTCGAATCTACACTATATAGATTGAATAGGTGTTAATAAAAAACATTTGACTCATTTAGAGTAGGTCTAAAAAAACTTGATTACAAATGGGTTGTTTACCCTAGCCTGGGAGCTCATTTGGAGCACATTTCTGAAATTCAAATTTATTTGACCTCCTCTAAATCACCTCAAATTTTGCACACATGATCTCCTACACAAACATAGATAGTTTGCCAAGTTTTTTTTTACATTTTCTTGAATTTACACAAACATACATAGATAATTTGCTGGTGGGAAAAAGCATGCATTTGATTTGATTAATAAACATGAGACCAATAACATGTGTGATCAGTGAAGCAACACTGAAGTGATCAGTGAAGCAACACTGAAACAACATGTCCGATCTGTGAAGCAACATTGAAACGACATGTTTGATCATTGCAGCACCTAAACTCATAGTTCGCAACATCTAAATAGAACTAACCATACACCAAAGGCAAATATAAGGACAAACAAATATAGATAGAATAATACGTTACTAGTAGCACCATAGATTAAGTTCACACCAAAAACTGCCACATTAAGTTTACCATAAGTAAGCGGACCCTAAGTACCCAAAAGATTAAGATTCAGTTCATAACATCACACCATCACAACATCTTCACATCACTTCACGCCGGAGTCAGGGCCTTCGCGAGCGCAGCATGCTGCCCCCTGATCATGTAGTCCTTCCCGCGGATCGCTACATCCTCTGCATGAGACAGAAGGTGATCGAAGCGGCCATCCTTGGGCTTTGGCTTGGTGGTGCGATGAGGCGATGCCACTTCTTGAACTTGCGGTTGTAGAAGGAAGCAACTCCCTTGGCCTTGATCTTCTCCACCTCCTTGGCTATGAAGGACGCGACGTTGCCCTTGTACACATCATCTCTAGAATCATACTGCACACATGAATGAATTGCATTAATAAATTATAGATTCATATACACCATGTCAAAGGAACTAAATGAACAAGGGATAGGCTTACCTCATATTTAGAATCGTCACTAAACGCCCCCTCGTACGGGTCGTAGTCGGCCAGCTTCCTCTCCCCCCAACCATCATCCTCCTGAATATACAATTACATCCATTGATCAAAAACCCCAATATGATATTCAAATAACACATTGATCATTGGTCATGCACACACATTGAAGAACATAGCTAATATAACTACATATTGTGGACAAATTTATATACTAATGAATCAAATAACTAGTAGCCAATTGAAAATTTAGATATGCACACATGACACATTGATCATAGGGCTAATATACTCCTAATATCAGAAATATTTTAGAAGTGGTTTTTTTTATTTCTGTGCCCCTTAGCTCTATGCATTCAAAAACCACATCCATCACTAGTATATCAATGTATTAGATTTGTACACACATTGGTCAAAAACCCCAATATGACATTCAAATAACACATTGATCATTGGTCATGCACACACATTGAAGAACAGAGCTAATATAACTATATATTGTGGACAAATTTATATACTGATGAATCAAATAACCTCTTAATCAATGGATTCCATTTGGGCACATGACATTCAAAACCCCAGTCTGGGTAGCATTCAAAAACAAATCTAATAGGGACCCAATCTCCCAATCTAATAAGCATACATGTCTGTAACATTACAAACCCCAATCTGTGAGCATTAAAACAAATCTAATAAGCATACATACATGTAGCTTTGAAGCACATCTAATAAACAGATCTATCTAGCATTTTTGCAACGAATTTATCCAACAAACCTAGTACAAAAACCCCCATCCCCCCAATACAGAAAAACCCGGCCCATCCGTCAAACCAACTACTCTAACCATCTGAACTACGGTATGAATCCACAATCTAACCAATCCAACCAACTCTACAAGCTAATATCCTAAAGCAAAGCAAGTGCAAATACCTCCTACTCCTCGCCAGTTTGCGCATGGGGGTATCAGATTGATTTGCACTGGCCGACGCCGTCACCTTCTACAGTTGAGGCGAGCCCGCCACCTCCTTCTCCACATCCGTAGTGATTGCGAAGTTTCCCCGCCGTGGGACGCGCGCCGACATCCGCGGTCACCGCGCCCTGCAGGCCGACCACATCTCCGACCGCTGTGCCGGCGTCACCACGGGCTTCGGCCATCTCCGGGTGAAGGCGATGAAGGTGAGGAAGAGGTTGCGGTGGGGGAGAGCGAGACGGTGCGACGAGGCGGTGGAGGAGAGCGAGACGACACCGGTGGGGGAGAGAAAGACGATGCGGCAGAGAGGGGATTTGGGGGAAAATGGTAGGGGGCAATGGAGATGGTCGCCCCTCTCTTATATCTGATGGGACGCTTGCATGTCCCATGGACACGTCTACCCACGACCGCCATGTCCGTTGCATGCACCCACGTATAATGTAATACTGCAAGACATCTGAAACAACTATCCGGGTAACGGTCAAAGGTGTACTCGGCCCTACACGGCCCCACTCGTCAGAGTTAACGGTCAAAGGCATTGACCCGACGGCAACGTCCGTTGTAACCTGTTCTGAGGGTTTTGGGCAAGGGAGTGGGGAAGAGTGAGCAAGTTAACAGAGAGGGGATGAATGAGTAGAGCTAAGGAATCATGGACACAAAAATAAAAAACCCAACTATTATACACTCCGACGTGGGTGACACACACCATCCATCTCGCTGGGCCAACCCATGTAAGAGCATCTCTTGCATACCCTGCAAAAAAGTCCATCCCGTAAATAACTGCCGATATAGAGGACGAGCATCTTTTTTCCGGCTCAATTAGATTCCGTAAAATCGGCCGTCCGTGATTTTTGTGCGGGATCCTGCATAGTCATGGTCGTTTCCGCCATATGTACAGTATTCAGCCCTGTTTTTGCTGATTGCCCTATCCTTGGCTCGAAGGCAACTTCCACCCCTTTCATTCCGGCTCCACGCGGTGCCGCTTTCGATCTCACCGTCACCTCGCCGTGCCGCCATCCTTCCCTCCGGAGTACCAGCAGCCCTCGGGGGCCGCATTTCATGCGTCGCCGCTCTGTCCTCCCTCGCCTCCCTCGGTCGTGCATGTCGACGCCGCCCCCACATCTTCCTCCGATGGTGGCAAGAGGAAGCGGCAGGGCAACCACCTCGTTCAAGGGGGTGTAGCCAACACGACACCACCTCCTACCGCCCTTGCTCCGATTCGTCCCGTCACGGCCGCCGACGCGTGGAAGAAAATCGCCTCCACCGGCCCGCCTGGTGCATGGGCGAAGCCTCAGAGGAAGAAGGTGGTCGTGAAAAGAGGCCGTGCTCCTCCTCCGCCTTCGGTCGGCCACATCCTCCCCGATCATGTTGCTCATGATTTTGGATGTGATGAGCTAAAGTGATGATGAACTAATGATGACGTATATATAAATTTCATGCATCAATATGCAAGCACTTGTCAATATTTGTCCAATGATTTTTTTGCGGTACTGCGAGTCCTATGGCGCGGAACAGATCCTCTAAATTGGTCCTGCAAAAAGTTTACAGGACATGCTCCGCCGGAGGGCCCGCGGTACCGTAATTTTTTATAGGCGTCCCGTAAAAGAATTTTATGAGAGGCGGGTTACCGGATCTGCTAGAGGTGCTCTAAAACTACTATACTACCGCAAAGTGGATCAAGCAAGTCAGGATATGCCCAAGTGTGCTACCTCAAATGGAGGAAAACTGCTTCACTCCCAACTGCTCTTGTGTCGATCTGAGAGGCGAAGCTTTGTCCCTCCCTCCGCCGGGTTAGGCGGTGAGTCCGCCACTCCAAAGGATGTTGACGGAGGGGAGGGGACCCCACGCTTTGAATCCGGCGTGTAGTTATGGTAGGATTAGTGTTTCTGAGGGTGTTGTTTTATTGGAGAGGACGACGCTTGGCCGGAATAAATTGCTGGCGTTCTTTCTCCAACTTGGTGGTTCTCCAATCGGTGATGTTGGGAAGCGATCGACTCAGCCGTCTTGTCGATCTATGGTTCCGGCGAACTTATGTTCTGGTGGTTGGCGTCTGTCATTCCTAACAGCGGCGTGGTCGACCTCTGCACATAAATTTGATGGCCTTAAGTTGGGTGAGCGGATGCAGGTTGGAGGCGCGCTCTTCTTCCTTGACTACATCGTGTGAAGACGGCGGTGCAGGGATCAGGTGGACATGGGGAAGATCCCCGGCCGATGTGCCACAACAACTCGATCTTGTCGCTTGCGACGGATTGTTTAATCGGCTAAAAAAACATGGTACATGATGGTGCTCCTCCTGATCTTGCTTTGAAGGATGATCCACTCTGCCTCCAGCGGCGCTACCGCGATGGCGGTGACCGACTGGTGACAGTCCGGCAAGGTACAAGGGGATCTGATGTTCAGAATATGTATTTTCCTCTTACAGGTACCTTTGTGCATAACTTCTTAACATTAGTTTCTCTGTATGTCTTGTATGGTTTCCTTCATGTTTAATGAAATGTGGTTACTTCTCAAAAACAAGTGTGCTACCTCAAAAAAAAAAAGTTGCTCGCAGTTCTCCCTCATGTATGCTTGCATGTCTCATGTCTGTGTCATTCCCCCTCAACTTGCTTTCAAGAAACCGCCATTGCATTGCAGGAATGTAGACTATTTAGTTCATTAGAGCATCTCCAACAGCCCTCAGAATATTATGCTGCTGGGGAAAACTGTGTTTTAGTGTGCAAAGCGGTTTCGCACGCTCCAGCAGGCGCGAGAGATCCCGGCGTGCGGCAAAAAATAACACGCGGGCGAAAAAGCTTCCCGGCGCGGTCTATAAAACACGCGCGTCCGAGCTGGCCAACCCCACACTCGAGCGCCCCGCCGCCCTCTTCTTCCTCTTGATCGACGCCTTGCCGCCGCGCCCTTCTCCCGACGCCTTCTCCCCGCCGCCGACTCCCCCGCTGCCGACATGCCGCTGCGCGCCCGGAGTAGCTCCGACTACCGCGGCATCTGCGTTCGCCCCTCCGGCATGTTCTACGCGGAGATCCGCAATGGTGGCGTGTGTCTCGGTCTCGGGACGTTCAAGACCATGCACGAGGCCGCCCACGTGTACGACGCAGCGGCGTGGCACCTCTCGAGGCCACACGCGCAGATGGACTTCGATGACGCGCGGACGTGCGAGCAGGCGTAGGAACTCGCACCTCCGCTGCGGCTAGTAACCAACGGCGACTGTCAGGAACACCGTAGGCAGTAGCGCCGCCTCCTCATCGCTGAGGCGGACGAGCAAGCCATGGCGTAGTGGCGCAAACGCTACCATGGGACGCCACTAACGAACGCCTTTACAGGCGGAGGAGAGGAGGGCAAAGCGGCGCTGGGAACGGACGGGTAGGCGTCATACCCTCAATGTTGTTTTAGGACTATCGTTACACTTAACGATGTCCTAAGATCCGGAAAAACGTAATCACCAACAATACTTGAGCTAGTCTTAGAGATGAGACTATGAATCTTATTTTACCGTTTATCATTCCACACGTGCATATGAATTTTTCACTAAATCACATATTCCAGGATCATGGCAGTTGTAGCATGGAATATAAACTCTTAGTTATGAATATAGAAATATAATAATACAATATTATTGTCTCAGGGCATACTTCCAACAACAAGTATTATGCAAAGTTTACAATACTTGCAAAATCACAATATTTGCAGTAGATTTTGCAAATTTTGCAAAATGGAGTACTCCTCTTGCGAGTTTACTCCATTTTGAGTGGAGTACAATATTTCTTGGTGCAGTATTTTGCAAGTTTACAATATTTGCGATAAATTTTGCAAGCAAGTAGTAATATTTTTATTTTTGTATTTCTTGTTGTAGGAGTTGAGCAAGCATTTAGAAAAAGGAAACCCTCAATGGCCGACAAAAATATGCTGCTTATGTGGCATCGCATGCATTGTGTATGAGCAGAGGTGGCAAGTTTAAGAGAAATGATAAGAAAGACATTGTAATTTTTTCCAAATCAAATGTCAAGTATACAAAGAATTCGACAAAAGTCAATGAAGCAAATTGTACATGGTTTGAAGGTGGATATTCAAATCAGAAAAAGGAAGATGTCAAAGAAAGACTAAAGACACCAATTTAGATCAAATCCCTACAATCCCACTCAACAAAAGGTCTACCATCATGTCACTAGCTTGGAAATTGGGATGTATCCCTATCACACTTTACAGAAAGTTCAAGCTGAAGTTGAAAAACAAGCATACAAATTCTGTGAAGCCAGTTCAAAAGCTTGTAAAGAACTCCAAAGTAACATATTTAAAAAGCTCAGTGCACCGAAAAATCCATGAACTACCACTTCGACCAGCCAAACACGTCTAAAGTCACTTAATACAAAACATTATATCTTATTTATACTAAACACTTTTAGGTTTTTATCAGGATTGCTTGTTATTAGCATGTATTGCATTACCAAAAATGGCAACATATATCACTATTGAATATCAAGGTATACCGTACTCGAAATACAATTCTAATTTCCCGATTACAAATATACATGCATTAAATTGAAAAACAATATTTTGTGACCGAGTTTGTTTGAGACATTGTTTCCTATGGACAAAAACCTTTTATTCAAATGCTTCTCTAAGGTCAAACCAAATAATAATTCCAAAAGCACATTATTCTCTAGATTAATTTGTATCACTTATGTGTTCACATATACTTTAGTATATGTTTAAATGTCTTGTAACTAGATCTAAAGTAAAGTAATTAACATATATCTTGATAAATATATCTAGAGGTTATATAATTGAGGTGTAAATAAATAAAAAGCTCTAGAATGTTTGAGATCCCTACAAGTTGCATGTCGCTAGCATTATCAGTTTCTTTGTCATTCATAGCAAAAAAAGCATGAATAGTGCGCTTTTCTGAACGGCGTTCTGAACCTACATATAATATGTTATAATATCACAAAGTTACCCTTAATCTGTAAATCTTTATTAGAATGTTCCGAGGTGTGAGCATATGCAGAATCAAGAAACAACCACAATCATTGTAATATCTTAGAATTACTCTCGTGTTGTGAGCTGGACCAGCTATGCGGTGCACACATGGGCGTATGGTCCTAGTGGCACATGGACACAGGGAGCCTGGTTGCTGTGGGTTGATATTGACACCGACCTACAGATTGTGGGGAGGGCAGTGATCATAAGTGTTGGAAGAATTGCCTCACGAAGGTTATTCTATTGGACAAACAACTCGCAAACAACACCTCCAAAGATATTGCTAGGGACCTTTTTGCAAAATATCATAACTAACATTAGTGCAAAACCCCTTATAGGATTTCCTTATTAGTGTCATACCAAAAAACTCCTTACCTTGTTTAGTAAGTGTCTTCACCTTGACTAACGACTTCAATAGACTCTCAGAATGGATGTGGGAGGGTTCCTTCACACTAACTTTGAGGAGGAGGATTATCATAGATGGGTTGCACTATTGTTACAAATGAGCACTTACCAGCTTAATTCAGGGGAGGGCATCATCATTTGGCGTATTGTCAATTCTAGGGCTTTAAGTAGAATATGATCACAATAAGGGAGGCCATTGACATCACGAAGAGTTTTTGGGGAGGCCATTGATATCATGAAGAGTTTTGGGTGTCAAAATTCCTGTGAAGATCAAGATCTTTATGTGGCAACTGATGTTAGAGAAGCTTCCTTCTATAATTTTAAGTGCATGAGAGGAGGGTCCGAGGAATGGTTTGTGTGTGAACTTCCTCATATGCGGATAATATGTTCTTCCTATGCATTGCAACCGGGTTAGTTTGGGCATGATAGGAATGGACCACCCTTGTAGCTCAGCTGTGGGCCCTTTGGAAGATGTGTAACAAAATAATTTCTAGCATTGAATTTCCATTCATCTCGTTGATTACTTGTTCAGCACTTTGATCTACTTGCAGCAATGGATGCAACTTTGGAAGGGGGGATGTTGGCGGTGGTCAAGAAGATCGTTTTATTGATCTAGCACAAATCATCAACATGAAGATGACCATGGATGATGCTCCGAAGCCAAGCAACATATACTTTAAATGGAGGCAAAAGATTTGCCACATCCATTAATTAAGCAGAAGAGAGTTGCCTAGTTAGCGGTGCATGATAGATGTCACCTAGTGTGATCTTTTTATTGGTTTGACGTTATGTTGTTGCATGCCATTCCTTGTTAGTGATCTCAGTTGTGTGAACCAAGATGACAAGATCAACCAAAGACATATAAAGGTGCATCCACCAAGCAAGAAAAATATTAGTGAATCTGAATCGAGATCATAAACTTCCAATCTTCAAAACTGAAAAATCAATCCTATTTCCACATCATCCAGTTTTTAAGTCGATGTCAATGACTGGATGTGATTTTTTTTCTAAACCTTTTGCATTTGCTTCAGAATTTATGCGGTATACTCTCATTTATTTGAATACAATATTGTATCTTTTGGTATTTGAAGAGAATACCAGATACGCAAGAAGTACATACAAGTGTACAATTGAAATAATGACTAAAGTTTCAAATTGTCAGAAATTAATTTTCTTGAAGAAAATTTAGAAAAACTTTTCAAATGTTTGATTTTGAATTTCATGACATAATGATTTCAATTAATTTGGGAATGTGTTTTACTTAATTTCAATACAATTCAAAATTATTTCAATGCATTTTACCACTCAAGTGCGTCTTCAACATTTCTAATGCATTTCCATGGTTGCCGCCTTGCCCCCTACTATAAATTTATTAGTGGTATACGTAATTCAAAGTCATGTGTCATAACAAGTGTCGTAAATTTGAGGCGCAAATCAATCTATCAACAACAAGCAATCAAATACATGATACCGAACATTGGCTACGTTCTCCGGGCATGACTATGACACTCCTCCCCATGTACTAAATCACATAGTACAACAATGACAAGCGGGTCAAGGCTTTGACACATCGTATCCAACCACCTTCCATCATTGGTCCGACCACCTCGACTCTCCCTTGTAAGAAGGGATGCAACAATGTTAGGGGTAAGAGTCTGATTAAGAAGATGGTCTAGTACTAAAAGCTGTTGTAGCTAAATAGTTAGTGTTGTGGAACATAGTAATTTCAAAAAAATTCCTACGCACACGCAAGATCATGGTGATGCATAGCAACGAGAGGGGATAGTGTTGTCCATGTACCCTCGTAGACCGTAAGCGGAAGCGTTATGACAACGCGGTTGATGTAGTCGTATGTCTTCACGATCGATCGATCCTAGTACGAACGTACGACACCTCCGCGATCTGCACACGTTCGGCTCGGTGATGTCCCACAAACTCACGATCCAGCAGAGCGTCGAGGGAGAGCTTCATCGGCACGACGGCGTGATGACGGTGATGATGAAGCTACCGGCATAGGGCTTCGCCTAAGCACTGCAATGATATGACCGAGGTGGATTATGGTGGAGGGGGCACCGCACACGGCTAAGAGATCAATGATCAACTTGTGTGTCTATGGGGTGCCCCCTCCCCCGTATATAAAGGAGTGGAGAAGGGGGAGAGGTCCGGCCTCCTAGGTGCGCCCAAGGGGAGTAGGATTCCCCCTTTCCCTTGTTGGAGTAGGAGAGAAGGAAGGGGAAGAGAGAGGGAAGGAAACGGGGGGCCGGCCCCCCACCCAATTCGGATTGGGCTAGGGGGGGGGGGGGCGCCCTCCACCTTGGCCTTCCTCTCCTCTATTCCACTAAGGCCCAATAAGGCCCATAAACACCCCGGGGGGTTCCAGTAACCTCCCTACTCCTGATAAAATGCCCGAACTCACGGAACCATTCCGATGTCCAAACATAGCCATCCAATATATCGATCTTTATGTCTCGACCATTTCGAGACTCCTCGTCATGTCCGTGATCACATCCGGGACTCAACTACCTTCGTACATCACAACACATCACCTCATAATACCACTCGTCACCGAACGTTAAGCGTGCGGACCTACGGGTTCGAGAACTATGTAGACATGACCGGGACTCATCTCCGATCAATAACCAATAGCGGAACCTGGATGCTCATATTGGTTCCTACATATTCTACGAAGATCTTTATCGGTCAAACCGCATAACAACATTGTTGTTCCCTTTGTCATCTGTATGTTACTTGCCCGAGATTCGATCATCGGTATCTCAATACCTAGTTCAATATCGTTACCGGCAAGTCTCTTTACTCATTCCATAATGCATCATCCCGCAAATAACTCATTAGTCACATTGCTTGCAAGGCTTATAGTGATGGGCATTACCGAGTGGGCCCAGAGATACCTCTCCGACAATCGGAGTGACAAATCCTAATCTCGATCTATGCCAACTCAAGAAGTACCATCGGATACACCTGTAGAGCATCTTTATAATACCCTGTTACGTTGTGACGTTTGATATCATACAAGGTGTTCCTCCGGTATTCGGGAGTTGCACAATCTCATGGTCTGAGGAACATGTATAAGTCATGAAGAAAGCGTAGCAATGAAGCAGTAACGATCATAATGCTAAGCTAACGAATGGGTCTTGTCCATCACATCATTCTCCTAATGATGTGATCCCGTTCATCAAATGACAACACATGTCTATGGTTTAGGAAACACAACCATCTTTGATAAATGAGCTAGTCAAGTAGAGGCATACTAGGGACACTTTGTTTTGTCTATGTATTCACGCATGTACTAAGTTTCCGGTTAATACAATTCTAGCATGAATAATAAACATTTATGATGAAATAATGAAATAAATAATAACTTTATTATTGCCTCTAGGGCATGTTTCCTTCAGTCTCGCACTTGCACTAGAGTCAATAATCTAGTTCACATCGCCATGTGATTTAACACCAATAGTTCACATCACCATGTGATTAACACCCATAGTTCACATCGTCATGTGACCAACACTCAAAGGATTTACTAGAGTCAGTAATCTAGTTCACATCGCCATGTGATTAACACCCAAAGAGTACTAAGGTGTGATCATGTTTTGCTTGTGAGAGAAGTTTAGTCAACGGGTCTGCCAAATTCAGATCCGTATGTATATTGCAAATTTCTATGTCTACAATGCTCTGCACGGAGCTACTTTAGCTGATTGCTCCCACTTTTAATATGTATCCAGATTGTGACTTAGAGTCATCCAGATCGGTGTCAAAGCTTGCATCGACGTAACTCTTTACGACGAACTCTTTATCACCTCCATAACCGAGAAATATTTCCGTAGTCCTCTAAGGATAATTTTGACCGCTGTCTAGTGATCTACTCCTAGATCAAAATTTTACTCTCTTGCCAAACTCAGGGCAAGGTATAAAAAAGGTCTGGTACACAGCATGGCATACTTTATAGAACCTATGGCTGAGGCATAGGGAATGACTTTCATTCTCTCTCTATCTCCTGCCGTGGTCGTGCTTTGAGTCTTACTTAACTTCACACCTTGCAACACAGGCAAGAACCCCTTCTTTGACTCTTCCATTTTGAACTACTTCAAAACTTGTCAAGGTATGTACTCATTGAAAAAACTTATCAAGCGTCTTGATTTATCTTTATATATCTTGATGCTCAATATGTAAGCAGCTTCACCGAGGTCTTTCTTTCAAAAACTCCTTTCAAACACTCCTTTATGCTTTCCAGAAAATTCTCCATTATTTCGGATCAACAATTTGTCATTCACATATACTTATCAGAAATGATGTAGTGCTCCCACTCACTTTTTTGTAAATACAAGCTTCACCGTAAGTCTGTATAAAACTATATGCTTTGATCAACTTATCAAAGCGTATATTCCAACTCCGAGATGCTTGCACCAGTCCATAGATGGAACGCTGGAGCTTGCATATTTTGTTAGCACCTTTAGGATCGACAAAACCTTCTGGTTGCATCACATACAACTATTCTTTAAGAAATCCATTAAGGAATGCAGGTTTGACATCCATTAAGTAAACTGAGGCAACTATGTTCATTTTCCGTCCAACTCTGATAAATAAAAAAAGACATCACCCAGCAGTAAAAAAACTTGGTGGGATAGAGGCTTGGTTCTTGTTCTACTTATGCATAATTGTTACTTTATGTTCTCTATAAAAACAAGTTGCTCACTGCATTGTGGTTAGTCCTGAAAAACACAAGTTTCTATTTTTTTATGGCAGGAAAGATGATGATGATAATGTAATCATACTATGACTCGGAGTTGATTGTTCCGTACACAGCTAAAGCCATCCATAACCACTGTTCGAAGGTCAATGCCCCAACTAAGGACATTAACATTGAAGAAACACTAAACTACTTTTGCAAGGTGATGGAAAACGACCCAGGATTCTTCTTTAAATGCAAGATAGATGCGGAAGGCAGGACAGAAAACTTGTTTTGGGTGGATGGTGCGGCACAGAAAGCATACGCGGAGACTTATCATGATTGCATATCATTTGATGCAACTTATCTCACGAACATGTATAGTACGCCATTTGCCCCCTTCATTGGCATCAACAGACATGGGTAGTCAATTATGCTTGGGTGTGGATTTGTCCGGTGCTACCTCTTGAGCACTGCATTGGTTTTCCCTTGAAGAGGAAAGGGTGATGCAGCAAAGTAGCGTAAGTATTTCCCTCAGTTTTTGAGAACCAAGGTATCAACCCAATAGGAGGCCAAGCACGAGTCCCTCGCACCTACACAAACAAATAAATCCTCGTAACCAACGCGATAAGGGGTTGTCAATCCCTACACGGTCACTTACGAGAGTGAGATCTGATAGATATGATAGAATAATATTTTGGTATTTTTATGATAAAGATGCAAAAGTAAAATAAAAGCAAAATAAAAGGCAACGGAAATAGCTAAGTGTTGGAAGATTAATATGATGGAAAAATAGACCCCGGGGGCCATAGGTTTCACTAGTGGCTTCTCTCGAGAGCATAAGTTTTACTTGGGTGAACAAATTACTGTTGAGCAATTGATGTAATGGAGCATAATTATGAGAATATCTAGGTATGGTCATGTATATAGGCATCACGTCCGTGACAAGTAGACCGACTCCTGCCTGCATTTACTACTATTACTCCACACATCGACCGCTATCGAGCATGCATCTAGAGTATTAAGTTCATAAGAATATAGTAACACTTTAAGCAAGATGACATGATGTAGAGGGATAAACTCATGCAATATGATATAAACCCCGTCTTGTTATCCTCGATGGCAACAATACAATACGTGCCTTGCTGCCCCCATCACACCGGGAAAGGACACCGCAAGATTGAACCCAAAGCTAAGCACTTCTCCCATTGCAAGAAAGATCAATCTAGTAGGCCAAACCAAACTGATAATTCAAGAGACTTGCAAAGATAACCAATCACAGATAAAAAGAATTCAGAAGATTCAAATATAGATCATAGATAAACTTTAACATAAACCCACAATTCATCGGACTCAACAAACACACTGCAAAAAGAATATTACATCAAATAGATCTCCATGAGAGAGGGGGGAGAACATTGTATTGAGATCCAAAAAGAGAGAAGAAGCCATCTAGCTAATAACTATGGACCCGAAGGTCTGAGGTAAACTACTCACACATCATCGGAGAGGCTATGGTGTTGATGTAGAAGCCCTCCGTGATCGATGCCCCCTCCGGCGGAGCTCCGGAACAGGCCCCAAGATGGGATCTCATGGGTACAGAAAGTTGCGGCGGTGGAATTAGGTTTTTGGTTCCGTATCTGGTAATTTGGGGGTACGTAGGTATATATAGGAGGAAGGAGTACGTCGATGGAGCAATAGGGGGCCCACGAGGGTGGAGGGCGCGCCTGGGGGGGTAGGCGTGCCCCCTACCTCGTGCCTTCCTGGTTGATTTCTTGACATAGGGTCCAAGTCCCCTGGATCACGTTCGTTCCAAAAATCACGTTCCCGAAGGTTTCATTCCGTTTGGACTCCGCTTGATATTCTTTTTCTGCAAACTCTGAAATAGGCAAAAAACAGCAATTCTGGGCTGGGCCTCTGGTTAATAGGTTAGTCCCAAAAATAATATAAAAGTGTATAATAAATCCCAATAATGTCCAAAACAGAATATAATATAGCATGGAACAATAAAAGATTATAGATACGTTGGAGACGTATCAAGCATCCCCAAGCTTAATTCCTGCTCGTCCTCGAGTAGGTAAATGATAAAAATAGAATTTTTGATATGGAATGCTACTTGGCATAATTTCAACATAATCCTTCTTATTGTGGCATGAATGTTCAGATTTGATATGATTCAAGATAAAAAGTTTAATGTTGACATAAAAACAATAATACTTCAAGCATACTAACTAAGCAATTATGTCTTATCAAAATAACATAGCCAAAGCAAGTTATCCCTACAAAATCATATTAGTCTGGCTATGCTCCATCTTCCCCACACAAAATATTCATATCATGTACGACCCCAGTTTTGGCCAAGCAATTGGTTCATACTTTTAACGCGCTTCAGCCTTTTCAACTCTTACGCAATACATGAGCGTAAGCCATGGGTATAGCACTATGGTGGAATAAGGTATAATGGTAGGGGTTATGTGGGAAGACAAAAAAGGAAGTCTCACATCAACGAGGCTAATCAACGGGCTATGGAGATGCCCATCAATTGATGTTAATGCGAGGAGTAGGGATTGCCATGCAACGGTTGCACTAGAGCTATAAGTGTATGAAAGCTCAAAAAGAAAACTAAGTGGGTGTGCATCCAACTTGCTTGCTCACGAAGACCTCGGGCATTTGAGGAAGCCCCTCATTGGAATATACAAGCCAAGTTCTATAATGAAATTTCCCACTAGTATATGAAAGTGACAAAATGAGAGACTCTCTATTATGAAGATCACGGTGCTACTTTGAAGCACAAGTGTGGTAAAAGGATAGTAACATTGTCCCCTCTCTCTTTTTCTCTCATCATTTTTTATTTGGGCCTGTTCTCTTTTTTTTATGGCCTCTTTTTTTATTTTTTATTTAAGTTCGGAGTCTCATCCCGACTTGTGGGGGAATCATAGTCTCCATCATCCTTTCCTCACTTGGGACGATGCTCTAATAATGATGATCATCACACTTTTATTTACTTACATCTCATGAATTACAACTCAATACTTAGAACAAAATATGACTCTATATGAATGCCTCTGGCGGTGTACCGGGATATGCAATGAATCAAGAGTGACATGTATGAAAGAATTATGAACGGTGGCTTTGTCACAAATACTATGTCAACTACATGATCATGCAAAGCAATATGACAATAATGAAGCATGTCATGATGAATGAAACGGTGGAAAGTTGCATGGCAATATATCTCGGAATGACTATGGAAATGCCATAATAGGTAGGTATGGTGGCTGTTTTGAGGAGGATATAAGGAGGTTTATGTGTGATAGAGCGTATCATATCACGGGGTTTGGATGCACCGGCGAAGTTTGCACCAACTCTCAAGGTGAGAAAGGGCAATGCGCGGTACCGAAGAGGCTAGAAAATTGTGGAAGGTAAGTGTGCGTATAATCCATGGACTCACATTAGTCATAAAGAACTCATATACTTATTGCAAAAATTTATTAGCCCTCGAAGCAAAGTACTACTACGCATGCTCCTAGGGGAAGGGTTTGTAGGAGTTAACCATCGCGCGATCCCGACTGCCACACAAAGGAAGACAATCAACAAATACTTCATGCTCCGGCTTTGTTACATAACGGTTCACCATACGTGCATGCTACGGGATCACAAACTCCCACACATGTATTTTTCAGTTCCACAATTACTCAACTAGCACAACTATGATATTACTACCTTTATATCTCAAAATTTCTCATGATATTAATTAAAGCAAATTGCCATGCTATTTGAAGACTCTCAAAATAATATAAGTGAAGCATGAGAGATCAATAGTTTCTATAAAGCAAATCCACCACCGTGCTCTAAAAGATATAAGGGAAGCACTAGAGCAAAAACTATATAGCTCAAAAAATATAAGTGAAGCACATAGAGTATTCTAATAAATTCCGAATCAAGTGTGACTCTCTCAAAAGCTGTGTACAGCAAGGATGATTGTGGTAAACTAACAAATAAAGACTCAAATAATACAAGACGCTCCAAGCAAAACACATATCATGTGGTGAATAAAAATATAGCTCCAAGTAAAGTCACCGATGGAAGTAGACGGAAGAGGGGATGCCTTACGGGGCATCCCCAAGCTTTGGCTTTTAGGTGTCCTTAGATGATCTTGGGGTGCCATGGGAATCCCCAAGCTTAGGCTCTTTCCACTCCTTGTTCCATAATCCATCAAATCTTTCACCCAAAACTTGAAAACTTCACAGCACAAAACTCAGCAGAAAATCTCGTGAGCTCCGTTAGCGAAAGAAAACAAAATACCACTTCAAGGTACTGTAATGAACTCATTATTTATTTATATTGGTGTTAAACCTACTGTATTCAAACTTCTCTATGGTTTATAAACTATTTTACTAGCCATAGATTCATCAAAATAAGCAAACAACACACTTAAAAAACAGAATCTGTCAAAAACAGAACAGTCTGTAGTAATCTGTAACTAACGCAAACTTATGGAACTTCAAAAATTCAGCCAAAATAGGACGACCTAGACAATTTGTTTATTGATCAGAAGCAATTGGAATCAATATTTTATCACGTTCTGGTGACTTTTAACAATTATTTTTGTGAACAGAAAGTTTCTGGAATTTTCAGCAAGATCAAATGACTATTATCCAAGAAGATCCTATAGGTTTAACTTGGCACAAACACTAATTAAAACATAAAAACACATTTAACCACAGGCTAGAACAAAAATTTATTCCTAAACAGCAAAAAGCAAAAAACTAAAAATAAAATTGGGTTGCCAACCAACAAGCGCTATCATTTAACGCCCCTAGCTAGGCATAAAAACAAGGATAGATCTAGGTATTGCCATAGTAATAGGATAGATCATTAAAACTCATTTCATATTCTCTACGTTCATCAGCAAGTTTCCTTTGAGGCAAGCAAAAGTAATCAAAAGGGCTAAATTTAATGGGACAAAAGTCCCCAAGATCAATGTTAGGAGGTACAGGTTCCTCCTTCGGCCCTTCGTATTGCACAACCAATTCATCATTATAAGCATTCTTTTGACAGAACTTTGTGAGCCTATACTCGAGAGAATATCCTAGCTCATTATTTTGAATAGCAAAATCATCATTAAGTTCAGAAATTCTATCAATTAGAATATTGGTAGGAACCTTTTTTCTAAGGTTTTCATTAAAAGCAGCATAATCTAGAGATTGAAAACGCATTATTTCCTCTTGATCAAATAAGATAGTTTCTATGGGAGGACGTCCAGCGTCCACCCTATAATGCGCAAAAATTTCTTTGGCCTCTTTTATAATAAATCTGAACTCATGAGCCAAAAAGATAGTAGCGGCACGCTTAAAAGAAGAGTGTTCAATGTTAGAAAATTCTAGGAAAATCCTCTATATGCAAGGATGCATATGCATAAATTGTCTTTCAAGTTCATATACAAGCATGGCAATAGCGTCCGCAAGACTACTAGTTTTATGAAGGATAGAACTGCCCATAGAGGGCAAAGCACCGACACAAGTAAAGAAATCCTGAATAACCCCCTTCCCAATAATATTACCACTACCAATTCGAATTTTTTTGTATGCAAGGTAAGGGTTTCTTCAGCAGGAGCATCAGAATTTTCCATGATATTATTATTGTCCATATCGGCAATAATTTCCCCAATTTCAGACATAACGGCAGAAAGAGCGAGGGGCAAAAGGAAAGAAGAAGGCAAACGGAAAAGAGAGGGCGAATAAAACGGCAAGGGTGAAGTGGGGGAGAGGAAAACGAGAGGAAAATGGCCAATAATGTAATGCGGGAGATAAGGGTTTGTGATGGGTACTTGGTATGTTGACTTTATGTAGACTCCCGGCAACGGCACCGCTAGAAATCCTTCTTGCTACCTCTTGAGCACTGCGTTGGTTTTCCCTTGAAGAGGAAACGGTGATGCAGTGAAGTAGCGTAAGTATTTCCCTCAGTTTTTGAGAACCAAGGTATCAATCCAATTGGAGGCCACGCACGAGTCCCTCGCACCTACACAAACAAATAAATCCTCGCAACCAACGCGATAAGGGGTTGTCAATCCCTACATGGTCACTTACGAGAGTGAGATCTGATAGATATGGTAGAATAATATTTTTGGTATTTTTATGATAAAGATGCAAAGTAAAATAAAAGGCGACGGAAATAGCTAAGTGTTGGAAGATTAATATGATGGAAAATAGACCCGGGGGCCATAGGTTTCACTAGTGGCTTCTCTCGAGAGCATAAGTTTTACTTGGGTGAACAAATTACTGTTGAGCAATTGATGTAATGGAGCATAATTATGAGAATATCTAGGTATGATCATGTATATAGGCATCACGTCCGAGACAAGTAGACCGACTCGCCTTTGCATCTACTACTATTACTCCACACATTGACCGCTATCCAAAGATGCATCTAGAGTATTAAGTTCATAAGAACAGAGTAACGCTTAAGCAAGATGACATGATGTAGAGGGATAAACTCATGCAATATGATATAAACCCCATCTTGTTATCCTCGATGGCAACAATACAATACGTGCCTTTGCTGCCCCTATCACATCGGGAAAGGACACCGCAAGATTGAACCCAAAGCTAAGCACTTCTCCCATTGCAAGAAAGATCAATCTAGTAGGCCAAACCAAACTGATAATTCAAGAGACTTGCAAAGATAACCAATCATACATAAAAGAATTCAGAAGATTCAAATATTGTTCATAGATAAACTTGATCATAAACCCACAATTCATCGGTCTCAACAAACACACCGCAAAAGAAGATTACATCGAATAGATCTCCACAAGAGAGGGGCGTAACATTGTATTGAGATCCAAAAGAGAGAAGAAGCCATCTAGCTAATAACTATGGACCCAAGGTCTCGAGGTAAACTACTCACACATCATCGGAGAGGCTATGGTGTTGATGTAGAAGCGCCCGTGATCGATGCCACCTCCAGCCGAGCTCCTAACAGGCCCCAAGATGGGATCTCAGATGCAGAAAGTTACAAGTGGTGGAGTTAGGTTTTTGGCTCCGTATCTAGTAGTTTGGGGGTACATAGGTATATATAGGAGGAAGGAGTACGTCGGTGGAGCAACAGGGGGCCCACGAGGATGGAGGGCATGCCTGGGGGGGGGGGGGTAGGCGCGCCCCCAAACCCGTGCCTTCCTGGTTGATTTCTTGACGTTGGGTCAAATTACCCAGGATCACGTTCGTTCCAAAATCAATGCTCTCAAGGTTTCATTCCGCTTGGACTCGTTTGATATTCTTTTTCACGGAACTCAAATAGGCAAAAAACAGCAATTTCGGGCTGGGCCTCCGGTTAATAGGTTAGTCCCAAAAATAATATAAAAGTGTATAATAAAGCCCAATAATGTCCAAAACAGAATATAATATAGCATGGAACAATCAAAAATTATAGATACGTTGGAGACATATCATCCGGCAGGAACTAGCCTCAAGTTATGACTGGTTGTTTGATGCTTTCCTAGAAGCAATGGATGGTGTGGCTCCGGACAACATCATCACGGACCAAGATGTTGCTATGGCAGAATCTATCAAGAGGAAGTTCCTGACAACGATTCACCGTTGCTGCGTTGGCATACAATGAAGAAAGCACAAGAGAAGCTTGGGCCTGTGTTGGCTAGGAACCCGGATTTGGTAAAAGACTTCAATGAATGCATTGACTTCAATTTCACCCCGGCTGAATTTGAAAGGAAATGGGCTGCACTTCAATTGAAATATGAAGGTCTTATGCATGGTCACTTTGAGAAACTCTATGAATACCGGGCTACATGGGTGCCGTGTTACTTCAAATTCAGGTTCTTCCTTTTCCTTCAGTCAACGCAACGCAGCGAAGGGTTCAATGCTGTGTTGAAGTGCTATGTGAACCCACACAAGTCAATTCTCAACTTCGTCAAGCAATATGAGAAGATTCAGGTACACATACTCGTGAGGGAGGGCGGGAACGACTACCGGACAGGGCATCTAGACGCACAAAGATGGTCGCGTTTCCCCATTGAGAGGCATGCCTACAAAGCATACACTAGGGACATCTATGTGAAGTTTAGAACTGAGTTTCAGATGATTGGCCAATACGACAAAGGCCCCATTGAATCAACTTCTATTACCTTGAGCCTAATACAGAAGAAGTTCTAGGGTATGGCTCAAGGAAGTACCTAGTCACAGTGAGACCAGAGCCAACTATCTATGATTGTGAATGTTGCAAGTGGCATAGGGACGGCATGCTTTGTTGCCATGTCTTAAAAATCTTCACACACCTTGGCGTTAATGAGATACCTGAACACTACATCAAGCGCCGCTGGATGCAAGATGCAATGCCAAGTGCACCACCGCCAACTAATGAGGCCCTCCGTAGGACTTGCCCGCTGAGTCAGAGAACCAAGTTCGGCAAGTGATTCTGACAATGGATTTTGCAAAGCTAGCCAAGAAGGCAATGACTAGTGATGAGGCAGCCGCTGCAGTTAGGAGGCACATGAAAGCAATAGATACTGAGGTTACTAAGCTGAATAAACTGAGGAAGAAGAGGCTAAATCATGTCAACGATCCGCCTGTCAACGACCCGCCACTGCTATGTGGCTCGATCCCTCGTCTTTGTCAGGAAAAAGACACTTCCTCATGTCAACGATCCGCCTGTACATCTCGTAGCTTGTGTACGGGCCCATTGCCAATGCATTTCTGACATGTTGTTCATCCAGTCTCTTATGCCACACACTGTGCCAGGCGTTCTTGTCCTTAATGCTCTCATTCTTCATCTTCGTGTAGTAGGGGTCAATGATGGCTGAGGCGAGGCCAACTAGGGATTTCAGTTTGTTTTTGTCGCTGCCCCAGACCTTGTAGTGGTGCTGGATGTTGACTAGATTCGGGCATTTCAAGTCCGAAACCTTGAGCGCTTTTAGATCGTTGGTGGTGTCACCATAGCAAAACTGTAGTCGGAGTTGTTGATAAACCTAGAGAAACGCTCGCAAGGCCTTGTGGCAAGGTGGAAGTGGTAGACGAGGACATCATGTCACACGCACAAGTGGGCGACAAGAACCTTCGATCGTGTCTTAAGACGACCGATGGTGTACTCGAGGCCTGAAGCCGACCACTCAAGATTTCTGTCCTCGGCAAGGAACTGCTCCATAGTTTGGATGGAGCTCTCCACCGAGACCGGATCGTTCATGTACACCATCGAGAGGGCCTTCCCCCTCACGTGGGTGTCCACTACGTGATGCGTGGTGAACTGCCCGCCGTTGTTGTTGTCGGCCGCTGGGAGCGCCATTGGAGCCACGGGGAGTGCCATTGGAACCGCTGGATGTCCTCTGTGTATGTGTCCTCGTGGGTGTGCTTATTGTGTCGTGTGAGACGAGAGATGAAGGTAAATGGCCGCAGGAATAAAAGGGGGCCGGGCGGCGTGGATTCTCGGCGCGTCCGCATGGCAGTTTTTGCAGCGGGTAACTGCATCGTCGCGCCGTGCCCGGCGCAACCGCTTGCACACGAACGTGCGTGATCGTGTGCCGGCCCCAAACACTGGCAGCGCGCATGGAGGGACAAGCGCAGAGCACCCGGAGGGACGCGAGTGCAGAGCATGCGCGGCGGGACGCGAGCAGATGCGCCGCGTCACGCTTTGAACCGCAAGCAACCACACACATAGAGCAGTTGAACACGCAGGAAATGGTCGCCACAAGCCGCCAACAGTTGCATCGCTGCGTAGAGAGCGGCCGTGTGGTACCACCTCCGTCTAGTCTATAGTCTCCTTTATATTCCGTGCCATACTTTTCCCTCAAATTTAACTAACAAAATATTAATGCATGTTTTAGAAATTATATAATTGGAAACTATGTTCAAATACAAATCCAACAATATAATCTTTGGACATGCATTCATATTTTATTAGTTAAATCATACTTATAAACCCGGCCGGTGGTATAGTAGGTAATTAAATCGCAAACGTTTTTTATTAACCATATGTGTACGTGGCCTTTCGTCCTCCTCTCGCACGTCTTGTCACCTCAGCTGCGAGATGGCTTTACAGCTAAGCTTGCATGCAACGCCGGGCATTCTTTTTGCCAAACGGTGGCGCCAATGAATCGTCGGTGAGCCCGTTCCCGCGCAACCTCGCAGGTTCCCGTGCAAGCTTCCCGCCCGACTCGGCGAAATCCCCCAAAATCCCAATGCTTACCGGCCTGCTATAAAAACCCTCACAGCCGGCGAGTCCTGCGTCGCATTTTCCCCTCCATCCCTGTAGCTCATCTCGTCTGCTTCTCCCACAATCGCCAGTGGCACCGGTCTATCGTCGTCGCTCAGCCACTCCGCCGTCATCAAAGGACAACTCCAGCTGGGAGGCTACACCGCGGCGGCGGTGTAGTCCCCGGCGTAGTGTAGTGCGCGTGGCGTCCCTGTTGGGTGTGCGCGGAACACCCACCACATGCTCCGCCGACGGTGCCCGTCGGCAGCTGTTGCCGGCCGCCGTTGCCGCCACACCACCGCCGAATGCCAGGCCATCGCCCGCTTCGCTGCCGAGGCCCGGTGGGAGGTGGCCGCCGTGGTGGCCGCCACCCCACCGCCGCCACTGTGGCCATCACCTGCTCCACCACCGCGGCCCAAGGCGGAGGTGGTGGTCGTGGCCGCCACCCTGCTGCCGACCGGCCGTGGCCGCCAGCCCATCGTTGACCGCCGGGTCATCACCCGCCGCCACCGCCGCCTCAAGGCGGAGACGGAGGTGGATGCCAAGACGCGTCGGCCGACCTTGCGCGCTACACCGAGTTCCTGCGGGAGGAGGAGGAGGAGCGCTTCGTCGAGCTTGCAAAGAGCCTTACCGCCGACATGGCCGCAACACACGCCGCCTCAGAGGCAAGGAATCAGGAGATCTTCGAGGAGAACCACCGCCGAGAGGGGCCGTCTGAGCGGCAGAGGGCGCTCGAGGTGAGAGTCGCCGGTCAAGATGGCGGCGTGCACCGCATTGCGGTTGCCCAGCTTGCCGGTGAGGCTCCTCCTCCTCCGCCTCTTCATCGAAAGCACTCGCAGAGGAGAGGCAGCCAAAGTAGTACAAAGCCCCTCCGCAGTAGTAGTAGTGGTAGTAGTATTTAGGGCTATTTTGTTCAGCCTCATCCGACTATAGATGTGGTGGAATTCCATAACGATTTAAAATTAGCTAGTATATAGTTGAACTAGCTATTTCAGTACGTGGTTGGCAACAATTGGGGAAAATTTTGGTTGGTTCAGCTGTCGAGTTGAACTGTTTGTATAAATTAAGAACGACTGCTTAATCTATAAATAAAATCTATGCTTAATTACTGAATTTTAGTTGCAAACATTAGATACTGCTAGTGATTTTGAGCTTCATATTTTTACAAATCGCAGTGTTACAAGGATTGACAAATCTTACCAAATTGTTTGTACGTGGTTTCACACGGGTCATCCAAAACAACCGTTTGCGTTGAAGGGATGCACAAATCCTGCGTTGCTCTCACTTTGCATACGGGTGTTCTATCTAAAATGTTTGCGATCAAGAGCTGCAGAAATCCTGCATGACACATTTTCTCTTGGCTTCCTGGGGAAGTTGTCGGTTTGCATACGGGTGTTCTAACTAAAACGTTTGCGATGAGTGTTTTATATTTAAAAAGCAAATTAAATTGCGGCTTGGGCGCCATTAATGGAGAGGATGCGAGCAAGGCGGGCGGCCATGGAAGTCAAAGGGCTCACTTACCACTGAGCCTGTGCAGCGTACAGCTCGCACGCTTCCCGATGAGCCTGCACACTCGAGGACAGCTTGCACGCCTCTCGGTCAGCCTGCGCACTGGACGACGCTCACACTCCTCCCGTTCAGTCAAGGTCAAGTAGTTGTCCGCACGACACCTTCTATATCCATTAAAACCAAGACACATGGTGTCACGTGAATGGTTAACAGAATTTTGGATTTGCTAGAATTTAAAAACCATGCATCTCAATGTTTTGCCGGCAATCAATGGTGCCCTGGTGTTTGAAATTCATTCCCATTTCTTGCATGGGACCTAAGCATGCACCCAAGGACACATATTTGATTTTTTCAACCAATTTATATGCACCTTTGGAGCATGTGCATGTAGTTCAAATTTGAATTATGCACATAAATGCATTGAAAACTCAATTAATGCATAAAAATGTCCAAACGAACCTCGAAAAATCACAAAAATTCACACAACACTCCTATTGTTCTATGTTGACACGAGAAAAAATATGAAAGCAATAAGAGGCAATGGATATCGTTTCGTCCCCAAAGGTGGGATGTTCCCTACCGAAAACCATCATGCTTGTTGTGAGAAGCTCCGGTTTGTGAGAAGCATATACCCAAACCTGCCCCAAATGGGACAAATTTGCACCACGGCATGTTGATGCCGCTCCATGATAGGATGGCAAGTTTCATGAATTTCAGACGAGTTTTGGATTTACTAGAATTTAAAAACCAGGCATCTCAATGTTTTGCCGACAATCAACGGTGCCCTGGTGTTTGAAATTCATCCCCATTTCTTGCATGGGACCTAAGCATGCATCCAAGGACACCGATTTGTTTTTTCAACCAATTTATATGCACTAGAGCATGTGCATGTAGTTCAAATTTGAATTATGCACATAAATGCATTGAAAACTCAGTTAATGCATAAAAATGTCCAAACGAACCCCGAAAAATCACAAAAATTCACACAACACTCCTGTTGTTCTATGTTGACACGAGAAATTTTTTGAAAGCAATAAGAGGCAATGGATATTGTTTCGTCCCCAAAGGTGGGATGTTCCCTACCGAAAACCATCATGCTTGTTGTGAGAAGCTCCGGTTTGAGAGAAGCATATACCCAAACCTGCCCCAAATGGGACAAAATTTGTACCACGACATGTTGATGCCGCTCCATGATAGCATGCCAAGTTTCATGAATTTCAGACGAGTTTCGGATTTACTATAATTTAAAAACCAGGCATCTCAATGTTTTGCCGGCAATCAATGGTGCCCTGGTGTTTGAAATTCATCCCCATTTCTTGCATGGGACCTAAGCATGCATCCAAGGACACAAATTTGATTTTTTGACCAATTTATATGCACTGGAGCATGTGCATGTAGTTCAAATTTGAACTATGCACATAAATGCACTGAAAACTCAGTTAATGCATAAAGATGTCGAAACAAACCACGAAAAATCACAAAAATTCACACAACACTCCTGTTGTTCTATGTTGACACGAGAAAAAAAAATTGAAAGCAATAAGAGGCAATGGATATCATTTCGTCCCCAAAGGTGGGACGTTCCATACTGAAAACCATCATGCTTGTTGTGAGAAGCTCCGGTTTGTGAGAAGCATATACCCAAACCTGCCCCAAATGGGACAAAATTTGTACCACGGCATGTTGATGCCGCTCCATAATAGCATGCCAAGTTTCATGAATTTCAGATGAGTTTTGGATTTACTATAATTTAAAAACTAGGCATCTCAATGTTTTGCCGGTAATCAACGGTGCCCTGGCCACGAGGGTGGAGGGCGCGCCCTACCCCCCAGGGCGCGCCCCCTGCCTTGTGGCCCCACGGTGGCCCTCCTCCACTTATTCCTGCACCCATCCTCTTCTTCTTCCTCCCACAAACATGAATATCTGGCTCAAGCACGAGTTCCAGCTCACTTTGCTGTGATTTTCGATCTCCTTGCTCAAAGCACCTCTCACCAAACTGCTTGGGGAGATTGTTCCTTGGTATGTGACTCCTCCATTGGTCCAATTAGTTTTGTTTGTTTAGTGCTTTATTCTTTGCAAATTTGTGCTGCATAGGTGACCATGTTCTTGAGCTTGCATGTCAAATTTATATGGTTCCAAGTAGTTCTAATGCTTGATTAAGGTTCTAGGCACTTGTAGGAGTAGTTGCTATCAATTTTATTGAAGTCGATTCACTTTTGTTTTAAGTTACTAAAAATTTCAGAAATTTTTCAGAGGAAGCAATATGCTTAGGAAGATGTTCCAAGGTGGTTCTTCAAGGAAGCAAAGCCCCAGGCTTGCAATGCGTGATGCTGATGTGGAACCCCCAAGGGATGCTCCAGTGCGGCCTTGTGAGTGGCCTTCAGAAAATTTTATGGATCGTGCAGGAATCAAAGAAGAATTTAACGCATATTTGCGTAACTCCGATCTTGTGGACTTTGAGGCGCATAAATGCCCACAGTATCATGATCTCACTAGCTCATTTGTGAGGAGGTTTGAATTTTCATCTTCGCATAATTCTCCTTCAGTCATGTTTGATCTTTATGACAAATCTTATACCATGGACTTAGAGGATTTTACTTTTGCCTGCAAACTGCCACAATGGGGTAGTACTATTGATCCACGTAAATCTGAATCTAGAAACTTTCTTGCTAGTATAACTGTGGGAGAATCTAGAGATGTAACACAAGCTACCATAGGGAGCATCCACTTTCCTGCTATACATTATTTTGCTCTCTTCATAGGTAGATGCATAACTGGTAAGGATGAAGCATGTCACACGTGTGTCCCTGACCTTAGCATTCTCAGGAGTGCTGTGTTGGAAGACCAATCTTATCATATGGGAGCCATTGTAGCACGTAGGTTGCATCATAATAGATATAATGGAGATTTCTTTGGAGGAATTTATGCAACCCTCTTAGCAAATTTTCTTGAGGTAGGCGTTTGTGAGGGTGATATGGAGTTACCTCCCGCATATTTAGATTATAACTCTATGGCTTCAAGATCAGTTTGTCGAGAGGCCTGAATCACCTCTCTTATATCGACTAATCTTTAATAAACGGCGTGTTGTCCGTATTACTCTTCCTGCTCCTGCCTTCTTTGAGTCTCATACAAAAGGAAGACATGTTATTACCATAGAGGAGGCAGATGAGTACGAGAGGAGAGCGGAGGCAGCTCGATGCCACGCTACAGCTCAGGAGGCGATAGCCGCTGCATCACAATACGGCCCCAGCTACACCTACGGGTATCCGCCAGCCATCCTCGGTAATGAACCAACTTAGGCCAAAAGCCTAAGCTTGGGGGAGTACGATTTCCCACCGACATTACATTTATGTTCACACACACTCATTACTAAATGTCGGTGCTCATACTCTTTCACTGTAATATCCATGCTAGTTTATTTTCTTTTTCCTGCTTTCTTCTTGTGTGTTTGTTAAAACTTTAAGAAAACAAAAAAAAATTAGTGTAGCTCTAGTTAGTTTACTTTTCCTCCTGTAGTAGTAATAATTAAAAAGAAAACCCAAAAATATTTCCCGTTCTTCTTTTGCTTGTTGGGAGCTTTCCCGTGTAAATAGTTTTTATTTCCTTTCTTTTCTTTGGGTGTCGATAGGAGAAGACCATGATTAAATTGTTGAAGTGGCTCTTATATGCATGATTGTTGATTTAACCGAGAGCCCATATTGCCTTGTCTTCTCCTGCTTATTGAATGCTCGCAGATTCCAGCTTAGTCCAATGCACGTACACTCTTATTATTATTCACATTGTTCGGTCGTGCAAGTGAAAGGCAATAATGATGATATATGATGAATTGATTGGGATAAGCGAAGCTGGTATAAACTCGACCTCTCTTGTTTTTGTAAATATGATGAGTTCATCACTCTTGATTCAGCTTATTATAAATAAACATGTTTGCAATGACAATTAGAGATCATAGTTGCTTATGCCATGCTTGATTAGCTATGAGTTATAATGGTTTACCTTGCGTGCCAACATGCTATTAAAATGGTTGTGATGTGGTATGATGGGGTGGTATCCTCCTTTGAATGATTTAAGTTACTTGAATTGGCACATGTTCACACATGTAGTTGAAACAAATCAACATAGCCTTCACGATATTTATGTTCATGGTGGATTATATCCTACTCATGCTTGCATCCAATGTTTATTAATTTTAGTGCATGTTCATGACTGATGTCGCTCTCTAGTTGGTCGCTTCCCAATCTTTTGCTAGCCTTCACTTGTACTAAGCGGGAATACTGCTTGTGCATCCAATCCCTTTGTCGGTGTCAAAACCGGCGGATCTCGGGTAGGGGGTCCCGAACTGTGCGTCTAAGCGGATGGTAACAGGAGACAAGGGACACAATGTTTTTCCTGTGTTCGGGCCCTCTCGATGGAGGTAAAACCCTACTCCCGCTTGATTAATATTGATGATATGGGTAGTACAAGAGTAGATCTACCACGAGATCAAGGAGGCTAAACCCTAGAAGCTAGCCTATGGTATGATTGTTGATGTTAGAAGTTGTTGTGTCTCACGGACTAAAACCCTCCGGTTTATATAGACACCGGATAGGTTAGGGTTACACAGTCGGGTTACAATGGTAGGAGATGTACATATCCGTATCGCCAAGCTTGCCTTCCACGCCAAGGAAAGTCCCATCCGGACACGGGACAAAGTCTTCAACCTTGTATCTTCATAGTCTTGGAGTCCGCCGTGACGATAGTCCGCTTATCCTGACACTTCTAGTCCGGGACTCCTCAAGAGTTCTCCTCAACCTGGCTTCAATGACGATGAGTCCGCGCGCGCATATTGTCTTCGCATTGCAAGGCGGGTTCCTCCTCCGAATACTTCATAGAAGGTTTTGAACACAAGGATAGTGTCCGCTCGCAAAACAAGTTCCACATAACACCGTAGAGAGAATAACTTTTGCACAGATCTGCTGACGTATTCCGCGACGTGACATCACACCACGGCCAAGCCTTTATATGAATCGTTTTTTTACTGTTCCACCTCAGCGTGTTTAGCGAGGTAGTTTCCTTGGCACGTCTTATCAAAGCATAGATCGTGCCCCCTTATTCCGGGATTCTCATCAATACGGACGTGGGTAACCCATCTGCGCCATTGATTGCGGCGCTTGGGGAATAAGCGAGTTTTACAAGGCTGGTGGGGGACGCATAGCTTCATCCGTCCATATAAGGGGATAAGGATCCACCTTTTCACCTACGCCTTCTTCCTCCTTTGCTTATCCATTTCCGCGAACTTGAGCTCTAGCTCCCAAGTCCGCACATCCCACCTGGACCTTTCTCCAATCATGTCAGGAGCGGGAGGCAGGTGGATGGCCTCCTCCGTCAAGGAAGGGCACATCACCAAGCTGCGGGAGGCCGGATACTTGTCCGACAACATCGCATACAGGCTGCCCGAAGCGGGGCAACTCATTCCAACCCCCGGCCCCATGAGAGGGTAGTGTTTCTACCCCACTTCCTCTGCGGACTAGGGTTTCCACTTCACCCTTTTGTCCGGGGACTCATGTTCTACCACGGCCTGGACTTCCACGACCTGCCCCAAATTTCATCCTCAACATTTCGGCGTTATCGTCAGGTGTGTGAGGCCTTCCTCTGCATCCAGCCAGCTTTGGCTTATGGCTGAAGATTTTCAACGCCCACCAAGGTAGTGGGCCGTCAAGTGGAGTGCGGAGGCGCTTATGGTTGGCAAGATGGCCAAGGTCCTATGGCTCGAGGGCGCCTTTGTGGAAACAATAAAGGGGTGGCAATCGGGTGGTTCTATATCACCGAGCCACGCGACCTCGAATGGGCGGCAGCCCCGAATTCAGATCTGGCTTCCCCACACGGCTCTCGTCATGGAAAGAAACGGGCCTGGACGTGGGGGATTCGAAGAGCTATCCGGACTCCAGACACGCGCCCGTAACCTGGTGGACAAGAATCTCAAGCTTGTCGACGTAATCCGTGTGATGCTCATCCGCCGGATTCTCCCCGCCAACGACGGGCCTTTAACTGTGGAGTTCGATCCGCAAGACTGACCGAACCTTGAGCCGGCTCTTCGACACTACGTACGAAGATGCCTGGAAGGTGCTGTTCAAGGGCGCTTAAGCCCCAACATCCGCTACCAAAGATCGCGGGTACAACGCACGGCGTCCAGCCGGCGAGGTAAGTCATTTTACCCTTTACGGGACTCTTTTTTCATAGATTGACTCTATGCGGATCTAAAACTCCCTAATTTTTGACAGATCGGTGAAGACGGCGGACAGATTAATCGTCTGCTGCTTTGCCGGAAGACCCGGAGGACGCCTGACGACGGAATGGTTGTTGCTCCGGGCGCCTCATGTGGTGCCGGAGAAGAAGGCTAAGAAGGAGGCCACGGGAACTCAAGGAGTTCCCGACGCCAGTGCTGTCAGATTCAAGCGTAATCTTCACCGAGGACGAGGAGGAAGAGGAAGCTCCTCCCCAAAGGAGGGAGGAGAAGGAAAGGAAGGCCGCCCCAACAGTGGGAGGCCGGAGGGTCCAAGAAGGGAAGAACCCTTCCTGGGACTTCTCCACCAACGCCGACGACGACGAGGAGGACTGGCCAACGAGGGTCAAGCCCCTGGCGAGATCGTAAGTGTCCGGATACCCATGGTTTTTCATAATTGTATAGTGTTCTCTAATGCCGAACAATCATGCAGCCCGCCCAAGGGCGAGCTTGCCAATTCATCGAGTGGGTCCCTGGGCTCGTCGGAAATGGAGAGTGCCTCGCCTCCGGCCGCCTCCTCGCCTCACGCCCCGGACGACACCGCGGTGGGGCCCCAAGGAGGGCTTGGTCAAGAGGAGGTAGCCCAGGAGGCGCCACAAGGCGACCTCCTGCACTCAGCGTATGGGGGCAAGACCCTCAGGGGCTTCTAAGCCCGACCGTCCCGGACTCCATGCCGAACCATCAGCGGTTCAAGTCCGGACAGCGGATCCTTCACAAGAAGGGTAAGACGCCGGTGTCCTCCGGCCCAACCGGAGGCACCGGATAGCTTACTAGAGGCGCCAACGGCGCCTCCATCAGGAGGAGCACCGCACTATTATGAGTGCGGTGATCCGACAGTTCAGTCTGCCAAGAGCGGATCGATCAAGCCTGTACTCAGCCTTCTAACGGGCTTTGAGGTGAGTTTAAAACATATAAAATGTTACCGCATAGACAGTAGCCCTCGATGCTTAGTTCGGTGTTCGGAAAGAAAAGCGGACTGAGGATCTAAAAAGATATACACAGGAGTCTAATATAAGTATGTCAATATGGGAATGCAAAGGCTGCGTCAATTGACCTCTCACAAGACCGATCAAGGAGGTCAATACTTTGAAGCAGAACCTCGAGCGGTCCGAGAACGAGCTCGGACAAGCCAAGAAGCAGCTCGAGGACAAAGAAGGTAAGAAATACCTTAATAAAGAAATACCTTATGGAAAAGTTTTTGGTTGCAAAAAATAACAGGAATAACATGGGTACCGTAGGGGCCACGAACGAGGTGGAGACCCTGAGGGAAGCGGTGGCCGTGGCCGAAAACAAAGCTGCTCATGTGAGCGCACTGAGCGAGAGAAAGGGGAGGCGAGCTGGCGGAGGTGCGGCAAGAGCTCCAGATTCTCGTGAAAAACACGAGGGTTTGGAGCGTGACTCAAAGACCCGAGAGTCCGAGCTTGCCTCGGCTCTTGAGAGTGCCAAAGCTGCTAAGGCCGAGGCTCAAAAAGCCCTCCAAGAAATCAAGCACTAAAGAATATAGCGGCGGTAAGGCATTCTTTATGCAAAGCAAGAATGTAAAAGTCAATTACCTATTACTTACCCGGATTTGGAGCTCTCCAGGAGCATTCGCAGATTTGCCCGTGAGTGCGTCGATCTTGCCGCATTCTACCGCGCCTAGGAGGGGAGCTCCACGGAGAAGGTGTTCTGGTCTCAGTATGCTGAGGCCGGACATCCGGTGCCCCTAAGCGACCAGCTGAAGCAGCTAGTCGAGCTCCACAAGGTCGCCGAACAGGCCATGAGGGGCCTTATAGAGCGGCTGTGGCCATTGGAGGCCATGCCCGGGAGCTATTTCGGCTTAGTGCAGCGACTGGTGGATGCTGTCCGCTGCTTGAAGTTATCAAGCGCCCGCCTGCATTGAAGGGGTCCGTAGGGCCCTTGCCCGTGCTAAAGTGCACTGGGGCAAGCTGGATGCGGAGAAGCTTGTGACGGACGGGCCACCGAAGGGCCATGAGCATCGCACGCCTGAAATGTATTATGAGGGCCTCCTGAAGGGTGCTCGCCGAATAGCGGATGAGTGCTCCAAGGATGTAATTTTTGAATAGACTCGCGTTTGTTATTCTGTACGCTGAAAACTTGTTCATATGCGCTAAGCAACGCTTATTAATTTAAAATATTACCTTCGGTGCGGCCGTTAATCAAATTTGAGAGATGGCAAGCCGTTGGCTTCTGCCCCCATGCCACGGTAGTGCGGGGTGTTCGGGATAAACTTGAGCGCTCTTGTTCCCATTCTTGGGTCCATCTAGGGAGGCGCCAACACAACGTAACAAGGCAACCGGACTTATAATGCTTGAACACTCTCACTTAGCCATAGAATTTTATAATTTTAAATTTCGGCGAAGCCCCTAGTATTCGAAGACCGAAGTTCGGGCGCTATCCACGCTTTGGCCGGAGAATTCGGTTCCTCGCCTAAGCGGCATAAGTCTTTAGGGACCCGAAAAACCTCTCGAACAGCGATCGGCTCTCGCCTTTATCATGACGGTCAGTTTTAGCTTTCTCCATCGAGGTGCTCGACCCGAATAATCGGGGCACAATCACGTTGGTTCTCCCGTGCTACCTTAGCCGATATAGCGGAACATAAGGTACCAAAACACGGAGCCGCAAACCCAACTATTGACCCAAGACATGATTCGGAGCCAATTCATATAATGCTATAAGTTCGGGTGCCGACTTGTGAAAGTGTTCGGCCTTCATCACACCATAATTTTGGGATACTTAAGCCCTCGGTGTATTGGCCGTACTAAAGTGTACGGTTGCAACATGTCGTGAAATGAACATATGTATATATATAAAGGAATTAAAGCAATAATAAGCAAGAGCTATGTATTGTTTATTCAAAAAGGTACTGCAATGGAAGCGTAATCGATACAAATAGTGCGGTAAGCAAGGGATGGGACTATCTAACATGTCCTCTCCAGGGGTAAGCTGAGGATGGTATGTAAAACAGGTATAATGCTCATAACAGAGACCACCGAGCACTTGACGTGGCCTTCCGCTTCCTCGGCTGTTGCGCCGTGAGTTCGGGCGATTCATGCCGGACAGACTGCTCAAGACGGAGAGTCCCGAAAGTAGAAAGAAAAGAAAAAGGAAAAAAGAAAAAAAGAAATGACACAAACGGTAGCCTCGGTGCGGTCGAGCCGCACTCTTGGCGTGCCATTGTCTTGCCCTCCCCATATGCCCATGGTATCTCCAGGCGTAATTATGTACGCTGTAATACCGGGTTCGCAATTTCGTGAGGGCTGGGGTTGGGGCCGGATTGCTACCGTGCTTGAATCGTGCTGTGGTCTTGTTGCAGGTTACTCCGAGGCGCCGCTTTTGGCGCTTTCGCGACGCTTAGTGGCCGGACTCGAGAATTGCCGTGAGAGGCTGCTTTGCACCTCCGCCATGAGGGGCCAGTATGCTCCTCCATTCGGAGAGAGCGTTCGGTGTTTCCATTGACCGTGATTACTCCTCGAGGGCCTGGCATCTTGAGCTTGAGGTATGCGTAGTGTGGCACCGCATTGAACTTGGCAAATGCGGTTCGTCCGAGCAGTGCGTGATAGCCGCTACGGAATGGGACGATGTCGAAGATTAACTCTTCGCTTCGGAAGTTATCCGGAGATCCGAAGACCACTTCGAGTGTAACTGAGCCTGTATAACCGCCTCTACACGGTATGACGCCTTTAAAGGTCGCCTTTGTAGGTTTAATCCTTGAGGGGTCAATGCCCATTGGCGCACCGTATCCCGATAAAGCAGGTTCAAAGTTGCCGCCGCCATCCATCGGGACTCTAGTGAGGTGAAATCCGCCGATAATTGGGTCAAGAACCAATGCGGCAAAGCCGCCGTGGACGGATGCTAGTGGGTGGTCCCTTCGATCGAAGGTGATCGGGCAGAAGACCATGGGTTGAACTTTGGGGCGATCGCTCCATCGCATATACGCCCCTTAGTGCACGCTTCCGCTCCCTTTTTGGTATGTGGGTTGCGATATCATGTTCACCGTCCGCACTTGCGTAGGAAAACCCTTCGTCCTTTATTGCTCGCGGCCGGGGCTCTTCCTCGTCATCGCTATGCAGCCCCTTGTTATTGAGTTCGGCACGTAACTTGCCTGCTTGCTTGAACAGCCAACAGTCCCTCTTGGTGTGATTGGCTGGGTTTTCGGGGGTGCCATGTATCTGGCACAAGCGGTCGAGTATTCGGTCCAAGTTGGACGGGCCTCGGTATTTCTTTTGAATGGCTTCTTCACTGATCGGGTTTAGAGCCTCCGAATCCGGCATTGACGGGCCAGATCTTCGTATTATCACCGCACGCGGCGCTTGTTCTTGTTGTGACGCTGACCTGCCATTGTTGTCCTTGGTATCCGGACCGTCGGGATGTTTGGCCAAGTTGTTGCTTCGAGCTAGCCAGCTATCCTCTCCGCACAAAAGCGTAGTCATGAGGGTTGTGAGGGCTGCCATAGATTTCGGCTTTTCTGTCCTAGGTGCCGGGCAAGCCACTAAATCACGGATGTTATGTTTGAAGGCTGCAAGGGCCTCTGCATCCGGATACCAACGATTTGATTTTTCTTTGTTAGGAACCGAGTCCAGAATTTTCCGGCCGATTCTTCCGGCTGCTGAATTATGTGGCTAAGGTCATCGGCGTCTGGTGGTCACACATATGTGCCCCGGAAGTTATCAAGGAATGCGGCTTCCGTGTCCTCCCAACAACAAATTAATTCACCGGCAAGCTGTTGAGGCAATGCCGAGCTGGTCCTTTAAGCTTCGTGGGGAGGTATTTGATGGCATGTAGATCATCACCGCCGGGCCATGTGGATATGGAGGAGATAATCCTCGATCCGCATAGCATGATCCGTGGGTACCATCGTATGATTCGATGTTTACGGGCTTGAAGCCCTCTCGGGATTTGATGATCCATTACTTCATCCGTGAAGCATAGTGGGTGTGCTGGCGCCTACTGTATTGGGCTATATCACGACGTAGCTCATACGAGCTTTGTTCATCGTGGTTCGCCCGGCCGGTTTTTTGTATCCGGCGCGACGGTAATCATCCCGTGTTGCTGGACGCCCACGCGATCCGTAGATCGACCTTGTATGTTTTGCCTTATCCTCCAATATGTCTCGCAAGTCCAGCACGCTTTCCCTTGCCTTGGTACTTTTTGAGCGGCGTCGGGATGTGGCTTGAGCGGAGGGCCGAGAGGCTTCTCTGTCAAGCCACGGGTGGCCGGTCTGCCATGTCGCGGCAATCGGCGACTTGGGTGCTTCCTCCTCTAGTCGAGGCAACGGCCTGTGTTTGGGGTAGCTTTTGGAGGGCGCTCGAGTTCATACTCTTCGGGTGCAAGGACTTCACCATCCGTCACTAGCGAGGTCTTGATCAGCTCTAAAGCTGCTGCTTTTTTCTTGAGGCTGCTTGCCGTGGCTATAAGCCCGCGTTTGAAACACTCCTGTTCGGGCGGGATCCTCGTGCACGACAAATTGGTTGCGTCGTCGAGGCTTGCCTCATCTTCGGAGGGAGGCGCGTAATTATCGCCCTCGACCTTCTTTCTCGCGCACTATCGCGGCGGACTTGCTTCTCTCCTCCTCCGCCGAGTCCCGCCGAGGGGGTTCTCTTCGCACCGTCCGGAGTGCTATTATCTCCCATGCCGGAATCACCGTTTTATTGTGACGGATTTAGAGCGGCGCCACCGACGCCGGGCGCTTGGCTGTTCTTGGAGGGTCATCCTCCGTAGTTCCATCGTCGTTCCCATCTTTCGAGATGTCCACCATGTATATGTCATATGACGAGGTGGCCTTCCAGCGTCTCGTAGGCGCTGGGTCTTGGTTGTCTCCGCCGCCGTCCCATACCGTCGATGTCTTCGAGTCATAGTTGAGCATGTCGGTTAAATCATCGGCAGTGGCTATAAAGTGGGTGGTTGGTGGGCGTTGAATTTCTTCGCCGTCCGCATCCCAACCTTCCTGTCCGTAGTCCGCCAGGCTCTCCGGATAAAGAGAGAGACTTTAGTGAATTCAAGATGTCGCCAAAGGGCGAGTCGAAAGATGTCATGGCAGTGAACTCCATGACCGGGCGCCCAATCGGATTCGATTAAGGTGGGCGCCGGAGGGTTCGGAGTCCGGAGAGGAGTCGGGCACCCTAGAGTCGAGGTCTTCGCAGCGACAGGGATGGAGTTCGGCTCGACGCCAGAGATTGTAGCCCCGAGGCGATGTCCAACCACCCGTCCTCGATCGGGGAATCCGGCCCGGATTAAGGGTCGGAGCGGATCTTGATGCGGCCTCCGGCAATCGCTCGCAGAGCGAGATCGTGCCCATCGAGACAAGGCGGCGCATTGGCTGCGGCTCGAATCCGTCGAAGATCAAGTCTCCGCGGATATCGGCCGCATAGTTCAAACTTCCAAATCTGACACGATGGCCAGGGGCGAAGCTTTCGATTCGCTTCCAGATGGCTGCTTAATTGGCCCGCAGCAAAGCCGCGAACACGAAGATCTGTCCCGGGGAGAAAAGTCTCACCTCGGACTGCGTCGTTGTTGATGATCAAGGAGCCATCGGGCCTATCGGTGACGCATACGGCAGGAACTCTCAATGAAAGCACCAATGTAGGTGTCAAAACCGGCGGATCTCGGGTAGGGGGTCCCGAACTGTGTGTCTAGGCGGATGGTAACAGGAGACAAGGGACACAATGTTTTTATCCAGGTTCGGGCCCTCTCGATGGAGGTAAAACCCTTCTCCTGCTTGATTAATATTGATAATATGGGTAGTACAAGAGTAGATCTACCACGAGATCAAGGAGGCTAAACCCTAGAAGCTAGCCTATGGTATGATTGTTGATGTTGTAGTTGTTGTGTCCTACGGACTAAACCCCTCCGGTTTATATAGACACCGGATAGGTTAGGGTTACACAGAGTCGGTTACAATGGTAGGAGATCTACATATCCGTATCGCCAAGCTTGCCTTCCACGCCAAGGAAAGTCCCATCCGGACACGGGACGAAGTCTTCATTCTTGTATCTTCATAGTCTTGGAGTCCGGCCGTGACGATAGTCCGGCTATCCGGACACCCCCTAGTCCGGGACTCCCTCACCCTTAAACCCCAAAGTTATTCCAGATGAGTCCACTATACCTTCCTATATGCGGTATTTACCTGCCGTTCCAAGTAAATTTGTATGTGCCAAACTCTAAACCTTCAAATAATCATTCTGTTTTGTATGCTCGAATATCTCATGTATCAACTAGGGCTGCCCTTATCTTCCGTGTTAGGCGGGTTATTCTCAAGAGGAGTGGACTCCGCTCCTCACTCACAAGAACATGGCTGGTCACCGGGATGCCCAGTCCCATGCTTTATGGATTGATGCTTGTTGGTGGAGGGGGAGTATAAACTTTACCATTCTGTTTGGGAACCGCCTATAATGTGTGTAGAATGGAAGATATCGCCATCTCTTAGTTGCTATGCTGACAATCAAAGTATGCCGCTCAAAATATTATTTATCTCTATTTCAAAACCGAGCTCTGGCACCTCTACAAATCCACCTTCCCTCTGCGAAGGGCCTATCTATTTACTTTCATGTTGAGTCATCACCCTCTTATTAAAAAAGCACTAATCGGAGAGCACAGCTGTTATTTGCATCCATTACTATTAATTTATATTGGGTATGACTATGATTGGATCTCTTTTACCATGAATTACAATGTCTAGTCAGTCCCTTGATCTTTAAAGGTGCTCGTGATTTATGTTTTGCGGTCTCAAAAGGGCTAGCGAGATACCATCCTGTTATATCATATTGTGATTGTTTTGAGAAAGTGTTGTCATCCGAGATTTATTATTATGACTCGCTAGTTGATTATGCCATTGATATGAGTAAACATGAGACCTAAGAATTATTGCAAATGTGGTTAGTTATAATCTTTTGAAAACCTGAATGCCGGCTTTACATATTCACAACAACAAGAGCAAATGTAGTTTGTAAAAGTTTTTCTTTTCTCTTCAGTTTATCAACTGAATTGCTTGAGGACAAGCAAAGGTTTAAGCTTGGGGAGTTGATACGTCTCCGTCAGATTCTACTTTTCCAAACACTTTTGCCCTTGTTTTGGACTCTAACTTGTATGATTTGAATGGAACTAACCCTGACCGATGTTGTTTTCAGCAGAATTGCCATGATGTTGTTTTATGTGCGTAAAACAAAAGTTCTCGGAATGACCTGAAACTCCACGGAACATCTAGTCAAAAATAATAAAAAATCCTTGCCAAAGATGAAGACCAGGGGGCCCACACCCTGTCCATGAGGGTGGGGGGCGGGGGCGCCCCCTACCTCGTGGGCCCCTGGAGCTCCTCCGACGCCAACTTCAACTCTATATATTTGCTTTCGGAGAGAAAAAATAAAAGGAGAAGAAATCATCGTGTTTTACGATACGGAGCCGCCGCCAAGCCCTAAAACCTCTCGGGAGGGCTGATCTGGAGTCCGTTCGGGGCTCCGGAGAGGGGGATTCGTCGTCGTCGTCATCATCAACCATCCTCCATCACCATTTTCATGATGCTCACCGCCGTGTGTGAGTAATTCCATCGTAGGCTTGCTGGACGGTGATGGGTTGGATGAGATCTATCATATAATCGAGTTAGTTTTGTTAGGGTTTGATCCCTAGTATCCACTATGTTCGAGATTGATGTTGCTATGACTTTGCTATGCTTAATGCTCGCCACTAGGGCCCAAGTGCTATGATTTCCAGATCTGAACCTATTATGTTTTCATGAATATATGTGAGTTCTTGATCCTATCTTGCAAGTCTATAGTCACCTATTATGTGTTATGATCCGACAACCCCAAGTGACAATAATCGGGATACTTCTCGGTGATGACCATAGTTTGAGGAGTTCATGTATTCACTATGTGCTAATGCTTTGTTCCGTTCTCTATTAAAAGGAGGCCCTAATATCCCTTAGTTTCCATTAGGACGCCCGCTGCCACGGAGGGTAGGACAAAAGATGTCATGCAAGTTCTTTTCCATAAGCACGTATGACTATATTCGAATATATGCCTACATTACATTGATGAATTGGAGCTAGTTCTGTGTCACCCTATGTTATGACTGTTACATGATGAACCGCATCCGGCATAATTATCCATCACCGATCCAATGCCTACGAGCTTTCCATATACTGTTTTACACTTATTTACTTTCCTGTTGTTACTGTTACAATCATTTCAAAACACCAAAAATATTACTTTTGCTTTCATTACTCTTTTGTTACCGTTACCACTACTATCATACTACTTTGCTACTAAATACCTTGCTGCAGATATTAAGTTATCCAGTGTGGCTGAACTGACAACTCAGTTGCTAATACTTGAGAATATTCTTTGGCTCCCCTTGTGTCGAGTCAATAAATTTGGGTTGAATACTCTACCCTCGAAAGCTGTTGCGATCCCCTACACTTGTGGGTTATCAACGTCATAACTGTACTTTATTAGATATGGTGCGATCTATGATGTCTCTTACCGATTTACCACTATCGTTTTGGAGTATGCATTAGAGACAGCTGCATTCACGTTAAATAGGGCACCATCTAAATCCGTTGAGATGACACCATATGAACTGTGGTTTGGCAAGAAACCAAGGTTTTCATTTCTTAAAGTTTGGGGTTACAATGCTTATGTGAAAAAGTTTCATCCTGATAAGCTCAAACCCAATTCGGAGAAATGTGTCTTCATAGGATACCCAAAGGAGATAGTTGGGTACACCTTCTATCACAGATCCGAAGGCAAGACATTCGTTGCTAAGAATGAATCTTTTATAGAGAAGGAGTTTCTCTCGAAAGAAGTGAGTGGGAGGAAAGTAGAACTTGATGAGGTAATCTGTACTCGCTCCCTTATTGAAAGTAGTTCATCACAGAAATCTGTTCCTGTGACTCCTACACCAATTAGTGAGGAAGCTAATGATGGTGATTATGTAACTTCAGATCAAGTTACTACCAAACCTCGTAGGTCAACAAGAATAAGATCCACACCAGAGTGGTACAGTAGTCCTGTTCTGGAAGTCATGTTACTAGACCATGACGAACCTGCGAACTATGAGGAAGCGATGATGAGCCCAGATTCCGCAAAATGGCTTGAGGCCATGAAATCTGAGATGGATCCATGTATGAGAACAAAGTGTGGACTTTGGTTGACTTGCCCGATGATCGGCAAGCCATAGAAAATAAATGGATTTTCAAGAGGAAGACGGACGTTCATAGTAGTGTTACTATCTACAAAGCTAGAATTGCCGCAAAAGGTTTTCGACAAGTTCAAGGTGTTGACTACGATGAGAATTTCTCACTCGTATCTATGCTTAAGTCTGTCCGAATCATGTTAGCAATTGCCGCATTTTATGAAATCTGACAAATGGATAAACAAAACTGCATTCCTTAATGGATTTATTAAAGAAGAGTTGTATATGATGCAACCAGAAGATTTTGTCAATCCTAAAGGTGCTAACAAAATATGCAAGCTCTAGCGATCCATCTATGGACTGGTGCAAGCATCTCGGAGTTGGAATATACGCTTTGATAAGTTGATCAAAGGATATAGTTTTATACAGACTTGTGGTGAAGCCTGTATTTACAAGTGAGTGGGAGCACTATAGCATTTCTGATAAGTATATGTGTATGACATATTGTTGATCGGAAATAATGTAGAATTATTCTACAAAGCATAAAGGAGTGTTTGAAAGGATTTTTTTAAGGAAAGACCTCGGTGAAGCTGCTTACATATTGAGCATCAAGATCTATAGAGATAGATCAAGAAGCTTGATAAGTTTTTCAATGAGTACATACCTTGAGAAGATTTTGAAGTAGTTCAAAATGGAACAGTCAAAAAAAGAGTTCTTGCCTGTGTTACAAGGTGTGAAATTGAGTAAGACTCATAGCCCGACCACGGCAGAAGATAGAAAGATAATGAAAATCATTCCCTATGCCTCAGCCATAGGTTCTATAAAGTATGCCATGCTATGTACCAGATCTATTGTATACCCTACATTGATTATGGCAAGGGAGTACAATAGTGATCTAGGAGTGGATCACTGGACAATGGTCAAAATTATTCTTAGTGGAATAACGATATGTTTCTCGATTATGGAGGTGACAAAAAGGTTCGCCGTAAAGGGTTACGTCGATGCAAATTTTGACACTGATCTAGATGACTCTAAGTCTCAATCTGGATACATATTGAAAGTGGGAGGAATTAGCTAGAGTAGCGCCATGCAGAGCATTGTTGACATAGAAATTTGCAAAATACATACGGATCTGAATGTGGCAGACCTGTTGACTAAACTTCTCTCACAAGCAAAACATGATCACACCTTAGTACTCTTTGGGTGTTAATCACATAGCGATGTGAACTAGATTATTGACTCTAGTAAATCCTTTGGGTGTTGGTCACATGACGATGCGAACTATGGGTGTTAATCACATGGTGATGTGAACTATTGGTATTAAATCACATGGTGATGTGAACTAGATTACTAACTCTAGTGCAAGTGGGAGACTGAAGGAAATATGCCCTAGAGGCAATAATAAAATTATTATTTATTTCCTTATATCATGATAAATGTTTATTATTCATGCTAGAATTGTATTAACCGGAATCATAATACATGTGTGAATACATAGACAAACAGAGTGTCACTAGTATGCCTCTACTTGACTAGCTCATTAATTAAAGATGGTTATGTTTCCTAACCATAGGCATGAGTTGTTATTTGATTAATGGGATCACATCATTAGGAGAATGATGTGATTGACTTGACCCATTCCATTAGCTTAGCACTTGATCGTTTAGTATGTTGCTATTGCTTTCTTCATGACTTATACATGTTCCTATGACTATGAGATTATGCAACTCTGCTTAATGGGAGGAACACTTTGTGTTCTACCAAACGTCACAAACAGAATCGGGTGATTATAAAGGTGCTCTACAGGTGTCTCCAAAGGTACTTGTTGGGTTGGCGATTTCGAGATTAGGATTTGTCACTCCGATTGTCTGGAGAGGTATCTCTGGGCCCACTCGGTAATGCACATCACTCAAGCCTTGCAAGCATTGCAACTAATGAGTTAGTTGCGGGATGATGTTTTACTGAACGAGTAAAGAGACTTGCCAAGAATTAGATTGAACTAGGTATTGAGATACCGACGATCGAATCTCTGCAAGTAACATAGCGATGACAAAGGGAACAACGTATGTTGTTATGCGGTTTGACCAATAAAGATCTTCGTAGAATATGTGGGAGCCAATATGAGCATCCAGGTTCCGCTATTGGTTATTGACCGGAGATGTGTCTCGTTCATGTCTACATAGTTCTCGAACCCGTAGGGTCCGCACGCTTAAAGTTTGATGACGGTTATATTATGAGTTTATGTGTATTCATGTACCGAAGGTAGTTCGGAATCCCGTATGAGATCGGGGACATGACGAGGAGTCAAGAAATGGTCGAGACGTAAAGATCGATATATTGGACGACTATATTCGGACATGGAAAGGTTCCGAGTGATTCGGGTATTTTTCGGAGTACCGGAGAGTTCCGGAAATTCGCCGAGGAGTATATGGGCCTTATTGGTCTTTAGGGGAAGGAGAGAGGAGAGGCTGCGCCCCCCCCAAGGGCTAGTCCGAATTGGACTAGGGGGAGGGGCTGCGCCCCCTCCTTCCTTCTTTTCTCTCTTCCCTTGCCTTGACTTCTACTCCTACTACTTGGAAGGGGATCCTACTCCGGTGGGAGTAGGACTCTCCGTAGGCGCGCCATAGGGGCCGTCCCTCTCCCCCTCCTCCACTCCTTTATATACGTGGCCAGGGGGCACCCCATAGACACAACAATTGATTTGATCTTTTAGCCGTGTGCGGTGCCCCCCTCCACCATAGTCCACCTCGATAATACTGTAGCGGTGCTTAGGCGAAGCCCTGCGTCGGTAGAACATCATCATTGTCACCATGCCTTCGATGTCGATTTAAACTCTCCCTCAACACTCGGCTAGATCGGAGTTCGAGGGACGTCATTGGGCTGAACGTGTGCTGAACTCGGAGGTGCCGTGCGTTCGGTACTTGATCGGTTGGATCGTGAAGACGTACGACTACATCAACCGTGTTGTGCTAACGCTTCTGCTTTCGCCACGAGGGTATGTGGACAACACTCTCCCTCTCGTTGTTATGCATCACCATGATCTTGCTGGCGCATCGTAGGATCTTTTTTGAAATTACTACGTTCCCCAACAGTTATATGATCCAATTATGTTATTATTGTTGAGAGAACTTGCACTAGCAAAAGTATGAACCCTAGGCTTTGTTTCCTAGCATTGCAATACCATTTACGCTAACTTTTATCGCTTGCTACCTTGCTGTTCTTATATTTTCAGATTACAAAAACCTATATCTACCATCCATATTCCACTTGTATCACCATCTCTTCGCCGAACTAGTGCACCTATACAATTTACCATTGTATTGGGTGTGTTGGTGACACAAGAGACTTTTGTTATTTGGTTGCAGGGTTGTTTAAGAGAGACCATCTTCATCCTACGCCTCCCACGGATTGATAAACCTTAGGTCATCCACTTGAGGGAAATTTGCTACTGTCCTACAAACCTCTACACTTGGAGGCCCAACAACGTCTACAAGAAGAAGGTTGTGTAGTAGACATCAAACTCTTTTCCGGGCGCCGCTGCCGGGAGGTGAGTGCTTGAAGGTATATCTTTAGATCTTCCAATCGAATCTTTTTGTTTCTTGTTTTAGCACTAGTTTATTTTATAAAAGAAAACTACCAAAAAATATGGAATTGAATTTGTCTCATATGCTTCATCTTTTAATATCTTTCGTGAGTATGATGGAAAGGAAAATTGTGCCAAAGTACTAGAAGAAGAATTACATAGAATGCTTGGCATAAAAATATGTGAATGATGAGCATGATTGCAATGTTGTTAGTATGAATTCTTTGAATATCCATGATGCTAATGATATGCAAAGCCACAAGCTTGGGGAAGCTATGTTTGATGAAGATGCTATTTTTTGTCCCCCAAGCTTTGATGAGCAACTTTACTATGATGAAAGCATGCCTCCTATCTATGATGATTATTTTGATGACACGTATGCTATAAAGAATAATGATAACCATGAAACTTGTCATCTAGATCTTAATTTTCAATCACATGATAGTTATTTTGTTGAGTTTGCTCCCACTACTATTCATGAGAATAAATTTGCTTATGTGGAGAGTAGTAAATTTTCTATGCTTGTAGATCATGAAAAGAATGATTTAGGTGCTGGTTATATTGTTGAATTAATTCATGATGCTACTGAAAATTATTATGAGGGAGGAACATATGCTTCTATATATTGCAATAATATCAAGTTTCCTCTCTATGTGCTTAAAATCTTGAAGTTATGTTTGTTTTGCCTTCCTATGCTAATTGATTATTGTTCCCATAAGTTGTTTGCTCACAAAATCCCTATGCATAGGAAGTGGGTTAGACTTAAATGTGCTAGTCATATTCTTCATGATTCTCTCTTTATGTTTCAATTCTTATCTTTTATGTGAGCATCATTGAAATCATCATGCCTAGCTAGGGGCGTTAAACGATAGCGCTTGTTGGGAGGCAACCCAATTTTATTCTAGTTTCTTGATTTTTGGTTCTGTTAAGTAATAAATAATCCATCTAGCTTTTGTTTAGATGTGGTTTTATGTTTTAATTAGTGTTTGTGCCAAGTAGAACCTTTGGGAAGACTTGGGTGAAGTCTTTATGATCATGCTGTAAAAAACAGAAACTTTAGCGTTCACGAGATTAGCTTCAACTTTTTACTGGAGAGTGCTATTTAGTTGATTCTTTTTGCAGATGATTACTAGACAAATTCTTCAGGTCCACCAGTTTATTTTAGAATTTTGGAGTTCCAGAAGTTTGCGTTAGTTACAGATTACTACAGACTGTTCTGTTTTTGACAGATTCTGTTTTTCGTGTGTTGTTTGCTTATTTTGATGACTCTATGGCTAGTAAAATAGTTTATAAACCATAGAGAAGTTTGAATACAGTAGGTTTAACACCAATATAAATAAATAATGAGTTCATTACAGTACCTTGAAGTGGTGTTTTGTTTTCTTCGCTAACGGAGCTCACAAGATTTTCATTAAGTTTTGTGTTGTGAAGTTTTCAAGTTTTGGGTAAAGATTCGATGGACTATGGAATAAGGAGTGGCAAGAGCCTAAGCTTGGGGATGCCCAAGGCACACCAAGGTAATATTCAAGGACAACCAAGAGCCTAAGCTTGGGGATTGCCCGGATGGCATCCCCTCTTTCGTCTTCGTTCATCGGTAACTCTACTTGGAGCTATATTTTTATTCACCACATGATATGTGTTTTGCTTGGAGCGTCATTTTATTTTATTTAGTTTTTCTTGCTGTTGGAATAAAATACCAAGATCTGAAATTCTTAAATGGGAGAGTCTTCACATATTTGTATAATTGTTCGACTACTCATTGATCTTCACTTATATCTTTCGGAGTAGTTTGTCATTTGCTCTAGTGCTTCACTTATATCTTTTAGAGCACGGTGGTGGATTTGTTTTATAGAAACTATCGATCTCTCATGCTTCACTTAGATTATTTTGAGAGTCTTAAATAGCATGGTAATTTGCTTAATCCTAATATGCTTGGTATTCAAGATTTGTAAAACTTTCTTTTGAGTGTGTTGAATACTAAGAAAAGTTTGATGCTTGATAATTGTTTTGAGACATGAAGATGGTGATATTAGAGTCATGCTAGTTGAGTAGTTGGGAATTTGAGAAATACTTTGTGTTAAAGTTTGTGATTCCCGTAGCATGCACATATGGTGAACCGTTATGTGATGAAGTCGGAGCACGATTTATTTATTGATTGTCTTCCTTATGAGTGGCGGTCGGGGAAGAGCGATGGTCTTTTCCTACCAATCTATCCCCCTAGGAGTGTCGGTGTACTAGAGTAGGGGTACCCTAGTATCCCGAACTCGTGCACGGACAGTCGCAGCACCCCGCGGCAAGGCTTGCCTGATGATCACCAAGATTCTTCGTGACTCCTTTGGAGCCATTCAAGAACAAAGTGCTTCTAGTCGAAGAGACGAGACCCGGCAAGAGGAGCTTGCTGGAAGGCCGCCCTAGGCACCGCAGAAGGCCCCGCAAGAGGAGCTTGCCGGGAAGGCCACTCGAGGCATGCAGGAAACAAGACCCTGGCAAGAGGAGCTTGCCGGGAAGGCTTGATGAGCGACAAGCTCCCGAGCGCGACAAGAACCTTGCCGCGGCAAGGCTCTTGCCGCGGCAGGTAACCTCTCTTCGTCTCCGCTCCAGCTCATCCGCCAACGTGTCGCCATGGGGCTTTTCCAGGCACGCGTGTCGACGGGCTGTGCAGCCAGCGGGGAGCGGCGATAAGCGGCGCTGACAAGCTACCATCGTGGCAAACGGAGGCGCACTTGACGGTCCTCGCACTTTTCAGCGCATGTGACAGACATTTATGGCTCTTGTCCCTTGCCGTCGAAAGTTAGGTATAGATCATTTGTACACTTTGTACTCAAGCGGTGTACCAACCTCTGTTTTCCTATTTTACCCTGTCTACTTGCCACCTGTGGTGATCCCCTTGTGCATATAAAAGGAGGCCCGAGTGCAACGTGAAAGGGTGGGCTTCAGTTCGGGTTCCATGGGCTGGTTCGATTCAGTTCGTCAGAAGCCCACAGACTCTCGAGCTAGGTTTTGTAGCTCTCATCGCTCCCTAGCAAGAACACAATACAACCGGACAAGCAGTGGTAGGAGTATTATCTCTCCGGAGAGCTCAAGCTGGGTAAATCGCCGTGTGATCGCCTCGATCTGCTCTTTGTGCATCCTCCGCCTGCCGAACCGAAAAGGGGCTCCGGTCCCATAGGTGTCCGTGGTGGGACAGATTTCCCCCGACATCTTTGGCGCGCCAGGTAGGGGTCGCGTCGAGTTTGTGTGAACCTGATCCAGCGTTCACATGAGCTGCATCCTCATCATCTTCATCGACATGGCGCCGAAGAAGAAGACTTCGGCGGCAGGAGAGCCGTCCGCGTCGAATCCACCACCTCCGGAGCGAACAGGTGGTGGGGGAGATGCTGGCGGAAGAATGGACGTGGACGAGGGAGCGCACGACGCTGCCAGGTCCAAGGACAAGGCCGCGCAAACCTCGGCGTCAAGGCACTCACCGCGACCATCTTTGGAAGCGCGGGACCGACAGCGTCATGGCGTTCACAGCGTCATACGCTCGTTGGGCCCGGATCGAGATGGTGGGTCGCGCAACGCTCAAGACCAACATGCACGCCAACATGTTGGCCCAAGCGAGGCACGGTCGCCCGGACGGGGGACTGCTCCTTCTAATATAAACAGAAGTCCGAGCATATCCCGCTCCTCGCACCGTTCACCACTGCCGCCCACCACTCGAGAAGAAGCTTTAGCGCGAGCTCAGTTGCTCCTAGATTACCCTCCGGCGTCTGACAAAGTCGACGAATGGAGGGCCACCATCCAGAGTCTCATCGGCTTTGCCAACGGCGACGTTCCGCGGCAACCAACCGCATCGCTGCCGCGGCAACACGACAAGGTACGAGCCGGTGGCGACGAAACCTGGGGGGGTGCAACCACCCTGCACTCTCCACCCGAAGGCCAAGATCGCGGCTCGTCGGATCAACATCGACAGCGACTCCACCGTGATCGTCGGATCCGCGAGCACGCCGCGATCAGCGCCAAGTTCTCCAAGAACGACAAAGATGAAGATGCTCGAACTTCGCATCGAAGCGTCGAAGAGAAGCGCGACGTCAATCAGACCAGCGCTGGGCCCTCTCGTTGATATGCATACGCCCGGGGAACCAGCGGCTTGCCGTCTGTGTAGGTTGTCCTGCGTTTACCCGTGAGCTGCGGCAAGTCCAAAGTGGCTCAAGCACCAAGAATTTCAAACCAGACGCATACGGAGAAGTACGATGGCCGAGACGACGCACCCGTCGAATTCCTTAGCATCTACACCATCGCGGTGCAAGCTGCCGGGGACGAGGCGACAAGATCCTAGCCAACTACTTCCCGGTACTCAAGCCCAACGTCGAGTCTTGGCTCATGCACTTGCGGACAACTCCATATCCTCTTGGGCTGACCTGTGCCATCAGTTTGTTGGCGCCTTCACCGGCGGCCACAAGCCGCATGGCCAGGAGAGCGATCTCCATCTGCTTGCACAGAAGGAAGGAGAGTCCCTACGCAAGTATATCCAGAGATTCAGCCGTGTGCAGCGCACCATCTCAGACATCCATCCCGGCTGCGGTGATTAAGCGCGTTCCATCGTAACATGCGGAACCGTAGGGATGCGGGAGGAGATGGTGATGTGCAAGATCGAGATGTCACCGAGGTTCACGCCTGGCCGACAAGTGTGCACGCTACCGAGGAAGGGAGAAGATTCCTGTGAGAGAAGACAAGCGAGGATGCGGCAGTGAGGAAACTGCTCGGCAAGAAGAAAAGGCGGAGGCGGAACAACGAAAGAAGAAGGGCAAAGATGTGCTAGTTGTCGAGCAGTCCGCAGCGGAGGTGCCGTCAAGGTTGTCGGCTCGGCAAGGAGGTTGCCGGGCGCCAACAACCAGTCAGTGGCGGTCGCCGACAAGCAGGATAACTCCAACAAGCAGTATTGCAAGATCCACCGCACCAAGGGCCATGACCTCCAGAGCTGTAAGAAAGTCGAGCAGCTCGTTGAACAACAGAGAGCTGAATCTGGCCGCGCGACAAGGAGAAGGCCCAGGGAAGGTCTTTGGAGGAACCGGCAAGAAGCGCCACGGCCGGGGATGCCGTGGAAAGGCCAAGCGGCGGCAAGGCCAAGCGGCAAGGAGATAGAACCTCCCGTGGCGCGACAAATGCGAAAACGACGACGGCAATGGCGAAGACATAGAGGATGATGAAGCCGATGACCAGGAGTTTCAGAAAGCCACGGAGGTTCTCTGCGTTGACGGTGGTGCTTCTCTGCATTCTTCGCACCACCAACTCAAGCAGTGGATGCGGGAAGTTAACGCAGCAGAACCATCCGTAGAGTCACGCAAGCCTCTGAAATGGTCCAGCACGCCTATCATCTTTGATATTGAGGACCATCCTGATCGCATAACTGCGGTCGGGTGCTTGCCGATGTTGGTCTCGCCAACTATCCGCAACCTGAAAGTCACCAAGATGTTAGTTGACGGCGGGGCCGGCTTGAACCTGATCTCTTCTGCAGTGCTCCGTAAACTTCAGATCCCCGACGGCGAAGCTCGAAGAGACCGGCACATTCCAAGGAATCAATCCGGGAAGGAGCAAGCGAAGGGAAGATCACGCTGCCGGTAACATTTGGCGTGAGCTAAATTTCAGAACAGAGAGGGTCACGTTCGACGTTGCTGATTTCCCATTGCCTTATAATGGGATACTTGGCCGTCCAGCGCTCGCCAAGTTCATGGCAGCCTCTCACTACGCCTACTACGTGCTCAAGATTCCAGGCCCGATAAGTGTCATTTACATCTGGCGACAAGAAGGACGCACTTATCTGTGCCGACAAGATCTGGGGAAGCGGCGGCCGACAGATAGCAACACACTTGCATTGAAGCTCTGAAGGGAAGAAGAAGTCCAAGTCCGGCAAGAGCTCGATGCCCACTCCGGCAAGCGCACCTCTTCGGTCTTTGCGCTACCGTCGAGGACGCACCATCGAGCTCCACCGGCAAGTGCAAGAAGAAGACGATGGCAGCTCCGCCAGCAACCAAGAAGGTGTCCGCCAAGGAGGATGGCACAGGTGGTACTTTCACCATTAGTGCCACGCTTGATCCTAAATAGGAAAGCGTGCTCGTTGCTTTCCTGCGGGCGAATGTCGATGTGTTTGCATGGCAACCGTCTGACATCCCCGGTGTTCCTGTGAAAGTAATTGAGCACCACCTTGCCGTCGGTCCTCACGCAGCGACCCGTCAAGCAAAAAGTCGGGAAGCAAGCGGTTGGGCGCCAAGAATTTATAGCGAAGAAATCAAGAAACTGGAAGCGGCGGGCCTTGTCGGAGAGTACTCCATCCCACATGGTTGGCCAATCTCGTAGTCGTCGCCAAAGCAAATGGGAAATGGAGGCTTTGTATTGACTTTACTGATGTCAATAAAGCTTGCCCCAAAGACCCATTTCCCTTGCCGCGCATTGACCAGATTGTTGACTCCACATCCGGTTGTGACTTGCTTTCATTTCTTGATGCATACTCGAGGATATCATCAGATTTTCATGGCGAGAAGAAGATGAAGAGAAACCGCATTCATAACTCCATGTGGCACATCTTGTTTCATACGGATGCCTTTCGGATTAAAGAATGCTGGTTCAACATTGTCAAGGGCAGTCCACGACGCTTTTGAGCCACAGATGCACAGAAATGTAGAAGCTTACATGGATGACATAGTGGTCAAAAGCAAGGATAGAGCAACCCTGATCCAAGATCTGGACGAGACTTTTGCAAATCTGCGCAAGATCAACCTCAAGCTTAATCCCGAGAAGTGCGTGTTTGGAGTCCCTTCCGGCAAGCTTCTCGGATTCTTTGTATCTCAGCGGGGAATTGAAGCCAATCCCGACAAGATCAAAGCCATTGAGCAGATCGAAGCCCCAAAGCGGCGTTAAAGACGATATGAAGACTTGCGGTTATGCATCTGCTCTCGTGAGTTTATCTCTAAGTCATTGAGCGCTACCGCCATTTTTAAAATCTTGAAAAAGGCGGGTCCAATGAAATGGACTCGAGCGGAGGCTGCGCTGCAAGACTTGAAGAGGTACTGTCCTCCCCTCCAACACTTGTCGCACCTAAACCGCAAGAAAAGTTGTTGCTATATCTAGCGGCAACCAATCAAGTGGTTAGTGCTGCGTTAATGTAGCGGAGAGGGAGGCGGACGAGGAGCCAAAGAATCGAGGCAGGTGCATCCAGCGACAAGCGGGGGCTTCTCGGCAAGCTCTGGTCCCGACAAGGATGGACTGCAGGATTGGCGAGAAGATTCAGAAAAGGATGGTGCAGCGCCCGATCTACTTTGTCGGTTCCCTTCTCTGAGGGCTAGGTCAAGGTACTCTGGTGTGCAGAAATTGCTTTTCGGCCTCCTCATAGCCTCGAGAAAGCTGCGCCATTACTTCCAAGCACATGAGATCACAGCTTGTCACTCGCTCCGCTGAAGAGAATTACGCAAAACCCGTAAGCAACATGCAGGATTGTCGAGTGGGCACTAGAACTGTCAAGCTTTGGCCTCAAGTTTGAAAGCACTTCAACTATCCAAAGCAGAGCGTTGGCGAGTTCATAGCGAGAATGGACGCCAACACCAGATGAAGAAATTCCAGAGAAGAGCATTCCCGACAAGGAAGCGAGCAAAGAGTGCATAATGTACTTTGATGGTGCCTTCTCGCTGCAAGGCGTCGGAGCCGGCGTGCTGCTTGTCGCACCCATCGGAGAGCACCTCAAGTACGTGGTCCAGATGCACTTTCCCAAGGAGCAAGCAACAAACAATACTGCAGAGTATGAAGGATTGCTTGCCGGTCTCAGGATCACGGTAGAACTTGGGATCAAGAAGCTCATTGTCAGGGGGGACTCACAGCTTGTTATCCGCCAAGTAAACAAGAGTTATCAAAGTCCGTTGATGGAAGCTTATGTTGACGAAGTGAGAAGGCTAGAAGAACACTTTGACGGCCTGCAAATGGAACACGTTCCAAGAGCTCAGAATGACATTGCTGACGGCCTGTCAAAGTGCGCAAGGCTTAAGTTACACAATGGAACCGAGGACCTTTGTGCTCAAGTTGACTCAACCAAGCTGTAGCACCATCATTTGGACGGAGCAAGAAAAGGAAGTTGGTTTCGATGACTACTTGCCGGCAGAGCTTCACAAGCCGCCGCCAAGAAAGTCCCTAAAGTCAACGCCAATAGTCTTTGAGGCGATGCTGCTCCGACAAGCCTTACGGTTTGTTTCGTTGAAGCAACGCTCCCGACAAGCTTCGCTCCGGCAAGCTTGCCGGGAATGTCAACTGCAGCGAGCCTCGGGTTCTCGCCGTAGAAGCGGATGTTCCGGCAGCAGATATGCCTTTAGTCCTTGTTGTCGAGCCACAAGCTCCGGCATGGGCACAGCAGATTGTTCATTTCCTTCAGACAGGAGAACTTCCCGAAGAGCAAGAAGAAGCAGAAAGAGTAGCCCGGCAGTCAAGTATGTACCAGTTTGTTGACAACACACATCTGGTAAGAAGACTCAACGGTGTGAAATTGAAGTGTATTTGCGGGAAGATGAATGAAAGCTGTTGGCGAGAGAGATACATGGAGGCATATGTGGTCACCACATTGGCACAAGAGCACTTGCGAAGCAAAGCTTTCCGGCAAGGTTTCTTCTGGCCGACAGCCCTCCGGGATGCAACCGCACAAGTAACCAAGTGTGAAGCGTGCAGTTCCATTCCAAGCAGATACATCACCAACTCAAGCTCTCCGGACAATCCCTTTATCCTCGCCATTTTGGTCCTGGGGCTCGACATCCTCGGCCCCTTCCCCCGAGCTTTCGAGGGCTTTGAGTACTTGTACGTCGCAATCGACAAGTTCACAAAGTGGCCGGAAGTGGAACCGGTGTGGAAGGTGACGGCAAGATCGTGATCAAGTTCTTGAGTCAATTTTTGTCGCCGGGATCCCTAACAGGTCATCACCGACAACGACACTCAATTCACGAGCCGCACCTTCATGCAAGACGTCCAAGACCTTGGCGCCAAGGTTGCCGCTTACATTTGCTCACCCGAGAAGCAACGGTCAAGCAGAGAGGCGAATCTTTGAAGTGCTGCGTGAACTCAAGACCGAGGACTTTCGACAGGCTGCACAAGTGCGGAAGAAAGCTGGATCGAGGAGCTGCCGGTGGTTCTTTGGTCGATCAGACGACGCCAAATCGAGCCAGCGGCGGACACCTTTGCTCTAGTCTATGGGCAGAGGCGGTTATCCCCACGGACCTCGTATCTGGGTCACCTCGAGTGCTCGCTTATGATGAGCTAGAGCAAGAGCTGCTGCGGCAAGATGACGAGCTGCTCCTTGAGGAATTCCGTCTTCTGGCTGCTTTACGAGCCTCTAGATACCTGCAAGCTTTGTGCCGCTACCATAGCCGCAAAGTTAATGCCGAAGTCTCGAGGAAGGCGACCTTGTTCTTGGTAGCGTTCGATCCGCCAAGAATTCCAACAAGTTGACGCCGAAGTGGGAAGGCCCTTATCGGGTGAAACGAGTCACTAGGCCTGGCGCAGTCCGCCTTGAGACCGAAGATGGCGTTCCGGTGAGCAACTCCTGGAACATAGAGCATCTTCGCAAGTTTACCCATAAAGGCGTGATTTACGGAACCGTTCAAGCAACCACCTTTATACAAGTCTTGCCATTTATTGCATGTAATCCTTTGTACAAAGCCGGGCGCAGACCCCGTGCATCAGTAAAGTTTATCTGTTGCACACATTTTGTCAGTTTTATGCTCTTTTTATTATATTGCATATGTTATCTGACACTTTGTGCAGCACCCACATCCGGTAAGTAATAGCGAGCCACCAGGCTCCATAACCTTATTTTCTCTTCTTTCTTTTCAAAGAAAGGAAGTTTTCCTCGCGCACAAGTTAACCAGGGGGGAAGGAGAAGGAGAAGATAATGGTGTGGACCAAGTGTCGCTCGAGGAAGTCTTGTCTTCACTCGAGAAAATCTCGCCTTGCCGGAAAACGAAGGAAGCAAACGACAGAAAAGCTAAGTTGCCAAAGTTTGAGCAATCAGTTTTTAAATTTTTTGAGTTATCTTCCTCGAACGACCGTACTTTGTATGGAAAACCTGTGCGCGGAGGAACCAACTCGTAGCTAGTCGCGCCCTTATTTTGTTTCGAGTCCGCTCAACAATTTAAGCGAGCCGCGGCTAGTCGCGACAAGGTTTCTTGTCGTGAGTGAAACAACTGCCGCCAGCTTGACGTTCCGCACTTTTCGGCGCTTCATGGGTAAAGGTGTTTGCTCCGACAAGTTCCCTAAAAGCGTAGGGTAAAGCATACAAAGGAGGGAGTCAAGTAGAGGAAATAACATTGCAATCATTGCCTAAGATAGTGTATATTACAAAATAACTTGTCGCGGATCTAATAAAGTGTTTCCTAAACATGATCTGCAGCGACAAGGGAAAGATAAACTTGGCGGCCTAGTCTACGGTCGCCCTCAACCCTCTTGACCTTGTTGACCCTGTCCACGATGGGGGCGACAAAGCCTTGAGCGCCTCTACATCAGCATCCGGCGGCAAGGATTTGAGGGCGTTGGTGAGGTCGAGGCCTGGGTTGCGGTGAGCCACCTTCACCGGCACCTTGAAGAACTTCCGAGCAGATTTGGCGCGACTCCTCGGCCGATCGGCCGGGATCGCCGCTTCGGAGCCGCGGAGAGCAATCAACACGCCCTTGAAGAATAAGCTAAGTTTGGCTGGGCTGGAGATGCTCGTCGGAGGAGTATCCGAGGTCCTCCATCCCCATCTCCTTGACTCCTTGTCAATGGTGGCGTCGGTGTCCACAAGGCCCTCTGTCCCGTGAGCATCACATTTTCTCCAAAGAAGGTGTTATGGGTGGTTGTGGCACTCGTCGGCAACTCCTCGTTGGCTTTGATCTTCTCCGGCAAGCCCACTTCTCGTTCCTTGGCGCCCGTCTAAGCGTCTCTATCGAGTGGACAGCTTCAGCTCGAGATCCGCTTTGACATCTTTGGCGGCGTCGATCTCTTTGATCCTCTCGTGAGGCGGCCCCGCAACTCGCCAAGAGTGTAGGCGTCCTTCTCGGCGCTTTCGTGCTTCAGCGGTGACCTCCTCGCCCGCTCTTACGGAGGGTGGCCTCCAGCTGTGCCACCCTCGTTTCAGGTTCCTTCTTGGCGGCTTCGGCGGCCTTGGCGGCGTCCTTTGCCTCTGGAGTGCCCGCCAATTGATTGCTTTCGGCAGCGTAAAGATCTTCCTCATAGCTGTCGAGGTTGATCTTCCGCTGCGCTTAGCTCTCCTTCTTGTCTTGAAGAGCTTCTCGCCAGCAAGCCTCTGCTGCTCTTCGACCTCGGCCTTCTCCAAGATGAAGGCGTGCGCTCTCGACAAGCTGCTCCAGCGCCTCTGCTATGTCCCGGAGAGTTTCCTTGTTGGCCTTGGAGCTCTTCTGCGCGTTTCTCCATGTCAGCTCCTGCCCTCGCGACAAGTGCTTGCTGGACTCCAGCTTAGCTTGTCGGTAGCGGTAGAGCGATACCGACTTCTTCAAAAGCTGCTCCTCCTCGAAATCGCCACTTGCTGCTTGGCGCGTCAACGATGACAGCCCAACATGAGGCGAGCAGCTCTCCGTTGAAGGTATCCCCTTAATAGGAGCCCTGAGCTTGACGCCCACGGAAGGCTTGATGAAGACACCGTCGCCGGCCTTGAGATAGGCGCCGACTGGGTCTCTTGAACTGGTGCTGCATCGGTGGCGGAGGGATCTGTAGTCGGCGTAGCGCCTGGCGCTCCTGCGGCCTCAGGGCCGTCAGTACGATCACCAGACCCCTCCCCTGCCTCTGCACTAGCATTCCTGGTGGCCTTTTCGCCGGCAGACCCGTCGACGCCGGCCTCCTCCTCCATGGTGGTGGCGTCGTCATTGTTGCCGCGAGCGTCCTCCTCGCCGGCGACCTCAGTCTCCATCGGCTCTCCGTGAGATGGATCTCGAAGATCAAAGAAAGAACGAGTCAAGCAAGCGTTGAAAGAAGAAGAACGAAGAAAAAGAGCCCAAGGGAAATTCTCAAGTAAGAAGATTACTGCGGTGGGATCTGTAGCCACAGTCTCCACCACCGGAGGGTTGTCGGCGCTGCCCCTTGCTCGGAGGCCTCCCTTGCGGAGGCAGCTCCCTTGGCGGAGATTTCTCCCTTGGCGGCGTGGTTGAAGCAAGCGGGGACTTGAGGAGTGACTTGGGGACCTCCTGATGAGGCTGCTCTGCTCCTACACAAATCAACAAGCCAGATATCAGTAAAGAAGGAGCACCCAAGCACACCGAACCGTAAGGGATAATACAAATACTTACGCTGGGGGCTATGCTGGGGGCTATCCTGTCGAAGGGTTGCCGGATCCGGCAAGGGAGTCTCAGACGTGCCTCCTATCGCCACAGGGGAATCGTCTTCGACGACAACCAACGGAGTCTTGGTCCTTTTCGACGCTCTTTGAGCCAGCGTCCTGAAAAAGAAAGAAATCAGAATGAAGCAAGTCAGATTCAAGATGAAGCAATGAAATTGAAGAAATACAAGCGCAGCGTGAAACTTACTCTTCTTCTTCCTCCTCGTCCGGAGCTGAGGGCGGAGAGATCAAACTCCGGCTCGCATCCAGTGCGAAGAGGTGGAGGGGTGGGCTCCCTTGATCGCTTGGCGGGAGTGGCAGCGGCGGCCCGGGAAGATCCCGCCTCAGTTGCCGGAGCCGTGTGGGACGCTCCCGCGGCAACTGTACTTGCCGCGGTAGAGCTTGTCGCACGGCGCTGCGGCTGTTGGCCCCTCCGCCGTCTCGACTCGTCTCCGGCCCTCCGAAGACGCCTCCTTGGCGGAGCCGGGGGCTCCGGTTGCGGCAAGGTGCTGGATGACGGAGCAGAAGCGTCCCGCGGCTCGCTGGGCTCGGCCGGGCTCGACCTGCTCCTCCTCGCCCGGCAAGCTCTTCTCGATTCGGCAAGGCTCGCCGCCTCGGATACCTCTGCCTCCTCCACGAGTAAACCCGAAGGCACCGGCGGCGAGCTGTCTGCCGCCTCCTCCAACCTTGTGGCAATGCTGGCGCCATCTCTTGATCGGTGGTGTGTGGGTGAGCCACTTCTTCTCGTCGGCGCGGACCGCGACTTCCTCCAAGCTATCAAAAAACTGCCGCACGACGTCTGCCGGAGGCTCCTGCCAGGTTGGAACGATTCCATGGGAATCGCACAATGGCATCATGGCACGGATGCGGTCCAGCGACGAATTGTTGCACAAGGGGACAACTCCTTCCGGCAACATAAACCACTCGGGGTGCTCGGGATCATGCTTGAATAGCTCCTGCAGCATCGCCGTCAGCTCCAAGACTGTGAAGTTCCAGTTAAGGCCCGGGCGCAACCTCATGATGTCTGCCGCATTCTTGAATTCCCAAGCCGGTCTCCCCCTCTCTTGCAAGGGTGCAATGCGGCGGCGAAGGATGTCCGCGCCGACTGCGCGCTGATGAGTCCGGCAAGCCTAAGGCGCAGGATCCGGTCACGGCAATCTGCAGCCTCTCGTCCTCGGCGCCAAGTTACTCCAATCGTTGCAGCGCACTATTGGGGTTTGGCGCCTGCAGCGATGAAGGGCTGTGGGTTCTCCTCAATGATCCAACACCAGATTGCCTCTCCATTCGTCCCACTTGCTACGGAACTCCCCTTCCAAGTAAGCTTCTTTCTTGCCGATCCTAGAGACCCAAGCTACCCCTCCGACAGCGGCTCTCCTCTCGGCGCGGGGCATGAAGAAGTGTGGAAGAGGCGACATTTGGGTGGACCCGACAAAATTCTCACAAAGATGTGCGAAAACCGCCATAGTGAGGACGGCGTTGGGGTGAAATCAAGGAGGTGGAGGCCATATGTGTTCATAACGTCACAAAAGAATTCGGAGAAGAGGCGGGCGAGTCCATGATGAAGAAAAGCGGAAAGAAGAAGGGTACCAGCGGAAACCTTCTCGAGATGCGTGGCGGAGATCACCTCGTGCAGCGGGTGTGCCCGCATCTCCGTCGACAGAAGATGTAGAACTCCTCCATAGCGCGCCTTTGCGTCGGTGGGGTCGAAGAGGGCCGTTCCTTGCAGCGCCTGGCGAGCGCTGCGCCTCGGCCGACTTCAGCGCCTTTCCCTTGTCGGCCTTGAGCCATGGCGGAGGCGCTGGAGGGACGGCAGCGTTAGTGGAGACGGCGGCGACAGTGAACATTGCTCTTTCGGCTTGGAGAGCAGGAGAGAGCAATGGTGGTTTCGAAGATCAAGCAGCAAATGGCGAGGAGCAGAATGCCCTGTTTCCTCTGCTTATAAAGAGGGAGGGGGCGGGCGTTTCGCACTTCCTGGCGAAAAGATTCCCCCACGATCTCGCCCATGATTTCTCCCATAACGCCGCGCTCGACGCGTGCCGTTCGTGGGGGACGTGGTGGGTCCGGGGTAAGTAACGGTGTGATTCAAGCCGCGCGTGCCGATGCCTTGTTTTGGGCCTGCCCAACAAGCGCTTCGGCATCGTGTATGGCCCAGGCCGGGGCTCACAGCCGGTGTACTAGAGTAGGGGTACCCTAGTATCCCGAACTTCGTGCCGCGGACGATCGCGACACCAGCGGCAAGGCTTGCTGATGATCACCAAGATTCTTCGTGACTCCTTTGGAGCCATTCAAGAACAAAGTGCTTCTAGTCGAAGAGACGAGACCCCGGCAAGAGGAGCTTGCGGGAAGGCCGCCCTATAGGCACACAGAAGGCCCGGCAAGAGGAGCTTGCGGGAAGGCCACTCGAGGCATGCAGAAACAAGACCACGGCAAGAGGAGCTTGCGGGAAGGCTTGATGGCGACAAGCTCCAGCGCGACAAGAACCTTGCCGCGGCGGTAACCTCTATTCGTCTCCGCTCCGGCTCATCCGCCAGCGATGTCGCCATGGGGCTTTTCGACGCAGCAGCGTGTCGACCAGGCTGTCTTGACCACGGGGAAGCGGCGATAAGCGGCGTGACAAGCTACCATCGTGGCAAGCGGAGGCGCGCAGCGGTCCTGTTGCACTTTTCGAGGCGGCGAGGCGGACATTTATGGCTCTTGTCCCTTGCCGTCGAGAGTTAGGGTATAGATCACTTGTACCTTTGTACCAAGCGGTGTACCAACCCTGTTTTCCTATTTTACCCCTGTCTACTTGCCACATGGTGATCCCTTGTGCATATAAAAGGAGGCCCGAGTGCAACGTGAAAGGTGGGCTTCAGGTTCGGGTTCCGTTGGGCTGGTTGATTCAGTTAAATGCAAGCCACGCAGGACTCTCGAGCTAGGTTTTGTAGCTCTCATCGCTCCCTAGCAAGAACACAATACAACGGACAAGCAGCAGTAGGAGTATTATCTCTCCGGAGAGCTCCGAAGTTGGGTAAATCGCTCGTGTGATCGCCTCGATCTGCTCTTTGTGCATCCTCCGCCCCCCTGCCGAACCGAAAAGGGGCTCCGGTCCCATAGGTGTCCGTGGTGGGACAGATTTCCCCCGACAAGGAGCATGCGCGTAATACTTTGCTCTGATAACTTGTAGATTTTTGCAATAAGTATATGAGTTCTTTATGACCAATGTTGCGTCCATGGATTATACGCACTTTTCTTTCTCCCACCATTGCTAGCCTCTCTAATACCGCGCACTTTTCGCCGGTATCATACACCCACCATATACCTTCCTCAAAACAGCCACCATACCTACCTATCATGGCATTTCCATAACCATTCCGAGATATATTGCCATGCAAATTTCCACCGTTCCGTTTATTATGACACGCTCCATCATTGTCATATTGCTTTGCATGATCATGTAGTTGACATCGTATTTGTGGCAAAGCCACCGTTCATAATTCTTTCATACATGTCACTCTTGATTAATTGCATATCCCGGTGCACCGCCGGAGGCATTCATATAGAGTCATACTTTGTTCTAGTATCGAGTTGTAATTCATGAGTTGTAAGTAAATAAAAGTGTGATGATCATCATTATTAGAGCATTGTCCCAAGTGAGGAAAAGGATGATGGAGACTATGATTCCCCCACAAGTCGGGATGAGACTCGGACGAAAAAAAAAGAGGCCATAAAAAAGAAAAGGCCCAAACAAAAAATAAGAGAAAAGAGAGAAGGGACAATGTTACTATCCTTTTACCACACTTGTGCTTCAAGTAGCACCACGATCTTCATGATAGAGAGTCTCTCATTTTGTCACTTTCATATACTAGTGGGAATTTTTCATTATAGAACTTGGCTTGTATATTCCAATGATGGGCTTCCTCAAAATGCCCTAGGTCTTCGTGAGAAAGCGAGTTGGATGCACAATCACTTAGTGTCTTTTGTTGAGCTTTCATATACTTATAGCTCTAGTGCATCCGTTGCATGGCAATCCCTACTCACTCACATTGATATCTATTGATGGGCTTCTCCATAGCCCGTTGATACGCCTAGTTGATGTGAGACTATCTTCTCCTTTTTGTCTTCTCCACAACCACCATTCTATTCCACATATAGTGCTATATCCATGGCTCACGCTCATGTATTGCGTGAAGATTGAAAAAAGTTTGAGAATGTCAAAAGTATGAAACAATTGCTTGGCTTGTCATCGGGGTTGTGCATGATTTAAATACTTCGTGTGGTGAAGATAGAGCATAGCGGACTATATGATTTTGTAGGGATAACTTTCTTTGGCCATGTTATTTTGAGAAGACATAATTGCTTTGTTAGTATGCTTGAAGTATTCTTAATTCTATGTCAATATTAAACTTTTGTCTTGAATCTTTCGGATCTGAATATACATACCACAATTAAGAAGAATTACATTGAAATTATGCCAAGTAGTACTCCACATAAAAAATTATCCTTTTTATCATTTACCTACTGAGTCTGAAAGCAGGAATGAAGCTTAGGGATCTTGTCGTCTCCAACGTATCTATAATTTTATTGTTCCATGCTATTATATTATGTGTTTTGGATGTTTTAGGCTTTATTATCCACTTTTATATTACTTTTGGGACTAACCTATTGACCCAGAGCCCGGTGCGATTCTGCTTTTTTTCCTTGTTTCAAAGAGTTTCAAGAAAGGAATATCAAACTGAGTCTAAAAGCGGAATGAAACCAACTGGAGAAGTTATTTTCGGAAGGAAAGCTACCGGAAAGACTTGGAGTGCATGTCGGGAAAGAAACGAGGGAGCCACGAGGCAGGGGGGCGCGCTCTCCACCCTTGTGGGCCCCTCGTGGCTCCCCTAACGTACTTCCTCCTCCTATATATACCCATATACCCTAAAAACTTTGGGGAACAGAATAGATCCGGAGTTCCGCCGCCGCAAGCCTCTGTAGCCACCAAAAGTCAATCGGGACCCTGTTCTAGCACCCTGCCGGTGGGGGGAACCCTCACCAGTGGCCATCTTCATCATCCCGGCGCTCTCCATGACGAGGAGGGAGTAGTTCACCCTCGGGGCTGAGGGTATGTACTATGTGTTTGATCTCTCTCTCTCTCTCTCTCTCTCTCTCTGTCTCTCTCTCGAGTTCTTGATTTGGCACGATCTTGATGTATCGCGAGCTTTGCTATTATAGTTGGACCTTATGTTTCTTCTCCCCCTCTACTCTCTTGTAATGGATTGAGTTTCCCCTTTGAAGTAATCTTATCGGGTTGAGTCTTTAAAGATTTGAGAACACTTGATGTATGTCTTGCCGTGCGTATCTGTGGTGACAATGGGATATCACGTGATTCACTTGATGTATGTTTTGGTGATCAACTTGCGGGTTCCGCCCATGAACCTATGCATAGGGGTTGGCATACGTCTTCGTCGTGATTCTCCGGTAGAAACTTTGGGGCACTCTTTGAGGTTCTATGTGTTGGTTGAATAGATGAATCTGAGATTGTGTGATGCATATCATATAATCATGCCCACGGATACTTGAGGTGACATTGGAGTATCTAGGTGACATTAGGGTTTTGGTTGATTTGTGTCTTAAGGTGTTATTCTAGTACGAACTCTAGGGCAGTTTGTGACACTTATAGGAATAGCCCAACGGATTGATTGGAAAGAATAACTTTGAGGTGGTTTCCTACCCTACCATAATCTCTTCGTTTGTTCTCCACTATTAGTGACTTTGGAGTGACTCTTTGTTGCATGTTGAGGGATAGTTATATGATCCAATTATGTTATTATTGTTGAGAGAACTTGCACTAGCGAAAGTATGAACCCTAGGCCTTGTTTCTTAGCATTGCAATACCGTTTACGCTCACTTTAATCGCTTGCTACCTTGCTGTTTTTATATTTTCATATTACAAAAACCTATATCTACCATCCATATTGCACTTGTATCACCATCTCTTCGCCGAACTAGTGCACCTATACAATTTACCATTGTATTGGGTGTGTTGGGGACACAAGAGACTTTTTGTTATTTGGTTGCACGGTTATTTGAGAGAGACCATCTTCATACTACGCCTCCCACAGATTGATAAACCTTAGGTCATCCACTTGAGGGAAATTTGCTACTGTCCTACAAACCTCTACACTTGGAGGCCCAACAACGTCTACAAGAAGAAGGTTGTGTAGTAGACATCATCAGCAACATCTGCCTTGGGGATAGCAACTGGCGAGAGCGGCACAGCAGCTCCCCGTTTTGCAGTGGCGGCCTTAGCCTTGATGGAGGCCGCCCAAGACCATGTCGAGGCCGCCCACGCCCAGCTCCTAGTGCTCACCGCACAAATCGAACGAAGCTTCTTCGACAAGGGTTGGCAACCCACGGCCGAAGAGCTGGCTATTGACAAGAGCGTTCGAGCAGCCGTCCGTTCCTCCGCCGCATACCTTGCGATGACGGAGCCTGTCCATGCCCAGATCACGTCTACCCACGCCCAGCTCGTGGCGGCCTTTTCCAAAGAGATGGCGGACGCGGATGGCGAGATGCTTGCCGAGTATGGTATGATGGATGCCATGGAGCCCCTTCCAGAGACCGTCGGTAGCGAAATTGGACATGGAGGCGGCGACGGAGATCGACGAGCACCGGCCGTAGTAGTACTCTTTGTTTTGTTTAATTAAGAGCACCGGTTTTAATTTGTTAGAGTAATGTTTAGGCCAGCTAGCTACTGTTTAATTGCTGAACTTGCTCGATTAAGAAGTGTGGGTGTGCTGTAGTCTCCTTTGTGTACCCAAATTATGCAATGACGTGGATGACCACTCACTACAAAAAAAGACACTTCCGTGATGATACATGTTTGTCACAGTAGGTCACGTTTTCTGTCATGCATGTACATCCATGACAAATTTATGACAGAATCAAGATAGTCATATACGTCTTTGTCGTAGAGAAGTGTTCCATGACATTACCAAAATTATCATCACGGAGTGTCCACTTCCATGACGATAAATTGCGCGTCATAGAAGTGCTTTTGTCAAGGGTGACCGACACGTGGCATCAACCGTAATGGGACGCCGTTGAGGGAGTCCTGGATTAGGGGGTATCCGGACAGCTGGACTATATCCTTTGGCCGGACTGTTGGACTATGAAGATACAAGATTGAAGACTTCGTCTCGTGTCCTTATGGGACTCTCTTGGCGTGGATGGAAAGCTTGGCGATACGGATACGTTGATCTCATCCATTTGTAACCGACTCTGTGTAACCCTAGCCCCCTCCGGTGTCTATATAAACCGGAGGGTTTAGTCCGTAGGACAAGAACAATCATACCATAGGCTAGCTTCTAGGGTTTAGCCTCTACGATCTCGTGGTAGATCAACTCTTGTAACACTCATATTCATCAAGATCAATCAAGGTGAAGTAGGGTATTACCTCCATAGAGAGGGCCCGAACCTGGGTAAACATCGTGTCCCTTGCCTCCTATTACCATCCGCCTTAGGCATACAGTTCGGGACCCCCTACCCGAGATCCGCCAGCTTTTGACGCCGACATTGGTGCTTTCATTGAGAGTTCCTTTATGTCGTTGCTGCAAGGTTCGATGGCCCCTTCGATCATCGGCAATGATGCGGTCCAAGATGAGGTTTTCCTCCCCGATGTATCTTCATGTTCGGCGGTTTCAAGGCCACGGGCCAACTCGTTTGGCCATCTAGAGCAGATCGAGAGCTACGCCCCTGGCCATTAGGTCAGGTTTGGAAACTTGAGTTACACTGCCGATATCCACGGAGACTTGATCTTCAACGGATTCGGGCCCATGCCAGGTGTGCCGCACGATCACGACGAGCACGATATAGCTGTGCCGTCGGACGGTGTTCGGGAGATCACGCCAGCAACTACTCCGGCCTCTAGTCCGGAGCAGATCGCTCCATCCGAGGACGGGAGGATAGACTCCACCACGGAGTCCGTGCCCTCAGTGGTGATAGAGCCGAATACTGACCTTACCCTTCACGAGAGCTGTGTCACCGAATTGCTGGACTCGTCCTCGGCCACGGACTCCGTACCACCCGCGCCCATACCTATCGAATCCGATTGGGCGCCGATCATGGAGTTCACCTCCGCAGATATCTTTCAGCACTCGCCCTTTGGCGACATAATGAACTCATTGAAATCTCTCTCCCTGCCCGGAGAACCTTGGCCGAACTATGTCCGGCTAGAGTGGGATGCGGACGACGAAGAAATTCAATCCCCACCCACCACCCACTTAGTATCCACTGTCGATGATTTAACCGACATGCTCGACTTCGACTCTGAAGACATCGATGGTATGGACACCGATCTTTGGAGGCGAACAGAACCACCTTACAGGACACTGGCCCGCCACCTCATCATACGATATATACATGGTGGACACACCCAAAGAAGGCAACGACGACAAGACAACGGAGGACGACTGTTGGAAATATGCCCTAGAGGCAATGATAAAAGTATTATTATTATATTTCCTTGTTCATGATAATTGTCTTTTATTCATGCTATAATTGTATTATCCGGAAATCGTAATACACGTGTGAATACATAGACCACAATATGTCCCTAGTAAGCCTCTAGTTGACTAGCTCGTTGATCAACAAATAGTCATGGTTTCCTCGACTATGGACATTGGATGTCATTGATAACGGGATCACATCATTAGGAGAATGATGTGATGGACAAGAACCCAATCCTAAGCATAGCACAAGATCGTGTAGTTCGTTTGCTAGAGCTTTTCCAATGTCAAGTATCTTTTCCTTTAACCATGAGATCGTGGTAACTCCCGGATACCGTAGGGAGTGCTTTGGGTGTACCAAACGCCGCATAGCGAATCGGGTGACTATAAAGGTGCACTACGGTATCTCCGAAAGTGTCTGCATTGGGTGGACACGGATCGAGGCAGGATTTGTCACTCCGTATGACGGAGAGGTATCTCTGGGCCCACTCGGTAATGCATCATCATAATGATCTCAAAGTGACCAAGTGTCCGGTCACGGGATCATGCATTACTGATGCAGTAAAGTGACTTGCGATGCTTGAGACTGAATGAGGTATTGGGATACCGACGATCGAGTCTCGAGCAAGTAACGTACTGTTTGACAAAGGGAATTGTATACGGGGTTGCTTAAATCCTCGACATCGTGGTTCATCCGATGAGATCATCGAGGAGCATGTGGGAGCCAACATGGGTATCCAGATCCCGCTGTTGGTTATTGACGGAGAGCCATCTCGGTCATGTACGCATGTCTCCCGAACCCGTAGGGTCTACACACTTAAGGTTCGGTGGACGCTAGGGTTGTATGAATATGAGTATGCAGCAAACCGAAAGTTGTTGAGTCCCGGATGAGATCCGGACGTCACGAGGAGTTCGGAATGGTCCGGTGGTAAAGAATTATATATAGGAAGTGCTGTTTTGGCCATTGGGAGAGTTTCGGGGGTCACCGGTATTGTACCAGGACCACCGGAAGGGTCCCGGGGGTCCACCGTGTGGGGCCACCTATCCCGAAGGGCCCCGTGGGCTGAAGTGGGGAGGAACCAGCCCCTGGTGGGCTAGTCGCCCCCATGGGCCCCCTCATGCGCCTAGGGTTGGGAACCCCTAGGGAGGCGCCCACTTGACTTGGGGGGCAAGCCTCCCTTGGCCGCCCCCTAGGAGATCCCATCTCCTAGGGGCCGGGCGCCCAGGGGCCTATATAAAGGGGGAGGGAGGGCCGCACCCCAAGTCTTGGCGCCTCCCTCTCCTGCTACACCTCCTCCTCCTCCCGTAGTTGCTTGGCGAAGCCCTTAGAGTCCTGCTGCATCCACCACCACGCCGTCGTGCTGCTGGATCTTCATCAACCTCTCCCTCCTCCTTGCTGGATCAAGGCGCGGGAGATGTCATCCGCTCCGTACGTGTGTTGAACGCGGAGGTGCCGTCCATTCGGCGCTAGGATCTCCGGTGATTTGGATCACGACAGCACGACTCCTCAACCCCGTTCTCTTGAACAGCTTCGCTCGCGATCTACAAAGGTATGTAGATGCACTCCGATCACTCGTTGCTAGATGAACTCATAGATGGATCTTGGTGAAACCGTAGGAAAATTTTTATTTTCTACAACGTTCCCCAATAGTGGCATCATGAGCTAGGTCTATGCGTAGTTCTCTATTGCACGAGTAGAACACAATTTGTTGTGGGCGTAGATGTTGTCAACTTTCTTGCCGCTACTAGTCTTATCTTGCTTCAGCGGAATTGTGGGATGTAGCGGCCGGACCGACCTTACGTGCGCTTACGTGAGACAGGTTCCACCGACCGACATGCACTAGTTGCATAAGGTGGCTAGCGGGTGTTTGTCTCTCCCACTTTAGTTGGAGCAGATTCGAAGAAAAGGGTCCTTATGAAGGGTAAATAGAAGTTGACAAATCACGTTGCGGCTTTCACGTAGGTAAGAAAACGTTCTTACTAGAACCCTATTGCAGACACGTAAAACTTGAAACAACAATTAGAGTTCGTCTAACTTGTTTTTGCAGCAAGTGTTTTGTGATGTGATATGGCCAAAGTTGTGATGAATGATGAATGATATATATATATGTGATGTATGAGATCATGTTCTTGTAATAGGAATCACGACTTGCATGTCGATGAGTATGACAACCGGCAGGAGCCATAGGAGTTGTCTTTATTTTTGTATGACCTGCGTGTCATTGAAGAACGCCATGTAAATTACTTTACTTTATTGCTAAACGCTGCTAGACATAGAAGTAGAAGTAGTCGTTGGCGTGACAACTTCATGAAGACACGATGATGGAGATGATGATGATGGAGATCATGGTGTCATGCCGGTGACAAGATGATCATGGAGCCCGAAGATGGAGATCAAAGGAGCTATATGATATTGGCCATATCATGTCACTACTATATAATTGCATGTGATGTTTATTATGTTTATGCATCTTGTTTACTTAGAACGACGGTAGCAAATAAGATGATCCCTCATAACAATTTAAAGAAAGTGTTCTCCCTAACTGTGCACCGTTGCTAAAGTTCGTCGTTTCGAAGCACCACGTGATGATCGGGTGTGATAGATCCTTACGTTCACATACAACGGGTGTAAGACAGTTTTACACATGCAATACACTTAGGTTAACTTGACGAGCCTAGCATGTATGCAGACATGGCCTCGGAACACGAGAGACCGAAGGTCGAACATGAGTCGTATGGAAGATACGATCAACATGGAGATGTTCACCGACGATGACTAGTCCGTCTCACGTGATGATCGGACACGGCCTAGTCGACTCGGATCATGTAACACTTAGATGACTAGAGGGATGTCAAATCTGAGTGGGAGTTCATTAAATAATTTGATTAGATGAACAATAGTCTAAAATATTTGCAAAATGTCTTGTAGATCAAATGGCCAACGCTAATGTCACCATGAACTTCAACGCGTTCCTAGAGAAAACCAAGCTGAAAGATGATGGCAGCAACTATTCGGACTGGGTCCTAACACGAGGATCATCCTCATAGCTGCCAAGAAACAATATGTCCTAGAAGCACCGCTAGGTGAAACACCCATCGAGAGAACCAAGACGTTATGAACGGCAGCAGTCTCGTCTTGATGATTACTCCCTCGTTCGGTGCGGCATGCTTTACGACTTAGAACCGGGGCTCCAAAAGCGTTTTGAGGAACACGGAGCATATGAGATGTTCGAGGAGCTGAAACTAGTTTTCCAAGCTCATGCCCGGTCGAGATATGAAGTCTCCGACAAGTTCTACAGTTGTAAGATGGAGGAAAATAGTTACATCGGTTGAGCACATACTCAAAATATGCAGGTTGCACAACCGCCTTTGTCCCAGTGGACATTAACCTCCCGGACGAGGCGATCAACGAGAATCCTTGATCGCTCCACAGCCGGTGTACTAGAGTAGGGTACCCTAGTATCCCGAACTTCGTGCACGGGCAGATGTAGCACCAGCGGCAAGGCTTGCCGGTGATCGCCAAGATTCTCCGTGGCTCCTTTGGAGCCATTCAAGAACAAAGTGTTTTATGCCAAGGAGACAAGGCCCGGCAAGAGGAGCTTGCCGGGAAGGCCACTCAAGGCACGCAGAAGACAAGACCCGGCAAGAGGAGCTTGCCGGAAGGCTCGAGAGGCGACAAGCCTCCGTGACGCGACAAGGATTCAGCAGCGGCAAGGCACTTGCCACGGCAGTAACTCTCTTCATCTCCGCTCCAGCTCATCCACCAACGTGTCGCCATGGGACCATTCCGGGCTCACGTGTCGAGGGTCAGTGCAGCCGGCGGAGAGCAGCGATAAGCGGCGGCCGACAAGATAGCCATCGTGGCAAGCGGTGGCGCCGTGACGATCACTTTATGCCTTTGGTTGGCGGACTTAGGCGGGCATTTATTGCTTTTGTCCCCTGCCGTCGGGGTTAGGTATGATACCTTTGTACAAGTAGCTGTACCAACCGCTACTCATTTTCCCTTTTACCCTTGCCTACATTGCCACCTGTTGGTGACCCCTTGAACGTATATAAAGGAGGCCCATGCGCATAGCGTAGAAGGGGTTCGGTTCAGCTCATTGGAACCGGAGACACTCGAGCTAGGTTTTGTAGCTCTCATCACTCCCTAGCAAGAACACAATACAATCGGACAAGCAGCGGTAGGAGTATTATCTCTCGGGAGAGCTCCGAAGCTGGGTAAAGCTGCTCGTGTGCTTCGCCTCGATCTGCTTCTTCGATGCGATCTCCGCCCCCCACCGAACCGAAAGGGACCCGGTCCCATAGGTGTTCGTGGGTCCGATCAGCCTCCCCGACATCTTTGGCACGCCAGGTAGGGGGCGTCGAGGCTGTGTGAACCTGATCCGGCGTTCACACGAGCTGCATCTTCATCATCTTCATCGACATGCCACCGAAGAAGAAGGCTTCGGCGGCAGCAGAGCCGTCCGCGTCGAACCCACCACCTCCAGAGCAAACAGGCGGTGGGGTAGACGCCGGCGGAAGAACGGACGTGGACGAGGGAGCCCACGACGTTGCCAAGTCCAAGGACAAGGCTGCGCAGACCTCGGCGTCCAGACATTCACCGCGTCCATCCCAGGAACCGCGGGACCGACAGCGTCATGGTATTCACAATACCATACGCTCGTTGGACCAAGGCCGAGCTGGTGGATCTCGCGATCTTTGGAGACCGGCATGCATCGCCAACATGTTTGGCCTTGAAGCGGCGAACGCGATCGCCTGGACAGGGACTGCTCCTTCTAACATAGATAGGAGTCCGAGCATATCCCGCTCCTCGCGCCCGTTCGCCTTGCCGCCCACCACTCGAGAAGAAGCTTTGGCCGAGCTCGCTCGGTTGCTCTGGATTACCCTCCGACGTCAGACAAGGTTGACGAATGGAGGGCCACCATCCAGAGTCTCATCGGCTTTGCCAACGGCGACGTTCCGCGGCAACCAACTGCATCGCTGCCGCGGCAAGGCGACAAGGCACGAGCCGGTGGTGACGAAACCTGTGGGGGTGCAACCACCATGCACTCTCCACCCAGAAGGCCAAGATCGCCGACTCACCGGATCCACCTCGACAGCGACTCCACCGCATCGTCGGATCCACGAGCTCGCCGTGATCAGCGCCAAGTTCTTCAAGAACGGCAACAAGAAGACGCTCGAACTCGCATCGAGCGCCGGAGAGAAGCGCGACGTCAGTCCGACCAGCGCGCTGGGCCCTCTGTCGATATGCATGCGCCAGGGGAACCAGGCGACTTGCCGTACGCGGTAGGTTGCCCTGCGTTCACCCGTGAGCTACGGCAAGTCCATGGTCTGACAAGAAAAATTTCAAGCCAGATGTGCGAGAGAAGTACGATGGCGGGGCGCATCCGTCGGAGTTCCTCGGCATCTACACCATCGCGGTGCAGGCTGCGAGGGGACGAGACGACAAGATCCTCGCCAACTACTTCCGGCGGTACTCAAACCCAATGTCGATCTGGCTCATGCACTTGCGGACAACTCCATATCCTCTTGGGCAGATCATGCCATCGGTTTGTCGGCGCCTTCACAGCGGCCACAAGCCTCATGGCGGAGAGTGACCTTCATCCGCTTTCGCCCGAAGGAAGGAGAGTCCTGCGCAAGTTCATTCAGAAGATTTAGCCGTGTGCACTACAACATCCCAGATGTCCACCCCGCCAAGCGGTGATCGGCGCGTTTCATCGAACGTGCGGAACCGCAGGATGAGGGAGGAGATGGCCATGTGCAATGTCAAGGACGTCGGTGAGCTGTATGCCTGGCCGACAAGTGTGCACGTCTTTGAGGAAGGAAGGAGACTCCTGGGGAGAATGCGTAGCAGGATCCAACGGTGAGGAGACCGCTCCGGCAAGGAAAAGCCGCGGCGGAACAATGTAGAAAGAAGAATGGCAAAGATGTGCTGGTTGTCGAGCAATCCGGCAATGGAGGTGCCGCCAATAAAGCCAAAGTTGGTAGCTCCGGCAAGGAGGTTGTCATGGCGCCAACGACCACTTGTGGTGGTCGCCGACAAGCAGGACATCTCCAACAAGCAGTACTGCAAGATCCACCGCACCAAGGGCCATGACCTCCAGAGCTGCAAGAAGGTCGAGCAGCCTGTTGAACAGCAGAAGGCTGAATACGAAGCGGCGCGACAAGGAGAAGGCCTGTGAAGGTGCCGGAGGAGCTGGCAAGAAGCGCCCGGCCGAGTACGCCGGCAAGGCCAAGCAACAAGGACAGACCTCCATGCCGCGACAAGGACGAAGACGACGACATCGATGAAGACATGGACGATGACGAAGCCGATGAGCAGGAGTTTCAGAAAGCCACAGAGGTCTTGTGCGTTGACGGTGGTGCTTCTCTGCATACTTCCCACCGCCAACTCAAGCAGTGGATGCGGGAAGTTAATGCAGCAGAACCATCCATCGAGTCACGCAAACCTCTGAAATGGTCCAGCACGCCTATCATCTTTGACATTGAGGACCACCCTGATAGCATAACCACGGTCGGGTGCTTGCCGATGTTAGTTTCACCAACTATCCGCAACCTCAAAGTCACTAAGATGCTAGTTGACGGCGGGGCCGGCTTAAATCTGATCTCCTCCGCGGTACTCCAGAAACTCCAGGTCCCTGACAGCGAGCTCGAAGAAACCAGCACATTCCAAGGAATCAATCCGGGAAGGAGCAAGCGAAGGGGAAGATCACGTTGCGGTAACATTTGGCAGCGAAGCTAAACCGTGGATCGAGAGGGTCACCTTTGGCGTTGCCGATTTTCCATTGCCTTACAATGGAATACTCGGCCGTCGGCCTTCGCCAAATTCATGGCAGCCTCTCACTACGCATACAACTTGCTCAAGATGCCGGGCCCGATAAGCGTCATCTACATCCTGGCGACAAGAAGGATGCTCTTATCTGCGCCGACAAGATCTACCGGGAAGCAGCGGCGAAGCAGATTGCAAGACACTTGCATTTGAAGCTCCTGTGGGGAAGAAGAATTCCAAGTCCGGCAAGAGCTACGATGCCCACTCCGCAAGCGCACCTCTTGGTCTTTGCACTACCGTCGAGGGCGCACCATCGAGCTCCACCGGCAAGTGCAAGAAGAAGACGATGGCAGCTCCACGAGAGACCAAGAAGGTGTCCGCCAAGGAGGATGGCACCGGTGGTACCTTCACCATCGATTGCACGCTTGACCCTAAATAGGAAAGCACGCTCGTTGCTTTCCTGCGGGCGAATGTCGACGTGTTTGCATGGCAACCGTCTGACATCCCCGGTGTTCCCAGGAAAGTAATTGAGCACCACCTAGCTGTCTGTCCTCATGCGCGACCCGTCAAGCAGAAAGTCAGAAAGCAAGCAGTGGAGCGCCAAGAATTCATAGCAGAAGAGATCAAGAAGTTGGAAGCAGCAGGCCTTGTCAGAGGAGTGCTCCATCCTACGTGGTTGGCCAATCCTGTGATGCGTCGTAAAAGCAAATGGGAAATGGAGGCTTTGTATCGACTTTACCGATGTTAATAAAGCTTGTCCCAAAGACCCATTTCCCTTTGCCGCGCATTGACCAGATTGTTGACTCCACGTACCGGATGTGATTTGCTTTCATTTCTTGATGCATACTCGAGGATATCATCAGATCTTCATGGCGAAGAGGATGAGGAAAACCGCATTCATCACCCCATGTGGCACATACTGTTTTATACGGATGCCTTTCGGGTTAAAGAATGCTGGTTCAACATTTGCAAGAGTAGTCCATGAAGCCTTTGAGCCACAAATGCATAGAAATGTAGAAGCCTACATGGATGACATAGTGGTCAAGAGCAAAGACAGGGCAACTCTGGTTCAAGATTTAGATGAAACTTTTGCAAATCTGGCGTAAGATTAACCTCAAGCTCAACCCCGAGAAGTGCGTGTTTGGAGTCCCCTCGGCAAGGTTCTCGGGTTCTTCGTCTCGGCCGGGGAATTGAAGCCAATCCCGACAAAATCAAGGCCATTGAGCAAATTGAAGCACCAAAGCGCGTCAAGGATGTCTGAAGACTTGCCGGTTGCGTAGCTGCTCTCAGCAGTTTATCTCTAGGTTCTGCTTTGAGCGCGGCCATTTTTCAAAATTTTGAAAAGGCAGGTCCAATGAAATGGACTCCGAAGCGGAGGCTGCGCTGCAAGACTTAAAGAGATACCTGTCCTCCACTCCAACACTTGTCGCACCTAAGCCACAAGAGAAGTTGCTGCTATATATAGCGGCAACCAACCAAGTGGTTAGTGCTGCGTTAGTGGCGGAGAGGGAGGCGGAAGATGAGCCGGCAACCAAGGCAGAAGCATCCAGCGACAAGCGGTGGCACTTCACCGACAAGCTCTGGTCCCGAAAAAAGATAGATCTGCTTGGCAGGAATGTGAGAATGTGCAGAAGAGAATGGTCTGCAGCGCCCAGTTTACTTTGTCGATTCCCTCTTGCAGGGCTAGGTCAAGGTACTCTGGTGTGCAGAAATTGCTTTTCGGCCTTCTCATGGCCTCGAGAAAGCTGCGCCATTACTTCCAAGCACACGAGATCACAGTCGTCACTCGCTTTCCGCTGAAGAGGATACTGCAAAATCCAGAGGCAACAGGCAGGATTGTCGAGTGGGCACTGGAACTGTCAAGCTTTGGCCTCAAGTTTGAAAGCACTTCAACTATCCAAAGCAGAGCATTGGCGGAGTTCATAGCAGAATGGACGCCAACACAAGATGAAGAAATTCGAGACAAGCATCCCGTCAAGGAAGCAAGCAGAGAGTGGATAATGTACTTTGATGGTGCCTTCTGCTGCAAAGGCGCGGTCTTGAGCGTCTTGCTTTGTCGCACCCACCGGAGAGAACCTCAAGTACGTAGTCGGATGCACTTTCCCAAGGAACAAGCAACAAACAATACTGCAGTATGAGGGTTTGCTTGCGGTCTCGAGATCGCGGTAGACCTTGGGATTAAGAAGCTCATTGTCGTGGGTGACTCGCAGCTTGTCATCCGTCAAGTAAACAAGAGTTATCAGAGCCCGTTGATGGAAGCTTATGTTGATGAAGTGAGGAAGCTAGAAGAACACTTTGACGGCCTACAAATGGAACATGTTCCAAGAGCTCAAAATGATATTGCTGATGGCCTGTCGAAGTGCGCTGCACTTAAGTTACCTGTGGAACCAGGAACCTTCGTGCTCAAGCTGACTCAACCAACTGTAGCACCATCAACTGGGCAGAGCAAGAAGAGGAAGTTGATCTCTGGCAACTATTTTCCGGCCGAGCTCCCTGAGTCCGCCGCCAAGAAGGTCCCCCAGATCAACGCCAAGAGGCCGAGGAGCGATCTGCTCCGACAAGGCCTAGGGTTTGTTCCGTTGAAGGATTCGCTCCCGACAAGTTTTGCTCCGGCAAGCTTGTCGGGGAATATCAACTCGGCAGAACCCCCGGTTCTCGCCAGTAAGCGGATGTTCCGCAGCAGCAGATGTGCCTTTAGTCCTTATTGTCGAGACAAGCTCCGGCATGGGCGCAGCAGATTGTCCATTTCCTTGAGACGGAGAACTTCCGAAGAGCAAGAACAAGCGGAAAGAGTAGCCCGGCGGTCAAGTATGTATCGGTTTGTCGACGGACTGCATGCGAGAAGAAGACTCAACGGTGTGAAATTGAAGTGTATTTGCCGGGATGATGAATGAGAAGCTGTTGGCAGAGATACGGAGGCATATGTGGTCACCACATTGGCGCAAGAGCACTTGCAAGCAAAGCTTTCCGGCAAGGTTTCTTTTGGCCGACAGCCTCCAGATGCAACTGCACAAGTAACCAAGTGTGAAGCGTGCGGTTCCATTCCAGCGGTACACCAGCCAGCTCAAGCTCTCCGGGCGATCCCTTTATCCTGGCCATTTTCGATGCAGGGCTCGATATCCTCGGCCCCTTTCCCAGAGCTGTCGGGGCTTTGAGTACTTATGCGTTGCAATCGACAAGTTCACAAAGTGGCGGAAGTGGAAGAAGTGAGGAAGGTGACAAAGACGGTCGGCGGTCAAGTTCTTGGTCGATTGTTTGCCGCCGGGATCCCTAACCGGATCATCACCGACTAACGGCACCCAATTCTGAGCCGCACCTTCATGCAAGACGTCCAAGATCTTGGCGCCATAAGTTCCGCTTTCGCCATTGCTCATCCGAGAAGCAACGGTCAAGCGGAGAGGGTGAATTCTGAAGTGCTGCGGACTCAAGACCAGGACTTTCGACAGGCTGCAGTGCGGAAGAAAGCTGGATTGAGGAGCTGCGGTGGTTCTTTGGTCGATCAGACGACGCCAAATCGAGCCACCGGTCGGACACCTTTCGCTCTAGTCTATGGAGCAGAGGGCAGTTCTCCCCACGGAACTTCGTGATACGGGTCGCCTCGAGTGCTCGCTTATGATGAGCTCGAGCAAGAGCAGGTGCGACAAGATGACGCGCTGCTCCTTGAGGAAGACCGTCTTGAGGCTCTTTGACTGAGCTGCTCGATACAAACAAGCTTTGCGCCGCTACCATAGCCGCAAAGTTAATGCCAGAAGTCTCAAGGAAGGCGACCTTGTTCTTGGTAGCGTTCAGTCCGCCAAGAATTCCAACAAGTTGGCGCTTGAAGTGGGAAGGCCCTTGCTCGGGTGAAACGAGTCACTAGGCCTGGCGCTTGTCTGGCTTTGAGACCGAAGATGGCGTTCGGTGAGCAACTCTGGAACATTGAGCATCTTCGTAAGTTTTACTCAGAGGCGCGGTTGCAGAACCTGTTCCGGCAACCACCTTTTGTACAAGTCTTGCCGATGTTGCATGTAATCCTTTGTACAAAGCGCGCAGACCCCTGCATAAGTAAAGCTCACATGTTGCGCACATCTTGTCGGGCTTTTATGCTTTTTCCATTATATTGCATATATTATCGACACTTTGTGCAGCACCCACACCGTAAGCAATAACGAGCCACAAGGCTCCATAACTTTATTTTCTCTTCTTTCTTCTCAAAGAAAGGAAGGTTCCCTCGCACACAAGTTAACCAGGGGGGAAGGAGAAGGAGAAGATAATGTGGGCCACCAAGCGTTGCCACCAAGCGTTGCTTGAGGAAGTTTCACCTTATCGGGAAGCAAACGACAGAAAAGCTAAGTTGCCAAAGTTTGAGCAATCAGTTTTTAAATTTTTAAGTTATCTTCCTTGAACGATAAGTACTTTGTATGGAAAACCTGTGCACGGAGGAACCAACTCGTAGCTAGTCGCGCCCTTATTTTGTTTCGAGTCCGCTCAACAACTTAAGAGAGCTGCAACTAGTTGCGACAAGGTTGCTTGTCGGAGTGGCGCCGCTTGAAGAACTCTTGACGTTCGCACTCAGCGCTTTCATGGCAAAAGGTGCCCGCGCCGACTAGTTCCCTAAAAGCGTTGGGCACAAACATACAAAGGAAGGAATCAAGTAAAGGAAATAACATTGCAATCATTGCCCAAGATAAAGTTATATTACAAAATAACTTGTCGCAGATCTAATAAATTGTTTTCCTAAACGTGATCAGCAGCGACAAGGGAAAGATAAAATTGGCGGCCTAGTCTACCCGGTCGCCATCAACCTCTTGATCTTGCCCACCTTGTCCACAATGGAGTGCGACAAGGGCCTTGAGTGCCTCCACATCGGCATCCGGCGGCAAGGACTTGAGGACTCCGGCGAGGTTGAGGCCTGGATTGCGGAAGGCCACCTTCATCAACACCTTCTGGAGGGCTCCTGCACAGATCTGGCGCGATTCCTCGGCCAGCTGCTTCGGGATCTCTTCCCGGAGTCGCTGGAGAGCCGTCACCACGCCCTTGAAGAACAAACTGAGCTTGACGCTGGGTTGGAGGCGCTCGTCGGAAGAGTACCCAAGATCCACCATCCCCAGCTCCGTCAGCTCCTTGTCGATGGCGGCGGCAGTATCTACAAGACCCTCCGTCCAGTGCATCACGTTCTCTCTGAAGGTGTTCTGGGCGGTTGTGGCACTCGTCAGCAGCTCCTCGTCGGTCTTGATCTTCTCCAACAAGGCCACCTCCCGCTCCTTGGCGCCAAATCCGAGGTCTCCATCAAGGTGGTCGACTTGAGCTCAAGATGTGCCTTGGAGTCCTTGGCGGCATCGAGCTCTTTGATCCTTTCAATGAGACGGCCTGCAACTTCGCCAAGAGTATAGGCGTCCTTTTTCAAGGCGCTCGTGCTTCAGCCAACAAGCTCCCTCGCCGCTCTTACGGAGGTTGGCCTCCATTGCGTCACCTTAGTCTCCAACTCCTTCTTGGCGGCCTCGGCAGCTGCGGCAGCATCTTTTGCCTCTGTGAGGGCTCCTCCAATTGATTGTTCGCGCGCGTCAAGATCTTCCTCATAGCTGTCAAGATTGATCTTCCGCTGCGCCAACTCGCCTTCTTCTTGAGATAGCTTCTCGGCAGCAAGCCGTTGCTGCTCCTCGACCTCGGCCTTCTCAAGGATGAAGGTTGTGCGCTCTTCAGCGAGTAGCTCCCGCTCTTCTGCTACGTTCCGAAGAGCTTCTTGGTTGGCGCCCCGGAGCTCTTCTGCGCGCTTCTCCATATCTGCTCCCACCCTCGCGACAAGTGCTTCCCGGGACTCCAACTTGGCTTGTCGGGCGCGGTAGAGCGACAGCAGCTTCTTCAGCTCCTCCTCGAACTTCGCCATTGCTGCTGCTTGGCGCAGCGTCAACCAGCGACAGCCAATGGGAGGCGAGCAGCTCTTCGTCAAAGGTCTCCCCTTCGACCGGCGCCACAGCTCGACGCCTGTGGGAGCTTGATGAAGACGCCGTCGCTGCCTTCCAGATAGGCGCGGGCTAAGGCTCTTGAACTGAAGCTGCATCGGTGGCGGAGGGATCGGCGGTCGGCGTGGCGTCTGGCGCTCCCTGCGGCCTCGGTCGTCAAGACGATCACGGACCCCTCGCCACCTTTGCGGCGGCAGCCTGGCGGCCTCTTGGCGGCGGATCCATCGGCACTGACCTCTTCCTCCATGGTGGCGGCGTTGCCGATGTTGCCTTGTAGCGTCCTCCTCGCCGGCGACCTCGGTCTCCGTGGCTCTGCGGCGGATGGATCTGATGACCATAAAAAGAAAGAACAGTCAGACAAATGTTCAAAAAGAAAAACAGAAGAAAAGAAGAACCCAAGGGAAATTTTCACACAAGAGGATTACCTGCAATGGGATCCGTGGCCATGGTCTCGACCAGGAGGATCCTTTGGTGCTGTCCCTTGCGGAGTAGTCTCCTTGCCGGAGAACGCCCTTGCCGGAGAGTCCTCCCTTGGCGGCGTAGTTGAAGCAGAAGGTATTTCGGGAGTGACTTCCGGGCACTCCTGATGAGGCTGCTCTGCTCCTACACAATCCAACAGTTAGATATCAGCAAAGAAGGAGCACTCATGCACGCCTAACAATAAGAAGTAAACCATATACTTATGCTGGGGGCTACGCTGGGGGCTGCTCTGAGGGAAGGTTGCCGGGTCCGGCAAGGTGGTCTCGGGCGCATCCTCTGCGGTCACGACGGGATCATCCTCGATGACAACCACCGGAGTCTTGGCCCGTTTCAACGCTCTCTGGGCCAGCGTCCTGAAAAGGAAAGGTTTCAGAATGAAGCAAATCAGATTCAAGACGAAGCAATAAAATTAAAGAAATACAAGCACAGCATAGAAGCTTACTCTTCTTCTTCTTCCTCGTCGGAGCTGAGCGCGGAGAGATCAAATTCCGGCTCGCCTCCGGTGCGAAGAGGCGGAGGAGTAGTTTCTCTTGACCGCTTGGCGGGAGTGGCAGCGGTGGCCTGGGAGGATCCCGCCTGAGTTGTCGCAGCAGTGTGGGGTGCTCGCGGCATGATTACTGCCTTGATGAAACACGTCGCCTTGGCGCTTCTTGGTTGTTAGCCCGTCTGCCGCCCGTCTCGTCTCGGCCTTGCGGAGACGCCTCCTTAAGCGGGCCGGGGGGCTCCGTTCTTGACAAGCTACTTGGATGGTGGAGAAGAAGCGCCCTCGGCTGGTTCGCCGACTTCGGCCTCGGGTCGCAAGCTCTTCCTCACCGTGAACTCCTTCGCTCGGCAAGGCTTGCCGCCTCTGCTGCATCTGCCTCCTCCACGGTGTACCCGAAGACGCCAGCGGCAGCAGATGCTGCCGCCTCCGCCAATCTGGTGGCAATGCGCTGCATCTCGTTGTCAGTGGTGTCGCGGGTGAGCTTCTTCTGCTCGTCGGGGCGGATCGGCACTTCCTCCAAACTGTCGAAGAACTGCCGTACGATGTCGTCCGCAGGCTCTTGCCAGGTTGGAACGATCCCATGTGAATCGCTAACGGCATCATGGCGCGGATACGGTCAAGCGAAGAGTTGTTGCACAATGGGGCGACCCCTCGGCAACCTAAACCACTCGGGGTGATCGGGTCATGCTTGAACAGCTCTAGCAAAGCATTAAGCGTCCAACTCCAAGGCAGTGAAATTCCGGTTGAGGCCCGGCGCAGCCTCATGATGTCCGCTGCGTTTGGAACTCCCAAGCAGGTCTCCTCCTCTCCGCAAGGGAGCGATGCGGCGGCGAAGGAAATCTGCGCCAAGCTGCGCCATTACGGTGAGTCCGGCAAGCACGAGGCGCAAGATCCGGTCACGGCAATCTTCAACCTAGCATCTTCCGGCGTAAGTTGCTCCAATCGTTGCAGCGCACTATTGGGGTTTGGCGACGGCGATCGAAGGGCTGCGGGTTCTCCTCAACGATCCAACACCAATTGGCTCTCCACTCCTCCCACTTGCTGCGGAGCTCTCCTTCCAGATAAGCTTCTTTCTTGCCGATCCCGAGACCCAAGCAATCCCTCGGCAAGTGGCTCTCCTCTCTCGGCGGGGCATGAAGAAGTGGCGGAAGAGGGCTACGTTTGGGTGGACTCCGACAAAGTTTTCGCAAAGGTGTGCGAAAACTGCCATGGTGAGAACGGCGTCGGGGGTGAAGTCAAGGAGGCGGAGGCCGTAGGTGTTCATGACATCGCAGAAGAACTCGGAGAAGGGCGGGCAGAGCCCGCACAGAAGAACAGCGAAAAAGGGGTACCCAGTTGGGGCTAATTCAGAGGCAGCTGGGAGGAGTACCTTAGTGCGCGGATGCGCCGTGTCTCCGTCGACCAAAACAAGTAGTAGCCCTCCCTCAGCTCCGTTGCGTCGAGCTGGGGGAGACAACCCGCTCCTTTTCGCAGCGCCTTGTGAGCCGTTGCGCCTCGGCCGACTTCACGCCTTCCCCTTGTCGGCTTTCGGAGCCATGGCGGAGGCGGTGGGGGAGACCGACGGCGTTGGTGGGACTGGTGGCGTGGGGGGGCGGAGCGGTGCTCTCTTCGGCTTGGAGGCAGGGGGGAGCAATGGTGGTTTTCGAGATCAAGCAGCAAATGGCGAGGTGAGCGGAATGCCCCTGTTTCCTCTGCTTATAAAGAGGGAGGGGGCGGACGTTTCGCCCTTTCCGGATAAAGAAATTCCCCCATGATCTCGCCCACGATCTCTCCCACGACGCCGCTGGTGACGGCGCTGCCTGTGGAGGACGGCGTGGGGTCCGGGGGTGAGTTATGGCGTAATCCAGGCCGCGTGTGCCCGTGCCTGCTTTTGGGCCTGGCCCAACAGCTTCGGCACCGTGTGTGGCCCGAGCCGGGGCTCTGGCCGGTGTACTAGAGTAGGGGTACCCTAGTATCCCGAACTCGTGCACGGGCAGATGTAGCACCCCGCGGCAAGGCTTGCCAGGTGATCGCCAAGATTCTCCGTGGCTCCTTTGGAGCCATTCAAGAACAAAGTGTTTTATGCCAAGGAGACAAGGCCCTGGCAAGAGGAGCTTGCCGGGAAGGCCACTCAAGGCACGCAGAAGACAAGACCCGGCAAGAGGAGCTTGCCGGAAGGCCACTCAAGGCACGCAGAAGACAAGACCCGGCAAGAGGAGCTTGCCGGAAGGCTCGGAGAGCGACAAGCCTCCAGACGCCGACAAGGATTCAGCCGCGGCAAGGCACTTGCCGGCAGTAACCTCTCTTCATCTCCGCTCCAGCTCATCCACCAACGTGGTCGCCATGGGACCATTCCAGGCTCACGTGTCAAGAGGCTGTGCAGCCAGCGGAGAGCAGCGATAAGCGGCGCTGACAAGATAGCCATCGTGGCAAGCGGTGGCGCCCGTGACGGTCACTTTATGCACTGTTTGGGAGACTTAGACGGGCATTTATTGCTTTTGTCCCCTGCCGTCAGGGTTAGGTATGATGCACTGTACAAGTAGCTGTACCAACCGCTACTCATTTTCCCTTTTTACCCTTGCCTACGTTGTCACCTGTTGGTGACCCCTTGAACGTATAAAAGGAGGCCCATGCGCAACGTAGAAGGGGTTCGGTTCAGCTCATTCAGAACCAGAGACACTCAGGCTAGGTTTTGTAGCTCTCATCACTCCCTAGCAAGAACACAATACAATCAGACAAGCAGCAGTAGGAGTATTATCTCTCCAGAGAGCTCCGAAGCTGGGTAAACTACTCGTGTGCTTCGCCTCGATCTGCTCTTCGTGCGATCTCCGCCCCCCACCGAACCGAAAGGGACTCGGCCCGCCGGTCCCATAGGTGTTTGTGGGTCCGATCAGCCTCCCCGACACTCCCACCAAGCTACAAGAGCTTTGTGATGAACTACAATATGCAGGGGATGGTGAAAACTATTCCTGAAGTATTTTCAATGCTGAAGTCAGCAGAGGTAGAAATCAAGAAGGAGCATCAAGTGTTGATGGTCAATAAAACCACTAAGTCCAAGAAGGGCAAGGGTAAGAAGAGCTTCAAGAAGGACGGCAAGGATGTTGCCGCGCCTGGTAAGCCGATTCTTGGGAAGAAGTCAAAGATTGGACCCAAGCACGAGGTGAGTGTTTTTATTGCAAGGGAAGGGTCACCGGAAGCGGAACTGCCCCAAATACTTAGCGGACAAGAAGGCCGCAACACTAAAGGTATATTTGATATACATGTGATTGATGTGTACCTTACCAAGACTCGTAGTAACTCCCGGGTATTTGATACCGTGTCATTGCTCATATTTGTAACTCATGCCAGGAGCTGCGGAATAAGCGGAGGCTGGCGAAGGGCGAGGTGACGATGCTTGGCGTCGGGAATGGTTCCAAGGTCGATGTGATCGCTGTCACGACGCTACCTCTACATTTACCTCACGGGATTAGATTTAAACCTCAATAATTGTTATTTAGTGCCAAGTTTGAGCATGAACATTGTATCAGGATCTCGCTTAATACGAGATGGCTACTCATTTAAATCCGAGAATAATGGTTGTTCTATTTATATGAGAGATATGTTTTATGGTCATGCTCCGACGGTCAATGGTTTATTCTTAATGAATCTCGAACGTGATGTTACGCATATTCATAGTGTGAATACCAAAAGATGTAAAGTTGATAATGATAGTCCCACATACTTGTGGGTAATCGCCGCCTTTGGTCACATTGGTGTCAAACGCATGAAGAAGCTCCATGTCGATGGACTTTTAGAGTCTCTCGATTATGAATCTTTTGACACATGCGAACCTTGCCTCATGGGCAAAATGACCAAGACTCCGTTCTCCGGAACAATGGAGCGAGCAACCAACTTATTGGAAATCATACATACCGATGTGTGCGGTCCAATGAGCGTTGAGGCTCACGGAGGATATCGTTATGTTCTCACTCTCACAGACGACTTAAGTAGATATGGGTATGTCTACTTGATGAAACACAAGTCTGAGACCTTTGAAAAGTTCAAGGAATTTCAGAATGAGGTAGAGAATCAACGTGACCAAAAAATAAAGTTCTTACGATCAGATCGTGGAGGAGAATATTTAAGTCACGCAATTTGGTACATACTTAAGGAAATGTGGAATCGTTTCACAACTCACGCCGCTGGAACACCTCAGCGTAACGGTGTGTCCGAACGTCGTGTCGCACTCTATTGGATATGGTGCGATCTATGATGTCTCTTCTTGATTTACCACTATCATTTTGGGGATACGCTCTAGAGACAGCTACATTCACTTTAAATAGGGCACCGTCTAAATCCGCTGGAGGCGACACCGTATGAATTATGGTTTGGGAAGAAACCTAAGCTGTCGTTTCTAAAGTTTGGGGATGCGATGCTTATGTCAAGAAACTTCAACCTGAAAAGCTCGAACCCAAGTAGGAAAAATGCGTCTTCATAGGATACCCTAAGGAAACCATTGGGTATACCTTCTACCTTAGATTCGAAGGCAAGATCTTTGTTGCCAAGAACGGATCCTTTCTAGAAAAAGAGTTTCTCTCGAAAGGAGTAAGTGGGAGGAAAGTAGAACTCGATGAAGTACTACCTCTTGAACCGGAAAGTAGTGCGGCTCAGGAAAATGTTCCTGTGGTGCCTACACCGACTGGAGAGGAAATTAATGATGATGATCAAGGTACTTCGTTCAAGTTGCTAATGAACTTCGTAGGTCCACAAGGACACGTTCCACACCAGAGTGGTATGGCAACCCTGTCCTGGAAATCATGTTGTTGGACAACGGTGAACCTTCGAACTATGAAGAAGCGATGGCGGGCCCAGATTCCAATAAATGGCTTGAAGCCATGCAATCCGAGATAGGATCCATGTATGAAAACAAAGTATGGACTTTGACAGACTTGCCCGATGATCGGCGAAAGCGATAGAAAACAAATGGATCTTTAAGAAGAAGACGGACGCAGATGGTAATGTTACCATCTATAAAGCTCGACTTGTCGCTAAGGGTTATCGGCAAGTTCAAGGGGTTGACTACGATGAGACTTTTTCTCCCGTAGCGAAGCTGAAGTCCATCCGAATCATGTTAGCAATTGTCGCATACTATGATTATGAGATATGGCAAATGGACGTCAAAACGGCATTCCTTAATGACCATCTTAAGGAAGAACTGTATATGATGCAACCGGAAGGTTTTGTCGACCCTGAGAATGCTAACAAGGTATGCAAGCTCCAGTGATCCATTTATGGGCTGGTGCAAGCATCTCGGAGTTGGAACATTCACTTTGATGAGATGATCAAAGCGTTTGGGTTTATGCAGACTTATGGAGAAGCCTCGCGTTTACAAGAAAGTGAGTGGGAGCTCAGAGCATTTCTCATATTATATGTAGATGACATACTTTTGATGGGAAATGATATAGAACTTTTGGACAAAGATTAACGCCTACTTGAATAAGAGTTCTTCAATGAAGGACCTTGGAGAAGCTGCTTACATATTAGGCATCAAGATCTATAGGGATAGATCGAGACGCCTCATAGGTCTTTCACAAAGCACATACCTTGATAAGATATTGAAGAAGTTCAAAATGGATCAGTCCAAGAAAGGGTTCTTGCTCAGTATTACAAGGTGTGAAATTGGGCTCGGCTCAATGTCCCACCACGGCGTAAGATATAGAAGAGATGAGTGTCATCCCCTATGCATCAGCCATAGGGTCTATTATGTATGCCATGCTGTGTACCAGACTGATGTAAACCTTGCCGTAAGTTTGGTAGGAAGGTACCAAAGTAATCCCGACAAGGAACACCGGATACAGCGGTCAAGAATATCCTGAAGTACCGAAAAGGACTAAGGACATGTTTCTCTTTTATGGAGGTGACGAAGAGCTCGTCAGAAGGGTTACGCCGACGCCAGCTTCGACACAGATCTGGATGACTCTAAGTCACAAACCGGATACGTGTATATGTTGAATGGTGGAGCAAGAGTCGGTGCAGCTGCAAGCGAGAAGCGTCGTGGCGGGATGTACATGTGAAGCGGAGTACATGGCAGCCTCAAGGCAGCACATGAAGCAATTTGGGTGAAGGAGTTCATCACCGACCTAGGAGTCATACCCAATGCGTCGGGGCCGATCAAACTCTTCTGTGGACAACACCGAGCTATTGCACTTGCCAAGGAGCCCAGGTTTCACAAGAAGACCAGGAGCACATCAAGCGCCGCTTCAACTCCATTCGTGAAAATGTTCAAGATGGAGACACGTAAATCTGCAAAGTGTATACGGATCTCGAATGTCGCAGATCCGTTGACTAAACCTCTTCCATGAAAGCAAAACATGATCAGCACCGTAACTCTATGGGTGTTCGATTCATCACAATGTAACTAGATTATTGACTCTAGTGCAAGTGGGAGACTGTTGGAAATATGCCCTAGAGGCAATAATAAAAGTATTATTATTATATTTCCTTGTTCATGATAATTGTCTTTTATTCATGATATAATTGTATTATCCGGAAATCGTAATACACGTGTGAATACATAGACCACAATATGTCCCTAGTAAGCCTCTAGTTGACTAGCTCGTTGATCAACAAATAGTCATGGTTTCGACTATGGACATTGGATGTCATTGATAACGGGATCACATCATTAGGAGAATGATGTGATGGACAAGACCCAATCCTAAGCATAGCACAAGATCGTAGTTCGTTTGCTAGAGCTTTTCCAATGTCAAGTATCTTTTCCTTTGACCATGAGATCGTGTAACTCCCGGATACCGTAGGGAGTGCTTTGGGTGTACCAAACGTCGCAACGTAATCGGGTGACTATAAAGGTGCACTACGGTATCTCCGAAAGTGTACATTGGGTGGACACGGATCGAGACTGGATTTGTCACTCCGTATGACGGAGAGGTATCTCTGGGCCCACTCGGTAATGCATCGTCATAATGAGCTCAAAAGTGACCAAGTGTCCGGTCACGGGATCATGCATTACTGATGAGTAAAGTGACTTGCTTGGTGAACGAGACCGAACGAGGTATTGGGATACCGACGATCGAGTCTCGGGCAAGTAACGCATCGCTTGACAAAGGGAATTGTATACACGGGGTTGCTTAAATCCTCGACATCGTGGTTCATCCGATGAGATCATCGAGAGCATGTGGGAGCCAACATGGGTATCCAGATCCATTGTTGGTTATTGACCGGAGAGCCGCCTCGGTCATGTCTCGTGATGTCTCCCGAACTCAGAGAGGGTCTACACACTTAAGGTTCAGTGACGCTAGGGTTGTATGAATATGAGTATGCAGCAAACCGAAAGTTGTTCGGAGTCCCGGATGAGATCCCGGACGTCACGAGGAGTTCCGGAATGGTCCGGAGGTAAAGAATTATATATAGGAAGTGCTATTTCGGCCTATGGGAGAGTTTCTGGGGTCACCGGTATTGTACCGGGACCTCCGGGTGGGGCCACCTATCCCGGAGGGCCCCGTGGGCTGAAGTGGGGAGGGAACCAGCCCCTGGTGGGCTAGTGCGCCCCCCATGGGCCCCCTCATGCGCCTAGGGTTGGGAACCCTAGGGATGGGGCGCCCACTTGCCTTGGGGGCAAGCCTCCTTGGCCGCCCCTAGGAGATCCCATCTCCTAGGGCCGGCGCCTCCAGGGGCCTATATAAAGGGGAGGGAGGGCAGCCGCACCTCAAGTCTTGGCGCCTCCTCTCCCTGCTACACCTCCTCCTCCTCCCGTAAGCTGTTTGGCGAAGCCTCGCCGAGTCCCCGGCCAAGATCCACCACCACGCCGTCTTTGCCGGATCTTCATCAACCTCTCCCTCCTCCTTGCTGGATCAAGGCGCTGGAGACGCCATCCGCCTCCGTCGTGTGTTGAACGCGGAGGTGCCGTCTGCTCGGGCGCTAGGATCTCCGGTGATTTGGATCACGACGAGTACGACTCCTCAACCCCGTTCTCTTGAACGCTTCCGTCGCGATCTACAAAGGTATGTAGATGCACTCCGATCACTCGTTGCTAGATGAACTCATAGATGGATCTTGGTGAAACCGTAGGAAAAATTTTATTTTCTGCAACGTTCCCCAACAACGACCCCTCCAAGAAGCAACCCCAGCGCCGACGTCAGGGGCGCCGCTCTAAGTCTCGCCACAGCAAAAGCGGTGATACCGCACAGAGATAACAAGATTCTCGGACAAAGTGTCAAGTTGATGGCAATCCCCTCCAGAACGATCAAGAGCCAGAGGATGAACAAGCCAGCCCTCCTAAGAGAGCGGCAGAGGGAGAAACGGAGGACGACAACTATATGCCTCCCTCCGAAGATGAAGTGAGCCTCGACGAAGAAGAATTTGTCGTGCCTGAGGATCTGGTCGAGCAGGAGCGCTTTAAGCGCCGGCTTATTGCCACAACAAACAGCCTGAGGAAAAAGCAGCAACAGCTTGAGTCGATCAGGATCTGCTAGCGTATAGATGGATCAAGTCCTTGCGGATGAGGAGTACGAACTTCGAACGCCCTTCCAGAGGTCACCCCGCATTCGATGCGGGTTGATCGCCACCCTCGGGCCGAGATAGAGAGGCAGTACAGCCTGAGAATCAGCCTGCACCCTGCCGCCATTCAAACAAACATACCAAGGCAACGTGAAACACGAGAGACCTGCGAGACGTATTGGAAGACAGGGCAAAACATGCTAGATCGATCTATGGATCACGAGGCCGTGCCCCTACAAGGGACGGTGACGGCCTCGCCGAATACAAGAAAGCAATTCGGACGGGCCGAATACAGCAGTAGGACTCATGCGAGCTACGTCGCGACATAGCCCAGCATAGAGGCGCGGCACACCCCCTATGCTTCACCAACGAAGTAATGGAGCATGAATTCCCAGAAGGTTTTAAACCTGTAAATATCGAATCATATGATGGTACAACAGATCCCGCGGTATGGATCGAGGACTTCCTCCTCCACATCCACATGGCCCGTGGTGATGATCTACATGCCATCAAGTACCTCCCGTTAAAACTCAAAGGACCAGCTCGGCATTGGCTGAATAGCCTGCCAGCAGACTCCGTCGGCTGCTGGGAGGATCTGGAAGACGCGTTTCTCGACAATTTCCAGGGCACTTATGTGCGGCCACCAGACGCCGATGACTTGAGCCACATCATTCAGCAGCCAGGGGAATCGGCCAGGCAATTCTGGACACGGTTCCTAACAAAGAAAAACCAAATTGTCGATCGTCCGGATGCGAAGCCTTTAGCGGCATTCAAGCACAACATTCGTGACGAGTGGCTTGCCCGGCAAGACCTCGCCAGAAAAGCGAAATCAATGACCGCCTCATGACACTCATGATCCGCTTATGCGGGAGAGGATAGCTGGCTGGCTCGTAGCAATAACATATCGTGGAACCTTGGCACTTCGGATACCAAGGACAGCAACGGCAGGTCACGTCAGAAGCAAACACAAGCGCCCGCAGCAACGGTGATAACACCGAGGCACGGCGATCAATGCCGGATTCGTGAGGCTCTAAATTCGGTCAATGAAAAAGCCATTCAAAAGAAGTACTCGGGCCCGTCCGATTTGGACCAGATACTCGATAGCTCGTGTCAAATACACGGCACTTCGATAAGCCAGCCAATCACACCAACAGAGAATGCTGGGTGTTCAAGCAGGCCGACAAGATAAATGCCGAAGACAAGGACAAGGGGCTGCACAGCGATGACGAGGAGGAGCCCCGGCCGCCGAACACGGGAGGACAGAAGAGGTTCCCCCCACAAGTGAGGACAGTAAACATGATATACGCAACCCACATCCCCAAAAGGGAACGGAAGCGTGCACTAAGGGACGTATACGCGATGGAGCCCGTCGCCCCAAAGTTCAACCCATGGTCCTCTTGTCCGATCACATTTGATCGTAGGGACCACACCATGAGTATCCGTCATGGCGGATCTGCCGCATTGGTCCTAGACCCAATCATCAACGGATATCACCTCACTCGAGTCCTTATGGACGGCGGCAGCAGCCTGAACCTGCTTTACCAGGACACAGTGCGCAAAATGGGTATAGATCTCTCGAGGATCAAACCCACAAAAACGACCTTTAAAGGCGTTATTCCAGGTGTAGAGGTCCATTGTACGGGCTCAATCACACTGGAAGTGGTCTTCGGATCTCCGGACAACTTCCGAAGCGAGGAGTTAATCTTCGATATCGCCCCTGCTCGCATCGGCTATCACACATCGCTTCGGGCGCACTGCATTTGGTAAGATTCAATGCGGTACCGCATTACGCATACCTCAAGCTCAAGATGCTGTGACCTAGGGGGTCATCACAGTCAATGGAAACACGTAACGCCGCTTCCGTGACAGAGGAGCACACTGCAGCCCTTGCGGCGAAGCCCAAAGCAGCCTTTTGATGCAATCCACCAGATTCGGCGATCAAGCCCCGGACACCGAATCAAGCTGCCGGAATAACCTCGCAGTCAGGATCGCCTGGCACACTCCGTGAGCTTCGCCTAGCAATTGGCCCCCACCCTAGTCTTAATACAACGGCAAAGTCCGTCCCCACGCGTGCATAATTACGCATTGAAAATACCATGGGTATAGGCGGGGCACGATCACTACAAGCATCCCACAATGCGGTTTAACCGCACTAGGGGCTCACTACCTTCATCACTATCTCTCTTTCAGGACTCTATTCTTCGAAGCCCTGTCCGCAAGACGGTAGCAGGGACATGATACAACACCCAAGGAGGCGTGAAGCTTACGCTGCATAAATGTAATCCCTGTGTGGTCTCCGATAATGAGCTAAATACACTGTTTTAAGATACCAGTCCGCATCTTGCCCTTGGATGGGACATGTCAAATAGTCCTATTATTTGCTTACCGCACCACTTGTATCAAGATGCTTTAATGCATTTCTTAAATAAACAATGCATAGTACTAGTCTATTATTGCATCCTATATTCTTTTATGTATATACTTATCTATGATAATCAGCACCCGCAGACATCGTGGTACGCCAATACGCCTGTGGGCTTCCGCCTCCCCATAATTCGGCGTGAGAAGTCTGAACACATTCGACTGCAGGCGGCACCCCTAACTTATAGCATTATATGCATCAGCTCCGAATCATGTCTTGGGTCAATAGTTGGGTTTGCCCAGCTCCCACGTTTTGGTACCTTACGTTCCGCTATATCGGCTAAGGTAGCACTGGGAGAATTACTGCGATTATGCCCCGGTTCTTCCGGCCGAGCACCTCAGTAGAGAAAGCTAAAACTGACTGTCACGATGAGGCGAGAGCTGGTCGTTGTTCAAGAGGTCTCAAGTCCCTAAAGACTTTTTCCGCTTCGGGCGAGGAGCCGGCCTTGTCCGGCTTAGGCGTGTATAGCGCCCCAAATTCGGCTTTCCAAAGACTAGGGGCTTCGCCAAAATTTAAAATTGTAGACTTCTATGGCTAAGTGAGAGCGATAAAGCATTATAGTCCGATTGCCTGGTTCGTTGCGCTGAGCACCTCCCTCGAAGGACCCAAGAATTGGAAAAAGTATGCTCAGATTTATCCCGAACACCCCAGCACTAGTTGCATGGGGGCAGAAGCCGACGACTAGCAACTCTTAGAATTTATAAACGGCCGCACAGAAGGTAATATTTTTAATACAAAAGCGTTGCATAACGAACATGAACTAGTTTTCATAAACACAAGGATCACATGAGCAAGTTCATTCAAAGATTACATCTTTGGTACATTCGTCCGCCACGAGACGGGCACCCTTCAGGACACTTTCATAATACATTTCGGGGTGGCGATGCTCCTTGCCCTGCGGTGGCCCCTCCTTCACCAGCTTTTCGGCGTCCATCTTCGCCCAGTGCACCTTTGCACGGGCAAGAGCCCTGCGTGCACCTTCGATGCAGATGGACCGCTTGATGACTTCCAGCCGTGGGCAGGCATCTACAAGCCGCCTCACCAGGCCGAAGTAGCTGTTGGGAAGGGAATCACCAGGCCACATCCGGACTATAAGGCCCCTCATGGCCTGTTCGGCCGCCTTGTGGAGCTCGACCAGTTGTTTCAGCCTGGTTGCTCACAGTATCGGGTGTTCGGTCCCAAAGATCGAGACCGTAACAACTTCTCCATCGAGCTCCCTCCTCGGCCCGGTAGAACTCACAAGGCCGGACAAACCACGGGCAGATTCGCGAACGCCCCGGAGAGCTCCGAACTTGGGTAAGTAAAAGGAAATTTTCTTTCGCATGCCTAATTTGCATAATGAATGCCTTACCCGCCGCTATCTTTTTCACCGCCTCATCTTCCTGGAGGGCCTTTGGGGCTTCGGCCTGGGCATTTTTTGCACTTTCCAGGGCCTGGGCAAGCGCGACCTCTCGCGTCCTCGAGTCAAGCTCCAGGGAATCATGCTTCTTGACGAGCACCTGGAGCTCTTGCTGCACCTCAACTACCCGGGCTTCATGTCTTTCTCGCTTAGTGCGCTCCTTGGCCGCTTTGTTTTCGGTCTCGGACAGCGCCTTCTTGAGGGTCGCCACTTCGGTCATGGCCCCTGGCAAAATTCATGATGATCCTATTATTCTGCAACCAACTCTTTCTTTTTTTCATATTGACAAGGTATTGCTTACCTTTGTTCTCCTCGAGCTGCCTCTTGGCCAGGCCGAGCTCTTCCTTGGATCGCTCAAGGTCCTGCTGTAGTGCGGCGACCTCCGCAGTATGTGCGGCAGCGGCCAGCAGGGAAGCCTGCAGATTCACATAGACATACTATAATTAGACTCCTGTGATTATTATTCGATCCTCTATTCAGCTTTTCTTCATGAACGCCAAACAGAGCATCATGGGCTACTGTCTGTGCGGTGATATTTCCCTATAATTTAATTACTTACCTCAAAGCCTGTTAGGAGGCTGGCGCAAGCTTCAGTTAGTCCGCTTTTGGCGGATCAATCCTTCTCCATCACTGCACTCATGATAGTGCGGTGCTCTTCGTCGATGGAAGCGCCTTGGAGCGCTTCCAGCAAGTTGTCCGGTGCCTCTGGATGGACAGAGGTCACCGGCATGGGCGGCTTGCCCCTCTTCACAGGGGGTCGCCTGACAGAGTCCGGAACCACTGAAGGTTCCGGCACGGTGTTCGACTGGATGCTGAACTCGGAGCCCATGGGAGTCTTGCTCCCTTTGCGCCCAGGATCCGGAGTGTCGCCTTGAGGTGCCTCCAGGACTACCTCCCCCCGGCTCGGTGCCCTTTGAGACAACACCTCGGCGTTGCCCGTAGGGTGAGGGGTGGAGGCGGTCGTAAGTGAATCGCTGTTCATATCCGACGGGTCCAAAGAACCATCCGACGAAGATACGTCGATATGGGCTCGGGACAGACTGCATAATCATGTTCGGCGTGATGAGAAGCAGTGCGATAAAATATATCAAGAATTATTATGGTATCCGGATACTTACGACTTCACCAGGGGCTTGTCCCTGGGCAACCACTCGTCATCGCTGTGGGCGGCGGTCGTGGAGCAGTCCGGAAGGAGGGTCCTTCCTTTCTTGGACCCTTCGGCCTCCCCGGTTGGGGCGGCCTTCCTTTTCTTTCTCCCGGTGGGAAGAACTTTCCTCTTCCTCCTCGTCGTCGTGGGAGGAGTGCACCCCGGGGTGTTCGGACGATGAGTCCAACACAACCTTGCGCCGAAGACCCTGTCGGGGCCCCGTGGTCTTCTTCTTGGCCGTCTTTGCTGGCACCTCATAAGGTGCCGGAGTCAGCATCTCCATCAGGAGAGCGTCTGCTGGATCTTCTGGCAGGGGGGCGGGGCAGTCAATCCGCTCGACCTTCTCCACCCAGTCCTGTCAAAGGCATGAGGTCTTAGATCCTGCATATGATTAAACTGAGGAAATTAAACATCTTGTGATGTGTAAACACCTACCGGATTGGCACGGCGTTTTGCACTGAGCCCGCGGTCCTCGGTAAGGGGAGGAGGTACCTCAGCGCCTTTAAACAGCACCTTCCAGACGTCCTTGTGCGTCGTGTCGAAAAGCTCCTGCAGCGTCTGGTGCTCGGCCGGGTCGAACTCCCACAAATTGAATACCCGTTGTTGGCACGGGAGGATTCGCGGAAGAGCATGACTCGACCACGTTGACGAAGCTTGATTTTCCTGCTCATCATGTTCCCGATGCAGGTCCGAGTCCGGTCAGCTCTACCGGGTTACCCTGTGACAGGCCCTTCTGTTTCCGTGGAGGTGAGCCATGGGGATTCCGGATCGAACTTCGGGGCCGCCACCCAGTTGGTGGCGCGCGGCTCGGTGATGTAGAACCACCCCGATTGCCACCCCTTTATGGTCTCCACGTAGGAGCCCTCGAGCCATGTGACATTGGGCATTTTGCCCACCATGGCGCCGCCGCATTCCGCTTGCTGGCCGCCTACAACCTTCGGCTTGACATTGAAGGTCTTCAGCCACAGGCCGAAGCGGGGCTGGATGCGGAGGAAGGTTTCGCATTACCCACGATAAACGCCGAGATGTTGAGGATGAAGTTCGGGGCCAGTCATGGAAGTCCAGCTCGTAGTATAACATGAGGCCGCAGATTTAATGGGTGGAGAGGAAATCCAGTCCATGGATGAAGTGGGTGAGGAAGACTACCCTCTCGTAAGGTTACGGGTAGGGACGATCTGCCCAGCGTCACGGGCAGCCGGTCTGGCGATATCCGTGGCCAAGTATCCGGCTCCCCGCAGCTTCTTTATGTCCTCCTCCGTGACGGAGGATTTCATCCACTTGCCTCCCGCTCCAGACATGATTGAAGCGGTTTGAGGAGAAAAGGTGAAAGCTTGGGCGTTGGAGCTCGAATGCGCAAGAATGGATATGCGAGAGGGAAGAAGGCTTGGGTGAAAAAGGCGAAGTCCTTATCCCTTTATAAAGGCGGACGAAACTATGCGACCCCACTTGCCTAGTAAAACTCTCTTGATCCCCAAGCGCCGTAATTGATGGCACGGTTGGGTTACCCACGTCCGTATTGATGAGAATCCCGTGATAAGGGGACACGATCTCTGCTTCGACAAGACGTGCCTAGGAAACTGCCTCGCGATATGTGCGGTGGCTGGTTGTGAAAAACGGTTCGAATAATGAACGGGCCATGGTGTGACGTCATACCGTAATACGTCGGCATATTAGATTTGTGGAAATATTATTCTCTCTACGATGGTATGTGGAACTTGTTTTGCAGAGCCGGACACTATCCTTGTGTTCAAGATCTTCTATGGAGTATTCGGAGGAGGACCCCGCCTTGCAATGCCGAAACAATCCGCTGCCACGGACTCATCGTCATTGAAGCCTGGTTCGAGGGCTACTAAGGAGTCCCGGATTAGGGGTATCCGGACAATGGACTATATCCTTTGGCCGGACTGTTGGACTATGAAGATACAAGATTGAAGACTTCGCCTCGTGGTCCGGATGGGACTCTCTTGGCGTGGAAGGCAAGCTTGGCGACACGGATATGTAGATCTCCTTCCGTTGTAACCAACTCTGTGTAATTCCTCGCCCTCCGGTGTCTATATAAACCGGAGGGTTTAGTCCAGAGGACAAGAACAATCATACCATAGGCTAGCTTCTAGGGTTTAGCCTCTACGATCTCGTGTGGTAGATCAACTCTTGTAACACTCATATTCATCAAGATCAATCAAGGTGAAGTAGGTATTACCTCCATAGAGAGGGCCCCAACCTGGGTAAACATCGTGTCCCTTGCCTCCTGTTGCCATCCGCCTTAGACGCACTGTTCGGGACCCCCTACCCGAGATCCGCTGGTTTTGACACCGACAGTCGTTAAGCTATCGGGTCCGGCTTTGGATCCGATAACCTATTAACAGCCCGGACCAATGGGAATTTTCCACATGTAAAATTCTCATTGGCCGAAGGAAACACGTGTCGGCTCAACGTTCGGACAGATGTCATCCACTCATTGGACAGGAGGCGCCTATGATATGTCGACACGTGGCACGGCCCAATGGAGGCCCATTGCGGTGAAAAGGTTGGCCTGTTTGACTTGGTCAATAGGTAACGGGTCGGCCCACGGAAAGCCTGTTAACGGCCTGTTTGTATATAGCCCATTTACGGCCCGCTTACTACCGGCCCGTTACGGCCTATTGGAATTAAGTCTAGTAGCTTCATCTGAGTCGTCCAATATGATTCCAGCCCGTTGTAACTTCCGGCCCAGGTATGGCCCATGATGTCTTTCGGCCCATATGAGGCCCTTTGTAACTCTCGGCCCATTAAAGGCCCGGGATGAAACTGGCCCATAATGAAAAGTGTATAGCTTCATACCCATTAATGGCCCATTATTCCGTAGGCCATTTCGAGCCCGTGTTAACTTTCGGCCTTCTAAGGGCCCATTTATTCTTGGGCTCATTTCTAGAATTCCGGTTGAATCTGATTACATTCTTGGCTGTTTCCTTTGTGGGCTAAATACAGCCCGTGGTTACATTCGGCCCGTTTGTGGCCCGTTAACCCATTGGGTTGTTTTCATAGCGTTATCAAATACGACCTTTTAATGGCCCGTTATGGTCCACGAATAGTATGGCCCATGTTTGGCGAAACGATTATATGGCCCATAGAAGGCCAATGGATCCTACGGCCCGTAGAAGGCCCATGGATCATATGGCCCGTAGAAAGTGCATGGATCCTACGGCCCGTAAAAGGCCCATGGATCCTACGGCCCATAGAAGGTCCACGGATCCTACAGCCCGCAGGAGGCCCATGGTTACAACATTCCGTGTGTTGCCATGATTATTGTGGCCTAGTTACCAAAACTAGGTTATTGTGGCCACTAAAAAAACGCAGAAAAGGAACTGCAGTGACTACAAGCAAACAACTAAATAAGACAATAAGGAAATAAATAAGCAAGCAACTAACGCTAGCCTATTACAGCTATTGCACATATTACATCCACTGGGCATCAAAGTTCGCCACCAGTGCAAATATAGGAAACAAAGCAGCATATTACATACACTGGCCGTCAAAATTGGCCACCGTGCAAATAAACGCAGCAAAGAAACAAGTCCATAATCGAAACAACTTGGAAGAGCTCAAGAAATGTTATCCTGGTATCCACCATGCCGGCAATAAGCTTAGCAAGCTTATTAGCTTTGTCTCTGTTGGCGCTAAAATCCTCAAACGCTGTTGTTGCACCAAAAAGTATGCATCTGAATGCTCCAGGGACTTCGCAAATCCTTCCGCTTCTTGTCGCAGACAGTGGTCGATGTCTTTCGACTTGTAGTTGAGACTCAAGAAACCGAACTGATTCGAAGGTGAGTTTGAATAGCTTGTGCAAGCGGTAGTGGCCAGTAACTCGAACAGTAAACCAAGACAGGACTTTGGGGTTGCCTCACTGTCTTCAAGATAGTTTTCCTTAGCTGTTTTATCAGCTTTGTTGGAGACCAACAAGGATGTCTCACGATCCTGAACCTTATCTGCATTACTTCCTTTATCATTGCTTAATAAGGCACTCTTCCCCAATATTCTCACAAGATTCTAAAAGAAGAAACAAGCAGACACATAACAGGTTTAGCATGTACTACTATATGAAACTCATTTCAGTGAACCAGTTCATTAGTAAAGCAGACAAGATTAAACTACCAAGTCTTCTATTGCCAAGTAGTACATTATAGAAGCATCAAACAAACATATATCTATGTCCTATGGTCACTGCATTGTCTTGCCAAATCAAAATAGAGACACGGTCCAAATCATATCAGTTCAAGAGAAAGCAGCACTGAAATAATACAAAGCATGGGAAACTAAACGGCACAACAAGATTTCAGATGGGTACCACGGGTCTACATGTACAACAACACTATTGGCCCTGTTATGATGCTAGTAATGTGCATGATATGAGAAGTCAAGCGTATACACAATTGAAATTGAAATCAACAAAGCTATTTATAAGAGCAAACCTGTTAAAGAAACATGCGTAAACATACCTGTTGTGCCATTGGAGTTTCCATTGGATAATTCAATTTAGAAATAAGTTTGTATGAGTAAATACGGTGATACAAGAGCAAAGCAGTATGCAGAATATCAATGGAATCTTAAATGAGAACAGTTGTTCTTCAGGTTTAAGCACTTGTTCTACATGAACATAGTACAGTAAGACGCAAGCATATAGTAAAATAAAATGAGCTCATAGACCTTACCACATTCTTGGTTCGGGACCAGTAAAGAACAAGGCGTTCCCAGTCATCGCCCAATAAATGTATCTCAGGAGAACGTAAGGGAATTTGATGAGTTTCTTTGCCAGTGAAGTACCTTTTCTTCAGGTAATTCCGATACTGCCACCAAGCAATCTTGAAGATAGCAGAGGTATTAGCACAGGTTACCTCATCCCGAGTTTCCAAATCGGTCCTTCTCTATAAAGAAAAATGGGAAATTACTGTATTATAACCATCATGGAGGTAGAATGTATGGGATAAAGCAAAGTAATTGCCATGAATAACATTACTTACACATAACTCCTGGACAAACACCTGCAACTGGCATTTTCCTTCATCTTCAGTATAATATTTCCATGATGGGAACATATGCACATAGGATTTAACAATATCAAGTGCGATAGATGCTAAACTATGAATGGCTGGTTGTGCTTCCTCCACAGGAATAGGTGTACTAACTGGTGGAGTTGGGGTTCGCCATGGTAGTACTGGAGCTGCCTTACTAACTGCTCTTGTTTGGGAGCTCTATGGTGGAGATGGTGCTATGTCAACATGAACTTGGTTACTATCTGCTGGGGTTGGGGTTAGATTGGGTGAAGCTGGTTCTCTGTCCATCGTAGTAGGGGTAAAATCTGCGAGAGTCTGGGTTATTTGTGGTAGGGCTGGTTCTCGTGCATGTACAACCGGGGTGCTAGCTCCACCAAGAGGTAGTACTATTTTATTTGAAGACCAAGTTTTTACTGCACTAGATACTGCCATCACCCGCTCCAATTCAAATGGCTGGTAAACAGGAAACATAGTTGAATGTACAGACATTGTATGAGAGACAGATGCAATAGATAGTGTGGAAAAAAGAGGGCATTAAATCATTGACATGTATATTGTCTAACTAAAACGGATAGCATGACATAATTTCACATATATGATGTCTATCTAAACCGGATAGCATAGCATAACATAATTCAAAGATATGATGACTAACTAAACAGGATCGCATGACATAATTCACATAAATGTTATCTAAGTAACCAGGATCGCATGATTTAATTCACATATGTGATTTATATGCTAAGCGGAGGGCATCCGCACATATGGTGTCTGAACTAAGAACATGGTGCTGTATATGATGTCTAAACTTGGCAATGCAAGACACCATATGCATGATATGAGCAGTAGAACCGTGCCAAGTTAGAGCATATGATAACCCACAAGTATAGGGGATCGCAATAGTTTTCGAAGGTAGAGTATTCAACCCAAATTTATTGATTCGACACAAGGGGAGCCAAAGAATATTCTCAAGTATTAGCAGTCGAGTTTTCAATTCAACCACACCTGGATAACTTAACATCTGCAGCAAAGTATTTAGTAGCAAAGTAGTATGGAAGTAACAGTAACGGTGGCAAGAGTAATAGTGATAGTTTTGTAGTGATTGTAATAGTAGCAACGGAAAAGTAAATAAGCGGAGAACAATATGTGAAAAGCTCGTAGGCATTGGATCGGTGATGGAGAATTATGCCGGATGTGATTATTCATGCAACAGTGATGACATAGGGTGACACAGAACTAGCTCCAATTCATCAATGTAATGTAGGCATGTATTCCGAATGTAGTCATACGTGCTTATGGAAAAGAACTTGCATGACATCTTTTGTCCTACCCTCCCGTGGCAGCGGCGTCCTATTGGAAACTAAGGGATATTAAGGCCTCCTTTTAATAAAGTACCGGACTAAAGCATTAACACATAGTGAATACATGAACTCCTAAAACTACGGTCATCACCGGGAGTGGTCCAGATTATTGTCACTTCGGGGTTGCCAGATCATAACACATAGTAGGTGACTATAGACTTGCAAGATAGGATCAAGAACTCACATATATTCATGAAAACATAATAGGTTCAGATCTGAAATCATGGCACTCGGGCCCTAGTGACAAGCATTAAGCATAGCAAAGTCATAGCAACATCAATCTCGTAACATAGTGGATACTAGGGATCCAACCCTAACAAAACTAACTCGATTATATGATAAATCTCATCCAACCCATCACCGTCCAAAGAAGCCTATGATGGAATTACTCACGCACGACGGTGAGCATCATGAAATTGGTGATGGAGGATGGTTGATGATGATGATGGCGACGGATTCCCCTCTCCGGAGCCCCGAACGGACTCCAGATCAGCCCTCCCAAGAGAGATTAGGGCTTGGCGGCGGCTCCGTATCGTAAAACACAATGAATCTTTCTCTCTGATTTTTTTCTCCCCAAACACGAATATATAGAGTTGGAGTTGAGATCGGTGGAGCTCCAGGGGGCCCACGAGGCAGGGGGCGCGCCCTGGGGGGGGGGGGCAAGCGCGCCTTCCACCCTCATGGACAGGGTGTGGGGCCCCTGGCCTTGATTCTTTCGCCAATATTTTTTATTATTTCCAAAAATAATCTCCGTGAAATTTCAGGTCATTCCAAGAACTTTTGTTTACGCACAAAGATAACACCATGGCAATTCTCAAAAAACAGGCCATCCGGGTTAGTTCCATTCAAATCATGCAAGTTAGAGTCCAAAACAAGGGCAAAAGTGTTTGGAAAAGTAGATACGACGGAGACGTATCAACTCCCCCAAGCTTAAACCTTTGCTTGTCCTCAAGCAATTCAGTTGATAAACTGAAAGTGATAAAGAAAAACTTTTAAAATTCTGTTTGCTCTTGTTGTTGTAAATATGTAAAGCCAGCATTCTAGTTTTCAGCAAAGATTATGAACTAACCGTATTCACAATAACATTTAGGTCTCATGTTTACTCATATCAATGGCAAAATCAACTAGCGAGCAATAATAATAAATCTCGGATGACAACACTTTCTCAAAACAATCATAATATGATATAACAAGATGGTATCTCGCTAGCCCTTTCTGAGACCGCAAAACATAAATGCAGAGCACCTTTGAAGATCAAGGACTGACTAAACATTGTAATTCATGGTAAAAGAGATCCAGTCATAGTCATACCCAATATAAATTAATAGTAATGGATGCAAATGACAGCGGTGCTCTCTAGTTGATGATTTTTAATAAGAGGGTGATGACTTAACATAAAAGTAAATAGATAGGCCCTTCGCAGAGGGAAGCGAGGATTTGTAGAGGTGCGAGCTCGATTTTGAAATAGAGATGAATAATATTTTGAGCGGCATACTTTCATTGTCAACATAACAACCGAGAGATGACGATATCTTCCATGCTACACACATTATAGGCGGTTCCCAAACAGAATGGAAAAGTTTATACTCCCCTTCCACCAACAAGCATCAATCCATGGCTTGCTCGAAACAACGAGTGCCTCCAACTAACAAGAGTCCCGGGGGAGTTTTGTTTGCAATTATTTTTATTTGGTTTGCATAAAGCATGGGACTGGGCATCCCGGTGACCAGTGATGACCCACAAGTATAGGGGATCTATCGTAGTCCTTTCGATAAGTAAGAGTGTCGAACCCAACGTGGAGCAGAAGGAAATGATAAGCGGTTTTCAAAGAAGGTATTTTACGCAAGCAATCAAGTAATAGGTAATGATAGTTTTATGATAAGATAATTTGTAACGAGAAACAAGTAACAAAAGTAAATAAAGTGCAGCAAGATGGGCCAATCCTTTTTGTAGCAAAGGACAAGCCTGGACAAACTCTTATATAGAGAAAAGGCGCTCCCGAGGACACATGGGAATTATCGTCAAGCTAGTTTTCATCACGTTCATATGATTCGCGTTCGGTACTTTGATAATTTATTATGTGGGTGGACCGGTGCTTGGGTGCTGTCCTTACTTGGACAAGCATCCCACTTATAATTAACCCCTATTGCAAGCATCCGCAACTACAAAAAGAAGTATTAAGGTAAACCTAACCATAGCATGAAACATATGGATCCAAATCAGCCCTTACGAAGCAACGCATAAACTAGGGTTTAAGCTTACATCACTCTAGCAACCCATCATCTACTTATTACTTCCCAATGCCTTCCTCTAGGCCCAAATAATGGTGAAGTGTCATGTAGTCGACGTTTACATAACACCACTAGAGGAGAGACAACATACATCTCATCAAAATATCGAACGAATACCAAATTCACATGACTACTAATAGCAAGACTTCTCCCATGTCCTCAGGAACAAACGTAACTACTCACAAAGCATATTAATGTTCATAATCAGAGGAGTATTAATATGCATAAAGGATCTGAACATATTATCTTCCACCAAATAAACCAACTAGCATCAGCTACAAGGAGTAATCAACACTACTAGCAACCTACAGGTACCAATCCCAGACTTAGAGATAAGAATTGGATGCAAGAGATGAACTAGGGTTTGAGAGGAGATGGTGCTGGTGAAGATGTTGATGGAGATTGCCCTCCCGATGAGAGGAGCGCGTTGGTGATGACGATGGTGATGATTTCCTCCCTCCGGAGGGAAGTGTCCCTACAGAACAGCTCACGTGAGCCCTAGATTGGTTCCGCCAAGGTTCCGCCTCGTGGCGGGCGAGTCTCGTCCCAAAGCTTGCTTATGATTTTTCTTCTGACGGAAGACTTCATATAGCGTAAGATGGACACCGGAGGGTTACCAGGCCCACGAGGCGGGCGCGCCGGGGTAGGGCGCGCCCCACCCTCGTGGCCGTGGTGTGGGCCCCTCCGTATTTCTTCCGCTCAATATTTTTTATATTTCCAAAAATAACTTTCGTGGAGTTTTAGGACTTTTGCAGAATAGGTCTCTAATATTTGCTCCTTTTCCAGCCCAGAATTCCAGCTGCCGGCATTCTCCCTCTTCATGTAAACCTTGTAAAATAAGAGAGAATACGCATAAGTATTGTGACATAATGTGTAATAACAGCCCATAATGCATTAAATATCGATATAGAAGCATGATGCAAAATGGACGTATCAACCAGCCATTTTCTCGTGAGGGAGGAGCGGAGTCCACTCCTCTTGAGAATAACCCGCCTAGCATGGAAGCTACAGACAGTCCTAGTTGATACATGAGCTATTCAAGCATGCAAAACATAATTTCATTTGAAGGTTTGGAGTTTGGCACATACAAATTTAGTTGGAACGGCGGTAGATACCGCATATAGGAAGGTATAGTGGACTCATACGGAATAACTTTGGGGTTTATGGGATTGGATGCACAAGCAGTAGTCCCGCTTAGTAAAAGTGAAGGCTAGCAAAAGACTGTGAAGCGACCAACTAGAGAGCGACAACAGTCATGAACATGCATTAAAACTAATAAACATTGAGTGCAAGCATGAGTAGGATATAATCCATCATGAACATAAATATCATGAAGGCTATGTTGATTTTGTTTCAACTACATGCGTGAACATGTGCCAAGTCAAGTCATTCGAATCATTCAGAGGAGGATACCACCCTATCATACCACATCACAACCATTTTAATAGCATGTTGGCACGCAAGATAAACCATTATAAACTCCTAGCTAATTAAGCATGGCATAAGCAACTATAATCTCTAATTGTCATTGCAAACATGCTTATTCATAATAGGCTGAATCAGGAATGATGAAGTAATCATATTTACAAAAACAAGAGAGGTCGAGTTCATACCAGCTCCTCTCATCTCCTTCAATTCATCATATATCATCATTATTGCCTTTCACTTGCACGACCGAACAATGTGAATAATGATAATAGTGCACGTGCATTGGACTAAGCTGGAATCTATGAGCATTCAATAAACAAGAGGAGACAAGGCAATATGGGCTCTTGGTTAAATAAATAATAATGCATATAAGAGCCACTTCAACAATTTTATTATGGTCTTCTCCTATCGACCCCCAAAGAAAAGAAAAGAAATATAACTATTTACACGGGAAAGCTCCCAACAAGCAAAAGAAGAACGAGAAATATTTTTGGGGTTTCTTTTTAATTATTACTACAACAGCAAGAAAGTAAACTAGCTAAAAGCTACTACTATTTTTTTTTAGTTTTTATTAAAGTTTTTCAAACACACAAGAAGAAAGCATAAAAAGGAAAATAAACTAGCATGGATATTACAGTGAAAGAGTATGAGCACCGACAACTAGCAATGAGTGTGTGAACATAAATGTAATGTCGGTGAGAATACGCATCTGGCCAAACTTAGGCTTTTGGCGTAAGTTGGTTTATTGCCACGGCTGGCCAGGCGGATATCCAAAGTTGTAACTGGGGTCGTACTGAGATGAAGCCTCAGGTTGCCACTGGTTGGCAACCTCCTCCGGATCCCACTGGTAAACAGAGTGGCGTGGGGGAACAAATTGTGGTTCCGGATCTAGCTCTATAGCTGATGTGGGGTTCTGGTAGGCGTGAATGGCCTCCAACGGAACAAGGTACTCGCCTGCAGATAAATCAAACAAGGAAGGAGCAGGCAAGGTAATAGTCTCAGGGTGATTTTTATCAAATAACAGTCTATAGTTAAGCTCCTTTTTCCTGTTCTTAACAATGAAATCATGTGCAATCATACTCTTGTAATCTAGAAAAACAGTAGGCAACAACTTTTCTTCTTTCTCATAATGCCAAATAGGTATGTTAAAGTATGCAGCGAGGCGCGAGGCGAAGATGCCTGATGACCCACAAGTATAGGGGATCTATTGTAGTCCTTTCGATAAGTAAGAGTGTCGAACCCAACGAGGAGCAGAAGGAAATGATAAGCGGTTTTCAGCAAGGTATTCTCTTCAAGCACTGAAATTAAAGGTAACAAATAGTTTTGTGATAAGATAATTTGTAACGAGCAACAAGTAACAAAAGTAAATAAAGTGCAGCAAGGTGGCCCAATCCTTTTTGTAGCAAAGGACAAGCCTGGACAAACTCTTATATAGGGAAAAGCGCTCCTGAGGACACATTGGAATTATCGTGAAGCTAGTTTTCATCACGTTCATATGGTTCGCGTTCGGTACTTTGATAATTTGATATGTGGGTGGACCGGTGCTTGGGTGCTGTCCTTACTTGGACAAGCATCCCACTTGTGATTAACCCCTATTGCAAGCATCCGCAACTACAAAAGAAGTATTAAGGTAAACCTAACCATAGCATGAAACATATGGATCCAAATCAGCCCCTTACGGAGCAACGCATAAACTAGGGTTTAAGCTTATGTCACTCTAGCAACCCATCATCTACTTATTACTTCCCAATGCTTTCCTCTAGGCCCAAATAATGGTGAAGTGTCATGTAGTTGACGTTCACATAACACCACTAGAGGAGAGACAATATACATCTCATCAAAATATCAAACGAATACCAAATTCACATGACTACTAATAGCAAGACTTCTCCCATGTCCTCAGGAACAAACGTAATTACTCACAAAGCATATTCATGTTCATAATCAGAGGAGTATTAATATGCATATAGGATCTGAACATATGATCTTCCACCAAATAAACCAACTAGCATCAACTACATGGAGTAATCAAAACTACTAGCAACGCATAAGTACCAATCCTGCACTTAGAGACAAGAATTGGATACAAGAGATGTACTAGGGTTTGAGAGGAGATGGTCTTGGTGAGGATGTTGATGGAGATTGGCCCCTCCCGATGAGAGAGAAGCGTTGGTGATGACGATGGCGATGATTTCCCTCCCGGAGGGAAGTGTCCCCACAGAACAGCTCACGAGCCCTAGATTGGTTCCGCTTGTGTTCCGCCTCGTGGCGTGAGTCTCGGCCCCAAATCTTGCTTATGATTTTTCTTGGACGAAAGACTTCATATAGGAGAAGATGGGCACCGGAGGGCCATCAGGAGCCCACGAGGCGTGGGGCGCGCCTGTGGGGTAGGCGCACCCCACCCTCGTGGGCTGTGGTGTGGGCCCCTCCGTATTTCTTCCGCCTAATTTTTTTATTATTTCTAAAAATAACTTTCGTGGAGTTTCAGGACTTTTGGAGTTGTGCAAAGATAGGTCTCTAATATTTGCTCCTTTTCCAAATTTCGTAATTCCAAATTTCCGCCTAAGCATTCTCCCTCTTCATGTAAACCTTGTAAAATAAGAGAGAATAGGCAGAAGTATTGTGACATAATGTGTAATAACAGCCCATAATGCAATAAGTATCGATATAAAATCATGATGCAAAATGGACGTATCAACTCCCCCAAGCTTAGACCTAGCTTGTCCTCAAGCGAAAGCCGATAACGATAAATATGTCCACATGTTTAGAGGTAGAGGTGTCGATAAAATAAAATACGGACATGAGGGCATCATGATTATTCTTATAACAGCAACATATATGGATATTGTCATATGATTCCTTATGCTCAAGTAATAATCTATTCTCAATGCAAAGTATGAATCAGAAACTTTATTGAGAACTTACAAACTATAATCTCAGTCATTGAAGCAATTGCAATTTATCATAACATCAAAAAGAATCTATGTGAGAGCTTTTTAGCAAGTCCACATACTCAACTATCATTTAGTCTTTCATAATTGCTAACACTCACGCAATACTTGTGGTTACGGAGTTTTAATCGGACACAGAGAAAGATAGGGGCTTATAGTTTTGCCTCCCAACTTTAAACTCAAGGGTAATGTCAACAATAATAGCTCATGCTAACTTACATCCAATTGGATATATCTATCAGGATCTTTCCAACACACTGTGCTTGCCAAAGGATAAAATGTAAAAAGGAAAGGTGAAGATCACCATGACTCTTGCATAAGGTAAAAGATAATAATAAAAGATAGGCCCTTTGCGGAGGGAAGCGTGAGGTTGCCATGCGCTTTTCAGGGTTGGATGCACAAAATCTTAATGCGAAAGAACGTCACTTTATATTGCCACTTGTGATATGAACCTTTATTATGCAGTCAAACGCTTTTATTTCTTCCACATCACAAGATCGTATAAAGCTTATTTCCTCCTCACTAATCAATCATACATATTTAGAGAGCAATTTTTATTGCTTGCACCGATGACAACTTACTTGAAGGATCTTACTCAATCCATAGGTAGGTATGGTGGACTCTCATGGCAAAACTTGGTTTACGGGAATTTGGAAGCACAAGTAGTACCTCTACTTGGTGCAAAGAATTTGGCTAGCATGAGGGGAAAGGCAAACTCAACATGTTGGATGATCCATGACAATATACTTTATTTCAGATATAAGAAAACATAACCCATTACGTTGTCTTCCTTGTCCAACATCAACTCTTTAGCATGTCATATTTTAATGAGTGCTCCCAATCATAAAAGATGTCCAAGATAGTATATTTGTATGTGAAACCTCTCTTTCTTTATTACTTCCTATTAATTGCAACGATGACCAAAGCTATGTTTGTCAACTCTCAACAACTTTTAATCATCATACTCTTTCTATGTGAAGTCATTACTCTCCATAAGGTCAATATGATCTCTTTGTTTCTTTTTATTCTTTTCACTTTTCTTTTATTCACTCAAGATCATAGCAAGATAATCAAGCCCTTGACTCAACACTAATCTTTATTACATTGCTCACGGACTCGATTACATAGAGGGATCATAAAGCAAAACTCAAAACTAGATCATACCAAAAACTTTATTCTACTAAATCAAAATATTACCAAAAGGATCAAACTAAGAAAAATGGTAAAGATAGGAGTGTGATGGTGATATGATACCGGGCACCTCCCCCAAGCTTGGTAGTTGCCAAGGGGAGTGCCCATACCCATATGATTATGTCTCCTTTTTCGGGGATGGTGATGTGATATTCTTGGCGATGATGCCCCTCAGGATACGATTCTCCTCCTCGAGCTTATTGACTTGGTGCTTGAGGTCCATTATTTCCTTACGAAGCTTTCCTGTAATGGCCAAAGCTCCTTGCACCCAAGGGTGTTGCATAGCTGCGGGAGAACAAGTGACACTCTTCTTCATATTTTTCATAAGAAAGAAATCTAACATTGGAAGGGATAACCGAGTTTAGAATAGCCGAGCTCTGTAGTTCCCCCATCGTGAATCCAGCTTGGAAGCGAGAAGTGACTTCTTGATCCTCCTCCATGGCATCTATTCTCTTCAAGTCAGCCTCCATCTCTTCCTTTGTTGCTGGCCCAAAGTGGTCAGCATCGCTGTTTGTCCTTGATCTCGATGCCGAATGAGACACCCGGCTCTCCCCTACTGACTCTTGAGAAGACATATTGCTCTAATCTGCAGCACCAACAGCTCGAAACAAAAACAGAGGATATTTGCGTGATATAGGAGTCAAAACCTCCGAGAGATTATATAATGAAATTTTACCGACCAAAATACATATCGTGCAAGAAAACGGAGTCCAGAGAGCGCACGAGGTGCCCACGAGGCAGGGGGCGCGCCCAGGGGGGTAGGGCGCGCCCTCCACCCTCGTGGAGGCCTCGTGTCCTTCCCGGACTGCTTCTTATTTTTCTATTTTTCTAAATATTCCAATACGGAGAAAAATTGCCATTAGAACTGTTTTGGAGTCGGTTTACTTACCGTACTACATACCTATTCCTTTTCGGAGTCTGAAACATTCTAGAAAGTGTTTCTTATGTATTCCTCCGGGGTTACGGTTTCAATAACATTGGTTTCAACATTTATGGGATTACATGAGATATAATATTTGATTCTTTGACCGTTCACCACCTTCGGATTTGTGCCTTCGAAGTTGTTGATTTTTATGGCACCGGAACGATAGACCTCCTCGATAATTTAAGGACCTTCCCATTTAGAGAGAAGTTTTCCTGCAAAAAATCTTAAACGAGAGTTGTATAATAATACATAATCACCTACATTAAACTCACGCTTTTGTATTCTTTTGTCATGCCATCTTTTAACTTTTTCTTTAAATAATTTGGCATTTTCATAAGCTTGGGTTCTCCATTCATCAAGTGAGCTAATGTCAAATAACCTCTTCTCACCGGCAAGTTTAAAATCATAATTGAGCTCTTTAATGGCCCAATATGCCTTATGTTCTAGTTCAAGAGGTAAGTGACATGCTTTTCCATAAACCATGTTATACGGAGACATACCCATAGGATTTTTATATGCAGTTCTATAGGCCCATAATGCATCATCAAGTTTCTTGGACCAATTCTTTCTAGATCTATTAATAGTCTTTTGCAAAATTAATTTGAGCTCTGTGTTATTCAATTCTACTTGACCACTAGACTGAGGGTGATATGGAGATGCAATTCTATGATTAACATCATACTTAGCAAGCATTTTACGAAAAGCACCATGAATAAAATGTGAACCACCATCAGTCATTAAATATCTAGGGACTCCAAACCTCGGGAAAATAACTTCTTTAAGCATCTTAATAGAGGTGTTATGATCAACACTACTAGTTGGAATAGCTTCTACCCACTTAGTAACATAATCAATAGCAACTAAAATATGTGTATATCCATTAGAGGCAGGAAACGGTCCCATATAATCAAAGCCCCAAACATCAAATGGTTCAATAACGAGTGAATAATTCATAGGCATTTCTTGACGTCTACTAATATTACCAATTCTTTGACATTCATCACAGGATAAGACAAACTTACGGGCATCCTTGAAGAGAGTAGGCCAATAAAAACCGGATTGCAGTACCTTATGTGCGATTCTGTCTCCAGTGGTGCCCTCCATAAGCCTCGGAGTGACACTTGTGTAGGATCTGTTCTCGCTCATGCTCAGGTACACAACGTCTAATAACAGCATCTACTCCTTCTTTATAAAGATGTGGGTCATCCCAAAAGTAATGTCTCAAATCATAGAAAAACTTTTTCTTTTGTTGGTATGTGAAACTAGGTGGAATAAATTTAGCAATAATGTAATTAGCATAATCAGCATACCATGGAGCAGTACGAGAAGCATTTATGACATTTAGTTGCTCATCAGGAAAGCTATCATCAATAGGTAGTGGGTCATCAAGAACATTTTCTAACCTAGACAAGTTGTCTGCAATGGGGTTCTCAGCTCCCTTTCTATCAATAATATGCAAATCAAATTCTTGTAGCAAGAGAACCCATCTAATAAGTCTAGGTTTAGCATCTTTCTTTTCCATAAGGTATTTAATAGCAGCATGATCAGTGTGAATAGTTACTTTAGAATCAACAATATAAGGTCTGAACTTATCACAAGAAAATACAACTGCTAAGAATTCCTTTTCAGTAGTAGCATAATTTCTCTGGGCACTGTCTAGAGTTTTACTAGCATATTGAATAACATTTAATTTCTTATCAACTCTTTGCCCTAGAACAGCACCTACAACATAATCACTAGCATCGCACATAATTTCAAAAGGTAAATTCCAATCAGGTGGCTGAACAATAGGTGCAGAGATCAATGCTTTCTTAAGTATTTCAAATGCTTCTACACAATCATCATCAAAGACAAATGGTATATCTTTTTGTAATAAATTAGTCGAGGTCGAGAAATTTTTGAGAAGTCCTTAATGAACCTCCTATAAAACCCGGCATGACCAAGGAAACTTCTTATACCTTTGATGTCCTTGGGACAAGGCATCTTTTCAATAGCATCAACTTTACCTTTATCAACTTCAATACCTCTTTCAGAAATTTTATGGCCCAAGACAATACCTTCATTAACCATAAAGTGGCACTTCTCCCAATTAAAGACAAGGTTAGTTTCTTCACATCTCTGCAAAACTCGATCAAGGTTGCTCAAGCAAACATCAAAAGAGGATCCATAGACGGAGAAATCCTCCATGAAAACCTCACAAATCTTTTCACAAAAATCAGAGAATATAGCCATCATGCATCTTTGAAAGGTAGCAGGTGCATTACATAAACCAAAAGGCATACGCCTATAAGCAAAAGTACCGAAGGGCATGTAAAAGTGGTCTTAGCTTGATCATCATTGACACGTGTATTTGAGAGAAACCAGAATAACCATCTAGAAAGCAAAAATGTGTATGCTTGGATAATCTTTCTAGCATTTGATCAATAAAGGTAAGGGTAATCATCTTTTAGTAGCCTCATTTAATTTATGGAAATCAATTACCATCCTATAACCTGTAATAATTCTTTGCGGAATCAATTCATCTTTATCATTAGGAATGACAGTAATACCTCCCTTCTTAGGAACACAATGGACAGGACTTACCCACTGACTATCAGCAACAAGATAAATTATACCTGCCTCAAGGAGCTTTAGTATTTCTTTTCTTACCACTTCTTTCATCTTAGGATTCAGCCATCGTTGATGATCAATAACTGGTTTGGCATCTTTCTCCAAATTTATTTTATGTTGACATAGAGTGGGACTAATGCCCTTAAGATCATCAAGAGTATATCCAATAGCAAAGATGGTGCTTCTTCGTAGTTTTCAATAATTTTTCTTCCTCCTTCTCTGAAAGGTTTGCACTAATAATAATAGGATATATCTTCTTTTCATCAAGATAAGCATATTTAGGAGTATCAGGCAATGGTTTAAGCTCAAAGACGGGATCACCCTTGGGTGGAGGAGGATCCCCTAGGATTTCAACAGGCAAGTTGTTTTTCTAAATAGGTCCTTGTCTAAGGAACACTTCATATATTTCCCTTCTTTCATTCATAAACATATCATTTTCATGGTCTAGCAAATATTGTTCTAAAGGATCACTGGGAGGCACGGCAATAGAAGCAAGACCAATAATTTCATCTTTACTAGGCAATTCCTCTTCATGGTGTTGTTCACTTAAACTTAGAGAAATTAAACTCATGAGACATATCACCTAGACCAATAGTAACAACATCCTTTACGCAGTCTATCTTAGCATTAACAGTGTTCAAGAAGGGTCTACCAAATATAATGGGACAAGAGCTATCTTGTGGGGAACCAAGAACAAGAAAATCAGCAGGATATTTAGTTTTTCCACACAAGACTTCGACATCTCTACAATTCCCATTGGTGAAATAGTATCTCTATTAGCAAGTTTAATTGTGACATCAATATCTTCTAACTCAGCAGGTGCAATATCATGCATATTTTCTTTATATAAGTCAATAGGTATTGCACTAGCACTAGCACCCATGTCACATAAGCCATGATAACAATGATCTCCTATTTTAATGTAAATAACAGTGCATGCCTACCACAGGTCTATGTTTATCTTTAGCACAAGGTTTAGCAATTCTAGCAGTTTCATCACATAAATAAATAACATGCCCATCAATATTATCAGCCAAGAGATCTTTAACAATAGCAATATTAGGTTCAACTTTAACTTGCTCAGTAGGTGTTTAAGTTCTAATATAGCTTTTACGCATCACAATTGAAGCTTTAGCATGATCCTTTATTCTAACTGGAAAGGTGGTTTCTCAACATAAGCAGTAGGAACAATAGGATCATTATAAGTGATAGTCTTTTCTTCAACTTTAATAGGTGCAGCTACTTTTACTTCTATGGGAGGATGATATTTAAACCACTTCTCCTTAGGGAGATCAACATGAGTAGCAAAAGATTCACGTAAAGAAGCTACTATCTCAGAGTCAAGTCCATATTTAGTGCTAAATTTACGGAAAACATCGGTATCCATAAAAGATTTAACACAATCAAACTTAGGTGTCATTCCTGACTCCTTACCTTGATCGAGGTCCCAATCTTCAGAGTTGCGTTTTATTCTTTCCAATAAATCCCATTTGAATTCAATACTCTTCATCATAAAAGAGCCAACACAAGAAGTATCGAGTATGGTGCGATTGTTATCAGAAAGCCGATCATAAATTTTTTGAATAATCATTTCTCTTGAGAGCTCATGATTGGGGCATGAATATAACATTGATTTAAGCCCCCCCAAGATTGAGCGATGCTTTCTCCTTCATGAGGCCAAAAATTATATATATAATTATGATCACGATGAACAAGATGCATAGGATAAAACTTCTGATGAAATTCCAATTTCAATCGTTTGTAGTTCCATGATCCCATATAATCACATAGCCTATACCATGTAAATGCATCTCCCTTCAAAGATAAAGGGAAGACCTTCTTCTTAATAACATCACCGGGCATACCTGCAAGCTTAAATAATCCACAAACCTCATCCACATAGATTAGGTGCTCATCAGATGTAATGTTCCATCTCCTGTAAAAGGATTAGCTAGCAGTTTTCCTACCATACCGAAGGAATTTCAAAGTAGACATTTTCATTTTAGTAGGTTCAAGAGGTTGAGGAGCAACTCTTTGCTCATCTTGGTCGGGGTGAAGATACCCCGAACAAGCCCCTCGGAGGATTACTTTCCATAGTAACAAGTGACAGTAAATTTCAGCACACTATATAAATTTTTGCTTACCAAATTCCACTACCAAAGGCGCTTCACTACAGGAATCAGCTACTTTGCCATCTGCCACGGCGGACGGCAAAGGCATGGATGGCGGACGGCAAAGACCTTTGTCGTCAGCCACGGACGGCAAAAGGGGACGGCAAAGTAGGGGACGCTAAGGTTACTGCGTTGCCCGCTTCGGGCAAATGACGGCAAAGGGGCCTTTGCCATCGCTAGCCGGGCAAGAAAGAAGGCGACGGCAATAAATGCTTGTTACTCCATTAGGTGGTTAACGGCAGGCCTTTGTCGTCTGCGCGATCAAGAAGTTCGTGCTGTCACCATCAGGGGCAAACCGACCAAATTGGTCAGCCTCCCAGAAGCTACGCTGTGCCACGTGTCTCTTTGCCGTCCACGCCGATGGCAGAAGATGTCTTTGCCGTCGGTGGTCGACGGCAAAGATCCTGCATATTGTCTCTTTTTTCTGTTTTTGTACTCCAACAATTTTCACAAAGAAATATATATCACATATCCAAAGACATAAGTTTCATATCACATATCCAAAGACATAAGTTTCATATCACATATCCAAAGACATAAGTTTCATATCACATATCACATATCATATCAGTTTCATCCATACACATTGTTCATACATAAGCAAGTTCCATCCATACACATTGTTCATACATAAGCAAGTTCCATGATAGCAAGCTAGATACAATGCAAAGTTTCATCAAAGGAAAAGTAAGCACTCCATCATAGCAAGCTAGCTTCCATGAAGTGAATGAAATCTGCAAAATGGTAAATAAGAAAGTTAGAAATAGGTGACTAGAACAAGAAGAAGACTAGAACAAGAAGTATATGTCATTTATGAGCTAACTTAGGTGAAATGGATCATATATGAGCTAACAAAGTTGAAATGGGTTGTTTATGAGCTAACTTAGTTGAAATGGATCATTTATGAGATAACTTCGTTGAAATGGGTCGTTTATGAGTTAACTAAGGTGAAGGGCATCGTTTTTTAGCTAAGTAAGGTGAAATGGATCGTTTTTGAGCTAACTTAGGTGAAATGGATCATTTATGAGCTTTTATGAGCTAACTTAGTTGAAATGGGTCGTTTATGACCTAACTAAGGTGAAATGCCACGTTTTTGAGCTAACTAAGGTGAAATGGATCGTTTTTTAGCTAACTTAGGTGAAATGGATCATTTATGAGCTAATTTAGGTGAAATGGATCATTTTTAGCTAACTTAGGTGAAATGGATCGTTTAGGAGCAAATCTAGGTGAAATGGGTCATTTTGGAGCTAACCTAGGTGAAATGGGTCATTTTGGAGCTAACCTAGGTGAAATGGGTCATTTACAAGCTAACGAGGTAAAATGGATCATTTAGGAGCTACTTCACGTAAAATGGGTCATTTTAGAGCTAACTTGGATAAATTGGATCACTTGTAAGCTAACTAAGGTAAAATGAGTCATTTTAGAGCTAACTTTAGGTAAAATGGATCGCTTATGAGCTAACTAAGCTAATTATGCAATTTTGACATAAGTAACCTAAGTACATATCGCTTTAGAGCTAACTTAGGTAGAATGGATGGTTTATGAGGTCAAGAAGCATATTAAGTCATTTTGGAGGAAAAGAAGCTAACTCTAGGTCATTATGGTAAGCATATTGGAGGAAATAAAGCTAAGTCTACGTCTTTATGCATTTGTTAAGCAAAACACTAGAGAAACTTACCGTGATCGTGGGAGGTGTACGAGCTGGAAGTTGGCTCGCGCAGAATTTGGAGAAGGATCGTATGCGATGCGTTTCGAGTTAAGCTGCACCAAAGATCATTTCCAATGTCTCGTTAGCATTATGACACTCAAATGTTAAGACTAGCAAGTAATGTCCATTCTAATTAAACCCACCGTGCTCCTGTGAGCAATCACTGCATCATGAGCGGCCTGACCGGACTTCTCACACACGCATCGCACATTTGGTTTTCACAATGTAGTCATACTAGTTAGTAATGAGACTCAAATGTTAAGACTAGCAAGTAATATGCAGAAGAAACTTACCACAAGGAGCTCATACATGGCCCTTGCCTGCATGTCATTCTCAGTGCCTCTCCTCCTCCAACATCTTTGTTCCTCTCCTCCAACTCCTGCCGCCTCCGCCTCCGCCATGAAGTACAACATAAAAAAGTACCGACATGAATAATAATATGTATATCACTTAAGTGTATCGTCATCAAGTACAACATAAAAAATTGAATACCGACACTACTAATAATCTCGATCAAGTATCATCAATAAATGCATAATCATCATCATCACTATAATCAATGATGGGCTCACTATAATCATCATCATCACCGTCATCACTATAATCATCATCATCATCATCGGACACACAACAATTATATATATAATTCACCATGTATATATTCATCGCTTGATCTACTTTGTCAATTTTATTACGTCCATGCAACCTACATCGTAATAGGCACCGACGAATTTATGCGCCGGATCCGGAGCAAAGCATATGCGCCGGATCGGGTGTTGTTTCGGGTCGGGGTTCGGGGTGTCGGTCGGTGTCGGGTGCCGTGGTCGGGTCGGGTGCTGTTTGAGGTAGGGGGTTGGGGTGTCGGTCGGGTCGGGGTGTCCCGGGTCGGTTGTTCGGTCGGGTGTGGTCAGTCGTGCTCGGGTCGGGTGTCGGGGTCGGGTCGGGGTCGGGTGTCAGTCGGGTGCCGGGTCGGGTCGGGTGCCGGTCGGTGTCGCGGTCGGGTGTCGATCGGTCAAGCCTGGCCTGGGGTGTCGGGGTCTGGTCGGGCCTGGGTCGGGTGTCGGGTTGGGGTGGGTCTCGGGTTGGGGTGTCGGTCGTGGTCGGGTCGGGTCGGGTCGGGTGTCGGGTCGGGGTCGGGGTGGGTGTCGTGGTCGGGGTCGGGTGTCGGGGTCGGGTTGTCGGTCGGTGTCGTCAGGTCGCCTGGGTCGGGTGTGGTCGGCCTGGTCGGGGTGTCGGGTCGGAGTCGGTCTCGGGTCGGGGTGTCAGTCGGGTGCCGGTCGGAGTCGAGGTCGGTCTGGTGGGTGTCGTCGGGTGCCGGGTCGGGTCGGGTGCCGTGGTCGGTGTCGCCGGGTGGTGTCGATCGGGTCAGCCTGGTCGGGTGTCGGTCGGGGTCGGGTGGTCGGGTCCTGGGGTGTCGGGTCGGGTGTCGTGGTCGGGTCGGGTGTGTCGGGTCGGGGTCATTGTCGGCCGGGTGTCGGGTCAGGTCGGGCTCTGGGTGTCGGTCTGGGTCTGGGGTGTCGGGTCACGGTCCCTGGTCGGGGTGTGTCGTGTCCGGGTCGGGTCGGGTGTCGTGGTCGGTGTCGGTGTCGGGGGTGTCGATCGGGTCGCCTGGGTCGGGTGTCGGGTCGGCCTGGTCGGGTGGGTGTCGGTCGGGGTCGGGGTCTCGGGTCTCGGGGTCGGGGGTGTCGGTTTGGGTGCCTGGGGTCGGTGCCGTTTCGGGTCGGGTTTTTTCCCCTCTTTTTTCCTTTTCTTCTTCTTCCTCTTCTTCCTTTTCTTCCTTTTCTTCCTTTTTTCCTTCTTCTTCTTCTTTTTCTTCCTCCTTTCCTTTTTCCTCTTCTTCTTCTCCTCCTCTCCTCTTTTTTCTTCTTCTTCTTCCTCTTCTTCTTTTTTCTTCTCCTCCTCCTCTTCTTCTTCTTCCTCTTCTTATTTTTTCATCTCCTCCTCCTCTTCTTCTTCTTCCTTTCCTTTTTCCTCTTCTTCTTCTCCTCCTCTCCTCTTTTTTCTTCTTCTTCTTTCCTAAACCTAAACCTAAACCTAAAACTAAACCTAAATCTAAAACTAAAACTAAAACTAAATCTAAACTAAACATAAACCTAAAACTAAAAAAAAGAAAAAAAAAGGAAAAAACTAAATCTAAACCTTAAACTAAACTAAAACTAAACCTAAAACTAAAACTAAAACTAAATCTAAACTAAACATAAACCTGAAACTAAAAAAACAGAAAAAAAAACAGAAAAAAAGAGGAGGTAGAGCTCACCTAGGGCAGGGCCGGTGGAGGAGGTGGTTTGGTGGAGGAGGGGGCCGGGCGGCGGGCGCGGGGGGCGGGAGGCGGGCGGGCGCTGTGGGGGAAGGCGGCGCCGAGACGCAGGGCTGGGGCGACAAGGCGGGCGGTGGTGGCTGGTGGGGGCCGAGCTGCGGTGGCGGTGGCGCCGAGACTAGCGGCGGGCGACGAAGGCGGTGGCACGGGCGGGGGCGGGGCGGCGGTGGTGGGGCGACGGGTCGGCGGAGAGTGGTGGGGCGGCGGAGAGTGGTGGGGTGACGGGCAGAGAGTGGTGGGGGGCGGCGCGGTGAAGAGGGAGAGAACAGAGAGAGAGGGCGGTGGGCGGCCGCCGTTAGATGAGTTAAATCTTTGTCGCCCCCCTTTGCCGTCTGCTTTTTGCTCTTGACGTCCGCTAGTGGACGGCAAAGAGGTGGGCGTTAAGTTTTTTAAACAGCGGGTGGGTGGGGCCACCTCCTCTTTGCCGTCACCGGCGGACGGTAAAAGATTCTTTGCCGTCACCGGCGACGGCAAAGAAATGGCGATGGCAAAGAGCTTCTTTGTCGTACGCCATTTCTTTGCCGTCGGCTTTTCGATGGTCGATGGCAAAGAGTTTTCCGTCCGCTAGCGACGGCAAAGATCTCGGCAGATGGCAAAGTAGCTGATTCCAAGAGTGCTTCACTGCAAGAACGGGCGCCAGAAAAGAGTCTTGATGACCCACAAGTATAGGGGATCTATCGTAGTCCTTTCGATAAGTAAGAGTGTCGAACCCAACGAGGAGCAGAAGGAAATGATAAGCGGTTTTCAAAGAAGGTATTCTCTGCAAGCACCGAAATTATAGGTAATAGATAGTTTTGTGATAAGATAATTTGTAACGAGCAACAAGTAACAAAAGTAAATAAAGTGCAGCAAGGTGGCCCAATCCTTTTTGTAGCAAAGGACAAGCCTAGACAAACTCTTATATAGGGAAAAGCGCTCCCGAGGACACATGGGAATTATCGTCAAGCTAGTTTTCATCACGTCCATATGGTTCGCGTTCGGTACTTTGATAATTTGATACGTTGGTGGACCAGTGCTTGGGTGTTGTCCTTACTTGGACAAGCATCCCACTTATGATTAACCCCTATTGCAAGCATCCGCAACTACAAAAGAAGTATTAAGGTAAACCTAACCATAGCATGAAACATATGGATCCAAATCAGCCCCTTACGAAGCAACGCATAAACTAGGGTTTAAGCTTCATCACTCTAGCAACCCATCATCTAATTATTACTTCCCAATGCCTTCCTCTAGGCCCAAATAATGGTGAAGTGTCATGTAGTCGACGCTCACATAACACCACTAGAGGAGAGACAACATACATCTCATCAAAATATCGAATCTAATACCAAATTCACATGACTACTAATAGCAAGACTTCTCCCATGTCCTCGTGAACAAACGTAACTACTCACAAAGCATATTCATGTTCATAATCGAGGAGTATTAATATGCATATAGGATCTGAACATATGATCTTCCACCAAATAAACCAACTAGCATCAACTACACGGAGTAATCAACACTACTAGCAACCTACAAGTACCAATCCTGCACTTAGAGACAAGAATTGGATACAAGAGATGAACTAGGGTTTGGGAGGAGATGGTGCCGGTGAAGATGTTGATGGAGATTGGCCCTCCCGATGAGAGGAGCGTTGGTGCCGACGATGGTGATGATTTCCCCCTCCGAGGGAAGTGTCCTCAGAACAGCTCACGGAGCCCTAGATTGTTCTCGCTAATGTTCCGCTGTGGCGTGAGTCTCGTCACGAAAGCTTGCTTATGATTTTTCTTGGACGAAAGACTTCATATAGCAGAAGATGGGCACCGAGGGCTAACAGGTGGCCCACGAGGCGGGGCGCGCCAGGTAGGGCGCGCCCCCACCCTCGTGGCTGTGGTGTAGGCCCCTCCGGTATTTCTTCCGCTCAATATTTTTATTATTTCCAAAAATAACTTTCGTGGAGTTTCAGGACTTTTGGAGTTATGCGAGAATAGGTCTCTAATATTTGCTCCTTTTCCAAATTTCGTAATTCCAGCCTACTGGCATTCTCCCTCTTCATGTAAACCTTGTAAAATAAGAGAGAATAGGCATAAGTATTGTGACATAATGTGTAATAACAGCCCATAATGCAATAAATATCGATATAAAAGCATGATGCAAAATGGACGTTTCAATGCCTCCCAAGATGGGGCCCTTAGTATGGTTAAGATTTAACCGCTTTGCAATAATAGCGCCCATACTGAATGAGTCATCACGAAACAAGGCATGGCACAAAATAACAATATCAGGGGCACTTAGGTTGCCACAGTTTCCGCGACCAATTAAGCATCTACTAGCAAATAATGCAAAGTAACGTAAAACAGGAAAATGTATGCTAGTGATTCTTGCATCGGAAACTTCCCTAGTTTACCCTACAGCAATTGTATCAATAAACCCTTCCACATCGTCACGATGTGGTTCCTCTGCGCTGCCCAGAAAAGGCAACTTGCAAACCTCACAAAATTCAGAGAGGGGCATCTCCTTATACTCATCATATAAATAGAAATCCACCGAAGGTGGAGACCTCCTAGAATGGAAATGAAAATTTTGCACAAAGATATTAGTGAGTAAGAGATACTGTTCGTGTTGGTCGCGGAGGAAGTCGGTGAGGCCTGCATTCTCAGCCAATTCATAAAAATCTTCATAAATCCCGGCTGCCCTCAAGAAATCATCACAAGGCCATTCACACGACCAAACTTCCGTGGTGCGAGGGAGATTATACTTGGGCCTCTCTTCTTCTTCTTCACTTCGCTTATCCTTCGAGCTTCGGCTCGAAGAACCCCTAAAAAATCTCTTCATTATTTTCTGAAAATTTCTGAAATTTTTAGTAACTTCAAATAAAAGTGAACCAAACTCAACAAACTTGATAGCAACTACTCCCACAAGTGCCTAGAGACTATATCATGCATTAGAACTACTTGGGACCATATAAATTTGACATGCAAGCTCAAGAACAGGGTCACCTAGGCAGCAAAAATTTGCAAAGAATAAAGCACTAGAACAAAAACTAATTGGACCATTGGAGGAGTCACATACCAAAGAACAATCCCCCAAAGCAGTTTTGTGAGAAGTGCTTTGAGCTAGGAGATCGAAAATCGCAGCAAAATGAGCTAGAACTCGTGCTTGAGCTGGTTGGTGATTTTTTTGGGAGGAAGAAGGAGTGTGTGGTGGCTGGAATAAGTGGAGGGGAGCCACCATGGGCCCACGAGGCAGGGGCGCCAGGGGTGGGCACGCCTGACCCTCGTGGCTGTGTGCTTGCTCACTGCTTGTGTTCTCAGTGCCAGATATTCTCAAATATTCTAGAAAAAAACATATTTCATTTTCGGGGCATTTGGAGAACTTTTATTTTCGGGGTATTTTTTATTGCATGGATAATTCAGAAAACAGACAGAAAATAATAATTTTGCTTTATTTCAACTAAATAACAGAAAGTAAAAAAGGGGCACAGAAGGTTGTGCTTTCTAACTTCATCCATCTCATGCTCATCAAAAGGAATCCACTAACAAGGTTGATCAAGTCTTGTTAACTAACTCATTCCGAATATCATGGAACCGGAGAATTTTCTAATAACACTATGTTACCTCAACGGGGATATGCACGTCCCCAATAATAATAATATCATATTTCTTCTTGACAGTAGGTAGAGGAAATTCAAAACCTCCAAAAATAATCGGTGGAATTTTTCCAATAGAGTTTATACTATGAACTTGAGGTTGTTTCCTTGGAAAGTGTACCGTATGCTCATTACCATTAACATGAAAACTGACATTGCCTTTGTTGCAATCAATAACAGCCCCTGCAGTATTCAAAAAGGGTCTTCCAAGAATAATAGACATACTACCGTCCTCGGGAATATCAAGAATAACAAAGTCCGTTAAAATAGTAACGCTTGCAACCACAACAGCACGCCCTCACAAATACCGTGTATAGCAGTTGATTTATCAGTCATTTGCAAAGATATTTCAGTAGGTGTCGACTTATTCAAATCAAGTCTACGATATAAAGAGAGAGGCATAACACTAACACCGGCTCCAAGATCACATAAAGCAGTTTTAACATAGTTTCTTTTAATGGAGCATGGTATAGTGGGTACTTCTGGATCTCCAAGTTTCTTTGGTATTCCACCCTTAAAAGTATAATTAGCAAGCATGATGGAAATCTCAGCTTCCGGTATCTTTCTTTTATTTGTAGCAATTTCTTTCATATATTTAGCATAAGGATTCATTTTAATCATATTAGTAAAACGCATACGCAAAAAGATAGGTCTAATCATTTCAGCAAAGCACTCAAAATCCTCATCATCCTTTTTCTTGGATGGTTTAGGAGGAAAAGGCATGGGTTTCTGAACCCATGCCTCTCTTTCTTTACCATGTTTCCTAGCAACGAAGTCTCTCTTATCATAACATTGATTCTTTGATTGTGGGTTATCAAGATCAACAGCAGGTTCAGTTTCTACATCATTATCACTAACATTATCACTAGGTTCATGTTCATCACCAGATTGTGTTTCAGCATCAGAAATAGAAATATCATTAGGATTCTCAGGTTTGTCTACAACAGATTCACTAGAAGCATGCAAAGTCCTATCATTTTTCTTTTTCTTCCTTTTAGAAGGACTAGGTGCATCTACATTAGTTCTTTGAGAATCCTGCTCAATTCTCTTAGGGTGGCCCTCAGAATACAAAGGTTCCTGAGTCACTTTACCTCCTCTAGTTGCATCTCTAACAGCATAGTCATTATTCTTACTATTTAATTCATTGAGCAAATCATTCTGAGCTTTAAGTACTTGTTCTACTTGAGTTGTGACCATAGAAGCATGTTTACTAATAAGTTTAAGTTCACCTTTAACTATAGCAATATAATCTCTCATGTGTTCAATCATATAAGCATTGTTTTTCAATTGTCTACCAACATAAGCATTGAAGTTTTCTTGTTTGACAATAAAATTATCAAACTCATCTAAGCATTGGCTAGCAGACTTATAACGAGGAATATCACCTTCATCAAATCTATAGAGAGAATTTACCTTTACTACCTGTGCCGGGTCTTGCTACCTCTTGAGCACTGCGTTGGGTTTCCCTTGAAGAGGAAAGGGTGATGCAGTAAAGCAGCGTAAGTATTTCCCTCAGTTTTTTAGAACCAAGGTATCAATCCAGTAGGAGACCATGCACGAGTCCCTCGCACCTACACAAACAAATAAATCCTCGCAACCAACGCGATAAAGGGGTTGTCAAACCCTTCACAGTCACTTACGAGAGTGAGATCTGATAGATATGATAAGATAATATTTTTGGTATTTTTATGATAAAGATGCAAAGTAAAATAAAAGGCAATAAAAATAACTAAGTGTTGGAGGATTAATATGATGGAAAATAGACCCGGGGGCCATAGGTTTCACTAGTGGCTTCTCTCAAGAGCATAAATATTACGGCGGGTGAACAAATTATTGTTGAGCAATTGATAGAATTGAGCATAGTTATGAGAATATCTAGGTATGATCATGTATATAGGCATCACGTCCGAGACAAGTAGACCGACTCTCAGTATCTACTACTATTACTCCACACATCGACCGCTATCCAAAGATGCATCTAGAGTATTAAGTTCATAAGAACAGAGTAACGCTTTAAGTAAGATGACATGATGTAGAGGGATAAACTCATGCAATATGATATAAACCCCATCTTGTTATCCTCGATGGCAACAATACAATACGTGCCTTGCTGCCCTTACTGCCACTGGGAAAGGAGACCGCAATATTGAACCCAAAGCTAAGCACTTCTCCCATTGCAAGAAAGATCAATCTAGTAGGCCAAACCAAACTGATAATTCGAAGAGACTTACAAAGATAACCAATCATACATAAAAGAATTCAGAGAAGATTCAAATATTGTTCATAGATAAACTTGATCATAAACCCACAATTCATCGGTCTCAACAAACACACCGCAAAAGAAGATTACATCGAATAGATCTCCATGAGAGAGAGGGGAGAACATTGTACCGAGATCCAAAAGAGAGAAGAAGCCATCTAGCTAATAACTATGGACCGAAGGTCTGAGGTAAACTACTCACACATCATCGGAGAGGCTATGGTGTTGATGTAGAAGCCCTCCGTGATCGATGCCCTCCGTGAAGCTCGAAAAAGGCCCCAAGATGGGATCGCATAGGTACTGAGAAGGTTGCGGCGGTGGAATTAGGTTTTTGGCTCCGTGTCTGGTAGTTTGAAATGCGAGGGTATATATAGGAGGAAGAAGTACGTCGGTGGAGCAACGTGGGGCCCATAAGGGTGGAGGGCGCGCTGGTAGGCACGCCTACCTCGTGCCCTCTTGGTTGATGTCTTGACGTAGGGTCCAAGTCCTCTGGATCACGCTCGCTTCAAAATCACGTTCCCGAAGGTTTCATTCCGCTTGGACTCCGCTTGATAATCTTTTTCTGCGAAACTCTGAAATAGGCAAGAAACAACAATTCTGGGTTGGGCCTCCGGTTAATAGGTTAGTCCCAAAAATAATATAAAAGTGTATAATAAAGCCCATTAATGTCCAAAATAGAATATAATATACCATGGAACAATAAAAAATTATAGATACGTTGGAGACGTATCACCGGGTTATCAAGACCGTGTATTTCTTCAATAGGTGATGAATTAAGACCATGTATTTCTTCAATAGGCGGTAAATTAAGACCATGTATTTCTTCAACAGGAGGTAAATTCTTAACATCTTCAGCTTTTATACCTTTTTCTTTCATAGATTTCTTTGCCTCTTGCATATCTTCAGATCGAGAAATAGAACACCGCTTTTCTTCGGAGTTGGCTTAGGAGTTGGTTCAGGAAGTGTCCAATTGTTTTCATTAGTCAACATATTATTCAATAGAATTTCAGCTTGATCAATAGTTCTTTCCCTGAAAACACAACCAACACAACTATCCAGGTGGTCTCTGGAAGCATCGGTTAGTCCATTATAAAAGATATCAAGTATTTCATTTTTCTTGAGAGGATGACCAGGCAAAGCATTAAGTAATTGGAGAAGCCTCCCCCAATCTTGTGGGAGACTCTCTTCTTCAATTTGCACAAAATTATATATTTCCCTTAAGGAGCTTGTTTCTTATGAGCAGGAAATATTTAGCAGAGAAGTAATAAATCATATCCTGGGGACTACCCACACAACCAGGATCAACAGAATTAAACCATATCTTAGCATCACCCTTTAATGAGAACGGAAATATCTTAAGGATATAATAGTAGCGAGTTTTCTCATCATTAGTGAATAGGGTGGCTATATCATTTAATTTAGTAAGATGGGCCACAACAGTTTCAGATTCATAGCCATAAAAAGGATCAGATTCAACCAAAGTAATTATATCCGGGTCGATAGAGAATTCATAATCCTTATCAGTAATAAAGATAGGTGAAGTAGCATAAGGTGATCATATTTCATTCTAGCATTCAGAGATTTTTGTTTCAGCTTAGCTAATAATTTCTTAAGATCGCTTCTATCATTGCAAGCAAGAAAGTCTCTAGCAGTTTCTTCATCCATAACATAACCCTTAGGCACAACAGGCAATTAATATCTAGGGGAGAATCTTCATCATCACTTTCATCAATATTATCAGTTTCAATAATTTCATTCTCTCTAGCCCTAGCAAGTTGTTCATCAAGAAATTCACCAAGTGGCACAGTAGTATCAAGCATAGAAGTAGTTTCATCATATGTATCATGCGTAGCAGAAGTGGCATCATCAATAACATGCGACATATCAGAATTAATAGCAGAATAGGTTTATGTGTCGCAAGCTTACTCAAAACAGAAGGTGAATCAAGTGCAGAGCTAGATGGCAGTTCCTTACCTCCCCTCGTAGTTGAGGGATAAACTTTAGTTTTCTCGTATTTCAAGTTCCTCATAGTGACCAGTAGATATAAATCCCATGTGACTCAAAGAATAGAGCTATATTCCCCGGCAACGGCGCCAGAAAATAGTCTTGATAACCCACAAGTATAGGGGATCTCAATAGTTTTCGAGGGTAGAGTATTCAACCCAAATTTATTGATTCGACACAAGGGGAGCCAAAGAATATTCTCAACTATTAGCAGTCGAGTTGTCAATTCAACCACACCTGGATAACTTAATATCTGCAGCAAAGTATTTAGTAGCAAAGTAGTATGGAAGTAACGGTAATGGTGGCAAGAGTAACAGTGATAGTTTTGTAGTGATTGTAACAGTAGCAACGGAAAAGTAAATAAGCGGAGAACAATATGTGAAAAGCTCGTAGGCATTGGATCGGTGATGGAGAATTATGCCGGATGCGATTATTCATGCAACAGCTATAACATAGGGTGACACAGAACTAACTCCAATTCATCAATGTAATGTAGGCATGTATTCCGATTATAGTCATACGTGCTTATGGAAAAGATCTTGCATGACATCTTTTGTCCTACCCTCCCGTGGCAGCAGGGTCCTATTGGAAACTAAGGGATATTAAGGCCTCCTTTTAATAGAGTACCGGACCAAAGCATTAACACATAGTGAATACATGAACTCCTCAAACTACGGTCATCACCGGGAGTGGTCCCAATTATTGTCACTGGGTTGCCAGATCATAACACATAGTAGGTGACTATAGACTTGCAAGATAGGATCAAGAACTCACATATATTAATGAAAACATAATAGGTTCAGATCTGAAATCATGGCACTTTCGGGCCCTAGTGACAAGCATTAAGCATAGCAAAGTCATAGCAACATAAATCTCAGAACATAGTGGATACTAGGGATCAAACCCTAACAAAACTAACTCGATTACATGATAAATCTCATCCAACCCATCACCGTCCAGCAAGCCTATGATGGAATTACTCACGCACGGCGGTGAGCATCATCAAATTGGTGATGGAGGATGGTTGATGATGACGATGGCAACGGATTCCCCTCTCCGGAGCCCCGAACGGACTCCAGATTAGCCCTCCCGAGAGAGATTAGGGCTTGGCGGCGGCTCCGTATCGTAAAACACGATGAATCTTTCTCTCTGAATTTTTTTCTCCCCGAACACGAATATATAGAGTTGGAGTTGAGGTCGGAGGAGCTCCAGGGGGCCCACGAGGTCGGGGGCGCCTGGGGCAAAGGCCTCCCACCCTCGTGGACAGGGTGTGGGCCCCCTGGCCTTGATTCTTTCGCCAATATTTTTTATTATTTCCAAAAATAATCTCCGTGAAGTTTCAGGTCATTCCGGGAACTTTTGTTTCTGCACAAAGATAACACCATGGCAATTCTGCTGAAAACAGCATCAATCCGGGTTAGCTCCATTCAAATCATGCAAGTTAGAGTCCAAAACAAGGGCAAAAGTGTTTGGAAAAGTAGATATGATGGACACGTATCAGCATACACCTCGGTGGGGGAATAGGACTAGTCATCTGTCCCTGAATCCATCTCTGAGGAGCTATCGGGACCCAGCAAGAGATCTGCGCTTGACTGTGTAGCAATGCGCTCGCTCAAGGCCTTGTTTTCACTCCAGATTTTTCCATCACCCACTCAAATGGCTGATTCACAGGAAGAGTAGTTTAATGTACAACCATTGTCGACAAATGGAAATTTAATGAAGGAAAGGATAGGCTAGATATCATTCAAATATATGATGCCTGGTTAAACAGGATGTCATTGCATAATTCCCATATATGATATTGAAACTAAACAGGTGGCATTATAGAACAAGTCTAAACTAAGAAGATGACATATATGATGTCGAAAGTAGGCACTGCAAGGCAACATATGCATGATATGACTAACATAATCATGCCAAGTTAGAGCAAACACCTTGGGGGGTAAATAGGAGTGGTCAGCTGCGTCTGAATCCGCCTCAGAACAGATATCTTCCTCTGGATTACAATATGGAGAGGGGGAGGGTTTGCCATTGAACCTACCATGGAGCAATGTCTGCATGACATTGTATTTCCACGCAAAACTCTTCTCTTTTTCTCTACATGTTCAAAGATGATCGTATAATATCCGACATGCATACAAAAAAATATAGTGAGATTATGTAAGGAGAGGATGCAGAAATCTAGAGTAATGGTAACAACCCGTGGATGGATCCAAAAATAATGACAACCGGCTGATGATTGCTTTAATTTAATAGAAACCAGATGATGATTGCTTTACTATTTGTTTGCCACCCAAGATGAACAACATAGGCATACCCTAGGTGAACCAGATATTAGATAGAGATACTATTCATTGCTGCCTCGATATGTGCCCCACAACTAATTTAGAACTCAAGTTTGAACATCAATTTGGACCTGACTTGGAGTCTAAGAGGTGAACAGGACAATAAAGTAGCAGGTAATATTAAGCAATGGATAACATAAGCAGAAACAAAAGAGTGTGACCTCTCTTGTGGACCCGTGTACTCCTCAGGTTCATTTGCTGAGTCGATGATGGTGATGCCGTTGCGGTGGCCGCACGGCGGTGGAAGGAGATCTCGAGGCGGCGAAAGACAACGAGAGTCATGATGTCTGGTTGGTGGATGCTTCACGATGGAGCAGCTTAGGTGAGGTGGACGACATCATGGCGGGGAGCAGGACAAACCACACAAAGTTTTCTTCGACACCTACCAGAATCGGCGTAATTACAAGGGCTCATTTGGCTTGCATGATTCTAAAACGCAGGGATAGGAGGAAGAACACCCGAATAGGATAGGAATGCACATGGGAAACAGAGCATTTGTGAACAATGATTTCTGTCAACTTGGGTGTTTGGTTCATAGGAAAAGGAGGAGCAGAGGAATGCAAAGAAACATGGCCAAAATAAAGTGAAACCATATGAAAACGTGTACAGTTAGAATGTTATTCTGCCACTAATGCACTTGGTCTTGTTTTCATGCATAGGATTTTGAAAATTAGGTCCAGGTGGATGTTTTGCTCCATTCCTTTCAACAAAATGCATGAATAATTGAATAGTAGAGTGCCATAGGAAAATTTCCTATTGCTATGTTTTTTCTGTTGAACCACAATAGCCCTAATGGATCAACATGAATGTAGAGTAATAAGTGATGCGACAAGTGTACAACCTCTTTGCCGTAGCCGTGTCGACCTCAGCATCATTGGGTTGGTCGCTGAAGAAGTTGAGGCAGAGGTGGCTGTCGGAGGTGTGGAGGAAGATCTGAGGAATCAGAGGCGTCGAGCCTTTGCTACTGTTGTGATGGATCGCTCTGTCCTTGGAGCAGCTCCGGTGAGTCAGAAGATGTCAAGGCTGAAGCAGCATAAGACAGACATTGTTAATGTCAAGTGGGATTCTAATAGCATCTCCAATAGATGATGTAAAATGCATTACTAAAAAGTGATAGATGTAAAATTTACATCGCCAAAAACCACCTGACTACAACAGATAAGGTAAAAACTGTTGACTCTGAACTTAACTGTCGAAACTGAAATTTCTTGTGGAATCTGAATATTACTTTAAACCGAACGCAATGGTAGCAGAGAGGCACTTCACATGGGATAGTTTAGGGAGGGTCTGCAGTTCATCTTCAACCTGCACCCCCTGAGCCGCCAGCCACCACCGGCCAAACCCCGCGCTACCTCGCCGCCCCGAAACAACTCCCCACCGCCAGTCCGCCGCGGCCTCGCCACCCTGAAATAACTCCCCACCGCCTGTCCGCCGCCGCCTTGCCGCCTCGAAACAACTCCCCACCGTTGGTCCGCCGCCCGGACAGTCCTCTAGCCTTCCCCGCGCCAAGCTTTTTCTCCGACGATCCCCACGCCGCCACCCCACCACCGCGCCCCCACCGTCGGCGAGTAGTACCCCACCCAGAACCCTAAGATAGATAGTGGGGTACCTCTCCAGCGAGCCACCCTCCCCGCTGCGGGTGATTCTTCCTTAACTCCGGCGAGACCCACCACCCCCTGAAAATCGACTGACCCAAAAGTCGTACTGATGTAAGTGTAGCTAAATTGGAGCAGAGCAAAGACGAAAGCGAGGGGAGAGCAAAGAGCGAGCGAGAGCGAGAGCCGAGTAGCAAGATGGCGAGCGAACCCGGCAAAGAGCAGCAGCGTGAGCGATCAGCGACAATGAGCAGCATCAGCAGATCCGGCTAGTATGGACGCTGCCGCCGAAGGGGCCTCACACTGGGGAGAGCCGCCTGGAGATGTTGCCCGCGGCGCCGGCTTCGAGGTAGCCACTCCATGGCGGTGCGGGATGGAGCACCGTCGGCGCCGGGAGGTTGAGTTAAGGAGAAGGTACGATGCGATGAGTGTACAACCTCTTTGGTGGCGCCGAGTAGGCCTCGGCTTCGTCCGAGGAGTCGGTGAGGATGCTGCGGTTTCGGTGGAGCAGGTTAAGGCGGCGCTGTGGGGATGGAGCAGCTGCGATAGACGAGGCGATCGTCGGAGCATCTCCTTGGAGGTGGAGGACGGGGCGGCTGAACCGGCAGAACGACGAGATGGACGACGGATCCTCATCCGGGGAGGCGTATGAGGGACGTCGAGCTGTTGCGGTGGACGACGTCATCGGGGAAGAGGCTCCAGCTGGGCAGCGGTGAGGTGGCGAGCGGAGGAGGTGGGGTTTCGCGGCTAGAGCGGAAAGGTTATGGCGGCCAGATTTCGAATGGCGAAAAGGAGGCGATGGGAGGGGGAACCATGACTTAGGGATGCGCTTGTCCAAAACGTAGGGTGTGTTCGAAATGTACCCCCACCGATTTGAGCTAGCGGCCCTTATGGCTCAGGGTTAGAAGGGGGATTTCGCGTGTCGGGATTTGGCAGATGGAGGGAGTTTTCGCGCGTGTTGTAATTTCGGGATAGCAAGGCGCGGGTTGTGAAGGCGCCAGTTTTGGGAGCACGATATCAGAATTTTCGGGATATAACAAGGCGCGGGTTGAATTTTAGGGACAAGCCTAACGTGTAATATTGTACTTGTACGTACCAAATCAATTCGCACTTCCCTCAACGAAAAAAATTAAAAAAATAAAAACTATTCACACCACACAAAGAGAGTCTTGTCCCGTTTTATTATACAAATGCTATTCAAAGCTAGTCCCTCCTTCCATCTATATAGGGCCTAATGCGTTTTTCGAGGCTAAATTTGACCAACCAAATATTAGAGCAATAATATATGACAACTTACACAAAGCACACCGTTAAATTCGTGTGTAAAAGGAGCTTTCAATGATATAATTTTCACATTGTGCATGTCATCTACTATTAATCTTGTCAATAGTCAAAGGCGGTCTGAAAAACGCATTAGGCCCTATATAGATGGAAGGAGGGAGTATGGATCCATGTTATGTCCAATGAAATTTTTTCGCTGGCTGTATAATGCATGTAACCTATTCATGCCAACATTTTAGTGTATTCCAAATGTTTATAATACCGCTGCAATTCGAACTGAATTTGAATCGTTTCTCTATTTCAATCAGAATCTACAATCATGATTGTTGCCAACTTCAACCGTCATTCGTGTATTACCTTAACAACACACTACATGATTACTATAGAGATAGATATGAACTATGTGTACTATATGAACTCGAATTCAATTTTTGAATACACTTGATGTTGATTCCAAATAATACTACATTTGATGTACTAACTATATATCCATAATCTAAACCATGTTCCATCATTACACCGTGTTTATCACACAAAGTATAGTGCCCCGCCCCTACATTATGACAAGTATTTACAGTACGAAATGCAAAAGCCACACATTAGCCCAAATTATAATCAGTGTTCTATATATTATATGTAGTACTAGCAATATGCCCATGCGTTCCACGGAACATCAACATGATCAAGGGGAGGCATTATTTGCAAATATGGAGAGGGGTGTGGGTATCTTTTTTCAAAATTGCCATAGTTTCCTTCCTATCAAATCGGGATATAAATTAGACGGCCTATATTGCAGGATGGCAGGCACACCATCATCAACAACTCTGTTTTTTATAAGAGTAGAGATAAAATATATTATATGTAGTCTAACATGTTCATAACCACACCATGTGTATCACCGTTATATATATTCACGCATGCGTCGGTTTAAAACACTATGATAAATTCTTCAAATATCCGAATTCAATTTTTATATTGAATTATGATCTCTATTCGTCTTTTACACCCACACAATCCTCTTATCTTTGTAGCTAGCACTAACTTTCTCTCGTGCATGCACACGCCCGCATCCCTCTCACCCTCCCTCAGCATTCTCTAGCTTCATCGCGCAGATTCATCTTTTCACTTTAGGTCGTTCACCCACGGTGTGTGTAGGCCCCCCAGCTCCTTCTTTACGGCACACATCGATCGATATGCCTCTCTAGCCAGGTGTGCCTACCACAAACACAAGCTCCCCCTCTTCTCTTCTCACCATCCATGCCTCACTCCCACCACTATTTTCATCGATCTCATACTCGCACACTCCTTCCCCCTTGATATAGTATGCCTCTCGCACCACCTCTTAGATGCATCCCTCTCTCTCTCTCTCTCTATCCTTCTCCCCTTGCCTTATTTGCTTCTAACACATACATGCATGTATACCGATCGATCTCCCTACATATACCTAGGTCGACTTTAACTATTTTACCCCCACCCATCGATCGACGTACCTCACAAGTTATGTCTCTCCTTTCTCTGACAGAGGACGATTGATCTTCCTATGTAGTTATGTCTGCTTACCACAGCCATATCGTCCCTCCTCATCATTCGTGCATGCCTCCTGACCCGTCTCTCACACGCACGCGCACAGACAGGCAGCCATCCCCTCTCTTATTGATATTGCAGGTGTGCCCTCTATTTGTCTAGCAAGCCTCTCCCACCATTTGTTAGAAGCAACTCCACTACCACCCCCTCCAACACTCTAGCTCTGTTTCTCTCCCAACCTTATTCCTCGCCCACACATATGCATGGATGCCGATCGATCTCCCTTAATACATAAGGTAGGCCTCTCTCCTCCTCCACACATATACCAGCCATTGTACCTCTATAGTTAATAAGGCCTCCCCCCCACCACACACCGATAGTCGAGTGTTGTAGGTAGGTGCTACCTCTTGAGCACTGCGTTGGTTTTCCCTTGAAGGGGAAAGGGTGATGCAGTAAAGTAGCGTAAGTATTTCCCTTAGTTTTTGAGAACCAAGGTATCAATCCAGTAGGAGACCACGCACAAGTCCTGCGCACCTACACAAATAAGTAAGAACTTCGCAACCAACGCAATAAAGGGGTTGTCAATCCCTTCACAGTCGCTTACGAGAGTGAGATCTGATAAGATAATATTTTTGGTATTTTTATGATAAAGAGAAATAAAGATGCAAAGTAAAATAAATGGCAATAAAAATAGCTAAGTGTTGGAAGATTAATATGATGGAAAATAGACCCGGGGGCCATAGGTTTCACTAGTGGCTTCTCTCAAGAGCATAAGTATTACGGTGGGTAAGCAATTCTTGTCGAGCAATTGATAGAATTGAGCATAGTTATGATAATATCTAGGTATGATCATGTATATAGGCATCACGTCTGGCGACAAGTAGACCGACTCTGCTGCATCTACTACTATTACTCCACACATCGACCGCTATCCATGCATCTAGAGTATTAAGTTCAAAATAACGAGTAATGCTTTAAGTAAGATGACATGATGTAGAGGATAAACTCATGCAACATGATATAAACCCCATCTTTTTATCCTCGATGGCAACAATACAATCGTGCCTTGCTGCCCTACATCCTTTGAGGAAAGGACCTTTGCAAGATTGAACCCAAAGCTAAGCACTTCTCCCCTTTGCAAGAAAGATCAATCTAGTAGGCCAAATCAAGCGATAATTCGAAGAGACTTGCAAAGATAACCAATCATACATAAAAGAATTGAGAGAAGATTCAAATATTGTTCATAGATAATCTTGATCATAAACCCACAATTCATCGGTCTCGACAAACACACATAAAGAAGAGTTACATCAATTAGATCTCCAAGGGAATCTTGGAGAACTTTGTGAGATCCAAAGAGAGAAGAAGCCATCTAGCTAATAACAATGGACCCGAAGGTGCAGGTAAACTACTCACACATCATCGGAGGCTATGGTGTTGATGTAGAAGCCCTCGTGATCAATGCCCCCCTCGTGGGAAAAGGCTAAGATGGGATCTCACGAATTACAGAAGGTTGCGGCGGTGGAAATAGGGTTTTGGCTCTGTATCTGATGCTTTGGGGGTACGTAGGTATATATAGGAGAAAGAAGTAGGTCGGTGGAGCCACGAGGGGCCCACGAGGGTGGAGGCGCGCGCAGGAGGGATAGGCGCCCCTGCCTCGTGGCCTCCTCGTTCGTTCTTGACGTCCACTCCAAGTCCTCTGGATCATGTTTGTTCCAAAAATCACATTCGAAGGTTTCATTCCATTTGGACTCCGTTTGATATTCCTTTTACTGAAACCTTTGAAATAGGCAAAAAACAGACAATTTGGGTTGGGCCTCCGGTTAATAGAGTTAGTCCCAAAAATAATATAAAAGTGTATAAATAAGCCCATTAAACATCCAAAACAGAATATATAATAGCATGGAACAATAAAAAATTATAGATACGTTGGAGACGTATCAAGCATCCCCAAGCTTAATTCCTGCTCGTCCTCGAGTAGGTAAATGATAAAAACAGAATTTTTGATGTGGAATGCTACTTAGCATAATTTTCAATGTAATTTCTCTTATTTGTGGTATGAATATTCAGATCCGAAAGATTCAAGATAAAAGTTTAATATTGACATAAAAATAATAATACTTCAAGCATACTATCTAAGCAATCATGTCTTCTCAAAATAACATGGCTAAAGAAAGTTATCCCTATAAAATCATATAGTATGGCTATGCTCTGTCTTCATCACATAAAGTATTTAATCATGCACAACCTCGATGACAAGCCAAGCAATTGTTTCATACTTTTGGTGTTCTCAAACTTTTCAATCTTTACGCAATACATGAGCGTGAGCCATGGACATAGCACTATATGTGGAATAGAATGGTGGTTGTGGAGAAGACAAAAAGGAGAAGATAGTCTCACATCAACTAGGCGTATCAACGGGCTATGGAGATGCCCATCAATAGATATCGATGTGAGTGAGTAGGGATTGCCATGCAACGGATGCACTCGAGCTATAAGTATATGAAAGCTCAACAAAAGAAACTAAGTGGGTGTGCATCGAACTCGCTTGCTCACGAAGACCTGGGCATTTTGAGGAAGCCCAACTAAGTGGTTGTCAATCCCTTCACGGTCGCTTACGAGAGTGAGATCTGATAGATACCTACCAAAGATAATCCCTCGCAACCAACGTGAGTATATTCCAATGATGGGCTTCCTCAAAATGCCCTAGGTCTTCGTGAGCAAGCAAGTTGGATGCACACCCACTTAGTTTCTTTTGTTGAGCTTTCATATATTTATAGCTCTAGTGCATCTGTTGCATGGAAATCCCTACTCCTCTCATTGACATCAATTGATGGGCATCTCCATAGCCTATTGATTAGTCGCGTCAATGTGAGACTTTCTACCTTTTTTTTCTTCTCTCATAACCCCCATAATTATACTTTACTCCACCCATAGTGCTATATCCATGGCTTGCGCTCATGTATTGCGTAAGAGTTGAAAATTTGAAGCGCGTTAAAAGTATGAACCAATTTCTTGGCTTGTCATCGGGGTTATGCATGATGAGAACGTCTGTGTGACAATATTGAAACATAGCCTAACTATATGATTTTGTAGGGATAAGCTTTCTTTGGCTATGTTATTTTGATAAGACATAATGGCTTGGTTAGCATGTTTGAAGTATTATTGTTTTTATGTCAACATTAAACTTTTATCTTGAATCTTTCGGATATACATATTCATGCCACAATAAAAAGATTTACATTGAGAATTATGCTAAGAAGCATTCCACATCAAAAATTCTGTTTTTATCATTTACCTACTCGACGACGAGCATGAATTAAGCTTGGGGATGCTTGATACGTCTCCAACGTATCTATAATTTTTGATTGTTCCATGCTATTATATATTCTGTTTTGGATGTTTAATGGGCTTATTTATACACTTTTATATTATTTTTGGGACTAACCTATTAACCGGAGGCCCAACCCAAATTGCTGTTTTTTGCCTATTTCAGTGTTTCGTAGAAAAAGAATATCAAACGGAGTCCAAACGGAATGAAACCTTCGGTACGTGATTTTCAGAACGAACGTGATCCAGACGACTTGGAGTGGACGTCAGTAACAGACGAGGAGGCCACGAGGTAGGGGCGCACCCTCCACCCTCGTGGGCCCCTCGTTGCTAAATGACCTACTTCTTCCTCCTATATATACCTACGTACCCCCAAACCATCAGAAGTGACCACGACAACCTAATTCCACCACCGCAACCTTCTTTACCCGTGAGATCCCATCTTGGGGCCTTTTCCGGCGTCCTGCCGGAGGGGGCATTGATCACGGAGGGCTTCTACATCAACACCAAAGCCTCTCCGATGATGTGTGAGTAGTTTACCTCAGACCTTCGGGTCCATAGTTATTAGCTAGATGGCTTCTTCTCTCTCTTTGGATCTCAATACAAAGTTCTCCTCAATTCTCTTGGAGATCTATTCAATGTAATCTTCTTTTGCGGTGTGTTTGTCGAGATCCGATGAATTGTGGGTTTATGATCAAGATTATCTATGAACAATATTTGAATCTTCTCTGAATTATTTTATGTATGATTGGTTATCTTTGCAAGTTTCTTCGAATTATCAGTTTGGTTTGGCCTACTAGATTGATCTTTCTTGCAATGGGAAAAGTGCTTAGCTTTGGGTTCAATCTTGCGGTGTCCTTTCCAAAGGACAACAGGCAGCAAGGCACGTATTGTATTGTTGCCATCGAGGATAAAAAGATGGGGTTTATATCATATTGCATGAGTTTATCCTCTACATCATGTCATCTTGCTTAAAGCGTTACTCTATTCTTATGAACTTAATACACTAGATGCACGCCGGATAGCGGTCGATGTGTGGAGTAATAGTAGTAGATGCGTAATCGCTTCGGTCTACTTGTCACGGACGTGATGCCTATATACATGATCATACCTAGATATTCTCATAACTATGCTCAATTCTATCAATTGCTCGACAAGAATTTGTTCACCCACCGTAATACCTATGCTATCTTGAGAGAAGCCACTAGTGAAACCTATGGCCCCCGGGTCTATTTTCCATCATATTAATCTCCCGTTATTTCCATTACTGTTTACTTGTTTTCTTTACTTTTACTCTTTATCATAAAAATACCAAAAATATTATCTTATCATCTCTATCAGATCTCACTCTCATAAGTGACCGTGAAGGGATTGACAACCCCTTTATCGCGTTGGTTGTGAGGTTCTTATTCGTTTGTGTAGGTGCAAGGGACTTGAGCGTGATCTCCTACTGGATTGATACCTTGGTTCTCAAAAACTGAGGGAAATACTTACGCTACTTTACTGCATCACCCTTTCCTCTTCAAGGAAAATCAACGCATGCTCAAGAGGTAGCAAGAAGGATTTCTGGCGCCGTTGCCAGGGAGGTGTGCGCCAAGTCCAGTCAAGACATACCAAGTATCCATCACCAACTCTTATCCCTCGCGTTACATTATTTGCCATTTGCCTCTCATTTTCCTCTCCCCCACTTCACCCTTGCCGTTTTATTCGCCCTCTCTTTTCGTTTGCCTCTTTTTCGCCTACTTCGTCGTTATGGCTAGTCCTTTATCTACTCCTTTGTCTCCCGAGTTTGAAGTTCTTCACTTCAAACAAAAACAAGGGAAAATTTAAAAGATGCTTGGTATAGATTGATAGAATCCTATCGTGGTTGCGCTATAGAGGGAGATTTCAAGGTTTTACTTCCTAATTTTTATGTTGGGATAACCTTATCCCATAGACAACTCCTTGATTTTGCCACCAAAGGGAATTTTATTGAAATTGATCCTAGTTTTGCCTATGAAATTATAGAGGGGATAGTAGGAGTACTTCCCCCACCAAAGGTACTAACTGTTACCCACGAGGGAACCCAAATTTTAGAAAATTAGGCGAATTGCAAAAATCTCTTGAACCCCTTAAAAATGTTGGAGGAAACCTCAATCGTATGAATACTTTGATCACACTTTGCAATAAACGGTTGGATGCTCTAGATCTAAGAATCTCTGAGTATGAAGGGAAACGTAAGGAACCTCCCGGATTTGAGCATAACTTCATTAAAAAGATAAATACCAAAGATGACAATACGTAGATCTATCCTTGTTTTTATGCCTATCTAGGGGCGTTAAATGATAGCGCTTGTTGGGAGGCAACCCAATTTTATTTTTAGTTTTTTGGTTTTTGGTTCTGTTTAGGAATAAATCTTTGATCTAGCCTCTGGTTAGATTTGTTTTTATGTTTTAATTAGTGTTTCTGCCAAGTTAAACCTATAGGATCTTCTTGGATGATAGTTATTTGGTCTTGCTGAAAATTCCAGAAACTTTCTGTTCACGAAAACAATTGTTAAAAATCACCAGAATGTGATAAAATAGTGATTCCAATTTCAGCCGATCATTAAACAAATTGTCTAGGCCGTCCTATTTTGGTAGAAATTTTGGAGTTCCAGAAGTTTGCGTTAGTTACAGATTACTACAGACTGTTCTGTTTTTGACAAATTCTGTTTTTCGTATGTTGTTTGCTTATTTTGATGAATCTATGGCTAGTAAAATAGTTTATAAACCATAGAGAAGTTGGAATACAGTAGGTTTAACACCAATATAAATAAATAATGAGTTCAATACAGTACCTTGAAGTGGTGTTTTCTTTTCTTTCACTAACGGAGCTCACGAGATTTTCTGTTAAGTTTTGTGTTGTGAAGTTTTCAAGTTTTGGGTAAATATTTGATGGAGTATGGAACAAGGAGTGGAAAATGCTTAAGCTTGGGGATGCCCAGGGCACCCCAAGGTAAATCCAAGGACACCAAAAATCCAAAGCTTGGGGATGCCCCGGAAGGCATCCCCTCTTTCGTCCTCATCCATCGGTAAATTTAGTTGGAGCTATATTTTTATTCACCACATGATATGTGTTTTGCTTGGAGTGTCTTGTATGATTTGAGTCTTTGTTTGTTAGTTTGCCACAATCATCCTTCCTGTACACACCTTTTGAGAGAGACACACATGATTCGGAATTTTTTAGAATACTCTATGTGCTTCACTTATATCTTTTGAGTTATATAGTTTTTGCTCAAGTGCTTCACTTATACCTTTTAGAGCACGACGGTGGTTGTATTTTATAGAAATTATTGATCTCTCATGAAGGAAATATGACCTAGAGGCAATAATAAAGTTATTATTTATTTCCTTATTTCATGATAAATGTTTATTATTCATGCTAGAATTGTATTAACAGGAAACATAATACATGTGTGAATATATAGACAAGCAGTGTCTCTATTATGCCTCTACTAGACCAGCTCTTTTATCAAAGATGGTTATGTTTCCTTGCGATAGAGTTGAGTTGTCATTTGATTAAAGGGATCACGTCATTAGGTGAATGATGTGATTGACATGACCCATTCCGTTAGCTTAGCACACGATCGTTTAGTATGTTGCTATTGCTTTCTTCATGACTTATACATGTTCCTATGACTATGAGATTATGCAACTCCCGTTTACCGGAGGAACACTTTGTGTGCTACCAAACGTCACAATGTAACTGGGTGATTATAAAGGTGCTCTACAGGTGTCTCCGAAGGTAGATGTTGAGTTGGCGTATTTCCAGATTAGGATTTGTCACTCCGATTGTCGGAAAGGTATCTCTGGGCCCTCTCGGTAATACACATCACTTAAGCCTTGCAAGCATTGCAACTAATGAGTTAGTTGCGGGATGATGTATTACGGAACGAGTAAAGAGACTTGCCGGTAACGAGATTGAACTAGGTATTGAGATACCGATGATCGAATCTCGGGCAAGTAACATACCAATGACAAAGGGAACAACGTTATGTTGTTATGCGGTTTGACCGATAAAGATCTTACGTAGAATATGTAGGAGCCAATATGAGCATCCAGGTTCCTCTATTGGTTATTGACCGGAAACGTGTCTCGGTCATGTCTACATAGTTCTCGAACCCGTAGGGTCCGCTTGCAACAAGGTTTCGATAGCGGTTATATTATGAGTTTATGAGTTTTGATGTACCTAAGGAGTTCGGAGTCCCGGATGAGATCAGGGACATGACGAGGAGTCTCGAAATGGTCGAGACGTAAAGATCGATATATTGGACGACTATATTCGGACATCGGAAGGGTTCCGAGTGATTCGGGTATTTTTGAGGTGCCGGGAGTTACGGGAATACGAGGAAGAAGCAATGGGCCTCATGGGCCAAGTGGTGGAAGAGAGGAGGCAGGGCGCGCGGCCCCCTAGCCCAAACCGAATTGGACTAGGGGCCACCCCCCTTTCCTCCTTTTCCTCCCTCTCCTTCCTTCTCCTTCTCCTTACCTTCCTTCCCTCTCCTAGTTGGACTAGGAAAGGAGGGAGTCCTACTCCCGGTGTGAGTAGGACTTCTCCTGGCGCGCCCTCCCCTGGGCCGGCCGCACCCCCCCTTGCTCCTTTATATCTGAGGCGGGGGCATCCCATGACACACAAGTTGATCATCGTGATCGTTCCTTAGCCGTGTGCGGTGCCCCTCTCCACCATATTCCACCTCGATCATATCGTCGCGGAGTTTAGGCGAAGCCCTGCGTCGGTAGAACATCATCATCGTCACCACGCCGTCGTGCTGACGGAACTCATCCCCGACACCCTGCTGGATCGGAGTCCGGGATCGTCATTGAGCTGAACGTGTGCAGAACACGGAGGTGCCGTACATTCGGTGCTTGGATCGGTTGGATCGTGAAGACGTACGACTACATCAACCGCGTTGTCATAACGCTTCCGCTTTCGGTCTCACGAGTGCGTGGACACACTCTCCCTCTCGTTGCTATGCATCACCATGATCTTGCGTGTGCGTGGGATTTTTTGAAATTACTACGTTCCCCAACGGTGGCATCCGAGCCTAGGTTTTATGCGTTGATGTTATATGCACGAGTGGAATACAAGTGAGTTGTGGGCGATACAAGTCATACCGCTTACCGACATGTCATACTTTGGTTCGGCGGTATTGTTGGATGAAGCGGCCCGGACCGACATTACGCCAGACGCTTACGCGAGACTGGTTCTACCGGCGTGCTTTGCACACGGTGGTGGCGGGTGTCGGCTTCTCCAACTTTAGTTGAACTGAGTGTGGCTACGCCGGTCCTTGCGAAGGTTAAAACAGCACTAACTTGACGAACTATCATTGTGGTGTTGACGCGTAGGTAAGAACGGTTCTTGCTAAGCCCGTAGCAGCCACGTAAAACTTGCAACAACAAAGTAGAGGACGTCTAACTTGTTTTTGCAGGGCATGTTGTGATGTGATATGGTCAAGACGTGATGAGATATAAGTTGTTGTATGAGATGATCATGTTTTGTTGAAGTTATCGGCAACTGGCAGAAGCCTTATGATTGTCTCTTTATTGCATAAGATGCAAGCGCCAAATAATTGCTTTACTTTATCGCTATGCGATAGCAATAGTTGCAAGAGCAATAGTTTGCGAGACAACCATGTGACGACACATTGATATAGATCAAGATGATGGAGATCATGGTGTCATGCCGGTGACGATGGTGATCATGGCGATTGCTCGGAGATGGAGATCACAAGCACAAGATGATGATGGCCATATCATATCACTTATATTGATTGCATATGATGTTTATCTTTTATGCATCTTATCTTGCTTTGATTGACGGTAGCATTTTAAGATGATCTCTCACTAATTATCAAGAAGTGTTCTCCACGAGTATGCTCCGTTGCCAAAGTTAAATGCCGTGCCCGGACACCACGTGATAATCGGGTGTGATAAGCTCTCGTCCATCTACAGCGGGTGCAAGCCAGTTTTGCACACGCAGAATACTCGAGTTAAACTTGACGAGCCTAGCATATGCGAGATATGGCCTCGGAACACGGAGACCCGAAAGGTCGGCGTGAATCATATAGTAGATATGATCAACATAGTGATGTTTACCATTGAAAACTACTCCATCTCACGTGATGATCGGTTATGGTTTAGTTGATTTGGATCACGTGATCACTTAGATGACTAGAGAGATGTCTGTCTAAGTGGGAGTTCTTAAGTAATATGATTAATTGAACTTAAATTTATCATGAACTTAGTCCTGGTAGTATTTTGCAAATTATGTTGTAGAACAATAGCTTCGTTGTTACTTTCATATGTTTATTTTGATATGTTCCTAGAGAAAATTGTGTTGAAAAATGTTAGTAGCAATGATGCGGATTGGATCCGTGATCCGAGGTTTATCCTCATTCTTGCACGTAAGAATTATGTCCTTAATGCACCGCTAGGTGACGGACCTATTGCGAGGAAGCGGAATCACGGGGCGTTATGAGCGTTTGGCTAGCTCAATATGATGACTACTTGATAGTTTAGTGCACCATGCTTAACGGCTTAGAATCGGGACTTCAAAGACGTTTTGAACGTCATGGACCATATGAGATGTTCCAGGAATTGAAGTTAATATTTTAAGCAAATACCTGAGTTGAGAGATAGGAAATCTCCAATAAGTTCTATAGCTAAAAGATGGAGGAGAATCGCTCAACTAGTGAGCATGTGCTCGATTATGCAGGTACTTCAATCACTTGAATCAAGTGGGAGTTAATCTTCGAGATAAGATAGTGATTGTGAGTTCTCTAGTCACCATCACCAAGTTACTAGAACTTCGTGATGAACTATAGTATGCAAGGGATGACGAAAACGATTCCCGAGCTCTTACGTGACATTGAAATCGGCGAAGGTAGAAATCAAGAAAGAGCATCAAGTGTTGATGATTGACAAGACCACTAGTTTCAAGAAAAGGGCAAAGGGAAAGAAAGGGAACTTCAAGTAGAATGGCAAGCAAGTTGTCACTCCTTGAAGAAGCCCAAAGCTGGACCAAAGCACGAAACCGGAAAGTGCTTACGCTGCCAAGGAAATGGTCCTTTAAGCGGAGATGCCCTGAATATTTGGTGGATAAGTAGGATGGCAAAGTGAACAAGGGTATATTTGATATACAGGTTATGGATGTGTGCCTTACTAGTGTTTATAGTAGCCCTGAGTATTTGATACTTGTTCGGTTGCTAAGGTTAGTAACTCGAAACAGGAGTTCTGAATAAACAGAGACTAGTTGAAGGGGAAGTGGCGATGAGTGTTGGAAGTAGTTCCAAGATTGATATGATCATCACCGCACACTCTTTATACTTTCGGGATTAGTGTTAAACCTAAATAAATGTTATTTGGCGTTTGCGTTAAGCATAAATATGATTTGATCATGTTTATTGCGATACGGTTATTCATTTAAAGTTAGAGAATAATTGTTATTCTGTTTACATGAATAAGACCTTCGATGGCCATACACCCAATGAAAATAGTTTGTTGGATCTCGATCGTAGTGATACACATATTCATAATATTGATGCCAAAAGATGCAAAGTTAATAATGATAGTGCAACTTATTTATGGCACTTTGCCGTTTGGGTCATATCGGTGTAAAGCGCATGAAGAAACTCCATAAAGATGGATTTTCGGAATCACTTGGTTATGAATCATTTGATGCTTGCGAACCGTGCCTTTGGGCGAGATGACTAAAACTCCGTTCTTGAACAATGGAACGAGCAAAAACTTGTTGGAAATAATACATCTTGATGTATGCGAGACCAATGAGTATTAAGGCTCATGGCGGGTATCGTTATTTTCGACCTTCACAGATGATTTGAGCAGATATGGGTATATCTACTTGATGAAACATAAGTCTGAAATAGTTGAAAGGTTCAAAGAATTTCAGAGTGAAGTGGAAAATCATCTTAACAAGAAAATAAAATTTCTGCGATCTGATCGCGAGAGCGAATATTTGAGTTCTGAGTTTGGTCTTCAATTAAAACAATGTGGAATAGTTTCACAGCTCACGCCACAGAACACCACAACGTTATGGTGTGTCCGAACGTCATAACCACACTTTATTGGATATGGTGCGATCTATGATGTCTCTTACTGATTTACCATTATCATTTTGGGGTTATGCATTAGAGACAGCTGCATTCACGTTAAAAGGGCACCATATAAAATCCGTTGAGACGACACCATATGAATTATGGTTTAGCAAGAAACCAAAGTTGTCATTTCTTAAAGTTTGGGTTGCGATGCTTATGTGAAAAAGTTTCAACATGATAAGCTTGAACCCAAATTGGAAAAGTGCGTCTTCATAGGATACTCAAAATGTTGGGTACACCTTCTATCACAGATCCGGAAGGCAAGACATTCGTTGCCAAGAATGGATCCTTTCTAGAGAAGGAGTTTCTCTCGAAAGAAGTGAGTGGGAGGAAAGCGAGCTTGATAAGGTAATTTGTACCTTCTCCCAAATTGGAAAGTAGTTCATCACGTAAATCAGTTCCAGTGATTCCTACACCAATTAGTGAGGAAGCTAATGATGATGATCATGAAACTTGAGATCAAGTTACTCTGAGAACCTCGTAGGTCTTCCAGTGCAGTCCGCACTGCAGTGGTACGGTAATCCTATTCTAGAGGTCATGTTACTTGACCATGATGAACCCTCTGAACTATGAGGAAGCGATGATGGGCCCCGATTCCACGAAATGGTTTGAGGCCATGAAATCTGAGATGTGATCCATGTATGAGAACAAAGTATGGACTTTGATTGACTTGCCCAAATGATCGGCGAGCCATTGAGATTAAATGGATCTTTAAGAGGAAGAAGGAATGATAGTAGTGTTACTATCTACAAAGCTAGAATTGTCGCAAAAGGTTTTCGACAAGTTCAAGGTGTTGACTACGATGAGAGTTTCTCACTCGTATCTATGCTTAAGTCTGTCGGATCATGTTAGCAATTGCCACATTTTATGAATTCGGCAAATGGATAAACAAAACTGCATTCCTTAATGGATTTATTAAAGAAAGAGTTGTATGTGATGCAACGGAAGGTTTTGTCAATCCTAAAGATGCTAACAAAATATGCAAGCTCCAAATGATCCATCTATGGACTGGTGCAAGCATCTCGAAGTTGGAATATACGCTTTGATAAGTTGATCAAAGCATATAGTTTTATCTGAGACTTGCGGTGAAGCTGTATTTACAAGAAAGTGAGTTGGAGCACTACTGACATTTACGATAATTATATGTGAATGACATATTATTGATCGAAATAATGTAGAATTATTACGCAAAGCATAAAGAAGTGTTTGAAAGGAGTTTTTCAAAGAAAGACCTCAAAGTGAAGCTGCTTACATATTGAGCATCAAGATCTATAGAGATAGATCAAAGGCGCTTGATAATTTTTCAATGAGTACATACCTTGACAAGATTTTGAAGTAGTTCAAAATGGAGCAGTCAAAGAAAGAGTTCTTACTGTGTTACAAGGTGTGAAATTGAGTAAGACTCAAAGCCCGACCACAATGAGAAGATAGAAAGAGAATGAAAGGCATTCCCTATGCCTCAGCCATAGGTTCTATAAAGTATGCCATGCTGTGTACGGATCTATTGTATACCCTACACTGATTTTGGCGAGGGAGTACAATAGTGATCTAGGAGTAGATCCTTTGGACAATGATCAAAATTATCCTTAGTGGAATAAGGATATGTTTCTCGATTCACGGACGTGACAAAAGGTTAAATGCGTAAAGGGTTACGTCGATACAAGTTTTGGCACTGATCTAGATGACTCTAAGTCTCGGTCTAGATACATATTGAAAGTGGGAGCAATTAGCTAGAGTAGCTCGTGCGAGCATTGTAGACATAGAATATTTGCAAAATACTTACGGATCTGAATGTGACGGACCCGTTGACTAAAATTATCTCACAAGCAAAACATGATCACACCTTAGTACTCTTTGGGTGTTAATCACATAGCGATGTGAACTAGATTATTGACTCTAGTAAACCCTTTGGGTGTTGGTCACATGACGATGTGGACTATGGGTGCTAATCACATGGTGATGTGGATTATTGGTGTTAAATCACCTGGCGATATGAACTAGATTATTGACTCTAGTGCAAGTGGGAGACTGAAGGAAATATGCCCTAGAGGCAATAATAAAGTTATTATTTATTTCCTTATTTCATGATAAATGTTTATTATTCATGCTAGAATTGTATTAACAGGAAACATAATACATGTGTGAATATATAGACAAGCAGTGTCACTAGTATGCCTCTACTTGACTAGCTCGTTGATCAAAGATGGTTATGTTTCCTAGCCATAGACATGAGTTCTCATTTGATTAACGGGATCACATCATTAGGAGAATGATGTGATTGACATGACCCATTCCGTTAGCTTAGCACACGGTCGTTTAGTATGTTGCTATTGCTTTCTTCATGACTTATACATGTTCCTATGACTATGAGATTATGCAACTCCCGTTTACCGGAGGAACACTTTGTGTGCTACCAAACGTCACAACGAAACTGGGTGATTATAAAGGTGCTCTACAGGTGTCTCCGAAGGTACTTGTTGGGTTGGCGTATTTCGATATTAGGATTTGTCACTCCGATTGTCGGAGAGGTATCTCTGGGCCCTCTCGGTAATACACATCACTTAATCCTTTCAAGCATTGCAACTAATGAGTTAGTTGTGGGATGATGTATTACGGGCGAGTAAAGAGACTTGCCGTAGCGAGATTGAACTAGGTATTGAGATACCGACGATCGAATCTCGGGCAAGTAACATACCAATGACAAAGGGAACAACGTATGTTGTTATGCGGTTTGACCGATAAAGATCTTCGTAGAATATGTAGGAGCCAATATGAGCATCCAGGTTCCTCTATTGGTTATTGACCGGAAACGTGTCTCGGTCATGTCTACATAGTTCTCGAACCCGTTGGGCTCCATGCGCTTAAGGTTTCGATGGCGGTTATATTATGAGTTTATGAGTTTTGATGTACGAAGGAGTTCGGAGTCCGGGATGAGATCAGGGACATGATGAGGAGTCTCGAAATGGTCGAGACGTAAAGATCGATATATTGGACGACTATATTCGGACATCGGAAGGGTTCCGAGTGATTCGGGTATTTTCGAGTGCAGGGGAGTTACGGGAATACGAGGAAGAAGCAATGGGCCTCATGGGCCAAGTGGTGGAAGAGAGGAGGCAGGCGCGGCCCCTAGCCCAAACCGAATTGGACTAGGGGCGGCCCCCTTTCCTCCTTTTCCTCCCCTCCTTCCTTCTCCTTCTCCTTCCCTTCCTTCCCTCTCCTAGTTGGACTAGGAAGGAGGAGTCCTACTCCCGGTGGGAGTAGGACTCCTCCTGGCGCGCCCTCCCTTGGCGGCCGCCTCCCCTTGCTCCTTTATATCACGGGGCGGGGGCATCCCATGACACACAAGTTGATCATCGTGATCGTTCCTTAGCCGTGTGCGGTGCCCCCCTCCACCATATTCCACATCGGTCATATCGTCACGGAGTTTAGGCGAAGCCCTGCGTCGGTAGAACATCATCATCGTCCACGCCCGTCGTCTTGTGGAATTCATCCTGACACCTGCTTTGGATCGGAGTCCGGGATCGTCATCGAGCTGAACGTGTGCAGAACACGGAGGTGCCGTCGTTCGGTGCTTGGATCGGTTGGATCGTGAAGGCGTGCGACTACATCAACAGCGTTGTCATAACGCTTGCTTTCGGTCTCACGAGTGCGTGGACACACTCTCCCCTCTTGTTGCTATGCATCACCATGATCTTGCGTGTGCGTAGGAATTTTTTTGAAATTACTACGTTCCCCAACATCTCATGCCTCAGTTATATTATTTTGAGAGTCTTAAACAGCATGGTAATTTTCTTTAATTGTGAAATTAATCTTCTATATTGAGTTCATTGAATGTTATGAGAATTTAGATACTTGATAAGTGTTTTGAGATATAAAGGTGGTAATATTAGAGTGTGCTAGTTGAGTAATTGTGAAATTGAAAAATACTTGTGTTAAAGTTGGCAAGTCCCGTAGCATGCACGTATGATAAAAGTTGTGTGACAATTTTTACACACAAGGTGTGCTTTTATTGCTTTCCTTATGAGTGGCGGTCGGGGACGAGCGATGGTCTTTTCCTACCAATCTATCCCTCTAGGGGCATGAGTAGTAGTACTTTGCTTCGAGGGCTAATAAACTTTTGCAATAAGTATATGAGTTCTTTATGACTAATGTGAGTCCATGGATTATACACACTGTCAACCTTCCACAATTTTCTAGCCTCTACTGATGCAGCGCATTGCCCTTTCTCACCTTGAGAGTTGGTGCAAACTTCGCCGGTGCATCCAAACCCCGTGATATGATACGCTCTATCACACATAAGCCTCCTTATATATTCCTCAAAACAACCATCATACCTACCTATCATGGCATTTCCATAGCCATTCCGAGATATATTGCCATGCAACTTTCCACCGTTCCATTTATTATGACACGCTTCATCATTGTCATATTGCTTTGCATGATCATGTAGTTGGCATCGTATTTTGTGGCAAAGCCACTATTCATAAAATTTTCATACATGTCACTCTTGATTCATCGCATTTCCCAGTACACCACTGGAGGCATTCACATAGAGTCATATTTTGTTCTAAGTATTGAGTTGTAATTTTTGAGTTGTAAATAAATAGAAGGTTGTCGTGGCAGTGTCGCGGGGGCAGGGGTTGCCGTGGTGGGTAGGATTAGTGCTCGGGGCGACAGGGGAGATGTCAACAAAGGGAGGGGAACCACACGAACTAGAGATAGTTCTTTTATCGGGGGAGGAATGGGCAAGTGGGCAACGAATCGTTATGTTTGGCGGTGGCACTATGGTTGTATTTTGGGCAAACTCCATATTTTCTTTTTGGTGGAGCCAAGCCTTGGTTGCTCCAGATTTTTACACTGCTAGCCGGCTCAGCTTCGAGAAGTTAGCTTCTGAGAGCCAAAACGTTCAGGTCAATTTCAACAGTTGTAGTTGGTGGAGTTAGAAGCTGGAGAGTCTCAGAACACGCCCTAATTACATCCTCTACCTTTATCTTTAACTGTTTTCTTTGACAAAGAATGCCTCGGCTTTCTATCTAGCGTACAAATTTCACACTAGCAGAAAACCATACTGATGGATTTCCCCCTTTTTTCTTTCTATGTAGTGTCCAAATGCTTTATCTCAGCAACTTGTGTTTTGTCATGTAAAATTTAACACGTCTTGTCATTGCAATCATGTGTTTTGCTTTCCTATTTACAAGTTTTGACAAAGTTCTACAATCCAAACAGGACCTACTATTACTTCACATTACTAGGAAGAAATTATTTGACCGACGGCTGACTGGTCTTTGGCCAAAAACGTCTGGGTCGCGGGTCGTTGAATCTATCTCATGTAGCCGTTGGATCATCACAACGCGGACCATGTTGTGGTCACTCATTGCAACATGGATCATGTTGCGGGCTCCTCCAACTTGCATAACATTGCAAACACCTGGGCCTTTGATCACCCATTGCAATATAGACCATGTTGTGCTCACCCATTACAACATGGACCATGTTGCAGTCACCTCTAGGTTGCAGGACATTGCAAAAATGTGGGCCTTTGGTCACCAATTGCAACATGGATCTATCGGCGTTCCAGGAAGGGGGGTCCCCAGACTTGCCTGCCTGCGGCCTGCGGCGTGGCTCAAGTGGTGGCCAAGCATGGCCCATCTTCATCAGCACAAGACTCAAGACCCTCGCGAGGGGCCAAGCCTCACAGGGCGGATGACACAGGGCTTCCTCGGGAACGGTCTCGCCAGGCAGACTCACGAGGAGGCAGAGAGATCAAGGCAGGGTACCTCGCGAGGTGCTCGTGACGCAAGCCATGACGATCGAGACCAGGCGGGCGCCGGCCTGCGCAGTGTCCTTGTTTCCTCTTTGGTGCAAAGGGGGCAAGCACAGGCGTGGAGTACCGAGGCATCAGACAAAGGTTTCCATTTCAGTGCAACGAGACCAAGGCCAGCGGAGCGGCAGGATGGAGGTCACCGTGGAGCCCAAGACGGCGTCATCGCCAGTGCTTTTGGCAGCCGAAGACCAACTTTAGTCAGGATAACTTGTACTAGATGTTCCCCTTCAAAATGGCCGTTGTTGGCGCCCTTCCCGCTCAATATTTGGGAAGAGGACCAGGGCCTCTATAAATAGAGCTAGCCACCACCGTAGAGGGCATCGGATAGAGCCCTAGCCAGAGAGAGAGAGGCGATCGAACTCACCCAAGCAGTTCATCGCACCAGCTCAAGAACACCTCTCGCGAGGCTGTTCGTCCTTTGTATCTTATTCATCACCACCCTTGAGGCAATCCACCACACCACACACTGGAGTAGGGTATTACACCACGACGGTGGCCCAAACCAGTATAAATCTTGTGTCCCTCGTGTTGTTCATCGTTTAGCCTAGATTCTCGCGAGACGATCGGACGTAGATCGATAGGGGAAAGATCTCCGTGCGCACCCCGAGTTCGAACCTTAAGGTCCGCCGAACCCAACATCCGACATTTGGCGCGCTGTAGGGTGCGTTGGAATCTTTCTTCCGCTGTTTCGCATTCGATCTTCCGTCGTGTACATGGCTGACGCTCGCCGGGCTTGCGCCGAGCGTCGGGCTGCTCTCGCCGCCCGCGTCGCCCAGACGGCCCCCGTCGGTGGGTGTCCCCGCTGCTCTCGTCGCCGACGCCAACGCCGCCACCGCCCGGCGGGGAACGAGCAAGAGCCTCGTCGCTGCATCCTTCGGTGCGATGGGAAGGCCGCACCGCCACCCCGTCGCCGACTCGGCTGGTTCATCGTCCCCACGCGTCGCGCCTCACGAATCGCGCAAGACGCGTTGCTCTGGCGTGAGCTCCTGCACTACCGCCCTATCGGCGACCTCACGAGGGATGGCTCACCCGCATCACCGAAGCTCGTTAGCGCGCAGGGGCTCCCCGGCTGTCCCTCCTTTGCCGCCTCCGCCCTCCGTCCAGGGCGGGAGATCGAGGTGCCTCCGCCACCTCCTCCCCAAGAAGGCACTGGCTCCAAGGCGCGGCCCTGACCCGAGATCCACCGCGTCCGGCGCCAAGCGCAACAAGAAAGGAGCTGCCAAGAAATCCCTCGTCCCCAAGAAGGTGCAGCGTGCTCCGGCACCAGTCGCGCCATGACCGCATCCTCAGTGCCACCACGCCAAGACTCTGCTGCTCCAGCAAGCAGCCGCTGGAATCCCTGTGAGCAAGCCCCACATCGCCAGAGAGCTCTGGTGACCACCGCAGTTGCCGCGCCTTCACCACCGAAGCTGCGCGGTCGCTCGCCGAGCAAGTTCAAGCGACACGCCTCCTCGCTACGACGGCACCGCCGATCCCACGGAGTTCCTACAGCTCTCACGAGCTGGGCATCAGCCGCCAACGGGACGAAAAAGGTCATGGCGAACTGGTTTCCCATGGCACTCAAAGACGGCGCCCTTTTGGCTCCCGAACTCGCCTCCGGCACAATCTCCTCCTCGGGAAGAGATGCGACTTGCTTCATCACCAACTTCCAGTGGCACTTCGCGACCGTCATGGCCATGGGTGACTGCGCCGCATCAGCGGCAAGAAGAAACCTTGCAGAAGTACATCCAGCGCTCCAACAACGCTCGCCTCAAGATTCCCAGGGTGACCGAGGAGGCCATCATCTCGGCGTTTTCTCATGGCGTCCGCGACGTCAAGATGAAGGAGGAGCTCGCGATCCACGAAGATCTGTGTACATCTCTGGAGTTGCTCAACCTGGCGACCAAGTGCTCAAGGGCCGAGGAGGGACGCCTCTCCCTTCTCGAGCTCCCAGCAGTAGACCCAGAAGAGAAGAAAACCAAGGCCAAGGATGTGAAGCGCAAAGGAGCAGATGTGCTTGTGGCAGAGCCGGACATGAAGCGCGGCAGGGATCAGCCGGAGTCGTCCAAGGGCAGCCGGTACTATGTGTACCACGATCTCCACACCCACAACACCAACGAATGTCAAGAGCTCAGGACCGTGCGAGAAGTCCATGTCGGTCGACGTCCCGAGCGCAACGATCGGGGCTACGGCCGAGGCGGAGCAAGAGGTGGAGGACGCTGGGACGACCGTGGCCCTCGCCAAGGGTGGCGTGACCGACCTCGTGAGGACCGCTGGCAAGACCAGCCTCGCGTGGGAGCTTGGAGAGATCAACCTCGTGAGGATCGCCCGCAAGGCAACGCAGGACTTCCTCCGCTGTCACCACCACCAAGAAGGAATGATGACCACCATCAGGACGAGGGGGCTGGGGGCTTCCAGGAGTCGCGTGCGATCGCTTGCATCTTGGGCGGCGCACAGGCCCCAGTCTCTCAGCGCATCTTCAAGCAGTTTGCTCGTGAGGTGAATGCAGTTCTCCCCAAGCTTGAGGTCACGCGCCCTCTCAGGTGGTCTGCGTGCACCATCACATTCAGCTCAATGAGACCCGGTTCAAGTCTGGCGCAGCGGCAACGGTGTCCTCCCGATGCTCTGCTCCCAGTCATCGGCAATGTGCAAGTTACCGGGACCCTCATTGACGGCAGATCGAGGGCTCAACTCACATCCGTCGAGGCGTTCACAATCTCCAAGTGCCATACGATCAGCTTCAACCAACCAAGCCCTTCTCGGGAGTCACCGACGGTTCCACTTTGTCCCGATAGGGCAGGTCCGACTCCTGTCACCTTTGGGCGGCAAGAACTACTGCGTCGAAGCTCATCGACTTCGACGTCGCCCACATTCGCCGCCATACAATGCCATCCTCGGGTATCCATTACAGCCAAGTTCATGGCGGTGACTCACCATGGTACAATGTCCTCAAGATGCCGTGAAGTGGCGGAGTCATCACGGTCCCACATGAAGAGAGGATGCGGTGTGCTCTCTCGGCGCCTTCCAAGCCGCGTCAAGACCCAGACGGCAAGAGTGGAAACCTTCTGGAGCAGCTCCCAAGAAGAAGAAGACATCGCCTGGCTCGGGGCCTCGGGAGGCGGGCGCCGGGAGGTGCCACACCGGATCTGCGCCTGTCCAAGGGGCGCCACCCTCCGTCGCATAGGAAGGCGCGCCCGGTGCCCTCCTCGGGCAAGGCTCGGGGGCTCTCTCTTGGGGAGCCACTGACTTTGCCAAGGGCACGAGGGAGGCGCTCGGGCACCACCTGGAGGCGTGCTTCGTGGCACGTTTCCCTCAGGAAGGCGTAAGAAAAGGAGGGCCCAACCCTCAGGAGTTCATCACCAAGGTTGCTCAGGAGTTGCAGGAATCGAGAGTCATGCGCGGCAACCGCCACCTGCCCAGCGTAGCTCCCCATCCAGGCGAGGATGGCGGGCTGCGCGTCTGCATCGACTACCCAGGGCTCAATCGAGTCGCGTCTCAGGAGTGCTTCTGGCCCTCGCGCGTGGGGCGTTGCGCGGGTCCACCGCACAGCTACGTTTGCATGCCCTTTGGCTTGCCGAACGCGGCTGCTGCCCACCAGCGCCTGATGAGGAGCATCCTGGAAGCTCAGGCGGCCAGGCACCGCGCGTCCCTGGAAGAGACGGAGATGGACCTCACCGAGCCGCCCGGACCTCCTAAGCCTCCGGAGGCTCGGAGCCCCGAGGGCTCGTGAGGATTGGCTTCTTCACCACGCGTCGTCAGCTACTCCGACACTCGCTCTGCAATGGTATCAGGTGACTTCTTTCCAATTTCGTTTGGTGGGCGCCCTCAGGGCTGCATCATTCCCAGGTCGCGTGGGTCTGTCCCCGCGGCATGTATACGTTTTTCTTATGTCTTCAGCTTACCTTGTTGGGGGCGCCCCTCGGGCTGCATCATACCCAAGCCACTTGGGCCTGACCCAACGGCGTTTGCTTCTCTCTGCATCTATCTAAGTTGATTTGCTTCCTCATGATTAACCTGCTTATGGTACCGTTCGCCGCCTACTACGGGCCTATTTCTCCTCATGCAAATCGCTTGCACGTTAAAAGGGGGGCGCCTGAGCATCGCGACTCAGGGGCTCTTACTAGCTCTCCAGCCCTCACCCCCTGGCCTTGACCCACGGCATCGCGACCTATCATACCAGCGCGGTGAAGAGCTTGCTCGAGGGCCGGACACGAGGACGAGAGCATTTGCATCTTAACCACCTTGCGAGAACGTACCATCGACAAAGGCCCGAGCTAGGCGCAACCCGCCTCGAGGTAGGGGCCCCGTGAGTCCCGCTGGCTCACGGGTGCCCAGACTCACACCTCTCATAGCCCTACCGTGCCGGCCACGTGTCGTATGGGCTGTACACGCCTGGGGCTCCTCCCGGAGGGGAGCCCCTCCACGCACTGGTGGAAGCACCATGCTCATGTTGGTGACGACACCGCCGAGGAGCGGCTATGCCCGTTACACATACTGAAGCGCTTATGCTCCATCTTTGGTGATAAACAATCGAGGGCAGCCCACGGTGTATCAACCTCGAGGAGCCCATAGCTCAAGATCTGGCCTCATCGCAAAGCCTCCCCTCGGAGTGCCGGCGTGAGGGGCTGGAGCGGTGCGCTGGGTCACGCCCGAGCACATGCCACCCAGCCAGGTCCCTCGGACCTGGTCGTCGCACGCCCCTCCCCGAGCGGATCCAAGGTATGAAGACTCGTTTTGAGCGTCAAGGGGGACTCCTGAGCATCGCGACTCAGGAGCCTAACTGGTCATGTAGCCCCTCACTCCTTAGTTCCGAAAGGCTAACGGCGGTTGAGGTATGCACGGGGCCAGGCCCTGCCGACGTAGAATGACAGAGCCTCTTTCTACCCTCTCCCTATTTGCCGTTTGCGCGTCAAGGGGGACACCTGAGCATCACGACTCAGGAGCCTAACTTGCCACGTAGCCCCTCACTCCTTAGTCCCATCCTAGTGATCCGGTCGAGGCTAACGACGGCTGAGGTATGCGCGTGGCCGGGCTCTGCCGACGTAGAACACAAGCAAATAGGAAGGAAATCATAAAATCTAGCAAATCCAGAAGCAAATATTACAGACCATAGTTTGTTCTCACAGTACCAGACACGAATTTAAACGCCCCCACGAGGCATGGTGCATGTTGCAGGAATCAAAGCAGGAAGAGGCCGCGAGAAGATCACCCCTGGGCCGTGCCACCGCTCGTGGTAGAGTCGCGCTTGTCGGCTCCGTACCCTGGAGCTGCGGAGCCGGCAGTGCCTCGCTTGGGCGCGGTGTTGAAGGCACGAAACCGCCCGGCAAAGGCCTCCGCTTCGGCCCTTGACGGCTTGGCCAGCGTGAGCGCTTGGCGTCCACGGACTCCGGCCAAGCTTGAAGCCCGAAAGCCTCTTATGGGCTCGGCCTCGGGAGGCCCAATGCATGAGGAAGGCGCACTGAAGGGCTAGAGCTGACTTGGCCGATGCGAGGGCAGGGTGAACCGTCGGAGATCAGCCCGGACCTGTCCTTCCTCGGGACCAGGGGCGCGTCCTCTCCCTCTCGCCCGGTGCCGACCTCATCATCGTCAGGCATGGAGCGGAGGGCGCTGGACTTGCGCCAGGGGGAAGTCTCCCCCGTCCACTCGACGGTCGCCTCCGAGTCACGCTCCTCGTTCTCGTCGTCATCTTCCTCCTCTCCCCCGCTGTAGTCACCAGAGGACAAGTTCACCGTCACCGTCGCCGCCTGGCCCCTCGGGGTCCTCGGCACAGACTCCACCCGTCGAAGGTGGGCATGGTGTCCACCACCAGCTTCCAGTCATCATGAAGGAACAAAGGGACCGGAGCATCCACCGGGCCTGCCACTTCCTCTCCAACCAAGAAGCGGAGTGCTGCGGTCAGATCCTCGTCGTTCAGGGCGTCCAAGCTCAGGCGGAGGACAACGTCAGCATCCGCGAGCCTCCACAGCGGGCGCGAGTGCGCCTGAAGAGGGGCCACCCGGTGCGACAGGAACTCCCTCAGGAGCGAGGCCAGTCGGCCGCCTCCCTCAGGCTGCCCAGCCTCAGGTCGGCGTTCATCTTCTCCAACACCAGCTTCGCCCGCCGATCATCAAGCTTCACGCGGGACCATGCCTCAACAGCCTCAGGTTGCTTTGTGGGCAACTCCAGCAGGGGGATGTGGCACCTAGCGTCCACCATGACCCACTTGCTACGGAAGCCCTCGGCCCTCTTCCCGGCCTTGAGATGGCGTTGGACTTGGAGTCTGCGACAAAGCTCGCAAGACGCCGAGATGTTGCCGCCCGGAGACCCGTGAGGGAGAAGAAGTGGCGCAGCAAGGCCACGGAGGGCACCACCCTCGACGTGCGCCTCCTGATGAGTAGGCGAAGATCGACAGAGAAGGATGGAGTTGGGATGGATATCACGAGCATGCAACCGACATCTTGGCGAAGGGCGACGACGAGGAAGAACTCAGAGAAAGGAGGAACGGACCAGCGATAACGGCGCTCATGAAGAGGGGTAGAAGGTGCTCCCTTGTCCTCCGGCCAAGTGAGCCAAGCCGGAGCGCGGTCTCCCACATCTCGTTGATCTGCGGCGCCGCCATCCGCGCGTGAGGGCGATTCTTCTCCAAATCACGTTGGGGGAGACGAGCGGCGAGTACCGGGCCGATGCTGCCCTAGCCGGGGGTCTGCGGTGCCATTGCTCGTGCAGGAGAAGGGATCTGGCAGATCTGGAGATTTTGGAAGCGGGAGGGCGAAGAGCAAGAAAGGGGATCTAGAGCAAGGAGAAGCGAGTAATGAAGGAAAGGTTAACCCGGGCCAGCCTTTTGTCGGTGGGCGATTGCCGAGGCAGCGTGGGGAAGCGGAGACGCCCACGCCCAATCAACCGCCACGCTGGCGCCCAAGGCCGCAGGTCGATGGGGGCCTTGAACTCGCCGATTGCCCCTTCGCTTCTCTGCTAAGCCAAATCCGAAGCGCGCCTTGGGCCGAGCTCTTGTCGGCGTTACGGGGAACGGGGTCCCCAGACTTGCACTGCGGCTGGGCGCGGCGTGGCTCAAGTGGTGGCCCAACACAACCCATCTTCATCAGCACAAGACTCAAGACCCTCGCGAGGGGCCAAGCCTCATGAGCGGGCGACCTGTGGCTTCCTCAGAACGGCCTCGCCAAGTGACTTCGCGAGGCGGAGAGATCAAGCGAGGTACCTCGCGAGGTGCTCGTGACACAAGCCATGACGATCGAGACGGTGGCGCCCGACCTCTGCCAGTTGTCGTTGTTTCCTCTTTGGTGCAATGGGGCAAGCAACCGCGTGGAGTACCGAGGCATCAGCAAAGGTTTCCATTTCATTACTGCGAGACCAAGGCCAGTGAGCGGCAGGATGGAGGTCACCGTGGAGCCCAATACGGCGTCATCGCCAGTGCTTTTGGCAGCCGAAGACCAACTTTAGTCAGGATAACTTGTACTAGATGTTCCCCTTCAAAATGGTCGTTGTTGGCGCCCTTCCCGCTCAATATTTAGGAAGAGGACCAAGGCCTCTATAAATAGAGCTAGCCACCACCGTAGAGGGCATTTGATAGAGCCCTAGCAAGAGAGAGAGAGAGGCGATCGAACTCACCCAAGCAGTTCATCGCACCAGCTAAAGAACACCTCTCGCGAGGCTGTTCTTCCTTTGTACTGTTCATCACCAGCCCTTGAGGCAATCCACCACACCATACACTGGAGTAGGGTATTACACCACGACGGTGGTCCGAACCAGTATAAATCTTGTGTCCCTCGTGTTGTTCATCGTTTAGCCTAGATTCTTGCGAGACGATCGGACGTAGATCGGTAGGGGAAAGATCTCCGTGCGCACCCCAGAGTTCGAACCTTAAGGGTCTGCCGGAACCCAACATCCGACAGGATCATATTGCAAAGCCTTTTGCAACATGCCGCATGTTGCAAATGCATCATCGGTGGCTGCAGGGGAGGGAGAAGGAAAAAGTTTAGTTTCGTTAGCATAGAAATTCTCTACCAAGTGTTCGGCTTGATAACCTAATGGAAAGGACCGTTGAGCTATGCTTTGTAGAAGAAAAAAAACAGGGAATAATTTGGAAGAAGAGAAGAGAAAATAAAAAGTCCGATATTATGAGTAAACATGGCAGAAGACGGCTGATGGCACGAGTCAGCCGCTCGTACTACCGGTCGTAGTACCAAGGCATCGAGAAGAAGCAGCAAACTTCTAGAGCCAACTCATACTCCTGCTCGTACCGCTTCATTGCCCAGAGTTATAGAAACCTAACTTTCTAAGATGGACTATGAGCGATTGTGTGTAATTTACCATTTCTCTGTTTGAGCAATTGTGTGTGATTTGACATCTGTTTTCTAAACCTTGTCAACAAATGCGTCATGAAACAATGTAAAACTTAGCAACTTTAGATTACCATTAGTTCTCCTACAGTTTACATGATCTATTGGCAATGGTTTGAATCTTTTGCTGCAGGTTTTTGCTAGTTGCAATTGTATATGGATTGGCAGTGCCTTTAACCCAAATGCTTTTTCTTTTTTCAGTCTATGGTTTCCATCTCACAGCAATACTTCAGAGAAGGAGCATGCATGTCCATTAGTATCATTTGAAGGGAACCTGGGAGGTTAGTATATTACCATCTTTGTGTTTTATTCCTGAGCCTCCTAGCTATTGGCTCTTTTAATGTATATTGTTGCTGCTTTATCATAGCTGCAGTTTTATAAGGTTTAACAGTGCTTTGAACCTGATTAGAGTCCCCTTGAAACTTTGTGTCGTCCTTTATTACCTGATGGTAGTTTGTATATTCATTAAGAAAAAGTCTCACGAAATTACAGACTTACTCATTAGAGAATTTACTTGAACAACAGTAGAGTGTGGTCACGTACCACGTGTATATTAGTAATTTGGCATCCCCGTAGTAATTTGGTACAATGGTCGTGCTTTTCAGTAGCAGCTTGTAATTATATTTCTTGATTGCTTCGGTGACAATCTTGTCCAGTGCTTTTACATGTTGGATGACACACGCACACGCGCACACACACGCATGCACGCACACATATCAAATAACAAATATGTAAAAAGACTGCTTTATCCCTTGACAAGTGAATATACAATCTGAGTACTTTGTAGTGACTAGAAGTAGTATTTTGGTTCTTTAGGACATTCTGAATATGAGTATTTCGCAGTTGTTCAATGAAGCTTGAAGAAACTATATCTTTTGAAATATTCTTTTGGCAAGCAATGTAGTCTTGATTTTTTTTTATGCACAATGCAAAGATCATATGTTGGTTGATACTATTTCATATTAATCTTCTTATACTTCAAAATAGTGCACTAAAATTATGAACTAGTGCTAACTTACTTTTTTTCGTAGTTCAGACAACATTGAGATTTGGTACTTTGAGGTTAATGAAGAGTGGAGGAAAGACTTGAGTAGGACTACTGATTATCACCTTGCAGCTCATCTTATTTGACAGTATCTCTGACTCAGACATGACGATCGACTTGATAATTCAAAACTTTTCCAGTGAACAAACTTGAACAATGATGCAACAACGCTAGTTGTAATTATTGTTTTTATGTGACGCACGGAAATGGTTTAGGCCAACACTCGGTCGCAATAAGTGCGGGCTAGACGACATTTGAACCTTGGTTTAGTGATGGATATCGGTTGTAATATTTTTCGAATTCTAGTTCACATGAATTTTGAATTTTTTGTATGTTAATTTTAGTTTACTTAAATTCTAAACTTTATGCATGCGCCTAATTTTCTTATAGTTGTTTAAAAAAATGTATCCATGATTGTTGTATTATGTATGTATGTTGTACGTGAGGTCTTCCCTCCCCTCTTGTTGCCATTTGGGCACCTAGGGTAGTGGGAACATCTCCCCCGTGGTGGGGATCCCATCTGCATAGGATAATCTCTCCCTAGGGTTTAGTGCACTTGTTTGTCCCACCCCAGCAACCAAATGAGCCCTGTTGGTCGCTACCTGGTGTGCACACGGGAGAAACACTCCTGGTGATGTAGTGCTTGCATGTTCGGTTACCAACGGAAAACCAAACCGATCAAATATAGTTCGGTTAACAAAAGTAAAAACCAAATGTTTTATTCTAGTACTAAAAACTGAAAATTCAGTGTTTTGTTTGTTTCAGCTTCGGTTCAGTCGCACCCTTAACTCCCTTAACTCTTGTAAGTGTCCCCTGATTGACATGGGACAAATACTTGTTCGCTTGACCCTTACGCGAGCTTTTGATGTGAGTACACACTAGGAGTGGGTGCTCATCTTGGATGATATTAACCAGGCTAGGACTGATGCGGGCTACTGGCAGTTTGTTGAGCCCGTGAATGATCCCCAGTGGGATGCCGCCACCGGTGTTGGTGCCGATTTTGACGATGGGCATGGTTGGGAGGCGCCATGGTAGCATTATGGCTATGGTGACGAGTGTGTACCTAGAACAAAGTATCAACAACTAGTACAACATGTGAGTGTCTAGATGACACTCTATCAAGCCAATAACAACATATACTTGATTCTGCAACCTCCAGGCCTTCATCACTCTTTGCCCATCCGCCGGGCAGTCCGGCGCTGCACCTTCCTCCTCTAGTGGACCACAACCAGCTTTTCAGTGGCCCCACTCACAGCATGACCTCGGTGGTGGCAACGGGTAGATCTTTCTAGGCAAGAGCCTAAGCTTGGGGGAAGCTCACTCCCCTAGTTACCTTTACATGCATTATTATTATTATTTACTTTTTGTGTTGTCATGTTTTATTCCAATTTTGCATAATAAAATTTAGGGAAAACTTTTGGTTTCATCTCTTGGTATTTTTTATGAGCTTATTATAGATTTGAACGCCGCTAGCAGTTTGGAAATGAGAAGAATGCGAGGACACATGACTTGAGAAAAGAGCAAGCAAGAAGGTATAATATACGTATATTCACTTTTCCCGTAAGTTTAATTCAGTTAATACTTTTATCTGGTTGGTTGCACCTAAGCTTCATTCCCCGCGTTAGTCAAATATCATTTGGTTCAGGTTCCCATTCCATGTCTTGCTAGTAAAACTTTGATGTCAAGCATGACTTTGAAAGAAAAATCTAGTCAGAAAGAATGAAAAAGTTTTAAAGAAAATCAGGGGCTCAGATTTTGGAGAGAACTAGCACATAAGACACTCAACTCCATATAACTTAATTTGATTGGTTTGATGATACTTACTGATAGAATTGTCTAGAGGAATGAAAATTTGAAGTGATTGCAATTATGCCAAAAAACTGCTTTACAATAGAAGGCACTTCAGCTTCTTGTCGGTTCCACGGCCTTGTCGCTATATGTTGCTTTACGCGCGTAACTGTTACTTCATTATCTCTCTTGAGTTATGTTGAGGTCTCCGCTCACAAATGAAAGATCCGCTAGAGTTTCGGCTCGGATTTTGGCTATGAGAGTCTGTTAACATTGGAAGTGGCAACGAAAACCCACCGTTTGCATGTGTCATTTGTTTGGCATAATCCCGTCACCAAAAATAGAAGTTCCAGCGGATAATGATTGAAGGAAGAATTTGAGAGGTATGATTAGGTAGTACAAGTGAATGTTAATGTGATACTTGGGTAATATGTTTTGTTCTCCCCAAAACCCATGGTCATGTTTATGTTTCGAAAAGCTCCAAAATGCAAATCCATTCTCTTGAGAGAATAATTTCTCCTTTTCTCCACACCTAGTTAACTACATATGTTTAACTTGTGAACTTGAACTACTACTAGACCATATGTGGCTATGCAGTGAGCTTAGGTGCAATCATTAAAATGCAAATCTTTTCTTAATTAAGACTGCAAGATTTGTGAGAATCGATATATTATATAGCCGGTAAACCCCTTGTACTCATTTGTCAAACTCCCTTTCGCTCTTTTTATTTCTCAGTTGCTCGAGGATGAGCAAGATTTATATAAGAGGGTTTTGATGTGGTCTTCATAGGGGTTTTCGATATTTCTCATGCCTTTCTAATGCTAATCCTTCGAGAAATAAGAAAAATTAGTTTTTACTGTTGATGTGCAAAAATATACTCTTTTGGAGCACCTCTCTCTTTTGGCGAGAATCTAACAGAGCAACCAGAGCGCAACATGACGCATGGTACGAGTGCTCCCGCTCGTACCGTGCGGTGCCCAAACCGCTCGACCGCTACCCGAACCGCTCGCTCGGCTTCTCTTTTTTGTGCTCGTTCATGTGCACTTTTCGAGGAAGAAAAATACTACCTCTACTTAGTGACCTAAAACGTCTTCCAAAAGTTTACGGAGGGAGCAGATATCAGTTTTTGTGTTTTTTGGGAAAAAAATGGTGAAGTAAAAGAAGTTCATGAATTTAAAAAATATTCATAAATTCTAAAAATTCTCATTAATTTAAAATTGCTGCATATGTCTTTTAAAAATGTGCACTATTTTGAAAAAATACTGCAAAGTTAAAAAGTTAACAAAATTTTAGAAATACAAATTAAAAAATGTTTAGAAACATTTATTTATGAAACTGAACCAAAAAACCAGACAGAACGCGAGCAAAAACTGAATAAACAAACAAAGAAAAAATAAATTCAAAAGCTTCACAAAGTCCGTCGAAATAAAATCTTTACATTTTTTTAAACCTGTTGAAATAGAATCTTTACATTTTTATTGAGCAACAATGGAATCTTTACATGAGCCAGTCATTTAACAGAACTGTTTCCAAGCTGCCTTTTTTTAAGGTTTATTTCCAAGCTGCCAACGGGCTAGAGCTGTCAAACGGGTTCGAAGCTGCTTCCAAGGCCCAAAACAGCGGGCTAGAGCTATCTGCGGGCAGCTCGTGAGAAAACACACCCATGCCCCCGCTCCACGCCACGTCAGCGATCCGCGCCACCTCTCCTCCCCCACTCTCAGCCATTCATATTCCATCCGACGGCCCACACCCCGCATCACGCGGATCGCTCCCATCTCCTCCCCGGATACCTCGCTGCTATAAATCCCCCACACGGCACCACCATCTACCGCATCACACCGCCGCAACAACCACCACCAGCAACACACACACAGAAGCCAAGCCAAGCTCGCCTGAGAGAGAATCGTCGAGGATGTCGGGCCGCGGCAAGGGCGGGAAGGGGCTGGGCAAGGGCGGCGCCAAGCGCCACCGCAAGGTGCTCCGGGACAACATCCAGGGCATCACCAAGCCGGCCATCCGCCGTCTGGCTCGGCGTGGCGGCGTGAAGCGCATCTCGGGGCTCATCTACGAGGAGACCCGCGGCGTGCTCAAGATCTTCCTGGAGAACGTCATCCGCGACGCCGTCACCTACACCGAGCACGCCCGCCGCAAGACCGTCACCGCCATGGACGTCGTCTACGCGCTCAAGCGCCAGGGACGCACCCTCTACGGATTCGGCGGCTAGGCCGCGCCGGTCCACTCGAATCCACCTCGCGCCGCCAGATTCGTACTAGCTAGCTATGGTTGTTCAGTGTTCGTGGTCTTCGGTGTAATGGAATGGCCGCATCTCGCTGCTGTCTGTTGTTTCGATGTATTGCTTGCGTGTAATGGAAATCTCAGCATTTTATCCCTGAAAATTCGTCCGCAATCTATCAATCTGTTGTTAAATCTCAGCAGTTAGTTTCCTATTTCCTGTTGTCGCTGCAGTACTTTTCTGCCCCCAAATCGATTGTGTTGGCGTCAGTGAGCTGTTGATTCGACCAATACCTGCATTTCTGTGTCAGTTGTGAAGTGTGAACTGCCCCACATGAGCTGATTCAAAACTCAGATGGATCTTTCCCCAATTCCATGGCTGCTATCATCTTGTGCTCCGGAGGATGTGGTGCCAGGTGCCCTTCTGAGAAAATAGTTGTCTGACCTGAACTTTTGAATGTTGGGTGCTCTGCAATTGAACAAGTGCATGGGAATCAGCTGATTTTTGTTTTTGTTTTGCTAGTTTTTGAACATAGATGCTGACCATCTGATGCATTGCATTTTTTAATTGTGATAAGAGGCATCTGATTTCTTTGGCCCAGCATGGATTTCTGACTACCTGACCAGAGTTTCTGAATCATGATTAGCAGTTGATTTCTTTCGCTGCAGACATCACCTGATTGCAGATGGAAAAGATGAACCGGAGTGGAGCTCAAGGTGCAGACATTAGGTTCATGGTTAGTGTGCTTGGTTTGCAGTTTCCCATGTTTTCATGCATCCAAGGATCTTTATCATTGCCCGAATGCTGAGATTTCAGGCTTACTGAAATGATCAAAGGAGCACGATGATATATAAAGTATAAACAGCTAGTTAGAACTTGCATCTGAAGAGCAGTCTGGAAACTGTATTGAGATTAGGCTATTTTTCATTTTGCGATGCACAGTAGCACCACTAGTGTACATTTTGCAACTCATGGACATTTTAATATTAATAGAGATGGTTCACTATCAGACTATCATATTGGCACCAGAGAGTTTAAATCAATATTTCAGAGTTGAATTTGATAAGTTTCAAACCAACCGAGTTTCCAAAACTGAACCATACTGGAATTTCTTTTTCTTATATCTACTAATTGGAGGCAGTAGAGGCACCAATGGAGCCTCCACTTCAGTTTTCGGAAATCACTTAAGACTAACCTTAATACCTATAAGAGTGAAATCTGAAGTCGGAGTACTAGCAAGATGGAATTAACCACCTGGCCTGTTTGAAACCAGTACTTCAGAAGATTGAAATCTGAAGTTGGAGTACTTACTACAGCTCACCCATACGATACATGTTCATTACATTGCGTAGCCACTAATTAAGTACTACTCCACTTACATATCATCATCATCAACTTCTTAGCTGCCATACTTAGTTTTTCGTCGTTGTCATCATCATCAGCATACTATGCAATTTATGCAGTTATTTACCAACATGGCTTCCACCAGGCAGGCCGACTTTCACCTGACCAAGTGTCTTGCTAGCCGGGAAGCTTATCTTCTGAAATAATTAACCATGACAAAACATTGATGTTATAGGTTCTGAATTCATAACGTGTGCATGATAGTTGCAACTTGCAGCAAGCAAAAGTAATTTCCCAGGTTATTCACAAGCAAGCATATGATGCAGCATATATATACATACAAAACTAGCCACTTTATTTGCTGATCCATTACCATCAATTTACTGTTTACTCATTTAAATGGGTGTTGGGCTGATCGACTAGCCAAGATCCCTCCTGATCCACTAGCTACACAATGATAGTATGGTCTATTTGACTACGCAATTGACATTATCCCACTTGCACAAAACAGAGTTTTTATTTCTGTGGAATGCACTTGCAGAAACACAGAGTGGTAAGCCTGAGCTGAAGCTTGTCGGCGACGAAGACGAAGCGGAAGGTGAGAGACTCCCTGGCGTTGCCGCGCAGAAACGAGAAGGTCTTCTTCCACCACGCTCCGCAAGGGACCCTCGGCAGTGCGGCCACCGGAGCAGGCAGGCAGGCTGCAGCGGAGCCGACAGCAATGCCATCATCCTTGGCATCAGCAGCAGCTGAAACATGGCTGAGGAGGAGATGCGCTGCGGGTACGATCTGAACCTGCGGCATCCAAGGTGGCTGACGGTGACGGACTAATCTCGCGCTCCATGTCGTCCCAGAGGATAACTGAATCTGAAGAACGTGCCGGCTGGTTACAGCCCAGCGCCTCCGTCTCCGTTTCGCAGCAGCTGTTCTTCTCCGGGCAGGAGATGCCGAGACCGAGATCATCTAGCGGCGGCACGGCAGAGGTGGATTCTAACTCCTGGCGCCCACCGTTGAGAAGACCGGCAGATTGAAGTGCTGGGACATGAAGGTTGCGGGATGAGGAGGAGGAGGTGACGGTGGGGACTGTTCACTTGTGGCGGCAGCCAGGTCAACCTGAAGCAGCGGCGGCGGCGGCGAGATTGGGCCTGGAGCGGTGGCGTAGGCGGACGCGGTGAGCGACACGAGCTCCCAGTCGTTGCCGCCGTCTGCGGCGTCGGCCATTTTCTTGTTGCTCTCTCCTGTCAGTGGAAAGATTTACAGAGGAACAGAGGCGCTCGCTGTCAGATGGATGGATCATGTGAGCAGACGAAACAGCCGCTACGACAGCAAGGGGGGGAGGAAGGAATTCGAGGTCGCACCTGCAGCGTCGCCGACGAGAGAAGCGATCGATCGAAGGGGAGGATGACTCGCTTCGCTTGGGAACGAAGCATAGCAGAGCAGAGCAAACGAGGAGAAGTGGATAGGGACGGACGGTTTGCGTGCGTGGTGTGGGCAGTTGAAACAAAGAAGAAATACTCCAGTACCAAACTATTATGGGATTTTCACATGTGTGCCCCTGGTTCCTTAGCCCTACTCATTCATCCCCGCGCTCTTAAATTTTGCTCAATTTTTTTCACTCCCTTGCTAAGAACCCTTAAAACTGGGCACAATGGACATTGCCGTCGGGTCAAAGGCTTGACCGTTAACTCTGACTAGTGGACTGTGTCGTTCGTTCGATCATTGGGCCGTGGTTTCGTTGGGCCGTCCCTTGCATTAAACGTCTGCGCGCGCCAGGGCGAAAGTTCGCTATGCATGCACCCAAAGAAAGCGGCCTGCATGCATCGATCGAGCCCGCATGCGCCGATCGATGCCACGATCCCACGATGCGTCGATCGAGCCTCGCATCCGATCGTCGCCACAATGCAATCGACCGAAAGCGACTTTCTTGCACGCCACCGCCATACGGATGCAAATGACGGTCATCGCCACCGGTTTCTCTCTTCTAGCTAGGTGGCTACATATTTGTGGCTTGTGTAAAAAAACAACCACTCCCTTGCTTAGCTCTACTCATTCATCCCTACTAACAAAGCTTGCTTGCATGCACTAGGTGGTTACTAACAAGGGAACCCTACTAACCAGCCGAGCTCTCTAAGAAAACAATCAACAAATATGTAGTCCTAATATGTAGATAGGGCCAACAAGTCCATAACACGATTACATAGTTCAAACTAGGAAGAACTTAAGCCAACAACCCCATAGCAACTCCAACATAGTTCAATTACAACTTAACATAACATAGACTAAAAAAAGATAAAGGGTTTAGAACCCTAGCCGCCGCCTTCTCCACCTCGCTCCTCCTCCGGGGCCCTTTTCGCTGCTCCTCCGCGGCGTTGTCGATGGGGTACGGAAGAGTGTGCATCTTGTCATGATGGAGAAGATGTTGGTGTACTCCATGAACTGTTGTGGGTGGTGAAAGCGATAAACTCCCGAGCCACACCAAAACACCCTACGAGGAGGTAGAAGGCGTCAAATGTGTTGAAGTGAAGTGGGCAAGGAGAGCAACCACCACCCGGTTTGGATGACCTCCTCGACGCTGAACATCGTTGGAGATCCCCTCGGGAGGTGGTGGTAGCCGGACGAGAGGAAGAACTTCGGTGAAGTTCTCATGCGGTCCTCGACCTTGATATCGCCCACACACGTAGTGTGCGATCAACGATACACTGCCGGTAGGGTAGAGCCTCTCCGACACGGTGGGTGGAAAGCGGTAGGTTGGTCCGTTGTCTTGCATGGCTGAGGATGTGCAGAGAAGGAGAAGGGTCGAAGAGCAAGAAGAGGCGGATGGATGAGGGATGACAGAGGCAGAGGGTGCGAGATGGCAGAGGCAGAGTGTGGCTTAAATAGCCGTAGTGCTACGTGTTATTTGGCCGTTGCAATAATGGGGTCAAATGTGAAGTTAGTAGCCCGTTTGTCAAACCCACCGCAGCATCGGGAGTGTACACGCGTGGGAAACGGTGGTTTGAAAAGAAGAAGAAAAAGAAGCTAATTGCACGCGTGGGAATCTGTGGTCATACACCCTATATTATAAACAAAAAGAGACAATTTTTGAAGGGCTTGTGGCCATTTTGCATGATAAAAATAAATTTAAAAATTTGGTCATTTTGCATGATAAAAAAAGGTAGAGGGCTTGTGGCCATTATACAAACGCAAAATGACCCTTTTTTAATAGTTTGTTGCCATTTTGCATGATAAAAATAAATTTAGCCCTTATAAATTTAGTCATTTTGCATTTGTATAGAACAAAAAGAACTAAATTTTCTACACAATGTCAATTGATGTGTAATTTCAAACGATGCAAAAAAATAGAGCCAACACGTTCACAAAATATAGAGCCATCATGTTAAAAAAAGCAGCGCAATGGACGGCCCAACCGTAGCTTGGTTTCCTTTTGGGCCCAATAACAACGGTTTTTTTTTCATGGAGTGCAGGGCGAGCAGTGATCACAACCAACAGGATCGCCTCTCTGGATCGCCTGACGATCCAACGATGCGGAGCCGTCCTTGTGATCTAACGGCCGGAGTCGCCCACCGATTTCCTTCTAGAAGACCACATCGAGGGCTGTCGCTTGGCGCCAGGTATAATCTGACGGTGACGCTCGGAGCTAGGGTTAGGCGAAACCCGCGAGGGTTTAGAGGGTTTTGAGCTGGTCATCAGTGGTTACTGAAAGCTTTGATCGAGCATAACTAATTTTAAAAAATCGAAAAAATATGAAACCTTCGCCGTTAAATGCGTTTTATAAGACACACTAATGAGGAAAAATACTAAACTTGTTCTATGGTCATTTTCATGAAAAAACCCTAGCCGACACGATCAAGGTCAAATGAGCACCATTACTTTTAAACAAATAAAAAATGGAACCTGCGCACAATGTTGTCTTGTGTGACATGTTACCAACCAAAAATCATAAACTTGGTCTATGGTCATTTTCATGAGAAAACCTTCACACATATGAGCTATCACCTACAAGATTTCATAGAGTTCAAAGAGATGAGGTAGGGTTACCTTCTGTTTTTGAAAAATTTAAAAAATAATAATCACCAAAGCTTTATTTCAAAGTGAATAAGAAGGATCTGAACTTAGTTTTCCATTTTCATATTTTAAACATGTTTTTTTAATAGTTTTTATATTAAAGCATATTTTTCAAAAGAAAATGTAAAAATATGAAGATTACTTAAAAAAAAGTGAGATTTCGAATCTACACTATATAGATTGAATAGGTGTTAATAAAAAACATTTGACTCATTTAGAGTAGGTCCAAAAAACTTGATTACAAATGGGTTGTTTACCCTAGCCTGGGAGCTCATTTGGAGCACATTTCTGAAATTCAAATTTCTTTAACCTCCTCTAAATCACCTCAAATTTTGCACACATGATCTCCTACACAAACATAGATAGTTTGCCAAGGTTTTTTTTTTTTACATTTTCTCGAATTTACACAAACATACATAGATAATTTGCTGGTGGGAAAAAGCATGCATTTGATTTGATTAATAAACATGAGACTAATAACATGTGTGATCAGTGAAGCAACACTGAAACAACATGTACGATCCGTGAAACAACACTTTGAAACGACATGTTTGATCATTGCAACACCTAAACTCATAGTTCACAACATCTAAACAGAACTAACCATACACCACAGGCAAATATAAGGACAGACAAATATAGATAGAATAATACGTTACTAGCATCACCATAGATTAAGTTCACACCATAAACTGCCACATTAAGTTTACCATAAGTAAATGCTTGGGACCCTAAGTACCCAAAAGATTAAGATTCAGTTCACAACATCACACCATCACAACATCTTCACATCACTTCACGGAGTCGGGGCCTTCATGGCGCAAAGCATCTTGCCCCGATCATGTAGTCCTTCCAGCGGATCGCTACATCCTCTGCATGAGACAGAAGGTGATCGAAGCGGCCATCCTTGGGCTTTGGCTTGGTGGTGCAGTAGGGGCAGTGCCACTTCTTGAACTTGCGGTTGTAGAAGGAAGCAACTCCCTTGGCATTGATCTTCTCCACCTCCTTGGCTATGAAGGACGCGACGTTGCCCTTGTACACATCATCTCTAGAATCATCGCACACATGAATGAATTGCATTAATAAATTATAGATTTATATACACCATGTCAAAGGAACTAAATGAACAAGGGATAGGCTTACCTCATATTTAGAATCGTCACTAAACGCCCCCTAAATGTCAGAATTACGTGGTCGAAACTTCCTCTCCCCACCGACCATCATCCTCCACGAATATGATTACATCCATTGATCAAAAACTCCAATATGACATTCAAATAACACATTGATCATTGGTCATGCACACACATTGAAGAACAGAGCTAATATAACTACATATTGTGGACAAATTTATATACTAATGAATCAAATAACTAGTAGCCAATTGAAAATTTAGATATGCACACATGACACATTGATCATAGGGCTAATATACTCTCAATATCAGAAATATTTTAGAAGTGTTTTTTATTTCTGTGCCCCTTAGCTCTATGCATTCAAAAACCACATCCATCAATAGTATATCAATGTATTAGATTTGTACACACATTGATCAAAAACCCCAATATGACATTCAAATAACACATTGATCATTGGTCATGCACACATTGAAGAACAGAGCTAATATAACTACATATTGTGGACAAATTTATATACTAATGAATCAAATAACTTCTTAATCAATGGATTCCATTTGGGCATATGACATTCAAAACCCCAATCTAGGTAGCATTCAAAAACAAATCTAATAGGGACCCAATCTCCCAATCTAATAAGCATACATGTCTGTAGCATTACAAACCCCAATCTGTGAGCATTAAAAACAAAACTAATAAGCATACATCTGTGTAGCACTAAAGCACATCTAATAAACATATCTATCTAGCATTTTTGCAACGAATTTATCCAACAAACCCTAGTACAAAACCCCCATCCCCCCAATACAAAAAACCCCGGCCCATCTGTCAAACCAACTACTCTAACCATCTGAACTACGGTATGAATCCACAATCTAACCAATCCAACTAACTATACAAGCTAATATCCTAAAGCAAAGCAAGTGCAAATACCTCCTACTCCTCGCCAGGCTGCGCAAGGGGGTGTCGAGGATTAGACCGCTTTGCTCGTCAAATCTTCACCTTCTCTGGTATGAGCCCGCCATCTCCTTCTCCACATCCATAGCGATTGAAGGTTTCCCAAGACCGCCGTGGACGCCGCCAAACATCTGCGGTCCATCATACTGCCCTCGACCACATCTCCTACCATTGCCCGGCCAAGGCCGCCATTTGAAGCTTCGCCATCTCGGGGTGAAGGCGATGAAGGTGAGGTAGAGGTTGCAGTGGAGGAGAGCGAGATGGTGCGCCGAGGCGGTGGAGGAGAGCGAGACGACGCCGGTGGGGAGAGGAAGGCGATGCGGCGAGGAGGGATTTGGGGAAAATGGTAGGGGCTATGGAGGTGGTCGCCCTCTTTATCACGATGGGACGTTTTAGGCATGTCCCATGGACACGTGCTACCCCACGATCAAGGTCCGCTGACATGCGCCCATGTATATGAATACTGTGACAGTCGACATCTGAAACAACTATACGGGTAACGGTCAAAGGTGTACTCGGCCCTACACGGCCCCACTCGTCAGAGTTAATGGTCAAAGGCATTGACCCGACGGCAACGTCTATTGTAACCTGTTCTGAGGGTTTTGGGAAGGGAGTGGGGAAGAGTGAGCAAAAGTTAACAGAGAGGAGATGAATGAGTAGAACTAAAGAACCATGGGCACAGAAATAAAAAACCCAACTATTATACACTCCGACGTGAGTGACACACACCATCTATCTCGCTGGGCCAACCCATGTAAGAGCATCTCTTGCATGCTGTCGGTGTCAAAACCGGCGGATCTCGGGTAGGGGGTCCCGAACTGTGCGTCTAGGCGGATGGTAACAGGAGACAAGGGACACGATGTTTTTACCCAGGTTCGGGCCCTTTCGATGGAGGTAAAACCCTACTCCTGCTTGATTAATATTGATGATATGGGTAGTACAAGAGTAGATCTACCATGAGATCGAGAGGCTAAACCACGGAAGCTAGCCTATGGTATGATTGTTGTTCGTCCCTCTGAGACTAAAACCCTCCGGTTTATATAGACACCGGAGAGGGCTAGGGTTACACAGTAGTCGGTTACAATGATAGGAGATCTACATATCCAGTATCGCCAAGCTTGCCTTCCACGCCAAGGAAAGTCCCATCCTGACACGGACGAAGTCTTCAATCTTGTATCTTCATAGTCCAGAGTCAGGCCAAAGGTTATAGTCCGCCATCCGGACACCCCCCATTCCAGGACTCCCTCGAGTGGCCCCGAACCCGGGGCTTCAATGACACGAGTCCGGCCAGCGGATTGTCTTCGGCATTGCAAGGCGGGTTCTTCTCCAATCCGTGTACTGTTGAATAGTGTCCGGCTCCTCGTGAATATTGCGCTCCTTGGCTTCGGCGCCAAATAATGGCCATCTTCCACGTGTCAAGCGAATGCGAAAAGCCGTGGTGTTTTACATTTACCCCTAGCTGCACAAAATGAGCTGTCTATTAAAGAGACGAGGATTTAGATCCAAATCACACCACCTTCCCTTCGCGAAGCTTTCATCGAGCACACGACAGGGATCCATTCCATCATGGCCGGTCGTCGTAGCTCCTCCTCTCGCCCTCCCAGTCCTCAACCTGGAGATTGGAAGAGATGTTCCATCCCGCACAGCGAGCTAGTGGCGCTCCAAGCCAAGGGATTCCTTCCCCCAGCCTACATGGTCCCGGTTCGAGCCGGACTTGCCACCTATAATGGCGGAGAGCAAGCGGAGAGCGTCCCTAATCCCTCAAAAGGAGAGCGGGTATGCCTTATCCCTTATTTGATAAGAGGGCTCGGATTTCCAATTCATCCGTTCTCCGGGCTGCTGGAGTTCTATGGCCTCCAATTGCACAACCTTACGCCAGACCTCCATATTGCATATCGCGGGCTTGTGGCCCTTGGCGAGCTGTTTTTGGGTGGAGGCTCATTTTTTGTGGAAGAAGCTGTTACGCCTCGTGCCCGTTCTTAGGAGGGGTCGATATATCAAGTGGGCGGAGCCGAACTATGGCGCATCGCCGGGACGGATATCTATCCAGGAACCCCAAAGAAGGCGTCAAGACCGGCCTTGAATGGTTTTATATAGAAGATGTCCCCTCTAGGACCCTATTCGGATCGGCCTCCTGAGTTCGATAATGCTCCTCTCGAAGAAGCGCCTAAGTCAAGGCGTCCCGGAGCCCTCGAAGGAAAATGACAAGGACGTCCTTCACCGATGAGCGGATAAGGTTGTTAGCTCATTTCGGACTGACCATGATCGAGGTCATGGCCACATGCATTGATGGGGGTGCGTGAAACAGCTTCAAAGATAGAGGCCACCCCATGTGGGATTTCAACGGGAGGATGATGCCACCCGCTGCGGCCAGTAAGGGGCCGGAATCGGGTTGGCCAGCTCGACGAAGATCTTGTCCGCATTGTACAAGGTAGAAGAGGAGGAATTTCTCCGCGTCAATCCACAGGGCGGATTTTCTATGCACAATCCCCCAAACTGGGTAAGCGGACACTTCTTTTGGCCCATCCGTTCCATATTTCCGTGGTTAAGTATCTCATCTTGTGATTTCGATGCAGGAATTGCGCCAGGCCGTAAAGGATATAAACAGCCCTCCTCCACAGCCCGAGGATCCGGAACGGTCCCTCGATCCGCCCTCCCAAGAGGATCCGGACATATCCGTGGAGCTGATCGATGGGGTATTTTACCAACCGAGCATCGACAATGCCTTGGTGGCTATTACAACCGATTATCCTGGACTGCTCCCCGCCTCACAAGTAACCGAGACCGAAGTCCCAATACTTTGAAGATGATCCGTCCGTGCTTATTTTTGATCACCGTATACCAATGGTGTTTCGCAGGGGAGGATCTCGAGTAGAATGCCGAACTGCGGCGACTAGCCAACAAGGGACCGCGAGGGCGGTAGGCTAAAGAGACACAGTCCGGGTCGAGGCAACACCGGTATAGCCAAGAAAGTAAAAGCGCCGCCGCCTTATTCAAGGTATTATTCTTACGATGCATACTAACGTAGGTGCTCTTTTTTAGGAAAAGAGGGCTCACGGACTATATCCGGAGAGATTGCCAATCAGCGCTTTGCACCAGCCAGTCGGAAGCGATATGTAAAAGACATACGGTGAGAAAATTTGATGGTTATATATGTCAAGTAGCCCCGAGACTTGAAGCAGTTAGAATAACTGATTTAAGGATCATTTGTTATCTTGAGGATCTTCTGTAAAAGAATACCCAACCGTCCTAGGAGGCTGGAAGAGTGCAAAGCCCAACTTGAGGCTGCACTAGCTGGCGGGGGAGGCCAAGGAGACCCCTCTGGTAATATATGCTTGAAAGATAAGTATGTTGTGAAGTGCGGCGTGTATTACCGTCGACAATAACATTGCAGATGGCGCCGAGTAGATCCGGACAAGCAACAACTCTTGGCGCGGTTAAAGGCGGCGAGAGCGTGCTTACGAAGGTGAGGCGGAGAAGAATAATCTCCAAGATGCCAACACCCAGGTGGGCGAGGAACTAAAGGATGTTCGTGCCCAGCTGTCGGACTCCGTGAAGGAGAATCGGCGGCTTCGATGCGGCATTTTTAGTAAGTGCTTGAACGAACTTCGAAAAAGAGGTCGGCGAGGAAGTCGATTGACAGAGTTATGTCTGTAGGTATGCTAACAGGTCGGCTTGCAGAGGAAATGCCCGGTTCTCACGGGCGACCTTCTTCGAAGCTCTCTGGCCAACTGCACGAACGAAGTTCGGCGGGTGATGGGCAGCGCCAGCCTTGTGGCCTTAGGCTATCCGTCTCCATGTCAAGACCTTGGAGAGCTTGCGAGAGAAGCTGAAGGGGCCTTGGCGCGCGCCGATTATGGAAGATATTGGCCTGCCGTCAAAGGCGCCAGGGAGGCTCGGGCCATGGTGAAGACGGTACAGGTGACCCAAACCACATACGAGGTCGGACTGTGGGGCCCGATGGGAAGGAGATCCTGTGAGCTTAGTGTACGGCCGGTAGAGATTGGTCATTAATATTCTAGCAGATCGTAAACTAGACAACATTGTTGGATGGTATTGAAGAGGAATATACCAGTCAAATAAATTGACTATGTAATTTAAGATGACATGTAAAATGCCTTCTAGCGGATTGTAGATCGTTTGTCATGGCGGACCTTTTTCGCTTCAACCTCGGGACCCTTGATCCGGAGTGTGTCCGAATACCCTCTCGGTTATGTAAGAACCGGGGCATGCGTGGAGACCAGGCGTAGGGGTCATTAGTGCTTGAGCAGACAAGTGCCCAACTAGTTATGTTATATTACATGGTTAGTAAGAAACATCTTCCGGGAGAATAGTTAGTTAGGGGTTCCTTTCCACAGGAGGCATGCCCTAAAGTGCATGTGGGACTGCTGAAAAGCAGAAAAGCATCTGGGGCAGATAAATAAACGAGTGAGAAATCATATTTTGTTCACCGAATAGAATATTCCCTTAAGAACGCTAGCTTTTGGCTTCACCGAAGTGAGGTACACATCCGCTAACCAGCAAGAATAATCGCAGAGGTGCTCCCTTTACCGCCTAGCCGAACAATCGGGAATGTAGGGGTAAGCATGTGAGCCGAGCAACCCAGCTTGGCCAAAACTTAAGTCATATCGATGCATATAATGGTGAATAAAAGGTACATGCGGAAGTGTGACACATGTGTTGGGCATGAAGCCCGTATAAATAAGCTTCATTAAAGAAGCCCCAGAGTATAATGAGTGCGGATAAGCGGCGTCGGTTGTAATGCGAACAAAGGCGCGACAGGCCCTTAAAGGTTGTAAGAGAAAGGGAGGGAGAAGGAGAGAAATATAAGACAGCTAATGTGTAGAAAATAGGCGGAGGAAGGAGGCGAACACAGAGTCCCAGCGCTAGGCGTAGAATCTTCGGAGACGGGCTATGCGTTCCATGAGTTCGGCTCGAGTCGGTTATCCGATGCATCTCATGAGCAGTACGCTCCACCGATCGGGACTTGGTCAATAATAAAGGGACCTTCCCATTTGGGCTTGAGTTTGTCCTTTTCTTGTCCGGCAGGCGTAGAACTAACCGCCAACATTGTAAAGTTTTGGCCCGTGCTTCTGGCTTTGGTATCTTCGAGCCTCTTGTTGATAGAATGGGGAACGGGCTTTTGCCACGTCACGCTCCTCCTCCAAGCGTCAAACTGTCCGCCGATCGAGTTTCGACTTCTCTTTCTTCGTACATGCGCACGCGAGGTGAGTCATGAATTATGTCACAGGCGTAACCGCCTTCTACGCCCATATACCATAAAGAATGGTGTGTATCCGTGGTGCGATTTGGCGTGGTCCGCCCCGAATACGGAGTAGAGCTCCTCTACCCAAAGTGCGTGTTAGATTCCTTGAGGGACCGCACTAACTGGGTTTGATGCCGATCATGATTAGACCATTTGCTCGCTCGACTTGACCGTTAGTTTGTGGGTGATAGATCGAAGCATAGTCGAGCTTCATGCCCATGTTTTTGCACCAGAGTTTGACCTCGTCGGTAGTAAAGTTCGTGCCGTTATCATGATGATCTTTGTGGGGATGCCATAACGGTGTATGACCCCTGATATGAAGTCTATCACCGGTCCGGATTCAGCCGTCTTAACAGGCTTGGCCTCTATCCATTTGGTGAATTTATCCACCATGACCAGTAGGTATTTTTGCTTGTGGGTTCCTCCTTTAAGGGGTCCAACCATGTCAAGCCCCCAGACCATGAAGGGCCAGGTGATGGGTATAGTTTGGAGGGCGGTGGGTGGCATATGGCTTTGGTTAGCAAATAGCCGGCAACCGACGCATCGTTGGACTAAGTCTGAGCATCTGCCCAGGCTAGTCGGCCAATAAAATCTGTCACGGAAGGCCTTGCTTACAAGGGCCGGGCTGCGGCGTGGTGCCCGCCAAGTCCGGCATGAATTTGATTGAAGATCTACGCCCTTCCTCTTCGGAGATACACCTTTGAAGGACTCGGTGGTGCTTTTCTTATAAAGCTCTCCTCATGGACTTTATAGGCTTTAGATCGCGCACTATGCAGCGATGCCTCGTTTTGGTCCTCGGGAAGTTCCCGCACTGGTTAGGTAGGCTAGGAATGGATTACATCACGCAGGCAATGATAGCTGCCATTATTACGATGAAATTTGAGGATGTTAGCCGTTGGCGTAGCCTCCCGTTGTGTCGAGAATGTTCGGTGTTGGGCGGTCACGGTTGTGTGCGGGCTGTTATTCCGGATTCCCCTTCCCATAATACGGATGGCTTGAACAGCCTCTCCAAGAAGATGTTGGGGACGGCATCGGCGCTTTTGCGTAATGCGTGCCAAGGCGTCTGCTACTGATTGTTTCCGAGAGCTATATGGTGAAATTCGAGCCCCTCGAACCGAAAGTGACATTTTTAGGGAAGCGTTCTGCGATAAGCTGCCATTTTTGGATCCTTGGCATCAAAGTCTCCATTTATTTGGGATATCGCGAGGTTCGAATCCGCACACCTCTAGGCGTTGGATGCCCATGGAGACCGCCATCCGAAGACCATGTAGAAGGGCCTGCGTATTAATTGCGTTGTTGGAGTCCGTATACATTATCTAGAATACGTGTTGAGCCTGTATCTCTGTTAGGGACGTCGAGCAGCCTTGACCCAGACTAGCCAACATTTTGGAGCCGTCGAAGTGCATGATCCAGTTGGAATATGTGCCGTACTCTTTAGGGAGTTTGGCTTGATCCATTGGCGACGAATCGGCAAAACTTGCGACTTAATAGCTCATGCCGTGGCTTATAGGTTATGTCGAGCGGAGGAGGCTCAATGGCCCATTTGGCAATCCGGCCCGTCGATCAGCATTGTTTATAATATCGTTAAGAGGTGCCCGAGGCTACTTGTTATCGAACACTCTTGAAAGTAGTGTCGCGACTTCGGGATGCCATAAACACGCGTCGCTATCTTTTTTGATAATGCGGGTACCGCGACTTGCATGGAGTGAGGGCGGTGGACACGTAGTAAATGGCTGGCTTTTGAAGGGGAATTTGTGTCCGTCTAGTTTCTCGTTCGACGAGCAACGTGCTTACAACTTGATAAGTTGCCGCAATGTATAATAGCATTGGTTCGCCGATGTTAGGCGGCGGCCAGGACCGGGTTTGTTGCCAATATGGCTTTTTATTTCTTGAGTCGGCCGTGGCGGCATCCATCCACTCGAAGTGTTCGGTCTTGTGGGAGGAGGCGATAAAGGGTAATGCCTTTTCTCCCAGCGGGAGATAAAAGCGGCTTAAAGCCATCACGCATCCAGTTAATTTTTGTATTTGTTTGAGGTCCTTTGGGATATCCAATTGTGACGAGCTCGGATCTTGGCTGGGTTTGCTTCGGTTCCTCTACGGATACAATGAAGCCTAAGAGCTTCCGGTAATACTGAAAACGCATTTTCTGGGTTAAGCTTGATGTCATATGTTCGGAGGTTATCGAATGTGAGCCTCAAGTCGTCTACTAGAGTTTCGACATGCTTGGTTTTTGACGACCACGTCATCTACGTATGCCTCCACTGCTTTTGCCGATCTGGTTTGCCGGACATGTATACGAATCATCTTGCCGATATGTTTGCCGGCGTTTTTGAGCCGAAGGGCATTGTGTTGAAGCGAGAATGGGGCCGTATGGGGTGATGAATGCCGTTCGCGGCTTAGTGCAGCTCTGCCATCTTAATTTGATGGTAGCCGGAGTATGCGTCAAGTAAACACAATGAATCGTGTCCTCGGTAGCGTCGATAATTTGATCGATCACGGGGGAGGAAGGGATCCTTTGGGCAAGCCTTGTTGAGGTCCTTGAAATCGGCGCATAGGCGCCAGGATTTGTCCTTCTTTGGTACCATCACCAGGTTTGCTAGCGGTCCGGATGTTTTATATCTCGATGAATCCGCCTCGAGTGGTTGGCTAGCTCCTCTCCATGGCTTGTCTCTTAGGTTCGGAGAAACACCAAGAGCCCGCTTGGTGGCTTGAATCCTTTTAGGATGTTTAGGCTGTGCTCGGCCATTGACCGGCGTGGGATTCTGGCATGTCGAAGGGTGCGGGCAAAAATGTCCCAACTTCGGCGTAGGAATTCTCATAGTGTGGGCGTCTACATCAGGGTTTAATTAGCCCCGATGGAGGCCGCGTTTTTGTAGGGTCCGTTGGATGGACTTGGAATTTGACTATTTCGTCCGCGGTTTAAAGGAGGTGGACTCGGATCTTTTTATCGAGTATCACGTCGTCATTTGTTCACCGTGGAGCGCAGTAGCCGATCAGTTCCTCGGCCGCTAGGGCTTGGATAGTGCCTCAAGGGCCGGTCTGGCTGTCTTATTTTGGCGCCGAAGAGTGCTATGTCCGGTCACTAGCAAGAGTGATGATTCCGTTGGGCGGGCATTTTGAGCTTCATGTACCGTAATGGGGTATAGCTTGAAAAATTGTGAATGCCTCTCGCCCTAATAGAGCATGGTATCGTCCATGAACGGGGCCACTTGGAGCGTGACCTCCTCGGACTGTAATTATCCGGTGTGGAACACCACATCCAGTGTGATTTTTCTGTCAGACAAAGACGCTTCCGTGGGGATTATTCCTCTAAAGGTTGTGCTGCTTCGCTCAATGCGGCTCCAGTCTATTTCCATTTTTCGAAGGGTTTCCTCGTAAATGAGGTTCAATCCGCTACCACCGTCCATGAGTACCTTGGTAAGGTGAAAGTCATTCACTATTGACCGGGAGGACCAATGCGGCCGGTGCTCGGGCTGTTCGAATTTAGGTTCATCAACGGCATTAAAGGTAATAGCCGTGTCCTCCATGGGTTTATTGTTGCTACTTGGTAGACTTGGCAAGGAACTTGGAGTGTTCGTTTCCACATATTATTTGACACGGAAGTCTCGAAGACTATTAATACCGTACTGGTATCCTTGGGCTGGTGCTCTGTGGATTCTGGAGTTAGAAGCTCTTCGCCACTTCTGGCCACCTGCCGGAGTATCCAACATGCTCTAAGGCTATGAGTTGGTGTGGCGCCCTCTGTACTATGAATTTTACAGGATCCATTGAGCCATCCCTCCAAAGACGGTTCCATGCCCTATAGAGGGTTTCGCTTTTGGTGTTTAGCCGGTGTGCTGGCGATAATGCACCCTTTTATTTGAATGAGGGTTGCATTCATGGCGAGATTGTCCCAAAATTTTATTTCGGTTTTCAGGCGCTTTCCATCGCACAGTACTTTCGTACTATGGGCGCCAAGTCAGTGGCGTGTAATTTCCATGGCGACCTATGGCGTTGAGGATTCCGTTGTCCGTGCAATTATTGCGAGAAGAATGAAATTGCATCCTCCTCGCGGCAGTCCTTTATCCTGTTCATGACCAGGAGGAATCGCCCGATAATGGTGTGTCTGTTTACTGCGGGCTCTTGCGAATTTGGGATAGATCGCTTATGTTTGGGTGGGCGGTGGAATTAAATCCGGAACCTCGCCCAATCTTAGACTCGAGGGGCCAAGGAGTTTCGAACTTCGGAAGCTTAGGTTCTTGGATGTTGTCCAATGAATCTAGCCCGGCTGACTTTAGGTTCGGGGCTTGAGTGACGTCCTCCCCTCGCGGATATCCGCTTGGAGGGATCGAATCGAACATAACTAGTCCTTAAGATAGATGAAGGCTTGCCGCATTGTTCCTCCACCACCGCAAGCGTGATGGGTGACACCGGGAGAGTTAATCTCTCTTGGATCGGGTTTAGGCCCAATCGATCGTAGTCTGTAGCGACTCGAGGCGGCGATGTGATCACTACAAAAAATACACTTCCGTGATGATACGTGTTTGTCACGATGGAGTCGCGTTTTGTCATGCATGTACATCCATGACAAATTTATGACATGAATCAAGATAGTCATACTGTCTTTGTCGTAGAAGTGTTCCATGACATTACCAAAATTATCATCACGGAAGTGTCCACTTCCATGACGATAAATCGCGGCGTCAAGTGCTTTTCGTCAAGGGTGACCGACACGTGGCATCCACCGTAACGAGCCGTTAAGCTATCGGGTCGGGTTTTGGATCCGATAACCCGTTAACGACCGACCAATGGGGATTTTCCACATGTAAAATCATCATTGGTTTGGAGAAACTGCGTGTCGACTCACCGTTGGGGCGGATATGTCATCCACTCATTGACGGAAGCCGCCTATGGTGCGTCGACCGTGGCACGCCCAACAGAAGGCCCATTCTCGTGAAAAGGTCGGCCCAAGAAAATTAGCGAGCCAGCCCATATAAAGGCCTACTTGTGTCGAGTCCATTTAAGCCCACGACCCATATGAGATGAGCCAATTCGCCCGTCCAATGGCAGATTAAAGATCGACACCATTGCATTATCGTCGATTCGAGCCCGTTAACGGCCCGCTATATATCCGGGCTCAATATCGGCAGGATGAGATTTCGACACGTTAACGGCCCGTTTAATGGATGGGCCAATTTTAGGATATACATATTTGACCTTTTAGCGACCCATTTAAATGTTGGGCTAGTTTCCGGCCGGCGTGTCTTTTCGACTGTTGACGGCCCATAAACTGATGGGCCATTTGTTGTCGGACCTAAGTTTCAAATTTTAGCGGCCCATTTAAGTGTTGGGCCAATTTTACGGCCGGTGTCACTTTCACTGTTGATGACCCATAAATCAGTTGGGCCATTTTAGTCGGACCTGAGTTTTGGCCTTTTAGCGACCCATTTAAGTGTTGGGCCAATTCCGGCCACAATGTGACTTTTCGGCCTGTTAACGGACCATAAATGAGTTGGGCCATTTGTAGTCGGACCTTAGTTTTGGCCCTTTTAACGCCCATGCCCTTCATGGTCCAATACCAGCCCGGTTTCTCTTCGGCACGCTTAAGGCCCACAACCTGATTGGGCCATTTACAATCTGACGACTTTTCGGCCTCTTAAGCGGCCCATGGTCTTCATGGTCCAAGACAAGCTCATTGTCTCTTCGACCTGCTAAAGGCCTCTACAAAGATAGTTGGGCCATATGTAGCCCAAACTTAGTAACGGCATGTTAACGGCCCGTGAAATAAGCTGGGGCCACACATTTGCCTTCAAAGTCGGCACATTAACGACCCGGAGGTAAGAGGGCCGACAATTAACTTTCGGCCTAGTAACGTGGCCCATTAACTTAATGGGCCCACTAAAGTTCAGACATGTCTTTAGGCCAAATTAGATAATTTGAGCCCATTACGACGAAAGCAATTATGCATGTGACCAAAACCGATCACGCAAAGGTACGACATACGGGGAATAACCTTGCACATCCAAGATATACTACAGGAAATTACATCCTTTGGGCAATCAAAGATTGATGCTGGTGCAAATAAATGAGCAGAACCTAACCATCTAGAACGTCTGCAACCTCAGCACAGATGACGCCCATAAGCATGTTGGCAAGTTCTTTCTGCTTTGCTACACTTTCTCTGAAAACATTGATCAGTTGTTGTGTCGCACGACTCTGCACCTCTGATTCATCTAGGGATGGCAGTTTTGCCCATGGGTATGGGTACCCGCGGGTACCCTACCCGAATACAATGGGCATGGGCAAGACTTGAAGAGGTTTCGTACCCATGGGTAATGGGTATCCATACTCGCAAAATATATGGGTAGGGCATGGATATGAAATTGCGCCCATGGGTAACCCAATGGATACCCACAGAAAATTATAAATGAAAATAAGTCCAATGACATGTGGTGTCAAAATCCAACTCCCATGGCCCATCCCTAAATCTTGTATTCTCTAAACTGGCCATAGCTCATATGCTCACACGCACTTTCTCGCCACCCCCCTACATCATATATGTTTCCTAAAAAAGATGAAATCTTGAATTCTCGTCGTTGAAAACTCCTATCCATCTCTCGATGCTATACTACTCGCCGGAGGATGCTGCATTGGTGCTATACTAATCGCTTATCATCACTTGAATTTTAGACTCATTTCTCTATTTTTTTATAAATTTAAATACCATAGATTGTACCCATTGGATACCCATTGGGTATAGGATACCCGATGGGTATGGGCATGGGTATCGATTTATACCCATGGGTATTGTAGTGGGTGGGTATAGAAGGTTTCTATGGGTATGGGTTTGGGCAGAAGGAGGTTGTACCCGCCCATACCCTACCCATTGCCATCCCTAGATTCATCCACCATTTTCATCATTGCTTCAGCCATTAATTGGTTCACAAACATACATTTATTCCGCTGCATTCGAGACGAGAGGATCTTTGAGCAGATTCAGGATGGCGATTTTGGCAGGCTTGTATTATTGATAGTGGAGAGTGTCTCGACCACTTCATCATAACATAAATTAGGACGAGAACCAAACAGATTAATCATGAGTTATTGCCATATTACACGCCTAGATTTACCGGAAAGAAACAATGGGGTTGCCTTCTTTGTTTTCGAGTTTGTCTTCTTATCTTCGTAAGTTCGCACAAAATTAACACACTAGCATTGCTATCATTGGCCAAGTCGGATAATAGGAAAGCAACATTGACACAACAAACGCTTGGGCAAGTGCCTACACCAAATTAACACAATATGGCACAGCTATCATCACCTGTAAGGTAGTACAAAAGCAACATTGACACAATGAATGAATGGGCAACCAGAGAAGCACTACAATTTAGTAATGTGCGTGATATGAGATAGTACATTCATGCAGCTCAAGATGCAAAACTACTGTGCAGTTTTCCTTACGTAAATCAACATTGGCGCCTTTAACATTTTGCTACAACTAATTTTAGATCAGATAAAGGTTAGATTCATGCCGATTAACAAAATACGTGTTGATGTAAAATATAGTGATATACAACAGGTACTTACATCAGCATTGGAGCACAGAGAATTCCCGCAAGATATTTTCCTCGAATACGATCCCAATGGAGGAAGTCTTCTATCATTTAACCTTATTTTCTAAAAGAGAGATGGGTAAGAAACATGTAGAAAATATGATCATAATGCTATAAAATTTCATGATGCGAGGATACGCACACGCTTCTTAGAATGGAGTTGACATTCTTTACCGGACCTGGAGCGGACTAGTTCTTTGGCCACTGGAATCGCTTATTATCGCGGGAGTTGGGTTTCGCCTGTCTTTGAGCAAAGATCTATGAAAAATGGAGTTGGTTTATTATCTCTGGCGTTTGGATCTTTTGCAAAGACCTGGTTTGTAACCCTTCAGATTCTAACAGAGCCGTCTTTCCCTTGCATGCCTTATATAGAAGAATGGTGATTCGGTTATAAAACATGCTACAGCAGAAGATGAAATAGGTAATCAAGAATAGAAAGGCATGACATATTGACATGTATTCCCTCCATCCGGAAATAAATGGACGGGTCTAGGCGTATTTCAGTTCTAGATACATCCATTTTATCCATTTCACGACATTTAATCCGGACGGAGGGAGTATGATGTAAGAGCAAGGGATACGACAGACAACACAAAGAAAAAACACACTAAAAACCCACCGCAGAATCCAAAGTATTCAAACCCACCGATATGAGATAGTACACTCATGTAGCTCGTGATGCAAAACTACCAGGCAGTTTTCCTTACAAAAATCAACATTGTTGCCTTTAATTATACATTTTGCTACAAGTAACTTTCGATCAAATAAAGGTTAGATTCACGCCGATTAACAAAATACATGCTGATGTAAAAATATAGTGATATACAACAGGTACTTACATCTACATTGGAGCATAGAGATTTCCTGCAAGAATCTTTCCTAATAAACGATACCATTGCAGAAATTCTTCTATCTGTTAAGCTTATTTTCTAAAAGAGAGATGGGTAAGAAACATGTACAAAATATGATCAGCATGCTATAAAATTTCATGATGCAAGGATACGCACACGCTTCTTAGAATTGAGTTGACATATTTTTGCTCGACTGGAGCGGATTAGTTCTTTGGCCACTGGAATCGCTTATTATCGTAGGGAGTTGGGTTTCTCTGTCTTTGGAGCAGTATCTATAAAACCGGAGTTGGTTTATTCTCTCTGGCGTTTGGATCTTTTGCAAAGGCCTTGTTTGTAACCCTTGATTCGACATAGTCGTCTTTCCCTTGCATGCCTTGTATAGAAGAATGGTGCTTTAATTATAAAACATGCGACAATAGAGAGATGGAATAGATGCTTGAAGAATAGAAAGGCATGAAATATTGACATGTATTCCCTCCATCCGAAAAAAATGGATGGGTCTAGGCGTATTTCAGTTCTAGATACATCCTTTTTTATCCATTTCGACAACATGTAATCCGGACGGAGGGAGTATGGTGTAAGAGCTAGGGATACAACAGACAACACAAAGAAAAAAGAACTAGTTGAATGTAAAACTATATGCTAGCGGAATACGCATGCAGAAATAACCAAGGCAAATATACACGTGTATGATTGGGAAAATAAGATGGCATTGCAACAGTAGCACTAGAACAAAGCACTTCAAAGTAAAAACATGGTATCGCAGATGTATGAAGTACATATCGATGAATAACAATGCATAAGATATTCAGAAGCATGATGTCCAAATTAAGTGCATGGCATTGCGATAAAGAGAATGACAAAGATTTGAATTTGAAAAACATGTTATCATGAATGGAATAGGTACCGAAAAACAGGAATGCATGACATATTTACATGCATGATCAAGCATGCTAAGCACATGACATTGCAATGCAGTAGATACACCTGTGACATTATATGCATGTTGTACCCATATCACGTGCCAAGTTAGAGCAAGGACCTTGTGGGGTGAAGAGGATTCATCATCTTTACGCAAGTCTTACGAAGAACTGCCTTTACATGTTCCATCATATTGGGTATCATTGACATCAAGTTTATTGGCCTTTACATTGTTCGTGAGGTTCTTGTGGATATATCGGTGTGCAATTATATCTCGACATGCATGGAAGACAACTAGTAGTTAGATTTATGTAAATGAGTGCACAGAGGAGACGACATAAATAGTAGGACTGGGGTTAACTAGCAGCAATGTGTCTCATAAACTAAAGGGAGAACACAGATAAAAGCTCGTAATATGTATCGTTTGTACTTAGAGATTAACTAGATGGCACACAAAAAGTATTAAAGAACAACATAGGTAATACTAGAAGTGGTATAATACTATAATCACCAGACTGTGGGATAGCATTGGGCGATGGATGATAACTATGGAACAACGTTACCTAAAGAACAAGTATCTTAGCTGAACTATGGAACAACGTGAACTCTGAACAAGACCTCGTAAGAGATCGGCATGAATATACAAAGTGAAATGTGATGATCTATTTTCCGTGCTTAGATGAATAACAAAGCCATAAATGTTGCACACAAGTAAGATGAGGGTACAACCTATCCGGCTGCCATCCATAGGAGTGAGCATCATGTGCCGACTTGTCGATGGCCCTGCATTTGTTGTGGCTGCCCATGTCGAACGCAGCGCATTCGATCACGAGGCGTGGAATCGCTGAGTGGGGACCGTAGCTCCCTTACGGTGTATGCTTCCCTTGTTGGAAGCATTGCGGTGAGTCGGAAGGCGGTATGTCTCAAGATGCAGATAACGCATAATGTTAAGAAAGACATATCTCTTTGATCCAAGAAATACACTAAGAGATCAACAACAAGGTACGAGAGTGGTCACACGTCTGCATTGATCAAGACTAAATTGGGTCACACGATTTTATTTTATTTTGGTCTTGTCCGATCTCGCCGGATGGCTTGATGGCCGTCTTGTGCCTCCCGGTGACAACATCGTTCGGAATCTTCCCGAAGAGCCAGCGACCAACGGCAGAAAGCGGCATGCCTCCGCCGTCTGTGGGCCCCCGGCCCAAAACCCCCGCCTCGCCCTCACAAGACTGCCGTTGGTTGCGCCGCCCGGCCAATCCACAAAGACTCTCATATCCAGATCCGCGCGGCGGTACATTCTTCACCCACGCAACTCTAAAAGATAGCCATCTAAGCGCTGCTTCATGGAGAACTTGCGGCCCCGCACCTTACGTTAGACACCAGCCAACCGGGCAGCCTAGGAGCTCCGCCGCCTACCGAGGGGCGCTGCCTCCCATTGGGAATCGATTGGCCCGTAATAAAATTCAGACAATCGACGCCTAAATAAAGTGATTTCAGATGAGGGTGCGACCTATCTGGCGGCATGGTGAAGTAGGCAGGTCCAAGTGCCGAAGTCGGTGAGGTCAGCGGCGGTTGCGGTGGTGACCGGCGGCAGGGAAAGAGCGATGTCGCGACGGTCGACGGCCACGGCTGAAGGCGGCGCCAGACTGGACGGATCGAAGGTTGGAGCCGCCCGGCGCCGTGAACAATCAAGGGGTGAATCGGCTCGATGCAGTTCACGCGTGACCGTTATCGAGGCAGCACCAGAGCACGGAGTAAGAGGCACACGGCCCAAAGTGCATGACGGCAATTGGACAGCGTCTCCGGCATTAGGGAGGAGGAGGGCTGTGAAATTGGTGCGGGGGGCGCCATGGAGGTGGGGCTGAGGTTTTGCGGCTCGGGAGAAGGGAGCTTCCTGGGAGAAGGTGATTTGGCGCTCACGAGGTATGAATGGGGGCGGGGCTGGGATTGGGAGGAGTGGAACCATGTCTTCTTAACGCATTTGTCCGAAATGTGAGGGGAGTTACAGTTCTACCCTTGCCTATAGGCTTCTCGGCTTGGGTCGGTGCACCGAGGGTCGGGGATAGTAGAGTAACTGCGTCTCCCCAAATAGTGGGCGGGAGCGATTTCAAGTAGGGAGGGCGTGTTTTGAACTATAGTGGGCGCGAGCAAATTCGGGCGAGGAGAGCGTGTTTTGAAATAGTGGGCGCGAGCTATTTCGGGCGAGGAGAGCGTGTTTTGCCGACCATGGTTTATGAATTATTTGGCACATGTCATTTTGGCCGAGGAGAAGGCGCGCTTGGATGAAGTTACGAACCTACCCTCGATGTACAACGGGCCAATTGATGCGTGTCCCACATAGGACGGTAATTTTGCATCTCCCATTTATTTGCTTGGGCGAATTCCACCGAGCAGGGAGGATGTTTAACGGTTCGTTCAAATTTTGGGAGAACGAGCATCCACGTCTACCTTACCAAGTCGATTCGAATCAAATTTTGAAATATTAGCTTGCCACTTCTTTTTTAGATGGAGAGATGATGCTCGGGAGTAATGTGTTTTTACATGCTCGTTGCTAGCGATTTACTATATGACAAATAGTTGACCCACTCAAAAACGCGAATCAAACCCAAAATGAAATATCTCGATTCATTGTACTAGCTCGTTCAGTAGGTCAAAATAGTGAACTAAATCCAAAATTGAACACCTCAATCGAGTAGCATGTTGTACAGTATTATAGTACTCCATGAATATGTTGAAAGTCAAATTAATGAACTTGTTTGATATACGCATATATCCGTTCATGTGTGGATTGCAGACAACATGGTCTCCAATTTAAATATTTGATGCAAGTTTATATCAGCCTTTGATGCATAAAATGCGACCCCCCCTCTCCCGGACTCCTGTTCTCTCTCTCTCTCTCTCTCTCTCTCTCACTCTCTCGCCGACAATCTTCAATTCTGTCGCACGCATCCGACACAAAAACCTTGTTGGTCCCTCTCCCTTTCTCTCTCTCTCTCTGTGCGTGTGTGCGTGTGGGTGGGGGGGGGGTCTTTCTAGTCCGCATTCATATATACACCATCTATAGGTCTCTCTCGCACACTATGTATGATACTCTAGCTAGTCCAAGCTAGATATCTTGGGTGCACTCATCGTACGCACACAAATTCCTTGGCTCTTTGCCCGTAACTCTCTCACGCACCACTATGTCGCCCCTGAGCTCTTCCCCCCTCTCTCAAACTCTCCATCCACTGGTCACACATACACATGCATATCTCACTTTCGCACTTTCGATAGTCCCATCTAAAACTCTATCTCTCTCCATCGTTCTCTCTCCATCTCACACGCACACACACACACAATCTCATGCCCAGCTAGCCAAGTATGATGGTCTCTCACTCAATTGTAGGCACACGCAGTCCCCCCTATATGTATATGGCTAGCTAATCTTTGTCTCCATCGTAAACATGTGCATGGTCTATCTCGATTTCTCTCGGGGCATCTTTCTATCGCCAAGACGCACTCCCTCAATCTCCCACCCATGTAGTCCCCTCACGATCTCGAGGGGATCTCTCTATCACAAACACACCCTCTCTCCCTCCCCATGCGTCCATGCCATCCATGTGTCCCTCTCGACCTTTTTTTCCTTGTTGGCTGCACCTCTATTGGACATGTGCTATGTGGGTGTCTCTCTCCGTTGCAAACAATCACACACTAGCTATCTTCGTGTACCTCCTCGCCTCGCTTTTCCATCTCGGAGATGCATGCGTGATATGTTCAAGCATAAGAAACGAAAAACACACTCTCTCTCTAATTTGTCGTTTGTTGTCACTTTCTCTTTCACACACATAATGTTTTTGCAAACTTACTAATTCTCCTTCACACTCACTTGATCTGTCTCGACTGAGGCACTCACCTCCGACCATAGCACATAGATTTATTGAAAAGTCAAACATCACAAAGTTTGACCATGTACGTGGAGAAAAGAATTACATCTAGTACGACAAACATATACCATTAGATTCACCATGAGATGTAGTTTTGTATGATGTATCTTAGGTATTGTAGATATAAATAACATTTGCGTAAAACCTGATCAAAGTTTCCAAAGTTTGACTTCTAAAAATTTACATGCACCTTTGCATTATCGAGCGTATGGAATATCTCTTTCCCTCTCAGCTATCTCGACGCACCACTCAGCCTTATCGGGGCTCCTCAATCTCTCTCAAACTTTATTGGTCGGGCTTTGGTTCGTGACACGACCCTCATGCCTTGATGGTCGGTGCTGGTGTGGACGTGAGATGTAAAATATTTCGCGGCAGGGCTTGTGTGGTGTCAAGCGTTTGGTTCATGCACAGGCGAACAAAGCATCAACGTCCCATCAATCAATCCATGCATCAATTATTTAATGCTAATATCCATCCATGTTGCTATTAGCTCGCGGGTACGCATCGCACTGTGCACGGCCAAAGCGCTCAAATCGGTCTCTTGGGGCAGGCTACTTGCGATGTGCGGAGTTCACCAAAGCTAATTAAAGTGCAAGGGAACCCAGCCCAGGCGGGCTTTCTTTTTCACAGGGTAGAAACTAAACAAGCGTGCATGAAATCCAGCCACAACCCCAGGCCACGCAAAAGATGCTCACAACGCAAGCCAAACGGGCCTTATATCTCCCTGGTTCACACATACACATGTCTCGCCGCTATACATATAGACCCATCCAACACTCTCCGCCTTGTTCTCTCTCTCCATGTGACACGCACCCCCTAAGTACCATAATCCTCACTCCATCATAGGCTCTGCTTTGGATCCATGGGTTAGAGTTCGTTTGGGTTAGTTTGGAGTCAACTAACCCAAAAAGATACAAACAGGAGGGTTAGTTTAGGTTAGATGCATCTAACCCATCCAAAAAAACTAACCCATCCAAGAGGTGATTATTTGGGTTAGTTCTTCTCGGGACCACTAATAAACACTTTTTCTCTCTCGCTCTCCCCGTAGCAGATCCCTCCCCACTTCCTCGAAGCTTCTCGCCCTCTCCTCCCTCCCTCTCGCACCGCCTGGTGAAGGTGCCTCGCCGTATCCAAGGCGCTCCATCTAACACCGCCATCCAAACACCTCTTTACTTAGAGTTTGTTCAGTGTTAGAATAGAACTCTAACCTCTCACTGAGTTAGAGTATCCACACACGGCCAGAGGCGCACGCACTCCCCCCCCCCGCGTACTTATGATTATCTCTTACTAGCCAACAGGAACACACGTATTGTCTCCTTCCATCCATACGTCTATCTCGATATCTCTCGGGGCATCTTCTATCGCACACACACCTTGTCACTCAATCTCCCACCCATGTAGTCCCATCACAATCTCCGGGGATCTCTATGACAAACATACACTCTCTCCTCCCCATGTCTGCATTTTCTCCAGACGCCTCTCGACCTCCCTTGTTTGTCGACCCTCTTGGCCACGTGCTAGGGGTCTTCCTCTCTCGGTTCCAAAACAACCACACACTATCTCCTCACCTTGCCTCCGTTGTCGAAGATGCATCTGTGATATGTTTGCATAAGACACGACGCTTTTTCTCCACTTTTATCGTGTGTTGTCAATGTATATCTCACACACTCTCACACACTATTTTCTCTCTCTCTCTCCCTCTCTCTCTCTCTCTCTCTCTCGTCAGGGACTCACACGTCCATAAGCATATGGATGTTTTGAAAAGTCAAACCTCAGAAAAGATTGACTAGGTATATGTGGAGAAAAACATTTACATCTGGAACGATCATTAGATTCATCACAACATGTACTTACTTCATACTATCATTTATCTTTGGTATTGCCGATATAAGTAATTTCTTTATAAACTTGGTCAAAGTTTCAAAAGTTTGACTTTAAAAAATGTTGTAACTATATTATCGAATGCAGGGAGTAGCTCTCTCTCTCTCGCTATCTCTCACGGGCCTCCCTCTCACTCGAACTCTCTATACCGACGGATTATACGCTCAGTGTCAACAGATAGCTCTGCATATTGTTTAGTTGACCGGTCAACCAATCCACATGCTGTGTTGTCAGCTCGTGTTCTGTATCTTGGTGTGCTGGCCCATGTGGCCGTGGGTGAAAATAAGTAAACTAGAGGCCCATCTGACACATGGTGAAGGAAACAAAGTTGAAACCACTCGGGGTAGCACCCCGCACGCTTGTAAATTGAGGGCGCATTGAGGACAAACTTCTTATGCCAAGGACGACTTCACAAGACAATTCACAGCTACTTGCGGCGGCATGCACATGTATGGGACGACTCAAGGCACACCCAACACACAACACACACCAAAGACACGTAGGTTACACCAGCGCCGCCGCCGGCTGAGATGGACGGCGAGGCAGCCAACAAGCGGAGGCCGCTCGAGCCAAACCGTGATCTGGCGAGCTCGGACTTCATCAAGAGCCTCCCGACGACATGATGCTCATCATCATCGGCCTCCTCCCCACCAAATCTGCCGTGGCGGACTGTCCCCGCTCTCCGGCGGTGGCGCCATTCGCGCCAAGGTCCCCTCAACCTCACCGTCGATAACCGCCTCATCTGCGACGGGATTGTAAACGCATGGCCGTAGCCTCCAAGATCCTTTCATCGCACTCGGGCCAGCCAGACGCCTTTGACATCCGGTGACATGTTCAAGACTAACCGCAAGGTCCAACCCAAGTTCGACGAGTGGTTCTTATCCCCGCCCTAGATCAGCTCGAGGAGCTCAGCTTTGAAGCCGGACGATGTCGCTCTACTGCGCCGTCCGGCGCTCCGCCTCACGCCTAAAAGCTGCGCGGCTTGGGCGCCAGGCTTCTCCTGCTATCTTCCCAGTTAATGCCGCGCCGCCCTTCTTCTCCCTCAACTCAAGCAGCTCGACCTCTTCGACGTTGTCATCTCGAAGAAGGCTATGGAGCACATGCTCCGCAGCTGTATCAAGGCCGAGTACCTTCGCCTTGAGCAGATCCACGGGTTCATTAGCCTCCACATCGCCTCGACGAATCTCCTCGATTTATGTGTCTTGTTGGCCCCGCAACAAGACATCAATTGGGAAGAGATCACTCCAGCTGTTCCACGTTATGGTCATTGAGAATGCGCCTTTTCTTGAGAGATTGCTTGTATCGGATCTAGAAGGCCCAACAAAAATCAGGGTCATTGACGCGCCGAAATTGACAGTGTTGGTGTACTCGTCTGCCAAATTCTCCGAACTCTTTATTGGATCCGTAATCATTTAGGTACAACACTCATCTTCTTCTCCGTCTTCTTGAAATTCACATTTTTAAATTTCTTCTTGATGTATTTACGACCGTCTTCCAGAAAATGATTCGCACAAGCTTGACCCAGTCCATGCGCATAGTGAAGATCTTAGCACTAAAATCTATCGGCCCCAATCTGGATCAAGTTGTTGGATTCCTTACATGCTTTCCATGCACGGAGAAGCTACTCATCGAGGTGAAACTTCTTTCCTATTAGTAAACGGTAATCACAACGTAGCTCAATTTTTTCGTAATTTTCCCAAATTACGGTGACAAGTGTAGTGTTCAAAACTACATCTACGCGACCGCATCAAAAGAAATGTTTCTAGTATTTTTCTCACGTGATCACCGCAGCATCATTTTTATGCTGTACTACTATAGTAGCCTAGGCTAGTCATAGTGGAAAGTAATTTAGACTACTCCAAAGAACTCTATGGTTACCCTAAGGGCAAGTACTACCTCCATCCTGGTTTACTCTTCCAATTTTGTAGTATCAAAATTTGACCATAGATTTAACTGACAAAATGTTAATGCATGTCACTAAGAACTATATCGTTGGATTTGTATTTGAACATAATTTCAAATGGTGTAATTTTAGTGACATGCATTGGCATTTTCTTAGGTAAATCTATGGTCAAAATTTTATTCTAAATACGAGGTAGTATTCCTCTCAAGATGAAAATTCTTGTCTTACATTTGTTTAGATACGGATGTATCTAACACTAAAATGTAACTAGATACATCTGTATTTAGACAAATTTAAGACAAGAATTTTGGGACGGAGGGAGTACAAAAAGTGGGCTATGTAGGCCAAAACATGTGCCAAATTCACTTGTGATGCATTTGGCATCAATGCCCTCCATAGCTCACCCGGTGCCCTAATCTGGAGCACCTACTTTGCTCGGTGCCAAATTAACTCATGCAATGAAAAACACCTGCGTGGGAGAGAGAGAGAGAGGACTGAGGCAATAAAAAACACTTGTTTGGGAGAGTGAGAGGCTGGTGTAGTTAGTTTGTTTGATTTGTTTATACATGTGGGCTGTGTGCACAAGTGGTGCCAACTCTCTCACATCGCGAGAGCGGTGCCAAAATCTTTGATTTGACATCGATGCGTATTATGTTGCATATTTTTGAGATATATGTCATCAGACACATAGTGTTTGGCAACAAATGCCCAAGCTCTTCTCGTGCTCATATTTATATGAGATTAAACAGAGAGAGAGAGAGAGAGAGAGAGAGAGAGAGAGAGAGAGAGAGAGAGAGAGAGAGAGAGAGAGTGAAAAAATATCACTAGCCAGCCAACCCTATCGTATGAGCGAATGATATTGGTACCTCTTGATGACACGAAAATCTTATGCAGCCAGCTGCTCTAATATGTTCTCTTCTTTTGCAGATAAAAAAGACCCAAAAGTGAAAAATGTGCTGCACTATAACAATCTCATCGAATGCCTTGATCTCCATCTTACGTAAATTGATTTGATTGACTACCCGATGCAAAGACATCCGAGATTAAATTGGCTGTTCTTTATTCTAGAGGCAAGTGTGCTCAAGGTAATGAGGTTTGGCGTTCTCGCGCAACAATGAATGGCGTCTTGATCACCGCAAGCGTCTAAGCCTAAATGACAAAGTCTCCGCAGGTTGAATTTGTTTTTGAAACATCAAGTGGCTAGAGACTCGAAAACTTATTTGCCCATTAGTGACTTGTCGTAGGCGGTGGATTTTAGTTTGTACGATAACGCTTGCATCCACCTAAAGTAATGAAAGTTCTTACGTGAACTTCCTAGTAATTCCCTCTTCCTAGGTGCAGCATTACTCCTAACATTTGTAATATCAGTTGAAACTTGTAATATTGCCGTGTCCTATTCCTGCGTTTTCAAAATCCTGCGAATCAAACAGGTCCCGAGTTGGTGATGATGTTGTGCCTCCCATCTTTCACCAAGAGTCAGTCGGATCTAGATCTCGACGATACAAACCAAGCTTCTCCATTTTTGCAAAAAGATGCCCGCACTTGTTCCCTATTTACAAATAACTCCTTGTCTCTCACAATCAGCCTTATCTCCTCCCCACCACATATAGAAGGCCCTGGAAATATCTGGAGCGATGGCCGCTGCCGGAGCCGTCCACCCCCAATCTTGGTGTTCCGTGCAATGCACGGGCATCTACGCACAGGAAATTATTTCGAACAGGGCTAGTTGTAAGGTGCTAGCTCTGACCATGATGATAGTGACTGCAGACGGTGAGGTCGACTATGGTATGCTTCTAACACGGCACCTATACTCGTGTGTCATCTCGTAGCAGGTCTTGTCACTTCACCGTGAAGAGCAAAGACGTAATAATTTGACCAACGGGTAGTACAAAGGTTAGTACTCCTAGGAGTACTACATTGGTAGTACTACTACTAGTACTAGTAGCACCACCGTCTCTGGATTTAGGAGTACTACCACGTCCATCTGGATTTTAGTATTTGACTAGCAATATCTAGTAATGCATGCCACAAAAATGTACTACTCCCCTCCGTAAATAAATACATGGTGTTTTATTCCTATCGGCGAGAGAACTTAATGTTTTCTTGCTAACTAGGGTCTTAATAGGATTACATGCAATGAACTAAACATTGCATGTCATGTTTGGTAGTCTCAAGTCTTTGAAAGCATGCATGGCCCACATCACTCATTGGTTGATATGTCACGAAATAAGAAACAAGGAGGAGTTAATGCATCGTGCCTAAGTGTTTTGGGATTATTTGGTTTTCGTAATGTGACTTACACAACATTTTTGTTTACATGCATTAACATTTTATTAGTTAAATCAAAGGTCAAAACTTGGCGCCAAAATGCAAAGGGGACCAATAAACCAAAGAACATCAAACTTCTCTCGCTTTGGCCCCAACTAGAGGTCGGTGAGATGACTATATGCGCACCCGAGGGGGGAAGCGCAACTTCATTGACTTACATGGAATCGCCTTTGGGTGAATGACACGTGGGCCTGGGGGGTGGCTGGCCCACCTATCATACAACCAAAGGCAGGTGCGAGAGGGCCGAGGAGTAGTCACGAAATCCTACGCACCTCACGCACGCTAACCAAGGGCAAGAGTGATCACCGAATCGCAAGATCACTTGACTAGTAGAAGCTAAGTTAGACCCATGGAGGCGATGAGCGCGAGCATCACCGGCTGCCAGATGGTCATTTACGGCCGCCTGCGGCCGCAACGAGGAACGCCTCTGTAGTATTGCTTGAGGCCGGCAGGCGAGGGGCCGCTGGACGACAGCTTGTCTCCTTGTTCGACGAGGTCCTCGCCGGTTTTCTCGACAAGTTCACTGCGTCCAAGAAGCTCATGACGACTTTTGACGTAAGCCTTCAAATGACGCGCTACCAAAGCTCTGCGATGCCCTCCACCCTCAACGGCCACTATGGTGACAACCTCTTCGACGACCGGTGGCCTGCGATCGCTTCCCGCCGTCACGGCCGAGAATGTCCACCTTGAGGTCGCGCTGGCCAGCTATACCGGGCGCAGCAAGACACCATGGACATAATCACCCACGTCTACGCTGCGATGCAAGAGGAGGACGATAGGACGCCGGCCTTCTTGGACCGCAGTAGGCAACCTTGGACGCATTTACTATTGAAGCACGTTGAGCTCGCCGCCAACGCCATTGCTCCTCACACGCCGGTTGGTGACCCAAGACTAGGGCATGAGGATGTCGTTGATGGATCCGTATGTATTTTTATCTTTCCACAAATCCATGTAGTAGTATATGATACTACAGTAATTATCTTACCTTTCGTGATCAACTTCATAATTTTCGTACATACTCCATGCATGAACGGCGCGTAACCAAACTTCTCATTACTCTAGGCAAAATCGTTATTTTCTATCTATCGATCGCGCCATGGAGCAGAACCAAATTTTACAAGTTACGAGTTCAAAAGGAAAAGCCTGCCGTGTTCGCGTCGCACCCCCACACGGTTGGTCTGGCACGCCGCTCAAGCGGGAATGCGTGCGGTGTTGCATTTTCACTTACAAGTGGGACCGTAGTTGAGCAAACCGACTATCGGCAAACCCCCACCCCGCCCACCGCGCGATGGCTGAGAAAACAGGAGGGAGAAGAGATGGCTGTAGCACGGACTCCAAGAAAATTGGTGTCGGATGGGACTCGTGTGGGTGGCGCAGCCGTAGTGCTAGACGTGAATGCTAGTTATGGCCCATGCCACCCCACTATATCGAGCCTATATCGAGGTACAAGACGAGAACAAATTTCCTGCAATTCGTGCTCAGACTCCTCTATCTCTCTTCTCACCCGGCCCGGCCGGACTCAGCTGGAGCCCATCGTCTGCTTGCTCACATGCGGTCCCACATGTCGTTGAAAACGCAAGCGGACCCACGTAACCTGCAAATCTTTCACCTCGACGTCTTTGGTGATGAAAAACAAATCCAAGAAAGATCTTCGGTGGCCGCTTTTGGAGTTACTCAAGAGTAGTAAGATTCTATTTACAGTTTAACCCAAGATGCACATCTCGTGGCTTCAACTTATCAACTACTCACACTCTATTTTCTTTCATGACACGACCAGGATGCTGGATGTCCCACGTGTCGGCAAAAGGAGGAAGAACCCGACCAAATCTTCGGTTGTGCTCTCGGATTAGACTAGTTGTGCTAACTTAAAATTTTTATTGTGTACTCCCTCCGCTCCAAAATACTTGACTTCCATTTGTCCAAAATGGATGTGCCTATATACTAAAACATGTCTAGATACATATATATTTTGACAAATAGAAGGCATGTATTGTGCAACGGAGGGAGTAGAATGGATGCAAGTTTTTGTATTGGGAAGAAGAGTACATCCATATATTGATAGAGCGCAATTTAGTAGATGTTCTATCACTTTTAGCTAGCATGTGAGGCTATAGATGAGATTAGTGCACTTGTTGATACTCCTACTTGGTATGCGTGTTGCTGCTTAGACGTAGAGAAAAAACGGACCGGAGGGAGTACTAGAATAGAGGCTAGACATGAGACTAGATGCGAGGAAGCAACGTCTACTTCTTTACACTCGAAGAAGAAAGAAGCACGCAAGATCGAGCCTCCGTAGATCAACAATGAATGCATCGATAAGGCACTAATCCAACTTACAGGAGTAGTAAATGTATTCTTGTGGTTCTTGTTTTCTTTGGTCTTGCTTTTCTAGTCAAAATTATCATTGGAGTTCGTGCAAAACGCGGAGGTCCGCTTGGGGTCGTGGCGCTTGATTGGCCTTACAAGTGGGACCGCTGAAAGATCGAGGATGTCGCGTAGAGGGGGGGGGGGTTGATATGCGCTTTAAAAATATTATTGTTTTGGCTTGAAAAAATGATGAATAAACATAGCGGTTAATTTGTCAAGCACAAAACCTAAAACAACTAGGCTCACCTATGTGCACCAACAACTTATCCTAAGCAAGATAATTAACTATGTGATAGCAAGATATATGACAAAGAACAATATGGCTATCACAAAGTAAAGTGCATAAGTAAAGGGCTCGGGTAAGAGATAACCGAGGCACGCGGAGACGATGATGTATCCCGGAGTTCACACCCTTGCGGATGCTAATCTCCGTTTGGAGCGGTGTGGAGGCACAATGCTCCCCAAGAAGCCACTAGGGCCATCAGTAATCTCCTCACGCCCTCGACAATGCAAGATGCCGTGATTCCACTAAGGGACCCTTGAGGGCGGCCACCGAACCTGCATTACAAAGTGCGACCCTTGGGGCGGTCACCGAACTCAGACACTTTGGCAACCCTTGGGGCGGTCACGGTACCCGCCAAATTACCCGGGCGATCTCCACAACCTAATTGGAGACCCTCGACGCTTGCCCGGAGCTTTACACCACAATGATTGAGCTCCGAACACCACTAACTGCCTAGGGCGCCCAAGCACCCAAGAGGAACAAGCTCAAGGGTACCAAGCACCCAAGAGTAATAAACTTCTCAACTTGTAACTTCCACGTATCACCATGGAGAACTCAAACCGATGCACCAAATGCAATGGCAAGGGCACATGGAGTGCCCAAGTCCTTCTCTCTCAAATCCCACCGAAGCAACTAATGCTAGGGAGGAAAATGAGAGGAAGAACAAGAAGGAGAACACCAAGAACTCCAAGATCTAGATCCAAAGGGTTCCTCTCACAGAGAGAAGAAAGTGATTGGTGGAAATGTGGATCTAGATCTCCTCTCTCTTTTCCCTCAAAAACTAGCAAGAATCCATGGAGGGATTGAGAGTTAGCAAGCTCGAAGAAGGTCAACAATGGGGGAAGAACACGAGCTCAAAGGATAAGGTTGAATGGGGAAAAAGACCCCCTTTTATAGGAGCTCCCGAATCCAACCGTTATGCTCATAGCCAGACAGAGCGGTACTACCGCTCAAGGAGCGATACTACCGCTAGGGCGGTAGTACCCTTCGAAACACAACAGCGAGGGAGGCAAAAGGCCAAAGAACCGTCGGGAGCGGTAGTACCGCTCGTCCTCACAGTACTACCGCTCGACCTCACGGTACTACCGCAAATGGTAGCGGTACTACTGCTTACAGCGCTACTAAAAAATACTTCTGTGCCTACTTCATTTGAGCAAAACACGAGATTTTGGTCGAGCGGTACTACCGCTTAGGAGCCGCAGTAGTATTGCTCGAGCGTACTACCGCTCAAGAGCAGCGGTAATCTTGCTCTGTAGCGGTAGTAAAAATTACATCCGCTCTAGTCGCGGTAGTACCGCAGCCTTTACCAAAACAACCACAACTTTTGCAAACGGACTCCGAATTCAACGAAACCAAGTTTGTTGGAAAGCTAACGACATGGGCTAACAAAATCTTGATAGAAATATCAAGAATAAGCAAATGAGAAAAGTCCCATAAGAAAATGGTGCGAACCCTTCATCGGATAAGACCGGTAAAACCTCCAACACCGAAAACATCATAGAAGACGCATGCGAACTCCGTTTTCGATGAACTCAAGCTTGTCATCAACATGACCATAAGCTCTAAGACTCACAAAGATAACCAAGCAAGAACCAAGAAACATGATGCAAGAATGCAATGGTTTTAGCTCTCTACTAACGATACGATCAAGCTACCAACTTGAGAGCCCCCCTTGATATACGGCAAACGATCCTATAACTCGGTCTCCCAACTACCACCACGAGACCGGTAAAATAGAAAACCTATCAAGGGAAAACCTTTGCCTTGCACATGGTCCACTTGAGCTAGATGAAGACGATCTTGACTCCCTCAAGTTGGACCACCTTTCTTGATTGCGTTGGCTTGATCAAGACTAGATGATTGCTCCCCATAGTCCACTATGGGTGAGCCACTCTTGACACATCTTCACAAGTCCATTGTCACCACAATGGACGGCAAGCTTCAAGCACTTGATCTCTTCATGATGCATCACTTGAACTTGCACACCGCAACCTAACCCCACAAAGAACTCTCACGAAGACCATGGGTTAGCACACAAAGCGTAATGGACAATGCTTACCATACCATGGGATCACTAGATCCCTCGGTACATCTTATGCGCTTTGTGTGTTGAATCTTTCCAACTCTCTTCATTTGGATGATGTCTTGAAGGTGGACATGAATGATCACACAATCTTCTTCTTCAAGACATACTTGCAATAAGCTCAACACTCACATGACAAACCTTTGTCTTTGGATAATTCCTTAATAGCACCGTGGTCATCACAAACTCTCCTTGAAACCAACAAATGGACTCCAAGAAAAGCCTATGGACAAAACCTTCAAATATAGCTCAAGGCAACCATTAGTCCATAGAGATTGTCATCAATTACCCAAACCAAACATGGGGGCACCGCATGTTCTTTCAATCTCCCTCATTTTGGTAATTGATGACAATCACTTTCAAGAGAGTTTATACAAGGAATTATGCATCACGATGCAATGCAACAACCAATGATGCATGAGAATGAGATGCAAATGCCAAATGCTTAGTAACCGAAACCAAAGCAAGGAGAAAACTCAGAAGACTTCTCCACAAAACTCTCTGAAACTCCTCCCCCATTGGCATCGATTGCCAAAATGGGTGAAAAGCTTAGAAGGCCAAAATAAAAAGTGTTCCTCCATAAGTTGTGTATCTCTCAACAAGAGAGTGGAATGCAATACACATATCCAACGGTAAATGCTAGGAGGAAAACAAACTATATTGAGGCCCAAAGATTGCAAAAGAATGATATGCCACAAAGACATAACAAAGAGAGACACAAGCAATCAGAAGATACCAATTGAAGCAAGCAATAAACGAAAGTCAATTGAACCAACTAGACCAATGATCCTACATGCCACAAGAATAAAGATATTATGATAAGCACAAAGGGGTGTTTTAAAGAAACTACATAAGCTCCCCATGATTTGTGCACACATAAGAATTTTTGCATTTGAATACAAAGTGCACAAAATAGGATTATAGCTCCCCCAAAATCAATAGAAACTCACATCCAGTGCAAGTGAGCATATAGGAAACAAAGCCTAGCGCTAACATGCACATGGTTGAGCAACATGTAAAAGAGGCAACTTAAGAATAGGCTCAACCAAAATGATGTGTGTGAGTCATGGCGAAGCACTTGAGAAGACTAAAATTAGGATGAGCATTAAGCATCAACATAGTCTTGAAAGAATGAGGCACACGGTGCAAGGCCTATCATTCCCACACACAATTAGCAAATGGGTTCACAAGCTTACTAATAAGCATATAAAGAACTTATGCTTGTGACAACCCGTGGTGAAGATAGAAGATGAAAGCCTCATCAAGACGAGGGATGCCAATTAAGATGGCAAAAGCCTCGTAAAGATAAGCATGAGGAAAATAATCTTCACCACACAAGAGTGCATCAAGATGCAACGATAGAGGACACGCACTCAAGGCAAAAGCTTTCATGGAGCCACCAAAGAAATAACATAAGAAAGACAAGGTGGACGTGAAAGAAAGGATATCATCTAGATATGCAACTTCTCTCAAGTGTATAAGGTTCCAGGTAGACGAAATCATGATGATATATGTCTACAAAGAAGGATGCACACCCGATATAGTTACAACACGCATGAACAAGATTTCCACAAGGAAGTCATACATATACCAATAAGATATTTGCTTGGAAGCATAGCACATGGCTAGATATGGTCTTATTGTATATAAATGAATTCCTACCACACAACCATCAAAGACATCACAACTAGCCACATGAGATCATCATTGAGATGCTTTGAGAAAGGAAACAAGTATCACAAAAAAATGAATTACATGCCATGATACAACCACAAGGTTGATGCAAGAAATGTGTGCATGAAGTAGATGATGATACTTGTTACCGAGATACCATTGGAAGGATGTAGTAGATACCAAATGAAGGTAGATGGTAGTTCATTGATCATCCTAGCTTGACTCCAATAAGCACATGGTGACATCACCTTCCTTGTGAGTGAGCCGAGCATCCAATGCATCTCCAACCGTTCCTAGAAGAACAACACAAACTAAACGGTACCCAAACTCATCGGGACCAAATAGTTAGAAACACCAATACATAGGACAAACTCCACATAAATATGTGCATATAGATATGAAAATGAATTTCATGCTCATCTCATCCAAATTGAGACTAGGTGGAGTTTCCCTATATATTGTGTTAAAGAAAGAAAAGCAAGCCAAATAAAATACATGAAGTAAACATGCATGCTCAAGACTTTCAAAACCCGAAACCAAAAGACAAAGAAATGCCAAGTGAAAAGGATACCAAATGGAGAAATCATCACTTGGAAGATATCATTAAAAGATACATCAAGGAATGAGATATCCATTGATACACACTAAATTAAAGATGTCAAACTCCCAAAGAGAGGATGGTTCCAAGCAAACCAAGCTCTCAACAAAGTTTCATAATGGCACAAGGTACCAAAAAGAAACGGCTTGCCTTCTACCAACACACACTTGATAAGGATCACAAGAAGAGTGTTCTAAAGAAAATAGGATAGCTCCCCACGAGTTGTGCACTATAGAGAATTTGCTTTTGAATACAAAATGCACAAGGTGGGATCACCACTTTCACTATATCTAGAAAACACTAGACAAGAACAAGAAATTAACAAGATCCACAAGTGGTATGGAATACAACGGGAGTTGACACAAACCTTGGCAAGAGAAAAGGCAAATAAAAACAAAGCCAATGTAAAGAAGATCAATAAATTCTACCACACATAAGTGACTACCAATTGTCAAAAGACAAGAAGTATTTGGAAATAATTCCCGGTGGTAGATAGCAAGGATATCCGACATCATCTTCACACCAAACACAAGCAAATTCCAACTTGTAGAGCTAACATGCCACCTAGGAACAAGATAATTTACAATATCAATTCTAGGTGACAATATCTCAAATGTACACATTTTCTAGGCTTGTAGTATGCACATAGCATATTACTCCCCCATAATGTGATACCAATAAAAACTTAACAAGAGGCAATAAGAGGATCCAACACGAGATAATCAATGGAATTTTTAGAATTTGAATTTCTCATGAGAGATATACCACCTAGCGACTAGATAATCTTGTAATATCAATACTAGATGGTATTCCTCATGTACATACATTTATAGGATTGTGAGGTGCACAAAGCACATCACTTCCCCAAAATGGGATGTTCCATTGATCTCTCACACGAGCCAACTAGGATACAAACAGGAAGCAAAAAGGCTCAACGCACGACGCACACGTACATGATGTGCAAACCAACACACACATACTTGATTGCTCAAGATAAGCAAGTTGGAAGTGCAACATATACAAACACATGCAAGGAACAAAACCAAAACATGCAAGGGGCAAGTAACTTTCAAGGTAAACAATTTAAGTACAAGTTACATAAAGGAGGCACATTGGATATAAGATAGAAACTTGATAATCCAATTGACTTGGCTTGAGACAAAGAGAATGATGAAGTCCCTTAATTCTTCATAATGTAGCCAAGTCTCCAATGCCCTCCAACAACACCTATTGATCAAGTTTGAGCTAGTTGGTCCCCAACCAAGTTGGGTCCTAAGAGGTTAGTCACAATAGGCTTGGCTACCCAAATGGTTCTTTGCTTCAAACCACTTTGAGTACCAACAAACTTGGCAAACACATTGCCAACCTTATCCTTCCCAAGAGAATAGACATCATCAATAACAATTGGGTTGGATAAGTTACCACTAGTGCATGAAGAAGCAAGGTGACCTTTCTCCACACGACATAGATAGCAACGTCTACTCTTCACTTTCTTCTCACTTGATTTCTCAACTTGAGAAGCATTAGCTTGAGTCTTCTTGGGAAGAGGCCTTCCTTCAACTTGAGGTTGAGCATGATAATGCACTTGTAGCCGCTTCCCTTGTTGCTTGTCAGTAATGGCGTTCTTCTTCAATGGGCAAGATCTAACATGATGCCCTTCAATTTTGCACTTGAAGCAAATAATCTTGCCCGAATTCTTGACTTGTTTTTGGCCCTTCTTCTTGTTGATCTTGGACTTCTTCTTCTCGTTGGAGTTGAATCCAAGTCCACCTTTGTCATTGGGGGATTTTTGCACAATCAAGATATTGTTGAGTGTGAATTTTCCTTCATGACTCTTTTCCAAGTCTTTCTTCAAAGAAGTGACTTGGGCCTTGAGCTCTTTGATTTCCCCTACATGGTTAGTCTCAACACAAGACTAGAGGAAGTATAAGCTTCATCGTTAGAGCAACAAGGCAAGGAAAGCAATTCATCACAAGATGTACCGACATTGTGAGTAGATGAATTACAAGGACTAGCACATGGCAATATACTATTTTGACTAGAAGTAGTGCTAGTATCCACATGAGGCTCACTAGATGTTACCTTAACAATCATGGCCTCATGAGCTATCTTTTAGCACACTATGGGATACTAGAAGATCATCATGAGAGCTTGAGAGATTTTCATGACTTTCTTCCAATTTCCCATAATTACTAGATAGCACCTCAAGTTGAGCCTGTAGCTCAACATTCTCCTTAAAATGGATGCTTCACAAGTAATAGAGTTAGTAGCACAAGCATCATAATTTACAACAATAGGAGAGGACAACTTGGCAAGCTCTTTTAAATAAGAAGCTTCAAGTTGGGCATGAGACTTCAGTGAGTTTGATGAGCTCACCCTTGATGACCCTTGAGCCATTTTCGAGGTGCTCAAAATCCTCAAGGAGTCTAGCATGAGAAACTTCAAGCTTAGCATTTTTAGTTTTGAAATCATTGGCCACCTCAAGAGCTCTATCATGAGATTACCTCACTCTAGATAATTCTAGAGCAGAAGTCTCCTCAAGAGATTCGGAGGTGGTTTGTGCATGTTCAAGAGCTTGAGATAGCTCCGCGATCTCATCTGCGTAATCACGCCCATGAGCTTCCATTTTCTCAATGGTGACCTCATGCTCCTCTAGATGAGATTCCAACTCCTCAATGTATTTCTTGCCATCAATGGCAATGGACATTATTTCCATGAAGTTGGAACGAGCAATTTTATTTTATGAAGAGCTTTAAAATCATTTCCCCTTAGTTTTTAAGGAGGCAACATTATCATTCTCTTCATCATTATCCTCATCATCATTAGCATCAACATCATCATCAAGAGACATATTGGGGTACAAAGTAGGAGATACCTTTGACGCCTTAGCCATAAGGCAAAAAGCAATAGATGATGGTGTAGGATCCCTTGAGGCACCATTAAACACCACATCTTGTTCCATGGAGTGTTGGGTTTCCTCTACATTGTTAGCACAACAATTCGAGGAAATAGATGCATTTTATCATGGCAACAAGACATAGCAAGCATATCATCATGAGATTTAGTCAAGCAATTTCTACATGATATGCAAGGACTATCAACACAAGCATGTGAAACGTTTGGAGTGCTCGAAGTGTTAAGGCCCAAAGAAGGAGCATTGCAATAATATAGTGAGGAAGGATCATCCATAATAAGCATACTACCATCATTGCAATGACCAACACTACTCACCATATCATTACCTTGTGGCAAACCACATGTAGGTGAAGTAGAAGAAGTTGAGAAGACTATACGACCGGAGGTGGAGGGAGAAAAATCATCCCCACAAATATTGGACACACCATATTTAACTTGAAGCTTTGTCCACAACTCATGAGCATCCCGGAACGGCATGAGTTGAAAAATAACTACATTGCTCAAAGCATAAAAAGCACATTAGAAGCTTGAGCATTGAGATAAGAGTTTTTCTCATCCTCTAAAGATAATCTTTGGGGTTCCTTTGGAGGAGAAAAACCCATATCTACAATTCGCTCTAAATTTGGGTCCATACCCTAAGAGATTAAGCATGCGAATTACCCAAACATCAAAATTTGTGCCATCGAAACTAAGAGTGTTAGAGAATCCTAAGCCCCTAGTCGACATCCTTACTCTCTAGGCGGTTAAGCCTAACAAAGAGAGACGAGGCTCTGATACCAATTGAAAGATCGAGGATGTCGCCTAGAGTGGGGGGGGGGGGTGAATAGGCGCTTTAAAATAATTACGATTTAGGCTTGAACAAATGCGGAATAAACCTAGCGATTAATTTGTCAAGAACAAAACCTAAAACAACTAGGCTCACCTATGTGCACCAACAACTTATGCTAAGCAAGATAATCAACTATGTGATAGCAAGATATATGACAAAGAACAATATGGCTATCACAAAGTAAAGTGCATAAGTAAAGGGCTCGGGTAAGAGATAACCGAGGCACGCGGAGACGACGATGTATCCCGAAGTTCACACCCTTGCGGATGCTAATCTCCGTTTGGAGCGGTGTGGAGGCACAATGCCCCCAAGAAGCCACTAGGGCCATCAGTAATCTCCTCACGCCTCGCACAATGCAAGATGCCGTGATTCCACTAAGGGACCCTTGAGGGCGGTCCACCGAACCCGCATAAAGTGCGAACCTTGGGGCGGTCACCAACCCAGACACTTTGGCAACCCTTGGGGCGGTCACCGGTACCAAATCAAATTGCCCAAGGCGATCTGGATAACCTAATTGGAGACACTGACGCTGTCTTGAGCTTTACACCACAATGATTGAGCTCCGAACACCACCAACCGTCTAGGGCGCCCAAGCACCTAAGAGGAACAAGCTCAAGGGTACCAAGCACCCAAGAGTAATAAGATTCTCAACTTGTAACTTCCACGTATCACCGTGGAGAACTCAAACCGATGCACCAAATGCAATGGCAAGGGCACACGGAGTGCCCAAGTCCTTCTCTCTCAAATCCCACCGAAGCAACTAATGCTAGGGAGGAAAATGAGAGGAAGAACAAGAAGGAGAACACCAAGAACTCCAAGATCTAGATCCAAGGGGTTCCTCTCACAGAGAGAAGAAAGTGATTGGTGGAAATGTGGATCTAGATCTCCTCTCTCTTTTCCCTCAAAAACTAGCAAGAATCCATGGAGGGATTGAGAGTTAGCAAGCTCGAAGAAGGTCAACAATGGGGGAAGAACACGAGCTCAAATGATAAGGTTGAATGGGGAAGAAGACCCTTTTATAGGAGCTCCCGAATCCAACCGTTATGCTCACAGCCCAAGACAGGCGGTACTACCGCTCAAGGAGCGAGCCGATACTACCGCTAGGGCGGTAGTACCCCTTCAAACACAACAGCGAGGAGGCAAAAGGCCAGAAGAACCGTCGGAGCGGTAGTACCGCTTCGTCCTCACGCATTACTACCGCCGACCACGGTACTACCGCAAATGGTAGCGGTACTACTGCTACAGTGGTACTAAAAAAATATACATGCCTACTTCACGCTTGAGCAAAACACGAGATTTTGGTCCGGAGCGGTACTACCGCTTAGGAGCCAGGTAGTATTGCTCGAGCGGTACTACCGCTCAGAGCCGCTTAGTACCGCTCGAGCGGTAGTAAAAATTACATCTGCTCTAGTCATGGTAGTACCGCTGCAGCCTTTACCAAAACAGCCACAACTTTTGCAAACGGACTCCGAATTCAACGAAACCAAGGTTGTTGGAAAGCTAATGACATGGGCTAACAAAATCTTGATAGAAATATCAAGAATAAGCAAATGAGAAAAGTCCCATAAGAAAATGGTGAGAAACCTTCATCGGATAAGACCGGTAAAACCTCCAACACCGAAAACATCATAGAAGACGCATGCGAACTCCGTTTTCGATGAACTCAAGCTTGTCATCAACATGACCATAAGCTCTAAGACTCACAAAGATAACCAAGCAAGAACCAAGAAACATGATGCAAGAATGCAATGGTTTGAGCTCTCTACTAACGATACGATCAAGCTACCAACTTGAGAGCCCCCCTTGATAGTACGGCAAACGATCCTATAACTCGGTCTCCCAACTACCACCACGAGACCGGTAAAATAGAAAACCTATCAAGGGCAAACCTTTGCCTTGCACCTGGTCCACTTGAGCTAGATGAAGACGATCTTGACTCCTCAAGTTGGACCACCTTTCTTGATTGCGTTGGCTCGATGAAGACTAGATGATTGCTCCCCCATAGTCCACTATGGGTGAGCCACTCTTAGGCACATCTTAACAAGTCCATTGTCACCACAATGGACGACAAGCTTCAAGCACTGATCTCTTCGTGATGCATCACTTGAACTTGCATACCGCAACCTAACCCCACAAAGAACTCTCACGAAGACCATGGGTTAGCACACAAAGCGTAATGGACAATGCTTACCATACCATGGGATCACTAGATCCCCTCGGTACATCTTGTGCGCTTTGTGTGTTGAATCTTTCCAACTCTCTTCATTTGGATGATGTCTTGAAGGTGGACATGAATGATCACACAATCTTCTTCTTCAATACATACTTGCAATAAGCTCAACACTCACGTGACAAACCTTTGTCTTTGGATAATTCCTTAAAAGCACCGTGGTCATCACAAACTCTCCTTGAAACCAACAAATGGACTCCAAGAAAAGCCTATGGACAAAACCTTCAAATATAGCTCAAGGCAACCATTAGTTCATAGAGATTGTCATCAATTACCAAAACCAAACATGGGGGCACCGCATGTTCTTTCAACCGCAGTTAAGGAAACCGACTATCGGCAAACCCCCACCTCGCCCGCCGCGCGATGGCTGAGTTAGAGAAACGATGAGGTTGAAGAGATTGCTCTAGCGCGGACTCCAAGAAATATGATGTCAGGATGGAAGTCGTCTTTGGTGGCGTGTCAGCCGTACTCGACGTGAATGCTTGTTACGCCCATGCCACCCTACTACTCCTACTAGTTAGTACTACTATATAGTACTACTAGTAGTATCGAGGATTCGAGGTGCTGGTTACGTAGTACAGTATGGCTACAGTAAAAACATGTGAAGCTAGTACAAATAGCGTACTACTATTGTTGATTGGCCCCATCCGATAACCTGTTGCAATGCACGTACAATTATGTATTCGGAAAATATTTTTTTTGCCTCGCCACACCCCTCCCTCTGAGAAGCGACTCGAAAGCCATTCATAAATTTAGTAAGTTTATCACAGGCATATCATTTTATTACATACAACAGGTCATCAATGCACATCGACAACGAGGATACATTATAAATACTAAAGTTTTCACCACACAACAAATAACAAGCAATGAAATGAACTTCAACTCAACCATTCGTCGGCGTTGGAAACGCTTGCTTTGAACCACAAGTGATTCTCTGGGACGGGCCATCCATTGTCGATCTAGAGACCAACGCAGCACTGATCATCCAGTGAAGCGGCCTACTATATCGATGCAGGGTAGGGAACCACCCAAATGTCCGAGGTATAGACACAATTGCTTCTCATAAATGGTAGTAACGTTGTGTCAACAGCAGTTGGATCGCTTCATTGGATAGTTTTGTCCAAGGAAGAGCGAGTTTTCTGCAAGACTATCAATTCTGTACTAGGGAGAAGGAGTTGGCGCTAGCACACTAGTATCCATCCCGAATACCATGCAACGGGTGTTGGAATAGGTCCAGAGAGTGCGACCATGGGAGACTACACACTTCCTTAGCAAAGTAACATCATCGATGGGCTGTATACACACGAGAAGAGGTGATCCATCGGAATTAGTTGCCAGCGCCAAATAGTATATGGGCGCTGCTCGTCCTCATGCTCGTGATCATCACCATCATCATCTCCCCTTGGTTATAAAAATCTTCAAGTATAGGTGGTGGAATGTTCACAGGACCTTGGAAACACAAGAAGAAGGTTGGATGCATGTGGATGAAACAATTATAATTATGGTGGAAGACAAACGTACCGAAACAACGAGGATGCCATGCAAAAATAGTGCGACGAGTGGTGGCTGCAAACACAAGGCCCTCGTATTGAATTGCATCACAGTACTCATCCGTGTCTGTAAACTGATTTTTGAGCAATATCCATCCAGTCAAACCACTGACGACGGCAACAAGCTTGTTGAAGATAGCAACAACTTCATAGTTGTTGTAATTCCAAGAGCGGTTGGGGACTCGAGAAATTGCTATCTTCCGTAGAAGACAATCACCATGATTGTATTTGAACGTGCGTACAATACCGGTGTGCTCAACCTCTGGGCAGTCTGCTGAGATTTTTGGAAGTGGAACCCGGTCATGAGTGTACACATTCACAAGTTCCGACTCGCAGTTGGACCCAATGTAAACAACCCAATCTCCATTTGCGCCTGCCCAAGCCTTGCCTCAAGTGATGACATCTTAACATCATACGTATCAATATCAAGCGGCATCAACTTGCACAGGGCGAGGCCTCCGTCGTGACGGCGCCCGATCATCGTGGTCACGGTGAAGAAGATAGGGAGATCAAACCGCTCCTTGACTCTTGGGTTCCTTGTAATGATGTTATTAGTTGAGTCGAGAATGGGCTTGAACGAACCTGCCATGCTAGCCGAGGTGATGACGTCGCACCGATCAATGAGTTCCTCCACCACGTCATCTTTCAGATCGGGGCAAGAATAACGGGGTCGTTTCCGTCCTGTTCCCTCCATGGAGAAGACGATCAAACAATGGCAGAAGAAAGGGTGAAGGGCTGAAGGAAAATGGAGGAGGGCGAGGAAGAGCGTGTGACAACAGTTCCAAATCGAGAGGGAAAGGCGAAGAGTTGGTGGACGGTTGCCAGTTTGCCACGGTTCACGAAGGGGCGCCCCGGCCTACACGTCGGTTCGAAAATACTCCTACTACTCGCCGTCGTCTCACTGATATGTGGATCTGGACCACATGTCAACGAGACATGGTGTGTAATTTCTCGTGCAAAATGCGATCTGGCCGCGTTGGCCCGAGGTGCGGCACTAGTTATCGGCCTTTATTTTTTTAATGGCGCGCCATTCAGTTTTGAAGCACGACTAACTGGTACTGTACACAGAGAAAATATAAACTACTCTACCACTACTCCACCTCCAGTACTAGTAGTACAAAGAAGTTATATAGGCTGGAGCTTGAGCGCTTTCTTGCCAAGGGCTGCCCACTTGCTTCTCACACTACCACCCTCTCTCTAGATCTAAAAAAGACGGCCCCTCTCTCCCTCCTCACCGGTGGTCACAGATCTGCCGGGGAAGAAAAGGACGTGCAGCGTTGGACGCACTTGCTAAATCGTAAATGATGGCGAGAGGTCACGCAATGACGACAAGGCCGTCCTCTCAGACCTAGCGCCCGCGCGGGATTGCTGCCGTAGTGTGTACGGAGGACGACGACCACGAGCGAAGCCACTTCCCGCCGACCCTCAGGTATGCTACCTCTTTTCGAACCATACCCTTGTTTTATTGCCCCATCTGGCACGTCGTTGCATCTGGATCTTTTTCCACTCCATCATCTTCCCAATTTGCTATCCTCTGCTCTGCTGGCCACGCAGACGAGAACCATAATTTGCACTATTAAAGGAAACCCTACTTCATGCAGACTAATGCATGTGCGGGTTGAATAAGGAAAGGAAGGGAGGCTGTCTTGTCCAAGAGAGTAGGCATCGAACCCGCATCTAGGTTGAAAAGGGGAAAATCAGTAGCTAAGGAACGAGTCTCGTGTCTCTTGGTTGAAGAAGGGTAAAAAGGCATGACAACGCAATAGAGAATGACCAGGTCGATCGGTTTGTTATCCTCACATAGGAAAAAGGTGGCTAAAGAGAACAAAAATGGGACGTAATCCACATATGCTGCCTGGATATTTGTTGCTCTGGGCAACCATACCTCCCTCACCACTCTGCGTCCGTGGAGGTACATCGTACTGGTGCGCCCACTGTCCGAATGGGCCTCCCATGCTCTTATTGCCACTTTTTTTGCTGTTAGTATAACGCCAGCAGTCAAGTCAAGCAATGCTACTGCTAAAGTGATGCCACATTTAACTAATGCCGCTCTTAGTCTAATGCCACAGATAAATTTAAGCGGTGCCATTTAATGTCACTTTGGATCATTTCAGGTTAGCTATTGATTGTGGATGTATTAAAGATTTTTCAGCTAAGGCATTCTAATCTTGTTGCCTGACCGATTACCAATGATGAAACTTGTTACTACCTTCAGATTTTTGCACTGTTAATGCTTATAGATTACATACCTCACTTTCATGAGATAAGTTAATTTTTTTGTACAGTGTCAAAAAATGCCAAGGCGCTCATGTATTTTATTTTGGTTAAACTGCACAGACAATTATGAAGACAAGAGGAAAGGTCAAGAGTGGGCACCTCCTCCTCCGGCTGTTCTCTTGATTATCAAGAGGAAAGATCAAGTTTTTATGTTTGATCCATTATCAAGATTGGGATAGCAATTTTAAGGTCCCCCAAGTTCGAAATGATATTTACCTTGGAGGTACATGGTTTGTAATTTTTTATACTGTCATTAGTTAATAATGCTAGCTACCTTGAGACTTTTGTATTTGGTTTAATGCTCATGCACAGCTAGTATACCAATCTTTGAAACTTGTTACCTTTACATTTTGTATTGTTAATTCTTATAGAAACCTTCCGTGCTAGAGTTTATTGAAATCTGTTCAAGAAACCATTGTCTTTGCACCGTAATAAACTAACTACTCTACTGTTGCACTAGCCACTGGATTAGTGTATATTTGTAGTATTCGAATGGTGTTGCATTAGCGTATGGACATAAATAAAGTGTGGCAAGCTTTCCCAGATATGTGCTCAAGAAAACTACTACCTGTTTTTTCTAAATACTAGACGTTTGGGTACTTTAAATTGAACCGCTAAAACGTCTTATATTAAGGAACAGAGAGGTGTAGAGTTCACTCAAATTATCCAGTAAAGCTAGTCACGCCTTTGTTAAAATTAATGTTCATTATGTTATCGGAGGAGGTCTGTATGTTTGTCTCTAATGCCTGTCGACTACATACCCGACATCATGATGTAATGTTAAGTCATTTACTTTTGTACAGTGTCACTGAATTGTCAAGGCAGTGATGGCATTTTATTTTAGTAGAACTGCACAAAATTTGCTTGAAAGAAGAGGAAAGGTCAGGAATGGCTCAGTTTTTCAGAAAAAACTATGTATGCCTTCACGACATCATTATTATTGCTTTATTTATTCCTTCAAACAGGTGGTTAGAAACAGTCTTGCTACCTTTTCCCTTTAAGAAATTGGAATGCTTATATTTGTGAGTCTATGCTTCAACTAGTGCCACTTTTATAGTAATCACACTTTCAATATCTATGCAAACAGGGATGCTCGATTTTAGTGGAGCTGCACAAAAAGTCCAACTGGTTCAACATTAGGAGCATGTTTTTTTCCAAACCTTTATATCCAATTGGTGGCACTATGAGTTGTTCATTACGAAGGTACATGGTTTGCTACTATCTTGCTACTCTTTTGTCTTGTCATTAGATAGTAATACTAGTGGTTTGCATGTGAATTTATTGGCAGGGTGGACCTACATTGGAGGTGCAGGACATGATTCAATGATTGGATGCTCAATTTTGGTTGTATCGATTTCACCTCTTCCATCACTGCGAACATGGTGTGGTATATGTTTACTAGCTGCTTGATATTTGTGCAGACAGAGATATACGCCCATTGCTATTTGGCAAACAAACAAAGTGTCCGCAATTTTGGTTGAACTGCACAAGAGAATAGTATAGTCACTTGCATGCAAAGTGCCATTTGAAAATAGACATAAAGATTGGATAGTCACTTCATGGACTGCAGAAAAGTAGTAATCGCATTATTTATCGCCAACACTTGGTGCTTCATTGCTTTGGTCCGATTATACAATGGGCATCATTTTCCCTAAGTTAAAGTTTGTATTCCGAAAATAGTCTCATGGTGTGATCGAGAGAAGACCAAATCATATTGCAAAGGATGTTCCTCCATCATGTGTGGTTCATTCTCATGGTTCCAACTGTTGGTGAAACCACTTACGTTTGCAAGAGGAATTGTAGACTTCACAAAAAAATTGTCGTTCAGTTTGTACTGAATGTTGGCCAAGAGAAGCATCCATGTTTGTAGGAAGAACAAATGTGTTTTCTAGATCTTTGCTTTTGGAGCCACACATTTGTATATGATCCGTGAATCATTGAGATGCATTAACATGTTGATCTTATGTATGGGAATCGCATTTAGTTAGTTTTAGTTGCACGCAAGATCCGAAGTGGCTGATCTTTGCTTTTGGAGCTATATATTTGTATATGATCCGTGAATCATTGAGATGCATTAATAGTTACTTATTTCTATTCGCTCGGTGTTTACAAATTCTTGATCGATCACTAGCTAGCCTACAAATGCGCACTTTTGGCAGTTTTATTTATGACGAAGATGCGAAGTGGCAGTTTTTGAATAAAATGCCTACCTCTGAAGAAACTGACAAGCTACACTATCGATCCTACACGGATAAAAATGCCTACCTCTGAAGAAACTGACAAGCTACACTATCGATCCTACACGGATAAATAGCGTATCACGCACGTACTACCTCCTTTCCGGTTTGCAGGGCTCAATTCAAGAAACGACCTACTCGATCCTACACAAATAAATAGCGGATCACGCACGTACCTCCTTTCCGGTTTGCAGGGCTTAATTCAAACCTCTCACCAACCAAGGTACTCCTCCGTCTGGGTTTATTAGTCCCGTGAGCAAAGCAAAGCAAGACCAAGGCATGGCAATAATTAACGGCATGCAGAAGTTTAAGCCTAATTAATTCCAGCGATTTAAGTGGCTGCATGCGTGCCTCGGCTGCGACTCATTGCATGCTGCTTCGCTGCATCGCTGCGGCGATTACGAGTGCTGCATGCAGCCGCCGTAATTAAGGCAACTAAGCGATGCGAAAAAGATACGCTTTAATTGTTGCGGGCTTTTAAATCCGCTAAATCATTATTGACAAGGAGGGAGATGATTCGAGTGCACTCGTTTGACCGCCATGCCGGGCGTGCGACTCCATACGGACGGGCACAGCGATCATAATTTCAGTTTCCCTAGTTTTCCACGGCAAGGCGCGCTAAGCCATTATGCATTGAATTCCGATGGACCGTCCGCGCTACCTTCCCCTATAAGTCTTGTTTCCGGCATTTTCCGGTGCCACCGTGACCCAACTTCGCCGTATCCTCATAAGCCCCCACCAGCCCGACGTCGCTCGCCACGTCCGCCATGCCCCCAACCGTCTGCGGTAGGCGACGCCGGAGGCGGTCACCGCTGGAATTAGTGTTCGGTTTTTCACCGGAAGGCAGACGGAGGGAGGAGGCATTCTATCTGTCTTTAGATGGCAATGCGCAGATCGAGGAGTTGTTGAGCGCGACTGCATGGCGGAGGAGCAGGAGTTGTTGGAGCGCGACCGCCTGGCGGAGGAGCAGTGTAACGCCGATTTGCGCCCGGCCAGCCGACACGAAAGCAGCTGACGCTCTGAGTCAGCGAAAGCAGAAGCGCCATAATCGGGCCGACTACGTGGAGGCCGGGCGCCGACAAATAGCCTCGAGGCTGTCGGGCACGACGCGTTCGCGACGCCGATTTTTACTACCAGCTCGTCAAGTGGGTTTCCGGCTTGGAAGCCGGGCTTCGTGGACCATGCCCGGCATGGAAAGGGCCAACGCAGGCGAAAGCAACGCGCCCTATCGCACCTCCGCAAGTCCGGCGAGGCGCGGGGCGCCGGTGCCGGCGTTTAAGCGTGTACCGCCCGGCATCTTCTAGTTAGCTAAGAGTAAGTTAGTACTTGTCTAGTGGGAGTAGATAGTTAACTTGGCTATGATGGTTGTCAACGTGGAAGTTCAAGATTACTCTATATGTGGATCGGACAAGCATTTACTTTGCTACGAATGTTGAACTTTCCGTTTGAACGTATAGAATGGGCTGTTATTTTTTTTAAATGGGTTGTATTTGTCCTCCACGGGTTTAGAGGCTGACTTGTGGGCCTCGCAAGTTGACGCGTACACAATCAGGAGATGATTGTACGTGGAGAGGATGACAGCAGGGACCCGCCAAGGTCATGGCAGTACGCAAGCAAGTGCCTCCTTGTTTCAAGCCAATAAAAAAATGGCTCCTCCTAGTGGATTTCTGACATCTGAGTCCCATGCCATTGTCAACGTAGTCAATAAACGAGAGAATTGCACAACGAGTGGCTGACACTGAGGACCCAAAGAGCTTCGCCCGATTATTTTTATTTTGGGTTAATTTGATAAATGCCTCAGAAATGCCAACGCAATTTCCAAACTTTGAAAAATGCCATTTCATGCCATTTCTAGTGGCATTTTTGAAGTCCGGAGTGGCGTTTTTCAAAGTTTGCAAACTCTTTGTGGCGTTTTTCAAAGTTTGCAAAAATTGCAGTGGCATTTTCAAAGTTTGGAAATTGCAGTGGCATTTTTATGAATCGCCAGATAATTGGAGTGGCATTTATCTAATATGTTTTTGAGGCCAGGCAGGTGGTGTCAAGCTGGGCTGTGCGGGACACTCTGGCACATCTAGACAACCTTTTCTTTTATGTTTACCACAGACCAGCCCAAATAGTTTTTTTTCCTTTTTGAAAATGGCTAGCCCAGTTTTTTTTATTTGTCAAGTAAGTCACTTTATCAGGCCTGTTGGGCTAGACGAGGAGAGCTTCATTCGGCTGGCCGAGAAAATGGCCTATCAGTAATGAGAAATGGGCTGTACATTTTTAAAAAACATCAAACCGGCAATTAGTTTCAAATATCTTTTTTTTCATTTTGAGATTTTAAATTGTATTGATTTTTATGCATGGACAATTTATTGGATTTTATATTGATATACATTTATTTTTAAAATTAGTCTGAATGTGACTCAAAATTTCGGGATTAAAGCAGTTCTGCATCAAGACGGACATATGCAAAATTTCATATAATTTTTTAACCGTGGCCACAATATGGGCTGTAATGCTAACAAAAAGAATATGGGCTCCAAAAGAACCCGTAAGAATTAGCAAATGGGTGTAAACTATTTGAAATAATGGCGATGGGTTGTATCTTGTTTTCCACAGATTTGAGGCTTTCCACAGATGGCATGTATCTTTGTTGGATGTCCATCCAACGGCCGTCGCGGCTTCTTCAATCTCTGTTCCTGCTCCCACTGGCTCAAACAAGCGCCTGGATCCGCTGCTTCCCTCCTCCCAGCGGCCTACTGTGCTGCCACAAGAAGCCTCACCGCCCACCGTACTCCCATCGCTGGCCTAGCTATCCTCTAGTCACCCTCGGTCCCACACATGCTTTGTTATTCTCCGCGACGGCAGACGAACCAAGAACCTCGCATTCCTCCGCTGGGGAAATAATCGCCGAGTATTCCTCGGCTCCGTGTCGCTTCCTTCCTAGGCCTCGCGTCCACCGCCACAGTGCTCGGGCGCTGCCTGGTCAACGTGGTCAATGAACGACATCCATCGGAAGTGGATCAGACGTGGAGAGGCCGACAATTTGGGTCCCGCATGAAATGCCTCCTTATTACGCGCAAAATAATGATTCCTCCACCGCATATCCGGGACCCACCGAAGGGCCTTCAGATTCGCGAAAAAATGTTACCGCCACCGGCTGTACGGACCCACCAGCTATATCTTCGCACGCAAGGAAGTGCCTCCTTATTACGCCCAAAAAAAGAATACCGCTGGCTGGGACCCGGTATAGTGGGCCTACTAAGTTGACGGGGACGAAGGGCTTTGTCAACTTAGTCAATATGCACGATTCTAGCTCGACTGACCGTACGATGTCCATCCAATGGCCGTAGTGCTTTTTCAACCTCTGGTCTTCTTGCTCCAGCTGCCCAATGCAGGCGTCGCCGCTTCCCCGCCTCCCTCCGTGGTCGGATGTCAAAGCCGGAGGCCTCACCGCCCCATACCACTCCCACCGCTGGCCAGGCCATCCCTTCACTCCACTCACCCACACCTGTTATTCAAGGCGGCGGCAAGAGCCAGAACCGATGAACCTCGTACTCCTCTCGCGTGGGCATCCACCGCGTCTTCCCGACTCGCGTCGTCCCTTCCTAGGCCTCGCGCCGTCCACCGCCATGGTGCTCTCGGCGTGGCGTGGTCAATGTGGTCAACGACCGAATTCCATCGGAAGAATATCGTCGTGGAGAGGCCGATACCTGGGTCCACGGCAGCCGCAAGGAAGTGCCTCCTTATTACGCCGGAAAATAATTATTCCTCCACCGACAGCAGGGACCCACCGGACGGGCCACCAAAGATTTCGCTAAAAAACGTTTGTTTCGATCATTGCGGGACCCACCCGACAAAGCCACCGTATTTACTTAAAAAAACGTTCCCCTGCTGTCATCTCGGACCCACCAGAAGTGCCTCCTTATTACGCAAAAAAATGAATACCCCCCAGCTAGCTGGGACCCACCTTGGTGGGAGGCTGACTTGTGGGCCTACTAAGTTGACGGGGACGGAGGGCTTTGTCAACTTAGTCAATATAAATGATTCTAGCTCCAGTGATCGTACGATGTCCATCCAACGGCCGTAGTGCTTCTTCAACCTCTGGTCTTCTTGCTCCAGCCGCCCAAAGCAGCGCCGGTCGTGCCGCCTGCTCCTGCCTCCCGTGGCCGGATGTGCTGCCGCGGAGGCCTCACCGCCCCTACTACTCCCACTGGCCAGGCCACTGCGGTGATGGCAGCCTCACACCGCAGCCAACCGGTGAACCCTTGTACTCCTCTCGGCGGGCTTCCACCGCCAGATCTTCCCGGCCTCCGTCGCCCCTTCCTAGGCCTCGCCGTCGTCCACCGCCCTGGTGCTCTCGGCGCGGCGTGGTCAACGTGGTCAAGGAACTATTTCCGTCGGACGTGGACTGTATTTGGAGAGGCTGACAGCTGGGTCCACGACCGCAGCAAGGAAGTGCCTCCATATTACGCGCAAAATAATTATTCCTCCACGGCGACAGGGGACCCACCGGACGGGTCACCGATGAAGCGAAAAACCGCTTTCCCTGTCTGCCGGGACCCACCAATTACATCTTCGCACGCAAGGAAGTGCGTCCAGAAAAAAACGATTCGCCCCACCGCTGGGACCACCAGCTACATCGTCATACGCAAGGAAGTGCTCGGCGGTCGGGACCCACCGGTCGGTTGCACGTGAGCGCTGGTTGTCATTTTGGTCGCGAATGTGTATGCGTACATATTGGTCGATGTAGAGGCGCCGCGTGTCGTAGATGTAGAGGCGCCGCACGCGTCGTAGTAGAGGCGCCGACGTAGCATATGTACACGCATATACAGCTGGCGAGGGTGCAAGAAAGAAAATACGGCCACGCACGTCATACATACGGGCAGTGGTCTCGAACGCCTACTTTCACAGATACGTACATGGCTGGGTTGGAACGGAGAAACAGCGCCGTCCGTGCGTGTTCATGGGGAGCCAACCGCTGGGTCGAACGGAATGCGTGGTCGTGTTCATCGGAGGGCTTGGACGGAACAGGCGATGGAAGCGAGGCACGGCATACCGCCTGGCGGAGGAAATGGCCTTGTGTTCGACCGCCACGCTCAAACGGGTCCTGTTGATCGGGAGGGGCCCGGCGTGCCGTAAAGCGGAGGAAACGGACCTCCTACGGTCAAACGGGGTCCCGTTGATCGGGAGGGTGTGGCGCATCAGAAAACGGAGGAAACGGACCTCCTACGGTCAAACGGGGTCCTGTTGATCGGGAGGGTGTGGCGATCGCAAAAGCGGACGAACGGACTTGTGTTGGAGTGCTACAGTCAAAGCGGGGGAGGTGTGGCCTACCACAAGCAGGACTCCACGGGATACTGTTCATCTCCACCCTCGACCTCCTCCAGCCTCCACGGGCTACCGTCGACCTCCTCCAGCCTCCACGGGCTCCTGTTCATCCAGCCTCCACCGTGCGCTACTCCATCGGCTACTGTTCAACCACCCCTCTCCACGGGCACCCCTCCACCATCTACTGTTCATCAAGCCCTCCACACCACGGGGTCCTGTTCAAGCACCCCTCCACGGCCACCCCTCCACCGTCTAATGTTCATCCAGCCTCCACACCACGGGTTCCTGTTCATCCAGAGGCAACGCCACCGCCATCGTTCATCCAACCCCCCCAGCAACGCCATCGTTTCATCCCAGAGGCATCATCGATCGGCTTTCAAGAAGAGTAGTAGTAATGAATCGCTCCATCGGGTTCGATTAACAGCCATCGATCGATCGCTCGGGTTCGGGTGAACGCCAGTAAGCCTGCGGTAATCGCCGGGTTCAGTTATAGCCAACGCCTACACACGCTGCAGACGTCACGAGAGAAACGCACATCGCTCCACCCCGACCTCCCACCGTAATCGCAACTCCCGAAATTTTCCTCCCCCTCGCTTCTACCACGGTTTTTTCCGTCATGGACGGCCCAAGAATTTCATGCCGATTCGTCTCCGGCCCGCCCAGGACGAAATGCCCATTTTATGTCATGATTTTTGGTCAAAGAAGTAGGAGCCCACCACATCTATGATGATACCGATTTTGTCACAATTATCGTCATAGAAGTGTCATATGTATGACATAATTTTTTTTCGTTCGGCCCAAAATGTCACGGATGTGTCTTTTTTTTGTAGTGCATCCAAGAGCTCATTTAAGAAATAGAGCTCCCTCGGATCTAACTGCTCGGCTAGTTCCGAGTTGACGTGAAGATTGCTTTCGATGACCCGAGAGGTCATCATCGCCATTGACGAACGAACAGCGGTCATAAGAAAACCGCTTAGCCCGGAGAGTTTGGCCGATAGCCAAAGCTCCTTTAGTAACAAAGGCTGCTTTTAAAGACGGGATGAGGCATCCTTCACGATGGCGACGCAAGATGGAACTCTCAATGAAAGCACCAATGTCGGTGTCAAAACCGGTGGATCTCGGGTAGGGGGTCCCTAACTGTGCGGCCTAGGCGGATGGTAACAGGAGACAAGGGACATGATGTTTTACCTGTGTTCGGGCCCTCTCGATGGAGGTAAAACCCTACTCCTGCTTGATTAATATTGATGATATGGGTAGTACAAGAGTAGATCCACCACGAGGTCAGAGAGGCTAAACCCTAGAAGCTAGCCTATGGTATGATTGTTGTTCGTCCTACGGACTAAAACCCTTCGGTTTATATAGACACCGGAGATGGCTAGGGTTACACAAAGTCGGTTACAATGATAGGAGATCTACATATCTGTATCGCCAAGCTTGCCTTCCACGCCAAGGAAAGTCCCATCCGGACACGGGACGAAGTCTTCAATCTTGTATCTTCATAGTCCAGGAGTCCGGCCAAAGGTTATAGTCCGGCCGTCCGGACACCCCTTAATCCAGGACTCCCTCACATACCCTGCAAAACAGTCCATCCCGTAAATAACTGCCGACATAGAGGACGAGCATCTTTTTTCCGGCTCAATCAGACTCCGTAAAAATCGGCCGTCCGTGATTTTTTTGCGGGATCCTGCATAGTCATGGTCGTTTCCGCGATATGTACAGTATTCAGCCCTGTTTTTTCCGATTGCCCTATCCTTGGCTCGAAGGCAAGTTCCAACCCTTTCATTCCGGCTCCACGCGGCGCCGCTTTCGATCTCACCGTCACCTCGCCGTGCCGCCATCCTTCCCTCCGGAGTACCAGCATCCCTCGGGAGCCGCATTTCATGCGTCGCCGCTCTGTCCTCCCTCGCCTCCCTCGGTCATGCATGTCGACGCCGCCCCCACATCTTCCTCCGATGGTGGCAAGAGGAAGCGGCAGGGCAACCACCTCATTCAAGGGGGTTTACCAACACGACACCACCTCCTACCGCCCCTGCTCCGGTTCGTCCCGTCACGGCCGCCGACGCGTGGAAGAAAATCGCCTCCACCGGCCCGACTGGTGCATGGGCGAAGCCTCTGAGGAAGAAGGTGGTCGTGACAAGAGGCCGTGGTTCTCCTCCGCCTTCGGGTGGCAACGCCCTCCCCTGATCATGTTGCGCATGATTTTGGATGTGATGAGCTAATGTGATGATGAACTAATGATGACATATATATAAATTTCATGCATCAATATGCAAGCACTTGTCAATATTTGTCCAATGATTTTTTTGCGGTACTGCGAGTCCTACAGCGCGGAAAAGATCCTCTAAATTGGTCCTGCAAAAATTTTACAGGACATGTTCCGCCGGAGGCCCCACGGTACAGTAATTTTTTTATAGGCGTCCCGTAAAAGAATTTTACGAGAGGCGGGTTACCGGATCTGCTAGAGATGCTCTAAAACTACTATACTACCGCAAAGTGGATCAAGAAAGTCAGGATATGCCCAAGTGTGCTACCTCAAATGGAGGAAAACTGCTTCACTCCCAACTGCTCTTGTGTCGATCTAAGAGGCGAAAAGCTTTGTCCCTCCCTCCGGCCGGAGGCCGGTGAGTCTGCCACTCCAAAGGATTTTCCGGAGGGGAGGCAACCTCATGTTTTGAATCCGACGTGTAGTTATGGTAGGATTAGTGTTTCTGGAGGCGTTGTTTTATTGGAGAGAGGCGATGCCGCGTCGGAATAAATTGCCGACGTTCTTTCTCCAACTTGGTGGTTCTCCAATCGGTGATGTTGGGGAGCAGTCGACTCAGCCGTCTTGTCAGTGTATGGTTCCGGCGAACTTAGGTTCTGGTGGTTGGCGTATGTCATTCCTAATAGCGGCGTGGTCGACCTCTACACATAAATTTGATGGCCTTAAGTTGGGTGAGCGGATGCAGGTTGGAGGCGGCGCTCTTCTTCCTCGACTACATCGTGTGAAGGTGGCGGTGTAGGGATCAGGTGGACATGGGGAAGATCCCCGGCCGATGTGCCACAACAACTCGATCTTGCCAAACTGCGGCGGATTGTTTAATCGGCTAAAAAAACATGGTACATGATGGTGCTCCTCCTGATCTTGCTTTGAAGGATGATCCACTCTGCCTCCAAGCGCTACATGACGGCGGAGACCGACTGGTGACAGTCCGGCAAGGTACAAGGTGATCTGATGTTCAGAATATGTATTTTCCTTTTACAGGTACCTTTGTGAATAACTTCTTGACATTAGTTTCTCTTGTATGTCTTGTATGGTTTCCTTCATGTTTAATGAAATGTGGTTACTTCTCAAAAACAAGTGTGCTACCTCAAAAAAAAAGTTGCTCGCATGATTCTCCCTCATGTATGCTTGCATGTCTCATGTCTGTGTCATTCCCCCTCAACTTGCTTTCAAGAAACCGCCATTGCATTGCAGGAATGTAGACTATTTAGTTCATTAGAGCATCTCCAACAGCCCTGTAAATATTGCGCACGCGGGCGAAAACTGTGTTTTAGTGTGTGCAAAGCAGTTTCGCGCGCTCCAGCAGGCGCGAGAGATCCCGGCGTGCGGCAAAAAATAACGCGCGCACGAAAAAGCTGCCCGGTGCGGTCTATAAATACGCCAGCGTCCGGGCTAACCGCACACTCGAGCGCCTACCGCCCTCTTTCTTCCTCGTGATCTCGACGTCGGCATTGCCGCCGCCGCTTCTTCTCCCGACGCTTCTCCCTTGGCTGACTCCCGCCGACATGCGGCTTACTGCTAGAGCAGCTCCGACTATCACAAGGCGTCTGTGTTCGCCCCTCCGGCATGTTCTACGGAGATCCGCAACGGTGGCGTGTGTCTCGGTCTCGGGACGTTCAGGACCATGCATGAGGCCGCCCACGTGTACAACGCAGCGGCGTGGTGCCTCTCGAGGCCACACTCGCAGATGGACTTTGATGACGCGCGTACGTGCGAGCAGGCATAGGAACTCGAGCCTCCGTTGCGGCTAGTTACCAACGGCGACAGTCAGGAACACCGTAGGCAGTAGCGCCGCCTCCTCATCGCCAAGGTGGATGAGCAAGCCATGGCATAGTGGCGCCAACGCTACCCGCGGGACGTCACCACGAGAACGCCTTCTGGGCGGAGAGGAGAACAAAGCGGTAGCGAGGAGCAGACGGGTAGGCGTCATACCCTCAATGTTGTTTTAGGACTATTGTTACACTTAACGATGTCCTAAGATCCGGAAAAACATAATCACCAACAATACTTGAGCTAGTCTTAGAGATGAGACTATGAATCTTATTTTACCGTTTATCATTCCACACGTGCATATGAATTTTCCACTAAATCGCATATTCCAGGATCATGACAGTTGTAGCATGGAATATAAACTCTTAGTTATGAATATAGAAATATAATAATACAATATTATTGTCTCAGGGCATACTTCCAACAACAATTACTCCATAATCCTCCATTTTGGAGTATTCAGAGTATTATGCAAAGTTTACAATACTTGCAAAATCAATATTTGCAGTAAATTTTGCAAATTTTGCAAAATGGAGTACTCCTCTTGCGAGTTTACTCCATTTTGAGTGGAGTACAATATTTCTTGGTGCAATATTTTGCAAGTTTACAATATTTTCAGTAAATTTTGCAAGCAAGTAGTAATATTTTTATTTTTTGTATTTCTTGTTGCAGGAGTTGAGCAAGCATTTAGAAAAAGGAAACCCTCAATGGCCAGCAAAAACATGCTGCTTATGTGGCATCACATGCATTGTGTATGAGCAGAGGTGGCAAGTTTAAGAGAAATGATAAGAAAGACATTGCAATTTTTTCCAGTCAAATGTCAGAAGTATACAAAGAATTCGACAAAAGTCAATGAAGCAAGTTGCACATGGTTTGAAGGTGGATATTCAAATCGAGAAAAGGAAGATGTCAAAGAAAGACTAAAGACACCAATTTAGATCAAATCCCTACAATCCCACTCAACAAAAGGTCTACCATCATGTCACTAGCTTGGAAATTGGGATGTATCCCTATCACACTCTACAGAAAGTTCAAGCTGAAGTTGAAAAACAAGCATACAAATTCTGTGAAGCCAATTCAAAAGCTTGTAAAGAACTCCAAAGTAACATATTTAAAAAAGCTCAAGGCAATCAAAAAATCCATGAACTACCACTTCGACCAGCCAAACACGTCTAAAGTCACTTAATACAAAACATTATATCTTATTTATACTAAACACTTTTAGCTTTTTATCAGGATTGCTTGTTAATAGCATGTATTGCATTACCAAAAATGGCAACATCTATCACTATTAAATATCAAGGTATACCGTACTCAAAATACAATTCTAATTTCCCGATTACAAATATACATGCATTAAATTGAAAAACAATATTTTGTGACCGAGTTTGTTTGAGACATTGTTTCCTATGTGTTGGGGATATTACTACTGGGCGTAAACCGGCCAGGAGAGGCCGGATTAACTTGAAGCCCATGAAGACAGACGGTGACGCTGAGTAGAGGCCCGAGGCCCAGAACCAGTTTAAGGCCTGTGGCTATAAACCGGCATTGATATGTAACTTGAATTGTAAGGTAGAAAGAGTGGGGACCTTGCCGGACACGTTTATGAGCCGGCCTCGGGACTCTGTAAACCGACGGGCGTCAACCCATGCATATAAGGGGACAACCCGGCGGCGGTTCAGGACAACAGACAACAACTCGAGACTCAGGCAAAGCGTATTTGCTCCCTGGTCATCGAAACCCCATCAATTCCATCACAACTAGACGTAGGCTTTTACCTTCATTGTAAGGGGCCGAACTAGTATAAAACTCTCTTGCGTCCCTTGTCCGCTTTAACCCCTTAAGCTAACCCGTAGCGATGGCTCCACGACTAAGTCCTTTCACGAGGACATCTCGCCGTGACAAAACCACGATAGTTGGCGCTACCGTGGGAGCTATCGCATCGATGGTTTCAAGCTCTTGGAGGCAGCTTCGAAGGACTTAAGGGTTACGCTGTGGGCCGGATGACCAAAAGTCGTCGCGGCAAGCTCTACATCGACGATGCAGGGTGGGGCCCCGAGGCCGGCTCAATCGAGTACGGGTACCGGGTCCCCTTTGGTGGCATACACGTTTTCATTGGCAAGATCAGCGAACCGGCCCTAAGCCGGACATCTACACCGGCCTCGTCGAAACGGCTAAGTGTGCGCGATCTGCCCGGGTCAAGCCTGCCATGAAGCGTGCCTTCGTGGGAGTCATCCATGGAGGGGAATACGAGGACATATCAGAATCTGGTGGTGAGATCGTCATTTATTCCGGCAACGAGTCATCAACCGGAGAGACCGAGTCGTTATATCAGCTACAAGATGGCCGGATTGGAGGCTGTTCCGATGGCGGCGATATTCCGGACCCCTACGACCGCCAAACCGGGTTGGAATCTTCATGGCGGTAGACACGCCGGCGCTCCACTCTTCAACCTCAGCAGCAATGATCTCCGAATCAGTAGCGGCGACGGAAGCCGGGGCAGGAGGCCCTGTGCGACCACTGTCTCAGGCTTTATTTGATCTATTTGATGCGTTGGCAACACTGATGGCGGAGGCTAACCCGGCGGATCAGGATGCGCAATGCGCGGAAATCACAAAAGTAAGGGATCGATTACTCGGGCCAAGGCCGATTTGGCGGTACCGAGGATACCGGGATGGTCAGCGTGAGCGGCCGCTGGATGCGCAGGCTTACCGGCTTATGCTGGATCAGAATGCATTGCACGAAGTCCTAAAGAGAAGGCACCGGTCTCGCCTGCCTCCGGTTTATGATGCTAGGAACCTCTTTAACACCCCAGGTGCAGGGACCAGTAACCCGCTGGTAGCAAACCGGGCGGAGGCACCTGGAGCGGGGGCGCCGGTTCAGCCCCGTTTGATGGATCCGCCTCGACAGAACAACATTGTGACGCAGCCTGTCCCAACACCACCGGGTCATTACTCTACTCCGATGGACAATCTTGTTGCTGCCGCTTCACGGCTGGAGGCTATCCCAATTGAAGGCGATTCTCCGGCGGCGGTCGAGACGCGTCGGGTTAAAGAGCTTCTTCGGACAACCTTGGTACAACAGGAGGCTTATTCATACAGTCGTGATCGGATTCATTCCACCCCTCCGTCCAAGCTGGAGTTACAGTAGGCGTATGGATGAACCGGCCGTGTCAAGCAATGCGGGGAACCGCGAACCGCCCCGTGGCCACAACCCAAATAGGGGGTCTTGGTGATGCTCGGGAGGTGGTGGACTGTGCTCGATGCACGCAGGGAGGCCGAGTTAGCAGCGCAGATGAAGTCTGGCTTACCATTCCGGTTCGTCCAACCACGTCGATAGAGCCAGGAGTTACCTCTAGCTCTTTGGGGGTGCCGTGTCTCGTCCCAGCGTTACGCAACATACGCCTGCCCAAGGATTTCAAGGGCCCGCGCAAGGTGCCAAATTACACCGCCGATTTATCTCCAGAGACATGGGTTGAAAGCTATGAGAGATGGCCATGGAGATGCTAGGTGTGGATGATGCAGCTTGTGCGAAGTACTTCACCATGATGCTAGAAGGGACGGCTCGTACTTGGTTAAAGAATCTACCGGCTAACTCTATCAGATCATGGGCCGAGTTGAGAGCCCGCTTTATACAGAATTTTAAGGATACATGCAAGCAGCCCATGTCGATTGTGGACTTAGCTGCCTGTGTACAGGAGGAAGGAGAATCAACAACCTAGTGGGTGCACGGGTCTCGAAATTTTGCATTCATCGGATCAAGATCAACGCCGATAATCATAGATTCTAACTTTGGAAGGCAATTGCGGTTTAAGACTCGGTTGAAGTTGGAGACGGATGAAACGCCATTGCAATGATATGGGAACCCTCATGGCCGCTTTAGTAAAGTATGCTGACTCTGATAGTACCAAAGATCCCGAGTCTGATGATGATAAGATAGGGAAGGGAAAGAAGAGCGGCAACGCCAAGGGGCAGCACCATAGCCCGGCGGGTCATGGAAACGGCGGCAAACATAAAGCGGATCATAGCATGGACTTTGTAGCCAATACTAGCGCACATGATAAGGGCCAACGGCGTAAGGGTAAACCGTCCCAGCACAGTGGAGCACCTAACCCTAACCCGGACCGCCTGTCCTACCTATTGAACCAGCCCTGCCCGAAACATGGGACGAAGGAGATGCCGGCCACACACCTCTGGAAGGACTGCTACATCATGCAAGAGTTCAAAAATTCTAATGCTTTCCGGTATGATCACGGACCGGGTGACGGCTCAGGCCCCGGGTCTCATGGGCCGGGTTATGGCGGAGGAAATTCCGGTTCAGGCTTCCATGGTAATCAGGGCGGACATAACAATCAAGGTAATCAGGGCAACCAAGGTGGCTACAATAATCAGGGCAATCAGCAGCAGCAGACAGTAAATGGGTTACTGTGAGCAATCCAAGCGGTTGAATAGTGGGCAATATCATGTCTTCACCACTAGCTTGGACAAGCGTGACCAAAAGCTTCATAAGAGGGCAGTGAGCTCCGTTGAACCGGCAGTGCCCCGTTACCTACGCTGGTCTGAGCAGCCGATTGTGTGGAGCAGGGAAGATCGTCCACCCCGAGTTGACAATCCGGGTCATCTGGCGTTGGTGGTGGAACCTCAGGTAGGAGGTTATAAGTTCACAAAGGTACTCATGGACGGAGGGAGTAGTATCAATATCCTGTATTATGAAACTTTCTGTCGCATGGGATTAACAGATAAAAATCTTAAACCGTCCAATACGGTGTTTCATGGTGTGGTGCCTGGTAAATCGGCATATGTTGTTGGCAAGATAGCTCTGGAGGTGGCTTTTGGGGACGGGCATGACTCGAGATCATAAACCTTGACCTTCGAAGTGGTGAAAATCAGAAGTCCGTATCACGCCCTATTTGGACGGCCGGCTTATGCTAAGTTTATGGCACGGCCTTGCTATGTTTATCTTCAGCTCAAGATGCCGGGTCACAAGGGAACTATAACTGTCCATGGGAGCCGCAAGATCGCTCTGGAGTGTGAAGAAGGTGATGCGGCTTATGCTGAGTCGGTTTGTGCCACAGAAGAGTTGAAGTTTTACAAGGACAATGTTGATCCGGCAGACATGACTCCGTTGAAGAAGCCAACTACCGAGCATGATCTAGCCTTGAAATTTAAATCGCCTGATGAGACTAAGCTTGTTGACTTCAGACCGGCGATTCGTCCAAGCAGTTCAGCATCAGCGCTAACTTGGATCCGAAATAGGAAAGCGCGCTCATCGAGTTCATCCGTGAGAATCGGGACATCTTTGCGTGGAAGCCTTCTGACATGCCAGGTGTACTGAGAGAACTCGCTTAGCACACACTTAATGTTGATCCTAAGTATACCGGTCAAGCAGTTTCTCCGCCGGTTCAATGAAGAAAGACGCATAAGGCTATTGGAGAAGAAGTGGCCAGGCTCTTAGCGAATTTGGATTTATCGTTGAAGTCTTCCATCCTGAGTGGTTCGCTAATCCGGTGCTGGTCCTTAAGAAGAACGGCACTTGGCGGATGTGTGTACATTACACAGATCTCAACAAAGCTTGCCCAGCAGATCCTTTTGCCCTTCCCCGTATTGATCAAATTATTGATGCTACTGCGGGTTGCGGCGTTTGAGCTTTACGGATGCATATTCCGGTTATCATCGAGACCAAGATGGCGATTGATGACCAGGAGAAAGGCGGCCTTCATAACCCCCTTTGGAGCCTTTGCTATGTATCTATGCCCTTTGGGCTCAAGAGTGCCAGGCGACTTATCGGCAATGTGTGCGTAATTGTCTTCATACACAAATCAGACGTAATGTTCATGCCTATGTGGATGATATTGTGGTCAAGTCAAGGCAGAAGGAGACGTTGATTGACGACTTAAAGGAAACCTTTGATAACCTGCGGGTTTACAAGATGATGCTTAATCCGGCTAAGTGCGTCTTTGGTGTACCGGCAGGCAAGCTCTTGGGCTTTCTGGTGTCTAACAGGGGCATTGAGGCTAATCTGGAAAAGATCAAGGCCATGACCTCCTTGGCTAAACCGAAGCGTATCAATGACGTTCAACGCTTGGCAGGCCGGATTGCCGCGTTGAGTCGGTTTATCAGCCGCCTAGGCGAGAAGGCCATTCGTTTGTATCAGATGCTGAAGAAAATGGATAACTTCGTCTGGAGTGACGCCGCGAATGAAGCATTTGAGGATTTAAAGCGGCAGCTAGCTAATCCGCCGGTCCTTGTTGCCCCAGTTGACAAAGAGCCATTGTTGCTATATGTGGCAGCGAATGCTCAGGCTGTCAGTGTGGCTATTGTGGTGGAGCGCAAGGAGGCAGGAAAAGAGTATCCGGTCCAACGTTCGGTTTATTATATTAGCGAGGTGCTTATTGAGTCCAAGCAGAGGTACCCACACCGGGCGAGAAGCTGGTATATGGGGTTTTCATGGCAAGCTCGAAGCTCAAGCAGTATTTCCAAGGTCATCCCATCACCGGTGGTCAGCTCTGCTCCTTTGGGAGATATAATCCCGAGCAGGGGAAGCAAGCGGCGGATTGCCAAGTGGGCCATAGAGCTCGGGCCTCACGGGTTGAAGTATATACCCCGAACGGCGATCAAATCTCAAGCACTTGTAGATTTCATCAACGACTGGACATAACTACAAGCGCCTGAAGAGAAGCCGGATCACACTTATTGGACTACTCACTTTGATGGGTCCAGGCAATTGGAGGGCTCGGCGGCTGGAGTCGTATTAACTTCCCCACGAGGTGATTTATGTTCTCCGTTTAATGTTCCCTTGCACTAACAATGCAGCTGAGTATAAAGCTTTACTCCATGGTCTTCGGATGGCTAAGGAGATGAACCTAAGCCGAGTTAAGTGCTTCGGTGACTCGGACCTGGTGGCTCAACAGGTGTCTAGCACTTGGGATTCCAAGGACCCACTCATGGCAGCATATCGTCATGAGGTGGACATTGTTGCAGGTCACTTTAAAGGTTATCAGGTGGACCATGTGGACCGGCGGAAGAACGAAGCGATAGACGCTTTAAGCCGCCTAGGTTCTCAAGGAAAACCAGTTCTGCCTAATGTCTTCTTGGATGTTCTGCATAATCCGTCCGTCAAGCTCCCTGGTGAAGAGGATTTTGCTATTCCTGATCCGGAAGCTCAGTTGGTGGCGGCTCTTCATGTTATCCCGGATTGGACGGTTCCTTATCTACCATATATGAACCGGGGCGAGTTACCAGAGGATCAGACATTGGCTAGGCAGATAATCAGGCGGTCCAAGTCTATGACAATTATCAATGGAGAGCTGCACCATTGCAGTGTGACAGGGGCGTTTCAGCGTTGTGTGTCTCCTGAAGAAGGCTTTGCATGAGATCCATGGAGGAGACTGTGGTCACCACGCTGGTTCAAAATATCTGGTGGCCAAAGCGTTTCGTCACAGTTTTTGTTGGTTGACAGCTCATGTCGATGCCGAGGACTTGGTGGGGCGATGTGATGGCTGTCGGAAGTTCTCAAATGCTGCTCATGTGCTGGCTCAAGAATTGAGGATGATTCCAATTACTTGGCCGTTTGCGACTTGGGGGCTGGATATGGTTGGGCCTTTCAAGAGGTCCAAAGACAAGAATACCCACCTTTTGGTGGCGGTTGACAAGTTCACAAAGTGGGTGGAGGCGAACACATTGGCAGGTGTGGCCTGACCCTGGCAGCGGTTCAATTCATCAAAAGGTGATTTTCGGTTTGGCTTTCCACATAGCATTATCAACGACAATGGTACCAATCTATCAAAGGGTGCCATGAAGGAGTTCTGTCAACGTGAGCACATACGGCTTGATGTATCATCAGTGGCTCACCCACAGTCCAATGGTCAAGCGGAGAGGGCCAATCAAGAAATTTTGAGAGGCATCAAACCCCGCACTACTAGGAAAAGGGCTATAGATGAAATGGATACTAATGGCACACCTGTCATGTGGTGCGCCACTACTATATAGCAGTGGCGCACCATGTGCAGGTGCGCCATTAGTGTGGAAGACAATAATGGCGCATCAGCACATGGTGCGCCACTAGTAACAATTTTTTTATTTTTCCAAACATACTAATGGCGCATCATGCAGCGATGCGCCATTACTAGTGCTAAATAGTAATGGCGCACCGCCACACAAGGCGCCACTAAATATGTTTTTTTTATTCTTTATTTTGCAAAACTACTAATGGCATCAGTAGCATAGTGCGCCATTACTAGTTTAAACTAGTAATGGCGCACTATGCCATTATAGCCATTAGTATATATATATATATATATATATATATATATATATATATATATATATATATATATATATATATATATATATGGTAAAACTACTAATGGGCGCAGCCAGTGCGCCATTAATAACTGTGGTTACTAATGGCGCATTTGCATGTGGTGTGCCATTAGTAACCTGGAGACCAACAAGATATTTTGGACAGCCCACCTACCCACTCACTTTCCCCACTTCATTCTCCACCTCCTCCTCCCAGCTTGTCTCGGCTGCCTCCTCCTCCTCACCTCATTTGCACCAGAGATTCATCCACATTAAGTGGTTAAATTACCTTCTTTTGATAGGTAAGTAAGGGGAAGCTATCTTTATGTTGTTCTCCTCTCTAACAACGTGCACATGCCCTTTTGTGGCCTAGCTAGATCTATGTATGTTCGTGGTGTTGCATATGTTTGTGGTGTTGCATATATGTTTGTGTTTGCAGGTACCGTATTTGAAATGCGATAGTTGCCAATATTTTGCGGAATGTTGATTCATTTCCGTTTCAAGTGAGACTTTTGGCACTATGCATTCTTTGGTCCTATTTTTAGGGAAAGTCATGCCAAATTTTTTTCTTGTTCTTAAATATCGTTTTGATCTACCCTTGCAGCGTAATTATGGTCGAACGATGACCGAAGGCATCGTGGAATAGGTTTTTGAGCTCCATGAAGGCCGAGATGCTTCAAAAGAACGAGACGGAGATAAGATGTCCGTGTCGAAGATGCAAGCTGAAGAGCCTTATTATGGACTCCGGATTCCGGCAGGTGCGGGACCACGCTCTTGCGTGGTTTCATGGATGGCTATCGGTGGCAAGGTGATGAAGATGACTATGAAGTCGTCCATGGGGAAGGGCAAGAAATGAGGAAGGGCAGCAAGACAACCACCGCGGCTCGGGCGGGCGAGAAGGCGAAGAATCTCCGAGGAAATGATCACGACGGTGATGCTGCATACGATCATCATGTAGAAGATGCGGACATGATGATGAGGGAAGATGCCGAGCAGACGAAGGGCATGATCAAGAAGATGAAGATGCCACGGAGCGAGGCAATTTACGATGGACCATCGATGGGCTGGGTGAAGGACCCTCATATTCAAGAGCTGCTTCTCAAGCAGACGGATAACGCAAGAGCTGCCGTCCGAGAGAAAGCCAAGCTGCATCAACTGGAGATAGACGCGGTTACTCCATTGTATGAAGGATGCAGGCCCGAGGATACCCGCCTGAAAGCAACGCTCATAGCTCTGGAGATGAAGGTAAAACACAAATGACCGATGCATGCTTCGACGAGAACATGTCATTCTGGCACGAACGTCTTCCCAAGGGGAACAAGTGCCCGACCAGTTTCGAGGAGGCGAAGAAAATCGTGTGTCCTCTGGATTTACCGCAGGTGAAATACCATGTGTGCATGAACAATTGCATCATTTATCGGACGAGCACGCGGAGTCTACCATATGTCCGGTGTCTTGGCGTCACTCAATACAAGAAGAGGAAGAAAGCTCCTTGAAAAGTGGTGTGGTACTTTCCGATCACTCCTCGTCTGCAGCGGTATTTCGCGGACCCTAAGGTAGCAAAGCTCCTGTGTTGGCACGCGGATAGGGAGGAGAAGAAGCGAGAAGATGACCCAAATGATCCGGAGATAAATAAAAAAGACAAGATGCTGAGTCACCCAAAGGATGCGAGCTGGCAAGCATTGAACTTAACACCCAGAATTTGGGAAGGATCCAAGGAATATCGTGCTGGGCGTGAGCACCGATGGAGTCAATCCGTTTGGCAGCCAGAGAAGCACACATAGCACCTGGCCTATGTTTGTGTGGATGTACAACCTTCCCCCCGGTTGTGCATGAAGAGGAAGTACATTCACATGAGTATGCTAATTGAAGGGCCGAAACAACCAGGAACAACATCAATCAGCATATCTGGGGCTGCTAAAGAGGAGCTAGACATCGCTGTGGAAAACGCCAGCCAATACGTGGGATGCCGCAGAAAGAATATTTCCCTATGAGAGCCGCCTTTGCTTCACGACGGTGCCACGACTATCTCGATTACGGATATCTACGCAGGCAGGTGGTCCACGGATTTTACGGATGCGTCAGGTGCATGGATAACACAACGTATCACCAGCTAGATAGAGATCCCGGTCTTCAAAACCGTGTTCATGGGACATCAAGGTGGCCCGACGTGATGACCCGTGGAGGAAACACAAGATATGTTCGATGGTGAAACCGAACTCGAAGACGCCCGCACGAGGAGCGGCGAGAAATAGACCAGCTGTTGAAAATTGGAAAGATTGCCCACCTTTGGGGAAAAGAAGCAAAAGGCGCGAGCCGGAAAGAAAGCGAAAGGCGCGAGCCGCTCTTGAAGGTATGGAAAGCGAGGTCTGTTTTACGGGACTTGCCGTCTTTGGAAGATCCACCGTGTACCTCACAGCCTTGATGTCATGCATATCACGAAGAACGTGTGCGAGAGTCCGCTTGGTATCCTGCTCAACATGCGAGAGGACCAAAGATGGGCCGAAAGCAAGGGCGCATTTGAAATCAATGGGCATCGGGAGGAGCTTCATGCTAATGATGATGATGATGAGGCGAAGCGGGACACGGAAAGTCGCCGCAAAGGCAAAAAAGGCCAAGAAGATCGGAAATGACTACCCTCCCGCATGCTTCACTCTAAGTCGGGATGAGATCGAGCAGTTTTTCACCGCCTCAGAGGAGTAAAACTTCCTTACGGTTACGCTGGGAAGATAAGCAGATACCTAGACCCAAAAGGCGAAGTTCGGCGGGATGAAGTCTCATGATCATCACGTCTTGATGATCTGAATACTTCCAGTTGCAATCCATGGGATCATGGACGCGCACATCCATGAAACGCTATTTGGCCTATGCAACTTTTTCGACGTCATCTCTCGGAAATCGGTTGGCGTGAGGCAACTCAGAAGGCTACAGGAAGAGATCGTGGTGATGCTATGCGAGCTTGAGATGTACTTCCCGCCCACATTCTTCGACGTTATGGTGCATCTGCTGGTCCATATCGTGGAGGATATCATCCAACTCGGGCCGACGTTCCTGCACAGCATGATGCCGTTCGAAAGGATGAATGGTGTCATCAAAGGATACGTTCGCAACATGTCACGTCAAGAGGGGAGCATAGCTAGGGGCTTTTCAATCAAGAGTGCATCTCCATCGCATTTAATTATCTAGGCATCGAGGACCCGTTTCTCTACCCGTCAACGGGCACCTCGGCAGGCTCGGCTGGATGGGGTCACCGTGAGGTCACCGCGAAATGCATGTCAACTTTAGGGTCGACTTCGCCGACTTTGAAAGAGCAAACCTAGTCGCGCTACAACACATAGACGTGGTCGATCCTTGGGTGGTAGAGCACAAAACCTTTATTTAGAAGACGTACAATGACCGAGGCCAACAGAGGACGGATGTAGATATAATCAAAGAGCACAACTCATGTTTCACGCGTTGGTTCAAGGAGAAGCTTCTGACGTAGCCTTTACATGAGGATTCTTCCGCGGAAGAACAACTCATATTCGCCTTGTCACAGGGCTCCGAGCACAACCTGATGACCTATGAGGCGTACGATATCAACGGTTACACATTCTACACCGAGGCCAAGGACATGAAGAGCGATGGTTATCAGAACTCCGGGGTAACGATGGAATCCTACACCGTAACGACAAGGCGAGATACTACGAGAAGGATCGAGGAGATCTGGGAGCTGAGCTTCTGGCCCAGAGGGAAGGTCCCGATGTTCCGTGGTCGATGGGCCAAGAGCATCCTAAAAGAAGACCGGTATTTCACCACCATGGTTATACCGAAGCCAAATCCAAGACCGCAGCGCATAAGCGTCACCGTGAAAATGAGCCATGGGTGCGGGCTTCCCAAGTGGACCAATGCTTCTTCATTACCGACCCGTCAAAGCCCGGTCGTGTTGTCGTGAGGAGAGGCAAAAGGAAGATCATCAGAATGGATGGAGTAGCCAATGAGCAAGACGTCGACAAGTACGGCGACCCGAATATCGAACATGACGACGACGATGAAGTAGCAGCATACACCACAAGAAGAAGCAGGACCACCCTACCTAAAGGACGTCCGTTCCACAGAAGAACTCCATTTTCGAAAAAGAAGGGCAAGAAGATTGTGAACAGATAGCTAGCTAAGATTGATTGTATTTAAATTGTAGCCTTCATTTCTTGATTGTATTTCATGGGCACTTTAATTTTGAACTCATGAATATTTTTTAAATTTCATGGACACTCGATCTCGATCCCTCTCCATCTCGATCGCTATCCCACCTCGCCAGATCCAGTCCCCTCGCCTTGAGCACCCCCGCACCCTCTCCCCCGCTCCCACTCACGCCAGCAACCCCCGCACCTCCCCCACTCCACCGCCGCTTGACGATCCACTGCACCTCCCCGCTCCACCATCGCCGAGCACCCCTGCACCCTCTGCCTGCACCCTCTCGCACCTCCAGCCCGCTCCACCATCACAAATGAATGCAACTAAAATTAAAAAAACAAATTTGATTATATTTTCAAATAACAAATTTGATGATATTTTCAAATTATAAATTTGATGATATTTTTTCATATTCATAAATATTTTCAAATAAAAAATTTGATGATATTTTTAAAAAAATTATTACTGTTTTTATAAAAAAATATTACTGTTATGATTTAAACATGTTTGAACATATTTAAACACAAATAAATATCAAACAACATTTTAAATGTTATTAATGTGGCAACAAACTGCATATTATTTTACTACATGAAATTCTGATCATCTAGCATATGTGACATGTTATATTTGGATGCATGGATAAAAAGATATGTGCAAAGAAAAAAATGCATAAAAAAAAATTGGGGAGCCTGGGAATCGAACCCAGGACGTCCTAGTGTGTGTGCTGCGTGCTGACCAATCGGGCTAGTGTGTTTGTTCTGATGGAGATACGGTTAGGTGGAATATAACCTGAGTGCTCAAACTGTAATAAAAAAAATTCTAATGGCGCACCAAGGGGTGGTGCGCCATTGCTGTAGTCGTACTTATGGCGCACTAGGGGGAGGTGCGCCATTGCTTACCCTCCCCCACTCCACCTATTCCCCTCTGGCCTCTCTCCCTCGCTCCCTTGCCAGATCCCCCACTCGACCCCAACCGTACGCCGCCGCCCCGCCTTGCTCTGCCCCTCTCCAGCTATGCCACGACTGCCACGACGCCGTGCCGGCCCTCTCTGGCTGTGGTCTTACGCTGCCCAGCCGCTGGCCCGACCCCCGCCGGACTCCACCCCGCCGCCTCAAGCGCCCCGAGCAGGGATCGGCGGCCCAGCTTAGGGTTCCTCACCCGCCCGCCGCTCCTCTCCTCTCCTCACCTCCCTCTCCGGACAGCGACGGCCTCCTCCGGCCCCTGCAGTGCTTCGGGCGAGCCCCGGGCCACCGCGCCCACTGCCCGCCTGCCGTCCTCCGCCATCGGTCACCTCTGCAGCAGCCGGCGAGCCAAGGACGGTGCCATGACCCTCGCCGCCAACCCCGAGCCCCTGCTTCCTCTCCGCGCCATCCAAGGTGATCTCCCCTGCCCCTTCTCCCTCTCTCTCCGTTACGTTCCGGTTTCTGGGCAAAGTAAGGAGGCAACCCTTGTGTTTCTCCGTTACGTTATGCTTAGATGGGTTTTTCTACGCTTCTTGCTAATTGATAGTTTGAACCATATGTAATTGATAGACTGAACCATAGCATCGAGACTCTAATCTGAATAGCATATCATCTGAACCATAGATAATTGATAGTCTAAAGTCCGAACCATGTAGAATTGAGTGCGACAATTTCTAACGCGTACTAGTTCAGCTCATAATACACAATGGTTCATTCGGGGCTTTAGTTTGGAGTTACTTGTAGTTGGAAGGACGAAGTTGATTACACTACATCTAGATACGTAGCAATCCTTTTATATAGGATCAAACTGAGTTCAGTCAGTTTAGGACCAACAAGTAATTTCAAGGTATTGCTATCTACTCGCATTTAATTATCGTGCAACAATTTTTGATGTAACCAAACTGAGTTTTATTGATCTGATGGAAATGCATAAGGATCTATTGATCTAAAGTTTCAGATGTTGTACACGGACAATTTGAAGTTCTATGAGAAATTGGTCTCGCAGACGAGAATAAGATTAGGGTGTACAAAATTACTCTTGCTTTTTAGTATATGAAGCAAAATCAAAGGCAGTTCTGTTTTTATCACGATAAGATTAGGGTGATTGAATTTTCAGCAACCCTTGTGTTTTCTTTAGCAAGGGCAACCCCCAATTTCCACTAACATAAGTAAACCGTGTTAACATTTTTTTCATAAAAAGGTAATCAAAAGAATAGCAATCTATGGCCTTTCTCCTTTCCGAGATAATTACATAGTACTCTAGTACACACAGGGAGGCTAGTTGCAACTCGAGTTGCTAAATGCACGTAGCATTAGGGTAGCGATATTTCTTACACTTGAAACAATCAAATTAAGTAAGTATTTTTAATTAAAACTTGCATGCATTGCTCGCCTCCTCTCAGTAGAAAGCGTAAAAAACCCTCCTCCGCTTTGACCATGTTTACGCTCAAAAGCTCCTTCACGCATCAAAACTACTACTACTGTTTTTGCTTCTTCTGCTGCTATTACTCAACTCCACCAAGCCGGGGAGTTGACAGTTGGCTTGTGCGTAGTTAGCTGGTGGTTTAGATAAAGTTGGTTGTTATTGTAGTCAAATGTTGGTTGTGGCTGGGTGGCTAAGAGGTAAATTCATTTTTATGGACTTTGTGTTGGAGTAAGTTCAGTAAATGAGCCTCATCATTCATGAGACTCAAGTTTTGGAGTACTAACACTAACCTGCAAGTATTCATTTTACTGTTAGCATTCCATGATTTTTAGTTAACAGCAATCTATGATTTTTAGTTAACAACAATCCATGATTTTTAGTTAACAGCAATCCATGATTTTTTTCACAATGATCAGCAGCAGTTTTTGTATTAAAATGAATGTACTCCATGCATTTTAAGTTAACAACTGAATTTACTCCTTTATTGGCATTGTCATGATTCAGTTAACACTAAATCAACTTCATTAATTTTCAGGTACAGTACTCTGACGAGTACCTTCTTCAGAGTGCAGAGGAGCAAAATTGTTCTAATCAAGAAGAAAGACATACGATCACTTGGATCAGCGGAAGAGGAGCATCAAGAAGACTGCAGGCAGGAGGAGCAAAGACAGCTAGTTCTTCAGTACAATGGAAAACAAGCAAGCTTATATCTAAAAAATGAGTTAGCTAGGCTCAGAATTTTGAGTTGGCCCCTTTACATAAGTTTTAGATAAAGTTTCAAGGTTTCTTTAGAGTATTTATTTGTGTCGTTTGGATGTACGGTTTGAGAACAGCTATCAGTTTAGTTTGCTGTACTATGTTGGACAGAATTTTATGTTTGGACTTGGGTGAATGTAACCAGACTTATACTCTCAGATTTTGTCATAGTTGATGGTGAGGACTTATAATGTGATAAAGTATATATGTTGTTGCAACACCTATATAATGTGATAAAGTATATACATTGTCATCTAAGTTGAGCTGATTTTGATTTCCGTATGTTATGGGGGGACAATAGATATTGCTATATGTTCATTCTTGAGGGTACAGACTTGCTAAACTATTGATGATTTTTTGTTGGGTGACCTATTAGATCTAGAATGGAAGCTCACATAAGTTGAGATGATTTTTGTCCATATGAAAGCAGAGGACCATATGGTCTGGGGCCTTTTCATCCATATGAAAGTAGAGGCACATTGTGGTGCTAGTTTGCTTTGGGTTTTGTCTTGACCATTGTGTCGTGTTGAATTTGCGGTACCTGAGAGGCCCTTGAGTTTGCCGGAATGTCAATTAACTTCCATTCCAGCAAATTCAGGTACTCCATATGTCCTATTTTCAGCAAAGGTCATGCTGAAAATTTCCGTGAATTTTAGCATGACTTTGCTAAAAATAGGACATATGGGGTACTTGCGACAAATGCATGGGCCGGGGTATCTTAGTACTTAATTAAGTAGGATCAATCGCCCTTTATTCTTGCTGCATTAAACCATAGGTGGCAATAGAGCCAAGTGATTAGGCCCAACTTAGAATTCTCCTTAGCATCGATAAACCCTAGATGATAAACCCAACATAGGTGGCAATAGAGCCAAGTGATTAGGCCCAACCTAGGATGCCTCGGCGTCGACAAACCCTAAATGATGAAACCTTGGCTTCTATAGGGTGCCTCGGTGTCGATGAGAACCTAAATGATGTACGCTTAGGCTTTTAGGGTGCCTCGGCGTCGACAAACCCTACATGATAAAAGCTTAGCTGTTATTATGCCTCGGTGTAAACAAACCCTAAATGATGAGACCATGATCTTGTTCCTTGACAATAACCAACTTTTGACCAAACTTTTTTCCTATTTAGAGCGAAACATGGCCCACAAACGATGAGGCCGGCGGTTCAAGCGGCAAGCAATTCGGGAGCTGTCCCGGAGATGGAGGAACAACCTCACCGCTATGAGGACGCCACATGAAGACACCGATCCTCGACTACACAACCCCTAGTGGGCGTGGGGATGACACCACCGATGGTGCCGCCGAGGATGACACCAGCGATGGTGCCGCCGAGGATGCCACCACCGATGGTGCCGCCGAGGATGCCACCATCGATGATGGCGGCGCGCGCGCACTGATGGCAGCCAACCGAAGAAGCAACGGAAGGACCGGCGCCCGAACGCGCTCCGCACCGTCAAGGAGGAATTTACTCAAGTGGACTCCGACGGGCATCCAACGGAGCCCAAACATATAGTCAAGGGGTACTTGGTTCAGCTCGGGTGCATTCTCCGGAGCACCGTCTCGATCAACACCGAGAACCTTAGGCATAAGGACCGAGGGAATTTGAGCAACCTCCTCTTCACGAAGCTGCACCAACGATACAAGTTCCCCGCTGAATTTGAAAACACACGCCTCTCAGGGAATAAAGTGAACAGTGCCGCCCTCACGAGGATGAGCACGGCCCTGTCTACTTGGAGAAGCGCGGTGAAGAGAATGATTGAGAAAGGTGATAGTTATGAGAAGATCAAGGCGAAAAATCCTTCGATCAGCGAAGATGACTACGAGGAGTTCAAGATCAAGTGCGAGAGCAGTGAAACCTCCGAATCAAGTCAGTGGGGGAAAGAAATGCAGGAGTTGAACTTAGGGAACAAAAACTCGGTCCCGGCGGTTACAGAGTGGCGGAGCCTATATGGGACAAGGAGGACGCGATGCGTGCCGAGCAAGGCCTACCGCCCCGCTTCGAGAAATATAGCAGTGACAAGCGGACCGGGAACTATGTCGGGCCTGGTACAAGGAGGACCCGATAACAAAGGAGCTTACCACAGATCCGAAGACCAGGGGGCGCTTGAGCTTGTTACAGCGAGAGGAGACTGAAAGCGATGAGCAGCTGGGTCGCCTCTGAGCACCCTCCTTGGGACAGCACTCTAAATAGGGCGTTGAACGTAATGAAAAACAAGGATAAGCTCGAGAAGCCGTCAAATACTGGTCGTGTGGCGGCAAAGGCTTGTCCAAAAAATGGTCGTCATACTATACATTTGGTGGGCGAAAGGAGAAAAAGACCAGCTCGGAAAGCCAGTCACGCGAGGTTCAAGAACTCAAGGCACAAGTGGCGCGGATTCCGGAGATTGTCCAAGAGCAAGTGCAATAACAACTGGGATCGATGCTCACCGGCATTATGCCTACCTTGATTCATGGGTTGACGACGTGGATTGCGGGGTGGCCAACAGGGGCCGCCCCCGATTCCCAGCTTCACGGCCAGCAACTCGCACAACGCGTAGGCAGCGCCATTGGTGTCTCCGGCGGTGGCGATATTGGTGTCTCCGACGCCGACACTGCCGGCATTGGAGCTTAATGCACCCGGGTGTACGCCGGCCGGCACCTCGCTAGCAAGCTGACCCTCCGTTAGTTGCACGCCCGCCGTTGGAGGTGCCTCGACATTAGCCGAGCTCGACGCCATCATCACGGTAACTAATTAAGCCTCTCGTCCGAGGACTTCATCTCCTTGCCATTGACTGGGCATCCCTGACGCCCTACATGTTTTCGCAAGGCGCCGCCGACGTTCCGCACTCTCCCACTTCGCCGTGAACGCATTTAGTTGGTCGATGCCGCCAAGGGCAAAATCGTTCAACCGGCAACCCGTGTTCCACGGTAAACCGATGCCACCCACCGTGTATAGGGTTCAATCCCGGTTGCTGCCAGGGCGACGAGTTGTTACCTCCGATTCGACCCGCCGGGCCGACGAAGATGATCTGATGACCCTCGGCGCTTCGCCTAAGTTGGCCCTCGCTGGCTAAAGAGCCAGATTTGTTTGGGGCGGGGACACCACCCCAAAGACAACACCGCCAACCGTGCCGGCGCCAAGCCATGGCAAGACCGCCGCAACGCTACCGGAAATGCCGGACATCCCTATGGCACAGGATCTGAACATGCATTTGGCACATGATCTGGACGACGACGACAACGATGACGGCCGTACATTTAGCAACATCGATAAGTACGCTGCCGAACATGGGTAATGGCGACGAATTCGCGGCCTCTTTCTCAAGAAACCAACCAAGACGACAGCGGTCTAGCCGGTAATACGGCGGAGAAACCCGATTCTGCAACAGCGCCGTCTGGCGTTCGATTCTCGTGGAGACGCCTCCAGCTGCCGACTTCACCGAGCCTCAGATAGCCGAGGTGCCAAATATTATCAGCCCCAACACACTCAAGAAGGCGGTCTGTGAGCAGAACTCGGTGCCATTACAACAGAACAAGAAGGGACAGAAAATAAAGAGTAACAAGGGTGCGAGCCAGCCGGCGCCGAGTAGGATCCGTGCTCAGGACGGGCCACCTTCACCTAAGGATATCTCGAGGAGGGTGCATGTGGCGGGTAGGGCGATGCTACCGACAAATATGCTCAATCGTCGCAACCCGGTGCTATGCGGAGTCTGCATGATAGTGTTCTTTCTTTGAGAAGCGGCATCTCGAGAGAATGATGTGGCATACCGGTTTCGTGGCCGAGGTGCCAGAGGGCAAGGGCTTTGTGGATGGCGCCATCGGGGGTACGATCGTCCTGCGGTTTGATGACATGTTTGCTATGTTTAACCTTCATCCGCTGCACTACACTTTCGTTCGGCTGGTTTCGCTGAGTATGGAGATGCGGATCATTAGAGACAAGACCCGGACATCGTGATAGTCGAATTCTTCTACATGCGTGCCAAGAACTTGTGCAGCGCTGGGGACCGGCATGTCGCGAGTTCTTACCTCGAAGGCGTCATTCTGGCAAATCCAGATAAGGATAACTTCCTCGTGCCTTACTTTCCTGAGTAAGTCATCCCCTAACCACCCCGTAACATATGATTTCTTAGATTTCTATCGTTCTTTTTTTTCTAACATTCCGTTCTCAGCAATGCGGTGACACACATTGCACACTCATCCTCTTAAGCCCGAAATATTTCATGGCCACGTATTTCGACCGGACCGTGACTCCAAGATAGACTACACAAATATCAAGAAAGTTCTTGATGATGTTCTCCCAGCCACGCCAAATCTGGAGGCACCTTCACCAAGCCGATTCGTGAGGCACGGCAGCACGTGTTCACCCACAATACAAAGTTTTCCTGCGTCAAGCAACCTTTGTGATCGGAAGGATGCCTACTATGCCCTCCATCACATGCGAGGCGATCGTGCGGGACCATCATCACCTACGCTACCGGATAATCTCAAAGATTGGGCATGAAGCTTGTTGGCAATCCAGACGGACATTAGACAAGAATTCTTTCGCATCCGATCAGAGTTTGCGGAAATTATCCATCAAGATGTCCTTCGTACCTCGGGGCAGTTCTACCTCACATATCAACCGTCCAACGATGAGATAGACACAACGCTACAAATGCGAGGCTGATAACGCTCGTGATTTCATGACCATCACGACAGACGGCGGCTTCATCCACGCTCCGGTCCCATGAGTCGAATCGAAAGTAGTGATGCTATGTGTAGTTCTGAAATATTGATTGGCTCATGTTGTAATTAAACTTTAATGAACTTGTATGTGTCTTTGGTTTGGACAGTCGTTCAACTTAGATGTAATCGATGCTATTTATTAGTAGGGCCATGAATCGTGCTATTAATGTCTTGCTTTTCTCTTCCGATCCTTTTGTTGCATACTTATATATTGCTTATGTATTGTATACATTGTTTGGCTTGTGGATAGAGATGCCACGTATGTAGGTGTACAAGGGTAAGGTTCCCGGAGTCTGACGACGATCGGGAGGAGTGTCGGAGACAGGTTCACCGTTCAGCAGATAGCCATTACAAAGGGTACACCACTAGGGCGGAGGCGGAATTAGATAATCGCCCGCTATCTAGCGGGAGAGAGGAGGAGCGTTGGAGGAAGCGGATGAAGACCGGTTTCATCGCGATGATGCTCATCGTGATGACCGCAACTCTCTTCTATGTGATGGTAGTTTAGATGATCGATATCGACTTGTAATGTGAAGACAAACTCGCTACTTTCGCGGTCTCGAGACTTGTAATGTTCTATCTTTGTTCGGTCTTTTGAATTCGGAGACTAATATGATGAATTGTATTCGGAGACTAATCTTCTATTGTATTCGATGAATCTGTTGTTGCTGTGTGGTGTTGTCTAAATTCTGTCCAATAATATATTTTGTATCCTATGAAAATATCGTAAAAGAAAAAAAAATCCCTAATATTCATACTAAAGAGTGGCGCACCACACAAGACACTAAGGGCACACCTTGTGGTAATCACACTAATGGCGCATCACCTTTAGTGCGCCATTAGTATGCCAAAGCACATGGGTACATATGGCCCCCACAGGAGGCATACTAATTAGCGCATGTCAGGCTATACTAATGGCGCGCTACGTGGTGCGCCATTAGTATCAGATACTAATGGCGCACCGCGTGGTGCGCCATTAGTATTTAATTCTAATGGCGTGGTGCTAGTGGCGCACCAGTAGTGCGCCATTAGTAGGCAAAACTGGTGCGCCACTAGCATGCCTTTTTCCTAGTAGTGTCGACTATGGTTCCTTTGCAGCTGACGCCGGTTGTTGGGTTGAGGAGCTACCTTCATTGTTATGGAGCATCAACACCACACCAACAGATGTCATGACCGGTTTTCCGGTATTAATTTCGAAAATGGCCGTCGTGCTCACCAGCCCCAGATTATCAAGTTAGGCGATGAGGCATCAACTTGATACAGAAATTCCAAGAAAAAATGCAAAACTATGTAGTACAAGACCATTCTGGCCTGTGAGTACAACAAATGGTTTCTAGTGGTTGATGGCGGAAGCGGTTTGTGGATCATCAGTGTCTATGGGACTCCATTTCCCACGGGAACAGCTGACCAGGTTAACTCCTATCTTCGCGATGCTGCTATCACCGTTGCTTAGTTTCCGGGGCTGTCTTCGCATAGCGCTCCTCTCCATGAGGAAATCTGGCCAAGACAATAGCGAGGACAAGCGGTGAGTACTTTGAATGTACTGCAAACATTATGAACACCGGAATAATATAAATCAAATCTTGAAATATTCCATGATCACGTCGTCAGTCATAATTAAAAGTCTTTTATGCATGCGAGCAGGTTATTTATATGCAGCATGAATATGCAACAATGGAGTGTACATAAAATGCCACAGTCGGGCGTCTATGCGACACCACATAAAGGGCTTATAAAGTAAATAAATAACTAGCATGCCCCAGTCGGGTGTCTCAGCGACACCACATAAAGGGCTTATATAATAAAATGCCACAGTCGGGCATCTCAGCGACACCACATAAAGGGCTTATATAATAAAATGCCACAGTCGGGCGTCTCAGGGACACCACATAAAGGGCTTGTAAAGTAAATAAATGACAAGCATGTCATGAGTTAGGCCCCAAATGGCGACACCACATAAAGGGCTTGTAAAGTAAATAAATGACAAGCATGCATAGCTTCTAAGGCGTCTTAAGCGACACCACATAAAGGGCTTGTAAAGTAAATAAATGACGCATGATCGAAGGCGTCTCGGCGACACCACATAAAGGGCTTATAAGGAAATAAATCATGTGCAATGCCACAAATGAGGCGTCTGAGCGACACCACATAAAGGGCTTATAAGGGAAATAAATAACAAGCATGCCACAGTCGGGCGTCTCAGCGACACCACATAAAGGGCTTATAAAATATATAACCCCAATAATTATCCCGGAGGTAGAACCATCCCAGGGATACTCGATAATTCAAATAATGTAACGGGTTAGTCCATAACAGAAATAATAATCATGGTCCTCATAAGTCACCAGTCGATATCCAAGTTTGGTTTAACAGTTCCTCCTCCGAAGACCGACACTAAGACCAACCCTTGACCCATCCCAGACTGTAATCCTTAACCATGGACACGGCTATTCGAATAGGTTTAATCTCTGCAGAGGGTGTACTCTTTACCCACGAGTAACGGATTCCTTTAGTCCATCGGGACTAATTCCGTCTACGGTCTTTTAATTGAAAACACACCTGACTTGCACACCAAATTAACTTACGGTGTCCAGAATCACCCACGACACTTGTTAAGCAAAACTCTAAGTGGGGAGGCTACAACCTCGCGTAGCATGGGATCAAATTTATATCGCGCACTCTAAGGGGTGGCCTCCCCTCTCGGTCTCAACCAGAAACACCCATGCCCCCGGACCAGATGGCATGCCTACCGGCTACAACCGGTATCTTCCACCGTGGCCTCTCTGTACGATGTGTGCTTGAAAGGGGTTGATGACTTACTGAATCGTACCCTACCTGCGGCAGGGACAAGTGGTAGTACGAGGCAAGTATGGGAGTTATTGGAACAAGACTCGATCTACGGTCGACTCAGGAGGTTTATAAATTCCCTGCATGACATGTATAACAAATATATTTCAACCAACAAAATCAACACTCATTATACCTTACCATACCATACCGGACACAACCGTCCCGACGGAGGCCAGCGACAAACTCATGCCTACCCAAGGCAGGGGTTTTCCCGGATTCCTTTCCTAAGATGCATGCAAGGCACTTGAGGATGATCACCATCACGTGTTTATTCATTTCCAACAGCAAGGACAAATCACTAATATGCATCCATGCAAATAATCATATCACATGAAATAACAAGCTCTTCGAAATAAGGTGGTGTTACAAACGTGTCGACTAACACACCAAAAATATTATGCCGGGTTCGAATGCTTGCCTTCAAGTTGTGGTATGGCAGGGTGTACTCCTAAAATTTTGATAGTTTTCTCCTCTCCAAAAACCCTATTTTCAAAAATATTCAACAACACATACTTTAAAAATAGCACAAAAAAGTAGTCTATTTTTTTTCAAATAAATCTTAAAATAAACTAGACAATATTTGAGAGAGGTAGGAAAAAGAATCAACTCATTTGGAGTTTTATTTAAAAATTTATAGACAGTCAAAGTTCTGGTCAAAATCTGCTTTTAAAATAAAACAGAAAAAAGAAAAACGTTTCGAACTGACCACGTCGAAGGCATATTCTGGAAAATACGTTTCCACTTATCCAGCGTGGACCGCGCGGGGAGTCACTAACAGTGGGTCCAGATGGCCCACTAGTCAGGTTTGACTAGTCCACCTTCCCTCCTCTTCCTCTGCCCAAGCGGGGGGCGAAACTCCGGCGATCGTCGCCGGCGAACGGCGGCACCGTTCGAGAAACAGAGGTCACCCGCAGGCTCAGGGGGCCGAGGTGGTCACTCCGGTGGTCGCTTTGGTCTCTGGGGTGGACGGAGCTGCCGGCGGAGAGCTCTGCAGCGGACGGTGGCCGTCGGGCAAAGTGGGTTTTAGCTCCAGTGATCCTCGACCAAAATCGAGCAGGGAATGGACTCACGAGAGGGAGAGGGGGCTCTGGTGAAGAGAGTGCGAGGGGAGAGGCCCCGGTGGCGCCGGAATGGCAGGCGATGGCGGCGGCCAGCTGCGGTTGCCGGAGGTGGGGAAGAAAACCTCCCCAAGTCGATTAGCTGCGACAGGAAACTAGGGAGTGATTCGAGGTTGCTGCGTCAAGGGACGAGCTCGGGCTTCCTTAAATAGGCGAAGTCAAGGCGGTTCCACGGGCGGCCGTGGATAAGGTCGCCACACCGCCATTCTGTAACTAGGCGACGTAAGCGGCGATGTGCTAGAGGACGAGGTTATGGATGAGCTTGAACCGGCCTGTGGGGCAGTCAAGCGGCCCGGTGGCTTGGGCGGCACCGACCGTGGCAGAGAGACATGCTGTGGACGCCGGGCGTGCCGCCAAGGGCTCGACGGCAGCGGTCTTGTAGAGGGCACCAGGCTGCTTTGGCATGATGCGGTGAGGAGGGAGTGAGTGGCGTGGCTCTGCAGGTCGAGGCAAAACCAGAGGCGCGGCGTTGGCTAAGGCGCCAAGACGTGCAAAACGCGTGCTCTGCTCGCGCCAAGAGCATGCACGGAACATGCTCGACAAAATGCTAAGGCATGTTAGGGGGCTCTAAGCCACAAGAGGGTTAGCAGGGTGGGGTTATAGGTTAGGGCAAAACCGCTGGACATGCTGGTCTGGTCAGGGGATCAGGTTCACCATGTAAACAAAAACCCATGCCCAAACTGTCCATGCTCTCAAGGTGTTTGACAAAATGCCACAGGCACCTAGGCATTTCTTGGAGTGGCCAAACCTTCCAGAGTGGGGTCTCTTTAGATGAAAGAGAGGGTGGTGAGGTTAGTTTGTCCAAAGCACAAACTTGCTAGTGCAAGTTTTGCAAAACTTCAATCCTGAACAGGAGATAAATGGCATCATTACATGGACCACAAATGATCCAATGGGTGCATGCTCCTGGACATAGGGGTTTAGCAGGGAGGACTACAAGTAGGAAAAGGAATCAAGGATAAAGGAGCAACTAAAAATGTGGTTGCTTTGTACAAATCCTCAAGTTGGACCAGAATGGAAAAGAGGTTGATTCACTCAACTTCTCCAAAGAACATCACTAGGTTTTTGCATAAAGTTGAATTGCATGCTACCACTGATCTCCCATAATTTTGGTGAAGGCTACAAAGAAATATAAAAATAGGTTGTAGTGCAAATCTGCCTACTGGACCAGATTTGAAAATATGGTGTAGAGCTCAAAATTTCCAATGGACAGGAGATATTTTTGCATAAAAGTGATTTAAAAACATCACATGACATCTCCAAATTTTGGTGGGATTTTTGAATGAATTTATAAAAGGGTTGCAGTTCAAAAAGGACCATAAAAATCACGGGAAACCATTTTTCAAGAAAATCAAGATTATTAGAAATAAATTATGTAATTAATTTCACTGATAAAGGAAAAGTTTTTCTTGAGAGGATACATAAGTCCAATAACATATTTGAAAAGTTTTTTCACTGAAGGAAACAACTCCATGATAAATAGGAAGGAAATGTTTCAAAAAATCAAAAAAGGAGCCCATAAGGCAAAAGTTTTAAATCCTGGCAAAATTTTAAATTAACAAAACAAGGTTAAAATTTTGGGGTGTCACAACAGATCGACAGGATACACGCCGTTCTTCATGGTTTATGGAGCGGAGGCGGTTCTTCCTAGTGACATCCGTCATGACTCACCTCGTGTAGCGGAATATGTTGAAGCTGACAACGAGAAGGCACGACAAGAAGCTCTCGACCTATTAGATGAGGAGCGTGACATAGCGGCCGCCCGTTCGGCGATTTATCAGCAAGATCTGCGTCGCTATCATAGCCGTCGGGTTAGAACCAGAACCTTTCAAGAAGGAGACTTGGTGCTTCGGCTCATCCAGGATCATACGGATATGCACAAGTTATCCCCACCTTGGGAAGGACCTTTTGTGGTCAGCAAGAATCTAGACAACGGGTAATACTACCTAATCGATGTTTGAGAGCGCAAAGACTCACGTAAATCGGAGGAGGAGACCAGCCGGCCGTGGAATATTGCTCATCTTCGGCCTTACTATACCTGAGCTATAGGCTCTGCTTATGTACATATTATGCCTATGTATATATTATGATCAATATAATAAACCGGAACCTCGGCTAAAAGCGGGTATCTGTCGTTTTCTTACATCATGTGTGGTTACATGGAGCTTACATGTTGCTAAAGCGCGTCTGGTTTACCCCTTGGTTTTAGCCTCTCAAATGATTTATATTTTATCACTTGGGTGATTGGTCGTATCCGAAACATAGCTACACCTTTTGATAGGCGTAATGACATAGCATCTCTTGGGGTCTTGGTCGTATCCTAACCATAGCTACACCTCTTGATCGGGCGTAATGCCACGGCATCACTTGGGGGCTTGGTCGTATCCGAACCATAGCTACACCTCTTGATCGGTGCAATGCCACAGCATCACTTGGGGGCTTGGTCGAACCCGAACCATAGCTACACCTCTTGATCGGTGTAATTCCACAACATCATTTGGGGGCCTGATCGAACCTGAACCATAGCTACGCCTTCTTGGGGGCTTGGTCGTGTCCGAACCATGGTTACGCCTCTTGATCGGCTCAAAGCCTCGCCTATAATGTTTTTTATTTGCCTTTGTTTGGGTTCTGTTCTCTTTTTTGATAAATATTTTTTGTTGCTTTTTAGACCGGCGTTAAACAACCCGGTCCGACTATCGATTACAAATTGACGGTATACGATCAAATCATAGTCCGGAGACTATTTGCCTGGTCTGATTTTCAATTAAATTTTTATTGTGGAGTAAACCGGTGTTTATCATAACCCGGAGCGGTTTACATTATAAACCAGCCTTATATCAACAGGAGTAGTTTTCTCCTAAAAGATTTGGGTTATAAGCCCCGCTACAAGATTAGCCAGCCAACATCATGCATAAAAGATTGCAGGTATTATATATTTCCATTGTGGATTATATGTCACAACCTAAGTTATCATCTTCGATTATATATATATATGGGTATCATGACCGCCCAGTGATGTAAACCGCCCGAAGCGCTTTAAGCTTCTTGTCTGCGAGAAACAGCTTGGATAAATGAATATGTAGATCATATCTTATGTATGACAAATCAAGCGGTGTCAATTGGCAGATAAGTATGCTTGTGAAGGCATATCAGAACAAATATTTTAACTAAGCCTATTACAAGGTTTTCCAGTGCCCAATAGGATCATTGTTTTCTCAAAATACATGTCGCAGCATGTAGAAGACTAAACCGGCCTCCGGTTCATGATTGGTCACGAGCATGGCCTGACGGTTGTGGGTCATCTCGCGCCGGTTCAGCTTCTTCTTCTCTACCCAGTGGCTGGAAATCAACAGTTGCCCAGTCGATCCTAGTTAGGGCTTGGAATACAGCTTCATCACTTATCAGCGTTGACGGTTCAATATCAGGGGCATAAGTGTGCTTACGGATTGGCGGGATGAGATTCTGATCTTCGGGGATTGGTGCAGCAACCCGTTTGTTCTTGTCATCATAGTTTGCTTGATAGTATGACAGGTCCGCTTCTTCAACTAGTTGACAAGCTAATGGGCGTACCTCCCGGTTTATGATCCGGAGATCATCTTCGCCAAATTCTGTCCGTCTTCCTTCAAACCTGGGATAACCTTGGGCCGCCTCAATTGGATAAAGTCAGGTACCCATGCCTTTGCCCGGTCAAGGCAGCCAAAGCGCCCGTCCTAGCAGTAGACTTTTTTCAGTTCACAACCCGGCAGGTAGCATGGATAACCTTTCTACGGTATCTCTAATCAAGGTGGGAGGAGGATTGTTGTGAAGCGGTATATATATGATCCGTTGGCGCCGCCGATATAAAGCTGCTCTATCGAGTATAGACTGCTTTTAACTTCTTCGAAACGCCGGATCCCAAGTGGCCAATACGAGTTCCTATATCATTGCAAGGGTTAGTAAACGGCGAGATACTTGAAAGAGTATGGTCAAATCGGGAGTTACGGATGCTTACCAAACACGCAGCTGCGGTCATGGCATGAACACGCCGCTTTTATGCCGGTCGATTCATCAACCACCGGTTTAAGAGCAGCTTCTGCTTTCTCAGCCCTTTTGATCAAATCGGATTTTTCACTTTCCCAATCAGACCGTTCCTTGTTGAAGCCTTCTTTCAGTTTCTCCATCGTGCCTAGAGCGCTGGTCAACTCTGCCTTCACCTTGAAGGTTTCTTCTTGTTGCAATTTAAGGTTTTCCTGAAGATCAGCGGTTTGGCTCTCTTTTTTGCTCAGCTCGGCCTACAAAGAGACAGTCATCTGGTCAGGTAACAGTAAATACTTGAAGTACCAAGCCCATAACAAGCTATGCCCTTGGCAGTTGGGGGCTAATGCATATTTGCTCTACCAGACAATTTTTTCAAAGTCTCAAAGCACAATACAAGTATTAAGCTTGGCACTTGGGGGCTAATGTGTATTTGCTCGTAACTTGCTAAAAAGGGACTTCTTCTACAAAGTCCCGCTTCATCTCTATACAGTTAAACCGGCCCTTGGAGGCTACATCGGCGAAGTTAAGATGCATTGTTGCAAGCTTCGAGATTGCTATTAAAGTCTCGGTTTAAATTGCTATCTTAAACCGGCCACTTGGGGGCTACTACGCTTGATAAACTGCAAAAACAATACAGAAAGAGAAGCATGCATAAAGTTACCTCATATTTTTTCCTTCATCATATTGACCAGACCGGCTTCATAGTCACGGCTGGTGAACAGACGGTTCAGATAGCCAGAATGAAGGTCTTGAGCATTCAGATGGGTGAAGGTGGACAGATCGGCATTCCATTTGCCTTTGCCGATTGCAGAAAATTCCTCCTTGGCGGTATGCTTCGACAAAGCCGGAGGATTCCACAGATTCGTATAGCTAACGCCGTAATCGTAACATCATCATCCTTCTCCGCAGCAGCTCGTCTTGGGGCCGCCGCTGGTTTGTTGATATTCTTTCTTTGGACTTGCCGGTTTGTCATCCAAGAAAAGCTGGCGGTTTGTCAAGATGGCATGTGGTGTCAATTTCTGCGGTTCGATAACAAAGTCATAGTCTTGAGGCGGTGGATCATTCAGACATCATCAAGGTTGGCTTCACAGATTTGGAGTTTTCTCCGGTTCAAAGAAATTGTATCTTCTTCGTCGGTTTTGTTCAGCGAAGCTTTCTTGCTTGAGTAGGGGCTTAAGGCCGACAAAATAAAACCTGAAGGTCAGTATAGCGTATAAAATGCATATCAAGAATAAGGCAAGTGAACAGCTTACCCAATAACCGTTTTGAGGGGTGGAAGTTTGGTGGCTGACGAATCACCAGAAGATGAATGAGAAGTGCCCTGATAATTGGAATCAGACGGATTAAGAGGTTGACGAAAACAACCTACTTTGGGGCATGACATGTCAAGGGAATTAGGGACCTCTGATCGGCGTTTCCGAACCGGACTGTTTGGTAAACCATGGAGGTAACTACCTGGCCGCTATGCCGGGTTGTGCGGCGAGCTTCGTGTTGTTGTGTCTTCACAAGAAAGTTTGGATCCAAATAAGCAAGAGGATGTGAAAATTTAACTTTCCGGTTTGCTCGACGGATTTTTAGTGAAGGCAAAGGGTTTGAATCGGAGGAAAGAACGATTACCTCTACAGCATCGGCGTGACTGACTTCAGCGTCATCCTGGCAATAATCATCATCAATAAGGCGCATGAAAAATGAACCAAGTGAGTCGAGTTCTACCTCAAAATCCGAGTTACCCACATCATCATCAGCCGGTGGATCGGAGGATGCAGTGGTTCTCTTCCGGTTGGCAGGTTTTTTCACAGTTTTGGTCTTTTGGCGAGTTGGCTTCACCGGTTTGTCCTGCGGAGGTTTCTTGTTCTGGAACGGATCATCGCCCTGCCAAAAAGTCATCACATTTTCAGAACATATCGGGACAGAAGCAATTTCAGATAAAACAGATAGTATGATTCTTACAGCTGGCGGTTTGTTGATGGTGCGAAAGGGGGAGTCGGTTTGAGCACGGGTAGCCTCGGTTCATTCGGCATCTTTTTACAGCCTCAAGAATTTCCGTCATCTGTAAGCTGAATATCAATATGCCGCTGAGCATCATTCAATTCCCCTGTGTACTCACACATCAAACCGGGGCGTTGGCTCAAGGGCAAAACGCTCCAGCTTATCCAGCAGCGTGCAAAATCAACTCCCGTCAAACCGTTGTCCATAAAGGCCCTAAGCTTGGATAGTTGAGGATCATATTTGATTCTTTCTTTAGCGGTCAGCCTTTGAGGAAGAGGGTGTGTGTTGCTCAGACGATCAGGACGGTAACCCGGCAGGGGGTTTTCATCAGCTGGAGACGTATCCTTGTAGTAAAACCAGGTCTGGTTCCACTCTTTGGGGTGACTGTGGAGATTGGCGTGAGGAAATGTGACTTCTTTTCTTTTCTGAATCGCCATATCCCGCCTCAGCTGTTAGGCCCATCTTTGAATTCTCAGGCGGCGGTTTAGATGAAAGCAATCCTCGAATAGCTCTCTTGAAGGTTCCTCTTGAAGGTAAACCTCACAAAACACTTGAAAGTGGCGAGATGTTGGTTACAGAGTTAGGGCCGATGTCTTGTGGGTGCAATTGAAAGTTGGCCAGTACATCCCGGAAGAATTTTGAACTGGGAGGGTTGAAATCCCGGCTTAGGTGATCAGCAAAAACAACAACTTCTCCGTCTTTGGGAGTAGGAGGACATTCCGGGCCAGGGACCCTCCAGTGAATGACATCTTTCTTACTTAAAGCACCCATTTTGACAAGGTTGTCTAACTGTTCCTCTGTTACTCGAGAAGGGACCCAATTGCATTCATACACTTGTTTGGCCATGGCAATGAAGATCTACAATATAATGATTTCTGGTTTAAGATTTACATTGGACAGCTATACAGTGATACAAGATGTAAGTATATTGCTAAACCGGAGTCGGCTATTTACAAACCGGAGTTTAACAGTGAAAACAGTACACCAGTGGAGGTGATAAGTAGAAATGCATTGGCGGTTCAACAAGGGGACTAATGGTATATACCGGGTTGTCATTTTTTCTACAAAGTTAAACCGCCTAGTTTAACCATTGAAGAGTCAAGACAGCAGATGTATAAATGAAGGAAAACAGATCTCACAAGTTGGTATTACAATTTTGGATCTGCGGCATATCAGAAAAGGAAAATATATTCAGACCTAAGGAGTGGGGCCAAATAAAGGATGAAGGTTCAGATGGGATCTTCTATCTTAGCAAGGCGCATTAGATGGGAAAAAAGAACTACGGTTATCATGGAACAGGATAACTATCAAGGTCTGGATCAATACCCTATTATGCAGTCAATGGACACTGAACCCTAGAACAGATCTATGGCGGAAAGAGCAGAAATCTTACCAGTGCCGACGAAGAAGCGGAAAAGGCGCCAAGTTTTACAGTGCGTTCGAGAGTGATGCAGCGGCGGAATCGAAGCAGAGGCTGACGGTCGACGGTGGCGGCGGAGCTCCAAAGGCTGAGCGGCGCAAGCAAGACGACGAAGCGAAGAGGCATGAGGGGGAAAGGTGAAAATGACCTCTCGGCCCTATTTATGAAGGCAAGGGATAAGTGTCAGGCGCAAAAATCGAGGAGCCAGAAATTTGGAAAGCGGAGCTGTCGCCTCGATTGTCGGAGACCCATTAATGAAGATATGTCATACACAGTTTTTTATGATAGATGACGTCACGACGGTTTACCACGATTTGGGAAGATGACATCACGGCGATTTACAAAATTGTGTGAAAATGTTGAAGACGAAGGTTTCTTGAGGACTGACATGAACCAGTTCAAATCAGTCTGGGGCCTAATGTTGGGGATATTACTATTGGGCGTAAACTGGCCAGGAGAGGCCGGATTAACTTGAAGCCCATGAAGATGCAAGACGCTGAGTAGAGGCTCGAGGCGGAACCGTTTAAGGCATGTGGCTATAAACCGGCATTGATATGTAACTTGCATTGTAAGGTAGAAAGAGCGGGGACCGAGCCGGACACGTTTATGAGCCGACCTCGGGACTCTGTAAACGACGGGCGTCAACCCATGTATATAAGGGGACGACCCCGCGGTGGTTCAGGACAACAGACAACAAGTCGAGACTCAGGCAAAGCGTATTTGCTCCATGGTCATCGAAACCCCATCAATTCCATCACAACTAGACGTAGGCTTTTACCTTCATCGTAAGGGGCCGAACTAGTATAAAACTCTCTTGCATCCCTTGTCCGCTTTAACCCCTTTAAGCTAACCCGTAGCGACGGTTCCATGACTAAGTCCTTTCATGAGGACATCTGTCGTGACAAAACCACGACACTATGGACAAAAACCTTTTATTCAAATGCTTCTCTAAGGTCAAACCAAAATAATAATTCCAAAAGCACATTATTCTCTAGATTATTTTGTATCACTTATGTGTTCACATATACTTTAGTATATGTTTAAATGTCTTGTAAGTAGATCTAAAGTAAAGTAATTAACATATATCTTGATAAATATATCTAGAGGTTATATACTTGATTAATTGAGCTGTAAATAAATAAAAAGCTCTAGAATGTTTGAGATCCCTACAAGTTGCATGTCGCTAGCATTACCAGTTTCTTTGTCATTCATAGCAAAAAAAAGCATGAATAGTGCGCTTTTCTGATACGGCGTTCTGAACCTACATATAATATGTTATAATATCACAAAGTTACCCTTAATTTGTAAATCGTTATTAGAATGTTCCGAGTTGTGAGCATATGCAGAATCAAGAAACAACCACAATCATTGTAATATCTTAGAATTACTCTCGTGTTGTGAGTTGGACCAGCTATGCGGTGCACAAATGGGCGTATGGTCCTAGTGGCACATGGACACAGGGAGCCTCGTGGCGGTGGGTTGATATTGACACCGACCTACAGGCTGTGGGGAGGGCAGTGATCATAAGTGTTGGAAGAAATGCCTCACGAAGGTTATTCTATTGGACAAACGACTCGCAAACAACACCTCCAAAGATATTGCTAGGGACCTTTTTGCAAAATATCATAACTAACATTAGTGCAAAACCCCTTATAGGATTTCCTTATTAGTGTCGTGCCAAAAAACTCCTTACCTTGTTTAGTAAGTGTGTTCACCTTGACTAACGACTTCAATAGACTTTCAGAATGGATGTTGGAAGGTTCCTTCACACTAACTTTGAGGAGGAGGATTATCATAGATGGGTTGCACTATTGTTACAAATGAGCGCTTACCAGCTTAATTCAGGGAAGGGCATCATCATTTGGCGTATTGTGAATTCTAGGGCTTTAAGTAGAATATGATCACAATAAGGGAGGCCATTGACATCACGAAGAGTTTTTGGGGAGGCCATTGATATCATAAAGAGTTTTGGGTGTCAAAATTCCTGTGAAGACCAAGATCTTTATGTGGCAACTGATGTTAGACAAGCTTCCTTCTAGACTTTTAAGTGCATGAGAGGAGGGTCCGAGGAATGGTTTGTGTGTGAACTTCCTCATATGCGGATAATATGTTCTTCCTATGCATTGCAACCGGGTTAGTTTGGGCATGATAGGAATGGACCACCCTTGTAGTTCAGCTATGGGCCCTTTGGAAGATGTGTAACAAAATAATTTCTCGCATTGAATTTCCATTCATATCGTTGATTACTTGTTCAACACTTGATCTACTTGCAGCAATGGATGCAAGTTTGGAAGGGGGGATGTTGGTGGTGGTCAAGAAGATCGTTTTATTGATCTAGCACAAATCATCAACATGACGATGACCATGGATGATGCTCCGAAGCCAAGCAACATACATTTTAAATGGAGGCAAAATATTTGCCGCATCCATTAATTAAGCAGAAGAGAGTTGCCTAGTTAGCGGTGCATGATAGATGTCACCTAGTGAGATCTTTTTATTGGTTTGACGTTATGTTGTTGCATGCCATTCCTTGTTAGTGATCTCAATTGTGTGAACCAAGATGACAAGATCAACCATAGACATATAAAATGCTTCCCCCAAGCAAGAAAAATATTAGTGAATCTGAATTGAGATCATAAACTTCCAATCTTTAAAACTGAAAAATCAATCCTACTTCCACATCATCCAGTTTGTAAGTTGATGTCAATGACTGGATGTGATTTTTTTCTAAACCTTTTGCATTTGCTTCGGCATTTATGCGGTATACTCTCATTTATTTGAATACAATATTGTATCTTTTGATATTTGAAGAGAATACCAGATACGCAGGAAGTACATACACGTGTACAATTGAAATAATGACTAAAGTTTCAAACTATCAGAAATTAATTTTCTTGAAGAAAATTTAGAAAAACTTTTCAAATGTTTGATTTTGAATTTCATGACATAATGATTTCAATTAATTTGGGAATTTGTTTTACTTAATTTCAATACAATTCAAAATTATTTCAATGCATTTTACCACTCAAGTGCATCTTCAACATTTCTAATGCATTTCCATGGTTGCCGCCTTGCCCCCTACTATAACTTTATTAGTGGTATACGTAACTAAAGTCATGTGTCATAACAAGTGTCAGAAATTTGAGGCGCAAATCAATCTATGAACAACAAGCAATCAAATACATGATACCGAACATTGGCTACATTCTCCGAGCATGACTATGACACTCCTCCCCATGTACTAAATCACATAGTACAACAATGACAAGCGGGTCGAGGCTTTCACACATCGTATCCAACCACCTTCCACTACTGGTCCGACCACCCCTGACTCTCCCTTGTAAGAAGGGATGCAACAATGTTAGGGTTAAGAGTCTGATTAAGAAGATGGTCTAGTACTAAAAGCTGTTGTAGCTAAATAGTTAGTGTTGGGGAACGTAGTAATTTCAAAAAAATTCCTACGCTCACGCAAGATCATGGTGATGCATAGCAACGAGAGGGGAGAGTGTTGTCCATGTACCCTCGTAGACCGTAAGCGGAAGCGTTATGACAACACGATTGATGTAGTCGTACGTCTTCACGATCGACTGATCCTAGTACCGAACATACGACACCTCCGCGATCTGCACACGATCGGCTCGATGACGTCCCACAAACTCACGATCCAGCAGAGTGTCGAGGGAGAGCTTCGTCAGCACGACGGCGTGATGACGGTGATGCTGAAGCTACCGGCGCAGGGCTTCGCCTAAGTACTACAACAATATGACCTAGGTGGATTATGGTGGAGGGGGGCACCGCACACTGAAAGTGCATTATATCGACTAGAGGGGGTGAATAGGCGATTTTTATGAATTCTTCACTGAGGAATTTGCCGGTGAGGAAATTCCTTAGCGAAGAACTACTTGCGGTGAATAAGTACTCGTAAGTAAGCATATCGAATACGTGCATGGTCATCATGATGAAATGAAGACAAGCACAGAGTACGTAAAGCGTAATCACAGGATAACACAAGATGAAGACAAACAGATCAAGAAATTGAACTGAGGAATTTGAGAAAGTCTTCAGTCAAAGTCTTCAAACACAGATATTATGAAGCACTTAACACATTAATGAGGAAATGATAGAGTTGAGGTAATATAACCAGTTGGCTTGGTGAAGACAATGATTTGGTAGACCAGTTCCAACTGCTGTCTCATTTGTACGTCTGGTTGGATCGGCTGAGTATTTAAACTCGTGGGACACACAGTCCCGGATACCCAAATTCCCGAGCACGTAGCTCGTGACACCAAGTCCTCACCGTATTCTCCTTGAACTAAGGTCACATAGACCTCGGCCCAATCACTCGTGGTAAGTCTTCAGCGACTTCCAAACCTTCACAAACTTCGGTCCACTTTCGGCGATCGACAATTCCTCTTGGATGCTCTAGACCATGACGCCTAACCGTCTGGAAGAAGCACAGTCTTCAAAGGTAACAAGCGCCGGATCCACGCAGGATCAATCTCTTCAAAGTGATGCTGAATCACTTTGGGTTTGTAGGTGTTTGGGTTTGGGTTTGGGTTTCCTCACTTGATGATTTTCACTCAAAGTCCTCTGAGGATGGGATGCTCTCAAATGACAAGTGTCAGTTTCTCTCGAGCAGCCAACCAGCTAGTGGTTGTAGGGGAGGCTATTTATAGCCCGGGAGCAGCCCGACATGATAAGACATAAATGCCCTTCAATGATATGGACCGTTAGGTGGGTAGATATTTTGGGACAGTGGCAGATAGCACAAGAATCCGGAAATTTGAGGTTCAAATTCCTCAGGCTATCATGTTCCTCACTGTGTAGGCAATCCATGGGCGAATTCCTAACTCCTCGGTCGAGAACAAATTCCTCGGCGACTGTAAGAACTTCGTCTCACTGCCACTTGAAGAAATTGACTGAATTGTATGAGATTTCCAATGGCTTCACTCGAAGGGATTGGTAGGTGTAGGATTTTGAGTTGAGCAACACATTGAAATTTTTCCTTAGTATTTCCTCGACCCCCTTTAACAGTACGGTGTTTCCAATGACTCAAGAAAGAGAAAACAAAACTACGAAAACAAAAGTCTTCACGCTTCATGTTCCTCAAATGAATACCAAGTCTTCAAGGTCACACCAATTTCTTCACTTTCAAAGTCTTCGTAAAGTCTTGAGTACCAAAGTCTTCATCAAGAACTTCATTTTTAGGGGTCGACTTTCTCTATAAATATCAAACTCCTCATAGACTTATAGACACGTGTACACTCATAAACGCATTAGACCCTTAACCTATAAGTCTTCAATACACCAAAATCACTAAGGGGAACTAGATGCACTTACAATCTCCCCATTTTTGGTGATTGATGACAATATAGGTTAAGTTTTCAACGGGGATAAACATATGAAGTGTAAATACTGATATTGAGGAATTTGATTGCAAGATATAGAAGAACTCCCCTTGAAGATGTGCATAGTGAGGAATTTTCTTTTGAGGTAATGCACACTTGAAGAGTTGAATCATGGAGATCTCCCCCTATATCTTGTAATTCATACACGCATTTGACATATAATATGAAGAATTTGAAGTGCATGATGAAATATGGTGATCGATGTAATTCAGCATGCGTGTATTAACATATAACGATGAATAAGCATGCAGAAGAACACATCAAAAGTATCAGAGCACCATCGGGTTTAAGATTACAACTCGATCCAATAAAGTTTCAAAAGAGTGGGAGTTGTAACTTAGCAAAAAAACGACCATATAATAGACCCGCTTGAAGACTAACTCAACTTTCTCCACCTTTGTCATCGAATGACCAAAAGGATCGAAACTGAGGACTAACGCCCCTGAAGAATATCAAGTTGATGAAGGAGCGCCAGCGTTGTCGAGGTCGTTTGTCGTAGTAGGGCGTGCCGTAGTGTCGTCCAAGTCTTCATGTTCATCAGTGTCACGCGATGAAGAATAGGACCTGGCCACCAAGGAAGGAGCCTTGACCTTTGTCGGTGTCAAAACCAGCGGATCTCGGGTAGGGGGTCCCGAACTGTGCGTCTAGGCGGATGGTAACACGAGACAAGGGACCCGATGTTTTTACCCAGGTTCGGGCCCTCTCGATGGAGGTAATACCCTACTCCTGCTTGATTAATATTGATGATATGGGTAGTACAAGAGTACATCTACCACGAGATCGAGAGAGGCTAAACCCTAGAAGCTAGCCTATGGTATGATTGTTGTATATCTCTATCGACTAGCCCGGCCTCGGTTTATATAATGCACCAGAGGCCTAGGATAACAAGAGTCCTAGCCCGAATACGCCCGGTGGGGAGGAGTCTTTGTCTTGATCACCAAGTCTTGTGGAATCTTCCTTGTATGCGGCACCTGTCCTGGATCGCCCACGAGTATGCGGCCCTGGGGTCCTCGGCCCAATCTATCCGATTGGGGACGACGTGGTGAGTACCCCCTAGTCCAGACACCGTCGAAGAGCCCACGAACCGGTCTTCAAGTTAGGGACGCCTCGATTCTTCCAAACTGTTCTTCATCTTGGTTTGCCGGTCTTGGAAAACTGGTTCAACAAATCTTCTCATCTTCGATCTTGAGGATCGCGAAATGCATTCGACGAAGTTTACACGTCGGGTATCCGAGGAGCCCTTTAAGTTTCCGCCTTTATCAATGCCTTGTTATTTTTATGCCACACCTCGGGTTTGAAGTTGTTCCCGCGCAGCAGCGTCCTCTTGCATCCGAGCTCCAACGCCGGACTCCATTCGAGGTATCTTTTGCCGCGGAGCACCAATGCCGGACCGCTTCCCGGCTCTAACGCCGGAATGTATCCGAGCTCCAACGCCGGATTATGTATCCGAGCTCCAATGCCGGACTGTATCCGAGCTCCAACGCCGGACTGTATCCGAGGTGTCGTAAATCACCTTGGTTCAAAGAAGTTTGAAGGAGTTTAACCGAGCTTAATGCCGGAAACGCCTCTATGGAGCCAGCCACTAGCGCCCGAGCTTTATGTCGACTGCTTCCGAGGTGGTGCACCACCCGAATGTGGGCCGATTTTTGTCAATATTTTTGGTTGGTGCAATTTATTCTCTGCCGAGATACATAGCCAAGAGCCCTCAAGGTGGGTATCGGTCTAAAACCCGAGATGCACATGAAGGATGACATAAGACCGCCGATCCTCGTGAGTCACTGGACTCGGGTTGATTTGCAAAATCGGTCTCGAGGATCAAGTCCTAGCTCGGCAGAATACTTGGGACACAAAAAGCGGCGTGTTTCAGTCCTCAAGACTCAAAGGTTGGGTGCGGCCGACCAACTGAGGATCAAAATCTCCTCGAAACTGTATTGCACTTAAAATTTTCTCGCATAGAACAGGCAATGCAGTAGCCCCCGAGACGCTGGTCGGGTGGCAACATCAGATCAGAGGATTGATGTGCCCCTTTAATATTTGTAAATAATAAGCCCGAATCCCAGTAGCCCCCGAGCCTTAATGCGGGCACGAGTGGCCGAATTAAGGATCGATATCCATAGTAAAATCACGAATTATGTGTAATGACTCAATGTATCCAAGTATTTTATGTCATTAATGCTCGGATCCGCATTGTACAAAACTTTGTTGACCGACCATCGGCTTCAACCTCCTCGGATAGTAGCCGAGGAGTGTTTGTCCTACTTTATAAAGCCTTTGTGAGGGCAAAGATTTACGACAAACAAGGCAATCTGGCCATACGGTTTTATAAACAAAGGTACGCAGAGAGATATGTTATATTGTTGTTTAACATAGGAAATGTCTTCCAAAGAAAATAGTCCCGCTTATCGGTTCCTTTCTTTGGGTGGTCATGCTAAGCATGATCATGAAACCTCAGCTCTAATGGAAGAGCAAAATATTGAGGATTTAGTTTGGGAGGCCAGTTATTAGCCCCGTAGTGTTCGGGCGACACGAGGTCAAGCCATAAACACTTCGCCAATGTTATGAACGGCACATCATTTAATATAGTCATCGGATCGCTGACCAGTTTACACCTATTGTGACAGCCGGCCGCTTTCTCCATCGAGGTGCTTGACCATGCGAGCCGGGAGCACAATCGCAGTGGTTCTCCCTTTGCACACCTAGCCGAACAAAGCGGAATGTAGGAGGCAAGCGAGGAGCCGGGCAACCCAACTATCAATCGAAGACACAATTGAAACCGATGCATATATAGCAATATCCGAGAATGTTTTTGCCGAATCTCTAAAGGAGTCCGCGTGCTGTAATCATGAGACTTGTGCTGAAAACACACAAATAGTTTAAAAGTGCCAAAAGCTTGGAAAACCAAAAACGTCGGTAAAAACATGACGTCCGAACAAGATCAAGTGTTCGGTGCCAATCCAAAATTGGACTTTAGAGAAAAAAGTGCTTCGCCGTGCTTTAACATGACACATCCTATCTCAAGACTTCAACCGGGTCAGCCTACGGCTTCAGTCTCCCATCCCGAAGGCGGAGTACTTCTCATTAGGCCAGTTTAGAAAACTAAACCCTAGCGGTTTTGAGAGAGAAATTAGGCTCCCCGGCTAGTGACCGCACACTCGTGTCGAAAAAAGGAGTGATAAATAATAAACACTTTGCAACGACTAAGAAGAAAAACACTTAGTATAAAACGGCTCAAATAAACATAAGAGCCCCCAAGTGACTTGGGTAAAAGTTGACTATACAATGTAAGGTGACATGTAAAATGCCTTCTAGCCGGATTGTAGATCGTTTGTCGTAGCGGACCTTTTCGCTTCAACCTCTCGACCCAATAGTCCGGAGTGTGTCCGAATACCCTCGCGGTTATAAATACCGGGGCATGCGTGGAGACCAGGTGTAGGGGTCATTAGTGCTTTATCAGACAAGTGCCCAACTAGTTATGTTGTATTACATGGTTAGTAAGAAACATCTTCCAGGGAGAATAGTTCCGTTAGGGGTTCCTTTCCCTGGGAGGCACGTGTGGCGACCGATTCTCCGGGTGTTAATTCCCAGAAAATGGCCCATGTGCTCATCAGCCCCAGGATAACTGTTAGCTGATGAGGCACCATCTTGATACAGAAATTCCAAGCAAAATATAACATATGTGGTACAAGACCATCCTGGCCTGTGAGTACAGCAAATAGTTTCTAGTGGTAGATGGCGGAAGCGGGTTGTGAAACATCAGTGTCTATGGGACTCCATTTCCCACGGGAACAGCTGAACAGGTTAACTCCTATCTTCACGAGGCTACTATCACCGTTACTTAGGTTCCGGGGTTGTCAACACGGTCGCTCCTTTCCGCGCAAGAAATCTGGCCAAGACAATAGCCAGGGACAAGCCAGTGAGTACTTTGAATGTACTCGCAACCATTATGAACACAAGTATAATATGACGATGATGTGCTGAAAAATATTTCATGCTCATGACGTCAGTCACAAAAGATAATTAAAAACTCTGATGCGGGTAAGCATGTGATATATGAATATGCAATGCCATAGAAACAAAAGATTATGTACTAAATAATAAGCATGCCGCAGTCGGGCGTCTGAGCGACACCACAAAAACGGCTTTAAAAGAAATGCCGCAGTCGGGCGTCTGAGCGACACCACATAAAGGGCATTAAAAGAAATGTCATAATGGGCGCCCGAGCGACACCACATAAAGGGCTTTAAAAGAAATGTCATGATCGAGGCGTCTGAGCGACACCACATAAAGGGCTTTAAAAGAAATGTCGCATGATCGAGGCGTCTGAGCGACACCACATAAAGGGCTTTAAAAGAAATGCAATGGTCAGGCGTCTAAGCGGCGCCACATAAAGGGCTTTAAAAGAAATGCCACAGATCAAGGCGTCTAAGCGACACCACATAAAGGGCTTTAAAAGAAATGCCACCGTCGAGGCGTCGAGCGACACCACATAAAAGGGCTTTAAAAGAAATGTCATGATCAAGGCGTCTAAGGGACGCCACATAAAGGGCTTTAAAAGAAATGCCACAGTCGGGCGTCTAAGCGATACCACATAAAGGGCTTTAAAAGAAATGCCACAGTCGGGCGTCTGAGCGACACCACATAAAGGGCTTTAAAAGAAATGTCAGCAAGGCCCGGGCTGAGCGACGCCACATAAAGGGCTTTAAAAGAAATGCCACAGTGAATATCCCGGAGGTAGAACCATCCTAGACATATCTGATGATGACAAAATATCACGGGTTAGTCCACATCAAGAATAATGATCATAATTATCACAAGTCACAAGTAGTAATCTCAGTTCTGGTTTAATAGTTTCGCCTCCGAAGACCAACACTAAGACCGACACTTGACCCATCCCAGACTGTAGTCCTTAACCATGGACACGGCTATTCGAATAGGTTTAATCTCTGCAGAGGGGGTACTCTTTACCCACGAGTAACGGATTTCTTTAGTCCATCGGGACTAATTCCGCCTACGGTCTTTTTGTTGAAAACACACCTAACTTGCACACACCAGCTTAACTCACATGTGTCTGGAATCACCCACAACACCTGTTAAGCGAAACTCTAAGTGGGGAGGCTACAACCTCGACGTAACATGGGATCACAAAATTTATACATGGCACAAGAAACTGGGAGCTACCCCTTTTCGGCTACAACCAAACACCCATGCTCCGGACCCGGTGGCATGACTACCGGATGCCTCCAAGATCTTCCACCATGGCCTCTGCACGGTGTGTGCTAGGAAAGGGTTGACAACTTATCGAACCATACCCTACTACGTGTAGGGACGAGTGGTAATCGGGCTAGTATGGGGGCACAAGACTCGATCTACGGTCGACTCAGGAGGTTGTAATATTTCCTGCATGATTAGTATAACAATGCATATATTACAAACAGCAGATAGAAACACCACACGACATATTCCCCTCATGCCATACCGGACACGTCCGTCTCGATGGAGGACTAGGGGCAAGACCGTGTCTACCCAAGACAAAGGGCCTTCCCGGCTTTCCTCCCGGTATACGTGAAAGGCATATGTCGGTGATTTCAATCACACTCATCTCAACTTCATTTGCATGAAACCTGTTAACATGCACTCATGAGTAGGAACACCTGCTCACATAAAATAACGTATGCACGTGTCGGGGTGGTGTTGTCACCGTGCTAATGCAACACACACACTCATTTCACCAGGGTTCAGAATGCTTGCCTTCAGGTCGTGGGAAAGGAGGGTGCATCCAAATCATCATGAAATCTTCAAAAATCCTATTTACAAGAATATATTTGAATTAATACACAAAATAAAAACAGCACAAAAAGTTTTTTTGAAAAATTTCCAAATAAATCTTAAAATAAACTAGACAATATTTGAGAGAGGTAGGAAAAAGAATCAATTTAATTGAAGTTGTATTTAAAAGTTATCGATAGTCAAAGTTACGGTCAAATCCGATTTTAAAATAAAATGTAAAAGAAAACGTTTTCAAAGAAAACACGTGAAGGCGATTCGAAAAGGCGCTGGCCCACTTACTCCTGCGTGTGGACAGCGCTGAGTCACCGACGGTGGGCCCGCCTGGCCCATCGGGTCAGGTTTGACTATTCTCCTTCCCTCTTCTTCCTCCGGCGAACAGAGGCGGGAGCTCGGCGAACGTCCGCGGCTAAGCGGCTCCTCATGGGCCCCGAGGGTGGGGATGGATCCGCAAGGCTGGGGCGGTTCTTGGATGGTCGAGGGAGTGATGGCGATGGAGGAGTCGTCGGCGACGAGCTCTGGCGAAGGAAGGTTTCGTGGCGTAGTGGTTTTGGGGCGGCGGTGGTTCCCGATAAAAATTGAGCAGGGGGAAGAGTTCACGGGAGGAAGGTGGAGCTCTTGGTGAAGAAAATGGAGATAGGGAGGCTCTGATGACGCTGGAATGGCCAGGGCGGAGGCGGCGGCTGCGGTTGCCGGAGATGGGGAAGGAGATCTCCCCGAGTTGATTGGCTGCCAATGGGGTCCTAGGGAGGGGTTTGAGACTGCCCTGCGGCGGAGGCGAGCCTGGGGCTCCTTAAATAGGCGCCGGGTCGGTTCCGCTGACGGCCGGGGATAAGGTCGCGGTGACCGCCGTGCTCAGTAGCTTAGGGTGTCGTGGCGTGACGGCGCTAGTGGACATGGCTGTGGATGAGCTCGCGCTGTTCAAGGGGCAGGTGGCGAGCCGGGTGGCTGGCGGCGCCGACCACGGTCGGGCCTGCTAGCGGCCGGCAGTTAGCCGCCGCCACGGCCATCTGGCGGTGGCGCCTGTGGGGTGCTGTGGTGGTCGGGTGGTGTGGCGGTGCAGGGAACACGGAGTCTTGGTGAGGGCAGGTTTTGAGTCTTGGGGTGTGTGGCGGCTCGGGCGCTCGTGGGTGCCAAACGCACGCTCTGGACGCGCCCAGAGCACGCCCGGGGTGTGCTCGACGAAATGCCAGGACAGTCTAGAGAGTTCCAAACCACAAGGGAGTTAGCAGAAAGGGGTTATGGGCTAGGGCAAAACCTTAGGACATGCTGGGTAGGTCAGGAGCTCAAGTTCACCATGAAAACTTGAAGTCATGCCAAATCTGGCTGTGCACTCAGGGTGTTTGACAAAATGCCAAAAGCACCAAGGTAGTTCTTGGAGTGGCCAAACTCTCCAGATCAGTGTCTCTATGGATATAAGAGAGGGTGGTGAAGTTAGTTTGCAAAAAGGAGAAACTTGCTAGTGCAAATTTTGCAAAACTACAATTCTGGACAGGGAGTAAATGGCATCATTTCATGGACCAAAAGTGCACCAAATAGAGCATGCTCCTGGACTTAGGGGTTTAGCAGGGTGGTCTACGAACAGGAAAAAACACAAGGTCACTAGAGCAGGAGTTAACAGAGTTGCAGTAGAAAACACAAGTATGGTCCAGAATGAAAAGGAGGTTGATGAACTCAAATTTTCCAAAGAACATCACTATGTTTTTGCATAAAGTTGAATGGCATGCTACCACTGACAACCCAAAATTTTGGTGGAGGCTCTAGGGAAATATTTAATTAGGCTATAGTGCAAAAGTGTCCACTGGACCAGTTTTGAAAAACAGGTGTAAAACTCAAAATATGCAATGAAATAATTATATTATTGCACACAAGTGATTTAGGGACATCTCATGACATCTCCAAAATTTGGTTGGATTTTTAGCTGAATATATCAAATGGTTGTAGTACAAAAAGGAGCTCCAAAATTTAAAACAATTCATTTTAATGAATAAAGCTCAGGGTGGAATAATTTTATAAATAAATCCACTGATTATGAAAATGTTATAATGAGCTGGTATAGAAGTTCAATGTATTTTGGAAAGCCCCACTTGGGAAAAACTCCTCAATAATAAAAGAAAAGTTTTGAAATCAACAGAGATATTCTTGCACGCAAAAAATTTAAACTCTTGGCAAAATTTTATTATCAAAAATTTGGTTAAATTTTTGGGGTGTTACAGCATGCCCTAAAGTGCATGTCCGGACTGCGAAAAGAGCAGAAAAACATCTGGGGGTAGGTAAATGAATAGGTAAGAAATCATCTTTTAGTTCACCGACCGAGTATTCCCTTAAGAACGCTAGCTTTCAGCTTCACCTAGTCTGAGGTACACATCCGGCTGACACGGCAAAGAATAACGCAGAGGTGCTCCCTTTACCACCTAGCCGAACAATCGGGAACGTAGGGGTAAGCACAGTGAGCGAGCAACCCAGCTTGGCCAAAACTTAAGTCATATCGATGCATATAATGGTGAATAAAAGGTACATGCGGAAGTGTGACACATGTGTTGGGCATAAAGCCCGTATTAATAAGCTTCCGGTAAAGAAGCCCCTGTATAATGAGCGCTGGTAGTGCGTCAAGTAATGTCTTGAACAAAGTTTGGACAAGGAAAATTTTACAAGCAACTTTTTTCCAAAAAGTATAATGCTTGGTCGAGCGAACACAAGTTAAAAATTTAAAACTTTGAGCATGAAGGCAACTTAGCTGGTTAATGTGTTCGGTATTGACGACGCTGGTCCGAGCTTGATGCGGGACAAGGTTCCATCCCCAAGCCGGTCCCGAGGTGGCGGAGCAAAGAGCTCGGCCCTCCGGCGGTGACATAGCACGTCAATGCAGGACGGCAGAGTGATGCCAAGTCCCCGGCATGGGGTAATGAAGTGTTGACGAAGCCCCCCGTCCAGCCGAGGTGACGTCAAAGGATATAGTCCGGCTGGATCATTTTCCTATGCACAAAAAATAGTGCAAACCAGAGATAATAGTAATAATAAAAAAAACCGTTGTATCATAAATAATTTATGCAATGTGAGTAATAAAAAATATATGGCCTGGCGCCGAAGTCAATGTCGATGCAGGGCGGCAGCGTGATGCGGTAAAGGCATGGCAAGGCCTGAATTCACAGGTCGGTTCGAGTTCCGGATGCGGCGTCACGGACTATGTCTGAAACGGACCGAACCACCATGCGACCGTCGTTAACGCGGCCACCATTTGATAGACCTGTGTACATATGATGGACAAACCGTAGTAATAATTCGTTGGGAAAAATAAACCCAAACAAGCAAAAAATACTAGGATTAATAGCACCTGGTTTATTTGTTGTAGCAATCTGAAGAAAGGTGATTCCCAAAATTGGGACTCGATCCGCACAACCATTGCCTGACGGGTGATAAAGCAACGGCATGACAATGCTGACAAGGGTTGGCTCGCCGAGGCAAAGCCCTCGGTCCAGCTAATGTGATGAAGTTGGTCGGCTAGTGACGCCGAAGTCTCCGGAGTAGGTTGATGAAGAGATGATGAAGCCCCCGGTCCAGCTATCGTGATGAAGCCTCGGTGTCAGCCGATGAGTCGAAGTAGGTCGGCGTAATGGACACCAGCTTGAAGAAGCAATAGTGCGGCCCTGCCGATGCAGGTCGTGACGTGGTCTTGATGAAGCGACCGTGCGGCGATGCCGGTATGCCCGCTCCGTGTAATCCGTGGGGCGGCGATGTTGGTGATGATTTATCCTTCGCGATGCCGGACTCTTGTTCGGCTTGCCGAGATGATGATCCGAAGAAGTTGAGCTCGGCTCAACAAAGTGACGACATGTCTAGCGCAGGTCGGCATCTGTGGAGCAATATTGCCGGACTGGTTTGACACCAGCATGATGTTGAAGATCATGTTCAAAAGATCTTAAAGTTAGTGGGATGTGTTCGGGAACAAAACACAATACCCCATACAAAACTTCCTTCAAAAAGGATGTCCGAAATCCCGTTCATAAAAAAGACGAACTCGGTCGGATTCGTTTTCGCGCTGAAAACAGATCCGAAAAGTGATGCACTAATCGGAAGGTTCCCGGAGTTTGGACAGTCGGGTCGAGCTGAAATTTTGAGGGGTGGTAGATATAGGAATTCCGCAGCCGATCAACGGTTGGATCTTCCAAAGGAAGTCCGAGCTAGAAGCTGGACTCCACACCCTAAACTCGTCTGGATTCTCGTCCAGATTCAATGCGGCTCCGGTATATCGGAGATTGCCAGAGATTCCTCCACCGGAACTCGGTGAAATTTTCCAGGGTTGTTGCGGACTCAATTCCGCACAATTCCACCGAAGCAATCGTTAAAACGACACTTGAGGAGGCGGTGGCGGCGGACACAAGTTCACTGTCCAGAAAAAACAGCACGGTCGCCCGAGGGCAATGTTGACGTTGAGCCCCCGGGCTCCCTGGATGATTCCTCCATGATGTTGATAGAGATCGGAGCTGATGTTGATGAAGGCCCTCATCCGAACATGACGATCGGAGGTAGGGTGCAGCCCTTGGTCGAACAAGGTGACCAGTTGAGCTGGTGACGAAGATGCCGAAGTCGCAGTTGATCTGCAGGCGAGCCATCAACCTTTTGCCGAACACACAGTGGAGCTCTCAATGAAAGCACCAATGTCGGTGTCAAACCGCGGATCTCGGTAGGGGGTCCCGAACTGTGCGTCTAGGCGGATGGTAACAGGAGACAAGGGACACGATGTTTTTACCTGTGTTCGAGCCCTCTCGATGGAGGTAATACCCTACTCCTGCTTGATTAATATTGATGATATGGGTAGTACAAGAGTAGATCTACCACGAGATCAGAGAGGCTAAACCCTAGAAGCTAGCCTATTGTATGATTGTTGTATATCTCTATCGACTAGCCTGGCCTCGGTTTATATAATGCACCAGAGGCCTAGGATAACAAGAGTCCTAGCCGAATACGCCGGTGGGGGAGGAGTCTTTGTCTTGATCACCAAGTCTTGTGGAATCTTCCTTGTATGCGGCACCTGTCCGGACTGGCCCACGAGTATGCGGCCCTGGGGGTCCTCGGCCCAATCTAACCGATTGGGGGATGACGTGGTGAGTACCCCCTAGTCCAGGACACCGTCAACCTTCTTGTATTTCTTCGGTGGTGGTGCAGACCTGTCAAATTCTTCCTTGAGACCCATTTTCTTCAGATCTTCTTCGCTGTAGACATGAGACAAAATAGCCCAGGTACGGTTGAAGGTTTCATGGAGGTAGTATTGATTCTTCTTCACTACATTATGGGTTGAGGTCATGTTGTGAAGAATTGAACCAAACTGACGCTTGACCCATTTATGATTGCGATCAACCTTCTGATGAAGACTGAGGAGAAGCTCACGATCAATCATCACCACAGGTGCCGTGCCTTGAGGATTTGGCTTGGTTGTGTTGGCGGCGAGTCATGGGTGGCGAGTCATCATTGGTTGAGTAGGATGCAGCCTTGCTAAATTGACCATCCAATGGACGAATGCCTTCATCTTTCATGCCAGCCGCCTTGCCTTTGTCATCAGCTGAGGAAAATGTCCGTTTGAGGACTTCAATAGGAGACAAGTAGCTGCAGTGATTCAGAGTATCAGCTTTGTAATTGAGTGAAGACCTTGTTCTGATGAATCTCATAATCCAAGGTGCATAAGGCTTCAGCTCAAAAGGTGACATAGCGACATTGGCCAGAGTCCTCATGAAGAAATCATGGAAGTTGACGGGAACGCCATGAATGATATTGAAAAGCAGATTCTTCATGATGCCAACGGCTTCTTCTTCATTCGAGTCGTGGCCTTTGATATGACTCAATGTCTTTGTCAAAATGCGATAGTCAGTCCGTGGCACATACAGTAATTCCTTGACGAGGAATTTGGTTCGTGGAGCATGCCCTGGCTTCAAAGGCTTCATCAGAACTTGCATGTAGTGATTTGTAAGCTCAGGTTCACTGTAGACGCAACGAGCACCTTCAAGGGGAGGACTGAGTGGTAGGGCACGAAGCAATTCAGTAGCTGGTGCCTTGTAGTGAGTGTTTTCTGACATCCAGTCCAGCACCCATGAGTTCACATCTTCAGAATCTCCTGTGATGTGCAGTGTAGCAAGGAATTGAAGAATGAGTTCTTCATTCCAATCACATATGTCAGTACAGAAATTTAACAGTCCAGCGTCGTGAAGAACAGTGAGGACTGGCTCGAAGCCCGATAGAGATTCCATGTCCACATGAGGAATGTGTGCATGATCGAAGACTTTGTCTTTGTTGAACAACACTGAGGAATAGAAATTGGCCTGGCTGGCCGTCCAGAAATGCCTCTTCCTTATGCGAGCAGAATCATAGGGGTTGTAATATGTGAAGAACACATGCTCGCCGAAGAAATCTTCAGCCTTGAACTTTTGCTTCCTTGAGAATGGATCCTTTGGCTTTGGCAGTGGAGTGTCAGTGAGTTGCATCACGACTTCAGGAATCGCAATCTCAGGTTCTTCAGGCTGAGGAATTTCTGGTTCCTCTTCAGTGGCAGTCTACGTGTTCAAGTGATCAGCAAGAATAGCTTTCTTCAAAGACTAGTGGCTGGAATTTCTTCAATGCATGAGATGAAGTGGGGTGAGTTTCTTCAGAGCCCATTTGAACGGTTGGTGCAGGGGACTGAGGTATTTGCTGCAAAGGGGTGAAGAGTGGAGAATTGGGGTGCTGACTTTCCCAAAAGTCATCATTCATCACCGGGCGTAGTGCACCCAATATCCACGCCTTCATCTTCAATTTCTTCAACGCCACCTCTTCACCGTGAACTAAGGCATGGGCGAGGAGACAACAAGTGTTGAAGGGATAGCATCCACTTCAATTTCTTCATCAATCTGCTTCCGACGAAGCAGCAGTAATCATTTTCTTCATCCAGATCCGCTTAGGATCACATATTCTTCACCAAAAGGAACAAGGTCCTTTGATGGCATGGTTGAGATCGAACAAAGCATCAATTGGATTTGCAAATGAACTTGTCATAGGCTTCATTTTCTTTGGAGCCGAGGAATCAAGCAGCCGATGCTTTCCTTTTCTTCACAAATGCACGCTCTAGCCTTTTGGTCTTCTTCACATCTAATGCAGATGGAAGGATTGGAGTTGGTGTAGGCGGGAGGAGCAGGGGAATCGGTTGATTTTCTTCAGCGAATCGATGCAGCTGGTTCTCGACTTCTTCATTTTCTTCAACCGCACCACAAGTGGATGCCCCAGCAATGTCTTCGGGGCTGGAATGCGTCATCACTCGAACTAACATTTTCTTCAAAGAGATCGAAAGTCATCGCCAGGCTGGCATGTTCTTAAGTTTGCTGAGCAGAAGCTTCAGCCAGAGAAATTTCCTGTTGATATGGAGCTGCAACACTTGAGGTGAATTTCACAGTCAATTTAAAAAATCTGACTTTGTCACCTTGCCAATCAGCATAGTAGGCATTGAATTTTTTTGCTTAGGGCTTTGATTTCAGACTGGATTTTTATAAGCTCATCAGTTGTCATAGAGACAACATTGGTCTTCAGAAACTTTTCCTTTCTATACAGCACTTTCTTGATCTGCCTGGCCTTCTCAAATTTCCATTTTTCTTCAGAGATGAAATGGGTCAGCATGTGACTTTGGCCAGGAGTCAAATTGAAGTCAGGCATAGGAGTGTCTGGATCCTTGTGCCAGAGATCAATATAATCGAGGATCAACTTAGGATCCAATAGCAGTGGCACATTAGTGCCTTTGGCTCTAGCGGCCCTGACTTGCCTCGCTCGATGATCTCAAAGAAGTTCTTCATCATTAGCTTCGTCTTCTTCAGACGGTACTTGGAAGGCAACCTGCTTCTTCTGAGGACTAGGGTGAGGACCTCGTCCTGCAGTGGCCTTTTTCTTCAGCAGAGAAGGAATGGAGATGCCTGCCGAGGAACTAGCTGAGACACCCGAGGCAATGGAGATGCCTGCCGTCCTTTGGCACGTGGCAAGATGCACAGGTGCTGAGGAATTTGTCAGAGCGGCCGAAGACTTTGGCGGAGGAGCTGAAGATTTTGGAGGAGCAGGAGCAGCACGAGGAATTGGCCGTGAGGGCATTGCTGAGGAACTAGGCCTTGAGGGCACTGGAGGTGAAGCACTTGGCTTGGCGCATGGCTTCTTTTGCCATAGATTTCTTTGGCTTGACAAACAGAGGCCTCAGTAAAGGCAGCAAAGCAGCAGAGTCCTCATTGAATTTCTCATCGCTTTTTTTGGCTTGCCTGGCCAGCTTGGCTTGGCGCTTGCCCATTCATCAGATAATCCTCACCGCACTTGAGGCTGGTGGGATCTGCTAGTTGGCTGTGTGCCAATGGTGGTCTTGGGCATGGAGGATTGAGTGCGAATTTCTTCATGTACTTTGGAGTTACATACCTGTACTCCATCCATTCTCTTGCCCATCTCCTTTTCTATCCTCCGGATGCGCACCTTGCGCTGATTTTTGTTCTCCTTACCAAACTTGGCCTCATCAGAGTGCAATAGTCTTTGTATATGTCATCGGGGGATCTCAAAGGCAGTCATGACCTCAGGCTTCTTTCCTCCTTTACGTGGCTTCTTACCGCTCTACCATTTTCTTCGCTTGAGGAATTTGAACAATCGAATTCTCTGAAGAAGTATGCAACTTTTCTTCGAGGAACGCTGCAAATGAGTTAAGTTGATGAGAACCTAGTGATTCAAAGAATGGACATGAGTACCTGTGAACAGTAGAGTATAGTTGCAGGAATTTGGAGAGGTCATATGCGTTCTCAGAAGGTTTTTCAAAAAGAACAAGTTTGAGGAATTTTGACCAGATGAGTCTTGAAGAATTTCACTAAGCGTTCTTTTTCTTAGGTTCCAGAGTTGTATAGATCGAAGATCCACACAATTGAGGGATCTTGAAGAAAAATGATGCTTAGAGAAACGAATCAAGAACAGATGACATGTGAGGTGTTTTAGTGTGTGAAGATTTGAAGAAAACACCTTTGAAGATTTTGTAGAAATCATTTGAATCAAGGAGGGCAGTAAAAGTAACTTTTAATTACTCCTGAACGAAGAACACGCATTTAACTGTGAGATGGAGAGGTGAAGTTCGTTAGTGTAGATCTTCCACGCCTAACTCGGGCGGAGGAAGACGGCCACGGGCGGCGGAGTGAAGATTTCATGCCGGGCGCGAGTACGACGGCGACAAGGTCGATGCAGTGAAGCTCTTCCTCACCGGCAACGATGGAGTAGCGGCAGCGCTAGGGTTTGAGAAGCTCGAGCGGAAGAGAGAGCGGTCGAGCGGAGTAAAGGAAGTGAGGAAGGGGAGAGGGGTATTTATAGCCACAGTGAAAAACTATTCTTTGAAGATTTAGGACTTAACGTGCCCTCAATTCTTCTCATTCGCATGACATGTGTCACCCACGTACTGAAAAGTGGAGATCGAGTTAGATTGTGGGTGAATAGATAAGTCTATCGTGGGAAGCGAAACGGTTTGAGCGGCAAAGCCGAAAATTTGGATAAGATAAGTTAAAAGTTCCGTTCGCAAATTCTTCAGCGGACAAGGACACAGTGAAGATTTTGAACGAGTTTCAAATAGAAAGCACATGAAGAATTTGTGAATAGATTAGGTTGAGTATAGCATAGAGGAGGAAGGGTCCGATCACATTCACTTAGCAGAAGAACAACTTGAAGAAATAGCCATAAGTGAATGTTGTAGAGGACATAAACCTATATATAGAGCCAATGAAGAAAAACGACGGAACCAGTGAAGATTTTGCAAAGTTGAAGAATTTGAAAAACTGAAGAATTTCAAACCGAGGAATTTCAAAACTGAGGAAAAACTCAAATTGAAGATTTTCAACTTTGGTGGTGGCGTGACCCAATTATATAAGAATGATGATTTCGCACACCGCTGCATACAATTGTCGTAGGGTTACGAGAATCAAATTATTCATTAATTTCTTCACTCTTAGAGTGTTATTCTTCATTGATTGAAGAAAAACGTTTCTTCATGTGTTGCACATCTAAGTAATCAATTTTGCATAAGTGTTAGGATGAGTGTCCTATTCAAAGAACATTTGAAGATTCTAAGATATTTAGCTCACACCGCAACTTGCTAAATCTCTTCTCATCCAAGGGCTTTGTGAAGATATCGGCTAGCTGGTCTTCAGTCGTCATATGCTCAATAGAAATATCGCCCTTCAACACATGATCGCGAAGAAAATGATGACGAATCTGAATGTGCTTTGTCTTCGAGTGCTGAACTAGGTTGTGAGCAATCTTGATCGCACTCTCATTGCCTCAGAGGAGAGGCACATTCTTCACGTTGACACCGTAGTCCTTGAGAGTTTGCTTCATTCATAGCAATTGATCACAGCAAGAACCAGCAGCAATGTACTCAGCTTCCGCAGTAGACAGTGATAAGCAGTTTTGTTTCTTCGAGGACTAATAGACCAAAGATCGTCCGAGGAAATGACAAGTACCAGATGTTGACTTGCGGTCCACACGACCACCAAAGCATAGTCGTAGTCGTAATATCCAATGAGATCAAAAAGCAGAGCCCTTGGGGTACCATAATCCTAGTGTTGGTGTGTGAGCTAGATGTCGAAGAATATGCTTCACAGCCTTATGGTGTGATTCCTTGATTGTAGCTTGAAATTGGGCACACATGCAAACACTAAGCATTATATCTAGCCTAGATGCACATAAGTACAATAAAGAACCAATCATGGAGCGGTATACCTTGTGATCAAAGTCAATACCATTTTCATCAAGGCATAGATGGCCATTTGTGGGCATAGGAATTTTGACGCCTTTGCAATCTTGCATGTCGAATTTCCTCGTAACATCCTTGAGGTATTTCTCTGAGATATGAATATGCCATTGCGCTATTGACGAATTTGAAGACCTAAGAAGAATTTCAACTCTCCCATCATAGACATTTGATATTCTTCACTCATCATATAGGCAAATTCATCACTATAACGTTGGTCAGTACAGCCAAAGATAATATCATCAACATATATTTGGCACACAAATAGTTCACCATCATAAGATTTAGTAAAGAGAGTGGGGCCGAGTGAACCGGGTGTGAAGCCATTCTTCATGAGGAATTCCTTCAAAGTGTTATACCACGCCCGAGGGGCCTGCTTGAGGCCATAGAGGGCCTTGTTGACTTTGTCAGGGTTCTTTGGATCTTCAAACCCTGGGGGTTGAGCAACATATACTTCTTCCTCAAGCTTACCATTGAGGAATGCACTTTTCACATCCATTTGATATAAAGTGATATCGTGAAGGTTAGCATAAGCAAGTAATATGCGAATAGCCTCAAGTCTAGCAACAGGTGCAAAAGTTTAATCAAAATCAATTCCTTCAACCTGTGTGTAGCCTTGAGCTACAAGTCATGCCTTATTCCTCACCACAAGGCCATTTTCATCTTGCTCGTTGCGGTAGAGCCACTTTGTGCCAATGATATTATGCTTGTGAGGATCTGGACGTTTGACCAGTTCCCAAACGTTGTTGAGCTCGAACTGATGTAATTCTTCTTGCATGGCCTGAATCCACTCAAAGTTCAGAAATGATTCATCTACCTTAGTGGGCTCTGTGATAGAGACAAAGGCATAGTGCCCACAAAAGTTAGATAAATGTGAAGCTTTTGAGCGTGTGAGAGGACCTGGTGCTTCAATGTCATCGATGATCTTTTCAACTTGCACTTCTTTTGCAACGCGAGGATGAGCTGGTTGTCATCGAGGAATTTGATCAGCATTTTCTTCAGTACCATTTTCTTCAGCATTTTCCTCAGGTGCATCAGCTCGACGCTCTTCATGTTCTGGAATGAATTCTTCAGCGGATTCTTCAGTAGGAATGACATCCTCAGTAGCCTTGAACTTGATAGAATCCCCGGGTGCTGGTTCATCTATAACAGAAGGTAGGTGCTCTCTTTGCGAGCCATTAGTTTCATCGAATCAAGACATCTACAGCTTTCAACAATCTTGTGAAGAACATTGTTGAAGACTCTATAGGTGTGCGTAGTCCTTTCCGTAACCAAGCATAAAACCTTCATGTGCTTTCGGTGCAAATTTAGCATTGTGATGAGGATCTCTAATCCAAGATTTAGCAATCAAGACTTTGAAATAACTCACATTGGGTTTCTTGTCGTTGAGGAGTTCATAGGCAGTCTTCTTGAAGAATTTGTGAAGATATACCCTGTTGATGATGTGGCACGCAAAGTGTAAATTGCCTCAATCCGTAAGTGACGAGGCGTCTTGTACTCATCAAGCATAGTGCGAGCCATCTCAACAAGAGTTATGTTCTTGCGCCCACGACGCCATTTTGCCGAGGAGTATAAGGAGCAGATAACTCATGAGTAATACCAAGTTCATCAAGATAGTCATCAAGACCAGAATTCTTGAACTCAGTTCCATTGTCACTTCTGATGTGCTTGATCTTCACACCAAAGTTGGTTGAAGCCCTCGAGGAAAATCATTTGAAAACTTCCCGCACTTCATGTTTGTGGGCAACAATGTGTACCCATGTGTAACGAGTGTAATCATCAACAATAACAAAGCCATATAGAGATGCATCATTAGTGACCGCTGAGTAATGATTAGGACCAAAGAGGTCCATGTGAAGCAATTCGAATGGTCGAGTAGTGGTTATGATAGTCTTTGCCGGATGCTTGGCCTTGGTCATTTTTCCAGCCTTCACAGTTCAAGATAAGTGATCCTTGAGGAATTTGACATTCTCAATGCCAATGACATGGTTCTTCTTCTCAAGCGTGTGCAAATTCCTCATGCCTGCGTGACCAAGTCGTCGATGCCATAGCCAGCCTTTTGAAGCTTTTGCAAGTAGGCACATGGCTGGTTGAGGTCCTGTAGAGAAATCAACAATATACAAATCTCCTCTCCTAAAGCCTTCGAAGACTTTGGAATTGTCAGCTTCCATAACCACAACACAATGATACTTGCCAAAGACAACAACCATATCAAGATCACAAAGCATTGGGACAGACATAAGGTTGTATCCTAAGGACTCGACAAGCATGACTTTGTCCATGTGTCGATCCTTTGTGATAGCAACCTTATCTAGACCCAATACCTGACTTTTGCCTTTGTCAGCGAAGATGATGTGCTTCAGATGCGATGAAGATAAGGGAGCATCAATCAATAGATTCTTGTCACCGGTCATGTGATTTGTACATCCACTATCGAGGACCCACTCAGTGGCTTTGGGTTGATCATCCTGCAGATGAATTAGTGCAGCTTATTTAACTCATATACTTCATCAATGAAGAATATGACATCAAATTCATCGATGAATTTCAAAGCAAAGGAAACAGATATAGCAAGAGAGGAGGACGTGTGAAATGAAAGTTCATTTCTTCATGATTAGCTCAAGGCCCTTTCAGTAATTTTGTCGTGCCCCCAAAGAAATTCTTCAGACGTTAAAGCACGCCCGGAGACCTGACCCTGTAGAAGAGATTAGTTCTTTTTCTTCACCACCCACATCTGAAGGGGTGGCAAAGAGTTCATTACTCTGCGAGCACCATACGAGAATGGTGGCAAAGAAGCCTGACCATTTTGTTTCACATAAGAGGGGTTAGGGTAAGCATATGAATAAGCGTAGAAATTCTCCGAGGACTTATGAACATAATGGTTTGAAGAATAATGCACATATTCATAGCCCTTAGCTCTACCCCGAAATGTGAGTTGTTAGCACGATGATAATCATATGAGGACTTTGATCCTTTATGGAATTTAATCCTTGTGAGGAATTTGGTCCGTATGAGGACTTGGATCCATATGAAGAATTTGGTCCATATGAAGAATTTGATCTGGGTTTCTATTCTTCACAGTGTGGTGTCATGAGGACATTCACCGAAGACTTTCAAGGCACCTTTTGGGAACCCAGATTTTCTTCATAGGGGAACCGCTCTCGCAGCTTAGTGCCAACATATCTAGCAAATACTTCACCATTCTGATTTTTGAACAGTTTATAGTTGAGTCAAATGACTCATCGTAAGAATGAGAAGATTCACATGTAAAGCCGTATAGATTAGATGGATCAACTGGAGGTCCCTTTGCAACAACCCATGAGGTTTTGGAGTACCGCTCAAAGCTTCCAATATGTACCATCAGCATTGATTTTCCTCTCAAAGGAAATACCCTCTTTCCTAGGGTTCCTGTTGAGGATCTGCTTTTTAAGCACATCACAAAGAGTCTGATGCCCTTTGAGGCTTTTGTACATGCCTGTCATGTACAATTCCTTCAGCCCTGCATTGTCAGTGATACTAGCAATATCCTCAGATGAGGAATTAGTGATAGCATAGGCAGTTGAAGAATTTGTAACATTAGAAGCATTTGAACATTCAGGTGAAGAATTAGCAGATTCACGTTTAATGCACTTTAAGCATGGAGGAACAAATTCTTCCTGAGCAGCGCTGATTTGTTGAGAAAGCAATGAATCGCGCTCCTTCTGAAGATCTTCATAACTCACTCTTAGCTTCTCAAGATCTTGCTTTCTTTGAAGAAATTCATAAGAAAGCTTCTCATGATCAGATAAGAGAGTGTTATGTTGATCTTGAAGGGTGTCATACTTAGTATGAACTATGAAGTCTCTGAAGACTTTCAGCCAAAGCTTTTGACTGATCCATTTCTTCACCCAACATATGACCGCTCTTATTTAGCATATATTGAACTTTTTCCAAAGCTCTTTGTTGTTTAGTGGCAAGGGAAGCAAGTTTGACATAGCTGGGTCCAAATTCATCACCAGATTCATCACCACTAGACTCGGATAGGTAGCATGCAGTTACCTCAGCACTTTTTGCCATGAGGCATGATGAAGAGGATGATGATTCTAGTTCGAATGTCATTGCTTTGAGAGATTCCTTGAAGTCCTCGAACCAAGGATCATGACGGGTTCGATGACCTTCATAGACCTCAGAGAGACGGTCCCAGATAAGCTTCGCATGATCGAGATGCATGATGTTCCTGAACTGATTTTGAGATGCATAGGAGCGTATGACGCCCTTTGCCGTGAGGTTGAGAAGAGTGTACTTGCGAATGTCATCCGCCTCCCCGCCTGCCTAGCACAGATCAAGAAGACCAATCTCAAGTGACGGTCCACAGCTCATTGCTCATCGCCATGAGACGCTTCTTCATCATGGCCTTCCACTTGGGATACTCGTGACCGCCAAAGATGGGGGCATGTCACTTTCTTCATACTCATGGGTCAACATAACTAAAACTCCAGGCGGTTAAACCAAAATCACACAGAACAAGGGAGCACCTTGCTATGATACCAATTGAAAGTGCGTTATATCGACTAGAGGGGGGGTGAATAAGCGATTTTTATGAATTCTTCACTGAGGAATTTGCCGGTGAGGAAATTCCTTAGCGAAGAACTACTTGCAGTGGAATAAGTACTCGTAAGTAAGCATAACAGTATCGCGTGCATGGTCATCATGATGAAATGAAGACAAGCACAGAGTACAGAAAGCGTAATCACAGGATAACACAAGATGAAGACAAACAGACTGAAGAAATTGAACTGAGGAATTTGAGAAAGTCTTCAGTCAAAGTCTTCAAACACAGATATGATGAAGCACTTAACACAGTAATGAGGAAATGAAAGAGTTGAGGAATAGATCCAGTTGGCTTGGTGAAGACAATGATTTGGTAGACCAGTTCCAACTGCTGCCTCGGTTGTACGTCTAGTTGGAGCGGCTGAGTATTTAAACTCGTGGACACACAGTCTCAGACACCTACCCCCGAAAGCACGCAGCTCAGGACAAGAAGTCCTCACTGTATTCTCCTTGAACTAAGTTCACACAGACCTCGCCCAATCACTCGTGGTAAGTCTTCAGGTGACTTCCAAACCTTCACAAACTCGGTCACTCGGCGATCCACAATTCCTCTTGGATGCTCTAGACCATGACGCCTAACTGTCTGGAAGAAGCACAGTCTTCAAAGGTAACAAGCGTCGGATCCACGCAGGATCAATCTCTTCAGTGATGCTCAATCACTTTGGTTTTGTAGGTGTTTGGGTTTGGGTTTTCCTCACTTGATGATTTTCACTCAAAGTCCTCGGAGGATGGGATGCTCTCAAATGACAAGTGTCAGTTTCTCGGAGCAGCCAACCGCTAGTGGTTGTAGGAGGCGGCTATTTATAGCCCGGGAGCAGCCCGACATGATAAGACATAAATGCCCTTCAATGATATGACCGTTAGGTGGGTAGATATTTTGGGACAGTGGCGATAGCATTAACAACGGTCGGAAATTTGAGGTTCAAATTCTCGGGGCTATCATGTTCCTCATCGTAGGCAATCCAAGACTGGCGAATTCCCTTAACTCCTCGGTCGAACAAATTCTCAGCGACTAGAAGAACTTCGTCTCACATCAAGAAATTGACTGAACTATATGAGATTTCCAATGGCTTCACTCAAGGGATTGGTAGGTGTAGGATTTTGAGTTGAGCAACACATTGAAATTTTTCCTTAGTATTTCCTAATTCCCTTTAACAAGACGGTGTTTCCTATGACTCAAGAAAGAGAAAACGAAACTACGAAAAACAAAAGTCTTCACGCTTCATGTTCCTCAAATGAATACCAAGTCTTCAAGGTCACACCAATTTCTTCACTTTCAAAGTCTTCGTAAAGTCTTCAGAGTACCAAAGTCTTCAAATCAAGAACTTCATTTTAGGGGTCGACTTTCTCTGTAAATATCAAACTCCTCATAGACTTATAGACCTTCTACACTCATAAACGCATTAGACCCTTAACCTATAAGTCTTCAATACACCAAAATCACTAAGGGGCACTAGATGCACTTACACACACGGCTAAGAGATCAATGATCAACTTGTGTGTCTATGGGGTGCCCTCCTCGCCCGTATATAAAGGAGTGGAGGAGGGGGAGAGGGCCGGCCTCCTAGGCGCGCCCAAGGGGGGAGTCCTACTCCCGGTGGGAGTAGGATTCCCCCTTTCCCTGGTTGGAGTAGGAGAGAAGGAAGGGGGGGAGAGAGGGAAGGAAAAGGTGGGGGCGCCCCCCCCCCCCACCCAATTCGGATTGGGCTAGGGGGGCGCGTCGGCCACCGTAGCCATCCACACCACAATTCCACAAAGGCCCAATAAGGCCCATATGCTCCCCGGGAGTTCCTAACTTCCCGGTACTCTGCAAATGCCCGAACTCACCTGGAACCATTCCGATGTCCAAACATAGCCATCCAATATATTGATCTTTATGTCTCGACCGTTTCGAGACTCCTCGTCATGTCCGTTATCACATCCGGGACTCCGAACTACCTTCGGTACATCAAAACACCTAAACTCATAATACCAATCGTCATCGAACGTTAAGCGTGCGGACCCGTAGGGTTCGAGAACTATGTAGACATGACCGAGACTCATCTCCGGTCAATAACCAATAGCGGAACCTGGATGCTCATATTGGTTCCTACATATTCTACGAAGATCTTTATCGGTCAAACCGCATAACAACATACGTTGTTCCCTTTTTCATCGGTATGTTACTTGCCCGAGATTCGATCGTCGGTATCTCAATACCTAGTTCAATATCGTTACCGGCAAGTCTCTTTACTCGTTCCATAATGCATCATCCCGCAACTAACACATTAGTCACATTGCTTGCAAGGCTTATAGTGATGGGCATTACCGAGTGGGCCCAGAGATACCTCTCCGACAATCGGAGTGACAAATCCTAATCTCGATCTATGCCAACTCAACAAGTACGATCGGAGACACCTGTAGAGAATCTTTATAATCACCCAGTTACATTGTGATGTTTGATAGCACACAAGGTGTTCCTCCGGTATTCGGGAGTTGCATAGTCTCATAATCTGAGGAACATGCATAAGTCATGAAGAAAGCAGTAGCAATGAAACTATAACGATCATAATGCTAAGCTAACAAATGGGTCTTCTCCATCACATCATTCTCCTAATGATGTGATCCCGTTCATCAAATGACAACACATGTCTATGGTTTAGGAAACATAACCACCTTTGATAAATGAGCTAGTCAAGTAGAGGCATACTAGGGACACTTTGTTTTGTCTATGTATTCACACATGTACTAAGTTTCTGGTTAATACAATTCTAGCATGAATAATAAACATTTATCTTGTAATAAGGAAATAAATAATAACTTTATTATTGCATCTAGGGCATGTTTCCTTCAGTCTCCCACTTGCACTAGAGTCAATAATCTAGTTCACATCGCCATGTGATTTAACACCAATAGTTCACATCACCATTTGATTAACACCCATAGTTCACATCGTCATGTGACCAACACTCAAAGGATTTATTATAGTCAGTAATCTAGTTCACATCGCCATGTGATTAACACACAAAGAGTACTAAGGTGTGATCATATTTTGCTTGTGAGAGAAGTTTAGTCAACGGGCCTGCCAAATTTAGATCCGTATGTATTTTGCAAATTTCTATGTCTACAATGCTCTGCACGGAGCTACTTTAGCTAATTGCTACCACTTTTAATATGTATCCGGATTATGACTTAGAGTCATCCAGATCGGGTGTCAAAGCTTGCATCGACGTAACTCTTTACGCATTTAACTCTTTATCACCTCCATAACCGAGAAATATTTCCTTAGTCCTCTAAGGATAATTTTGACCGCTGTCCAGTGATCTACTCCTAGATCAAAATTGTACTCCCTTGCCAAACTCAGGGCAGGGTATACAATAGGTCTGGTACACAACATGGCATACTTTATAGAACCTATGGCTGAGGCATAGGGAATGACTTTCATTCTCCCTCGATCTTCTGCCGTGGTCGTGCTTTGAGTCTTACTCAACTTCACACCTTGCAACACAGGCAAGAACTCCTTCTTTGACTATTCCATTTTGAACTACTTCAAAAACTTGTCAAGTTATGTACTCATTGAAAAAACTTATCAAGCGTCTTGATCTATCTCTATAGATCTTGATGCTCAATATATAAGCAGCTTCACCGAGGTCTTTCTTTCAAAAACTCCTTTTATGCTTTCCAGAAAATTCTACATTATTTCCGATCAACAATATGTCATTTACATATACTTATCAGAAATTATGTAGTGCTCCCACTCACTTTCTTGTAAATACAGTCTTCACCATAAGTCTGTATAAAACTATATGCTTTGATCAACTTATCAAAGCGTATATTCCAACCTCGAGATGCTTGCACCAGTCCATAGATGGATCGCTCGAGCTTGCATATTTTGTTAGCACATTTAGGATCGACAAAACCTTCTGGTTGCATCACATACAACTCTTCTTTAAGAAATCCATTAAGGAATGCAGGTTTGACATCCATTTGCCAAAATGCGGCAATTGCTAACATGATTCGGACAGACTTTTAAGCATCGATAGAAGTGAGAAAATCTCATCGTAGTCAACACCTTGAACTTGTCGAAAACATTTTTTGCGACAATTCGAGCTTTGTAGATAGTAACACTACTATCAGCGCCCCTCTTCCTCTTGAAGATCCATTTATTCTCTATTGCTTGCCGATCATCGGACAATTCAACAAAAGTCCATACTTTGTTCTCATACATGGATCCCATCTCAGATTTCATGGCCTCAAGCCATTTCGCGGAATTTAGGCTCATCATCGCTTCCTCATAGTTCATAGGTTCGTCATGGTCAAGTAACATAACCTCCAGAACAGGATTACTGTACCACTCTGGTGCGGATCTTACTCTGCTTGACCAACGAGGTTCAGTAGTAACTTGATCTAAATTTATATGATCATCATCATTAGCTTCATCACTAATTTGTGTAGGAGTCACAGGAACTGATTTCTGCGATGAACTACTTTCCAATAAGGGAGCAGGTACAGTTACCTCATCAAGTTCTACTTTCCTCCCACTCACTTCTTTTGAGAGAAACTCCTTCTCTAGAAAGGATCCATTCTTAGCAACAAAGATCTTGCATTCGGATTTGTGATAGAAGGTGTACCCAACATTTTCTTTTGGGTATCCTATGAAGACGCACTTCTCCGATTTGGGTTTGAGCTTATCAGGATGAAACTTTTTCACATAAGCATCGCAACCCCAATCTTTGAGAAACGACAGCTTAGATTTCTTGCTAAACCACAATTCATACGGTGTCATCTCAACGGATTTAGATGGTGCCCTTTTTAACGTGAATGCAATTGTCTCTAATGCATAACCCCAAAACTATAGTAGTAAATCGGTAAGAGACATCATAGATTGCACTATATCCAATAAAGTACGGTTATGACGTTCGGACACACCATTATGCTGTGGTGTTCTAGGTGGCATGAGTTGCGAAACTATTCCACATTGTTTCAAATGAAGGCCAAACTCGTAACTCAAATATTTGCCTCTGCGATCAGATCATAGAAACTTCATTTTCTTATTACGATGATTCTCTACTTCACTCTGAAAATCTTTGAACTTTTCAAGTGTTTCAGACTTGTGTTTCATCAAGTAGATATACACATATCTGCTCAAATCATCTGTGAAGGTCAGAAAACAATTATACCCGCCGTGAGCCTGAACACTCATTGGACCGCATACATCGGTATGTATTATTTCCAATAAGTCAGTGGCTCGCTCCATTGTTCCGGAGAATGGAGTCTTAGTCATCTTGCCCATGAGGCATGGTTCACAAGCATCAAGTGATTCCAAAAGCCCATCGGCATGGAATTTCTTCATGCGCTTTACACCAATATGACCTAAACGACACTGCCACAAATATGTTGCACTATCATTATCAACTTTGCATCTTTTGGCATCAATATTATGAATATGTGTATCACTACGATCGAGATCCAACAAACTATTTTCATTGGGTGTATGACCATCGAAGGTTTTATTCATGTAAACAGAATAACAATTATTCTCACGACTTTTAAATGAATAACCATATTGCAATAAACATGATCAAATCATATTCATGCTCAACGCAAAACACCAAATAACATTTGTTTAGGTTCAACATTAATCCCGAAAGTATAGGGAGTGTGCGATGATGATCATATCAATCTTGGAACCACTTCCAACACACATCGTCACTTTACCCTTAACTAGTCTCTGTTCATTCTGCAACTCCCGTTTCGAGTTACTAATCTTAGCAACTGAACTAGTATCAAATACTAAGGGGTTGCAATGAACACTAGTAAAGTACACATCAATAACATGTATATCAAATATACCTTTGTTCACTTTGCCATCCTTCTTATCTGCCAAATATTTGGGGTTGTTCCGCTTTCAGTGACCATTTCCTTTGCAGTAGAAGCACTTAGTTTCAGGCTTGGGTCTAGCTTTGGGCTTCTTCATGGGAGTGGCAACTTGCTTGCCATTCTTCTTGAAGTTCCCTTTCTTTCCCTTGAACTTTTACTTGAAACTAGTGGTCTTGTCAACCATCAACATTTGATGTTTTTCTTGATTTCTACCTTCGTTGATTTCAGCATCACGAAGAGCTTGGGAATCATTTTCATTATCCCTTGCATATTATAGTTCATCACGAAGTTCTATTATCTTGGTGATAGTGACTAGAGAACTCTGTCAATCACTATTTTATCTGGAAGATTAACTCCCACTTGATTCAAGGGATTGTAGTACCCAGACAATCTGAGCACATGCTCACTGATTGAGCTATTCTCCTCCATCTTGTAGGAAAAGTACTGTCAGAGGTCTCATACCACTCGACACGGGCATGAGTATGAAATACCAATTTCAACTCTTGGAACATCTTATATGCTCCGTATGCTCAAAACATTTTTGAAGTCCCGGTTCTAAGCCGTAAAGCATGGTGCACTTAAACTATCAAGTAGTCATCATAACGAGCTTTGTCAAACGCTCATAACGCCTACATCTCGCTCCTGCAATAGGTCCGTCACCTAGCAAAGGCATCAAGGACATAATTCTTCCGCGGCAAAGAATGAGGATAATCCTCAGATCACGGACCAAGTCCGCATCATTGCTACTATCATCTTTCAAATTATTTTTCTCTAGGAACATATAAAAAATAAACGGGGAGCTACATCGTGAGCTATTGATCTACAACATAGTTATGCAAATAACATCAGGACTAAGTTCATGATAAATTAATGTTCAATTAATCATATTACTTAAGAACTCCCACTTAGATAGACATTCCTCTAGTCATCTAAATGATCACGTGATCCATATCAACTAAACCATGTCCAATTATCACGTGAGATGGAGTAGTTTTCAATGGTGAACATCACTATGTTGATCATATCTACTATATGATTCACGCTCGACCTTTCGGTCTCAGTGTTCTTAGGCCATATCTGCATATGCTAGGCTCGTCAAGTTTAAACCGAGTTTTCTGTGTGTGCAAAACTGGCTTGCACCCATTGTATGTGAACGTAGAGCTTATCACACCCGATCATCACGTGGTGTATCAGCACGAAGAACTATCGCAACGGTGCATACTCAGGGAGAACAGTTATACCTTGAAATTTTAGTAAGGGATCATCTTATAAAGCTACTGTCATACTAAGCAAAATAAAATGCATAAAAGATAAACATCACATGCAATCAAAATATGTGACATGATATGGCCATCATCATCTTGTGCCTTTGATCTCCATCTCCAAAGTACCATTATGATCTCCTTCGTCACCAGCATGACACCATGATCTCCATCATCTTGATCTCTATCAACATGTCGTCACATGGTCGTCTCGCCAACTATTGCTTTTGCAACTATTGCTATCGCATAGCGATAAAGTAAAGCAATTATTTGGCGCTTGCATCTTATGCAATAAAGAGACAACCATAAGGCTTCTGCCAGTTACCTATAACTTCAACATAACATGATCATCTCATACAACAACTTATATCTCATCACGTCTTGACCATATCACATCACAACAAGCCCTGCAAAAACAAGTTAGACGTCTTCTACTTTGTTGTTACACGTTTTATGTGGCTGCTACGGGCTTAGCAAGAACCTGTCACAACCCTAGTTAGTGTTGCATTAGAATGATGCATCATGTTTAAAATTTTCCAGAAACTTGAAATGGGGATGAACCAAACCCCCAGCACCACTTAAACCAACTAGGGTTACTAAAATATTTTCCCAATGAACCTGAAATGCCCTTCTAAAATGTTCATCATCTTTGCCTTGGTCTAGAACCTCTGACAAAAATGGTGCACACTTTTCTTGGACAACTTTGGGTCACTGGATTAAATCATATGTTATTTGCATTTGGACATTTAAATGCTATTAATTATTTTAAACTAGTCGCCAACCCGTGCATTCGCACGGGCTAGTACACGTGTGTGTCTCCCATAAGATAACCCAGCAAACAATTTAAAAAAGCAAAGAAGACTTACGGAAGTAGTACTGCATAATGATTGTCTATATTACTAAATAAAATAATGTTAGTTTTTTCATGTACATTTCAAAGATACCTACTACTATTGTTCATAATGTTTTGCAGTTAGTCAGATACATAAAATCTTATTTGTTAGTGAGTTAATTATGTATTACTAATTAATCACAATTAATGATATCATACCAATGAACAAACATAATATCATATCCGCCTCAATAATAATACGAAGTCTACTAACTAATGGGATATAAGGTATATTGTTAGATCTAATTGTAATCTAATCGAGAATAAGCAACATATTGTGAACAAACATGATGAAAAGAATGTGGTAAGTATGAAAGTGTGCCTAAAGAATGCTTTAAGATATTTAATATTGATGTAAAATATGTACAATATGCACCCCATGTAGCTGCAAGTGTTGATGACTAAATACCGGTGCAATCATCATATGACTAAATACTAACTGCTGGACTTTTTAGGTAATTCGACACTAATTATGCAACCACGGAGCTTTAATATGAACTGTGTGACCAAATGTTGTATCATATAAGCAAAAAAAAACACTTTATAATTGCCAATGTCAGTAATAGCAAACAAATGGATTCTCAGATTCTATTTTGTTTTCAACCTAAACAATGTTTTTGTGCTATCACGATACCACCTTTCTATATGTTGACAAAATTCTTCATGGAATCCACATTATCCATACTCATGATACATGTCCTGTTTGAAAGTAGGTTAATCTCCACCGCACTTGTCATGCATTACATTTTTTTTCTTTGAAGTAAGGGCCCCCCGCTTATCCTTATAACTTGTTATGATGCAATTCAGACACAGTTAATTTTGTGATATGGGTGGCCTTGCAATGTAGTCCTAGACGTCATGTCTTTTACATCAACAAATTCTTGAAGAGTATTTAGAAATCTCAATGAACAACACTTGCAAGATAGATAGGAACTCTCAAACGGCAACATCTTACATCATACAATTAGAAAATTTGATGGGATAAAGATTTCACTTACGACCCACACATTATAAGTGAATAATGATGACAACATCCTCTCCTATATAATACATTTTTTGGCAGCTCTTGGAAAATCCATCTTACATGTAAAGAACAAAACAAGCATGCAATCATGAAGTCTAACAGGATTGCAAGTCTGTAGAACCTGTGCCCTTTTTACATCAATACATATAATATATTATCTTTCCTTGGAATCCAATTCCGATTTTTTTATCTAAGTGTGCGTGGAAATGGATTATCAGATTCAAATCAATAGTATCTTTCTCATGGAAATATTAGCTTCGGACTAAAACCCATGTAAGATACTGGGTGCCATCATCGATCGCAGTGGTCGTGAAAATTTGCGTGCAAAGATTGGCTAGGTTCGTCCAATTGAAAAGGTTGAGAAGAACAACTATTGAAGATATATGTGAAACCTCAAAGTCCAACATGCGATATCGTACAATTAGAAAATTAGATGGGAAAAAATATAGTAACAACCCTCATATATGAAGGCGAACTTCCTGGAAGAGTGATTAAAAATCTCGATGAACAACACTGGCAATATATATAGGATCTCTCAAAACGCAACATCTTACATGGTACAATTAGAAAATTAGATGGGATAAAGTGTTCACTTACAATGCACATATATAAAGGCGAATGATGGTGACAACATCCCCTCCTGTAATATCAAAAAAAAAATTTGGCACCTCTTGGATAACCCATCTTACGACATAAGGAACAAAACATGCATCCACTCATGAAGTCAACAGGATTGCAAGTCTGTAGAGCTTGTGGCCCCTTGCATAAAAAATAATAATATATTAGCTACCCTAGGAATCCAAATCCGAACAACAACAAAATGATCTTACAATTTTGGCAGCTCTTGGATAATCCATCTTACGACGTAAATCACCTTTGAGGTTCATCCAATTGAAAACGTTAAGAAGAAGAACTATTGAAGATATATGGTAAACCTCAAAGTTCAACATCTTATATTCTACAATTAGAAAATTAGATGGGAAACAAAGTATACTTACAACCCTCATATATGAAAGGGAACAGCGCTGACAGCATCATCTCTTTGATAATCCATTTTTTTTTGTTGGCAGCACTTTGATATTCCACCTTACGACATAATGAGAAACGGATCAAACATGCAAGGCGTGCAGTGAATTAGGACTGCATGTATGTACAACCTACGGCTGGTTGCATCCAGATGATACTATATTAGCTTCCCCTGGAAGCTGGAAGCCAAATCGAAACAGAAAATAACCAAAGAAGAATCTAAGTGCATGCAAATAGACTACCAGATACAAAGCGACATGGTATTTATCACATAAATATTAGTTATTTATAAAGTTGAAGAGAACAACTACAAAGCTCAAAGTGAAGTGTCCTACATTGCGCAATTAGAAATTTACATGGGCAACATTATTTACTTGAAATCCACATATATGATAGAGAATAAGGGTGAGTAAATCCTCTCTTGGATGTTCCATCCTTTTTTTGGCTGGTCTTTGATGTTCCATCTTACGATATAAATAGCAAAACAACACATACATGCAAGGTGTGTAGTCAAATAGCAACACATCCGCAAGCATCCTACATTGGCTACCTTCTTTTCACTATTCGATCTCTTATGAATCTTACGCATGCAACATGGGTGATAACTGCGACCAGACGCAGGGGGTGGTTGTTTGAATGGCCATGGAAGCAACTCCACCGCATCATGAGCACCTAGCATGCAAGCTCCAGTCAGCTCCCAGAACTGACAGTTGAGCTGGAAATAGAGACAGTACGTATCATTCAAGATGTTGGGCATCATCAGGATACAGTTTCTTCGCCTTGACTGATACACTTCCGGAATAAACCCCTGAGCAAAAACCATGAACCAATAACTGCAAGTATGCTAAAAGATACCCAATTAAATATTGATCTTGCTTGAAGCTGTAGCGTATGAAGATTTATTTATTCTCTTTATTTTAATTTGGAAGATAACATGCACAGTTTGGCGTGTATATATGCAGATGTAGGAACTGTCCAACTACATAATAAGTCATCTCAATAATTATTAGGAACTTAGAACCCCCCAGGCATGCTTCAGGTTCAGTATGACTTCGAAAAAATTGGTCAACAAATCAACCACAACATTTATCTTGCAAAGAAACTAACAAAGAGGAAGATCCGATGGGAAATATTGCCATCTTTCAGCAAATAGCAACCCAACACACCATTGATATAAGAATACATAGCCATGATGCTTGCATGCTAATATGCTATACATGAAGTGTTTCATGCAAAAACAGCTACATAGATCAGTACATCTATTGAGGAGGGAGTACCTGTGGTGATGTGCCAATCACATCAATAGACATGGACGATGTCATCGCTGGACAAATACTGCTCCTGTTGGTATTGTTTTGGCGAAGTATTGCTTGTCTCCGACGGCTAGACATGCTCTTGCAGGTTGCAGCACGTATTTGCGCATGGTACAATCTCAGTATCCATCGGAAAAAGCTGGAGAAGACTATCATATTTATCAACTGTTGTTATCAAGAGAGGAGGAGGAGGACTGGAATTGCTGAGTTATGACTCACATCGCACGAAGGCCAGGCTGTCATGCACGTACACATAGCCAAGCTCCCCAAGCAGTTTGATCGATTCCGGCTATAAACACACCAAGTGCGTACGTACGCACATCCGTACCGGTAAACAAAGATTTCTTGCGGCAGCTATGACACGCATGAGAGGCACAACTGATAGCAAGAAGTTTTGTTGATCGTACTTGCTTGCAGCTTCGGCTTGGGAACAGTGACGAATCCTTCCGACACGTTCATTCATGGAGCTCAACTTGAACCTACACATGCACAAACTACTGATCCAGCATGTACTTGATTAAGCTTTGCGGCCGGAAACGCAACGCACGCGGACGCGAACATGATGCGATTCATAACTCTTGCAAGTAGATTAGAGGATGGAATAGAGAACAGGCGGAGGAGGATGTGCTGGCAGCGGCTGGAGAGGCTTGTGCCTATAGCCAATTTTGATGGATGTCGGCGGCGGCGGCGGCACTACATGACGTGAAGAAGAGAGAGGTCATGGAAAGATCCCTAATTTGGCATCGTTCAGAACTCCAGGGGAAGATTATGGTGAAAGGAGTCATGTCAGTTGACATGTTTTAATCCAATAGTAAATCTACACCATTATAACTCGACCCCACCAGATTAACGGTCCGTATATTCTAATTAACGTGCGAATTTTTTGGAAGTCTGTAGTATAGGTATAGATAGATAGATAGATAGATAGATAGATATAGATAGATAGATAGATAGATGTGCAAATAATCATAAACTTAAATGTTTACTGTTGGATATATTCCAAAGAGTGGGCTTGAGCAAGTTTCATGATTTTGGTGTGTGCCTAAGTATTTTTAATAAAGCCCTAAAAGGTGCAGAAGAAATAGAAAACAGGAAATAAAAGAGAGAGAGACTTACCTGGCCTCACATGCGCAGCCCACCTGGCCGGCCCAGCTGGCAGCCCAACCAACTGGCCCAGCCCACCACCGCAGCCCCCTCTGTCGCCTTCCTCCTCGCGCCAGTAGGCAAGGGCGCGTGCCCGGCGCGCGAAGCCACACGCCGGCCACCTCCACCCTGCCTGTGTGCCCCCTCGACCGCCTGGGCGTCCCTGGAGACGCCACGCACCCTCCTGGACCTCTCTCACTCTCTCCCGTGCTTCTCCCCCTCCTCTGGTCCCTCTCCACCTCGCACCCGAGCGCAGCGCAGCGCGCCGACGAGCACCACCGCGGCCATCGCCTCTCCCTCGTCCTCTCGAGCGGTCCAGAAGCTCCGCCGTGACGACCACGACCTCTACAACGTGTCGCGTGCCTCGAGAAGCCCCGCCTGCCTTTCACCGCCGTCATCTTCAACTCGCGGTTGCCGAGATCGCCTCCGGGCCGCCTGTTCGCTTCCGGTCCTCCTCGAAGCTCGCTGCCTGCACCACTGCAACCGCCGTGAGCCTCTCCCTCGAACCACCCTCCCCGCTGTCTCGTTTGCACGTCGTAGCTGCCACTTCATCGACGACCGAAACCCGCCGTCGCCCGTGCTTGCCGCCGACGATGCTTCGGTGACCATTTGGTCCCGGGCGCACGTCCATCCTGCTCGCCGCCACATCACGACGGCTTAGGTGCCGTGCACGCATGCATAGGCCACCGCAGCCGTGTTCCCGTGCATGCCCGGACGCCGGCCGCCGCCGCCGAGCTCATGGCCGCCGTCTCCGGCCGCCCCAGCTGCTGTCGCCTGCTGCGTTGGGCGTGGGTGAGCTCCAGTTCCCCGTGGGTGCTCTCAGCCGCTCGTTTGGGCGCCGGGGAAGTGATCCCGAGCCCCTCCGCCACGCCTGCAGGACGCCAAGGCGTCGAGCCTCCGATGGGTCAGCCTCGGTTGACCGGTTTGACTCCCCTCGAGTCAGCGACGGTGGGGACGCATACCCGCTAACTAACCTAGATTAGTGTTAACTAAACCTAGTTAGTTTAGTTTACTTACTGACACACGGGGCCCACTGGTCAGTTTGACCTAGGCCGCCCGTTGACCTGCTGACGTCACAGTGACGTAGTGATGATGCAGTAAAGAATTTTCTGGATTTAAACTTATTCAAAAAATTCCGGAAAATGTTATAAACTTCTAAAAATCATAGAAATTAATCTATAGCTCCTAATGAAAAGATTTATATATGAAAAATGATCAGAAAAACCCAATCTATCCATCTGTGCTGGTTTCATGCATGATAAAGAAACTTAACCCTGCTGTTTAGATCAAAACATGATAATGCATTATATGAGTTCATAACTTGAGTTTGAATTTGAACCCTTGGTTCAAATAAGCTCAAACCCTTCTGTTCTAGTTGCATTAGCTCAAATCACAGCATGTTGCCATGTCATGATCATGCATCATATTGTGCAATGCATTGATTGTGTTTTCTCTCTGTTGCCGGTAACTGTCCCCTCTCAGTAAACATGGTTACGACGATGAGATCGATGACACCGATGAAGAACTATACTATCTTCGAAGTGCTGTGCAAGCGTAACCCCTTGTTCATTCCGATACAATCCCACTCTCTCGCTTCGCTCTATTTTACTGCATTAGGACAACAACGATTCATCTGTTACATGCTGCAGTAGTTGAACCCCTTTCCTCTTCATGACTTGTCATTGCCACAGTAAATAGATGAAACCCATTAGCATGAGTAGGAGTTGTTTGAGCCCAGATGTGCCTACTCATTCATGCTTGTTGTCATGCCTGCTACTGCTTAGAGTTGAGTCAGGTCTGATTCATCGGAGATGAATTGGAATGTGGTGAACATGTCCTACTGTTGAGAGCTAAGTGTGTGAACACGATTTGGTAAAGGTAGCGGTGAGAGGCCATGTAGGAGTACATGGTGGGTTGTCTCATTGCAGCCTGGCCCCTCGTGAACCGAGTTCTGTGGTTTGTGATCCATGAACAGCTACTACCACGCATTGGAATGCTTGATCGCCCCTCTCGACTTCTTAACCACCCTTGTCCTCTGTCCAGGAGTTGCAAATAGTTTCTGGTGTTTGTAGTATGCTGGAGGCCGTGCGCAGCGCTGACCCGAGGGGTGGGCTATGATGCGATAGGCACGTGGTCGGGTATGCCGGGCGCCTGCTTATGTCGTGGAACCTCATACACATCGTTTGGGGTCAGTGGAAACCTCGGCCGGACTCCTCATGGATGGAACCTGAATAGGCGATAAACCCGGACTAGAGACTTGAGTGTTTAGGGTACGCGTGGTCGACACCCTCGTTGGGCTTCCGCTTCAAGGTTGCCGAGTACATGTCGGTAAACGATGGTAAGTGGTGAGAGCGTGTGAAGGAGTACACCCTTGCAAGGTTAACATCATCTATTCGAATAGGGCTGCCATTCATGTAAAGGACCTCTAGGTTGCCTATACAGTTCATAGACAAGTGAAAGTGGATACTCTAAAATGTGCAAGATAAGCATGAGTGCTATGGATGGCCTTCTCGTAGGGTGACACGGGAGCGGATCCATAGTGGTGTATTGATATGGTGAATATGTGGACTCGTGTGCGCCATCTCAAAAGAGTTACTTGCAGTCGTAGTTCAGGATAGCCACCGAGTCAAAGCTGGCTTGCTGCAGCTTAAACTCCACCACCCCTTTGTTGATACCGATGCATATGTAGCTAGTTGATGTAAGTCTTGCTGGGTACATCTGTACTCACGTTTGCTTAATTTATGTTTTTGCAGAGAGACTTCAGTCTCAATAGTAGTTCCGCGTGGACTTCGACGTTTAGCTTGTTACCTCAGCTACGATCTTGTGCCCTCGGCAGGGTCTTGTAGACAGTCAGACTTCTTAGCCTTTTTCATTTGTAGTTGTCTGTACTCAGACAAGATAAGCTTCCGCATGTGCTTGTTGCTTGTATGACTTGAATGCTGGGTCATCAGACCCATGTTTGTAATATCTGGCTCTTCGGAGTCTAATGAATAAATACTTTGAGTTGTAGAGTTTTGTTGTGATGCCATGTTGTATTTACACATATCGGGCATATTGTGTGTATGATTAAAATGCTTGGTATGTGTGGGATCTGTCTAAGTTTATTGAGAGTTGTTTACCCTTGGTAGCCTCTCTTATGGGGAAATGTAGTGCTTACACTGATCCATGGTAGTCTGCTACAGCCCGGTTTACCGGAGTCCTGCTAGCCTGCCATTACTACTGCTCCTGGAACACTTAGACTGGCGGCATATGTGATCCACTTGCTCTCAGGTTCTGTCCCTTCGGGAAATGTCACGCTGGTGACTTCGGAGTCCTGCTAGCTCACAGTGCCAGTTCCCGAGTCCTGTTAGCCCGGGGCTTGTACAGCCCGGATTCACACGCCTGATGACCGACGCTCGATGCTGGTTCATGTATGCATGTCCCGTAAGTTAAGCGCCACTTTGGGTTCACGACTAGTCATGTCGGCCCGGTTCTCTGTCATATGGATGCTAGCGACACTATCATATACGTGGAGCCAAAAGGCGCAAACGCGGTCCGGACAGGTAAGGTGGCACCTGGGGAATACCGTCATGTGAGGCCGCAAAATGATATGATGTGTTACATGCTAGATCGGTGTGACTTAGGATCGGGGTCCTGACAGAACCGTTCTTACCTACGCATGAAAACCACAACGATTTTTCGTCAAGTGTGTTGTTTTAACCTTCAACAAGGACCGGGCGTAGTCACACTCGATTCAACTAAAGTTGGAGAAACAGACACCCACTAGCCACTGATATGCGAAGCACGGCGGTAGAACCAGGTCTCATGAACGCGGTCATGTAATGTCGGCCTGGGCCGCTTTATCCAACAATACCGTCAATCAAAGTATGACATGTCGGTAAGCAGTATGACTATTATCGCCCACAACTCTTTGTGTTCTACTCGTGCATATAACATCTACGCACAAACCTGGCTCGATACCACTTTGTTGGGGAACGTAGTAATTTCAAAAAATTCCCACGCATTACGCAAGATCATGGTGATGCATAGCAACGAGAGGGGAGAGTGTTGTCCACGTACCCTCGTAGACCATAAGCGGAAGCATTATGACAACGCGGTTGATGTAGTCGTATGTCTTCACGATCGACCGATCCTAGTACCGAACGTACGGCACCTTCGTGATCTGCACACGTTCGGCTCGGTGACGTCCCACGAACTCACGATCCAACAGAGTTCGTGGGAGAGCTTCGCCGGCACGACGGCGTGATGACTGTGATGATGAAGCTACCGTCATAGGGCTTCGCCTAAGCACTGCAACGATATGACCGAGGTGGATTATGGTGGAGGGGGGCACCGCACACGGCTAAGAGATCAATGATCAACTTACGTGTCTATGGGGTGCCCCCCTCCCCCGTATATAAAGGAGTGGAGGAGGGGGAGAGGGCCGGTGAGGGAGTCCTGGACTAGGGGGTGTCCGGATAGCCGAACTATCATCTTTGGCCGGACTCCTGGACTATGAAGATACAAGATTGAAGACTCCGCCCCGTGTCCGGATAGGACTTTTCTTGGCGTGGAGGGCAAGCTTAGCGTATACGGATATGTAGATTTCCTACCATTGTAACCGACTACGTGTAACCCTAGCCCTATTCGGTGTCTATATAAACCGAAGGGTTTTAGTCCGTAGGATCTAACAACAATCATACCATAGGCTAGCTTCTAGGGTTTAGCCTCTCACGATCTCGTGGTAGATCTACTCTTGTACTACCCATATCATCAATATTAATCAAGCAGTGAGTAGGGTATTACCTCCATCGAGAGGCCCTGAACCTGGGTAAAAACATCGTGTCCCTTGTCTCCTATTACTATCCGCCTAGACGCACAGCCTGGGACCCCTACCGAGATCCGCCGGTTTTGACACCGACATTGGTGCTTTCATTGAGAGTTCCTGCAATGTCATCACCTATAGGCCCGATGGCTCCTTCAATCATCAAGAACGACGCAGTCCAGGTGAGATTTTTCTCCCGGACAGATCTTTGTATTCAGCTGGCTTTGCACTGCATGGGCCAATTCGCTAGGCCATCCGAGCAGATTGAAAGCTACGCCCGCCATCAGGTCAGTTTTGAAGCTTGAACTATACGGCCGATGTCCGCGGAGACTTGATCTTCGACAGATTCGAGCCACGGCCGAGCGTGCCGCATCGTCTCGATGGTGCGATCTAGCTCTGCACCAAGAGTGCCCCGAAGCTACACGATGCCCTCCGACCCTTAATCCGGAGCCGGGTTTCACCGATTGAGGACGGTTGGTTGGACACCGCCTCGGGGCTGAAATCTCTACGGCGATTGAGCCAACACCATCCTCGGCCCTTTATGGGCTTTCAGGACTCCCAGTGTCGGACTCTTTCCGGACTCCAACCTCCGCGCTACCTGCCAGCCTAATCCGATCAAGCGCGGTTATGGAGTTCACCGCCATGACGTCTTTTCAGCACTTCTCGCCCTTTGGCGATATCCTGAACTCATTAAAGTCTCTCTCTTTGGCAGGGGAGCCCTGGCCGAACTACGGTCAGGAAGGTCGGTATTCGGACAATGAAGAAATTCAACGCCCACCCACCACCCACTTTTTAGCCACTGTCGATGATTTAACCGACATGCTCGACTTCGACCAAGACATCGACGGTATGGACGACGGTGCCGGAGACGATCAAGAGCCACCACGGGCACCGGAAGGCCACCTAAATCATACGACATATACATGGTGGACATCCCATAAGCTGGGAATGGCGATGGAACTGCGGTGGATGCCCCCTCAAGAAACAACCCAAGCGCCCGATGTCGGCGCCGCTCTAAATCCCGGCCACGGTAAGAACGGTGATTCCAAAGACGGGAGACAATAATACCTGGACAAGGTCTGAAGACGACCCCCTCGGCAGGACTCAAAGACAGGAGGAGGGAGAAGTAAGTCCGCACGGTGCGGCAAAAAGAGAGGTAGAGGACGATAATTATGCGCCCCCCTTCGAAGACGAGGCAAGCCTCGACAACGACGAATTCGTCGTGCCAGAGGATCCCATCGAACAAGAGCATTTTAAACGCAGGCTCATGGCCACGGCAAGCAGCCTCAAGAAAAAGTAGCAACAGCTTAAAGCTGACCAAGACCTGCTAGCTGACAGATGGACCGAAGTCCTTGCAGCCGAAGAGCATTTAACTCGAACGCCCCTCAAAAGCTACCCCAAGCGCAGGTCGTTGCCTCGATCGGAGGAGGAAGCACCCGCGTCACTGGCGCACGACATGGCAGACCGGACACCCGTGGCCGCTGGCAGAAGCCTCTCGGCCCTCCGCTCAAGCCACGCCCGACGCTGCTCAAAAGTACCAAGGCACGGGAGAACGCGCGGACTTGCGAGATATCTTGGAGGATAAGGCAAAGCAAACAAGATCGATCTACAGATCGCGTGGGCGTAACGACTCGGGATGATTACCGTCACACGCCGGATACAGCAACCTCGGCCGGGCGAACACGATGAGACAAAGCTCATATGAGCTATGTCGTGATATAGCCCAATACTGCAGGCGCGACACCCACTATGCTTCACGGTGAAGTAATGGATCATCAAACTCGAGGGCTTCAAACCCGTAAACATCGAATCATACGATGGTACCACAGATCCTCATGTCCGGATCGAGGACTATCTCCTCCATATCCACATGGCCCGCGGTGATGATCTACATGCCATCAAATACCTCCCACTCAAGCTTAAAGGACCAGCTCGGCATTGGCTCAACAGCTTGCCAGCAGAGTCAATCGGTTGTTGGGAGGACCTGGAAGCCGCATCTCTCGATAACTTCCAGGGCACATATGTGCGACCACCAGACGCCGATACCTTAGCCATATAATTCAGCAGCCACAAGAATCGGCCAGACAATTCTGGACACGGTTCCTAACAAAGAAAAATCAGATCGTCGACTGACCGGATGCAAGAGGCGCTTAGCAGCCTTCAAACACAACATCCATGACGAGTGGCTAGCCCGCACCTAGGGACAGGAAAAGCCGAAATCCATGGCAGCCCTCACCACACTCATGACCCGCTTTTGCGGGGAGAGGACAGCTGGCTAGCTCGAAGCAACAACTTGGCCGAACACCGGTAGTTCGGATACCAAGGACGACAATGGCAGTCAGCGTCGCAACAAGCATAAACGCCGCATTAACGGTGACAATATCAAGATACGACGGTAAATGCGGATTCAGAGGCTCTAAACCCGGCCAGCGGAAGAAGCCATTCAAAAGAAATACCAGGGCCTGGCCCAACTTGGACCGAATACTCGATCAAGCTTGTGCGGATACATGGCACTTAAAAACCAGCCAACCACACCAACAGGGATTGTTGGGTATTCAAACAAGCGAGCAAGCTAAACGCCGAAAACAACGACAAGGGGCTGCATAGCGATGACGAGGAAGAGCCCGGCCGCCCGAACGATAGAGGACAGAAGGGCTTTCCCACACAAGTGCGGACGGTGAACATGATATACGCAACCCACATACCCAAAAAGGGAGCGGAAGCGTGCACTAAAGGGACGTATATGCGATGTAGCCACGCCCAAGTTCAACCCATGGTCTTCCCGCTGATCACCTTTGATCGATGGAACCACCCCACTAGCATCCGTCACGGCGGTTTCGGCCGCATTGGTTCTTGACCCAATTATTGACGGATTTCACCTCACCGTAGTCCCGATGGACGGCAGCAAGAGCAGCCCCGAACCTGATTTATCAGGATACTGCAGTGCAAAATGGGCATAGACCCATCAAGAATCAAACCCACAAAGACGCGACCTTTAAAGGCGCCATTCCAGTGTAGAGGCCAACCGTACAGGCTCCGTTACACTTGAAGTGGTCTTCGATCCCGGATAACTTCCGGAGTGAGGAGTTAATCTTTGACATAGTCCCGCTCCAGGCGGCTATCACGCGACCGCCGGGCGTAACCGCATTCAGAAAATTCAATGCGATTGCCGCACTGGCGTACCTCAAGCTCAAGATGCCAGGCCCTCGAGGCATAATCACGGTCAATGGAAACACCGAGCGCTCCCTCCGAGCGGAGGAGCATACGGCCGCCTCTTGCGGCGAAGTGCGAACAGCCTCTTAAGGCAACCCTCGATCCGCCAATAAACAATCGGACAACATCCAGCGCGCCCGAGTAACCTACATGCAAGACCGCTGGCACATTCCGAACAAGCGTAGTAATGTGGCTCAACCCCAGCCCTCGCGAACTCGCTGGCCAGATTACTTCTGGCACGTAATTGCGCCTCAAGGCACCATGGGCATAGGGGACGGTCCACGACCACGGCATGCCCAGAATGCGGCTAGACCGCACTAGGGGCTCCCGTTTGTGTCATTCCTTTTTTTCTTTTTTTTTTCTTTTTTTTTACTTTCAGGACTCTGTTCTCCGTGAAGCCTCGTCCGGCATTCGTGCCGACTACTACACGATGCAACAGCCAGGAAGTAGAAAACTGCGTCAAGTGTCCAGGTGGTCTCTATTACATATAAAGATAATTGCTTTTACATACCACGCCGCAAACTTACCCGGAAGGGGGACATGTCAAAGTCCTGCACCTTGCTTATCGCCAAATTTGTATCGCTCGCTTGTATTTGCAGTTTCTTTTGAACAAACAATATATAGCTCTTGCCTAATATTGCATTCTTCCCATTGTATATGTTCATCTATGACATTGCAAGAATCAGTACAATTTGGTACAGCCACCACACCGTGGGCTTATGTACCCCAAAAACATGGTGTGACAAGTCCGAACACTTTCACAAGTGCGGCACCCGAACTTATAGCATTATATGCATCGGCTCAATCATGTCTTGGGTCAATAGTTGGGTTTGCCCGGCTCCCATGTTTTGGTACCTTACGCCCGTTATATCGGCTAAGGTAGAAGGCTGGAGAACCAACTGCGATTGTGCCCCGATTGAGCTGGGTTGAGCACCTCAGTGGAGAAAGCTAAAACTGACCGTCATGATAGGGCGAGAGCCGGTCGCTGTTCGAGAGGTTTTTTCGGGTCCCTAAAGACTTATGCTGCTTAGAGCGAGGAGCCGGCATTGTCCGGCCAAGGCGTGGATAGCGCCCCGAACTCGGTCTTCCGAATACAAGGGGCTTCGCCGAAATTTAAAATTATAGAATTCTATGGCTAAGTGAGAGTGTTCAAGCACTATAAGTCCGGTCGCCTTGTTCGTTCGTTGAGCGCCTCCTCAAGGACCCAAGAATGGGAACAAGAGCGCTCAAGTTTATCCCGAACACCCCAAAGACTTTCGTGGCATGGGGGCTGAAGCCAACGACTTGCCATCTCTCAAATTTGATAAACAGCCGCCTGTAAGGTAATATTTTAAATTAACAAGCGTTGCTTTGCGCATATGAACAAGTTTTCAGCGACAGGATAACAAATGCGAGTCTATTCAAAAATTACATCTTTGGAGCATTCACCCGCTATAAAGGCGGGCACCCTTGAGACGCCCTCATAATACATTTCAGGCGCATGCGATGCTCCTTGCCCGGTGGTGGTCCGTCCTTCACAAGCTTCTCACCGTCCAGCTTGCCCCAAAGGCACCTTAGCACGGGCAAGGGCCCCATGTGCAGCACCTTCAATGCAGACGGAGCGCTTTGATGACTTCAATCCACGGACAAAGGCCCACCAGCATGCACTAGACCAAGTAGCTCCCGGGCATGGCTTCCGTTGGCCACATCCGAACTATGAGGCCCTTCATGGCCTGTTCGGCGACCTTGTGGAGCTCGACCAGCTGCTTCAGCTGGTCGCTCAGGGGCACCGGATGTCCGGACTCGGCATACTGAGACCAGAACACCTTCTCCGTCGCGCTTCGGTAGAAAGCGGCAGCACCGGACACACTGCGGGGCAGATCTGCGAATGCTCCTGGAGAGCTCCGGATTCGGGTAAGTAACAGATAATTCACCTTCACATGCTTGCTTTGCATAAAGAATGCCTTACCCGCCGCTATCTTCTTCATCGCCTCAATTTCCTGGAGGGCTTTTCGGGCTTCGGCCTTAGCGGCTTTGGCACTCTCAAGAGCCAAGGCGAGCTCGGACTCTCGAGTCTTCGAGTCACGCTCCAAACTCTCGTGTTTTTTCACGAGATCCTGGAGCTCTTGCCGCACCTCCGCCACCCGCGCCCCCTGCTCCTCTCGCTTGACGCGCTCCGCGGCCGCTTTGATTTCGGCCATGGACACACTTCGCCGTGGTCGCCACCTCGCTCGGGGCCCTGCAATACTCACGTTATTCCTGTCATTTTTGCAACCAAATCCTTTCTATAAGGTATTACTTTAATAAGGTATTACTTACCTTCCTTGTCCTCGAGCTGCTTCTTGGCAAGTCCGAGCTCGTTCTCGGACTGCTCGAGGCTCGCTTCAATGCATTGACCTCCATGATCGGCGGGCAGAGGTCGGCTGCGCCTGCATTCCCATATTGACATATTTATGTTAGACTCCTGCGTATATCTTTTAGATCCTCATCCGGCTTTTCTTTCCGAACACCGAACTAAGCATCGTGGGCTACCGTCTATGCGGTAATATTTTTACATATTCGAAACTTACCTCAATGCCCTGTTAGAAGGCTGGTACGAGCTTCAGCCAGCCCGCCTTGGCGGACTGAACTTCGACCACCGCACTCATGATAGTGCGATGTCAGTTGTCGATGGAGGCGCCGTTAAGCGCCTCCAAGCAAGTTATCCGTGCCTCCGGATGGACGGAGGTCACCGGTGTCGCAGATCTTGCCCTTCTTACGAAGGGCGCTTCTTTGGACTTCGGAACCACCGAAGGTTCAGACGGGAGTCCGCACAAGGCCGGACTTAGAGCCTCTGGGGTTTTTCCTTATGCGCCGGGGTCCGGGAGGTCGCCTTGGCGCCTCCGTGACCTCCTCCTCCTGGTTGGGCCCCTTTGGGACTCCACCGCGGTGTTGTTCAAGGTCCGCGAGGAGAGGAGGCGGCCGGAAGTGAACTACTATTCATATCCGACAAATCCAGGAGCCGCCCACAAAGCGGCGAAGCCTGTCTCTGGGCGGGCTACATGGTTATATTCGGCATTAGAAGACACTGTATGACAAGTAAAAATCATGAGTTATTCCGAATCCGGACACTTACGATCTCGCCAGGGCTTGGCCCTTGATGGCCCTCCTCCTCGTCGTTGTCGGCGTTGGTGGAGAAGTCCGGAGGAAGGGTCCTCCCTTTCTTGGACCCTCCGGCCTCCCCAGTCGGGGCGGCCTTCCTTTTCTTCTCTTCCCCCACTGGGGGAGAGGCTTATTTTTCATCCTCCTCGTTCTTAGGAGAGGATTCTGCTTCAGAATCTGACAGCACCTGGCGCCGGGAGCTCCTTCGAGTTCCCGTGGCCTCCTTCTTGGCCTTCTTCTCCGTCACCACGTGAGGTGCCGGAACCAGCAGCCCCGTCAAGCGGGCGTCCGCTGGGTCTTCTGGCAAAGGAGCCGGAAACTTAATCTATCGGGACGTCTTCAGCCAGTCCTGTCAAAGCTTAGGGAGTTTTAGATCCCGCATATAGTCAAACTATGAAAAAAAAGTCCCATAAAGGGTAAAATAACTTACCTCGCTAGCTTGACGCTGCGAGCTGAATCCGCGATCTTCGGTAGCGGATGCGGGAGCCAGCGCCCTTGAACGGCACCTTCCGTGCATCTTCGTACGTAGTGTCGAAGAGCCGGCTCAAGGTCCGGTGCTGTGCCGGATCAAACTCCCACAAATTGAAGGCCCGTTGCTGGCATGGGAGAATCCAGCGGATGAGCATAACCTGGACTACGTTGACAAGCTTGAGCTTCTTGTCCACCTGGATTCCGACGCAGGTTTGGAGTCCGGTCAGCTCTTCCGAATCACCCCATGTCAGGCCCGTCTCTTTCCATGATGTGAGCCGTGTGGGGACGCCAGATCTGAATTCGGGGGCCGCCGCCCATTAGGAGTCGCGCGGCTCAGTGATGTAGAACCACCCCGATTGCCACCCCTAGCTTGTCTCCACGAAGGAGCCCTCGAGCCATAGAACATTGGGCATCCTGCCCGCCATGGCACCTCCGCACTACTCGCGTCGGCCGCCCACTATCTTCGGCTTGACGCTAAAGGTCTTCAACCATAAACCGAAGTGGGGCTGGATGCGAGGAAAGCCTACTTACGACGATAAACGCCGAGATATTGAGGATGAAGTTTGGGGCGGATCGTGGAAATCCAGCCGTAGTAGAACATGAGCCCCGGACAAATGGGTGAAGTGGAAAACCTAGTCCACGGAGGAAGTGGGTGAGGAACACCACCCTCTCATGGGGCCAGGGGGTGGGGATGAGCTGCCCCTTGTTGGGGAGCCGACACGCGATGTCGCCGGACATGTATCCGGCCTCCCGCAGCTTTGTGATGTGCCCCTCCGTGACAGAGGAGGCCATCCACTTGCCTCCCGCTCCGGACATAATTGGAGAAGGTTGAGGTGGGATGTGCGGACTTGGGCGCTGGAGCTCGAGTGCGCGGAAATGGATGAGCAAAGGAGGAAGAAGGCGTAGGTGAAAAGGTGGATCCTTATCCCCTTATATGGACGGACGCAACTAAGCGCCCCCACCAGCCTGGTAAAACTTCGCTATCTTCCAAGCGCCGTAAACAATGGCGTGGTTGGGTTACCCACGTCCGTATTGATGAGAATCCCGGAATAAGGGGGCACGATCTAAGCTTTGATAAGACGTGCCAAGGAAACCGCCTCGCTAAACGCTAATGAGGTGGGACAAGAAAAGCTTGATTCGAATAAAGGCTTGGTGGTATGATGTTACGCCTTGAACACGCCAGCGGATCTCGCGTGCAAAAATTATTCTCTCTACGGTGGTATGTGGAACTTGTTTTGCAGAGCGGACACTATCCTTGTGTTCAAAACCTTCTATGAAGTATTCGGAGGAGGAACCCGCCTTGCAATGCGAAGACAATGTGCGCCCGGACTCGTCATTGAAGCCTGGTTCAGGGCTACCGAGGAGTCCTGGACTAGGGGGTATCCGGATAGCCGAACTATCATCTTTGGCGGACTCACGGACTATGAAGATACAAGATTGAAGACTCCGTCCGTGTCCTGGATAGGACTTTCCTTGGCGTGGAAGGCAAGCTTGGAGATACGGATATGTAGATTTCCTACCATTGTAACCGACTCTGTGTAACCCTAACCCTATTCGGTGTCTATATAAACCGAAGGGTTTTTAGTCCGTGGGATCGAACAACAATCATACCTTAGGCTAGCTTCTAGGGTTTAGCCTCTACGATCTCGTGGTAGATCTACTCTTGTACTACCCATATCATCAATATTAATCAAGCAGTGAGTAGGGTATTACCTCCATCGAGAGGGCCCGAACGTGGGTAAAAACATCGTGTCCCTTGTCTCCTGTTACCATCCGCCTAGACGCATAGTTCGGGACCCCCTACCAGAGATCCGCCGGTTTTGACACTGACAGCCGGCCTCCTAGGCGCGCCCAAGGGGGGAGTCCTACTCCCGGTGGGAGTAGGATTCCCCCTTTCCCTTGTTTGAGTAGGAGAGAAGGAAGGGGGAGAGAGAGGGAAGGAAACGGGGTGCCGGCCCCCCACCCAATTCGGATTGAGCTAGGAGGGGGTGCCCTCCACCTTGGCCTTCCCCTCCTCTATTCCACTAAGGCCCAATAAGGCCCATATGCTCCCCGGGGGGTTCCGGTAACCTCCCGGTACTCTGGTAAATGCCCGAAACCATTCCGATGTCCAAACATAGCCATCCAATATATTGATCTTTATGTCTCGACCATTTCGAGACTCCTCGTCATGTCCGTGATCACATCCGGGACCCCGAACTACCTTCGGTACATCAAAACACATAAACTCATAATACCAATCGTCACCGAACGTTAAGCGTGCGGACCCTACGGGTTCGAGAACTATGTAGACATGACCGAGACTCATATCCGGTCAATAACCAATAGCGGAACCTGGATGCTCATATTGGTTCCTACATATTCTACGAAGATCTTTATCGGTCAAACCGCATAACAACATACGTTGTTCCCTTTGTCATCGGTATGTTACTTGCCCGAGATTCGATCATCGGTATCTCAATACCTAGTTCAATCTCATTACCGACAAGTCTCTTTACTCGTTTCCTAATGCATCATCCCGCAACTAACTCATTAGTCACATTGCTTGCAAGGCTTATAGTGATGTGCATTACCGAGAGGGCCTAGAGATACCTCTCCGACAATCGGAGTGAAAAACCCTAATCTCGATCTATGCCAACTCAACAAGTACCATCGGAGACACCTGTAGAGCATCTTTATAATCATCCAGTTACGTTGTGACGTTTGATAGCAGACAAGGTGTTCCTCCGGTATTCGGGATTTGCATAATCTCATAGTCTGAGGAACATGTATAAGTCATGAAGAAAGCAGTAGCAATGAAACTGTAACTATCATCTCTACTCCTAATGGAGCAGTTGGTAGTCTCGCTTCCAGGTTTTTTTTCGTCCCACCACTTTCATCCGGTTTTTTTTCGTAGGTTAGCCGTCGTAGATTTTTTTCTTCACCTCCCCCACTTCATCGGTTTATTTTCACTTCACCTTCTCACACAACGAAAAAAACCTAACGGATCAGAACTTTCCATAATCGTTAAATTAATTAGTAATGTCTTTATGTAAAAGAATCAATCACAATCAATCTCTAAAGATCAAATCTAAATTAATTAATCTTCATAACGTTTGTTTCCTTTCAATCACGCCCATAACTTTGCTTCCTTGTTTGGGCGTAAACTGTTTGGTAGCAGAGATTAGGAAGCTTCCTATGAGTGTAGTAATAGGAAGTATTCTTTTTCTTGATGATTCGTTTGCATGCATGATGATAGTAAATTAGGCCAACATTCACCACTATTTATCAACGTCATCAATCGTATCCATTCCTACCAGTTTTCTCTACTCCTAATGGAGCAGTTGGTAGTCTCCGCCGGTCAATTTTCGTCCCACCACTTTCATCCGGTTTTTTTTGTAGGTTAACCGTCGTAGATTTTTTTCGTCGCCTCCCCCACTTCATCGGTTTTTTTTTCACTTCACCCTCTCACGCAACGAAAAAAATTGAACGGATCAGAACTTTCCATACTGACGCAAATTATTTAGTAATGTCTTTATGTAAAAGAATCAATCACAATCAATCTCTAAAGATCAAATCTAAATTAATTAATCTTCATAACGCTTTGTGTCCTTTCGAATCGAGTCCATAACTTTCCTTCCTTGTTTGGGCAGAAACTGTTTGGTAGTAGAGATTAGGAAGCTGCCTATGAGTGTACTAATAGGAAGTATTCTTTTTCTTGATGATTCGTTTCCATGCATGATGATAGTAAATTAGGCCAACATTCACCACTGTTTATCAACGTCATCAATCGTATCCATTCCTACCAGTTTTCTCTACTCCTAATGGAGCAGTTGGTAGTCTCCGCCGGTCAATTTTCGTCCCACCACTTTCATCCGGTTTTTTTTCGTAGGTTAACCGTCGTAGATTTTTTTCGTCGCCTCCCCCACTTCATCGGTTTATTTTCACTTCACCCTCTCACACAATGAAAAAAACTGAACGGATCAGAACTTTCCATACTGACGCAAATTATTTAGTGATGTCTTTATGTAAAAGAATCAATCACAATCAAACTCTAAAGATCAAATCCAAATTAATTAATCTTCATAACGTTTGTTTCCTTCCGAATCACGTCCATAACTTTCCTTCCTTGTTTGGGCAGAAACTGTTTGGTAGTAGAGATTAGGAAGCTTCCTATGAGTGTAGTAATAGGAAGTATTCTTTTTCTTGATGATTCGTTTCCATGCATGATGATAGTAAATTAGGCCAACATTCACCACTATTTATCAACGTCATCAATCGTATCCATTCCTACCAGTTTTCTCTACTCCTAATGGAGCAGTTGGTAGTCTCCGCCGGTCAATTTTCGTCCCACCACTTTCATCCTTTTTTTTGGTAGGTTAACCGTCGTAGATTTTTTTCGTCGCCTCCCCCACTTCATCGGTTTATTTTCACTTCACCCTCTCACACAACGAAAAAAAAATGAACGGATCGAACTTTCCATCTCGACGCAAATTATTTAGTAATGTCTTTATGTAAAAGAATCAATCACAATCAATCTCTAAAGATCAAATCTAAATTAATTAATCTTCATAACGTTTGTTTCCTTTCGAATCACGCCCATAACTTTCCTTCCTTGTTTGGGCAGAAACTGTTTGGTAGCGAGAGATTAGGAAGCTTCCTATGAGTGTACTAATAGGAAGTATTCTTTTTCTTGATGATTCGTTTCCATGCATGATGATAGTAAATTAGGCCAACATTCACCACTATTTATCAACGTCATCAACCGTATCCATTCCTACCAGTTTTCTCTACTCCTAATGGAGCAGTTGGTAGTCTCCGCCGGTCAATTTTCGTCCCACCACTTTCATCCGGTTTTTTCGTAGGTTAATCTTCATAGATTTTTTTTCGCCGCCTCCCCACTTCATCGGTTTATTTTCACTTCACCCTCTCACACAATGAAAAAAACGGAACGGATCAGAACTTTCCATACTGACGCAAATTATTTAGTGATGTCTTTATGTAAAAGAATCAATCACAATCAAACTCTAAAGATCAAATCCAAATTAATTAATCTTCATAACGTTTGTTTCCTTTCGAATCACGTCCATAACTTTGCTTCCTTGTTTGGGCAGAAACTGTTTGGTAGCAGAGATTAGGAAGCTTCCTATGAGTGTAGTAATAGGAAGTATTCTTTTTCTTGATGATTCGTTTGCATGCATGATGATAGTAAATTAGGCCAACGTTCACCACTATTTATCAACGTCATCAATCGTATCCATTCCTACCAGTTTCTCTACTCCTAATGGAGCAGTTGGTAGTCTCCGCCGGTCAATTTTCGTCCCACCACTTTCATCCGGTTTTTTGTAGGTTAACCGTCAGAGATTTTTTTCGTCGCCTCCCCCACTTCATCGGTTTTTTTTCACTTCACCCTCTCACTAGCGAAAAAAATTGAACGGATCAGAACTTTCCATATTGACGCAAATTATTTAGTAATGTCTTTATGTAAAAGAATCAATCACAATCAATCTCTAAAGATCAAATCTAAATTAATTAATCTTCATAACGTTTGTTTCCTTTCGAATCACGTCCATAACTTTCCTTCCTTGTTTGGGCAGAAACTGTTTGGTAGTAGAGATTAGGAAGCTGCCTATGAGTGTACTAATAGGAAGTATTCTTTTTCTTGATGATTCGTTTCCATGCATGATGATAGTAAATTAGGCCAACATTCACCACTATTTATCAACGTCATCAATCGTATCCATTCCTACCAGTTTTCTCTACTCCTAATGGAGCAGTTGGTAGTCTCCGCCGTCAATTTTCGCCCCACCACTTTCATCCGGTTTTTTCGTGAGGTTAACCGTCGTAGATTTTTTTCGTCGCCTCCCCCACTTCATCGGTTTATTTTCACTTCACCCTCTCACACAATGAAAAAAACTGAACGGATCAGAACTTTCCATAGTGACGCAAATTATTTAGTGATGTCTTTATGTAAAAGAATCAATCACAATCAATCTCTAAAGATCAAATCCAAATTAATTAATCTTCATAACGTTTGTTTCCTTTCGAATCACGTCCATAACTTTCCTTCCTTGTTTGGGCAGAAACTGTTTGGTAGTAGAGATTAGGAAGCTTCCTATGAGTGTAGTAATAGGAAGTATTCTTTTTCTTGATGATTCGTTTCCATGCATGATGATAGTAAATTAGTCCAACATTCACCACTATTTATCAACGTCATCAACCGTATCCATTCCTACCAGTTTACTCTACTCCTAATGGAGCAGTTGGTAGTCTCCGCCGGTCAATTTTCGTCCCACCACTTTCATCCGGTTTTTTTCGTAGGTTAACCGTCGTAGATTTTTTTGTCGCCTCCCCCACTTCATCGGTTTATTTTCACTTCACCCTCTCACACAACAAAAAAAACCGAACGGATCAGAACTTTCCATAGTGACGCAAATTATTTAGTGATGTCTTTATGTAAAAGAATCAATCACAATCAATCTCTAAAGATCAAATCTAAATTAATTAATCTTCATAACGGTTGTTTCCTTTCGAATCACGTCCATAACTTTCCTTCCTTGTTTGGGCAGAAACTGTTTGGTAGCAGAGATTAGGAAGCTTCCTATGAGTGTACTAATAGGAAGTATTCTTTTTCTTGATGATTCGTTTCCATGCATGATGATAGTAAATTAGGCCAACATTCACCACTATTTATGAATGTCATCAATCGTATCCATTCCTACCAGTTTTCTCTACTCCTAATGGAGCAGTTGGTAGTCTCATGGTCAATTTTCGTCCCACCACTTTCATCCGGGTTTTTTTCGTAGCTTAACCGTCGTAGATTTTTTTGTCGCCTCCCCCATTTCATCGGTTTATTTTCACTTCACCCTCTCACACAACGAAAAAAAAACTGAACGGATCAGAACTTTCCATCTTCGACGCAAATTATTTAGTAATGTCTTTATGTAAAAGAATCAATCACAATCAATCTCTAAAGATCAAATCTAAATTAATTAATCTTCATAATGTTTGTTTCCTTTCGAATCACGTCCATAACTTTCCTTCCTTGTTTGGACAGAAACTGTTTGGTAGCAGAGATTAGGAAGCTTCCTATGAGTGTACTAATAGGAAGTATTCTTTTTCTTGATGATTCGTTTCCATGCATGATGATAGTAAATTAGGCCAACATTCACCACTATTTATCAATGTCATCAATCGTATCAATTCCTACCAGTTTTCTCTACTCCTAATGGAGCAGTTGGTAGTCTCCGCGGTCAATTTTCGTCCCACCACTTTCATCCGGGTTTTTTTCGTAGCTTAACCGTCGTAGATTTTTTTGTCGCCTCCCCCACTTCATCGGTTTATTTTCACTTCACCCTCTCACACAACGAAAAAAACTGAACGGATCAGAACTTTCCATACTTGGCGCAAATTATTTAGTAATGTCTTTATGTAAAAGAATCAATCACAATCAATCTCTAAAGATCAAATCTAAATTAATTAATCTTCATAACGTTTGTTTCCTTTCGAATCACGTCCATAACTTTCCTTCCTTGTTTGGGCAGAAACTGTTTGGTAGCAGAGATTAGAAGCTTCCTATGAAGTGTAGTAATAGGAAGTATTCTTTTTCTTGATTATTCGTTTCCATGCATGATGATAGTAAATTAGGCCAACATTCACCACTATTTATCAACTCATCAATCTTATCCATTCCTACCAGTTTTAAGGGGATCCGCTCGCTAAATCGTCGTCGCACGTTATTTTCACAAACAATCTCTACTCCTAATGGAGCAGTTGGTAGCCTCGTACGGTTTATTTTTGTCCTCCTCCCACCTCCCCTGGTTTTTTTTCATCCTCCGTCCCACCTCCCAAATTCGTTGGTTTTTTTTGTCGGTTTTTACTCGCCCCCTCCCACCTCCCAATTTCGTCCGGTTTTTATTCATCCCACCTCCCACCACCACCTCGTGCTGGTTCTTTTTCTCTCCACTCTTTCCTTGCAAACCAATAATTTCCTAACATACAAAAGATCACGGATCTATCTTTCCTTACCCGAACCAATCGCGCCCTACATCAGTGCATTTCTTTATTAAGAAAACTAACACGTAAATCTTAACGCATTGTAAACAAATCCCGTTATGGACTTAATTAATTTATTATGGAATCTATACGTGGTCGCATTGGTTCTTTTTCTCTCCACTCTTTCCTTGCAAACCCTTAATTTCCTAACATACAAAAGATCATGAATCTATCTTTCCTTACCCGAATCAATCGATCCCTACATCAGTGCATTTCTTTATTAAGAAAACTAACACGTAAATCTTAACACATTGTAAAAGAAATCCCGTTATGGACCTAATTAATTTATTATGGAATGCATGCGTGGTCGCATCTCTCCCTCGTGAAAAATCGCATCCATCTCCCGTTAAAAGGAAAAGAGAACATGAACGATCAATCCCACACCCTGCATCTCAGTAGCAAAAATCGCTTCGCCTGCTATGCGCCTGCGCCGTGTGCCCGGCTTGACCCATGCCTCGCCTGCATGGCTGGACACCGCCGTCTCCACCGCCACGTACAAGAAAACGGTGCGCAGAACCATCCATTCAAATCGCACACCCCCACCCTCCTCCGCAATCCCTAGCCCCGCATCACGCTATCGCTTTCTCGCCTCTCTTTCCCCTCGATGTAGATGGTGCCGAGCGGCGGCCTCGAGCACCGGCAGTGCCGCCCTCTCTATCTTCGTTGCGTCGAGAGATGGGCCGAGGCTATCGTCGGTTCGCCGCCCACGATTGGGCCGCCTCCGGTTGTCGCGCACCACCGGCTCCACCAAACGTGCCCGACACTCTCCACTTTCGACCTTCCGGCGACCACATCCCTCCGCGCCTCCATCCATCATCCACAAGGCCACTCCCTGCACCCACCCTCCTAAATTCTCCATACCGGCGGACAATCACCGAAGATTCAAGTTGGCCCGATATCAATTTTCTTACATGCTTTCTTTATCAGTTGGTGATGGGAATGGGTTCCAATTTCTCTCTGACTGTGGATTCGCAGGCAACAAGCGCTTCTACATGCATCCTCCTGTCGGTCCCTAAAGTACCAAGGTAAATGGTTGATGTTGCGTTTGTCTAGGATGATATATGTTGGCTCTGTTCTGGTTCATCCGAGCAGTCCCGGTACATCGTGCATTTATCTTGCCAGTAATGTTCCGTGATGCTCTGATGCACTTTAGGAATTTTTTATCTTGTCTTCAGTGCAAAACATTTGTTTATTAATGCATGAGAAGAATCCTTGTTACTACCTTGAACCTGTTTTATAATCCATATTGTTATGCACTAGCGCGTGTGCGTATGAAATAGATGGATTATGGTCCCGTACCCAATAAGATGGATATGTGTGTGTTAGAGAGAGAGAGAGAGGGAGAGGGGGAGAGAGAGTGAGGGGGAGGGAGGAAGAGTGTGTGTGAGAATTTGATGGTAAAAAGGTCGCCAATGTCACTTGATATGTATGAGAATATTAAATGTAATATCAACATAATTGATATTGAACTCTTAAAGTTAATGTGGCCCCATTGCAACGCACGGGTGTTCTTCTAGTAATGCTAAGGTAACGAATGGGTCTTGTCCAGCACATCATTCTTCTAATGATGTGATCCCGTTCATCAAATGACAACACATGTCTATGGTTTAGGAAACATAATCATCTTTGATAAACGAGCTAGTCAAGTAGAGGCATATTGGGGACACTTTGTTTTGTCTATGTATTCACACATGTACTAAGTTTTCGGTTAATACAATTCTAGCATGAATAATAAACATTTATCATGAAATAAGGAAATAAATAATAACTTTATTATTGCCTCTAGAGCATATTTCCTTCAGCTAGCAACCTCATTTGATTCTCTATAACAACGAACTAAAGCAACATGGCCAAAACCATTATCTAGCTTCTCATGATCTCTTTCTAACTACCTATCGGTTTATGTGTAATCTATTCAGCTACCCCACGGTGTCTTTATATATTAGGCGTGGGTTACATGATTCACTTGAACGCATAACTCTTCGCTAGTTACAAGTCTAATTATAACCTTGACACATGCACATATATATTCGACAACATATTTTAACAATAGTGAAATGTGCCACTAGTCCATGAACTCAAACTGATTGCACGCTTTAGGCCAACAACTCAAGAATGATTGGATTTAGTCCGTAAACTTGTTAAATTTGATCAAATAAGGCCAACATCAATTTGAGAGAGAAAACCCGGCCACATGAATGCCAAATCATTGTCCTTTAAGCGCTCGCAAACTAAACATTTTCTATGATAATCTATTTATAAATTAGCCCTTTTCTAACGGTGTCTGAAGTGTATATATATATATATATATTTAAAAAGACATGTGTTGCAAGGCCATTAGCTGTTGGAAAGGTCTGGCTTACCACTCAAATATCAACCAGTTTATGTTCTGAAATGCAGCCTATTCTATATATTCAAACAGAATAAGGGAAACAAAAATTAAAACCTATGTTGTGCATCATGGATTAGCAATCGACTACGTGACCACTCAAACACGAAAACATTTGTGTATTACTGTGCAGCTTACCTTATAGCTTGTCTGAAGAACTATGTGGTGGATAGTTTTAGAACTATGTGATCATTGCAATGTTTTAGAACTTTGAATGCTTTTGCCACTCAAGTCATGTTCTATATACATTATCTGAAGTATGAGCTATGTGTTGAATGTGAGGTTTTATACTGTTCTCATGATGTACATATTTCATATTTCACTTTTATACAGTCCAAAATCCATTAATTCTATACATAATAGTAGACAGCTCACAGCGTCTTAGAGTGATCAGGACTCTGATTGCTAACACAAAAGCTTGTGGGTTCGAATCCTGTGAAACAGAACACATGTTTATTTTTTCTCCTGATTCTCCATGAATATAAGGTAAGCCAGAATTTTTTTCACCTCCAAACGGCCGTGGTTCGATCCCTAGGCAATCCAAGGGTTTTTATATAAATTTTTCCCTCCATACGCTGTTACAATGGTTTGTGAGAAAAAACCTGTTTAATTTACAAATAGATCCCTGTAAAGTAGTTAGTTCAGAGCGGTTAAAACATGCAATCAATTAGAGTTCATGGACTGGTGACGTATTTCACTCTTTTAACAATAAGATGCACAACATATTATTTCCCTGGCAGGCAAACTCAAGATGTCAAGAAATGAAATATCCATCTGCCAGATTTGTACACGTAGAGACCAGACACGCGAGTATGATCGACAGAAGGATATTCACGTGTGATGGAATATAAACACCTCAAAACTGATTGGCTCGAGCTTGCATGTCAGAAGGAAGCGGATCGGGTGCACGCAAAGGCCCGCCTCGTCTTGTCAAGATCCGTGTCGCTCGACAGCCTCCTCGTCGCCGGGGCACCGCCCTTGACCGCGGCGTCCCCCGTCTCCACGTCCACGCGCACCTCGGCCTCGGCGTCGTCGTCCGGCGCCTCGACGTCCGCGCGGCACAGCGGGCACGTGGAGTTCCCGCGGAACCACGCGTCGATGCACCCCACGTGGAACCGGTGGCCGCACCGCGGCAGCGCGCGCGCCTCCTCCCCGCGCTCGAGCCCCGCGAGGCACACCGCGCAGTCCCCGGCGCGGTCGCCCGCGGCGACCACGGGCAGCGCGCGGAGCACCGCGGGTCCAGCCCCGCGGCGAAGGCGCCACCGCCACGCCGCCGTGGACGGCGCCGCCGGAGATGGACGGCAGGCCGTGGCGGAGACGGAGGCGGTCGCGCGAGCGCCGGCGCCGGCCGCCGCTGTACGCGTGCAGCGCGACGAGGGCGAGGAGGACGCCCGCGAGCGCCCCGGCCGCCGCGACCAGGAGCTTGCCGGCGACGGCATAGCTCGACAGATCCCCGTTTTGTCCGGTACTGGGCACCACGGAGCACGGCATCGCGTGAACTGGCTCTCTCGGGAAGCCCCCGGGGACCACTACAACGCCGTCGCATGGGAGCGGCGGCGGGCCATTGGTGCTGGCGCGTGGGCCGTGGGCGTCGCCGACGCCCATTGTAGATTGTACGTAGCGTATAGCTGCACACACACCCGAAACTAGAAAGATTGTAGATATTACTGCTTTTTGATCTAGGCGGCTCGTTCCGGAGCAATGTGAGGTTTTCGTTGGTGCAATTCCATTACTTATACACGTATAAAATATGACTAAGAGATGTGGTCGCTAATACGTAAAATTATTACGTGCTGTGATGTTTTTCTTTTGGCAGCCCGTGCGGGGCACGCTCTGAAGACTGACTGTCCGTGCCAAATGGACGGCACTGAGCTTAGCTTGTATCAGTGACAGTGATTATGCGCGTACGACCATTTTCGGAGTTGACGAGGGAGTGATGAGTCGACTGGAGTGATCTTTTTTTTATTTACTTGCTACTTTTCCAAGTCTTTTCTCCCTCCGCGACTTGGACTTTGAGGAAAAAAGTTCCACAGAGGAGAGGGCGGTGACGGGTGACAACGGAGACCAGTGTGAGAGGCAACGCGGGCAGTCTTCGGAAACGTCGCCGCTTTGGCTTGCTGTTCACATGGTGCATGTGAGCGGGGAGACAAAACTCGATGTCCAGATATCTTTTTTTTCTAAAGAAACCCTCCATGTCAAGCTACTTGGGGCATGTTTGGTAGCCTGCATGAGGCCCGGCCTAATTCGCGGGGGACGAAAATGGGCCGATTGGTTGCATGATTTCACTGTCCGGCCCGCATGGCACGAAACTTAAAGCACTCCTAGGCCTGGCTCCCTGGAACGCTCGAATCGGCAGTTTCTCCAGGGCTAGGCCCGAGCGGTGCACGTGGGCAGCGGCGGCTGTGGCGATATTACTGGCGAAGCCGTTGCTTCCTGAAGCGCCGACAGTTATTAGCCTCACCGCCCCTCACCGCTGCCTCTCCCCACTCTCCCAACTCTCACCGGCGGCGGCGGATCGGAGCAGAGCAAGAAGACCACCGGACTCCATCACCGGCGAGCGGGTCATCACTTGGCCCGCGGCAATGATGGTAAGCACTTCTCTCTGTTCGACATGCAGAACTTTTTCCCGTTCGATCCGGCGATAGATTCGATCCATGGCGGAGGGGAATGGGGAATAGAGGTAGATAAGCATGTACAGGTAGTTCATACTAGTTCATACGAGTTCATAGTACTTCAAACTAGTTCATGCAAGATCGGAATAGAGGTAGATGCGGATGCAGAAGGGGGATTGGGGGTACACAACGGACACCGGCTCACCGCGGCGGCCGTCACGGGCGTGCGGAGCGGCGGGTCGAGCCGCTGCCTTCATCTTCTTCTTCATCGTTGTGCGGGCCGGCGGGTCGTTGTCGTCGTCCTCGGAGTCGAGGTCGATCTGCCCTCGCTGGCATCTGCACCGGTTCTTCCTGCTACTTAGGCTCCCCACCGATGACCGCCAGCGGCGCGATTGCCGTCTCCCAGTACACTGCGGCACGGCGGTCATTAGGAGCCCAGTAGTTCTTGTACTTGCACCACTTCTTCCTCTATTTAGCGTAGTTGGAGACGGCCTGATTCATGGCCCAGCAAATGATGTCAACTGCCATCGCGCCCTTCGCTGGGTCAGGAATCAGCGTCTTGACTCTTGTGCGATAGCCCTCATGAGCAAACCTTTGCATTAGATTCCTTCTGCATGTCAGGCATGGAGCCGAAGTTTGAGCACACCTCCATGGTGTTCTCGAACTTGGTGCGGTCACCAGCCGACCGCCCGAGGAAGAAGGCCCTCCAGCCAATACCCCGAAGGAAGGGGTTGGCGTTGGAGCTGGAGCTAGAGCTCATGGCGATGGGGAGGAGGAAGGTTGATAGTGAGAGAAGAGAGGGGGTAGGTAAGTAGTGGTGGGCAGGGTGAGTAAATATAGGGGCGATGGAGAGGAGGAGAAGAGTGACAGTCATGCCGTTCAACTACATGCTCTTCAATAAGCCATGAACTTTGTGTTGTGCCTGACTCCATGAGTTGTGTGCAGATCAAGGAGAGCAATGAGATGGGCACGGAGGTGCTCCCGGCCGTTGACAACAAGGGCAAGCAGCCCCTTCACCCAATGCCCGACGAGGTTGTGTTGTCGCCCACCGCCGAGGAAGACCCAAGACGCCTGAGGGTGGCGACGACGAGGGCATGGAGGAGCCCCCCCAGCAACAAGCGCCGCAACTACGGCCACTACCATCAGGAGGATGGCCCAACACATTTCTGCAAGGTCATCCTTGCACCGAAGCTTGAGTGCATCCCCATGCCCCTGGACTTCACCAAGCACTTCGTAGCGGTGCCGACGGATTTCAAGCTCAGGAACCAACACGGCTTCTCACGGAAGGTGACGGTGAAGGCGATGAGCAGCGGGGTGACCACGGATCGAGGTTGGGCCACCTACGCAGCCATCCATCAGATCAAGATCGGCTACATGGTGACGTTCAAGCCCCTCACTCCCGACGCCCTCAAGGTCATCATCTTCGACGGCGATGGCACTGAGGTCGTCAACAAGTGTGGGAAGCACGACGAAGCCTTAGCCGCCAAGGACTAGGGCCGGGGCACCTCCTCCCTAAGTACTATCGAGTCTGCTTTGAACTGTTTATGTTTATGGTTTATGCGTTGAACTGTTATGAAGTGTGGTACTGCTTATCTGAAATATGCTCTTAAGTAGTTGATCCTCTGTTTATACTACTGCTCTTGCTTATGATGTGTGCTACATGGTTGTGCGAAGTGTGCTTTGGTAACCTCACCAACTAGCCGAAGAGGTTACCACACACCAGGCGTTACATACAACCAAACACAATGCCTTGGGTTTGTCCACTAACATCTGAGCAACCAAACACCGAGCGGTGTGGTTCAGCCCATGCGAGCAAAGAGGGCATGCACGAGCAACCAAACAACATGCACATGGTGCATTTGAGGCTGCATTTGCATAGCCAGGCTGAGTTGAGAAGGCTATGCAATGCAGCTACTGTTGGCTATGGCAACCAAACACGCCCTTGACGCTTTCCTCTTGCAACAACTCACAAAAATAAAAAAAGCTCGCTAATTTGCCGGTCCACGACCCCATTTATTTAGTATTTGTTGCTAGTCAGGCGAGAGTTGACCCGCCGTTTGTATGGCTGGACAACCCCCTCCTTGGTTTTCTTCTTCCGATTATCATTGACGACGTAAGTGTAATCTTTTTACATTTTTTTGAAAAGGAGGAATACCCCCGGCCTCTGCATCAATCGATGCATGCAGCCATATTATTAAATAAAAACTTAACAAGGTCATAAGGTCCAAAGATGCTCATAAACTAAACAGTAGTTGAAAGTAAATAAAACTGAAAAGCGTCATACCCGGCGATATAGAACTGAAGAAGTGCTACATAAGGCGATATAAAAATAAGCTACGATGCCTACACACCTAGCCTATTATTAGCTCGCCACCCAAACTGGCTGAAAGTATATGTAATCTTTTTACATATACTGGATGTTTTCATTTGCATGTATCTATCATACACGGAGATAATGAAAGCACTAATACAAATGCCGAAACTTTGTCTAATGTTACCTCATTAGAATAAAAAATAGCTTATATTAATCAACAGAGGGAGTATATATCATAGCTCGTGCATAGTTTTCATGTTTCTAAACTCATTATAACTTTTAAGAGTACTATTCTACACTACAGAAACAGACCAAAGTTACTAATACCATTTAACCGATAAAACTCCAAAGACGGTTCAGTTTTGGAATATATAATAAATATTGGAGGAAAGAACCAGCAGAGGGGGTACCCAAGCGCCCACAAGGCACCAGGGAGCGCCACCCCCTCCCGGGGCGCCCTGGTGGGTAGTGGGGGCCCAGGCCCACCTCCGGTGCCCATCTTCTGGTACATAAGCTCTTTTGACCTAGAAAAAAATAAGGAGAGGACTTTCGGGACGGAGCGCGGCCATCTCGAGGCGAAGGAGCACTTTTGCCATCCGGTGGAGCGATACAGCCGGGGGAACTTCCCTCCCGGAGTGGGAAATTGAAGCCATCGTCATCACAAATAACCCTCTCATCTTTGGGAGTCCAATCTTCATCAACATCTTCAACAGCACCATCTCATCTCCAACCCTAGTTCATCTCTTGTGCTCAATCTTTGTATCAAAACCACATATTGGCACTTGTGGGTGACTAGTAGTGTTGATGCTAGCCGGTTTATTTGGTGGAAGACCATATGTTCAGATCCATTATGCTATAATATCCCTCTGAACTTGAGCTTGAATATTATTTTTGAGTAGTTGCCTTTGTTCTTAAGGCCACGGGAGAAGTCATGTTGCAAGTAATCATGTGAATTTGATATGTGTTCATTATTTTGTACGATTGATCCCCTATACTTGTGGTTTATCAGTGAATATTTGCGTTTGTTCGGGTGTATGTGATATATTTTGTTCAAGAGATATGAAGAAGAGAGTATGGTTATATGTGATATATTTTGTTTGAGAGATTCATTTACAAGTAAGTCCATTATGTAGAGATGATGGGCGTATGTGGTATGGAAATATAAGATTTGTGGATACAAATGAACTAGAGATGGCGGATTGTTTACAAGTAACATGTTTTTTGATATTCTTCATGTAAAATTTGTTCAAATTTGGTTGGTAGGATGGAGCACGATGATAGACCTTGGTGATGATGACATAGACCTGGGGTAGGGTCATAGGCCTGACCTATAAGCCCTACCCAGGGTCGTTATCCTAAAGGACAACAGGAAGGGCCCAATCAAGGCGTCGAGTGCAATCCACTCGACGATCAACCACTCGGAGATCCACCTTCCTTGGAGTCATTCGACCAATCAACCACTCGACCATGCAAGGAACCACTCGACCTACTGAAGACCAGAAGCCGTCCAATACTGCAACGGCCAGGCGTTCACTCTGTAGTCTTAAAGGTCATTTATAGCATTTATGACTGGCGTTTCCAGTAACGCCCTATCTTTACGTAAATTTAACCCTTGTAATGGAGGAGAGCTGGGGTCCCGACGTACTCTATATAAGCCACCCCCCTCCTCTAGGACAAGGGTTCGCACCCCCTGTAACACTCACATGCATAATCCAGTCGACCGCCTCCGGGCTCCGAGACGTAGGGCTATTACTTCCTCCGAGAAGGGCCTGAACTCGTAAACTCGCGTGTACAACTTCGCCATAGCTAGGACCTTGCCTCCTCATACGTACCCCCCTATTCTATTGTCAGCCTTAGAACCACGACAGTTGGTGCCCACCATGGGGCCGGTGTCTTGGCGACATTCTGGTGAAGTTGCGATTCCGATTCCCATCATCATGGTTTCCGGCGGAGGTTTGGCGGAGGGCCGCGAGATCCGTCTCGGCGTGCTCGTTTTCATTGATGCCGACTCCGCCTGGCTCTGGAAAGCTCCACTCGATGTCTAGGCGCTCCCCGTCCACGGGGCAACGCACTTTCGCGCGTGCGTCCGCGGCGTCCTCCTCCGACAGCAGTCGACTCAGTACCAATCGACTCCCGTGGTGTCCCCGCTCCCCGTTGCACGCCATCGCAAACGATACGGTCGGTCGCGGCTTCAGCGGTGGGTGAGGCATGCGGTGGCCCGTCAGTCGGCTATCCCTCAACTCGCGGCAATTGAGCCCGACGAGACTCTCTACGGCCTGTTCGACCTGTCGACTGGCTCCGTAGAGACCGCATCCGAGTAAGACAGCAGCGAGCCTGCGGCGGAAGTTTTGATGGTCAACGGACCATGCAGTCCTCCTGGCTTCACCCGCAATGACGGCGGAGATGGCAACAGCGATCCGTCGCATGCTCACGAGGAGTACCTCCCCGAGCCACTCTCTTCGCAGCAGAGAGAAGAGCTTCGCCGCCGCAATATGGATGCCCTTCACACTCCCATCATGGGGGAGACCCCCGAGGCCCGGGCCTTGGAGGAGGTGCGCTTGGCCAACTTGGCTGAACGCACTCGACTGGATAACCTCCAGCGTGCTCTCGACGAGCGCGCTCGACAGCGGATTCCTGATTCCAGTCGACGACAACTTTTTCCACCTCCACCACAGGTATACCGCACTCCGATTGAAAACCTCACTGCTGCAGCCCGTATAGCGGAGTCGATTCAGCCCTCCCAGTCGGAGGCTGGCCGAGGTTTGATGCAGATTCGAGCCTTACTCCGGGCAGCAGGAGAGCGGAATACAGCAGTTTCTCAGTCGCAGAATAGGATTCACAGCAGGTCTGTGATCGCGGACACAGTTCAGTCAGCCCACAGCCCAAGATCGCCCCCAAGGCGTGAGGGACGTGAACCCCGACAAGATCGGCACAGAAATCCTGAGCAGTATGACCGTCGTCGAGTGCCCACACCCCCTCCGAGGAGTGGGTCGAATGTGTCTTGGCAATATGATGACAGACGCCATCATGGTGGCGAGTACAGAGGTCCAGTTGACCCCAGAGAGCCAGGCTTTGATGCGAGATCAATTCTTGTTCAAGGTCTGGTTGACAGAAACAGAGCACACAGAGAGGGCCATGATAGAGACCAGCCGACTGGCAGCAGAGTACATGTTTCAGGTCCCGAGGGTTTCAGCAGAGCCATCAGGGCTGCGGTGATTCCTCCCAACTTCAGGTTGGCGACTGGAGTCAGCAAGTTCACTGGTGAGTCCAAGCCTGATACTTGTCTAGAGGACTACCGAGTGGCTGTGCAGATTGGTGGCGGCAATGATGAAGTGGCCATGAAGCACCTTCCCCTGATGTTGGAGGGCTCGGCCAGAGCATGGTTGACTCAGCTGGCCCCTGGCAGTATATACAGCTGGGAAGAGCTCGCCCGAGTGTTTGTTAGAACCTTTGAAGGAACTTGCAAACGACCGGCGGGGCTGACAGAATTGCAGCATTGTGTGCAGAAACCGAATGAAACTCTGAGGGATTACATTCAGAGGTGGACCACTTTGCATCACACGGTGGAAAATGTATCTGAGCACCAAGCTGTTTTTGCCTTCAAGGAAGGTGTGAAGTATCGGGAGCTAGTCCTGAAATTCGGGCGGACAAGAGATATGTCTTTGACTCGGATGATGGAAATAGCCACTCGGTACGCTAACGGAGAAGAAGAAGACTGACTCCGCAGCGGAAAGAGCAAACCAGACGGCCAGGACGCCGGTGGTACACACTCCGAAACAGAAGCGTAAAGCCGAGCCAGCTGCTCCTGGTGAAGCTTTAGCTGTGACCCAAGGAAAGTTCAAGGGGAAGCCCAAAGGGCCATGGACCCCCAAGAAAGTAAAGGATCGGGCTAGAAATGATGTGTTGGATTTACCATGTCACTCCACACCAAGAAAGATGAAGAGGGTAATTTCATTTACCCCAAACATACCACTCGACAAAGGTTTACTCCTCGATCCAATGGCCCGTGAGAAACAAAGACGGTGACAAGGAGAAAGGGTCGACAAGAGTGAGGATAAGGAGGAAGATGATGATGGTTTTCCTAACATCAACTCCACTCTGATGATTTTTGCTGATGTCGAGAGCAAGAGTCGACTGAAAGTTATCAACAGAGAAGTGAACATGGTTGCCCCGGCAACACCCAGTTATTTGAAGTGGTCTCAGATCGCCATTACATTCGACCGGCTGATCACCCGCCAGATAGCCACCCCTCGGAGGCAAGCGTTGGTGGTCGAATTCGTGGTGGAAGGCACTCGACTGACCAAAGTGCTAATGGACGGTGGTAGTGGCCTAAATATCCTCTATGCTGAAACCTTAAAGCAGATGGGCATTCCGATGTCCAAACTTAGTGAAAGCAATATGAGTTTCCATGGTGTTATACCTGGCAAGAAGGCTTAGTCACTCGGTCAGATCGCCCTTGATGTGGTTTTCGGTGATTCAAAGAATTACCGCAAAGAGAAGTTGACATTTGAAGTTGTGGATTTCCAGAGTGCTTATCATGCTATTCTAGGCAGACCTGCTTATGCACGTTTTATGGCTCGACCATGTTACCTGTACCTCAAACTGAAGATGCCCGGTCCCAGAGGAGTGATCACTATCACTGGCAATCGGCAGAAGGCAGAGGAATGCTTTCAGAAGGGTTCCAAAATTGCTGATGTACAAATGGCAGTAGTTGAATTGCAAGAGTACCAGAAGAATGCAGATCCGAGTGATTAGTTGCGAGCCAAGAAGCCTGCTACAGACTCTGCATTTCAGTCGGTCGGGGAAACAAAGCCGATTCATATTCACCCGACCGATCCCAATGCTGCTCTGACTCATATCTCGACTACACTCGACAGCAAATAGGAAGAAGCGCTCATCCAGTTCCTCCGTGAGAACTGGGACATCTTTGCATGGAAACCTTCTGACATGCCGGGTGTACCCAGGGGACTGGCTGAGCACCGTTTGCGAGTCGACCCAAAAGCAAAACCAGTCAAAGAACATCTTCGACGGTCCGCCATACAGAAGAGAAAGGCAATCGGTGAAGAAGTGGCTCGGCTCCTAGCAGCTAAGTTCATCCGAGAGATTTACCACTCCGAGTGGCTTGCCAATGTTGTCATGGTCCCCAAGAAGGACGACTCACTTCGCATGTGTATTGACTTCAAGCATATCAATCGGGCCTGCCCGAAAGATCATTTTCCTCTCCCCCGCATTGACCAGATCGTCGACTCGACTGCGCGGTGTGAGCGACTATATTTCCTAGACGCCTATTCCGGGTACCATCAGATCCGACTGTATGGGCCCGATGAGATAAAAAACAGCTTTCATCACTCCATTCGGGTGCTTCTATTATGTCACCATGCCGTTCGGCCTGAAGAACGCCGGAGCTACATTTATGAGGATGATTCAGAAGTGCCTGCTCGCTCAAATCAATCGGAATGTGGAAGCATATATGGATGACATCGTGGTCAAGTCACGCAAAGGTTCCGACCTGCTGGCTGACCTTGCTGAAACCTTTACCAACCTGAGAAGGTATGATATCAAGCTAAACCCGTCGAAGTGCACATTCGGAGTCCCAGGTGGGAAGTTACTCGGTTTCCTCATTTCCGAACGGGGGATCGACGCGAACCCGGAGAAAGTTGGTACCATCCTCCGAATGAAACACCTCGTGCGCGTACATGACGTTTAGAAGCTCACCGGGTGTTTGGCCGCCTTGAGTCGATTCATTTCTCGTCTTGGTGAAAAGGCCTTGCCTCTTTACCGACTGATGAAGAAATCTGACAAGTTCGAGTGGACTGATGAAGCTGACGCAGCTGCTTGCGTGAGCTCAAAGCCCTGCTTTCCACCCAGCCGGTGCTCGCTGCCCCAATCAGCAAAGAGCCTTTACTGCTTTATATTGCAGCCACTGGACAAGTTGTCAGTACAGTACTCACGGTCGAGCGAGAAGAAGAAGGAAAAGCTTATAAAGTTCAACGCCCAGTATACTATCTTTCGGAAGTTTTGACTCCATCCAAGCAGAGATATCTGCATTATCAGAAGCTTGTCTATGGAATCTACATGACCATGAAGAAGGTTGCGCATTATTTCTCTTATCACTCCATTACATTCATCAGTGATGCACCATTATCTGAAATCCTGAACAACAGAGATGCAATCGGTCGGGTGGCGAAGTGGGCGATTGAACTCCTTCCGTTGGATATCAAGTTTGAGGCAAAGAAGGCTATCAAGTCCCAAGCAATCGCTGATTTCCTTGCCGAGTGGATTGAGCAGCAATTGCCGACTCAAGTTCACTCAGAGCATTGGACCATGTTCTTCGATGGCTCCAAGAAGCTGAATGGTTCCGGTGCTGGGGTGGTTTTGGTATCCCCCCGAGGAGACAAGCTCGGTTATGTTCTCCAGATTCACTTTGATCCTTCCAACAATGAAGCTGAGTACGAAGCACTCTTATATGGGTTGCGTATGGCCATTTCACTCGGCATCCGTCGCCTCATGGTCTACGGTGACTCAGATTTAGTGGTTAATCAAGTGATGAAGGAGTGGGACGTCAGAAGCCCAGCTATGACTGGTTACTGTAATGCAGTGAGAAAGCTGGAAAAGAAGTTTGAGGGGTTAGAGCTCCATCATATACCCCGACTGAAAAATCAAGCAGCTGATGATTTGGCAAAGATAGGTTCCAAAAGGGAAGCCATCCCCAGCAATGTGTTTCTGGAACATATTCATACACCCTCAGTTCAGGAAGATCCCTTCACTGAAGAGCCCCCACAACCAAAGAGTGCTACCGAGCCGACTGAAGTTGAAGTTCCAGCCGTGCTCGACTTGATCATGGAAGCTTTGGTCATCACTCCCGATTGGACTGTGCCATACATTGCATACATTCTTATGAAGGAACTCCCGGAAGATGAAGAAGAGGCTCGTCAGATCGTCCGTCGATCCAAAGCCTTTACTGTGATAAGAGGGCAGCTGTTCAGAGAAAGTGTGACTGGAGTCTGTCAGAAGTGTATAACACCAGAAGAAGGTCGAGTGATCCTCAACGACATCCACTCGGGGACCTATGGTCACCATGCGTCCTCTCGGACCATCATGGCCAAAGCATACCGAGCAGGATTTTATTGGCCACGAGCAAATGAAATGGCAAGGGAAATAGTAGACAAGTGTGAAGGTTGCCAGTTCTACTCCAACATGTCCCACAAGCCTGCATCTGCTCTGAAGACCATTCCACCCATCTGGCCGTTTGCTGTCTGGGGATTAGATATGGCTGGACCTCTGAGGACTGGCAGGAGTGGTTTCACGCATGTGCTCATGGCAGTCGACAAGTTCACCAAATGGATTGAGGCCAAACCTATCAAAAATCTTGAAGCCAGTACTGCTGTTAGCTTTATCAGAGAGCTGACATTCAGATATGGTGTGCCACACAGTATCATCACTGACAATGGGTCGAACTTCGATTCTGATGAGTTCGAGCTTTCATGCTTCCCAAGGCACTCGAGTCGACTATGCTTGATCGCCCATCCCCAGTCGAATGGACAAGCCGAAAGAGCAAACAGATTGATTCTCGAAGGACTGAAACCCCGATTGATGCGTGATCTCAAGCATGCAGCAGGCGCCTGGGTCGACGAACTCCCGTCAGTACTTTGGGGTCTGAGAACAACTCCCAATCGGTCGGCTGGTCGAACTCCTTTCTTCTTGGTCTACGGAGCTGAAGTGTGCTTCCGAGTGACTTGCTTCACAATACGCCCCGACTCGAACTTTTCTCAGAAGCTAAAGCAGAGCAAGCGCGGCAAGACACAGTGGACCTCTTGGAAGAAGAAAGAGAAATGGCCCTGATCCGGTCGACCATCTATCAGCAAGACCTACGTCGATTCCACGCCAGAAACGTGAGAGGTCGAGCCTTTCAGGAAGGAGATTTGGTTCTTCGAGTGGATCAGCGGAAACCACACAAGCTTGCCCCAGCTTGGGAAGGTCCCTTCATCGTTACCAAAGTGCTTCACAATGGAGCGTATCACCTCTACAATGTCGAACACAAGAAAGACAAGCCACGCGCTTGGAATGCAGAGCTGCTCCGCCCCTTTTATACTTAAGCACTCGGTCTGTCGAGATGTAATAAGAAACACCTGTTTAGTTTGGTTATCAAAGACAGAGTTTTACAGTTACCTAAATATGATTGCCGTCGAATATTCTTATGTTTAAAATCCCCCAGTGGGTGACTTAGCTGCGAATCCGTTTTGCCTAAGTTTTAAGAATTCTACCGGGTGGTGAGCAAGCCTCTCACTCGGGGGCTTAGCTGCGAATCTGTTTCGCCTAAGTTTGAAAAATCCTACCGAGTGGTGAGCAAGACTCCCACTAGGGGGCTTAGGTGCGAATCCGTTTCGCCTAAGTTCGAAAAATCCTACCAAGTGGCGAGCAAGCCTCTCACTCGGGGGCTTAGCTGCGAATCCGTTTCGCCTTAGTTCGAAAAATCCTACCGAGTGGCGAGCAAGCCTCTCACTCAGGGGCTTAGCTACGAATCCGTTTCGCCTAAGTTTGAAAAATCCTACCGAGTGGTGAGCAACCCTCCCACTCGGAGGCTTAGCTGCAGTCCAGTACTCGCCTAAGTTTGAAAAATCCTACCGAGTGGTGAGCAAGCCTCTCACTCGGGGCTTAGCTAGATCCAAGACTCGCCTAAGTTTGAAAAATCCTACCGAGAGTGGTGAGCAAGTCTCCCACTCAGGGCTTAAGCTGCAGTCGATTACTCGCCTAAGTTTGAAAAATCATACCGAGTGGTGAGCAACCCTCCCACTCGGAGGCTTAGCTGCAGTCTAGTACTTGCCTAAGTTTGAAAAATCCTACCGAGTGGTGAGCAACCCTCTCACTCGGGGGCTTAGCTGCAGTCCAGTACTTGCCTAAGTTTGAAAAATCCTACCGAGTGGTGAGCAACCCTCTCACTCGGAGGCTTAGCTGCAGTCCAGTACTCGCCTAAGTTTGAAAAATCCTATCGATTGGTGAGCAACCCTCTCACTCGGGGGCTTAGCTGCAGTCCAGTACTCGCCTAAGTTTGAAAAATCCTACCGAGTGGTGAGTAACCCTCTCACTCGGGGGCTTAGCTGCAGTCCAGTACTCGCCTAAGTTTGAAAAATCCTATCGAGTGGTGAGCAACCCTCCCACTCGGAGGCTTAGCTGCAGTCCAGTACTCGCCTAAGTTTGAAAAATCCTACAGAGAGGTGAGCAACACTCTCTCCTGGAGGCTTAGGCTGCAGTCCAAGACTCGCCTAAGTTTGAAAAATCCTCACCGAGTGGTGAGCAACCCTCTCACTCGGGGCTTAGGCTGCAGTCTAGTACTCGCCTAAGTTTGAAAAATCCTACCGAGTGGTGAGCAACCCTCTCACTTTCGGAGGCTTAGCTACTGATCTAGTACTCGCCCTAAGTTTGAAAAATCCTACCAAGTGGTGAGCAACCCTCTCACTCGAAGGCTTAGATGCAGTCTGCACTTTCGCCTAAGTTTGTAAAATCCTTCCGTGTGGTGTGTATCCTCGCTCACTCGGAGACTTAGCTGCAGTCCAGTACTTGCCTAAGTATAAAATACGTTCCAAGCGAGAACCTGCCTTCTCACTCGGGGACTTGACCACACGCTCCATCCCGTTCCGCAAGGACGACGAGGTGCAGGTCGATTGCTACCTTCTCCTCGGAGCTGCGCCATAAGTATAACGTACGCTCCATCCCTATCCGCAAGGACGACGAAGTGCAGATCGACCATCGCCTCCTCCTTGAAGCTGCGTCACTCAAAAACTATTCTGAGTGAAGAAATAAATACTGTTGGGGAACGTTGCAGAAAATTAAAAATTTCCTACGGTTTCACCAAAATCCATCTATGAGTTCATCTAGCAACGAGTCATGGGAGAGTGATTGCATCTACATACCACTTGTAGATCGCGGCGAAGCGCTCACTAGAACGTGGCTGATGGAATCGTACTAGCCGTGATCCAAATCACCGATGACCTAGTGCTGAACGGACAGCACCTCCGCGTTCATCACACGTGCACGATCTGGACGACGTCTCCTCCGTCTTGATCCAGCAAGGAGGAAGGAGAGGTTGAGGAAGACAGCTCCAGCGGCAAAGACGACGGCGTGGTGTTGTTGGTGCAAGATACTCGGCAGTGGCTTCGCCAAGCACGTCACGGAGGAGGAGAGGTGTTGGGAGGGAGGGGCTGCGCCTTGGCTTGGGTGTTCAGCCCTCCCTCACCCCTCTATTTATAGGGGAAGGGGCAGGGGCGGCCCCTCTAGATGGGATCTAGAGGGGGCGTGAGGAGGGAAACTTGCCCCCCAAGCAGGGGCGCCTCTAGGGTTCCCCCAACCCTAGGCGCATGGGCCCAAGGGGGGCGTGCCCAGCCCTCCAGGCTGGCTCCTGCCCCCACGCAGCCCATGTGGCCCCGGGAGGGGTGGCTCCTCGGTGGACCTCGAACCCTTCTCGGTGGCCCCTGCATAATACCGATAAGCCCCGAAACCTTCCGGTGTCCGTATGACAACTTCCCATATATAAATCTTTACCTCCGGACTATTAGGAACTCCTCGTGACGTCCGGGATCTCATCCGGACTCAACAACATTCGGTAATCACATACAAGTCTTCCTAATAACCCTAGCGCCACCGAACCTTAAGTGTGTAGACCCTACGGGTTCCGGAGACATCCAGACATGACCGAGACGGCTCTCAGGTCAATAACCAACAGTGGGATCTGGATACCCATGTTGGCTCCCACATGCTCCTTGATGATGTCATCGGATGAACCACGATGTCGAGGATTCAAACAATCCCGTATACAATTCCCTTTGTCAATCGGTATGTTACCTGCCCGAGATTCGATCGTCGGTATCCCAATACCTTGTTCAATCTCGTTACCGGCAAGTCACTTTACTCGTACCGTAATGCATGATCCCGTGACCGGACACTTGGTCACTTTGAGCTCATTATGATGATGCACTACCGAGTGGGCCCAGTGATACCTCTCCGTAACACGGAGTGACAAATCCAGCCTCGATCCGTGTCAACCCAATGACACTTTCGGAGATACCTGTAGTGCACCTTTATAGTCACCCGATTACGTTGTGGACGCTTTGGTACACCCAAAGCACTCAGACGGTATCCAGGAGTTACACGATCTCATGGTCTAAGGAGGAGATACTTGACATTGGAAAAGCTCTAGCAAAAGCGAACTACACGATCTTGTGCTATGCTTAGGATTGGGTCTTGTCCATCACATCATTCTCCTAATGATGTGATCCCGTTATCAATGACATCCAATGTCCATAGTCGAGAAACCGTGACTATCTGTTGACCAACGAGCTAGTCAACTAGAGGCTCACTAGGGACATGTTGTGGTCTATGTATTCACACGTGTATTACGATTTCCGGATAATACAATTATAGCATGAATAAAAGACAGTTATCATGAACAAGGAAATATAATAATAACCCTTTTATTATTGCCTCTAGGGCATATTTCCAACAGTCTCCCACTTGCACTAGAGTCAATAATCTAGATACATTGTGATGAATCGAACACCCATAGAGTTCTGGTGTTGATCATGTTTTGCCCATGAAGAGGTTTAGTCAACGGATCTGCGACATTCAGATCCGTATGCACTTTGCAAATTTCTATGTCTCCATCTTGAACATTTTCACGGATGGAGTTGAAGCGACGCTTGATGTGCCTGGTCTTCTTGTTAAACACGGGCTCCTTGGCAAGTGCAATAGCTCAGTGTTGTCACTGAGAAGAGTTTGATCGGCCCCGACGCATTGGGTATGACTCCTAGGTCGGTGATGAACTCCTTCACCCAAATTGCTATATCACGCTGCCTCCGAGGCTGCCATGTACTCTGCTTCACATGTAGATCCCGCCACGACGCTTCGCTTGCCTGCACTACCATTGCTCCACCATTCAACATATACACGTATCCGGTTTGTGACTTAGAGTCATCCAGATCTATGTCGAAGCTAAGCGCCGAAATAACCCTTCTGATCAGCTCTTCGTCACCTGCATAAACGAGAAACATGTCCTTTGTGCTTTTGGTACTTCAGGATATTCTTGACCGCTGTCCGGTGTTCCTTGCCGGGATTACTTTGGTACCTTCCTACCAAACTTACGGCAAGGTTTACATCAGTCCGGTACACGCATGGCATACATAATAGAACCTATGGCCGAGGCATAGGGGATGACGCTCATCTCTTCTTTATCTTTTGTCGTGGTCGGGCATTGAGCCGAGCTCAATCTCACACCTTGCAAGATGAGCAAGAACCCTTTCTTGACTGATCCATTTTGAACTTCTTCAAAATCTTATCAAGGTATGTGCTTTGTGAAAGACCTATGAGGCGTCTCGATCTATCTCTATAGATCTTGATGCCTAATATATAAGACTTCTCCAAGGTCCTTCATTGAAAAACTTTTATTCAAGTAGGCCTTAATGTGTCCAAGAGTTCTATATCATTTCCAATCAAAAGTATGTCATCTACATATAATATGAGAAATGCTCTGAGCTCCCACTCACTTTCTTGTAAACGCAGGCTTCTCCATAAGTCTGCATAAACCCAAACGCTTTGATCATCTCATCAAAGCGAATGTTCCAACTCCGAGATGCTTGCACCAGCCCATAAATGGATCGTTGGAGCTTGCATACTTTGTTAGCATTCTTAGGATCGACAAAACCTTCCGGCTGCATCATATCGACTCTTCCTTAAGATAACCGTTAAGGAACTCTGTTTTGACGTCCATCCGCCATATCTCATAATCATAGTATGCGGCAATTGCTAACATGATTCGACGGACTTAAGCTTCGCTACGGAGAGAAAGTCTCATCGTAGTCAATCCCTTGAACTTGCCGATAACCCTTAGCGGCAGGTCGAGCTTTATAGATGGTGACATTACCATCCGCGTCCGTCTTCTTCTTAAAGATCCATTTGTTTTCTATCGCTCGCCGATCATCGAACAAGTCATCCAAAGTCCATACTTTGTTTTCATACATGGATCCTATCTCGGATTGCATGGCTTCAAGCCATTTGTTGGAATCTGGGCCCGCCATCGCTTCTTCATAGTTCAAGGTTCACCGTTGTCTAACAACATGATTTCCGGGACAGGGTTGCCATACCACTGGGTGCGAACGTGTCCTTGTGGACCCTCTGAAGTTCAAGAGCAACTTGATCCAAGTACCTTGATCATCATCATTAATTTCCTCTCCAAGAGGTGTAGGCACCACAGGAACATTTTCTGAGCTGCATTACTTTCCGGTTCAAGAGGTAGTACTTCATCGAGTTCTACTTTCCTCCCACTTACTCCTTTCGAGAGAAACTCTTTCTCCAGAAAGGATCCGTTCTTGGCAACAAAGATCTTGCCTTCGGATCTAATGTAGAAGGTATACCCAATGGTTTCCTTAGGGTATCCTATGAAGACGCATTTTTCCGACTTGGGTTCGAGCTTTTCAGGTTGAAGTTTCTTGACATAAGCATCGCATCCCCAAACTTTTAGAAAGCGACAGCTTAGGTTTCTTCCCAAACCATAATTCATACGGTGTCGTCTCAACGGATTTAAACGGTGCCCTATTTAAAGTGAATGTAGCTGTCTCTAGAGCGTATCCCCAAAATGATAGCGGTAAATCGGTAAGAGACATCATAGATCACACCATATCTAATAGAGTGCGATTACGACGTTCGGACACAGTGCATTACCGAGGTGTTCCAGCAGCGTGAGTTGTGAAACGATTCCACATTTTCAAGTGTGTACCAAATTCGTGACTTAAATATTCTCCTCCACGATCCGATCGTAAGAATTTTATCTTTTCGGTCACGTTGATTCTCTACTTCATTCTAAAATTCCTTGAACTTTTCAAAGGTCTCAGACTTGTGTTTCATCAAGTAGACATACCCATATCTACTCAAGTCATCTGTGAGAGTGAGAACATAACGATATCCTCCGCGAGCCTCAACACTCATTGGGCCGCACACATCCGTATGTATGATTTCCAATAATTTGGTTGCTCGCTCCATTGTTCCGGAGAACGGAGTCTTGGTCATCTTGCCCATGAGGCATGGTTCGCATGTGTCAAATGATTCATAATCGAGAGACTCCAAAAGTCCATCAGCATGGAGCTTCTTCATGCGCTTGACACCAATGTGACCAAGGCGGCAGTGCCACAAGTATGTGGGACTATCATTATCAACTTTACATCTTTTGGTATTCACACTATGAATATGTGTAATATTACGCCGAGATTCATTAAGAATAAACCATTGACCATCGGAGCATGACCATAAAACATATCTCTCATATAAATAGAACAACCATTATTCTCGGATTTAAATGAGTAGCCATCTCGCATTAGACGAGATCCTGATACAATGTTCATGCTCAAACTTGGCACTAAATAACAATTATTGAGGTTTAAAACTAATCCCGTAGGTAAATGTAGAGGTAGCGTGCCGACGGCGATCACATCGACCTTGGAACCATTCCCGACGCGCATCGTCTCCTCGTCCTTCGCCAGTCTCCGTTTATTCCGCAGCTCCTGCTATGAGTTACAAATATGAGCAATGGCACCGGTATCAAATACCCAGGAGTTACTACGAGTACTGGTAAGGTACACATCAATTACATGTATATCAAACATACCGTTAGTGGTTCCAGCCTTCTTGTCCGCTAAGTATTTGGGGCAGTTCCGCCCAAAGGACCCTTCCTTTGCAATAAAAGCACTCTGTCTCGGGCTTGGGTCCATTCTTTGACTTCTTCCCTGCAACTTGCTTATCGGGCGCGGCAACATCCTTGCCGTCCTTCTTGAAGTTCTTCTTACCCTTGCCCTTCTTGAACTTAGTGGTTTTTTTGACCATCAACACTTGATGTTCTTTCTTGATTTCAACCTCTGCTGACTTCACATTGAGAATACCGGGAATGGTCTTCACCATCCCCCGCATATTGTAGTTCATCACAAAGCTCTTGTAGCTTGGTGGGAGCGATGAAGGATTCTCACAATGACCGCCTCGTCCGGGAGGTTTATGTCCACTGGGACAGGCGGTTGTGCAACCCAGACATTTTGAGTATGTGCTCAGTGACAGAACTATTTTCCTCCATCTTACAACTATAGAACTTGTCGGAGACTTCATATCTCGACTTGGGCATGAGCTTGGAAAACTAGTTTCAGCTCCTCGAACATCTCATATGCTCCGTGTTGCTCAAAAGCGCTTTTGGAGCCCCGGTTCTAAGTTGTAAAGCATGCCAAGACCGAATGAGGGAGTAATCATCAGCACGAGACTCCCAAGCATTCATAATGTCTTGGTTCTCTAGGACGGGAGCGTCACCTAGCGGTCCTTCTAGGACATATTGTTTCCTGGCAGCTATGAGGATGATCCTCAGGTTCCGGACCCAATCCGTATAGTTGTTGCCATCATCTTTCAGCTTGGTTTTCTCTAGGAACACGTTGAAGTTCATGTTGACATGAGCGTTGGCCATTTGATCTACAAGACATATTTGCAAAGGTTTTAGACTAAGTTCATGATAATTAAGTTCATCTAATCAAATTATTTTAATGAACTCCCACTTAGATTAGACATCCCTCTAGTCATCTAAGTGTTACACGCATCCGAGTCGACTAGGCCGTGTCCGATCATCACGTGAGACGGACTAGTCATCGTCGGTGAACATTCTCATGTTGATCGTATCTTCCATACGACTCGTGTTCGACCTTTCGGTCTCCGTGTTCGAGGCCATGTCTGTACATGCTAGGCTCGTCAAGTTAACCCTAAGTGTTTTGCATGTGTAAAACTGTCTTACACCCGTTGTATGTGAGCGTAAGGATCTATCACACCCGATCATCACGTGGTGCTTCAAACGATTTAACTTTAGCAGCGGTGCACGATTAGGGAGAACACTTCTTGATATTGTCGTAAGGGTCATCTTATTTACTACCGTCGTTCTAAGTAAACAAGATGCATAAACATAATAAACATCACATGCAATTATATAGTAGTGACATGATATGGCCAATATCATATAGCTCCATTGATCTCCATCTTCGGGCTCCATGATCATCTTGTCACCGGCATGACACCATGATCTCCATCATCATGATCTCCATCATCGTGTCTTCATGAAGTTGTCACGCCAACGACTACTTCTACTTCTATGGCTAACGCGTTTAGCAATAAAGTAAAGTAATTTACATGGCGTTCTTCAATGACACGCAGGTCATACAAAAATAAAGACAACTCCTATGGCTCCTGCCGGTTGTCATACTCATCGACATGCAAGTCGTGATTCCTATTACAAGAACATGATCTCATACATCACAATATGTCATTTATCATTCATCAAAACTTCGGCCATATCACATCACATGACAATTGCTGCAACAACAAGTTAGACGTCCTCTAACTGTTGTTGCATCTTTTACGTGGCTGCAATTGGGTTCTAGCAAGAATGTTTTCTTACCTACGAATAACCACAACGTGATTTTTTCAACTTATATTTACCCTTCATAAGGACCCTTTTCATCGAATCCGCTCCAACTAAAGTGGGAGAGACAGACACCGCCAGACCACCTTATGCAACTAGTGCATGTCAGTCGGTGGAACCGGTCTCACGTAAGCGTACGTGTAAGGTTGCTCCGGGCCGCTTCATCCCACAATACCGCTGAAGCAAGATAAGACTATTAGCAGCAAGCAAGTTGACAAGATCTACGCCCACAACAAAATTGTGTTCTACTCGTGCAATAGAGAACTACGCATAGACCTAGCTCATGATGCCACTTGGGGAACGTTGCAGAAAATTAAAAAATTTCCTACGGTTTCACCAAGATCCATCTACGAGTTCATCTAGCAATGAGTCATGGGAGAGTGATTGCATCTACATACCACTTGTAGATCGCGTGCGGAAGCGTTCACTAGAACGTGGATGATGGAGTCGTACTCGCCGTGATCCAAATCACCGATGACCAAGTGTTGAACGGACAGCACCTCCGCATTCAACACACGTACGATACGGACGACGTCTCCTCCGTCTTGATCCAGCAAGGAGGACGGAGAGGTTGAGGAAAACAGCTCCAACGGCAAAGACGACGGCGTGGTGTTGTTGGTGCAGCAAGATCTCGGCCAGGCTTCGCCAAGCACGACGGAGGAGGAGAGGTGTTGGGAGGGAGGGCTGCGCCTTGGCTTGGGTGTTCAGCCCTCCCTCACCCCCTCTATTTATAGGGGAAGGGCAGGGGGCGGCCCCTCTAGATGGGATCTAGAGGGGCGGCGGCCGTGGAGGGGAAACTTGCCCCCCCCAAGCAAGGGGCGCCTCTAGGGTTCCCCCAACCCTAGGCGCATGGGCCCAAGGGGCGCCCAGCCCTCCAGGGCTGGCTCCTGCCCCACGCAGCCCATGTGGCCCCTGGGAGGGGTGGCCCCTCGGTGGACCCTGGAACCCTTCCGGTGGCCCCAGACAATACCGATAAGCCCCGAAACCTTCCGGTGTCCGTATGACAACTTCCCATATATAAATCTTTACCTCCGGACTATTCCGAACTCCTCGTGACGTCCGCGATCTCATCCGAGACTCGAACAACATTCGGTAATCACATACAAGTCTTCCTAATAACCCTAGCGTCACCGAACCTTAAGTGTGTAGACCCTACGGGTTCGGGAGACATGCAGACATGACCGAGACGGCTCTCAGGTCAATAACCAACAGCGGGATCTGGATACCCATGTTGGCTCCCACATGCTCCTTGATGATGTCATCGGATGAACCACGATGTCGAGGATTCAAACAATCCCGTATACAATTCCCTTTGTCAATCGGTATGTTACTTGCCCGAGATTCGATCGTCCGTATCCCAATACCTCGTTCAATCTCGTTACCGGCAAGTCACTTTACTCGTACTGTAATGCATGATCCCGTGACTAGACACTTGGTCACTTTGAGCTCATTATGATGATGCACTACCGAGTGGGCCCAGTGATACCTCTCCGTAACACGGAGTGACAAATCCCAGTCTCGATCCGTGTCAACCCAACAGACACTTTCGGAGATACCTGTAGTGCACCTTTATAGTCACCCGATTACGCCAGACGTTTGGTACACCCAAAGCACTCGTCACGGTATCCGGGAGTTACACGATCTCATGGTCTAAGGAGGAGATACTTGACATTGGAAAAGCTCTAGCAAAACGAACTACACGATCTTGTGCTATGCTTAGGATTGGGTCTTGTCCATCACATCATTCTCCTAATGATGTGATCCCGTTGTCAATGACATCCAATGTCCATACTCAGGAAACTGTGACTATCCGTTGACCAACGAGCTAGTCAACTAGAGGCTCACTAGGGACATGTTGTGGTCTATGTATTCACACGTGTATTACGATTTCCGGATAATACAATTATAGCATGAATAAAAGACAATTATCATGAACAAGGAAATATAATAATAACCCTTTTATTATTGCCTCTAGGGCATATTTCCAACAAATACCACTCGAAGACAAACACAAGCATACTCAGAGATAAAACCAAGTTCGGATAGATCCTAAGGTTCCGGCCCATGGATTAAAGTACTCGAGCGTCAAGCCCGAAGGCGTTTAACGATTACACAATCACTCAGCATTCCGAGGCAAATAAAGGTGAAGCCTAAAGTTTTTTGGATCACTCTTCAGGAGAAGGGCTGGCTGGGTCGCAGAAGCTGTCAAGATCTATGTTGTCTGCAATACGAGTTGCTGCGGCAAGAAAAGTATCCATGAAGGACTAGAAAGTGTGCTTTTTGGTGTTGGCGACCTTGAGCGTGGCCAGCTTGTCCTCGTTGACATCCTTGCAGTGCACTCGAACCAATGACAGTGCGATGTCAGCACCACAGCGAGCAGATGATTTCTTCCATTCTTGCACTCGGTCAGGAATTTGATTCAGTCGAGCCATGAGCGACTCGAGATCCTGAGACAGTTATGCCTAAGGCCAGAGTTCAGCATCAGCTTGAGTCACCGCCCCGTTCAGACGAGCAAGATTAGCGATTGCACTGTCCACCCGAGATTCCAACCGAAGCACGTTCATCGCGACATCATCCTTGACTGGACAATTTATGGGATCAAGACCCGTCTCGACCCGTCCAGTTTCTTCTTCAAAGTCCTGGCAAAGTTCTGCGCAGTCGAGTGAATAGTGAGTCGACAGTATGGTAAAGCTTATCAGTCGACAAGAACAAGTCAATCGAACAACAATACCTTCAAGTTTTAAGACCAGTTTAGCGGCAAGCTGGCCCAAATAAGATTCCAACTCGCCCTTCTTGGACTTGAGGCTCCCAATCTCGTCAGTCAGCTTGTCCTTGTCCTTCTTCAGTTGCTCGACTTCCCGGTTGGCATCAGAGACAGCGGTCTTGAGTTTGGAGTTCTCTTCCTCTAGCTTACCGATCGAAAGCTGCGACTTCTTGTCGCCAGCGTCGTTTTCTCTCGCGCCTCCTTACGGCAGCGGCAAAGGTCGAGATCCTTCTTCTCCGTGAGCCTGCTTCATTTTCTCTAAAGAAACAACATTCTTCAGACGAGCTTGAAGTTGACGGTTTTCACTACGCACATCTGTTCGAGTGCGGTCACTCGGTTCAAAGTGACTAAAACACACACGGAAAAATACAAGTCATGAGATGGACAGTTGGCGATTGGTTACCTCCCATGGAAGTTACTTCTTCACAGGCGGTCTTGAGATTTTTCTGGGCCAGCTGCAGGTCAAGATTGAGGCTGATTTGCTGCTTGTTCAGTGTGGAAAGGTGAGCCCCAAGATCACAAGATTTCTGCAGTCAGCATACAAGTTATATCGATCAAGCGTAAACAAAAAGAACATCACAGTGAAAGTTACTCTAAGACTACCGTTGAATCAAACACTCAACGGCAGTCTCGGGGACTACACCCAGTGGGTGCACTTAGCGTGCCCCCACTGGTTTGATTCAACACTCGGCATGGTCTGCCCAGCTTGAGTGCTAAAAAAAAGGGTTATTGAACTCAGCGTGCCTCACTTTGGTTCATTACAAGGTAAGAGCTACAACCCGATGGGCTTAATGTGATGCAAGGCGCAAACTCATGATAGATGCACATAAAGTTCGAAAACGCTCATCCACGGACATCTTACGGATACTAAAGCAATTTCTCAAAGATTCAATTGACTCAATTCTAGTCGACTCAAATGGACGTACACAACTTTAAGACAGACACGCCCCAGTGGGTGATCTGACGTCGAACGAGAAATAAGATCAGTCGGAAGTCAACGAACCTGGACATTGGTTTGCAGTGCAGGGCTAGCGTTGTAAGCCACCTGACTGGCCTCGTGCACCACTTTCATCTGTCCCATCACAAGATTCAGCTGAAGAAGAGCTTCCCTGGCAGCACTCGGCGGATCATCTGGAGTTTGATACGCAGTAAAAAGTGATGATGGCAGAGCAGTCGAAGCAGTCACTGGGTCGGATGCGGGGAGTTGCACTGGAGCAGCAGGAGCCGGGTCAGTCGACCCCGACGGACGATCAGTCGTCAACGGGTCGGCAAATGTGACGTTGGTCCGAACCGGATCTCCGGATCGCTCGACCACCGCCTCAAACACCGGCGTCGACTGAGGGACTTGAACTTCAAGCACTCTCTTGATCTAGTCTTTGCCTCTCCTCCTCCTCTCCCTCAGAGGCACTTCTTCTTCTTCATCATCAAGAAGCACGACGATGTCTCGCGGGGCTGCAGCAAAAAGAGAAAACCACAGAAATTCAATCGACCAACAACTCAATCGAGAAAATAAGTTTTGGATGAGCAGACTTACTAGCTCTTGAGGTGGCCACGTCATCGGTTTCCTCGTCCTCTGGGCCTTGTCAATGTCCATGTCAGTTGCGGCGGAGGTTGTGCTAGAAAGGTGCACGATTCATTCGGTCAGAACGGAAAAGTCAGTCGGCAAAGAAAGGCACAGGAAGAGTACTCACCTTGAAGCAACTGGGACGTCCATCTTGATCCTCGGCAGAGTCTTTCGAGTCTTTGGAGGGGAGACTTTGGGCTGCTTGGCGATTTTCTCTGATGGATCAGGAGTCGACGTCGGGCGCCGTCACACCTCAGGTGGTTGGAGCCACATTATTTCCGCTCCTGCCCGCCGGATCATGGTGCAGCTTGGATCGGTGTTCAGAACGGGGTGGCGAGTCGACCTCCTCCTCCTCGTCCGACTCGTCACTCTCGTCTTCATCATCGTTACCCGGCGAATCCCATTCACCGCTCTCCTCCGCGCTGTCCTCGCCCTCATGGTCTTGCTCCGCAGCTTGTTCACCATTGGGCATCGAGTACATCTCGGTATAGACCTACAAAACAATGAGTCGAGTGAAAATCAGTCGGGCTCAAGCACAGTCGGAATGGATATTCAGAAATGGTCGGAACGAAGATCATACCTTGTCAGGCTGGTTGTCATCACTAAAAGGGACGACCCTCCTACCTCCTCTGGGGTTGTCCGTGTTGCACGTAATACTCCTCAACCACTGAGCTACCATCTTGGCCGGTACCTCTTCAGGATGAACCCGAGCAGTGTCTGGCGGTGTCAAAACCGGCGGATCTCGGGTAGGGGGTCCCGATCTGTGCGTCTAGGCTGATGGTAACAGGAAGCAAGGGACGCAGATGTTTACCCAGGTTCGGGCCCTCTCGATGGAGGTAAAACCCTACTTCCTGCTTGATTAATATTGAAGATATGGGTAGTACAAGAGTAGATCTACCACGAGATCGTAGAAGCTAAACCCTAAGAGCTAGCCTATGATGGTATGATTGTAATTGTGATCGGCCTTCTAAGGACCAACCTCTCCGGTTTATATAGTAACTGGAGAGGGCTAGGGTTTACATGGAGTCGGTTACAAGGAAGGAAACATAATATCCGGATCGCTAAGCTTGCCTTCCACGCCAAGGAAAGTCCCATCCGGACACGGGCGAAGTCTTGAGTCTTGTATCTTCACGCTTCAATAGTCCGGATGATGTATACTGATCCGGCTGTCCGGATACCCCTTATCCAGGACTCCTCAAGAGTCTCAGACCCAGGCTTCAATGACGATGAGTCCGGCGCGCAGTCTTGTCTTCGGCATTGCAGGGCGGGTTCCATCTCCGAATACTCCAAAGTAATTATCGAACACTTGAACCGTGTCCGGATCTGCAAGATGATCTTCACATACCATTGTAGGGAACATAGCATGAATCTGATCCGCTGGCCATCCTCGAGCGGTGTGCCCTAGCATCGTGGCCTGGTCCAACGCGAACCGGCGTTTCTTGCCCCACCTCGACTCGTATTGCGAGGCGGTTTCACTGGCACGTCCTGCCAAAGCAGAGATCATGTTCCCCTTATTACGGGATTTTCATCAATATGGGTGAGGGAGTCCCGGACTAGGGGGTGTCCGGATAGCCGGACTATCGTCGCGGCCGGACTCCAAGACTATGAAGATACAAGATTGAAGACTTCGTCCCGTGGTCCTGGATGGGGACTTTCCTTGGCGTGGAAGGCAAGCTTGGCATACGGATATGTAGATCTCCTACCATTGTAACCGACTACATGTAACCCTAACCTATCGGTGTCTATATAAACCGGAGGGTTTTAGTCCGTGGGATCTAACAACAATCATACCATAGGCTAGCTTCTAGGGTTTAGCCTCCTTGATCTCGTGGTAGATCTACTCTTGTACTACCCATATCATCAATATTAATCAAGCAGTGAGTAGGGTATTACCTCCATCGAGAGGGCGAACCTGGGTAAAAACATCGTGTCCCTTGTCTCCTGTTACCATCCGCCTAGACGCACGATTCGGGACCCCCTACCCGAGATCCGCGGTTATGACACCGACATTGGTGCTTTCATTGAGAGTTCCTTCCGTCGTCACCGATAGGCCCGATGGCTCCTTTGATCATCAACAACGGCGTGGTCCGGTGAGACTTTTCTCCCGGACAGATCTTCGTGTTCGGGCGGCTTTACTGCTGCGGGCCAATTCGCCATCTGGAGCAGATCGAAAGCTACGCCCTGGCCGTCAGTCAGATTTGGAAGTTTGAACTATCGGCCGATATCCGCGGAGACTTGATATTCGACGGATTCGAGCCGCAGCCAAGCATGCCGCCTTGTCTCGATGGGCATGATCTAGCTCGCACCGGTAAAGGTAATCGGAGGCCGCATCAAGATCCGCCCGACCCTTAATCCGGAGCCGGATTCCCGATCGAGGACGAGTGGTTGGACACCGCCTCGGGGCTACAATCTCTCGGGCGATCGAGCGAACTCCATCCTGTCGCTGCGAAGACCTCGGCTCCAGTGGTGCCGGACTCGAACCCTCCGCGCCCCGCCAATCGAACCCGATTGGGCGCCCGGTCATGGAGTTCACTACGCGGACATCTTTCAGCACTTTCGCCCTTGGCGACATCCTGAATTCACTAAAGTCTCTCTTTATCCGGAGAGCCCTGGCGGACTACGGTCGGAAGGTTGGGATGCGGACGACAAAGAAATTCAATGCCCACCCACCACCCACTTCGTAGCCACCGCCGAAAAGCTTACACGGCGTGCTCGACTTCGACTCAAGACATCGACGGTATGGACGATTTATGTAGGAGACAACACTGAGCCAGCACCTCTAGGATGCTGGGCAACCACCTCATCTGATGATGTATACATGGTGGATACACCTAAAGGAAATGAAGATGAGGAACAACGGGACGCTACGAAGGATAAATCACTCGAAAAGCAGTCAAAACGACAACGTAAACGCCGAACAAAGTCCCGCCTCAACAAAGACCAGTAGGGCGAACCGGTGGACAACGAACAAGCTATCGAGCAATCGTCCGAACAAGACAACTTGGATGAACAATCTGTCCCCGGCGAAGACAACAGTCCGGACGATCTGACGCCGGACAAACTATTGGAGCAAAATGACCTCGGAAAAGGCTCATCGCCATCGCTACAGCGTAGCTGAAAAAGCGAAGCGGAAGCTCAAAACAGCGGAAGATGCACTCAGGATCGATGGAGCAAAGTATTCAGCACCAAGAGACAAATGCAGCGGCGATAGTCGCCGAACAAAGAGCTACCGAAGAGAAAGCTACTGCCCGAATTCGACGAGGAGGCCTTAGAGCCCCCACAATTAAAAAGCAAGAAGGCCACCCGGTCGGATGGACGACCTCACGGCAAAAAGAGAGCGGTGAATGGGGCCACACACAAGCCAATATGCGATCCGCATAAGGATTCACATCAAAAGGATGGCCCAGTTAGGTCCATTTATGGGCCAAGAAAGCATGCTCGTCAAAGCAATGCAATACGCCAAAATTCCGAAGATCACCGCACACCCAAATATAGGGCGCGCACACCCCTATGTTTCACCGATGAGGTCTTTGGATCATGAATTTCCGGGATTCAAACCCGTAAACATAGAGGCATCTGACGGAACAACAGACCACAGATGCGGATTGAGGATTACATCCTCCACATACACATGGCTAGAGGAGATGACCTCCACGCCATAAAATACTTACCCTTAAACTCAAAGGACCAGCTCGGCATTGGCTTAAGAGCCTCCCGAAAATACCATTGGAAGCTGGGAAGAGCTCGAGGATGCATTTCGGGCAAATTTTCGAGGGACTTATGTCCGCCCTCCGGATCGATCTAAGTCACATAACTCAACAGCCGGAGAGTCAGCCGGAAATTCGGAACAGGTTCCTTACTAAAAAGAACCAAATAGTCGATTGTCCGGACGTGAAGCCTTAGCAGCTTTCAAACACAACGTCCGAGACGAATGGCTCGCTGCACACCTTGGCCAAGAAAAGCCAAGAACAATGGCCGCATTAACAAGCCTCATGACCCGCTTTTGCGCGGAGAGGATAGTAGCTAGCAAGATGCAGCACCAATGACCCAAGTACATCCGAAATCAGGGATGGAAATGGAAACCACGGCGCAACAAGGACCAGCGCGGATTAAAGGAACAGTCCAAAGAGCACGCGATCAACGCCGGATTCAAAAGCTCAAGGCAGAACAACAAAAAACTGACCCTTAAGGACAATAGCGATGAGCTATCCAACTACAACAAAATCCTGGACAAGATATTACAAATCCACAGTACTCACGGAGGCTCGCTAACCATACCCACCGAAATTGTTGGGTCTTCAAACAGTCCGCATTGAGCGCCCGAACACAAGGGGCTCGACACACCAAGTGAAGATGACGACGAGCACCACAAGCGAGCCCGGAAAACAAAATACTTTCCCACAAGAGGTTAAAATAGTAAACTCACTTCACGTGATCAAAGGGAAAAAGCAGAGCGGCGCCCACTAAAAGGCGCGCCGCATTAATCGGGTTGTCAAAACCAATCACCTTCGACCATCAGGACTATTCCGAAAATATCCGAACGTAGGAGGACTGCCACGATATTGGATCCTATAATCGACGGATTCCAATTTACACGAAGTCCTCATGGATGGCGGCGATGACATAAACACGATATATCAGGACACAATCCGCAGGATGGGGATAAACCCAACCAAAATTCGCCAGAGCAACACCTCCTTTAAAGGAGTAATGCCAGCCCATATGCCCATTATGCGGGCTCCATATCGCTAGAAGTTGTGTTCGGTTCATCCGACAACTTCCGTCATGAAAAGGTTACTCTTCCATATCGCCCCGATTAAAAGTAGCCATCAAGCACTATTGGGACGCGAAGCTTTCGCCCGCTTTAACGCAATACCGCATTATGCATCTCTAACACTTAAAATGCCCGGTCCACGCGGCATCATCTCGTTAAAAGGAAGTATTAAGTGTTACTCAAGCACGGAAGAACGGGAGACCGCCTTCATAGCCCCACAGCTATCCGGCTCCGCTAGGCAAAGAACCTGAATTGGTCATTCAAACCCCGGACACGGCTAGACGAGTCCGGCGCCTACTAGCGGCACACCCCCATACGAGGGGCTACATGCACGTATAACAAGAGACAATAAAGCTCAACTTTATTCACTTCTTCGAACCATACTCTATTTATTTAATATTAAGTACATCTTTCGCATGATCCTTTTTCTTTTAAACTAAGTTCCTCTCTTTTACAGATGAACAACGTGCTACACCCGTCCAGGATACGGCTGCGGAGACACGAGCACAGAGGCGTGCAGAGGAGGGACCCGTTGCAAGGATTCTTTTCAGATTAAGACCCTGCGTAAACCTTTTTTACTGTCTCTTGTTGATATACATCCCCCGGTTCCTTACTATAACCGAGGAGGAGGTTGGCGTTTTGGCATTGGCCGCACCAGAATTTTTGCGTGTACGGACATCGGGGCTTAGGGCATTATTACGCCCATTTTCATAAAGACCGAATACCTTAGGGAGTATTCGGCGTCTCGAGTTAGGCCTTATATGCATCAGCTACGAATCATGTCTTTGGTCAAATGTTGGGTTGCCCGGCTCCTGTGTTTTGCTGCCTTACGTTCCGTTTTCACGGCTAACGCGGCACCAGGAGAACCATTGCGATTGTGCCCCGGTTCGCCGGGCGAGCACCTCAAGAGAGAAAGCTGAAAACTGACCGTCATGATATAGCGAGAGACCGGTCAACCACTCGATGACTCACAGGAATGTTCGTGATTCCTCCGCATTAACGAAGGACCGGTTTCGGTCAGCACATACGCACCCAATTCGGGAGAGTGCGGTGCCCCTGTGGGCTATATAGTAGCCCCACCCTCGAACTCCTATGGCTAAGTGAAAGTGATAAAGCATTATAGTCCGGTTGCACGGTTTGCTATGCTATCACCTCATACTTGAGGACCAAGACGTTGGATTAAGTGTGAAAAGCGCTTTCTTTGCAAACACCCCGCACTATGTGCGTGGGGGCTGAAGCCAAGGACTGCCATCTTTCGTGTTATATACACATATACATAAACGGCCAGACAGGAGTAGTTTACTACTTGAACGCACAAGTATAAAAAAGCTCTTATATTATATTGAAACATTGTTTTCACAAATCATACATGTCATTTAAACATAATATCCTTCAAGCACTGCTGCGTCTCTATTAAACGAGCGCCCGGCAGGACTACTTCAAAGTAGTGCTCGGCGGTACTAAACCTGTCCGAGTCGTGGGATGCAACATCGGTGGCCTTCATCTCGCGGTATGTCTTGACACGGGCAAGAGCCATCCGCGCTCCTCAATACACGCCGATCGCTTCATTGCGTCGTCGACACGTACCGCATCAAAGGAACTGATGCACTAAACCAAAATAGCTCTTCGGCTGGGGTCCGCCCGGCCACAAGTGAGTCAGGACATGCTTCATGGCAAATCCGGACAACCGATTCAGCTCGGCCCATTCGGCCAACCGATCGGTCAGCGGCAGAGGACGCTCCGGACTATGGAATTGTGACCAATATAGCTCTTCCCTTACGTGCCCTTCCGCCCCGGAAGTGCTCAACCGCGTCCATAGCGCCGCCGCCAAGTCCAGATAAGCATCCTCCGAACTCCACAACTTATCCAAGCGAGCATACTTTGGATCTGTATATTTCCTCCATGGCAGAAACGGTTTTCCAGCATAATTGCCCCGACTGACTCAGCTCCTCCTTGGCAGCTCTCAAAGCCGATTGGGCATTCTTGGATTCGGGCGGCGGCCTTTTTTAGGCCCTCTTGTTCCGCTTGATGTTCTTTTTCAAGAACCTCGCAGTGATCGGTAGTATTCCTTAACTTTTTGGCCATATCGGCCATTTCCTCTTTGCTTCGGCAGTGAGCAGCCCGTTCGGCTTCTAGCTCTTCGGCCGCCTTTAAAGCGGCCGCATTACTGACCCTGGCTTGCTCTTTTGCTCGGGCGAGTTCTGCCCGCAGCTCCTCCACGGCAGCGGCACCATCTGCATTAAGCATATGAATAGTAAGACATGGGCGTCAAGCCCCCTTACCAGGTGTCCGCATAGAAGTCGCATACCTTGTGACTCGTCAAACCGTTTATTGACCAGCGCGATGTCCGCATCCGCCTCGTCAAGTTGCCGCTTTAGTTCGGCATATTCATTAGTCCGGCTGGCCTCCGGACGCCCCGCCACCTGTTTAGGAAGCGGCGATATGTTATAATCGAGAATTTGATCTCGACACGTTGTCAATTTTGACAACATACCAAGTCTCAGGGGCTACTATCTATCTAGGCGCATTTTATATGCATAAGCTGTCGAAGGTACATCATTTTGCATACCTCAAACCCGTCAAGAAGCTTCGACGGCTTCATGCAATCCGCTCTCGCGGATGCAATTCTTTCAATCACCGTACTCCATTAGAGCACGGTGATCCTCTGAAATAGCCGCTTCGCCCGAGCAGATCCTTGACTCCTCCGACCCGCACACCACTTGGCGCGGACCTTCCGCCCCGCCCGGACTTGGGGAACCCTCGCGGCGACACCTCCGGGTCGTCCGCTTCACATGAGGGTGCGACAGGTGGGCGTTGCTCTCCATCATCTCCGGAAGAAGATCCCCCGAAGACGAGCTCTGCTGAGAAGGGCTGAGGTCCGAACTATAAGGTACAATTTCGGTTATCTTCATGAATAAATACAGGGATGTTCCTTATTTACAAGACCCCTTCTTTTTACTTACGGCTCGCTGGAGGGCTGATCCCCTTTGAGAAATAATGCGGCTGGGTTACTTCCCAGCCGGACTCTTTGTCAAGATTCCTTTCCCTCTTTGAGGCATTGACCTCCGGATCTTCCGAAGCGGTCCTCTTCTCTCCTCGGAAGGTGGGACTCTTAATCCCTCCTTCCTTGATAGCCTCCTTCGTTTGCTTCCCCGCTCCCCCCTTCGCCTTCTTCAAAAGGCGCGACCTTCTACATCTTGGTCAGCATGGGATCCGGCGTGGTCTCTGGGAGGGGAGCCGGACACCTTATTAACTTTGCCTTGGCTATCCACTCCTGTTCAAGAAACGGCTCCTTTAAAGGGCATATATATATATAATAAATGAATGAACAGCTTGTCCGGTTACAGGACTACTTACTTGAGTATCTGGGCGATTGCAGCTTAGTCCTGCGTCCTCGGTCAAGTCCGGACACTTCTCTTGTGATCCGAAGAACAGTTTATACATCTCCACGGACGTCGTGCTCCATAAAATTTTGGAGAGCTCGTGGTCCCTCGGTTGAATTCCCACAAAGTGAGGGGCGACGCTTAGGCTGAAGGCGCGGGATCACCATAACCCGCGCCACTTCAACCAGATTGATTCCTCTTTCTGGAGGTCTCGAATACGGCCCCGCAGCAAGGGAACGCCCTTGACGGCCCCGGCCGAGCCCCTTGTTGACCCATGATGCCACCCATGTGGTGGACTGGCGGAAGGCGGGGCGCCGCCCATTTGGTGCCCCCGAGCGGTGATATAAAACCACTCCCGTTGCCACAAACCAAGCTCCTCTTGAAAAGAGCCCTGCCACGGAGCATCAGCACATTTGCTTATGACCGCCCCTCCGCACTTCTGCTTGTTGCCCCCCGATCATCTTTGGCTCCACCTTGAAGGTCTTGAGCCACAATCCAAAGTGGGGGGTAATATGGAGGAAGGCCTCACATACGACAATGAATGACGAGATGTGGAGGATGGACTCCGGATTCAAGTCATGGAAAGCAAGCCCATAATAAAACATGAGCCCCCGCACAAAGGGATCCGTCGGGAAGCTTAAAGCCTGAAGGAAGTAGGACACGAACACCACGTTCTCGCCGGGCTCAGGAGTGGGAATGTCCTGCCCTGGAGCAGGCAGCCTATGCGAGATCTCGCCGGTTGGATACCCGGCATCGCGCAGCTTTAGCACATCTTCTTCTGTGACGGAGGAAGACATCCATCGGCCGTGCTGGTCGAATCCGGACATCGTTGGAACTCGAAGCACGAGGCGAACTCGATGGAGGGTGTAAAAAGAAGAGGGCCTTGGTCTCATTATAAAGAGGTTGAATACCAAGAGCCCACCCCGTGGTCGATTAGGACTCGCCTTTGATAGAGGAGGCAGGCCAACGGGCACGGTTGGGTTACCCACATCCGTATTGATGAGAATCCCGGAATAAGGGGGCACGATCTATGCTTTGATAAGATGTGCCAAGGAAACCGCCTCGCTAAACACGCTGAGGTGGAACAGTAAAAACGATTCATATAAAAGCCTGGCCGTGGTGTGATGTCACGTGAATACGCCGCCAGATCTGTAAAAAATTATTCTCTCTACGGTGTTATGTGGAACTTGTTTTGGCAGAGCCGACACTATCCTTGTGTTCAAAACCTTCTATGAAGTATTCGGAGGAGGAACCTGCCTTGCAATGCCGAAGACAATATGCGGCGCCACGGACTAAATCGTCATTGAAGCCTGGTTCGTGGGCTCTTGAGGAGTCCCGGACTAGGGGTGTCCGGATAGCCGGGACTATCGTCATGACGGACTCCAAGACTATGAAGATACAAGATTGAAGACTTTGTCCCGTCCGGATGGGACTTTCCTTGGCGTGGAAGGCAAGCTTGGCGTCTGGATTTGTAGATCTCCTACCATTGTAACCGATTTGTGTGTAACCCTAACCTATCCGGTGTCTATATAAACCGGGAGGTTCTAGTCCGTGGATCGAACAATAATCATACCATAGGCTAGCTTCTAGGGTTTTAGCCTCCTTGATCTCGTGGTAGATCTACTCTTGTACTACCCATATCATCAATATTAATCAAGCGGGGTAGGGTATTACCTCCATCGAGAGGGCCGAACACAGGTAAAACATCGTGTCCCTTGTCTCCTGTTACCATCCGCCTAGACGCACAGTTCGGGACCCCCTACCCGAGATCCGCTGGTTTTGACACCGACAATGGGTGTGGGTAATACAACCGCACCGCTAATCGCGGCGAGCAAGAGGAGAACGGGGCTCCACCAGGCAAGCGGGGAGGCGCAAAGAGCATTTACCGCTCTATAAAGAGATGAGGTCTCTTTCTTTTTACCCACGCCTTCTCTTTCCGCTAGCTAATCCCCCCCCCCCCCTGTTCGAGCTCTAAAGCCCAAGCATTCTTCTTCTCCATCGAAGAGTGGTTTTCCAAGATGTCCGGATCCGGAGCGGGGAGGCAGATGGATGGCCTCGACCGGCCCGTGAGAAGGACATCAGGAAGCTCCGGGGAGCCAATGTCCGCCCAGAAAATCGGCCACCGTCTCCCACCGGCGGGACAGGTCGTCCCCACTCCGTAACCTCACGAGAGAGTCATGTTCCTTCCCCATTTTGTCCGCGGGCTCGGGTTTCCCCTTCACTCATTTGTTCGTGGAGTCATGTATTACTACATGATTGATTTTCATGATCTTTCCCCCAACTCCTTCCTCAATATCTCGACGTTCATCGTCATGTGCGAGGCTTTTCTCCGAATCCCACCTCACTTCGGCCTGTGGCTGAAGATTTTCAATGTGAAACCCAAGGTGGTGAGTGGCGGACGGCCGAAAAGTCTTGGCGCCATGGTAAGCAAGATGCCCAAGGCTGTTTGGCCGAAGGGTGCCTTCAACGACTCCGTCAAGGAGTGGCAGCAGCAGTGGTTCTACATCACCGAACCACGCGGCAAAAAGTGGGTGGCAGCTCTAGAGTTCAGATATGGAGCTCCACTGCGGCTCACGTCCTGGGAGAGGAAAGGCCTGAACTGTTCCTCATCCGACGAGCTGTCACTGCTCCAGACGCGTGTTCAGGGTGTGGTTGACAAGGACGTCAAACTCGTTGACGTAGTCCATGTGATGCTAGTTCTCCTGGTTCTCCCCTGTCAGCGCCGAGCCTGCCATCTGTGGGAGTTCGACCCAACCGAGCACCAAACCCTTCAGGAGCTCTATGATTCCTCCCACAAGGATATCTGGAAGGTGCTCTTCAAGTCCGGCAAATCGTGGCCGGGCTCCGGCGAGGACCGTGGGTATCAAGTATCCCATTCTGCAAGCCCTGTAAGTTACAGTGACGCTCTATCCATGCATGCTTTAGCTGGCATGTCATGTGGGAGGCATCTTAATCGTGTTTTATCGTGACCTCAGGGGTGGATAAAGAAGGTGGAGCGGATACATTGTCCGCCCCATCTTGAGGAGGAACTGGCCGACCTCTTCGACGAAGATGTTGGTCCCCGCGCTTCTACGAGGCGCCAAAGAAGGAGGCCTCAAGAAGGTCAAAAGACTGGAGTGGCCTCCGTCATGAGGCTTTGGACGCCAAATCCAAGACTCGGCCGATGATCCCTCTTCAAGACGAAGAGGAGGAAGCAGAGGAGGACGAGCCTCACTCTAATGGCGGGAAGAAAAGGACGGCCTCCACATTCCTGGAGGCCGGATCGCCCAAGAGGGGGAAAGGTTCCCTCCCAGAGGCATCCGCCCCGGCTGCCGATAGCAGCCCGGAGTGGAATCCCAGGGCCCAGCCCCTGGAGAAGTCGTAAGTATACGAAACCTGAATACGCATATGCGCCCGGGATTGTTTTTGGGTATAGTAGTTTTAACGGTCGCCATATTTTGCACAGTCCGACAAGGTCTCGCGTCGAGCAGTCCTCGTCGGAGGATTCGCTGAGCTCGGACGCCTTGGCGAGCAAGACGCCTCCAGGGGCCCCTTCCCCAAAGTCCAGGCGCGACACTGCGGTGTCGTCTCAACGGGACCCGGACCAGGGGGGCATATCACTAGAGTCGGACACACGGGGGCGATGGCCCCTGAACGTGCCGTCAGCGGGGGCGGTCTTGGGTTCGGCCCACAGCCGGACAAGGTCCGGGAGACCTCTAAGGTTCCCGGATCGGGCGAGCAGCCGCCCTCGTCGGTGGAAGGCTTGCCTACTCCACCGGCAACCTCTGTCCAAGCAGAGTTGCCAGGCGGTCTGTCGACAGCGTTAAAGAACGCGTCTATCGTTGATGAACATCGGACCCTCGTGGGTGCGGTGGTTGAGAAGATTCAGTCCGCCGAGAGCGGGTTGAACGAGTCCTGCCTTGGCCTTATAAAGGCATTTGAGGTATGTTTCCTAAGAAACCTTTGAGGAGCCGCCATAATATGAGTAGTAGCCCCTGATACGCTGTCCGACATAAGAGAGGGAGCCGGGCAGGGGATCAAGTCCTCTGCTTTCGCAGGAGCCTATATGAATGATGTGTACCCCTTTATGTGAAAACAGGCATCTGCAGAGAGGACGGTCGCTCATAATGCGAAAGTGTCCGAACTGAAGCAGAGCCTTGCATGGGCCGAAGAAGAACTTGGCCACGTGAAAAAGCAATTAGAGGACGAGCAAGGTATGTTTAAGCATTATCTTGTATTAGGCACGAATGAGTAATTGTGCTTATTGAAAAGTATTTTTGTTGTATGCCCTAGGAGCGAGTGCTGAATATGAGGCGCTGAAGAGGGCTGTGGCTGATGCCACCGAGAAGGCGGCCGCCGAGCAGGCGCTTCGTGAAAAACACGAGGCCAGGGTCATCACATGGAAAGCCGGGAGCTCCGTGGAGGCTGTGAAGAAAAGCGAGGGCTTGGAGCATAGTCTAATAGGGAAGGAATCCGAACTCGCGCAAGCTCTGCAAGCCGCGGAAGATGCTCGGGAAGAAGCCCGAGGTGCTGTACGGGACATTCAGGAGGCCTGGAAAGTTGCGGCTGGTAAGGCATGTTGAAGTTGTGGCCATTTTTACATGATAGTGGGGAGAACTCTAAACCACAGGCTGAATTCTTGTTTTTGTAGGGGCGTTTGCACATCTGCCTCGCAGCATATTTGATGCCGCCCAATTTTACCAGACCGAGGAAAAGAAGTCTGCGGGGAGGATTTCGGTCGCAGATTTACGCCGAACTATCCGGTGCCTTTTATCGATCAAATGAAACAGCTGGTCGAATCGCACCAAAGCGGCGAACTAGCCATGAAGGACTTGGTTGTCCGTCAGAACTGGAGCCAATTCCAAGCGATTACTTGACTCGTGAAGCGGATTGTGGGCGCTTGTCCTCGCTTGATGCCATCCAGCGATCAGTCTGTATAGAAGGTGCGCGCATGGCGTTTGCCCATGCAAAAGTGCATTGGGGGAAACTTGACGCGGAGAAGCTGATGACTGAGGGGCCGTCGGAGGGTAAGGAGCACCGCAAGCCCGAGCTGTACTATGAAGGTGTACTGAAGGGGGCCCACCTTGCGGCGGATAAATGTACCAAAGACATTATATTTCCCTGAGGGCATTCGTGCCACTTTTTGTAATATGAGATGATGACATTTTTATTATAAATTGCCTGTATTGTTTGAACATGTGTTCGTCCTGTGCGGCTGTTTATTGTAAATCCTGAGAGTTGGCTAGTCGTCGGCTTCTGCCCCCACGTAACAAGGAATACGGGGGTGTTCGGGGTATATCTGAACGCTCTTTATCCCATAGTTGGGTCCTTTTAAGGAGGTGTTTCTCACCACAAACCAGGCAATCGGACTATAAGGCTTTATTACTCTCACTTAGCCATAGGAATTTCGAGTATGAAATGTAAGAGCCCTAGTGTTCTAAGGTCTAACTAGGGGCTCTATTGGCGCCTGATCGAATCTTGATCCGTCAGACTCTGCATTTATAATGGCGCAGCGGAATAAATCTTTAAGGATTTTACAACCTCTCGAATTGTCGATCAGCTCTCATTGCATCATGACAAATCGTTTTCACTTTCTCTACCGAGGTGCTCATCCGGCTGAACCGGGACACAATCGCAAAGAGTTCTCCCAGCGCTACCTTAGCCGATAGAACGGAACGTAAGGTATCAAAACATGGGAGCCGGGCAAACCCAACCAATGACCCAAGACATGATTCGGAGCTGATGCATATAGTGTTATAAGTTTGGGGTGCCAACTCTTGGCTAGATAGATTTAAAACTGACTTTGGTCTTCTTCAATATAGGGTAAAAGAAAATATGAAGGACTTCATTTTCCTTTTACTAGACTCCCTTCCTTCTGACTAGTTTACTATTGCTAGACTTACCACCCCTTGCCACAAAGTGGCCAGGGGTTGTCCTTTGTAAACACCATGTACAATGTAATGTAAATGTTTGAAGGGTAATATATATCACAGTGGGAGCCTCTCCCACTGTCTCAGGTTTCAAAAAAAAACTTTGGGGTGCCGAGCGACCGAAAAGGTGGTCGGACTTTATTGCCATACTGTGAAGCCCCTGGCATAACCAGGTGAACACGAAGCGTGGCTGCTATTTTTGGCAAAGAGGCGTCGGCGATAAGCAATGCCGGTAAGTGTTATTTAAGTCTACGCATTGTAGTAGGATGATATGTCTATGCATATGAGTATAATGTATTGAAAGAGGCGTTTTTTTGGCGGAACCTGTAATTGCCAGACTGGAGGGGGTTGTGAGTGGATCAAGAGTGAATCCGAACTGCCTTCTACCTGCATGTTCCTGCCATTGTTTGTCCAGGCTGATTCCATGCCGCCAAACCTGTTTTGTGTCAACGTTAGTTTGTAAAGGCAAATGGTTGGAGGCAGCTGAGCATCCTCTTGTGGTTTGTCCAAGGGTTCCTGATCGGACCCCGGTGGACCCATTTGTTATACTTGAGGTAGTAGCGGACTCCTCAGTGGGTGTCCGGATAGTTGGCTGTCGTATCAATATTTTGATAAGCGTGCATGACTCGCTGTTCTGGCAGCTGAATGATTTCTGCTCTAAGGGCGGGGTTCGGCCTTGCCTATAAATGTGATTATATCACACGGCGTTCGCTTGATGGTCTACCACGTGGAATCTAGCCAACGTGGTTCATCCCATTAACATACGGTAAATTACCGCATGGGGGGAAGGTGCCGAAGAATTAATCTTTGGCGTGGCATTTTTGTTGATCCGAAAACAACCGTTAGAGTGGTGGGCCAATAGACTTGACCTTTGCACCTGGCATCTTTTGAGAAGATGTTATTCGTGGTTTCATACCAGCGAGGGCTTTATGTATTATGGAGCCCCCGGACTACTAGGTCTAGGGGTACGGCAATTGAGTTGCTGTGTTTGGTGTGATCGAGGGCGATCGGGCCGTGCATTTTATATACTGGGGGTCTCTTTGACTAGACGCCCCATCATTTTTTTCGACACCACGACCGCTTTGTTTTGAGGATCCGGCATTCTCTATTGGTATGCTTTGTCGTCCTTCTGGGAGTACCATGAATTTCACATGGTTGATCGAGTATGTGGCTCGAGCCGAATAGGCGTGAGCTGCTCTTTGTCCGTTGACCGGACTGGGAGTTGCTAGACTTGGCACCAGTTTCCTTTACTTGCCGTTTATGACCATTGCACCGAGGCTTGAGGGTGCCTCTTCGTGTATCCTTTTTGCTGTCTTGAACCGTAATGATGTGTGAACGTCGGGGTGTGTGCCTTGGGTTCTCCTGCTTAGGTTGAGGTAGCCAATTGTGTCGTGCGTGCCCTTTATTGGGGCTGTCGAGTCCGTATTTTTCGGTGGCCAGTACCTTGGTCCACCTATCCACTAGCAAGTCTTGGTCAGCTTTAAGCTGCTCCTGCTTCCTTTGCAGGCTCCTTGCCGTGGCTATGAGCCGTCGCTTGAAGCGAACTTGTTCCACTGGATCTTCAGGCATGCCGAATTCGTCCTTGCCGAGGCTTACCTCGTCGTCCGGAGGGGTGTATAGTTGTCCCTCTCAAGATCCCATCGTGGACCGGTCCAAATTTCGCTTGAGGGTAGGCTGATCGTGGTTGTATTCCTCTTGGCACCATCCGGATTGCTTTTATCTCCGGGGCCTGTGTTGATGTGGCGGGGCTTGGAGAGGCGCCGAAGACGCCCATGCTTTGCTTCTCCTCCTGAGGGGTTATCCTCCGTTGTCTCGTCACCATTGGTTTCCTTCGGAGTGTCCACCATGTATATATCGTATGAGGAGGTGGCCGTCCACCGCCCTGTGAGCGGTGGCCTTTAATTCTCCCCAGACGTCGTCCATACCGTCGATGTCTTCGGAGTCAAAGTCAAGCACGGCGGTTAAATCATCGACCGTGGCAATGAAGTGGGTGGTGGGTGGGCAGTGAATTCCTTCGTCACCCGCTTCCCACTCAAGCCGGACATAGTTCGGCCCAGAGCCCCCTGACAAAGAGAGAGACTTTAATGAGTTCGGCATGTCGCCGAAGGGCGAGTGCTGGAAGATGTCCGCAGCGGTAAACTCCATTACCGGAGCCCAGCCTGGCTCGGCTGGCTCAAGGGTGTGCGGACCGGAACCAACAACCGATAAGAGTCCGGGCCCGTTCTGTGCCTCCGCAGAGGTGAGACATGTGTTTGGCTCCACATTGCGATGAGTGTCGACCTGCGGGCGGGTCCAACCCTCCGGCCCTTAGGCAACGCAACCTGCCTCGGATTTATATCCGAGGCTTCGCCGGGTGATATCCCGAGCATCGCTCGACAACAGGTCTAAGCCGTGCTCATCGTGGATCGCTCGGTGCTCTGGCGAGCCCGAATCCGTCGAAGATCAAGTCTCCGCGAATATCCGCTATGTAGTTCAAGTTTCCGAACTCGACACGGTGGCCGGGGCATAGCTGTCGATCGCTTCCAGATGGCTAAGCGAAGTTGGCCCGGGTCTGAAGCCGCCGAACACGAAGATCTGTCCGGGGAGAAAAATCTCGCCCTGGACCGTGTTGTTGACTATTGGAGGTGCCATCAAGCCCTGCAGCGACGACACAGAGGAACTCTCAATGAAAGCACCAATGTCGGTGTCAAAACCGGCTGATCTCGGGTAGGGGGTCCCGATCTGTGCATCTAGGCTGATGGTAACAGGAAGCAAGGACGCAGAGATGTTTACCCAGGTTTGGGCCCTCTCGATGGAGGTAAAACCCTACTTCACGCTTGATTAATATTGAAGATATGGGTAGTACAAGAGTAGATCTACCACGAGATCGTAGAGGATAAACCCTAAGAGCTAGCCTATGATGGTATGATTGTAATTGTGATCGGCCTTCTAAGGACCAACCTCTCCGGTTTATATAGACACCGGAGAGGGCTAGGGTTTACATGGAGTCGGTTACAAGGAAGGAAACATAATATCCGGATCGCCAAGCTTGCCTTCCACGCCAAGGAGAGTCCCATCCGGACACGGGCCGAAGTCTTGAGTCTTGTATCTTCACACTTCAATAGTCTGGATGATGTATACATTCCGGCTGTCCGGATACCCCCTTATCCAGGACTCCCTCAGTGTCACCAGGCCCAGTGTACATCCACATGGGATGGTCGCGGTAATGAAGAGGCTGGATGCGTCGACTGAGGAATACTTCAAGCAGGTCCATGCCAGTGACGCCCTGATTGATCAGCTGGACTACTCTATCAACTAGCATATTCGTCTCCACGTTCTCGGCCGCGGTCACTTTCAAGGAAGAAGGAGTCTGAGCACGGTCAAAAGTGAAGTGGGGGAGTCCGGTCGACTGGCCTGGAGTTGGGACGTCTTGGCAGTAGAACCAGGTCGACTGCCAACCCCTAACCGATTCAGGAAGAGTCATGGAAGGGAAAGAGCTCCTCTTCCTCTTCTGAATGCCTAAACCCCCACACATCTGAATGACGTGCGTTTTCTCATCGCTCGTGCTCGCTTTCTTCACCCACTGAGAGCGGATGGTGAAAATATGCTTGAAAAGACCCCAATGCGGTCGACACCCCAGAAAGTTTTCACACATCGATACAAATGCAGCGCGATACGTGATGGTATTGGGAGAGAAATGGTGGAGTTGGGCGCCGAATAAGTTCAAGAAACCCCTTAAGAAGGGGTGCGGAGGAAGCGAAAAACCCCGGTCGACATGAGTGGCGAGCAATACGCACTCACTAGGCTGGGGCTGCGGCTCCATCTCCCTCCCTGGCAACCTCGCTGCATCCTTGGCGACCAGCCCGGACTCCATCAGCTCGTCCAGATCCTCCTGCCGGAGCGAAGACCGGATCCAGTCGCCTTGGATCCAACTCATGGCGGCAAGCGTCGACGACGACCCGCGATTCTCGCTTCTTGCCCTTCGCCATCTCTGTCGCCTTTCTTCATATGCTCCAGCACGCTTTCTTGTCCTTCACCATGGTGACGGAGCAGCAGCGTCGAGAGCGAAGGAGCTGGAGACTATGGTGGAGCAGAGGAGGAAGGGGGAGAATGGACGCAAATAGTACCGGCGCCTCAGCTCCGTCGCCTTAAAACGGGCCGCTTCCGAGTGGCTGACGCGTGGGTCCAGGCAATCCTGTCAAATCCTGCAACAGCCGCGCACGGCATACGTGGCGAAAAAGGTGGCGCGAAGACCAAGGCACTCCTGGTTATCCACTCCGCTTACTTTCAAGATGCCCTGCCTCGCCGCTTCAAAAATTCGAACTCGTGAAACCCGGGATATCCTGCAATCAATCGCACCAAAGGCTCTGCGCACCAGAGCAACACTCGGCAGAGGATGTTACAAATCCAATCGGCAACTTCTGAATTGATCAAGGCGACTGAAACAAAGCCGAAGTTCTGACATTAGCCTCTGAGCAAGCGTGGATAGCTGGGAAACACAAGAGTCAAAGCGAGATCAACTTCAACCTTCTTTCATTCGGACCTCAATCCATTCGGGGGCTAATGATGATGACATAGACCTGGGGTAGGGTCATAGGCCTGACCTATAAGCCCTACCCAGGGTCTGTTATCCTAAAGGACAACAGGAAGGGCCCAATCAAGGCGTCGAGTGCAATCCACTTGACGATCAACCACTCAGAGATCCACCTTCCTTGGAGTCATTCGACCAATCAACCACTCGACCATGCAAGGAACCACTTGACCTACTGAAGACCAAAAGCCGTCCAATACTGCAACGGCCAGGCATTCACTCTGTAGTCTTAAAGGTCATTTATAGCATTTATGACTGGCGTTACCAGTAACGCCCTATCTTTACGTACATTTAACCCTTGTAACGGAGGAGAGCCGGGGTCCCGCACATTTATATAAGCCACCCCCTCCTTCCTGGGACAAGGTTCGCACTTCGTAACACTCACACGCATAATCCGACGACCGCCTCCGGGCTCCGAGACGTGGGGCTATTACTTCCTCAGGAAGGAAGATGCAGACTCAGAACTTCGCGTGTACAACTTCGCCATAGCTAGGACCTTGCCTCCTCATACGTACCCCCCTATTCTACTGTCAGCCTTAGAACCACGACACTTGGTACGCCGGATTAATCAAGGAGTTCGACAAGGACCATCGTGCTCGGGCCATTAAGAACCGGAAGGTAAGAAGCAAGACTTATCATTTTTTTGTGTGTTTTCATTTGTGTTTTTTACTCATCCAAAACTCACTTTGTTTGCAGTATGTAGTTGCTCTGCGCATGAGGGGTCAGGCTGCGGATGACTTTCCTTATTGCGTGCGCTACGAGTCGTACATCCGGAGTAAATTTTGCAATCAAGGATTAATATTTTTCTTTGTTGTATGTGTTGATCAAACATTTAGAAAAAAGAAAACCCTCAATGACTAGCAAAAATATGTTGCTTATGTGGCATTGCATGCATTGTGTATGAGGAGAGAGGAGTGGTGGCAAGTTCAAGAGAAATGATAAGAAAGACATTGCAATCTTTTTCAAGGTAGATGTCAGGAGTGTACAAAGAATTTGGCAAAAGGCAATGAAGCAAATTGCACAAGGTTTGGAGGTGGATGTTTCAAATCAGAAAAAAGGAGGATGTGGAAGAAAGACTAAAGACATCAATCTAGAGCAAACCCTCACAATCCCACTCAACAAGAGGTCTAACATCAGGTCACTAGCTTGGCAACTGGGATGTAGCCCTATCACACTTTACAAAAAGTTCAAGCGGAAGTTGATAAAGAGGCATACGAAGGATATGCTGAAATTTTGCATGTCAATGCTTGATGACAAAATTAAGTAACTGCAAGGCCTAAATTCAACGCTATGCACAATATTGTGCATATTGAGGAAATCATTACCAAGAAAAACAAGACTTACTCTGTCTGATGATGAGGAAGACCCTATGAGACATATACAAAGCAACAAATGTATTGGAAAGGTCATGTATTTTACTACAAGAATCTTGTAAAGAGATCTAAAGTAACATACTTAAAAAGCTCATTGATTGATAAGTCTTTGAACTACCACATCGACTAGCCAAACACGTCTCAAGTCACTTAATACGAAACATTCTATCTTATTTATACTAAACACTTTTAGTTTTTCATCGGGATTTGCTTGTTATTAGCGTGTATTGCATTACAAAAAATGTCAACATATATCACTATTAAATATCAAGGTATATCATACCCAAAATGCGATTCCAATATCCCAATTACAAATATACATGCATTAAATTAAAGAACAATATTTTGTGTCCGAGTTTATTGGAGACATTCCTATGGAGAAAAACCTTTAATTCAAATGCTTCTCTAAGGTCAAAGCAAAATAATAATTCCAACATCACATTATTCTCTAGATTAATTTGTGTCACTTAACTGTTCACATATACTTTAGTATATTTAAATATCTTGTAAGGAGATCTAAAGTAACATGATTAACATATATCTTGATAAATGTATCTAGAGGGTATATACTTGATTAATTGAGGTATAAATAAATAGAAAGCTCTGGAAGGTTTGAGATCCCTACAAGTTAGAATCGCTAGCATTATTAGTTTATTTGCCATTCATAGCAAAAAAAACATGAATAGTGCGCTTTTCTGATATGGCATTATAAACCTACATATAATATGTTATAATATCACAAAGTTACTCTTAATTTGTAAGTATTTATTAGAATGTTTTGAGTTGTGAGCATATGCAGAATCGAGAAACAACCATAATTACTATAATATCTTCAAATTACTATCATGTTGTGAGCTGGACCAGCCGCTCGGTGCGCAAATGGGTGTATGGTCCTAGTGGCACATGGCCACATGGAGCCTGGTGGCGGCGGGTTGATACCGACACCAAACTACGGGTCGTGGGGAAGGGAATGATCATAAGGTGTCCGAAGAAATGCCTCATGAATGTTATTCTATTGGACAAATGACTCAGAAACAACACCTCCAAAGATATTGCTAGGGACCCTTTTGCAAAATATCATAACTGACATTAGTGCAGAACCCCTTATAGGATTTCCTTATTAGTATCGTACCAAAAAATTCCTTATCTTCTCTAGTAAGTGAGTTGACCGTGACTAACGACTTCAATAGACTTTTAGAATGTTGGAAGGTTCCTTCACACTAACTTTGAGGAGGAGGATTATCATAGATGGGTTGCACTATTGTTAGAAATGAGCGCTTTCCAGCTTAACCCAGGGGAGGGCGTCATCATTTGGCGTATTGTCAATTCTAGGGCTTTAAGTAGAATATGATCATGAGAAGGGATCCCACTGATATAAAGAAGAGTTTTTGGAGAGGATGTGGGTCAAGATTCCCATGAGGATCAAGATCTTCATGTGACAACTGACTGACGTTAGATAAGCTTCCTTCTAGACTTTAAGTGCATAAGAGGTGGGTCCGAGGAATGGTTTGTGTGTGAACTTCCTCATATGCGGACACTATGTTCTTCCTATGCATTGCAACTAGGTTTGTTTGGGCATGATAGGAATGGATTACCCTTGTAGCTCAATTGTTGGCCCTTTGGAAGATGTGGACCAAAATAATTTGTAAATTGGAATTTCCATTCATCACGTTGAGTTCAACACTACGATCTACTTGCAGCAATGGATGCAACTTTGGAAGGGCAGTATGTTGGTGGTGGTCAAGAAGATCATTTTATTGACTCTAGCACAAATCACCAACATGAAGACGACCATGGAGGACGCTCCGAAGCCAAGTGACATATTTTTTAAATGGAGGCAAAAAATTTGCCTCATTCGTTAATTAAGCAGAAGAGAGTTGCCCAGTTAGCGGTGTATGATACATGTCACTTAGAGTGATCTTTTTGTTGGTTTGATGTTGTGTTGTTGCGTGCCATTGCTTGTTAATGATCTCAATTGTGTGAATCAAGATGACAAGTTCAACCAAAGAACTATAATGAAGCTTCCACCAAGCAAGAAAAATATTAGTGATACTGAATTGAGATCATCAACATCTAATCTTCAAAACTGGAAAATCAATCCTACTTCCACATCATCCAGTTAGTAAGTCGATGTCAATGACTGGATGTGATTTTTCTAAACCTTTTGCATTTGCTTCCACATTGATGTGGCATACTGTCATTTATTTGAATATAATATTGTATCTTTTGGTATTTAAGAGAATACCAGATACGCACAAAGTACATACAAGTGTACAATTGGAATAATGACTAAAGTTTCAACTTATCATAAAATAATCTTTTTGAAGAAAATTTAGAAAACATTTTTCAAATGTTTGATTTTGAATTTCATGTCATAATGATTTTAGTTAATTTTGAAATGTGTTTTTACTTAATTTTAATAGAATTTAGTACTATTTCAATACATTTTTACAAAAATCTCAAATGCGTCTTCAAAATTTCCAAAGAACGTAATTTCAATAGAATTTAGTATTATTTCAATACATTTTTACAAAAATCTCAAATGCGTCTTCAAAATTTCCAATGCATTTCCTTGGTTGCCGCCCCTGCCCCCTACTATAACTTTATTAGTGGTATACGTAACTAAAGTCATCTATCATAACAAGTGTTAGAAATTTGAGACGCGAATCAATCTATCAAGGACAAGCAATCACACAACATGATACCAGATATCGGCTAAATTCTTGGGGCATATGACTACGACGCCCCTCCCCTTGTACTAAATCATATAGTACTACAAGGGGTCGAGGCCAATACACACATCGTCTCAAACCACCCACCATTGCCGGTCCGACTACCCCTAAATATTGCTTATAGAAGGGATGCAACAATGTCAGCAGGACGCCCCAAACCTGCCTCAAATACCCGAGCGGACGGTTCGGTCACCGAGCGATCACAAAAATGTGACTCAGACGGACGCCTCAAACGGGCTTCAAATGCTCGGACTGACTGACACCCCTCATATCCAACCCAAATATGAGGCGGATATGGGTGTCTCCGGGCGCGTCCGCCATGTCGGACCTGGCTCACGCTAGGCCACCCGACCACACATATATTTCTCCACATCCGCTTTCCAGACCAAACCCCATCCACTTCACTCCACTCCCCTCCGCCACCCAAGCTCCCGTACGGCGATCTGCGGACTTCTCCGGCATGGTGGGCAGCGGATTCGAGTCCTTCAGCTCCAGATCCATAGGCCCGAGCTCATCCCACGCAGCCCCGAGGAGGATATGGTTGTCCGGCTTGCGCTCTGCCGCTCCCGGAAGGAGGCTCGTGCGAGACATCGCTCGGACTCCTTCCATCCAAAATCCATTGCATCCGTCTAAATGGCGCATGGGTCCGGTGATGGGTGTGCCATCGCTACCTTACCGGAGGCGGTGCGATCTGTATGGCGTCCGAACGCGGTAGCGGACATGCAACCCCTTTGTTGGCGTGTCGAGGCCATGGACGCACAATGGGCGTCGTCCAATGCAAACATGGCACAATGTGCCCGCTGTGCGAGGCAACGGGCAGGGGAGGCAGTGGCGGCCCTCACGGCAGTGGACGTCGGCGAGGCGGAGTCGCATTCTCTGGTGCCCCGTATGATGCACCGGTCGGGGCGCCGCAACTGCGTCGTGGTAGATGTTGTCGGCTCATCCCAGGAGGGATCCATCATCGATCTGACGTCCACTGGTACCGTCCGGGTACTGGGCTCCGACGAGGAAGAGTAGGCATGGGAGATGGCGGCGCCTTGAGTGCCATGAGTCGGCTCGTGACCCATGCTCTACTCTACCTTGTCGGCGAACGGACCAACACTGTAGGGAGCGCAGGCGGCCGCCGGACATGGGCACGACGGAGTCGGGCGAGCTCCTCTTAGATTAGGTTTCACGTTGCATGTAATAATATGGATTAGAGATTTTTAATTTAAGATATCCGGTTGTAGAATCAAATATTTAAGGCTTGAGCGGTCACTATCCGCGGACGTTTGAGGGGTCTGATTTGCCAAGTCCGGCTATAGCTACCCCAACTGTCTTTATAGAATAGGAACTGGTTATACAATTCCACTTGAACACATCATCATCCGCTAGTTACAAGTCTAATTATAATCTTCATGTATATATTCAACACATATTTTAACAATAAGATGCACAACATATTATTTCCCTGGCAGGCAAACTCAAGATGTCAAGAAATGAAATATCTATCTGCAGATTTGTACACGTAGAGACCAGACACGCCGAGTATGATCAACAAATGGATATTCACGGTCCGATGGAATAAACACCCCAAAACTGCTTGGCTCGAGCATGCATGTCAGAATGAAGCAGCTCGGCTGGAAGCAAATGCTTGCCTCGTCTTGTTTTCTTTTTTTTTGAGAATACGCCTAGACATACCATAGCTTTATAGAAGATAGAATATCAATAATAAAAAAACTAGCACTCGCTGCGAACGACGAGCTTAGCACACACCACACCCGGAAAAGACCAAAGACGGGCACCACCGCAAAGCAAACTACAACACCAAAGAGCCTATCCTAAGATGATAGGCAACACCGCGTCACGACCAACGTCGGTCACCTCCAAAGACCACAACTACCGCAGAGCTTCTCTTGTCAACGCACCATCCACTCTGAGCGCCTAAGAGGATGAAGCAGCACAAAGTTTGTGGAGGAGCAACTCCACCTTGCTGCTACAATGTGTACAGCACAAGTATTGAAGGAACAGCTTCAACGTGCTGCGCTAGATATTGCTCTAGAGGCGAATGTAGGCTGATAGGGCAGCAAGAGTTCAATCCAGAACTCCTAGGGCAGAAGATCTACTCCAAGATCTTAGATAAGAACAACAAGTTCTATTATAGGTAGGGGTACATAGTCTGCCTACAAAGTAGAGGCGAGGACCTCTATTTATAGGGCTTTGGAAAGCCTTCACATACTTCTACTTATAGCTGGAATACTCTAGAAAACATTATGTAAATTTCACCATTCTACTCATAGCTACTCACAACTAGAAGACTCTAGAAAACAGTAGGTAGGATAGAAAAGAAAAGGAAAGAAATACTACACTAGAGTGGAAGCATCTAGAAGTAGCCAAACAGATCTGGCATGTGTTTTCTTTCTTCTCATCTAGTGTTCCTCATCATTCTCCCCTGGTTGTTTGGAACTCGCCCTCGAGTTATCTTCATAGAGCGCTTCTTCTGGATGGTAGAGAGTTAAGTCCGCAACATTGAAAGTGTTGGAGATACCCATGTCACTTGGAAGATCTATCACATAAGCATTATCATTTATCTTCCTCACGATAGAGAAGGGCCCATACCTTCGCTGCCTAAGTTTGCCTTTAACACCTAAAGGCAGCCTCTCTTTTCGGAGGTAGACCATCACCTTATCACCGACTTGGAATGATTTTGGCCTCCTTTTGCAATCAGCAAGTTGTTTATATTTCTGATTTTGTGCTTCCAAAGCGTCGCGAATCTCTTCAAATAACTCGGTGTAATTATCAAAGAAGGACAATGCTGATTTTGAGTTTCCTTGATGGCAGCTTCACCAGGTCCACCACATGTGTTGGAACTTTAGTGTAGACAATGGAAAAAGGGCTCCTTCCTGTGGATCTATGCTTGGAGTTATTGTAGGAGAATTCGCAAGAGATAAAGCCAAATCCCATTGCCCTTTCTTTCTCCACAAATGCAACGGATCAGATTACCCAAAAACTTGTTCACCACTTCCGCTTGTCCATCTGCTTGTGGATGAGCAAGTGCATAGAAAATTTCAATTCGGTGTTGAATTGCTTCCACAAAGTGAGCTAAAATGCAGCAAGAAACTTGCTATCACGGTGCGAGACAATGGACCTTGGAACTCCATGAAGTCGACCACTTCTCGAAAGAATAGGTTTGCCACATGATGAGCATCCGTTGTCTTGCGGCATGGGATGAAATGAGCCATCTTAGAGAATCTATCCACGACCACAAATACAAAGATCACTTCCTCGTCTTTGTTCTTGGCAAGCCCAAGACGAAGTCCATAGAAATGTCCTCCCATGGAGCAACGAGAATGAGCAAAGGCATGTATAACCCCGTGTTCGGACTTGGCCTTTGCAGTCGACATACGGGCACCGTTGAACGAATCTTTCCAAAGATCTCTCTTTAGTTGTGGCCAAAAGTAGGGAGCTTCCAGGTTAGCGATAGTCTTGTCCCGTCCAACATGGCCACTAAGATCACTTGAATGGAGCTCTCTAACCAGCTTGTCACGTAGAGAACTTCTTGGAATGCACAAACGATCATTTTTGAAGAGATATCCATCTTGCATCAAATAGTCTTGCTCCCGGAATTAAGTCAATTCTATGTTGAATTCCTCTCATCGGTGGCAAGCCATGTGGCTCCCCAAGTATGTTCTGTAATTCTGCCAATAAACCACGTACCTTTGCTGGAATTTCAACAACAGTGCTCTTCTCCCTTTACAACAAGTGCAGCACACAAATCTGCCTCCTTCAAGTCTTCCATAAACTCATGAGAGGTATGGGAGATAGTTAACATAGTTTTCTCCTCCTCCTTAGAGGTATTACCTTCAGGTTTGTTTGGTAAGATAATGATCCTTCTCTTGTTCCAAATGAAAGAGTAAGAATTTTCCTTGCCCTTGTGTGTAGTATCCACGTCAAATTGCCAAGGCCTCCCAAGAAGAACATGGGCATCCATGTCAACCACATCACACAACACATTTGAGCGATAATGCTTACCCAAAGAAGTGGCAGGTTGCATTGTTTGGTGATCCTCATATTCACTCCTTTCTTGATCCATCCAATAGTGTAGGGATTTGGATGATCATGGGTTTCAAGCTTTAAATGGTCCACCAACTTCTGGGAGATAAGATTCTCGCAGCTGCAACTATGAATCACTAGTTGGCATACCTTGCCATTCACCGTGCATTTGCTCTCAAATATTTTCTTCCGTTGTGTGTCATTGAGTTGTGGTGTGGAACATAGGACACGCTGGATCACACATACCACCTCTTCACCTTCTTCTTGACAAACCTCTTGTCCGTCTACATCTTCAGATTCGTATTCTTCCTCATTGCTTTCACCATCATGGATAGTCGTGTTAACAAATTTCCTTAGTGGGCAGCCGCTGGATATGTGTCCCTCTTTACCACATTTATAGCACTTTGGGCCTTCATTTGCCTTACCCTTGCCTCTAGTTTGCTTCGGGATGGGCTGTTTTGTCTTTGGTGGAGTGGTCTTTTCTTCCACTCTATTAGGTTGGCTCCTAGATGAGCCTTCGGTATGAGGATATGGATGATATGGAGCCTTAGTTGTCTTTTCTCTCATCCTCACAAACCTCTCGGCCTTTAAGGCTAGAGCTTGTGCTTCATCAACGGACCAGATTTGTTGCATCATCAATCGATCTTGAATAGCATCATTGAGACCATTGATGTACCTTGCAACTTGTTGCTCTTCGATTTCGACAAGGTTGCACCTCACTTGTAGCCTTAGAAACTCCTCCGTAATCCAAAACAGTCCTATTTCCTTGAGCACAATTTTGAAACCGGATAAATAGGATCTGGTCATAATCACGGGCAAAATCTCCCTTTCAAGAGGCCTTTTATTCGTCGCCAAGCTCTAACACGAGGTTCTCCTCTCAGCCTGCGCTCCTCTTGAACGCGATGCCACCATGCATCGGCTCCTCCTTTCAGTTTGTATGCGACCAAAGGAACTCTACGATCTCCCGGAACCTCCATGACCTCAAAGAAAGACTCCACTTCATATAACCAATCCAGGCACCCTTCAATGTCAACATTTCCATTAAAACTTGGGATCTCAGCTTTCACCTTGTATGTATCTCTTGCATATGTAGGGTTGGGTGCTTTCCGATATGCTAGAGATTTGGCTCTTCAAGGGCATCATCATATTCTTCACCTTCAGAAGCCTCAACATAAATTGGCCTTCTTGAAGCACGTTGAACAACATGTTGTCGTGGCGGTCTTGCTCCAAGATTACCTCTCCTTCTTCCTTCATGAATATCTTCCTCTTCTTTAGATGAATCTCCTTCATTGGTAGCAGGGGGACACCCTTTCTTATCATCTCAACCAGCTGGTCAAATCTCCTATTTAGATCTTCACGCGGCTCATTGATTTGTTGTTTAGCAGCATCCATCCTCTTCTCCAATTGATCCATTGCTCGCAACTTACTCTCAAGAGGACAACAAGAACGATTATGGGTCAACGAGGCTCGATACCACCGAAGCGGCACAAAGTTTGTGGAGGAGCAACTCCACCTTGTGCTATAATGTGTACAAAGACAAAGTGTCAAGGAACAGCTTCAACGCGTCAAGGCTAGATATCGCTCTAGAGGCAAATGTAGGCTGATAGGGCAGCAAGAGTTCAATCCAGAACTCCTAGGGCACAAGATCTACTCCAAGATCTTAGATAAGAACAGCAAGTTCTATTATAGGTAGGGGTACATAGTCTGCCTACAAAGTAGAGGCGAGGACCTTTATTTATAGGGCTTTGAAAAGCCTTCACATACTTCTACTTATAGCTGGAATACTCTAGAAAACATTATGTAAGTTTCACCATTCTACTCATAGCTACTCATAACTAGAAGACTCTAGAAAACAGTAGGTAGGATAGAAAAGAAAAGGAAAGAAATACTAAACTAGAGTGGAAGCATCTAGAAGTAGCCAAACAGATCTGGCATGTGTTTTCTTTCTTCTCATCTAGTGTTCCTCATCAGAGGAAGTGGCAAGTGAATGGCAGGACTCGATCCAATCTGAAGAAGGCGTCGTCTTGGACACACCGGCGATGGGCGTACATAGCGCCGTCGAGGATCAAGGAAGGACAGCGGCGAGCACCGGAGGAGAACATCGAGGAAGCAGCCATGTCTCCAAACACCATGCTCCCAACGAAGAAACGACGTCGAGGACGCCGCCATCATGCTGATCCACCACCGAATCGAGGCTTTCGCCCGGAGACAGCCCCCAACTCCAGAAGAGCGAGAGAAATGACGAACACGCTTCGACGACGCCTCCAAGGAGGGGAATGACAACCACCATTGCCACCGTCACCGGCCCGGCAAAAACCGTGTAAGATTTTCGTCCGCGCATCACACTTCACCACACCTCTAGGGAATGATGGCATCGTTCAAGTAGCCTCACATCGCCGCCACCGCAGCACCAAGTCGACGTAGTCGCAAAGCCGAGGGTCGGCGACCAGCCGCACGCACAGCAAAGGAAAACACGGCCACACCACCAACATCTAGCCTGGACAAAGAACCACAGCCACCCCACTCCTCCGGCAAAGTCCAGGACCGCTCACGACGGCCGTCGCCCATTCCAAGGGACGGCCTTGCAACGGCCAGATCTGCCTCACCACGAAGAACTCCCGTGCCGGCACCACCTGAAGCGCACCGCCGTTCCCCACACGGCACAGGGGTGACCGGCCGCTCGCTGCTAGCCAGAACTCCATTCTGGCTGAGCCATCTCAGCTCCACCATAGATGCACCACCGCACTGCTGCCGGTCCCCACCAGACCTGCCGCTCCACCATGCCTCCAGCCAAGCTCCAGTCAACGCCTTCACAACCGGCCAGATTGGATCTGGCCCAGCCCGACCTTCACCGCGACTAGGAGCACCGCACTGGCCTCCAGCACCCACCACCGCAGCGCGCCGAGGCCGACCAGTGGGCTCCGCCGCCCCGCTCCGCCGCCTGCCTGCGCGCCTCGCCGAATCACGGCGCGCCGGCCACCGAGCTCGCCGTCAAGTCGAGGAGGAGAAGGAGAAGCCCCCCGCGGCCCCAGCTCCAGGAACGGGCGAAGGAGATCCCGCCGCCACCGGCACCGCCCGGCGGCGGGGAGGGAGAGGGGAGGGGGAGTCGAGGGCCAGCGGTTTTTTCCACTGTGTGGATCGAGAGTTCTTGCAGGGAGATACGCGTCTTGTCAAGATGTGTGCCGCTCGACAGCCTCCTCATCGCCGGCGCTCCGCCCTTGACCGCGGTGTCCCCCGTCTCCACGTCTACGCGCACCTCAGCCTCGGCGTCGTCGTCCGGCGCCTCGACGTCCGCGCGGCAAAGCGGGCACGTGGAGTTCCCGCGGAACCACGCGTCGATGCACCCGACGTGGAACCGGTGGCCGTACCGCGGCAGCGCGCGCGCCTCCTCGCCGCGCTCGAGCCCCGCGTGGCACACCGCGCAGTACCCGGCATCGGCGACCACGGGGAGCGCGCGGAGCAGCGCGGGGTCCAGCCCCCGCGGCGAAGGCGCCACCGCCCACCGCCACGCCGTCGTGGACGGAGGCGGTCGCGCGAGCGCCGGCGGCGGGAGCCGGTGTACGCGTGCAGTGCGACGAGGGCCAGGAGGACGCCCGCGAGCGCCCCGGCCGCGGCGACCAGGAGCTTGCCGGCGACGGCGTAGCTCGACGGATCCTCCATCTGTTCGGTGCGCACCCCGGGGACCACTACAACGCCGACGCATGGGAGCGGCGGCGGGCCATTGGTGCTGGCGCGTGGGCCGTGGCCGTCGTCGACGCCCATGGTAGATTGTACGTAGCGTATAGGGTATAGCCGCACACACCCGAAACAAACAAAAGAGATTGTAACTATGACTGCTTTTTGATCTAGGCGGCTCGTTCCGGAGCAGTGTGAGGTTTACGTCGGTGCAACTCCATTACTTATACACGTACGTATAAAATATGACTAAGATATCTTTGCTAATTCGTAAAATTATTACTTTTCTTTTGGCGGGTCGTGAGGGGCACGCTCTGAAGACTGACTGTCCGTGCCAAATGGACGGCACTGCTGTGCAGCTTAGCTTCAGTGACAGTGATTATGCGCGTACGACCATGATCGGAGTTGACGAGGCGGTGATGAGTTGACTGGAGTGATCTTTTTTTCTTTACTTGCAACTTCCAAGTCTTTTCTCCCTCCGCGACTTGGGACTTTTGGAAAACAAAGTTCCACGGAGGGCGGTGGCAATGGAGACCAGTGTGCGCGCCAGCGCGGGTAGTCTTCGGAAATGTCGCATCTTTGTCTCGCTACTGTTCACATGGTGCATGTGAGCGGGGAGACAAAACTCCATGTCCCGCTGCTTGACGCTATATTTTCGGTTCCAAGGGAAGCACTTTCCTCTTGCAACAACTGACCCCAAACCAAACTGACTGACAAACATACAAAGCAATGAGAAAAACTTTGCTAATTTGCCGGTCCACGACCCCACTTATTAAGAGCTTTCTTGAATGGAAGAAAAGTAATGAATGACTACTGAAAATAATCCTATACGATCCAGGTCGTACGCATCAAAACCGGAGACCCTACTCCACGCACGACACCTGGCGATCCGAATCTTAAAGCAGCAGCAAGCGTCGTTCCCGTCGTTCCCCTTTGTCAATTTCCAGTCGATGTACAGCCTACCCAGCGCCCCAAACACCAGCCGCCGATGTGATCCACCCCGGCTGCTCGACACTTCGCCGCCGATGAGCTCCTCTACGAAGGCCGAACTTGTGGCGCTCCATCCCTGCCAGCAACGCCCAGTTTCCTCGGCGGCTCAGCTCGCGGGACAGTCCCAGCGCTTATCCTTGTCCGAGTGGAAAAGCTGTGGGCAGAGGAGGTTCAAGTAGAGAGCCTACGGGTTTCCGTATCTATTCCTCGATTCGGTTCCTTGCCGTCGTTGAGCTGTGCCACCTCGCTGCACCGTCGGCGACGAGCTGGAATCATGGAACGATGCAGATGGCTTTCTGGACGCTGGAATCAAGGATTTGGGAACGATAGCTGTTGCTTTGAGATTCGGTCAGCCACGTGTCGCACGCGGAAGAGGGTCTCCCGTCTGGGCACATACGACCCGGTCGTATAAGATTATTTTCCTACTGAATAACCTCCTTTGATTTTTTTTTTATAATATAAACCCTTTGACCTTTTTCTTCGTTCACCAAATCTTCTTCAGTTCTATCCAAGCTCAGTATTGTCTGAATCTTTGTGGAAGAAGAAGCGGTTCGCCAGCCATAGCTAGTCAGGCGAGAGTTGATCCGCCGCCTGTATGGCTGGACAATTCCCCACTAGTTTTCTTCTTCCGATTATCATTGTTGATGCAAGTGTAATTCTTTTACATATACTTGATGCCTTCATTTTAATGTATCTATCGTACACTAGGATAGTGAAAGCACTAACACAAAAGCGGAAACTCTGTCTAATACTATATATCTTGCCTCGTGCACTATATTCATGTTCCTAAATTCATTATAACAACGACCCACAAAATAAATAAATAAATCATTATAACAACAGCTTATAGCGATTTTGAGGGTACTATTCTAGTGTAGACAGACCAAATTTACTAATACTACCATTACGATACAAGTTCAGTTTATGCAAACTTGGTTGGTTTGGAACTTATCACATCGGGCTCTGAAATTTTAGTGTTTTTTTTTTGTGAAATCCGAAATATTAATGTTTAAAGGTAATCTCTTCATCCCATAATATATGAGTGTTTTTTACATTGCACTAGTGTCGAAAACGCTCTTATATTATGGGAAGGAGAGAGCACCTGAGTTGCAAAATGTACACACGTGGTGCTACTGAGCCATTGTGAAATAAAAGAGATCCAAATCTCAATACAGTTCTCCACACTGTTGTCCAGTTTCAAATTCTATAACTAGCTTTCATATATCATCGTACTCGTTCAGTCATTTCAGGAAGCCTGAAATTTCAGCATTCAGGCAATAACAACCAAAAAAATTAGATACATGACTACTTGGAGTACGTTTGTAATCTGTACACCAAAAACCCGGACACGGTGAGTATCCCATGTTTGCATCTTGAGCTCCACTCCAGTTCATGTCTTCCAACTTCTAACTGTATTCAGCTCATACTCAAAAGTAATCAATTGCTTATCGTGCTTAAAAAAAGATGTGGCTGTATTCAACTATTTTATGTACATGTTTTCAGCCAAAGTAATCAATTGCTTATCGTGCTTAAAAAAAGATGTGGCTGGTAAAAATCTATGTTCGGCCACAGAAATATGCTGCATCTTATATCAGTTAAAAGATGCATCAGATGGTCAACTTGTATTTTCTGAAACAAGCAACAACTAAAAACGGCCGCTTCCCATGACATTTGAAGTGTTCAGGTCAGACACCCGGGTCTCATCAATGGGCAGCACATCTCTTATTTGAAACTTGGTTTAATTGGCAAAGCACAAGTTAATGTATTAACAGCCATGGAACTGGAGAAAGCACACGCTATTCAAGGATTTTTCATCTGAGTTCTGAATCAGCTGATGGTGAGCATTTGACAGTTGACATTCAGAAACGCAGCGATGGTTCGAGTGTAAGCCAACACAATCGATTTGGGGACAGAAAAGTACAGCAACAGAAAAAGGGGAACGCACTGACAGGATTTAACAAAGCGCACTCCTAAGATTTAACAACAGAGCAAGAGATTGCAGACGAATTCAGGGATATAATGGTGAGATCTCCATTCCACGGTAGCAGTACATCGAAACAACAGACAGCAGCGAGATGCGGCCGTTCCATTACACCAAAGACAATGAACACTGAACAAACCATGGCTAGCTAGTACGAATCTGGCGGCGCGAGGTGGATTCGACTGGACCGGCGTGGCCTAGCCGCCGAAGCCGTAGAGGGTGCGGCCCTGGCGCTTGAGGGCGTAGACGACGTCCATGGCGGTGACGGTCTTGCGGCGGGCGTGCTCGGTGTAGGTGACGGCGTCGCGGATGACGTTCTCCAGGAAGATCTTGAGCACGCCGCGGGTCTCCTCGTAGATGAGCCCCGAGATGCGCTTCACGCCGCCACGCCTCGCCAGACGCCGGATGGCCGGCTTGGTGATGCCCTGGATGTTGTCGCGCAGCACCTTCCGGTGGCGCTTGGCGCCGCCCTTTCCCAGCCCCTTCCCTCCCTTGCCGCGGCCGGACATCGTCGGCGCTTCTCTCTCCGGCGAGGTTGGCTTCTGTGTGTGTGTGTTTTGCGGCGGTGGTGGTGTGGTGGATTGATGTGGCGTGTGGGGGATTTATAGCAGCGAGGTTTTCGGGGAGGAGATGGGAGCGATCCGCGTGATGCGGGGTGTGGGCCGTCAGATGGGAGATGGATGGCTGAGAGTGGTGGAGGAGGGGTCGCGCGGATCGGTGACCTGGCCGGGGGCGGGGGCATGGGCGGGAGGGGTTGTGTTTTCTCACGAGTTGCCCCGCAGACGCACTGGTGATGGCAGCTTGGAAATAAACCTCAAAAAAAAAAAAAGGCAGCTTGTCAAATGACTGGCTCATGTAAAGATTCTAATGTTCCTAAAAAAAATGTAAAGATTCTATTTCAACAGGTTTAAAAACAATGAAAATATTTTATTTTGACAGGTTTTGTGAAGCTTCAGGACTTGTTTTTTATGTGCTTGTTTATTCGGTTTTCGCTCGCGTTTTGTCTGGTTTCTTTGGTTTATTTTCATAAATAAATGTTGCTAAACATTTTTTAATTTATATTTTTCAAATTTTGTGAACTTCTTTTAATTTGCAGGATTTTTTTAAATGCAAACATTTTAAAACATATGGACAAATTTTAAATTCATGAGAACATTTTGAATTTATCAATTTTTAAAAATTCATGATACTCACCAATTTTTCCAAAAACTGATATCTACTCCCTCGGTAAACTTTTAGAAAACGCTTAGGTCACTAAGTAAAGGTGGTATTATTTTCCCTCAGGAAGAAACAAGCACAAAAAGACAAGCCGAGCGAGCGGTTCGGGTAGCGGTTTTGGGAGCCGCACGGTACGAGCGGGAGCACTCTTACCATGCCTCATCTTGCACTCTGGTTGCTCTGTTAGATTTTCGCCAAAAGAGAAAGGTGCTCCAAATATGTTCATTGCCAAGATATTGATTTGTTTCCTTCCATATATATTTATTTTTGCACATCAACAGCAAAATCAAATTTTCTTATTTCTCAAGGGATTAGCATTAGAAAGGTGTGAGAAATATCGAAAACCCATGTGAAGACCACATCAAGACCCTCTTATTTTAGTCTTGCTCGCCCTAGAGCAACCGAGAAATAAAAAAGAGCGGAAGGGAGTTTGAAAAATGAGTACAAGGGGTTTAACGGCTCATGGAGATAAAATATATCGATTGTCACAAATATTGTGGTCTATATTAAGAAAAAGATTTGCATTTGAATGATTACACCTAAGCTCGCTGCATAGCCACAGATGGTTTAGTAGTAGTTCAAGTTCACAAGTAAAACCTTGGTAGTTAACTAGGTGCGCAACAAACAAAAAATTATTCTCTCGAGAGAATGGATTTGCATTTTGGAGTTTTTCAAAACATAAACACGACCATCGGTTTTGGGCAGAACAAGATAGATTACTCAAGTATCACATTAACATCCACTTTTGCTGCCTAATCATGCCTCTCAAATACTTCCTTCAAACATTGTCCGTTGGACTTTTGTTTTTGGTGACGGGATTATGCCAAACAAATGATACATGCAAACGGTGGGTTTTCGTTGCCAGTTCAAACATCAACAGACTCTCATAGCCGAAATCCGAAATGAAACTTAGTGGACCGTTCATTTGCGAGCGGAGACCTCAACATAACTCAAGAGAGATGATGAAGTAACAGTATGTATTATAGGTGGCATTGGTGAGTAATATTTTACATCTTTGGGGTCAACTTTCAGGATGTGCGGCAAGAAGTAATAACCCTTTATTATTAGGTATAGACTAGGAAAAGGGCCCGCGCTTTGCAACGGGAATTTTTTTTCATATTGTCCAATGGCCATGATCACATTTTGCTGCATTAACGAGATACACTATCACTCTCAATTTCGTGAAATGATGAACATTTTTTTAAACTCATGAACATATGTGAAATCATCAACATTTTACAGATTCATGAACAGTTTTACAAATTTTCAAACATTTACTAAAATAAAGAAGATTTTTCGAATTATGAGCATTTTATACTATTTGTAAACATTTTTTAAAATTATGAACATTTTTCTTGAATCATGAACATTTCTAGAATGGACGAACTTTGTTTTGAAAATTTTTGGAACAATTTTGAAATTTTTATGAACACTTTTTTGATTTAACGACATTTCTTGAAATGCATGATGATTTTTTGAATCAGCAAAATTTTATGGATGAATAAACTATTTTGTAAGACACAAACAATTCCCAGTTTTAGGATATTTTTCCATTCACGAACAATTTACGAATTGGCGAAATTTGTACATTTTGATTAACATTTTTTAATACATGAACTTTTTAAAAATCATGATCATTTTCTGATTTCTAGAACATTTGATCTCAAAAGTTTGAACTTAGTTTGAATAAACAAACTTTTTTTATAAATCATGAACAATTTTCTAATCCGAGAACATTTTATGATTTATTAAATATTTTTTTTTCAAAATTCTCATTTTTGTTTAATTTTCGAAACTTATTTGAAGTCCCAAATTATTTAATGTAGAAAAGTCCCGAAAACGGAAACGAAAAATAAAAAAAGAAAATTTAAAAAACAGGCCGCACGGACATGGGTCGGCCCAAACGGGCGCGCTGCGTATTCTCCCAACACGCAGAGTATAGTATATGAGGTCCCTACTGCATGGCCCGGCACAGGAGGGGTTCCCCAGTCTAAAATGTTTTTTAATCATTTATAGGTGACATTGGTGGGTAATATCTTACAACTTTGGGGATAAGAAGCAATAGCCCTTTTATTACTAAGTATCGATTTAAGGTGGTGTCGGGCTGCACATCGCCATCCAAAAAGCTGCAAAATGAACTCTACCACATCAATATAATGGGCTTGGTGGTCCACGGACTGTAATCCTCTGAGCTACTCCTGACCCGCCAGCTACGATACCATTGCTAAAATTCTTCTTAGGCCTTGTATAATGGGAGGTGTTTAGAGAGATGCTTAAAAAAATAAATCAGGTTTTTCTGAAGCACCGATGCCTATTTCTACAGGAGAGGCGCTTAGTTAAGCGTCTATCCTGTACAAATAAGCACCGGTGCTTAAGAAAAGCCCAGTTTATTTCTCTAAGCATCTCCCTTAAGCACCTCTCATTGTACAAGGCCTTAGTGCATCGCCATACAGGGACTCCTATTTAGTTTGAGGTGCGATGTCCGGAAATTGGCAATGGCTCCTAGGTGCATATGCACCCATTGTGTAAATACACATTTCAAAAAGTTGAAAAATTCCGAACAAAAATCCCATGTGTATATCCGGACATTCTATGTGCGTGCACAAAGTTTTCATTAAAAAACGAGGTTTTTTGTGGCTTGTGTAAAAAGACAATTTCTGATTCTTCATTACAACTATTCATTTTGCATTTCTTTATATCTTTTACACGAGTGACAAAAAACGTCGTTTTTCACCGAAACTTTGTGCATGCACATAGAATGTCCAGATATAACCGTGGGATTTTTGTTCCGAATTTTTCAACTTTTCAAAATGTGTATTTAGACAATGGGTGCATATGCACCTAGGAGCCAAAACACCGCGTCCTGCGATGTCTGTCTAGTTTCCTTTTTCTTTTCTCTACCCGCTTTCTTTCGGGTTTTCATTTTATTTTTTTTATTTATTAGTTCGAACATTTTTATTTTTCATTTTTGAAACTTGGTAATACTTTTTAGAATTCATTAATATTTTTTCCAAATGTTTTCTTAATCCATGAACATTTCAAAATTTATGAATATTTTAAATTTGTAACATTTTCAAAAACCTTTGAATATTTATTAAAATCATACATTAATTAAATTAATTGACCACTTTTGATAATTTATGAATATTTTAAAATTCATGCAATCTTTGGCGAAATTCTTAACATCTATTCAAAAAATTAAAATTAAAATATTTTTCGAGAAATTAGAAAGAAACCAGTGCAAAACAGGGTTGGGCGGTTGTTGGCGGTGCCGCCGGGTCACCCCACCTCCAATAGCCTTTGGGTCATGGAGGTGCGGATGACTTCGGCCCTCGCCGGGGGAAAGGACCCCACTCTTGTTCATGTTTGTTCAACATCTTGGCTAGGGCTCTGTGGCAATGATGATGTCCCCTAGTAGAAATACTGTCTTCCACGTTTGACCCCGCATTTTTATAGCGTCGTTGGAGGACGTGTGGTGGTCTTTGTCAGATCTCGCGGGATTTGATCAGTTCTAGTCTTCGGCAGATCTCCTTGTATTCCGTTTTCTTTCGTCTCTGGTCCTATTTCTACAAGTTTGATCCTTTTGATCTACACTTGTATTTATTGGCAACGGTTGTTATTCTGGTGTTCTAGTGTGGGTTTATTGGCAATGGTTGTTATTCTGGTGTTCCAGTGTGGGCATTATCACGATAACTTCTCGACTATGTAGTACAAGAAAGGTTTTTATGGCTCTGCCGAGTGAGGGCGATGACGGCAGTGTGCCTTCTGTTCGCTCTAGTGCTTGTAGTTGTCGTTAGCGGTCCATGAACATGGTGGTATTTTTTGTTACTTTTGGCACTCTGTATATGTACTACCATGACAAATGATGAATGGGTTGAAAGTTTCGCCCAGGAAAAGAAAAACAGGGTCGAGCAGTTCACTTTTTCTTTCTTTGACAATTAGCGGTTCCATAGTTTTTTTAGATGAAGTTCCATAGTTTGTCTAGATATATGGCGCGTGCTAGGCGTCATCCGGCTGTCGCTAGCCAAATAACACCCGCCTTGATAGCCGTCAGATGCTCAGCTCGTGGTTGTCCGATCTTCTCTTTGCCAACCTGCTTCTTTGGTGTGCGTCGTGTTTTGCCCAACCTGAGGTAGCAGTAGCACCGCTCCTAGCAAAAAGCCCTCGACCGATGCACGTCGCTCCGGTAGCAACTCCGGCGACCTTGCAGCAGTGGCTCGCAGCAACATTGACAGTGGTAGAAACTCCGCGACCTTGCAGCAGTGGCTCGCAGCAACATTGACAGTGGTAGAAACTCCGGCGACCTTGCAGCAGTGGCTCGCAGCAACATTGACAGTGGTAGAAACTCCGGCGACCTCGCAGCAACGCCGCCCATATTAGCAAACTCCGGCGACCTCGCAGCAGTGGCTCACAGTAGTACCACCGCGGTTCGTCGCAGTATTCACCCAAGCCGTCGAGCGTCGAAGCACCTGGGTCGTCGTCGCACCGTTCAAGCAACCAGGCTTCCGTCGCAGTATCCCATCGGCGTCGAAGCAAAACCGGCGTAGCATCTGCGTGCAGCACGACGACGTCCTTGCCGACATTGCCGCACCACCTCCCAGCAACGCCGCTCGCGGCAACTCCGGCGGCATGTGCAACAACGTTTGCAGCATCACTGGAAAGCCTCCACGACGACGGGCACCTTTCGCAGCCCCAGCAAGCATCGCCGTCGGCGTCGCTCGTCGCAACGCCGCCGTTGTAGCAACTCCGGCAGCCTCGTAGCAGCGGCTCGCAGCAACACCACCACAGACCGTCGCAGCATCGCCGCAGCTGTTGAGCGTCGAAGCACCGTGGGCCACCGTCGCAGCATCCGTAGTAGGTCGTGTTGTCGCCCTTAGCACCCGCGGTCGCGTCACAAACAGAGAGATGCATCGGAGACTGGACTAGGCGAGCTCTCAACAACGCACAACCCGGGTGCTCACCAGCGTGTAGCATCCTCTCCCCTTTCTTTGCGCAGCAACCTGGTGCTTCTGACGGTTGCATCTATGGCGAGATTTTGGCGTTAGAGAAAGAAAGAGAAGGGGGATAAGCTAGGAAGGACTGAATGTTTGAGAGAAAGTGGTGGTCGGTGGAGAAGAGTAGAAGAGAAAGGAGGTGGATGGGTGAGACACGCGTGGCCATGTGGCAAGCCGTGGACGCGGCTGGCGCGTCGGATGTCTACATCCGCCTGATTCAGATCATTTTCCATAATAAAACCACACTACTCTGCTGGGCCTGGCCTGTTTGGGTGGGGTGGAACCGTGGAAGTGGAGAAGAGGCCATACGACTCCGAATCGTGCCCTGGCTCTCTGATTCCGACCGGACCAAGCGAAGGCTGGCTTTATAGGCAGAGGACACACCGTTTGTCTCAATAATAAAAAAAAAGGCAGAGGACACACCGCAGCTTGTACCCACAGCCGAAAGCTAGGGCTCGAAATCCCCCGTCACGAAAATCCCCAAATCCAGCGGCGGCGAGGCGAGAGGATTCGCGGTTAACAAGAAGGCAGATGAGGGAGACGCGGCCGGCAATTTCGAGCCAGCGGAGGAGAACACGTCTACGCCTCTGGAGGGCACGGCTTCGTTCGCCGGCGGTGAAGGCATGGAGGCGGAGACGGAGACGGAAAGGAAGATGTTTATGTCGCCGGAGGACATCGACGTCATCCTGAGCCACAAGGCCAGAGGAGACAGCTTCAAGCAGTTCCAGGCGAGGGTCAGGAAGGAGGTGGCGGAGACGAGCCACTTCGAGATCTCGGAGCAGTACGTGGAGAACGTGTTGGCGCACCAAGCCATGTACTCCCTCCGTTCCGAATTACTTGTCTCAGATTTGTCTAGACACGGGTGTATCTAGACTTATTTTAGTGCTAGATACATCCGTATCTAGAGAAATCTAAGACAAGTACGGAGGGAGTACAGGGGAGAGTGGTCGAGCCTGAGGTCCCAGTATCCAAACCTGGTGTGGGAGGAAGACGACGACGACGACGAGGCTGCAAAATCCGGCTGAGACGAGTGGAGTTGTATGTACTATGTGCCTGTCTATCTAGTGATATATACTCCCTGCTCTGTGGTGATCTAAAACGTCTTATACAGAGTTATTTTTTTACAGAGGGAGCTGTTATTTACAGAGTTATCAAAGGATGTTAGCGCTCCACTGTTTTAGTGCCATCGACCCTGTGTTAACAGTGTTTTAGAGAAGCCATTTTAAATCTTATGTCCGAGTGTGTTCTTGCTGTACCTGACACACATGCACTAGAGCAACTGAGCAGAATGTTTCCTTCTGCATATTCATCTCATCTTCCGTTATCCAGGGTTTCGTGGGGATCCGAGTGAGGGCTCTGCAATGAGTTTGCAATCTGCTTTTCTCGGTGATGCCTAGCCGAGGTTACATCACCGTGGAATCCTGGACAGTGTGCAGTTAATGGTGATGTGTTCTGCTGCTTGTTTGATACTAGCAAATCTGGTGATTTTTACATTAGTGAAACTGTTCTGAGAAACTCCACATGGAAATTGCATGGTTATCAGACAACCATTCTTTCGCAACACTGCTGTATTCCTCACCGTATGAACATACATATATACCTTTCCTCTCAAGTGTTGTACTGGGATATTCAACTTTGAGGTTGACATAAGTAGCTCGGCTGTTTGTTCCATCCTTGTGCTTAAATATCTTGCAGAAATGCAATGCCATTCCAGTAATCGATGCACCTATTCCTTCCTGCTACATACAGGACTACCGCTACAATGAGTTGCTTCAGCACGCAATTGGTGTGGGCGCATCCAACCGTGCTGCCAAAGTGAAGGCAAACCATCAGGCACTGGCCATCTGAAGACTGACCATGCCGATGCAGCAGGCTCATTGCGGCCACGACAGGCCGAGGCGCTCATCAACCCTCCAAAGCCAGTGCAGGACCAGGAGCTGTTTGTTTGGCCCTGGATGGGCATCCTTGCCAATGTTCCAGTAGAGCAAACACAGAGAGGTGGAGCCATTCTGTACACTAAAATCTTGAGCTTGTTGTTTTACAGGGCTTGGTGGATCTGTTGGGCCCTCGTAGCAACATTGGAATCAGGAGGATGGGTCAAGTGGATGAGAAGCCGTTTGTTGAAGCTTGCAAGCCAAAGTATGGCGCGGAGGCGGATACATAAGCTCTTGAATTATGCTCCATGTGGCAAGACAATCTGAGGGATGCTAATTGGCACCCATTTAAGATTGTGACCACAGGTGAAAAGTCTGAGGTAGGAACGATCAATGGAGTGATTCTTATCTTGTTGCCTTCCTGTCTTAAGCACTTGCTGACAAGTAGATAATGCAATGATCAACAGTAACACGATGTGATGTGTCCCCAGCAAATCATCGACGAAGGCGACGAGAAGCTGGTGGGGTTGAAGCAGGAGCTGGGTGAAGAGGTTTACAAGGCTGTGACCACTGCGCTGGTGGAGATGAACGGGTACAATGCCAGCGGCAGCTACGTGGTCTTGGAGCTGTGGAACAACAAAGAGAACAGGAAGGCTAGCATGGGAGAAGTGGTGGAGCATATCCTCAAGCAGTGGAAGGCGAAGCGTAAGAGGTGATCAACGTGTCCTACTCAGTACAAGCAGTGGTTTTCGTTTTGGGGATTGGAGAAGACTTGACAAACTGTTTCCCTTTAATAATGTTGGTGAACTGCAAGACAAGTTATGTGCTGCTCAGTCAGTCTGAGAGCAGACGAGCTCGCTTGCTCTCGCTTCGTGTACAAATAGAACAAGGACGCGTCTCGCGTATATTGAATGCGATTGGGTGGGGCAGTAGGAAGGAACGTAGCGCTGAACAGTAAAATACGGTGAGTCCGCCGTTCGACTTAACGATGCCGTGACCAAGACCTACATCTGTTCCAATGGTACATGACTACATGACGCATCTGCCGGGCTATAACTTATCACAGCTCTCGGGTCTGTCACAGAAAACGGCAAGTCCATGTGTAGTTCCCGCCGCCATGTATTGCACATGCATTCCTGTGGACCTCACGTATGCACTGCGCCGTTTGACCAGTCTGAAAATGACTATTAAATTGAGAGTTAACCTGGCTAAGCCTGAAATTTTCCCGCTTATAGACACGATGAACTAAAAAACAGAGCTTCATTAACATTACCGGAGTACACATACAGAATACACCATAACAGATTATCAAAAAAAAAAGAATACACCATATAACAGGTATAGTGCTGCATTTGCGACTAAATAGAGAGGGGTTTTTTTTTTTGCGGGAAGACTAAATAGAGAGTTAACTTGATGGCGCCAAAAGTACGTCATTTGCGACTAAATACCTGCTTCCACACCATTTGCTACTTGACTGCTAAATACACACATCGCACATCACAAACTTAACTTACAAGTATAGTGCGTATGAGCTACATAAATACCCCAATTCGCTAATGACACCTAGTGGGAGACGCTTTGTATCTATAATTTGTTAAGACTCCAGACTATTCCTTCGTCATCGATGTAACGAAAATCCGACACTCCAAATTTATCCTTCTCTCGTAGTTATAGCAAAACGGCCCGTGCGTTGCGACGGAAGAAGAAAAATCATAATGTTCAATGGCCATGACCACATTTTTCTGCATCACCAAGATACACTATCACTCTCATTTTCGTGAAATCATGAACAATTTTTTAAAACCATGATTTTTTAACTCGTGAACATATCTGAAACCGTGAACATTTTTCAAATTCGTGAACATTTTGACAGATTTTCAAACATTCTCTAAAATCGTGAACATTTTTTGAATTCGATGGTCCTACTCTTCCTTTTGCCATCAAAGTCAAGTTGAACCACCAATCAGTATGGGAGAGAGTGAAAAATGCTTAGACAATCTGGACATGGAAGGATGCGCGACCTCTCTCGGTTGTGACTTGTATTGTGTAGAGATGACAAAACATATAATCCATTCATGTTGTTCAAGCAACTTATGGAAGCAAATTCAGAATTCCTTTGAAGCAAACTGTATTTTCTTCTGAAGCAAGTTCCAATTTACTAATGTCTGATGGAAATAAATTTTAATTTTGTTGGAGCAAGCAAACAATCCTCTGGTCGCATGGAACATATTTTTAAAACTGAAGTTTTTGGAACTGCAAGGACAGTCAAAAACGAAAAATAAACCAAACTGAAGTTTTTCAAGCAAGGAGCTCCACGATTGAAAACAATGATGAAGCAAACAAAATAATCCTCACGACTGAAAGCTTTTTAGGAGGCAAAGAAAATTTTATGAAGCAAACAATCCCGGTTCGTACCAATTTTTTTGTAAGAAGCAACAATCCCGGTTCGTACCAAGCAAAATGTTTTTTGGAAACCAACGTTCTTGTTTAGTAAAATACAGCGTATGAAGCAAACAAAAGAAATTCCACACGACTGAAAACTTCATAGGAAGCAAATGATCCCGGTTCGTACGAAGCAAATCTTTTTCGGAAGTAATGATCTTGGTTCAGAAGCATTGATCCTCACGATTGGAAACAAATAAAATGGCTTAATTAATCATTCCTAGATTTAGGAAGAAGTTGTTAATGCCAAATCCCATCGTTGGTACAGTGTCCAAACGCCATCTCTGGGCCTTTACTTGTCCGTCTGCAAGCACCGTAGACGTTGGCTCTTCCGTCCAGCTTACACTTTAAATGATCGACGTATGCACCCCTGAAATACCACGGCTCTCCGGCATCCCGCCAAGAATGGACGCCTCGCGATAACGTGTGCAGGCGAGCACGAGCACGCCATTGCATTTTCGTGTATGGGAACCCCTTTTAGTCCATTCGTTGTTGGCAGACAATGGTTGCAATGAATCGTTTTTTCTTCCTTATCATTGGCTCTTTTTTCTGCAATGGATCGCTTTATTGTCATTCTTGAGTTTTTTTTTCTTTTTGCATCTGGCATGAACTCGACCAACTTATTTTTTTGTGAGGAGCCCATGTGCTCTAAGTTGCAAGATGTGTGTGTCAATGTTTTTGGCGCCATGTGTGTCGTCTCCTCACCTCTCTTGGTTGGACTTCGAGCTAGGCTAGTTGAGGGTTGTGTAGCTTCGTCCTACATTTTGGTGTGGTGTCCTCCCTCCTCTTTGTAATGTTCTCTCCTACTCTCTCTGTTCAAAAAAACTTGTGGACAAGCTTGGAGGGAGTAGCTATCAATGAAATGATCGCAATCTTTGCGTATTCGTGAAAAAGAATTGTTTTTGTTTGTCCATGTAAGAATTCATTTGGCACATGTCGTTTTTGTATGGCTAATGCTTGCCGATTGACCAGCTCAACTTTCGGCCGGTCGCATCCTGAGCGTCCGTTGCGTTGTCTTCCAACCGTCGTATTAGGGCCCATTCTGTAGGAACACGCGGTACGCTACGCTAGCGCCAAATAAATTTTTTCTATCGCACCCAATATCATATTGCTGGAAATAGATCACGGGATCGGGTTTACCACTAGACGTGCAATTACCGCAGCGGAAGTAGAGTTGGTGATGCGTGTAGTCGATCTTCCGGGGCATCTGCCCCTCGCGTCGTCGAACTCCCGCGAACAGTGAAGACCCACGACCGGTGATCTCTCGTAAACGGTTCCTCGCGGATCCCTCGAACGGTTTGTCTGAGCACCGCAAGTGCGATGTCTCTAAGGTATCCACACGTGCGGGGTGCGGCGTCGGGCGGTGGACTGCTAGGTCCGGTCGCACGTCATGAGCGTGGGGAGTGGCAGCTGCGGATGTCCAGGGTGGCCAAAGATCAACCCTAAGTGGTGCGCCCACTCCCCTTTACATAGACCTCCGAGGTGGGCTCAACACTTGAGCCTACTAGGAGTCTACGTCCATTTTCCACTCAAATCCAATCCGAATGGGCTGCAGCCCCTTCAGTGCGCCCCTATAGGTTCACATACACGTGGACACGACCAGAGTCGATAGTTGGTAGCGGCTCCTAGCAGAACGTGCCAACTCCCATGTGTGTGTAAAGTCGTTTGACAAATCTCGACAATGTGTCATATGCAACATTCCTTTTGCCTCATGATATATGTTGTCGAGCTCAAGGCGAGTACTTGTCACCCTTGTGGTAGCTCGACCTCTCTTCTCGACACCGTGATACAGATTCCCAAACTGGGTTAACACTTAACCCAAGTCGCATGGCCATGCTTACCGAATCTGATCACTCGAGAGGGCCCAGAGAATATCTCTCCAAATAGGAGGGGCAAATCCCATCTTGGTCAGCCATGTCTCGCTGCATGTCTCACGACTCACCCGAAAGCTACCTTTACAACTACCCAGTTATGAAGTAGCATTTGATAGACCCTAAGTGTGAGCCGATTCTCACCCCAAGAACATGCGAGGACCTCAGGTCTAGGACATGGCATAGACATTGTACTTGAGACTAACAGATGACGATATCTCGTTGCATCTCAAAGTGGGTCTGTCTGACTCGGTGATCTCCATCCCCGAGTCCATACTATCGGTTTAGCATCTCCATGCACATGACTTGTGAAACATAGTCATCAACCGAGTCGTATACTAGTCAAGGATATGTGTCTGCATAATTCTCCATGCTCACACGGTGAAGAAGATCCAATGCGTACTTCCGTTGAGTTAAGATCACACCCCCTGAATTGTAGGACGCTTCTAAGCCGAGAAAATACTCCAGAGTGCCTAGGTCCTTGATCGGAAAACTGGCCAAGAGAGCACGAACGAGACCATCAACCGCTCCTCGAGTCGATCCAGCAATGACTATATCATTAACATAAACGAGCATATAAATCTGAACACCCTTGTGAGAGAAAATGAACAGGGATGTGTCGGCCTTAGAGGAAACAAAACCCAGCTAAAACAAAAGAGCACTTAGCCGGGCGTACCAGGCACGAGGGGACTGCTTCAACCCATATATGGCTCGCTGCAGCTTGCACACATGAGAGGGATATTGATACGTCCATTTTGCATCATGCTTTTATATCAATATTTATTGCATTATGGGCTGTTATTACACATTATGTCTCAATACTTATGGCTATTCTCTCTTATTTTACAAGGTTTACCATGAAGAGGGGAATCTTATGGAATTCGAATTTGGAAAAGGAGCAAATATTGGAAACCTATTACGCACGGCTCCAAAATCACGAAACTCCACGGAAGTTATTTTTGGAATTAATAAGAATTATTGAGCGAAGAAAACACCGGAGGGGGCCCACACCGGCCAGGGAGGGTGGGGCACGCCCACCCCTCTTGGGCACGCCTGCCTCCTGGCCCTGGTGGCCCTCCGGTGCCCATCTTACGCTATATGAAGGCTTTTACCTGGAAAAATCACAAGCAAGCTTACAGAGATTTAAACTCCGCCGCCAGCGGAACTCAGCGAACCAATCTAGGGCTCGTGAGCTGCTCTGTCGGGGAAACTTCCCTCCGGGAGGGGGAAATCATCACCATCGTCATCACCAACGATCCTCTCATCGGGAGGGGATCAATCTCCATCAACATCTTCGCCAACACCATCTCCTCTCAAAACCCTAGTTCATCTCTTGTATCAAAACCACAAATTGGTACCTGTGGGTTGCTAGTAGTGTTGAATACTCCTTGTAGTGATGCTAATTGGTTTACTTGGTGGAAGATCATAGGTTTAGATCCTTAATGCATATTAATACTCCTCTGATCATGAACATGAATATGCTTTGTGAGTAGTTACGTTTTGTTCCTGGGGACATGGGTGAAGTCTTGCTATTAGTAGTCATGTGAACTTGGTATTCGTTCGATATTTTGATGAGATTATGTTGTCTCTCCTCTAGTGGTGTTATGTGAACGTCGACTACATGACACTTCACCATTATTTGGGCCTATAGGAAGGCATTGGGAAGTAATAAGTAGATGATTGGTTGCTAGAGTGACAGACGCTGAAACCCTAGTTTATGTGTTGCTTCGTAAGGGGCTGATTTGGATCCATATGTCTAATGTTGTGGTTAGGTTTACCTTAATACTTCTTTTGTAGTTGTGGATGCTTGCAATAGGGGTTAATCATAAGTGGGATGCTTGTCCAAGTAAGGGCATTACCCAAGCACCGGTCCACCCACATATCAAATTATCAAAGTACCGAACGCGAATCATATGAGTGTGATGAAAACTAGCTTGACGATAATTCCCATGTGTCCTCGGGAGTGCTTTTCTCATTATAAGAATTCTCCAGGCTTGTCCTTTGCTACAAAAAGGATTGGGCCACCTTGCTGCACTTTATTTACTTTCATTGCGTGTTACCCGTTACAAATTATCTTATCACAAAACTATCTGTTACCTACAATTTCAGTGCTTGCAGAGAATACCTTACTGAAAACCGCTTGTCATTTCCTTTTGCTCCTTGTTGGGTTCGACACTCTTACTTATCGAAAGGACTACGATAGATCCCCTATACTTGTGGGTCATCAGATATCGATAATCCTCAAACCCAGGGCTGCTGCATGTACACATCCTCATACAAGAATCCATGAAGAAAGATATTACTGACATCAACCTGTCGAAGAAACCAACCTCGCGAGACAGCAAGGGAGAGCACAAGACGTACGGTTGCCGGCTTCACAACAGGACTGAACGTGTCACCGTTGTCTATACCATACTGTTGGGTGAAACCACGGGGCAATCCTTGTACTTATCAATAGACCCGTCATGACGGTGCTTCTTTTTAAAAATCCATTTGCTTCCCACAATGTTAACACCATGTGGACGAGGAACAAGAATCCAGGTGTTGGTACGACGAAGAGCTGCAAACTCATCGGTCATTGCCGCGCGCCAGGCAGTTTCGCGGAGAGACTCATGATGAGACACTGGAGTGGCAAGAAAAGAACGCCTGCGGGGATCATAGCGCATCGTGCCATCGGTGAGCTGCTTGTTGCGACAAGTATGGTTGCGGGTACGGGTTACCATCGGGTGCCTTTGTACCGTTGGTGGTGATGGTGGTACCGGGGGCGAAGCAACCGAAGGTGTCACGGCCGGGGATGACAGGGGTGTCCCGGCATCAGGCGACACGGGCTGATCCAAGGCGGGCATGGTAAACATATCCAGACTTGTGGCTGTGGTAGTCCTGCATTCATGCACGTCGGGTGCACTCTCAGCATGCACGTCAATCGGCGTCGCGAGTTCCTGCACAAAGGGAGTACTGCCTGTAGGGAGCACTCATAGATGGTTCATTGGATGGAAACTAAATGGCATTCTCAAGAGTAGACACATCGATTGTGACCCTGGGGATGGAGTAAGGGAAAACAGACTCATCAAAGATGACGTCGCGAGAAATATAGATACGCCCGATGGAATGATCCAAACACTTGTACCCCTTGTGCATAGGACTATATCCTAAGAAAACACACATCTTTATATGGGCCTCCTACAGGTCGTACAAACAATGGGCCTTTTACGGGCCGTACAAACAATCGGCCTTTTACGGGCCGTAGAAACAATGGGTCTTCTACGGGCCCAATGGGCCTTATACGGGCCATAGCATCAGTGGGCCTTCTACGGGTCGTATGATCGATTGGCCAAACATGGGCCAATAACAGACCGTATTATGGGCCATAAACGGGCTAGAGTTTGGAATCATCCGTTCATGGGCCGACCGTAACGGGCTGTCGTTAATGGGCCATATTTGATGATGCTATGAAAATGGCCAAACGGATTAACGGGCCACAAACGGGCCGACTGTAACCATGGGCTGACTTTGGCCCACAAGCAGAAAGGGCCAGTAACGGGTCGTAAGTAACCGAATGCTGGAAATGAGCCCAAGAATAGATGGGCCCTGAGAAGGCTGAAAGATAACACGGGCTAGAAACGACCCAATGAAATAATGGGCCGTTACTGGGTATAAAGTGATGCACTGTTCATTACGGGCCAGTTTCACCACGGGTCGTTAATGGGCCAAGAGTTACAAAGGGCCTCATATGGGTTGAAAGACGTCATGGGCCATACATGGGCCGGAAGTCACAATGGGCTGGAATCATATTGGACGGCCCAGATGACGCTACTGGGCCTAATTCGGATAGGCCGTAATGGGCCGTGACTTAGCAGGCTATAAATGGGCTATATGCGAACATGCCGTTAACAGGCTTTCCGTGGGCCGGCCCACTACCTTTTGACCAAGTCAAAGGCTTTTCACCGGAATGGGCCTCTGTTGGGCCGTGCCATGTGTCGACGTATCATAGGCGCTTTCGGTCCAATGAGTGGATGACATCTGTCCCAACGGTGAGCCAACACGTGGTTCCTCTAGCCATTGAGAATTTTACACGTGGAAAATCCCCATTGGTCGGGGCTGTTAATGGGTTATCGGATCCAAACCGAAACCCGATAGCTTAACGGCGACCAGTTACGGTGGATGACACGTGTCGGTCACCCTTGACGAAAGCACTTCTGTGACGCGCAATTTATCGTCATGGAAGTGGACACTTCCGTGATGATAATTTTGGTAATGTCATGGAACACTTCTATGACAGCACAGGTATGACTATCTTGATTCTGTCATAAAATCGTCATGGATGTACATGCATGACAGAAAACGTGACCTACTATGACAAACACGTATCATCACGGAAGTTTTTTTTTTGTAGTGTTACTTTCCCGAGATTCGATCGTCGGTATCTTCATACCTAGTTTAATATCATTACCGACAAGTCTCTTTACTCGTTCCGTAATACATCACCTCATGACTAACTCCTTAGTCGTTTGCTTGCAAGCTTATGATGTGTATTACCGCGAGGGCCCAGAGATACCTCTCCGATACTCGGAGTGACAAATCCTAATCTCAATCTATGCCAACTCAACAAATACCTTTGGAGATACCTGTAGAGCATCTTTATAATCACCCAGTTACGTTGTGACGTTTGATAACACACAAGGCATTCCTCCGGTATTCGGGAGTTGCATAGTTGATATGTCTCCGTCGTATCTACTTTTCCAAACAGTTTTGCCCTTGTTTTGGACTCTAACTTGCATGATTTGAATGGAACTAACGGATCGACATTTGTTTTCAGAACTACCATGGTGTTATTTTTGTGCGAAATAGAAGTTCTCGGAATGACCTAAAAATCCACGGAGCAACTTTTGGATTTAATAAAAAATATTGGCGAAAGAATCAACGTCGGGGGCCCACACCGTCCATGAGGGTGGGGCGCCCCTAGGGCACGCCCTCCGCCTCGTGGCCCCTCGGACCTCCACCGACCTCAACTCCAACTCCATATATTCACGTTCGGGAGAAAATAATCGAGAGAAAGATTCATCGCGTTTACGACACGGAGCCGCCACCAAGCCCTAAACTCTCGGGAGGGTTGATCCGGAGTCCGATTCGGAGCTCAGGAGAGGGAATCCGTCCCTTCATCATCATTAACCATCCTCCATCACCAATTTCATGATGCTCCTTTGCGGCGTGAGTAATTCCATCGTAGGCTTGCTTTGGGCCGGTGATGGGTTGGATGAGATTTACCATGTAATCGAGTTAGTTTTGTTAAGGTTTGATCCCTAGTATCCACTATGTTCTGAGATTGATGTTCCTATGACTTTGCTATGCTTAATGCTTGTCACTAGGGCCCGAGTGCCATGATTTCAGATCTGAACCTATTATGTTTTCATGAATATATGTGAGTTCTTGATCCTATCTTGCAAGTCTATAGTCACCTATTATGTGTTATGATTCGGTAACTCAAGTGACAATAATCGGGATACTTACCGTGATGACCGTAGTTTGAGGAGTTCATGTATTCACTAAGTGTTAATGCTTTGGTCCGGTACTCTATTAAAAGGGGGCCTTAATATTCCTTAGTTTCCAATAGTACCCCGCTGCCATGGGAGGGTAGGACAAAAGATGTCATGCAAGTTCTTTTCCATAAGCACGTATGACTATATTCGGAATACATGCCTACATTACATTGATGAACTCGAGCTAGTTCTGTGTCACCCTATGTGTAAGGGCATATTTATCCCTAAGGTGTTTTGGTTATTGATGACAATGCTTTTGCGGACTAATCTTGTGCGTTGAGTTTTCAGAGATTCATCCTTTGGCACGAGATGATTCCCTCCCCTTGGAGTGTTATTCAAGACGGTGCAGCTCTTTCGTTTCTATTTTGGTGGACTAGTTTCGTAGGAGTCACCATACTATCAAGAGGGGGTCCGCTTTGGTAAGGCTAGGGTGGAATCAACACGTACACATCCTTGTCACACCCTCTGAGCCTTTCCGCTTCAATGGAGAGCTCATTCCCCGTCTTATATGCATCATTTGGTCCCAGCAGTAGTACCGCCCGAGTGCTCCAAGCGGCAATACCGCTCCACAGCAGTAGTAGCACTTGAAGCCCTCCGCCGTAGTACCGCTGCGGCTCCCACTACAAAAAAATACACTTCCGTGATGATACGTGTTTGTCACAAGAGGTCGCGTTTTTGTCATGCATGTACATCCATGACAAATTTATGATGTAATCAAGATAGTCATACATGTCTTTGTCGTAGAGAAGTGTTCCATGACATTAACAAAATTATCATCACTAAGTGTCCACTTCCATGACGATAAATCCCGCGTCACAGAACTGCTTTCATCAAGGGTGACCGACACGTGGCATCCACCGTAGCGAACGCCGTTAAGCTATCGGGTGGATTTTGGATCCGATAACCCGTTAACGACCCACGACCAATACCGATTTTCCACGTGTAAAATTCTCATTGGCCTTTGGCGGGCCGCCCATTATGGTCTGCAGAATCTTGTGGGCCTTTAGGTGGACCGCCCAAAAGTGGCCCACAAAGTTTAAATGGGCGGCCAACGAAGGCCCATAAGATTTAGCGGACCATAATGGGCGGCCCACTAAAGGCCCCACAAAATTTAGCGGACCATAATGGGCGGCCAACTAAAGGCCCACAAGATTTTATGGGACCACAATGGGCGGCCCAAATTAAAGGCCCACAAGATTCACGGAGACCATAATGGGCGGCCCGACTAAAGGCCCAACATTCTTCTGTCAAATCGCCCACAACGGCCTGGTCTAAACTTGTCATCAATGTGGCCCATGGTCGCCGGCCCGTTAATCACCGCTAAGTAATTGGGCGAATTACAGCCGGTGTATTTACGGCTGTTAAAGGTCCGGCTTCATTTGGGCCCATTTACGTGCCATCAAAACTTTCGCCCATAAACGACCGTGAAGGATTTGGGTCATATTCGGTCATGTCCGTCATTGACTCATTATAGGCCCACTAAAGATTTGGGCCACTTTTGGCCGGTTGTCATTTTCGGCCTATTAACGCCGGACGTAAACCATGGGCCATATGTGGCCCAACGTCATATCGGGCCCATTAACGACCCATATAAAAATGACGATAATCTAGCCCGACCGAAGTTTCGGCCTGTTAAAGGCCCGTGTATTAGGTCGGCGCATTTACGGCCCGTCCGAATTTCGGCCTGTCAAATATCCGCATCGTAAATGGGCCACCATTTCGGCCTACTAAGTCCAGTGGGTTATTTGGCACAATCTCACTTTCGGTCTATTAAAGGCCCATGTTTTTTATGGGCTCGAGATATTTACACCAGAACGGCCTATTTTCTTGAGGGCCCTAAATTATGTTTAGGCACATTAAAGGCCCACTATGGGCACAGGCCTACCAGAAAAATTTGAAAGCTTATGCTAATTTAAGCCCAGATATTTTTAGTGGGCTACATGACAATTTCGGCCTGTAATCATTTCTAGCCCAACTGGAATGGGCCCGACAAATGTTGGCATGTTGGGCTCCTACGAAGCTTTCGGTCGAATACATTACTAAGATAAACCTACACTATACAAAAATAGTGTCATAATTACTGCAGCCTGTGGCAGCATCATAAATGTTGTATCACAACAAAATAAATTCCAATCATACAACAAAAGGCCCGTTGGCATAAAGTTTCTGATCCTTCCGGATAAAAAGCACCATCGGATGTATAGAAGCACGGATCATTTGACCCGAAAGTGCTTTGATGTTTCAGTGTAGAATCGATGGAGCGGCACGATCTCCACCTTTTTCCGCCATTGCTCTTCAACAACAAGCGAATGCACGATAGTGCGGTTTCAAAACCATTCATATCTTGGCGACATTTCTCAACCACTATTCTTGTTTACGAAACAACGTCCATTAGGGATTGGACTTGTATGCGGAACAGATATATCACTACATCTAGCAGGAAGATTTTGTCCAAGATGGGTGATTTGGGACGAGGTTACCTTGACAACCAACCTGCACTACGCAGGGAAGGTGCTTTTTGCCTTTGTTAGTGGATAGATCTTGACGCCTTTGCAACAAGAGGTGACATTGTGCCCGTAGTAGCCTCGTCACCTTCGGTGTGGTTGTGGCTGTTCAATCATTTGTTCCATAGCTTCGAAAGTTTGAACTTGTAGATTAGTGTACGGATAAGTTACTAATGAAACAAAAACAAACAAAGTAGGTTAAACGTTTATACATAACTTATTTTGGTGAACTAGTGTAATACATTAGCATGTATTGTAGTGCCAACTACATAATAAAATCACTTTCTGAGCATATGTCCATGTAGCATGCCTTCTGTTTTGTCTATTTCCTCACATTCGTTGACATCTACGGATAAAGAGACATGGGTTAAAGTAGGATGAACATAGTATGACATCATTCATATCATGGGCAAACAGATATAAAACAAACGAGCTATTTTATCATTGTGTAAGCACGTGAACATAACAACTAGATTACGAGATCAAGACCAAAAGAATATCCTTCATCTCTTTTAAACCATGTAAGGTGAAATGATACGTTAAGATAATTGTGTATAAAAGTGAATAGAGTAATCGACATTATTTGCAAACCAAGTAGTTAAATTAACACATCACAGTACCAATCAGTTCAAAGGCGGGAGGAGTAAGGACTTACAACAATGCGGCTTGAGGCGGTGTGCTCATGCCCTTCATCTTCTTTGGTGTGGCAATCCTTGAAGATTTGCACCTTTGCATTCGGTTCAGGTTCTTTTTGGTCCGCACGGGCTTTCCTCCGTATTTGGAACAAGTCAATATAGATACGATAATATGGCACAAAAAAGAAGGAAGTAGTGACTATTTACAAAAGCCTCGCGAAGCAGCAATATAGCTACGAGATCCTCGTTATGCATTGGAATTTCACTTTAGAACGGTTGGTTTTGTTCTTCAAGCAGTTAGCCTAGAAGAAGATACACTTATAAGGCACATACATAAATACAAGTTCAATATGTGGTGCGATCAAATACATATAGCCTACGATACTTTGGATCGGACCGGTGTTTAACGAGGGCTGTCGGTCTTCATCTATAATATATTCCTTTGGAGATGTTTGGGTGATTTCATTGTTAGCCTTGCCTTCAAAGTGAGATTTTCTAAGGTGGTACCGATCATGTCGCATGAGCGGTGAAAAACATGAGTGCATGCTTGTTTAGTTGCATCATCTTTCGGATCCAACTTGAACCTCATCTCGTTGAAAAAAGAATGTGAGTCTTATTAGGAGGAAGCTAGAAAGTATGGGACAGAGCAAGACAATATTACTAATTGCGATGAATAACATTACTTACGGATAAATGGTCAAGGAAGGTGTTAAAGCTGGGTATTGTCTTTCTCATTCTGTCTTTGGATCCATCTTTGGAGGATACGCGCATGACACCTAACAGCAACGTCGCCTCGATACTAATTTGGGTGACTCAGTAGCATCACGTGGCCTTTTTAAACCTGCCTCAAAATGGATCTCCATTCTTCCTCCTTTAGATTTTGTTAATCTGTCAAGCATTATCCACGATGTACATTTCCGCTTGCGCCCGTGGTGCTAGTTCAACAACAAATATGGAAAGTGTTAGTGTACATCAAGCTGTGAGAGTACATATAAAGGAGCATGCAATTGCAACTTGACTCGATCGAATGCACGGTCTTAGTGTTGATGCTCATGAGGTTCATCTGATCTTGCCAAGTCTGTTGTGTCGCCAGTGCTTGAAAGTAGTGTTAGGTGTGAAGGCAGCTTGGGAACCGCCGATTCGGAGCAAACGAAGGAGTAACTGGTTGAGATCTTGGTACAGTTGAAGCGGATCTTTGCGCAGCTGGTGGAGCAGGTGATCTTGTGTTTGTAGATTTAGCGATGGACTTGGACCTTCTATTGCACTATAAGTACAAGAGAATCTCGACGGCGTAACCTTTTCCGTTTCACCCGACGAGTAACAGACTCCCTACTATATTATTTTCCTTGCTCTTTTTTGACTTTGCCATGTCAAGCTGTACCCACAACACAAAAGAATAAAATCACTCTTGAGAACTCATTGATGCATGATCTGAGACAAGCAATACTTTGATGTAAGACAACCGTATGAGGATGGAATATGTAAGAAAAACAGGATGGCATGACATATTCACAGCCACGATGTGCAAACTAAGCGAGAAGGATTTTCAAGAAAATAGAAGTAATGCAAGCTAGACACCATATGAAAGATGCAACCAATATTACTCGCCAAGTTAGAAGTGTCTTGTCATAAGTGGCAATTCAAAAATTAGAAGCAAGACAACGTGGAAATCAATGCAAGATGCAACCACTATCAAACCGCCATGTTAAAAAGCGTCCAATCATGAGTTCTTGATGTGGGATACACAACAGCGATACTTTGATGTAAGAACATGGTATGATAGATAGATGCAAGGTATTCTAGACACGAAAGCCATGTCATATGCACATGTATAACGTATAAACTCAGCAGGTGCAATTTGATCAAAATAGAAGAAATACAGGCTAGACAACATATGCAACATGAAACCAATTATCACACTTTGTCAACTTAGAGCAAGCACTGTGATGGTGGAGTGCGGAGATGAACTCATCATGTAGACTTGGGACTTCAACTTCATTAGCGATGGCGATGGCAAATCTAGAGAGTCTACATTTGCGTTGATGCGAGTACCACCAACATCCCCTAACTTACTCTTTTCCTTCCTATTTTACGATATTGCCTTATGAAGTCAAAACCACAAGAAGATGAATAAAATTAGCTCGCATAAGCTGGTTGATGCATGACATGAACGAACACTACTTTGATGTAAGGCAAGCGCAGGATAGGAGGATGGAATATATACAAAAAAGACAGCTGCGTTTCATATTCACACGCGTGCGATAGGAGGATGGAATATGTATGAAAAAAGATGGCGGAAGGCATTTCAACAAAATTAGAAGAAATGAAAGCTAGGCACCATATGAACATGCAACCAATATCACTCTATCGTGTAAAAAGTGTCTCGTCGTAAGTGCCATTTCAAGAAATTAGAAGCGATTACAAGCTAGAAGACAATGCAAGATGCAACCTACATCACAGTCCCAAGTTAAATGTGTCTTATGGGTAAGTGATCATTGCGGTATAAGTTGTAAGCTACGCAGATGCAATTCTACATAATCGGAAGCAATACAAACTAGACATCATACGGAAAAGCATAACCACGTATAACAGTTCCAAGTAAGAGCAAGCACTGTGATGGTGGAGTAGGGGAGATGTGCTCATCGTGTACACGTATGTTCTAGAAACAGGAACACGTGTCATATTCACAGGCATTATGTGTAAACTAAGCAGATGCAATTCAAGTTAGAAGCAATACAAGATAGACATCATACGCAACATGAAACCACATATAATAATGTCAAGTTAGAGCAAGCACATGTGATGGTGGAGTAGGGGAGATGTGCTCATCATCTACACATCTATGTTGACTGTCCAGCCTTTTGTTGTCTTGCGAATCTTGTTGGGAGGATGGCTGAGTAGAATCTGTAGAGGCCCCCCTGTTTGAGTTGCTCGAAGGACCACCATCATCCTTGGGACTAATTTCCTTCAGCTATAATGATTTTGCATTGTGAAGTCAAACCGATAAGAAAAAGGAATAAAATTCTCTCTTCGGAACTCATTCATGCATGATACTGACGAACACTACTCGGATGAAAGGCAAACACATGATGCGAGGATGGAATATGTATGAAAAAACAGGATGGTGTGACATATTCACACCTATGATGTGGTAACTAAGCAGAAGGCATTTCAACAAATTAGAAGCACTGCAAGCTAGACACCATATGAAAGATGCAACCAATATCACTTTGCCAAGTTCAAACTGTATGGCGTTTCAACAAATTAGAAGCAGTATATGCTAGAAATCATATGCAAGACACAACCAATATCACAGTGGCGACTTAAAGGTGCCTTATCATAAGTGACTGATGACATGCAAGAATAGTAGTCTGATGTAGAAACAGGAACACATGTCATATTCACAGGCATTATGTGTAAAGTAAGCAGATGCAATTCAATAAAGTTAGAAGCAATACAAGCTAGACATCATACGCAACATGCAACCACATATAATAGTGCCAAGTTAGAGCAAGCACCTGTGATGGTGGAGTAGGGGAGATGTGCTCATCATCTACACAAAGACGTTATTTATCTAGCCTTGGGTTGTCTTGCAAATCTTGTTGGGAGGATGGCGGAGTAGAATCTGTAGAGAACCTCCGTTTCAGTTGCTCAGAAGGACCACCATCATCCAATGCCTTGCCAATTTCCTTCATCTTTATTGATTTTGCATTGTGAGGTCATACCGACAAGAAAAAGGAATATCATTCGCTCTTCAGAACTCATTCATGCATGATACTGACGAACACTACTCACGATGAAAGGCAAAGTCATGATCACGAGGATGGAATATGTACGAAAAAATGGACTGACTTGACATATTCACACCTATGATGTGGTAACTAAGCGAAGGCACTTCAATAAATTAGAAACACTGCAAGACACCATATGGAAGGTGCAATCAATATCACTCTGCCTTGAAGTTAAAAGCTGTCTCGTCATAGGTGGCATTCGTCAAACTAGAAGCACTACATGCTAGAAATCATATTCAAGACGCAATATCACACTGCCAACTTAAAGGTGTCCCATCATAAGTGACTGATGCAGGATACACAAGAAGAGTAGTTTCATGTAAGAACATGGTGTGATAGATGATATAGTATGTACCAAAAGCGAAAGCGTGTCATATTCACATGTATCATGTGTAAGCTAAGCAGATGCTGATTTACACTAATTAGAGCAATACGAGCTAGACACCATATGCAACATGCAACCAGATATCACACTTGCCAAGTTAGAGCAAGCACCTTGGATGGTGGAGTAGGGGAAGCGGAGACTTGGACCATGTAATGCACTATCGATTACAAGGAGGAGAATCGATGCAGGATGCTCCGTTTACGTTCTTAGAGAGGACCACCATCATCGCCTTCCTTACTCTTTTCCTTCCTCTTTCTTGATTTTGCCTTGTCAAGTCAAACCCACAAGAAAAAGGAATAAAATTTGCTCTTCAGAACTTATTGATGCATGATCTTGTGAACACTACTTTCATGTAAGGCAGCCGCATGATAGGAGGATGGAATATGATGAAAAAGCAGTGACGGCGTGACATATTGACATGTATGATGTATAAAGTGTAAAGTAAGCACAAGGTGCTTGAACTTATTAGAATCGATGCAAGCTAGAAACCATATGAAAGATGAAACCAATATCACTCTACCAAATTAAAAGGGTGCCCTAACAAATGTATTTGACCAAATTAGAAGCAATACATGGCAACGAATAGAAATAATATGCAATATGCAGCGAATAAAGGTGACTCATCGTAAGTGATTGATGCAGGGATACAGAAGAGAGAGGTAGTTTCATGTAAGAACAAGGTTAACACATAGATGTAGTGTGTACCAAACATAGGAAGGCATTTCATATTCACGGTATACTTTGTGTAAACTAAGCAGATGCAATTTACCCTAATTAGAAGCATTACAAGCTAGACACCAGATGCAACATGCAACCACATATCACACTGCTGAAGTTGGAGCAAACACCTATGATGGTGGTGTAGGGAAGTGCTGTCTTCGTGTACAGAGCAACGTTCAATATCTTCATTTAGGCTTGCTTTTTCTTGAGAATCATGTGGAGAGGATGAAATTGCATTCTTTATAAGAGTATTGCGTCTCATATTAACCCACGCGCGTGACTGTCTCATCATAAGCGATAGACGCAGGATACACAAGAACAGTAGTTTGATGTAAGAACATGGTGTGATAGGCAGATGTAGTATGTAACAAAAACAGGAAGGCGTGTCATATTCACATGTATAATGTGTAAGTTAAGGAGATGCAATTTAACAAGTTAGGAGCATTTATGCGGGATACACAAGAAAAGTAGTTTGATGTAAGAACATGGTTAATAGAAAGACGTAGTATGTACCAAAAAACAGGAAGGCATGTCATATTCACAGGTATAATGTGTTAACTAAGCAGATGCAATTTACCTAATTAGAAGCATTACAAGGTAGACACCATATGCAACATGCAACCACATATCACACTGCCAAGTAAGAGCAAGCACCTGCGATGGTGGTGTGGGGAATTGCGTGATCAACTAGAGAGCTACGTTGACTATCTTCATTTAGCCTTCTTTGTTTCTTGAGAATCATGTGGGGAGGATGACACTGCACTCTTTAAACGAGTAGAGGCGTCTCACAAGAACCCACCCGGTGTTGTCTCATCATAAGTGATTGATGAGGGATACAAAGAGCATTAGTTTGATGTACGAACATGGTTAATAGACATATGTAGTATGTATCAAAAACAGGAAGGCATGTCATTATCAAAGGTATAATGTGTAAAGAAAGCTGATGCAATTTAACCAAATTGGAAGCAATACAAGCTAGACACCATATGCAACATGCAACCACATTTGATGTATGTAGTTAAAGCAAGCACCTGGGATGGTTGTGTTTGGCAATTGAGATCATCAATCGCAGAGCTACGTTTACTCTCTCCAAGCTGGCGACCTTTGCACCCATTAGAGCTGAAAGCGCTTAGTGCTTATCTTGAATTACCTTTGGAGGCGACTTCTGTCTTTTTCTTCTCTGCATTCATCAACACCGCCGTCAGTCTGAAATACCCATGCATAAAAAAACAATAGTGTGAGTATGGGTGAAGTGTGTGCACAATTAGTACAGTGTAAAGGTAGCAGATAGCAGGTCGGTGAGAAATAAATGACGGGAGACATATGATAGCTCTACAACATGCATGGCACACTCAATTACTACAGGATTCTATGAAATTAACAATGACCGAAAGCAAATAGGCTACCCATTTTTTCGCACCGTCCGATGTACAAAGAACGGGCAGATCGCCTTCATCTACCTCCAGCCACTCGGTGTTGACGATCTTCCTCAAACGCCAGTGACCACCGGCCCGATATTCCTCCCACTGCGCCCTCCCTCGACCTCACCGCTTTTACGCGTGCTTGGCACCGCCCACAGCCATCCATTCAAGCCCCGCCGACCTCCAGATCGGGCGCAAGCAGCTCCTGCGCCCACACCCCTATGATAGACAGCGATGTGCCGCTTCCCGAGAACAGGCGGACTAGGTGCTCCGGCGCCTAAGCGGTGTCGCTTCTTTTAATTGCGGTTCGACCGACCACGAATTGAAATCCAAGCAGACTCTTGACCTCTAGCAAAGGTGAAATAGTAAAAGGGAGGAAACCTTGTGCATTTAGTATCACGAAGAAGATGCGATGAAAGCGCTCAACTAGTTACTTTCATGGGATGAATACGGTGTGAGCGGAGACGTAAGATTTCGACGAATAAGGGAAGAGGAGTACCTCTTCTCATTGGCGATCTTGTGTCCTCCTTCTGCTTTTTTCCGACGATCTTGTTGTTCACGGGAAACCAGAAGTTGTGGAGGACGGTGCAGCCTTGGACGAACCCATGGCCAAGTTGTTGAGTGTGGGCGGTGGCCGTCTGTCGGCAGCGGGAAGCAGATCCGAGGCGGCGAACAACAGCGTGAAGGGGACAGCTCCGGTGCGGTGGGCGGTTCGACAGTGGAGCCTCAAAGAAAGGCGCGGGACGGCGTGGTCGAGTGGTTACAGGTACAGCGCAAGTCGGCGTCGGCGTCGTGGAGGCAGCTGCCTCGGCTTCACTGCTAAGTCCTTGAGAGGCGTTGCGGTTGCGGTTGCGTTGAACGGCACGTCTGGGTACCGACTCGGCGTGATGGAGGAGGGTGGCGGTGGATTGGCCGCTATGGGGTGGAGGACGGAGGAGGCTGGGGTTTCGCGGCTGGTGGAGAGGGCGTTTTCGCGCCCACGGAGTATGAATGGGGAAGCGGAGGGAGGCGGGGAACTAGGGGGAACAATGTTTCGGTTTGAGACGCGCTTGTTTGAAATTTGGGGAAAGTTACAAACTTTGCCCCCATCTAAATTTCGGACATATTATGGGTTGGGGGTAGGAACGGTCATGTCGGTGTCCCAAATGTGGGCGGGATAGATTTCGCCGAGCGCATGGGTGTTTAGTAGCGTATGAATGCTTCTCGAGGCGGTTGAGACTGGCGTCTTGGTGAAGTTACAAACCTACCCCGGTTTAGACCTTTGGACATCGGGCCGATAGGCTACACGGGCTGTGAGTCGACAGTAATTTCCTACCACCAAAACATTAGTCTCGCGGTTTCGGGTGACCAGAGGCCTATTTGGCGCCGTTCAATATTTGGGAGCGAAGCATTAACGCTTTTGGTTCTCTTGAATTGAACTTTCAGGATTTGTCAAACTTCAGAAATCTTTACTCTTGAAAATCCTAAAGCTACGATTATTTTGGAATGGAGGGGGTACATTTTAATATACATTGTACACGAGTATATATTTAAAAATATGCAACTTACCTCAGTTCATGCATGGTTCCAGGTATAATCTCCTTGGTTGCAAAAAAAGTTAGATATGCGTATGAATATATATAGCATGTTCAAACTCACAACAAAGATTGATGCCCCCTTTTACATCTGATTTACAAATGCCATTATCTCGGGTTCAAATAGATGAATGCACTTCCTATGAATTTGAATCTTCGAAAACCCCTTTATGTTGAATTCGACATGTATTCTATTTACGTAGCTAGCAATTTGGAATGTATCCATGCAAGTGACAAATGTATAAAGTGCTTCACACTAACAACATGGAGTGCACTAATTAATGTTTATATATGAATTGCAAAAGCATCCATTGCCTGTATTTCAAACCGCTCTCACTCTATGGATCGATAATATGAAACAAACACATGCACATGCTAGAATTCAATAGAGTATGGGTGTTCGATAGACCGATTTTCGTCCATACGCAATTTTGCAAAATTCATGATCTCATCCAAAAATAATAATGCCATTTATATTTTAATTTAATGCGTAGAACCGCTTTTTACACGTAGGTGCACTATACCTCGCCCCGTTCTCACAAACGCGTTATATATCTCTCTATCTAACGCATAAGTGCACACACTTTATATGCATCGGCATTTCTCTTTCACACATGCTCACAATCTCTCTCGTGGTGTTGGGGTGTCTCACGCACATGCTCTCTCTGTTTCTCTCTCTCTCTCTTTTCGACTACTATGTACCACTCTTTTCACTAATCTCAGCTTGGAAAACACTATTTCTCTCACATGCATATATACACATGCACGGTCTCTACTAGCCCTCTATACGCACATATATGTGCCCACGTGTCTCCATACGCACATTATCTTTAGGCCTCTCGCACTTTTACATTGCCCCCGACACACCTCTCTAATAGTAGTTGGCAGATATGATTTCATCATATCATTCGGTAGGATATCCACGGTTGTTAGGCTGGATGGTATCTGAGGCAAAGTTTTACCCTAGTTGGATTAGACCCTTGCGGTTGAAGAAAGAGCCTACTCCTGATACTTGTATATTAGTGATAGGGTGTGTACAAAGTACACGTGAATACCAGGCATTGTGCGCGTGTGTGTATACTATCGATGAACTAGCCCCAAGCTTGTATAATATACTAAGGGCCTAGGGTTACAAATCATATATAGTCGGCTTATCACCAGTGGGGATAGAGTCCTCCGCGACTCTGGTAGCTTCGTGTTATACGCCGAGTCCTCCACATGGTCTCCGTATAACACGTCTCGGTCCAACCTATATGTGGCGCAGGATGGAACCGACCCATGAGTCTTCATGTTGACCCACCACAACTAGAAATGATGTGCCCACCACACCACGCATGCAATCGGCCACTAAGAAAATAAGCATATACAATAGTACAACGGTATCTAGCTCACGATACGTCTCCATATTTTGTTGATGACACTGATGGACTTTGCATTTGATGCGTGCTCTGTATTTTGTTGACGACACTTATGGTCATTGTATTTGAAGCAAAATCACGATATGGTCACTGGACTTCAGAATAAGCTCATCACGGTCACCACATACATTTTGTCGTGCTAACCAACATGTGGTTGGATGGTTAGAGGGCGATGGTTTCTCGAGCCCACCAAGGTTAAAGTCCCTGCTCGCATTTATCTTGTGTTAATTTCAGTATTTTCGGCGATATGCGTTCGGTGGGAGGAGGCGTTCCACTTTCGACCACGAGGCACCTATGGTGACTTCGTAAAATCTCAAGATCATGTAGATGAAAAAGTTAGTCGACCGACGTGTAGCCTCACCCCAAGACGTACACATGCACGCACGCAAAGACACGCACGCATGTAGGCGGCGCAACACCGACACGCATACATAATGTACACACGCACGCATCTTTGGCGTGCAACAACGGCTGCGATACACATGCACTCACGAACACACGCGCGTGCGCACCCATGCATGCAACACTGAAACGCACCCTTGCACGCACGCAACATTTCGCGCGCTGCATGCACATAGCATACCCACGCAAGACACACGCTCAACCCTATACGTGCATGCACCCCTTTGTTGGGACATGGATTGTTACGGGTATTAATCAATCTTATTTGTGATAAGCCTAACCTTGATGTTTGCATGGGTCTTTATGAATCACAACGTATCGAACGGGCTATCAACATAGTAGGCTTAACTACATCAAAAAGATGACGTCACACTCAATGAACAATCATCGGTTTATGAAATGCCCGCTTCTGACCGCCCTGGCCCACCAAAGGTTCCTCTGCTATGCGCTGCTTGCGTTGGGTCACTGATATGCAGGCCATGCACCCAAAGAGCCCACACGTCAGTGGAAGAACGGCGCGATGTCCTAGGTCAGGGTCGAGGGCGCCACTTGCGGCACGCCCGGCTGAACATGCCTCCGTGCCGCATTCAAACGCCTCCATGAAACCCGCCCGTGTGGAAGCCAAGAAACCCACTCTGGACACCGCGTCAGATTCATGACCGGGCGGCGTTAACGCAACGCCGGCGAGCTCCTCCCATCCGCCGTCTATTTAATCTCCTATTTAAAAGAGGCCAAACGATAAGCCAAGAATCGCACACCTCCGCCGCTTCCCTATCTCCTCCACCATTTTGTCCACTCTTACAATGGCTTACGAAGAGTAGTTATTTAGCATCCAAGCCGGGCTGGGTAGCCGCCGGATACGAGCTATGCAGCTCGCTGATCCACCTCCCTCCCTCGCCAGACGGATGATTTATGCGCCCCAAGCGGCGCCAGCAGTTCAAGAACTTCGCCGCTCGAGTGCCAGCTCGGCGAGGAGCGGCGCGACGGGCGTCGTTGCCGCCGTCCACGCCGCCTACGTCTGCGCGTCTCCGTTTACGTGGCGAGACTCCCATGTCGGGCGTCAGCGCCGCAAGCAATGGCCGAAGCCGGGTGCGCGAGAGCGACAAGTCGGTGGCCAGCGCCTCCACGTCGCCGCCATCATCGAGGAGAAGTAGAACACGGGAGGCGCCGCCCGCTTGGGTCCCATGAAGGCCACCCGTGGAGGTGACGCTGGCGTCGCCAGCAGTGTGTCTTGCCGGATCCTTTGTTGCGAGGACCTTCGTCGACCCGCATGGGCTCCACGGAAGAGGGGAATGTTAGGATGAACTCGAGCCGGTGCCGCCATGGCGAAGTAGTGGCCGGTGATGAACTTCGACCGGTGCGGCCACCATCATCTTCGCACCAGCCAATGATATCACTTGGGCAGTGGGGAAGCGAGCCGTCCTTTCTTATTTGAAGCATATACCTAAGGGGCTCCGGCAGTCCGGTGATGGTGCTGCCGGACATGAGGAACACAAATCGACCGGTGGCGAACATTTAGACCAGGTATTATATACCCGTCTTTGTCAAAAACTAGCACCGCGTAGTTCATTTGAATGTAATGAAATCCGTCATGTTTGTGTGAAAATCCGGTATTTTATATGATTTCTGCCGTTGTTTATATGAAATATCAGTTTGTCTACGTGTTTGCGTGAATTTCGTCCGGTTGGTTGAGTTGCTGTCATAATGTGTGCGGCTACGGTTGGATGGCGTAATTTGCGGGTCGCCGATCAGTCTGTGGGCGGCTCGGGCGGCGTTGTGGGACAAAAAAACACAGCTCGTGCGAGCTCGTCTCCAACGTGCGCGCTGGAGGATGCATCAGCTACACCTTCGCACGCAAGGAAGTGTGTCCGGGCAAAAAAAATGATTCGCCCCCCTGACTGCTGGGACCCATCAGCTACATCTTCGCACGCAAGGAAGTGCGTCCGGCAAAAACGATTCGCTTCGACCGCTGGACCCACCGGCTACATCTTCGCCGACGCTACCGGTCGGGACCCACCTGGTCGAAGCGCACGTGGCGTTGTCATTCTGGTCGCGAACGCGTACGCATACATATATCTTTGGTGGATGTAGAGGCGCCGACGTGTCATAGTAGAGGCGCCGACGTAGCATGTACACGTACGTACACGGCCCGTGGTGCAAGAAAGAAAATACGGCCCGCATGTGTACATACGGGCGGGTCTCGAAACGCCTACTTTCGCGCATACGCACGGCGAGGGCTCGTGTACATGGCTGGGTCGAACAGAAACAAAGATCGTAAATGCCGTGTCCATGGGGAGGCAACGGAATGCGTCGTGTTCATGGGGAGGCAACGGAATGCGTCGTGTTCATCGGGAGGCAATGAAATGCGTGGGAGCCAACCGGCTGGGTCGGAACGGAATGCGTGGTCGTGTTCATCGGGAGGGCTTGGACGGAACAGGCGATGGAGACGAGGCCTGGCGTACCGCAGAATGGAGGAAACGGACCTCCTACGTTCAGAACAGGGTCCTGTTGATCGGGAGGGGTGTGGCGTACCGCAAAACGGAGGAAACAGACCTCCTACGGTCGAAATGGGGGTCCTGTTGATCGGGAGGGGTGTGCCGTACCGCAAAGCGAAGGAAACGGACCTCCTACGGTCGAAACGGGGGTCCTGTTGATCGGGAAGGGTGTGGCATACCGCAAAATGGACAAAACGGACTTGTGTTAGAGCGCTACGGTCGAAACGGGGGTCCTGTTGATCGGGAGGGGTGTGGCGTACCGCAAAAGCAGATAAACGGACTTGTGTTGGAGCGCCACTGATCCGAAACGGGGTCCTGTTCATCGGGAGGGGTGTGGCGTACCGCAAAAAGGGACTCCACGGGATACTGTTCATCTCCACCGTCGACCTCCTCCAGCCTCCACGGGCTACCGTTGACCTCCTCCAGCCTCCACGGGCTCCTGTTCATCCAGCCTCCACCGCGCGCTACTCCACCGGCTACTGTTCAACCACCCCTCCACGGGCACCCTCCACCGTCTACTGTTCATCCAGCCCTCCACACCACGGGGTCCTGTTCAACCACCCCTCCACCATGTACTGTTCATCCAGCCCTCCACACCACGGGTTCCTGTTCATCCAGAGGCAACGCCACCACTCACTGTTCATCCACCCCCCACCCCGCAACGCTCACTGTTCATCCCAGAGGCAGCATCGATCGGCTTGATTAGCGGCGATGGCGAAGGAATCGCTCCATCGGGTTTAGTTAACAGCCATCGATCGATCGCTCGAGTTCGATGCAGCGTAACTGCGGTCTGTCCTTTCGGGTTCGGTTAGAGCTCAATGCCTCGCTCGGGTTCGATTAGAGCTAACGCCGCTTTTTATCGCAGACAGACGTCTGAGAAAGCGCTCATCGCCGGCCCCGACCTCCCACCGTAACCGCAACTTCGCTGAAATTTTCCTCGCCCTCGCTTTTACCATGGTTTTTTCTGTCATGGACGGCCCAAAGAATGTCATGCAGCCGCGTCTTCGGCCCGCCCAGGACGAAAAGCCCATTTTATATCATGATTTTTTGTCATAGAAGTAGGATCCCACCACATCTGTGATGATACCGGGTTTTGTCACAATTATCGTCATAGAAGTGTCATATGTATGACAGAAATTTTTTTGTTCGGCCCAAAATGTCACAGATGTGTCTATTTTTTGTAGTGTCCGTGCTCCTACCGCCTCGACTCGAGGGCTCTTTTCTCGTGTCGGGTTTTGCGGCAGTAGAGGCGGTATTACCGCCCTTACCACCATGGTAGTACCGCTCTGGGTCCAGGTCCTCCCTTTGCTCCTCGCTCCCCTCTTACGTGTGGCGCACTGCCGCGTGGGGACGGTAGTACCCGTGGCCACAGTAGTAGTACCGCCCACCCACAATGGTAGTACCGCTCTCTGGGGCTGCTTTGGGGTAATTAACGGTTGGATTGTTCCCCCACTATATAAGGAGGTCTTCTTACCCAAAGTTGACCTATCTCTTCCCCCAAAAGCTCCATTGTTGCTCCAAGCTCCATTTTCGCCTGATCTCTCTCCCTAGCCAATCAAACTTGTTGATTTTCTCAGGATTGGTTGAGAAGGCCCCGGTCTACACTTCCACCAAGAGAAATTTGATTCCCCCCACTAATCCCTAGCGGATCTTGTTACTCTTGGGTGTTTGAGCACCCTAGACGGTTGAGGTCACCACGGAGCCATAGTCCATTGTGGTGAAGCTTCGTGGTGTCATTGGGAGCCTCCAATCAAGTTGTGGAGATTGCCCCAACCTTGTCTGTAAAGGTTGATGCGCGCCTTCAAGGGCACCAATAGTGGAATCACGACATCTCGCATTGTGTGAGGCGTGAGGAGAATATGGTGGCCCTAGTGGCTTCTTGGGGAGCATTGTGCCTCCACACCGCTCTAACGGAGACGTACTTCCCCTCAAAAGGAAGGAACTTCGGTAACACATCCTCGTCTTCACCGGCTCCACTCTTGTTATCTCGTACTTTTACTTGTGCAAGCTTATTTGTGTTGTATCCCTTGCTTGCTTGTGTACTTTGTTGGAAATATGCCCTAGAGGCAATAATAAAAGCATTATTATTATATTTCCTTGTTCATGATAATTGTCTTTTGTTCATGCTATAACTGTATTATCCGGAAATCGTAATACACGTGTGAATACATAGACTACAACACGTCCTAGTAAGCCTCTAGTTGACTAGCTCGTTGGTCACAGATAGTCATGGTTTCGACTATGGACATCGGATGTCATTGACAGCGGGATCACGTCATTAGGAGAATGACGTGATGGACAAGACAATCCTAAGCATAGCACAAGATCGTGTAGTTCGTTTTGCTAGAGCTTTTCCAATGTCAAGTATCTCTTCCTTAGACCATGAGATCGTGTAACTCCGGATACCGTAGGAGTGCTTTGGGTGTATCAAACGTCACAACGAATCGGGTGACTATAAAGGTGCACTACAGGTATCTCCGAAAGTGTCCATTGGGTTGACACGGATCGAGATCGGATTTGTCACTCCGTGACACGGAGAGGTATCACTGGGCCCACTTTCGGTAATGCATCATCATAATGAGCTCAAAGTGATCAAGTGTGCAGTCACGGGATCATGCATTCTTGATACGAGTAAAGTGACTTGCCGATAACGAGACTAAGCGAGGTATTGGGATACCGACGATCGAAGTCTCGGGCAAGTAACATACCGTCGACAAAGGGAATAGAATACGGGGTTGCTTGAACCCTTGACATCGTGGTTCATCCGATGACAACATCGAGGAGCATGTGGGAGCCAACATGGGTATCCAAATCCGCTGTTGGTTATTGACTTGAGGTAGTCTCGGTCATATGCGCATGTCTCCGAACCCGTAGGGTCTACACTTAAGGTTCGGTGGCGCTAGGGTTATTAGGAAGACAAGTATGTGATTACCGAATGTTGTTCGGAGTCCGGATGAGATCCCGGACGTCACGAGGAGTTCGGAATGGTCGGGAGGTAAAGATTTATATATGGAAAGTGGTTAAGCGGACTCCGGAAAGTTTCGGGTATACCGGTAATGTATCGGGGCCACGGGAGAGTTCAGGAGGTCCACGGAGGGGCCACCCCTCAGGGGGCCACATGGGCTAAGTGGGAGAGGGAGCCAGCCCCTGGTGGGCTGGGCGCACCTCCCCTTAGGCCCATGCGGCTAGGGCAAGGGAGAAACCCTAAGGAAAAAAAGGGGCGCCCCTAGCTTGGGGCAAGCCACCCTCCCTCCTCCCCTTTGGCCGCCGCCCCATCTAGGGTTCCCCTAGATGGCCGGCCCCCTTGCCCTCTCCTCCTATAAATAGAGGGGTGGGGAGGGCTCAGACACCATTGAAGGCGCAGCCCCTCCCTCCCAAACTCCTCTCTTTCTCCACACGAGCTTGGCGAAGCCACAGCCGGAGAACTGTTGTACAGTTGCACCACTGCCGTCGTGCTGCCATTGGAGTTGTCTTCCTCAACCTCTCCTTCTCCCTTGCTGGATCAAAGGCGGAGGAGACGCCCATAAATCCCCGTCTGCACGTGTGTTGAGCAACGGAGAGTGCTGTCCTTTCAGCACTTTGGTCATCGGTGATCGGAATCACGTTGGGAACGTCTTCATCATCACCACTCCCTCGAACGCTTCCGTACTCGATCTACAAGTGGTATGTAGATGCAAACTCTCTCTCTTGACTCGTTGCTTAGATGAACTCATAGATAGATCTTGGTGAAACCGTGGGAAAAATTTTAATTTTCTGCAACGTTCCCCAACGGTGGCATCATGAGCTAGGTCTATCGTAGTTCTCTTTGCACGAGTAGAACACAATTTTGTTGTGGGCGTGGATCTTGTCAACTTACTTACCGTTACTAGTCGTATCTTGCTTCCGCGGTATTGTGGGATGAAGCGGCCCGGACCAACCTTACACGTACTCTTACGTGAGACCGGTTCCACCGACTAACATGCACTAGTTGCATAAGGTGGCTGGCGGGTGTCTGTCTCTCCCACTTTAGTTGGAGCGGATTCGATGAACAGGGTCCTTATGAAGGGTAAATAGAAGTTGACCAGATCACGTTGTAGTTATTCGTAGGTAAGAAAACGTTCTTGCTAGAACCCAATTGCAGCCACGTAAAAGATGCAACAACAATTAGAGGACGTCTAACTTGTTTTTGCAGCAATTGTCATGTGACGTGATATGGCCAAAGTTGTGATGAATGATGAATGATATATGTGATGTATGAGATCATATTCTTGTAATAGTAATCACGACTTGCATGTCGATGAGTATGACAACCGGCGAGAGCCATAGGAGTTGTCTTTATTTTGTATGACCTGCGTGTCATTGAAGAACGCCATGTAACTTACTTTACTTTATTGCTAAACGCGTTAGCCATAGAAGTAAAAGTAGTCGTTGGCGTGACAACTTCATGAAGACACGATGATGGGGATCATGATGATGGAGATCATGGTGTCATGCCGGTGACAGGATGATCATGGAGCCCCGAAGATGAAGATCAAGGAGCTATATGATATTGGCCATATCATGTCACTCCTTTATAATTGCATGTGATGTTTAGTATGATTATGCATCTTGTTTACTTAGAACGACGGTAGTAAATAAGATGATCCCTTAGAACAATTTCAAGAAGTGTTCTCCCTAAGCGTGCACCGTTGCTACAGTTAGGTTAAATGCTTCTAAGCACCACGTGTTGATCGGGTGTGATGGATTCTTACGTTCACATACAACGGGTGTACGATGCAGATTTACATACACGCAGAAACACTTAGGGTTAACTTGACGAGCCTAGCATGTACAGACATGGCCTCGGAACACGGAGACCGAAAGGTCGAACACGAGTCGTATGGAAGATACGATCAACATGAGAATGTTCACCGGCGCAGACTAGTCCGTCTCACGTGTTGATCGGACACGACCTAGTCGACTCGGATCGTGTAACACTTAGATGACTAGAGGGATGTCTAATCTAAGTGGGAGTTCATTAATAATTTGATTAGATGAACTTTATTATCATGAACAATAGTCTAAAATCTTTATAATATGTCTTGTAGATCAAATGGCCACCGCTCATGTCACCATGAACTTCAACGCGTTCCTAGAGAAAACCAAAGGCTGAAAGATGATGGCAGCAACTATCTGAATTTGGGTCCGGAACCCGAGGATCATCCTCATAGCTGCCAAGAAACAATATGTCCTAGAAGGACCGCTGGGTGAAGCACCCTATCCCGAGAGAACCAAGGCGTTATGAACGCTTGGCAGTCTCGTGCTGATGATTACTCCCTCGTTCAGTGCGGCATGCTTTACAGCCTAGAACCGGGGCTCCAAAAAGCGTTTTGAGCAACACGGAGCATATGAGATGTTCGAGGAGCTGAAACTGGTTTTTCAAGCTCATGCCCGGGTCGAGAGATATGAAGTCTCGACAAGTTCTATAGTTGTAAGATGGAGGAAAACAGTTACATCGGTTGAGCACATACTCAAAATGTGCAGGTTGCATCACCGCCTGTCCCATTTGGACATAAACCTCCCTTGGACGAGGCGGTCATCGATGAGAATCCTTGATCGCTCCCACCAAGCTACAAGAGCTTTGTGATGAACTACAATATGCGAGGGGATGGAGAAGACCATTCGAAGTATTCTCAATCTTTGAAGTCGTGAGAGGTTGAAATCAAGAAAGAACATCAAGTGTTGATGGTCAATAAGACCACTAAGTTCAAGAAGGGCAAGGGCGAGAAGAACTTCAAGAAGGACTGACAAAGAGGTTGCCGCGCCCGGTAGCAAGTTGCCGGAAGAAGAAGAAGTCAAAGAATGGACCCAAGCCTGAGGTGAGTGCTTTATTGCAAGGGAAGGGTCCTTTGAAGCGGAACTGCCCCAAATACTTAGCGGATAAGAAGGCCGGCAACACTAAAGGTATATTTGATATACATGTAATTGATGTGTACCTTACCAGTACTCGTAGTAACTCCCGGGTATTTGATACGGTGCCAAGTTGCTCATATTTGTAACTCACAACAGAGCTGCGGAATAAGCGGAGGCTGGCGAAGGGCGAGGTGACGATGCGCGTCGGGAATGGTTCCAGTCGATGTGATCGCCCGTCGCACGCTACCTCTACATTTACCTACGGGATTAGTTATAAACCTTAATAATTGCTATTTGGTGCCAAGTTTGAGCATGAACATTGTATCCGGATCTCGTTTAATACTGAGATGGCTACTCATTTAAATCCGAGAATAATGGTTGTTCTATTTATATGAGAGAAATGTTTTATGGTCATGCTCCGATAGTCAATGGTTTATTCTTAATGAATCTCGAACGTAATGTTACACATGTTCATAGTGTGAATACCAAAAGATGTAAAGTTGATAACGATAGTCCCACATACTTGTGGCACTGCCATATGGTCACATTGGTGTCAAGCGCATGAAGAAGCTCCATGCTGATGGACTTCGGAGTCTCTAGATTATGAATCATTTGACACATGCGAACCATGCCTCATGGGCAAGATGACCAAGACTCCGTTCTCCCGGAACAATGGAGCGAGCAACCAACTTATTGGAAATCATACATACCGATGTGTGTGGTCCAATGAGTGTTGAAGCTCATGGAGGATATCGTTATGTTCTCACTCTCACGAGATGACTTGATTAGATATGGGTATGTCTACTTGATGAAACACAAGTCTGAGACCTTTGAAAAGTTCAAAGAATTTCAGAATGAGGTAGAGAATCAACGTGACCGAAAGATAAAATTCTTACGATCGAGATCGTGGAGGAGAATATTTAAGTCACGAATTTGGCACACACTTAAGAAAATGTGGAATCGTTTCACAACTCACGCCGCTGGAACACCTCAACGTAACGGTGTGTCCGAACGTCAGAATCGCACTCTATTGGATATGGTACGATCTATGATGTCTCTTACCGATTTACCGCTATCTTTTGGGGATACGCTCTAGAGACAGCTACATTCACTTTAAATAGGGCACCGTCTAAATCCGTTGAGACGACACCGTATGAATTATGGTTTGGGAAGAAACCTAAGTCATCGTTTCTAAAAGTTTGGGGATGCGATGCTTATGTCAAGAAACTTCAACACGAAAAGCTCGAACCCAAGTCGGAAAAATGCGTCTTCATAGGATACCCTAAGGAAACCCTTGTGTATACCTTCTACCTTAGATCCGAAGGCAAGATCTTTGTTGCCCAGAACGGAACCTTTCTGGAAAAAGAGTTTCTCTCGAAAGGAGTAAGTGGGAGGAAAGTAGAACTCGATGAAGTACTACCTCTTGAACGGGATAGTGGTGCAGCTCAGGAAAATATTCCTGTAATGCCCACACCAACTGAAGAGGAAATTAATGATGATGATCAAGGTACTTCGGATCAAGTTGCTACTGAACTTCGTAGGTCCACTAGGACACGTTCCGCACTGGAGAGTGGTAATGCGGCAACCCTGTCCCGGAAATCATGTTGTTAGACAACGGTGAACCTTCGAACTATGAAGAAGCGATGGCGGGCCCAGATTCCAATAAATGGCTCGAAGCCATGAAATCGAGATAGGATCCATGTATGAAAACAAAGTATGGACTTTGGACAGACTTGCCCGATGATCGGCGAGCGATAGAAAATAAATGGATCTTTAAGAGGAAGACGGACGCGGATGGTAATGTCACCATCTATAAAGCTCGACTTGTCGCTAAGGATTATCGGCAAGTTCAAGGAATTGACTACGATGAGACTTTCTCACCCTAGCGAAGCTTAAGTCCGTCCGAATCATGTTAGCAATTGCCGCATACTATGATTATGAGATATGGCAGATGGACGTCAAAACAGCGTTCCTTAACGGATATCTTAAGGAAGAGCTGTATATGATGCAGACGAAGGTTTTGTCGATCCTAAGAATGTCGACAAAGTATGCAAGCTCCAGCGTTCCATTTATGGGCTGGTACAAGCATCTCGGAGTTGGAACATTCGCTTTGATGAGATGATCAAAGCGTTTGGGTTTATGAGACTTATGGAGAAGCCTGCGTTTACAAGAAAGTGAGTGGGAGCTCATGTAGCATTTCTCATATTATATGTAGATGACATACTTTTGATGGGAAATGATATAGAACTCTTGGACAGCATTAAGGCCTACTTGAATAAAAGTTTTTCAATGAAGGATCTTGGAGAAGCTGCTTATATATTAGGCATCAAGATCTATAGAGATAGATCGAGACGCCTCATAGGTCTTTCACAAAGCACATACCTTGATAAGATTTTGAAGAAGTTCAAAATGGATCAGTCCAAGAAAGGGTTCTTGACAGTATTGCAAGGTGTGAGATTGAGCTCAGCTCAATGCCCGACCACGACAAAAGATAAAGAAGAGATGAGTGTCATCCCCTATGCTTCAGCCATAGGATCTATTATGTATGCCATCTTTGTGTACCCGGACCTGATGTAAACCTTGCCGTAAGTTTGGTAGGAAGGTACCAAAGTAATCCCGCAAGGAACACCGGACAGCGGTCAAGAATATCCTAAAGTACCGAAAAGGACAAAGGACATGTTTCTCGTTTATGGAGGTGACGAAGAGCTCTGCGTAGAAGGGTTACGTCGACGCTAGCTTCGACACGGATCCGATGACTCAAAGTCACAAACCCGGATACGTGTATATGTTGAATGGTGGAGCAATGAAGTAGTGCAGTATGCAAGCGAGTGTCGTGGCGGGATCTACATGTGAAGCGGAGTACATGGCAGCCTCGGAGGCAGCACATGAAGCAATTTGGGTGAAGGAGTTCATCACCGACCTAGGAGTCATACCCAATGCGTCGGGGCCGATCAAACTCTTCTGTGACAACACCGAGCTATTGCCCTTGACAAGGAGCCCAGGTTTCACAAGAAGACTAGGCACATCAAGCGTCGCTTCAACTCCATCCGTGAAAATGTTCAAGATGGAGACATAGAAATTTGTAAAGTGCATACGGATCTGAATGTCGCAGATCCGTTGACTAAACCTCTTCCGCGGGCAAAACATGATCAACACGAGAACTCTATGGGTGTTCGATTCATCACAATGTAACTAGATTATTGACTCTAGTGCAAGTGGGAGACTGTTGGAAATATGCCCTAGAGGCAATAATAAAAGCATTATTATTATATTTCCTTGTTCATGATAATTGTCTTTTGTTCATGCTATAACCGTATTATCCGGAAATCGTAATACACGTGTGAATACATAGACTACAATACGTCCCTAGTAAGCCTCTAGTTGACTAGCTCGTTGGTCAACAGAGATAGTCATGGTTTCTCGACTATGGACATCGGATGTCATTGACAAGCGGGATCACGTCATTAGGAGAATGACGTGATGGACAAGACCCAATCCTAAGCATAGCACAAGATCGTGTAGTTCGTTTTGCTAGAGCTTTTCCAATGTCAAGTATCTCTTCCTTAGACCATGAGATCGTGTAACTCCCGGACACCGTAGGGAGTGCTTTGGGTGTATCAAACGTCACAACGTAATCGGGTGACTATAAAGGTGCACTACAGGTATCTCCGAAAGTGTCCATTGGGTTGACACGGATCGAGGCGGGATTTGTCACTCCGTATTACGGAGAGGTATCACTGGGCCCACTTTCGGTAATGCATCATCATAATGAGCTCAAAGTGATCAAGTGTCCGGTCACGGGATCATGCATTGCGGTCTGAGTAAAGTGACTTGCTTAACGAGACTAAACGAGGTATTGGGATACCGACGATCGAGTCTCGGGCAAGTAACATACCGCTTGACAAAGGGAATAGAATACGGGGTTGCTTGAACCCTTGATATCGTGGGTTCATCCGATGACAACATCGAGGAGCATGTGGGAGCCAACATGGGTATCCAAATCCGCTGTTGGTTATTGACTTGAGGTAGTCTCGGTCATGTTCGCATGTCTCCGAACCCGTAGGGTCTACACACTTAAGGTTCGGTGACGCTAGGGTTATTAGGAAGACAAGTATGTGATTACCGAATGTTGTTCGAGTCCGGATGAGATCCCGGACGTCACGAGGAGTTCGGAATGGTCCGGAGGTAAAGATTTATATATGGAAAGTGGTTAAGCGGACTCACGGAAAGTTTCGGGGTATACGGTAATGTATCGGGGCCACGGAGAGTTAGGAGGTCCACTGGGAGGGCCACCCTCGGGGGGCCACATGGGCTAAGTGGGAGAGGGAGCCAGCCCCTGGTGGGCTGGGCACCTCCCCTTAGGCCCATGCGGCTAGGGCAAGGGAGAAACCCTAAGGAAAAAAAGGGGGCGCCCCCTGGCTTGGGGGCAAGCCACCCTCCCTCCTCCCTTTGGCCGCCGCCCCATCTAGGGTTCCCCTAGATGGCCGACCCCCTTTGCCCTCTCCTCCTATAAATAGAGGGGGTGGGGGAGGCCACAGAACACCATTGAAGGCGCAGCCCCTCCCTCCCAAACTCCTCTCTTTCTCCACACGAAGCTTGGCGAAGTCGCTTGAGAACTCGTTGTACAGGGCTTGCACCACGCCGTCAGGTTGCCATTGGAGTTGTCTTCCTCAACCTCTCCTTCTCCCTTGCTGGATCAAGACGGAGGAGACGCCATCATCCCGCACGTGTGTTGAACGCGGAGGTGCTGTCCTTTCAGCACTTTGGTCATCGGTGATCGGAATCACGTTAGAACGTCTTCATCATCACCACTCCCTCGAACGCTTCCGTACTCGATCTACAAGTGGTATGTAGATGCAAACTCTCTCTCTTGACTCGTTGCTTAGATGAACTCATAGATAGATCTTGGTGAAACCGTAGGAAAAATTTTAATTTTCTGCAACGTTCCCCAACATACTTGTTGTTGTTGCATCATATAGGTTGCTCACCTAGTTGCATATTTAGACAACCTACTTTGATGCAAAGTTTAATTTGGTAAAGAAAAGCTAAAAATTGTTAGTTGCCTATTCACCCCCCCCCCTCTAGTCAACTATATCGATCCTTTCAATTGGTATCAGAGCCTCGTCTCTTTATTAAGGACTTTGCCGTCCGAAGAGTATGGTTGACACCATAGATGGTAGGGAGGAGCACTCTGGTGTGAATCCGAGCTCGTCTACGGGTGATGGGGGTACCGCGGTGTCTCGTGAGGAATTTAATGTGGCCTTGGACACATTGAAAACCTCCATGACAACCGAGGTTGAAAGCATGTTTAATAAATTCTTAGAAGGACTTAAACTATCTACCTCGCCGTTGAAAGTGGGTGATCCCACTAACAAGGTGACGGATGCTAACTCCGACAAGGGGGAAGCTACTAGTGAAAAGGATCCTTCTACTTGTAAGTGCATCTAGTGCCCCTTAGTGATTTTGGTGTATTGAAGACTTATAGGTTAAGGGACTAATGCGTTTGTGAGTATACACAGGTCTATAAGTCTATGAGGAGTTTGATATTTACAGGGAAAGTCGACCCCTAAAAATGAAGTTCTTCGACTGAAGACTTTGATATTCTGAAGACTTTCTGAAGACTTTGAAAGTGAAGAAATTGGTGTGACTTTGAAGACTTGATATTCATTTGAGGAACATGAAGCGCGAAGACTTTTGTTTTCATAGTTTCGTTTTCCCTTTCTTGAGTCATAGGAAACACCGTCTTTGTTAAAGAAGGGGGTCGAGGAAATACTAAGGAAAAATTTCCATGTGATGCTCAACTCAAAATCCTACACATACCAATCCCTTCGAGTGAAGCCTTTGGAAATCTCATACAGTTCACTAATTTCATCGATGATGAGAGACAAAGTTCTTCCGGTATTGAGGAATTTGTTACGGCCCGAGGAGTTAGGAATTCGCCAAAGGCGGATTGCCTACAATGAGGAACATGATAGCCCCGAGGAATTTGAGAGTCAAATTTCCGACCGCTTCTGTCTGTCTTGTAAGCGCCAGCTGTCCCAAAATATCTATCTACCTAACTGTCATATCATTGAAGGGCATTTATGTCTTATCATGTCGGGCTGCTCCCTAGGCTATAAATAGCCGCCCCCTACAACCACTAGCTGGTTGGCTGCTCCGAGAGAACTTGACACTTGTCATTTGAGAGCAACCCATCCTCCGAGGACTTTGAGCGAAAATCATCGAGTGAGGAAAAACCCAAACCCAAACACCTACAAACCCAAAGTGATTGAGCATCACTGAAGAGATTGATCTGCGTGGATCCGACGCTTGTTACCTTTGAAGACTGTGCTTCTTCCAGACGGTTAGGCGTCATGGTCTAGAGCATCCAAGAGGAATTGCGGATCGCCGAGTGACCAAGTCTGTGAAGGTTTGGAAGTCGCTCAAGACTTACCATGAGTAATTGGACGAGGTCTCAGGTGGACCTTAGTTCAAGGAGAATACGGTGAGGGACTGGGTGTCCTGAGCTGCGTGCTCGAGAGGCCCGGGTGTCCGGATCGTGTGTCCTCGAAGTTTAAATACTCACCGCTCCAACCAGACGTACAACCGGTGACAAAGCTTGGAACTGGTCTACCAAATCATTATCTTCACCAACCTAATCGGGTTCCATTTCCTCAACCTATTCATTTCCTCATTCTTGTGTTAACTGTTTGTTCATATCTCGTGTTTGAAGACTTTGATGAAGACTTTCTCAATTTCCTTAGTTCAATTTCTTCAGTCTGTTTGTCTTCATCTTGTGCTATCCTGTGTTTACGCTTTCTGTACTCTTTGATTGTCTTCATTTCATCATGACGACCATTCATGTATTCTGCTATGCTTACTTCAGAGTACTTATTCCGCTGCAAGTAGTTCTTCGCTAAGGAATTTCCTCATCGGCAAATTTCTCAGTGAAGAATTCATAAAAATCGCCTATTCACCCCCCCCCCTCTAGTCGATATAACGCACTTTCAATTGGTATCAGAGCAAGGTACTCCAGTGTTACGCTTTGATTTTGGTTTAACCACCGAGAGTTTTAGTTATGTCTAATCGCAGTATGAAGAAAGTGACTTGCCCTATCTTTGACGGGTCATGATTATCCCAAGTGGAAGGCCATGATGAGGAAGCGCCTCATGGCAATGGACAGCCGAAATGTGGACCATCATGAAATCGGTCTTATCGATTCAGGTAAGTCGGCGAACGCAGATGATATTCGCATAAGTACACTCGACTTGACATCATGGCGAAGGATATCATCTGTTCACGCCTATCTAGAGATGAATTCAAGCGCATTATGCATCTTTGCAATCTGAAGCTTATCTGGGACCGAATCTCGATGTCTATGAAGGTCATCGAACCCGCCATGATCCTTGGTTTGAGGACTTCAAGGAATCTCTCAAAACGATGACTTTCGAACCGTAATCATCATCTTACGCATCATGTCTCATGGCAAAGGGTGACAAGGTAACCGAATGTTCCTCATCCGAGTATTGTGACGATGAATCGATGATGATGGATCTGATGATGATATTGAACCAAACTATACCAAGCTTGTTTGTATTGCTACCAAACAACAACATGCCTTGGAAAAGGTTCAAAACATGTTAGGTAAAAGTGATGATATGTTAAGTGAAGAAATGAATCGCACTAAAGCCCCCGACCGAAAAATCTTCGTGAGACTTCAGTCTAGGTTTGATAACCTTCAAGGTCATCATAACACTCTCTTATGCGATCATGAGAAACTTTCTTATGAATTTCTTCAAAGAAAGCAAGATCTTGAGAAGCTAAGAGTGAGTTATGTAGATCTTCGAAGGAGCGCGATTCATTACTTGCTCAACAAGTCAGCGCTTCTCGTGAAGAATTTGTTCCTCCATGCTTAAAGTGCATTGAGCGTGAATCTGCTAATTCTTCACCTGAATGTTCAAATGCTTCAACTGTTACAAATTCTTCACCTGCTCTCGCTATCACTAATTCCTCATCCGAGGACATTGCTAGTATCCTTGACAATGCGGGCTGAAGGAATTGTACATGACAGCATGTACAAAAGCCTCAAAGGGCATCGGACTCTTTGTGATGTGCTTAAAAGCAAATCCTCAACGAAACCCTAGAAAAGAGGGTATTGCCTTTGAGTGGAAACTCAATCTTTGATGGAACATATTGGAAGCCTGAGAAGTACCCCAAAACCTCATGGGTTGCTGCAAAGGGACTCTCAGCTTGATCCATCTAACTTATCCGGCTTTACATGTGAATCTCCTCATTCTTCCGATGAGTCATTTGACTCCAACTATAAACTGTTCAAAAATCGTAATGGTGAAGTATTTGCTAGATATGTTGGCACTAACTGCAGAGCGGTTCCCCTATGAAGAAAATCTGGGTTCCCAAGAAGTGCCTTGAAAGTCTTCGTGTGAATGTCCTCATGACACCACCGTGAAGAATAGGAACCCCAGATCAAATTCTTCATATGGACAAAATTCTTCATATGGATCCAAGTCCTCATACGGACCAAATTCCTCACGTGGATCAAATTCCTCAAAAGGATCAAAGTCCTCATATGATTATCATCGTGCTAACAACTCACATTTTCGCAGGGTAAAGCTAAGGGCTATGAATATGTGCATTATTCTTCAAACCATTATGTTCATAAGTCCTCGAAGAATTTCTACGCCTATTCATATGCTTACCCTAACCCCTCTTATGTGAAACGAAATGGTTTGGCCTCTATGCCACCATTCTCTTATGGTGCTCAGAGTGATGAACTCTTTGCCACCCCTTCAGATGTGGGTGGTGAAGAAAAAGAACTAACCTCTTCTCAGGGGTCAGTCTCCGGAGACGTGCTTTAACGCTCCAAGAATTTCTTTGGAGACACGACAAACTTGCTCGAAAGGACGCAGGCTAATCATGATGAAATGAACATTCATTTCACACGTCCTCATATCGCTATATCTGCTTTTACTGCTTGATGAAATTCATTTGATGATCACGATATCATATTCTTCATCGATGAAGTATATGAGATCGTAAGTTGCACTAATTCATCTGCAGGATGATCAACCCAAAGCCACCGAATGGGTCCTCGATAGTGGATGTACTAATCACATGGTGGTGACAAGAATCTATTGATGGATGCTCCCTTATCACCGTCACATCTCAAGCATATCATGTTTCTTGACAAAGGCAAAAGTCAGGTATTGGGTCTTGGTAAGGTTGCGATCTCTAAGGACATACACATGGACAAAGTCATGCTAGTTGAGTCCTTAGGATACAACCTCATGTCAGTCTCAATGCTTTGTGATCTTGATATGGTTGTTGTCTTTGGCAAGTATTGTTGTGTTGTGGTTATGGAAGCTGACCATTCCAAAGTATTCGAAGGCTTTAGGAGAGGAGACTTGTATATTGTTGATTTCTCTACAGGACCACAACCAGCCGTATGTCTACTTGCAAAAGCTTCAGAAGGCTGGCTATGGCATCGACGACTTGGTCACTTGTGAGGCATGAGGAATTTGCACACGCTTGCAAAGAAGAAGCATGTCATTGGCATTGAAAATGTCAAATTCCTCAAGGATCACTTATGTGGTGCTGTGAAGTGGAAAAATGACCAAGGCCAAGCATCCAGCGAAGACTATCATGACCACTACTCGTCCATTCAATTGCTTCACATGGACCTCTTTGGACCTAATCATTACTCGCCAGGTCTCTAATGATGCATCACTATATGGTTTTGTCATTGTTGATGATTACTCTCGTTACACATGGGTACACATTGTTACTTACAAACATGAAGTGCGGAAGTCTTCAAACGATTTTCCTCGAGGGCTTCAACCAACTTTGGTGTGAAGATCAAGCACATCAGAGTGACAATGGAACTGAAGTTCAAGAATTCGGTCTTGATGACTATCTTGATGAACTTGGTATTACTCATGAGTTATCTCGCTCCTTATACTCCTCGGCAAAATGGCGCCGTGGAGCGCAAGAACAGAACTCTCGTTGAGATGGCTCGCACTATGCTTGATGAATACAAAACGCCTTTATCGTTTCGGATTGATGCAATTGATCTGCGTGCCACATCATCAACAGAGTATATCTTCACAAATTCTTCAAGAAAACTGCCTATGAACTCCTCAACGACAAGAAACCCAATGTGAGTTATTTCAAAGTCTTGATTGCTAAATGTTGGATTAGAAATCCTCATCACAATGCTAAATTTGCACCAAAAGCACATGAAGGTTTTATGCTTGGTTACGGAAAGGACTACTTGACACCTAAAAAGTCTTCAACATCGCCCTTCACAAGGTTGTTGAAAGCTGTAGATGTGCGGTTTGATGAAACTAATGGCTCGCAAAGAGAGCACCTACCTTCTGTGTTAGATGAACCAAAGACACGAGGAGTCTATCAAGTTCAAGGCAGCGAGGATGTCATTCCCATCAAGAATCTGCTGAAGAATTCATTCCAAAGATCTGTGAAGAACGCCGAGTGATGCACACGAAGATAATCTTTGAAGAAAATGGTCTTGAGGAAAATGATCAAATACCCTCGGCGACAACCAGCTCATCCTCGCGTTGCAAAAGAAGTACAAGTTGACAAGATCATCGATGACATTGAAGCGCCAGGTCCTCTCACACGCTCAAAAGCTTCACATTTATCTAATTTTGTGGGCACTATGCTTTTGTCTCTATCACAGAGCCCACTAAGGTAGATGAAGCATTTCTGGAGCCTGAGTGGATTCAGGCCATGCAAGAAGAATCACATCAGTTCAAGCTCAACAATGTCTGGGAATTGGTCAAACGTCCAGATCCTCGCAAGCATAATATCATTGGCACAAAGTGGATCTACCGCAACAAGCAAGATGAAAATGGCCTTGTGGTAAGGAATAAGGCACGACTTGTAGCTCAAGGCTACACACAGGTTGAAGGAATTGATTTCGATGAAACTTTTGCACCTGTTGCTAGACTTTAGGCTATTCGCATATTACTTGCTTATGCTAACCATCATGATATCACTTTATATCAAATGGATGTGAAAAGTGCATTCCTCAATGTTAAGCTTGAGGAAGAAGTATATGTTACTCAACCCCGTGTTTTGAAGATCCAAAGAATCTGACAAAGTCTTCAGACTCAACAAGGCTCTCTATGGCCTCAAGCAAGCCCCTCGGGCGTGGTATGATACATTGAAGGAATTATTCGTGAAGAATGGCTTCACCCCGGTTCACTCGGCCCTACTCTTTTTACTAAATCTTATGATGGTGAACTGTTTGTGTGCCAAATATACGTTGATGATATTATCTTTGGCTGACTTGACCAACGTTATAGTGATGAATTTGCCTATATGATGAGTGAAGAATATCAAATGTCTATGGAGAGTTGAAATTCTTCTTAGGTCTTCAAATTAAATAACAATGAAATGGCATATTCATATCTCGGAGAAATACCTCAAAGATGTCTTGAGGAAATTCGGCATGCAAGATTGCAAAGGCGTCAAAATTCCTATGCCCACAAATGGCCATCTATGCAATGATGAAAATGGTATTGACTTGATCACAAGGTATACCGCTCCATGATTGGTTCTTTATTGTACTTATGTGCATCTAGGCGGATATAATGCTTAGTGTTTGTATGTGTGCCCGATTTCAAGCTGCACCGATGGAATCACACCATAAGGCTGTGAAACATATTCTTCGATATCTAGCTCACACACCAACACTAGGATTATGGTATCCCAAGGGCTCGCTTTTGATCTCATTGGATATTACGACTCGACTATGCTGGTGATTGTGTGGACCGCATAAGTCAACATCGGCACTTGTCATTTCCTCGGACGATCTTTGGTCCATTGGTCCTCGAAGAAACAGAACTGCGTATCACTATCTCATCGGAAGCTGAGTACATTGTCTTGGCTCTTCTTTGTGCTCAACTACTATGGATGAAGCAAACTCTCAAGGACTACGGTGTCAACGTGAAGAATGTGCCTCTCTACTGTGACAATGAGAGTGCCATCAAGATTGCTCACAACCCAGTTCAGCACTCGAAGACAAAGCACATTCAGATTCGTCATCATTTTCTTCGTGACCATGTGTTGAAGGGCGATATCTCCATCGAAAGCACGTGAAGATCAAGAACAGCTAGCTGATATCTTCACTAAGCCCTTGGATGAGAAGAGATTTAGCAAGTTGCGGTGTGAGCTAAATATCTTAGAATCTTCGAATGTTCTTTGAAAAGGACACACATCCCCGACACTTATGCAAAATTGATGACTTAGATGTGCAACACATGAAGAAAGCGTTTTCTTCAATCAATGAAGAATAACATTCTAAGTGTGAAGAAATTAATGAAGAATTTGATTCTCAGAACCCTACGACAATTGTAATGCGCGTGTCTGAAATCATCATTCTTATACGGTGGGTCACGCCACCACCAAAGTTGAAAATCTTCAAATTTGAATTTTTCCTCGCTTTTGAAATTCTTCGCTTTTTCAAATTCTTCAACTTTGCAAAATCTTCACTGTTTCCCGTCGTTTTCTTCATTGGCTATATATATATATATATATATATATATATATATATATATATATATATATATATATATATATATATATATGAGTTTATGTCCTCTACAACATTCACTTATGGCTATTTCTTCATGTTGCATTTTATGCTAAGTGAATGTGATCGGTCCCATCCCCCTCTATGCTATACTCAACCCAATCTATTCACAAATTCTTCAAGTGCGTTCTATTTGAAACTTCGTTCAAAATCTTCTTTGTGTCATTTGAAGAAATTGCGAATCTAATTTTAAAACTGATTTTATCCAAACTTTCGGTTTTGCCACTCAAACCGTTCCGCTTCCTACGATAGACTTATCTATTCACCCATGATCTAACACGATCTCCACTTTTCAGTACGTGGGTGACACATGTCATGTGAAGGAGAAAGGGCAGGGGCACGTTCGTCCCAAATCTTCGGGCGAACAGTTTTTCACCGTGTCTATAAATACCCCTCTTCCCTTCCTTACTTCTTTTACTCCGCTCGACCGTTCTCTCTCCCTTCGAGCTCCTCAAACCCTAAGCCACCGCTACTCGTCACGGTGAGGAAGAGCTTCAACGCCTCGAACTTGTCGCCGTCAGATTTCGCTACCAAGTGCGGAAGTCCTCACTCATTGTCAGCCGTAGGCTGTCTTCCTCCGCCAAGTTAGGGCAAGGAAGATCTCATCCCATTTAACTACCCATCTGTTCTTCTCAGTTCGTCGTGTTCTTCACTTTGGGTAATTAAAAGTTACTTTTATTACTCGCTTTGATTCTCAAGCTTTCCTGAAAATCTTCAAAGGTGTTTATTCTTCAAATCTTCACACATATGAACACCTCACACATCATATGCTTTTGATTCGTTTCTCTAAGCAATGATTTTTCTTCAAGATTCCTCAATTGTGTGGATCCTCGATCTATACAACTCTGGAACCTAAGACAAAGAATGCTTAGTGAAATTCTTCAAAGCACATCTGGTCAAAATCCTCAAAACTTGTTCTTTTAAAACCTTCTGAGAACGCATATGACCTCTCCAAATTCCTCGCAACTATACTCTGTTCACAGGTACAAATGTCTGGCTTTGAATCACTAGGTTCTCATCAACTTAACTCATTTGCGGCGTTCCTCGAAGAAAAGTTGCACACTTCTTCGAGAGAATTCTATTGTTCAAATTCCTCATCCCGAAGACTATGGCTGACGTAAGAAGCCCGGAAAGGTGGAAAGAAGCACGAGGTCATGACCGCGTTTGAAATCCCCGAGGAAATATATGTCACTATTGCACACTGATGAAGCCAAATTTGGCAAAGAAAACAAAAATCAGCGCATAAGGTGCGCATTCAGAGGATTGAACGGAGATGGGCAAGGGAATGGAGGGAATATGATATGTTACTCCAAAGTACATGAAGAAATTTGCCCTCAATCCTCCATGCCCAAGAGCTCCATTGGCACTGGCCAAGTAGCCGATCCCACCAAAGCATCAAGTGTGGTGAGGACTTTCTGACGAATGGGCCAAGCGCCAAGCTAAATTGGCAAGACAAGCCAAGGAAGCAGTGAAGAAATTCAATGAGGATTCTCGCCATCGCCATCGCCATCGAGGCCTCTCACAAACGAGGAAATCTATGTCTTTGAAGAAGCTCGTCAGAAGCCAAGTGCTTCACCAACAGCGCCCTCACGGCCCTCACGGCAAATTCCTCATGCTGCTCCTGCTCCTACAAAGTCCTCAGCTCCTGTGCATCTGGCTTCATGTCAAAGGACTGCTGGTTTCTCTATTGCCTCTGGTGTCTCAAAGAAGTTCCTCACCTGCACCAATTTCCTCATCAGGTCCCCCACTGTTGAAGACCAAAGCTACCATTTGGGCGAGGTCCTCGGCCAAGTCCAAGAAGAAACAGGTCGCATTCCATGTGCCATCGATGATGAAGCCTCGATGATGAACTTGAAGAAATCATCGAGAGATCGACAAGCAAAGGCCGCTAGAGCCAAAGGCACATTTGTGCATCGCTTTTGGATCCGAAGAAGATCCTCGACTACATTGATCTACGGCACAAGGACCCTAACACCCCTATGCCTGATTTTCATCTAACTCCTGGTCAAAGTCAGATCTTGACCCATTTCATCTCTGAAGAGAAATGGAAATTTGAGAAGGCCAGCAGATCAAGAAAGCTCAATACAGAAAGGAGAAGCTCACGAAGAAAAATGTTGTCGAGAATGACACCGAGGAACTTCTCAAGGTCCAGACTGAAATTCAAGACCTCAAAGAAAGACTTTGATGCTTATTATGCTGATTGGCGAGGAGCCAAGGTCGATTCGTCAACTGACGAAGAAATTCACCAATGTTGCTGCCCCAACGCAACATGAAATTCCTCAGTTGAAGCCTCACCACCGATCGAAGAACATGCCAAACCCACCGATGAAGTTCAGCACTGAAGAAAATGCTAGTTCCAGTGGTCGACGATCCCATTCCAGCTACCAAGGGCATCCACTAGTGGTGCGCTGAAGAAATCGAAGAGATCAGGGCAACCGTGCATCGATTCTTTGCAAGAAATTCATTCCGATTCCTCAGCTCCTCCCGCGCCAACACCAACTCCAATCCTTCCATCTGCATCAGATGTGAAGAAGACCAAGGCTGCAGAGCGAACTGCAGTGAAGAAAAGGAAGGCATCAGCTGCGTCAAATTCTTCGGCTGCGAAGAAAATGAAGCCAATGACCAGCTCCTTTGAAAATCCAATTGATGTTGTTCCTATTTCCTCAATTCCATCAAAGGACCTTGTTCCTTTTGGTGAAGACTATGTGATCCCAAGCGGATCTGATGAAGAAAATCATTATGCTGCTTCGTCAGAGCAGATTGATGAAGAAATTGAGGTGGATGCTATCCCCTCAACGCCAATCATTTCCTCACCTATGCCTCAGTTCACAGCTGAAGAGGCTGGTGTTGAGGAAATTGAAGATGAAGATGTGGATATTGGAAGCACAACGCCAGTAATGGATGATGACTTCGGGATAGTCGACATCCAAATTCACCACTCTTCACCCCAATCCAACAAATTCCCTCAGTCCCCCGCACCAACAGTTCAACTAGGCTCAGTGCATGAAGAAATTCCAGCCACTAGTGTCAAGAACCTGCTTGCCATCACGATCCTCGATCGCACATGAAGAGGAACCAGAAATTCCTCGGCTGAAGAACCCGAGCTCGTGATTCCCGAGGTGGTGATGCAACTCATCGACACCCCTCCGCCAAAGCCAAGAATCCGTTCTCAAGCAAAGCGAAGTTCAAGGCTGAAGACTTATATGGCGAGCATGTTTTCTTCACTGTTACAATCCTTATGACTCTGCCGCATAAGGAAGAGGCGTTTCTGGACTGCCAGCCAAGCAAACTTCTATTCCTCAGTGCTATTCAACAAGGACAAAATCTTCGATCATGCACATATTCCTCATGTGGACATGGAATCTCTGCCAGGCTTCGAGCATGTCCTCAGTGTTCTTCACGATGCAGGACTCATCAATTTCTGACCGACATCCGTGATTGGAATGAAGAACTCATTCTTGATTCTACATAACGCTGCACATCACAGGCAACTCAAGATGTGAACTCATGGGTGTTGGACTGGATATCTGAAAACACTCACTACAAGGCACCAAAGAATCGAATTGCTTCGTGTACTTCCTCTCCGCCCCTCCCTTGACAACAAGACGTTGCATCTACAATGACCCCGAATTGACAAATCACTATATGCAAGTGCTAATGAAGCCATTGAAGCAGGCAGGCCCCATGAACCAAATTCCTCGTCAAGGAATTACTATATGTGCCTCGGACGCTATCGGATTCTCGACGAAGACAATGAGTCCTATCAAAGGCCACGACTCAAATGATGAAGAAGTCGTTGGCATCATGAAGAATATGCTTTTCAACATCATTCATGGAGTTCCCATTAACTTCTATGATTTCTTCATGAGGACTCTGGCGAACATTGCTATGTCACCATTTGAGCTGAAGCCTTATGCGCCTTGGATTATGAGATTCATCGAGGCAAGGTCTTCACTCAATTACAAAGCCGATACTACGAACCACCGCAGCCTACTTGCCTCCAATTGAAGTCCTCAAACGGACAGCTTCTCGGTGATGACAAAGGCAAGGTCATTGCTGTGATAGATGAAGGCATTCGTCCATTGGATGGTCAATCAGTAAAAGCGCATCTTACTCCACCAATGATGACTCGCCACACATGACTCTCGCCAAAATACGTCAAAAGCAAAATCCTCGCTTACAAAGACTCTGTGGTGATGACCGACCGTGAGTTACTCCTCGGTCTTCATCGAAGGTTGATCGCAATCATAAATGGGTCAAGCGTTAGTTTGGTGCAATTCTTCACAACATGACCTCAACACACAATGCGGTGAAGAAAAACCAGATTACTACCTTCATGAAACATTCAACCGCACTGGGCTGTTCTTTCTCATGTCTATAGCTATTTGAAGAACTGGTGACGATGGGTCTCAAGGAAGAATTTGATCGGTCTCGCACCTCCGCCAAGAAATTCAAGAGGGTCAAGATTCCTCCATTGGTGGCCAGCTCTTTTTCTTCATCGCGCGACATAATCGATGAAAATGAAGATTTGGACGACAACGCGGCAGGCCCTACTACAACAACCGACCCGATAACGCCGGCGCTCCTCCATCAACTTGATATTCTTCGTATGCGTTAGTCCTCGTTTCGATCCTTTTGGTCATTTGATGACAAAGGGGAGAAATTTGAGTTAGTCTTCAAGCGGGTCTATTATATGGGCATATATCGCATTTTTTGCTAGGTTACAACTCTCGTTCTTACGAAACTTTATTGGATCGAGTTGTAATCTTAAACCCGATGGTGCTGTTGATACTTTTGTTGCACTAGCTCTGATACTTTGGATGCATTTTTCCGCATGCTTATTCCTCATTAATATTATTGCACGCATGCTGAATTGCATCAGGCACCATATTTCATCATGCATTTCAAATTCTTCATATTATATATCAAATGCGTGTATGAATTACAAGATATAGGGGGAGATCTCCATGATTTAAATCTTCAAGTGTGCATTGCCTCAAAAGCAAATTCCTCACTATGCACATCTTCAGGGGGAGTTCTTCTACATCTTGCAATCAAATTCCTCAAAATCAGTATTTACACTTCATATGTTTATCCCCGTTGAAAACTTAACCTATATTGTCATCAATCACCAAAAGGGGAGATTGTAAGTGCATCTAGTGCCCCTTAGTGATTTTGGTGTATTGAAGACTTATAGGTTAAGGGACTAATGCGTTTGTGAGTATACACAGGTCTATAAGTCTATGAGGAGTTTGATATTTACAGGAGAAAGTCTAATTCCCTAAAAATGAAGTTCTTCGATCAAGACTTTGATATTCGAAGACTTTCTCAAGACTTTGAAAGTGAAGAAATTGGTGTGACTTTGAAGACTTGATATTCATTTGAGGAACATGAAGCGAAGACTTTTGTTTTCATAGTTTCGTTTTCCCTTTCTTGAGTCATAGGAAACACCGTACTGTTAAAGGGGGTCGAGGAAATACTAAGGAAAAATTTCCATGTGATGCTCAACTCAAAATCCTACACATACCAATCCCTTCGAGTGAAGCCTTTGGAAATCTCATACAGTTCGGTCAATTTCATCAGTGACAGAGACATATTTCTTCTGGTCGCTGAGGAATTTGTTATGACTGAGGAGTTAGGAATTCGCCTTGATCTGGATTGCCTACACTGAGGAACATGATAGCCCCGAGGAATTTGAGAGTCAAATTTCCGACCCGTTCTGCTTTCTGCCACACTGTCCCAAAATATCTATCTACCTAACTGTCATATCATTGAAGGGCATTTATGTCTTATCATGTCGGGCTGCTCCCTAGGCTATAAATAGCCGCCTCTACAACCACTAGTCTGGTTGGCTGCTCCGAGAGAACTTGACACTTGTCATTTGAGAGCAACCCATCCTCCAGGGACTTTGAGCGAAAATCATCGATTGAGTAAAAACCCAAACCCAAACACCTACAACCCCATCATTGATTTAGCTTCTCTGAAGAGATTGATCCTGCGTGGATCTGACGATTGTTACCTTTGAAGATTGTGCTTCTTCCAGACGGTTAGGCGTCATGGTCTAGAGCATCCAAGAGGAATTGCGGATCGCCGAAAGTGACCAAGTCTGTGAAGGTTTGGAAAGTCGCTCAAGACTTACCACGAGTAATTGGACGAGGTCTGTGTGACCTTAGTTCAAGGAGAATACGGTGAGGATCGGGTGTCCCGAGCTGCGTGCTCGTGAGATCGGGTGTCCGGACTGTGTGTCCTCGAAGTTTAAATACTCACCGCTCCAACCGTATCGCATAACCGAGACAAAGCAGTTGGAACTGGTCTACCAAATCATTGTCTTCACCAACCTAACTGGTTCCATTTCCTCAACCTATTCATTTCCTCATTACTGTGTTAACTGTTTGTTCATATCTGTGTTTGAAGACTTTGACTGAAGACTTTCTCAATTTCCTCAGTTCAATTTCTTTAGTCTGTTTGTCTTCATCTTGTGCTATCCTGTGTTTACGCTTTCTGTACTCTTTGATTGTCTTCATTTCATCATGATGACCATGCATGTATTCTGCTATGCTTACTTCTGAGTACTTATTCCGTCATAAGTAGTTCTTCGCTAAGGAATTTCCTCACCGCAAGAAATTCCTCGATGAAGAATTCATAAAAATCGCCTATTCACCCCCTCTAGTCGATATAACGCACTTTCACTACTAGTGGTAGAAATGGCACTGGCATCTTTGCCCATGTGGCACCTCCAATTTATGGAGGACCAATTCCTTCTACTCATTTAAATCATGTCGGCCCTCCTCCTAAGATAGTGAAAAATGAGGACTTTGATTCTTGGGTATATCGCTTCAAGCGTCATTTAAATCATGTGAACACTAATCTTTGGAGAATCATTGAAGAAGGTTTTCACCCACATGACCGAAGCAACTTCACCCCTAGAGAAGTCGTGGATCATCAATTCAATTAGAATGCTCTCTTCATCATTCAAGATGCAGTTTTACCCGAAGATCTCTCTCATCTTCGACCCTTCGCCATGGCCAAAGACGCATGGCATTGTGTTGTTTCCCTCTATAAGGGAAGTGCAAGCATTCAATGCTCCAACTATGAAGTGGTGCAAGATGAAGCCGATGAGTTTGCAATGAAAGAAGATGAAGAACCTCGTGAGCTCTTTCGGAGAGTAACCAAACTTGCGGTCTCACTCCGAGATCATGGGAGCAAGGACACGGATGACAACTGGATCAAGCGCAAGTTCCTCAAAGCAATGATGCCTTTCCACAAGGCCTTGTCCTCTGTCATACGTCAAAGACCGGACTTCCACTCCTTGACCTCAAATGAAGTGTTGGATGAGTTTGTGGCAATGAGGATCTTGGACAAGACCGCCGACAACACGGTGTTGCGATCTCAAAGGGTAAAGAAGCCCAACCTTGCCTTGAAGGCCAAGTTTATTGTGGAAGAAGAGGAAGAAGAGGAAAGCAACCCTGAAGATACAAAATACGATTATCATGAGCACATGGCTCTTGCTTCAAGGCAATTTTGGAGCAAGAAGAATACAAGGCCCAACTTCAACAAGAACAACTCAAGTGGGTTCAAGGGCAAGCAACGTGTGAGAACATGTTACAATTGTGGCAATGTGATCCATTTTGTTGTGGATTGCCCTTACGAGAAGCGGGAAGACAATGGTGGCAAGCTCATCCGAAAGGACAAAGCCAAGTCCTTCCCCAACAAGAACAACTTCACCAAAAAGACTCCTACTCGAGGGTTGGTGGTTCAATAAGAATACCATGAGGATGACGATGATGATGAAGATAGTGAAGCCATGGCCATGGCCTCCGTTGCCATTGCCATAACTCCACGGGTGTCCCTCTTCGACTCACCCAATGAGAACATCACCGCCAGGTGTCTCATGGCTAAAGCCACCAACAAGGTAACCCCCAACATCAAAACCACCATCATTACTAATCCCTCCTTGACGGATGCCATTGATGAAAGTGAGGGGTCTAATGAGGAAGTGAATGAATTTGAGTCTTTTATGAGTAAGCTCAAGGGCAAATCCAAGAAGCACTTTGTTGTTCTCTTGGAACAACTTGGTGAAGCCAATGACATGATCGAGGCTCATGAAGAAACCATCTCTAAGATGGAAGGTCATAGTCGTGACTATGCCGACGAGATATCGGATCTCTCTAATGCTCTTGAGAAAGAGCGTGGGCATCGTTTGGCTCTTGATGAGTCACACAGCGATGACCATGCTAAGTTAAAGAAAGATCTTGATCATGCTCTTGTTGTGTCTCATGTGCTAACTTTCGAGAAGGCTAAACTTGGCGTTGACCATGCTAGACTCAAGGAGGAGTTTGACTTACTTGACAAGGCCCACAAGGTCTTGAAGGGTGCTCATGCTAGCCTCAAGGAGTCTCATGCTCAACTCCAAGTTAAGCTAACCAAAGAAAAGGTCACCTTTCCTCATATGGTATTAATTGATAATTCAAATGCCACTAACCCGTGTTGTGAGCATGTGCATCCTGTGGAGGAGAATGCCAAGTCGAAGGAGCAACTTGAGAAAGGCCTTGTAACATGCATACAAGGTGAGAAGAACCTCAACGACCTTTTGAGCAATCAAAAGGAAGTTGTGGCCAAGGAGGGAGTTGGGTTCACACCCAAGTCCAAGAACAAGAAGAAGAACGACAAGACCAAACGACCTCCTCCTCTCAAGTAAACTCTTGTGAAAGCGGGAGAGGGTGCTCCTAAGGAGAAGAATAGCAATGTGAAGGGTGGTGATGTCAAAAAGGGCAAAGCCACCTCTTCCAGCAAAGCCGGCGACTTTAACCCCTCTTATGTGTTGTGACGTGCTAGTGATGGGCATGTTTATGCTAAATTTGTCGGTTCTCCTTATGAGTACATTGAATGGTCTATTTGGGTTCCTAAGACCCTTGTTACTAACATCAAAGGACCCATTACTAAATGGGTACCTAAAACCAAGCATTGACCTCTTGTAGGTGTTTGCTTGGGTGGGGATCATGGTTGCTCGATAGTGGAGCAACAAATCATATGACCGGGAGCAAGGACTTGGTGGTGGACGTGCACAAGATCCCATCTATACCCACCAATGTCGAATGGGGTGATGTCTCATCTTCTAAGGTATTGGGTCTTGGCAAGGTTGTCATTTATCATGATCTAACGATCGAGAAAGTCATGCTTGTTGAGTCCCTTGCGTACAATCTACTTTCCGTTCGTCAACTTGCACTCATGGGCTTTGCCACTTTCTTTATTATTGATACCGTGGCCCTCTTGTGGAGCAAGACTCTTAAAGTAGCCTTTGTTGGGTATGTCGAGAACGGTCTCTATGTGATTAACTTTTCGGAGCGACCCACTAAGACCGCGACATGCCTAATGGCTAAAGTTGATGTGGGATGGCTTTGGCATCGCTGTTTAGCCCACGTCAATATGAGATCTTTGCAAAGTCTGCTCAAGGGGGACCATGTCCGTGGACTAACAAATGTTAGTTTTGCCAAAGATTGTGCTTGCAGTGCTTGTATCGAAGGAAAGCTTCCTAAAAAGGCTCACCCTCCCACAACTATCATCTACTCGAAGAGACCCTTGGAGCTCCTTCACATGGATCTCTTTGGGCCTCCATCCTTTGATAGTATTGGAGGTAGAAAGTATTGCTTGGTGATTGTGGAGGATTACTCAAGGTACACTTGGGCATTTTTCTTTAAGAGGAAGAGTGAGACTCAACAAACCGTCATCGACTTTGCAAATGAAGCTCAAACTCAACATGATGCAAAGATCTTGACAATAAGAAGTGACAACGGCACCGAGTTCAAGAACTACACCTTGGATGAGTTTCTTAGTGATGAGGGGATCAAGCATCAATATGCTGCACCATATACCCCTCAACAAAATGGTGTCACGGAGAGGAAGAACCGGGCGTTGATGGATGTGGCAAGGACCATGATGGCGGAGTTCAAGTCTCCATACAACTTTTGGGCTGAAGCCATCAACACAACATGTCATGCATCCAATCGGCTCTATCTCTGCAAAGGCTTGAACAAGACTCCTTATGAAATACTTACTGGTAACAAGCCCAACCTCAAGTACTTCCTGGTGTTCGCGTGTAAGTGTTTCATTCTCAAGAAAGGTGCTTGCTTGTCTAAATTTGAGGCTAGAGCTTATGAGGGCATATTTGTTGGTTATGCTACAAACTCTCATGCTTACCGTGTCATTAACAAGTCCACCGGACTCATTGAGGAGACGTGTAACATGGAGTTTGACGAAAATAACGGCTCCCAAGTGGAGCAAAGTGGTACTTGTGATGTAGGTGATGAAATTCCTCCCCAAGCCATAAGAAGAATGGGTGTGGGCCATATCCTACCCATTGAGGAACCCCTTGTGGCCGAAGGAGAAGGACAATGCTCCACTCAAGTGGAGCCATCACCAACCCAAGACCCACACGCTTTCAAAGAACAAAGTGAAGGCCCTCAACCTCATGAACAAGACCAAGGGCAAGATCAACCTCAAGATGGTGGTGAACCACCAAATGATGCCCAAGGTCAAGTTCTCCCCCTCGAGCAAGTTCAAGATCAAGAGCAAGCTCAAGATCTAGAACAAGCTCAAGACGGCGCTCAAGATAATCAAGTTAACCCTCCTCCTTCCACATCCGAGGAGGAATTAGAGCGTCGTGCCGTGAAGATTGCTTCCAAGCTCACCACCAAAGGTCATCTCATGGAGAATGTGGTTGGAAGCCTAAGAAAGGGGGTAAGCACTCGTAGACAATTATCAAACTATTGTGAACATCACGCGTTTGTCTCTTGTGTTGAACCCTAAAAGGTCTATGAGGCACTCGAAGATCCGGATTGGCTCAATGCCATGCATGAAGAACTCAACAACTTCGAGTACAACAAGGTGTGGAGTTTGGTGCCAAGGCCATCGGGGAACCACAATGTCATTGCAACCAAGTGGATATTCAGAACAAGCAAGATGCTCATGGGACCATCGTTCGCAACAAGGCAAGATTGGTAGCACAAGGCTACTCCCAAGTCGAGGGTATTGACTACGGTGAAACCTTTGTTCCCGTTGCTCGCCTTGAATCCATTCATTTGTTGATTGCTTATGCTTCCCATCACAACTTTAAGTTACAACAAATGGATGTAAAGAGTGCTTTTCTTAATGGTCCTATTAATGAGTTGGTTTATGTCAAGCAACCCCCCGGGTTCGAGGATCCCTACTTCCCCGATCATGTGTATCAACTCGATAAGGCACTCTATGGCCTTAAGCAAGCCCCACGTGCGTGGTATGACCACCTTACCGAGTTGTTGCAAGATCGTGGATTTGAGGTTGGGCAAATCGATCCCACTCTTTTTTACTAAGAATGTCAAAGGGGAGTTGTTTGTGTGCCAACTATATGTTGATGATATTATCGTTGGTTCCCCTAACAAAGCTTTCAATGAGGAATTTGCCGCTCTCATGACCTCTAAGTTCAAGATGTCTTCGATGGGAGAGTTGAAGTTCTTCCTAGGTTTCGACATCAAGCAAAGAAGAGAAGGTACTTTCATCAATCAAGCCAAATACACTCAAGACATGCTAAAGAGATTCAAGCTAAGTGATGTCAAGCCGGCTTCCACTCCAATGCCCACCAAGTGCCAACTTGACATTGATCCCAATGGTAAAGCGGTGGATCAAAAGGTATATCGCTCCATGATTGGCTCCTTGCTTTACCTTTGTGCATCTAGACCGGATATTATGTTGAGTGTGGGAATGTGTGCATGGTTTCAAGCTACACCGAAGGAAAGCCACTTTGTGGCTGTCAAGCGAATCTTTCGATATTTGGCTCATACCCCAAACTTTGTCTTATGGTACCCAAGAGGAGCAAACTTCAAGCCTGAAGGATATACGAATTCTGATTGGGTGGGAGACAAAGTGGATAGGAAGTCCACTACGGAGGGTGCCAATTTCTTGGTTGCTCTTTGGTGAGTTGGTCTTCCAAGAAGCAAAGTTGTGTCTCTCTCTAAGTCCCAATCGAAGCCCGGAGTATGTGGCGGCCGGTAGTTGTTGTGCACAACTCTTATGGATGAGGCAAACTTTAAAGGAGTACGGTGTCATTTGTGACAAAGTGCCTCTTTGGTGTGACAATGAAAGTGCCATCAATATTTCTCTCAACCCCGGTGCAACACTTCAAGACGGAGCATATTGAGATTCGGTATCACTTCATCTGGGATCACATTAGGCGAGGGGATATCGAGCTCAAGTATGTCAACACTCATGATAACCTTGCAGATATTTTCATGAAGCCCTTGGATGAAGCAAGATTTCGTGAGTTAAGGCATGAGCTAAATATCATTGATTCAAGCAATGTGCCTTGAACCCATGCACACCCCCACCACATTCAACTTGTTGTCTAGTTTAGGTGTAGGCATGGACATAGGGGGAGTGTTGCTCTCTCAATGAACTCTCCCTCCCCCCATTATGCATAAATTGATCGTGACTTTCACATTAACCATTTCTGATGGTACTTGTGCTTCAAGGACGAGTTTTGGTCATGGGCCCAAGGTTAAAATCTTCGCGGTGCCATACCTCTTGACTCTGACATAAGTGGCCTCGGCCACCGCCCTCTCTTGAAGAGGTGTGGTTCCTGTCCTCTTGCTAGTGTTCTCGTTGCCGAGTCTTTATTCCCTCTTCTTGCCGGTTGTTTTCCCTTCTTTTTGAGCCGAGCCGTTTGGTGTCTAGTGTTGAGTCTTGTTGGGCGGTACTACCGCTGGTGGTGCGCGGTACTACCGCTTATGTTGACAAGCGGTACTACCGCCCACCCGCGCGGTACTACCGTTGAGGGGCGGGCCCAGGGGGTTATGTCGAGGCAGGGGGGGGTTTGTCTCCCCCATACCCATTCGCCCCGCCCCCTCGTTCCTCTTCGTCTCTCCAGCATCGACTTGCCACGGGAGGGCTTCGACGGGCTGTCGTCTCCGGGCCGTCCCTCTTCATTTCCTTCGGTGGAGTCGATCCCCACCTCATCCTCTTGCCATGGATGCCGGTATTGCCTTGTTCCTCCTCTCCTTTTGTCTAGATTTCAGATCTAGTGTCTTAGGGGCAATAGTGGTTGCATCTCTCGAATTTTGGCTAAATCTAGGCTTGAGTAGGTTGGAGAAGGCAACTAGACTATTTGGATTCATGTTTGGTAGGAGTATTTTTGAATTTGGCAGGCCGGTAGTGCCGAATTTCACCACGGCAGTAGAGAACCACCGTTTCCCAGTCTTGAGCGGTACTACCACTCCCAGTGGCGCGGTACTACTGCTCGGGCGGTACTGCCGCTTACGGATCGCGGTACTACCGCTATTTGCCTAGTTCCTTCATGTTCCTGCCATTTCCTGATCTCGTTTGTTGTGTTTGTTGTCTTATGCTCGTTCTTTCTGGTTGTTTCATGTGTTCGTGTGTTTGGTTCGGTGATGAACATCCTGAGCAGCAAGCCCACCGTGTCAACCTTGTGCCGTAACGTCAAAGCGCTATCAAGACATCTGAGTCGCGGTGGTTCCTCTAGTGCTCCACCGCCGCCAGCGGGTGCTTCCTCAAGTGCTCCACCTCCGCCTCAACTCAAGAAGAAGTCTGTCGTCAAGCCGAAGCCGAGGGGCAAAACTGTGCCCGAAATGAATGCCAAGGAGTTCTGGGCAAGGCGTCGCCGCAACCCCTATGTGGAAGACCAAGAACGCACTTTGGTCAACCGCCCGTTCTGGAACCGCTTTCAGTTTGACATCTTCTTTGATGTGATCAAGGCCAAGAAGAATCTCTATGTTGATGTGCGCTCCATCGACACGGACTTTTTGGAGAAGGACCCTGAGTACTTTGGTGAAGCCCTTCAGATGTGCTCTCAGCTGAACATTCTTAGAATCATGCAGTTCAACAAGGACTGATGCAGATATAGTGGCTCAATTCTATGCCACTGTCCATCTAGGAACTGATGAGGAAAGGACTCTGACTTGGATGACAAATGGCAAGTTGCTTTTTTGTCAAGTGGAAGGCCTTCATGGAGTTACTTGGGTGGAAGATCACGGGCTTGAGACTCCAGTCGGCTTCCGCCCTCACCGCAATGCCACCTCCACTCACAAGCAAGCCCTCTAGCCCTACTGTTCTGTGAAGATTCACCCCGAGACTAAGAAGGAAACCTATGAGTTGCCAGCCTTTCTGGACATCCTTCACCGTGTCTTCCGAGAGACTCTCTTCCCTCGTATCGGGAATCTGGATATGGTCCACTCCTATCTCGTGGACATGCTTCTCTTCTGCCAGCATGAGAAGGAAGCAAACACTGGCGAGTCCCTGGACATTTCTCATGTTATGTGGTCTGAACTTCTATCTACTATCTCTGAGCGCAAGTGCCCGATCTATGGACCGTTCATCATGTTACTCATTGAGAAGGCCTGGGAACATGCCTATCCCAGGGTCATGCTGGAAAGTGGAGATTTGATTTCTCATGAGATCAACCGTCTGAGGAAGAAGGACAATTGGGGCACCCCGGCCCCTAAAACTGGGGGTCCATCTGCTGCTGCTGCCATGGAGACCTAGGACGAGGCTGATGCTGATGATGACGCTGACTATGAGCCTTCTGGAGCAGAGCCCTCTTGGGCAAAGAAGCTCAAGCTCAAGATGAAGAAACTTTTCTGCATGGAGTCTCATGGTTAGTGCATGACTCATGTGGCTGAGAAGAAGGCCAGGGACGTCACAAGGAGCTCAGGCGTCGGTTGGGTGCGACCGTTAACAGCAGATCTGAGGGCCAGATAACTGAGGAGGAGGAGTGGATTCAGCAGCACTGCCCGTGGACAGATTCAGACGCCGAGTAGTTTCCGACCGATGATGGCGGTGCAGACGATCCCAGTGGGATATGATGTTCGAGATCCTCAGCTTGCTATCACCTGGAGCCGTAGCAACACTCTTTGCCCTTTTTGGTGTCTCGATGCCAAAGGGGGAGAGAGTTTAGGGATTTGTGTCGTTGTTTGAATTGCGAGTGTGTCTTTGTGGTGTCGTTGTGTTTTCTCGCCATTTTCTTTGTTTAGTTTTGTGCCAGTGAGACCTAAGTTCCAGACATATGGTGTGAGACATATGCTATCTTATCTTTATCTTATCTTTATCTATGTCTATCTAGTCCGTTGGTATCTTATGAGTTGCATGCTTATCCTGTGATATACCCTGCTCTCATGTATCCTGCTTAGGTTGTTGGTCTATAAAATATAGGGGGAGTGTTGATCCTAGTATGTGTGCCGTGTAGTCCAAAGCACTTATCTAGAAAGCACACATCTAGGGGGAGCCCGTCTACATTTTAGAGTTGTGGGGTTTGCCTTTGTCCTTTGTCTTTTCCCGTTTCTGCAAATCCCGTCATCAATCCACCAAAAGGGGGGAGATTGTAAGGGCATATTTATCCCTAAGGTGTTTTGGTGATTGATGACAATGCTTTTGCGGACTAATCGTGTGCGTTGAGTTTTCAGAGATTCATCCTTTGGCACGAGATGATTCCCTCTCCTCGGAGTGTTATTCAAGACGGTGCAGCTCTTACGTTTCTATTTTGGTGGACTAGTTTCGTAGGAGTCACCGTACTATCAAGAGGGGGTCCGCTTTGGTAAGACTAGGGTGGAATCAACACGTACACATCCTTTTCACACCCTATGAGCCTTTCCGCTTCAATGAAGAGCTCATTCCCCGTCTTATATGCATCGTTTGGTCCCAGCGGTAGTACCGCGGGCCACAACGGTAGTACCGCCCGAGTGCTCCAAGCGGCAGTACCGCTCCACAGCGGTAGTACCGCTTGAAGCCCTCCGCCGTAGTACCGCTGCGGCTCCGTGCTCCTACCGCCTCGACTCGAGGGCTCTTTTCTCGTGTCGGGTTTTGCGGCACTAGTTGCGGCAGTAGAGGCGGTAGTACCGCTCTTAAGCGGTAGTACCGCCCTTACCACCACGGTAGTACCGCTCTGGGTCCAGGTCCTCCCTTTGCTCCTCGCTCCCCTCTTCTGCGCGGCAGTACCGCGAGGTGGGACGGTAGTACCGCTGGCCACAGCGGTAGTACCGCCCACCCCTGCGGTAGTACCGCTCTCTGCGGGGCTGCTTTGGGGGGTAACGGTTGGATTGTTCCCCCCACTATATAAGGGGGTCTTCTTCCCCAAAGTATTGAAGGAAATATGCCCTAGAGGCAATAATAAAGTTATTATTTATTTCCTTATATCATGATAAATGTTTATTATTCATGCTAGAATTGTATTAACCGGAAACATGATACATGTGTGAATACATAGACAAATAGAGTGTCACTAGTATGCCTCTACTTGACTAGCTCGTTAATCAAAGATGGTTATGTTTCCTGACCATAGACATGAGTTGTCATTTGATTAGCAGGATCACATCATTAGGAGAATGATGTGATTGACTTGATCCATTCCGTTAGCTTAGCACTTGATCGTTTAGTATGTTGCTATTGCTTTCTTCATGACTTATACATGTTCCTATGACTATGAGATTATGCAACTCCCATTTACCGGAGGAACACTTTGTGTGCTACCAAAGCGTCTGGCAACGTAATCGGGTGATTATAAAGGTGCTCTACAGGTGTCTCTGAAGGTACATGTTGGGTTGGCGTATTTCGAGATTAGGATTTGTCACTCCGGTTGTCGGAGAGGTATCTCTGGGCCCTCTCGGTAATACACATCACTTAAGCCTTGAAGGATTGCAACTAATGAGTTAGTTGCGGGATGATGTATTACAGAACGAGTAAAGAGACTTGCCGTGCTTGAGAATGAACTAGGTATTGAGATACCGACGATCGAATCTCGGGCAAGTAACATACCGATGACAAAGGGAACAACGTATGTTGTTATGCGGTTTGACCGATAAAGATCTTCGTAGAATATGTAGGAGCCAATATGGGCATCCAGGTTCCGCTTTTGGTTATTGACCAGAGATCTCTCGGTCATGTCTACATAGTTCTCGAACCCGTAGGGTCCGCACGCTTAACGTTCGTTGACGATATAGTATTATATGAGTTATGTATGTTGGTGACCGAATGTTGTTCGGAGTCCCGGTTGAGATCACGGACATGACGAGGAACTCCGGAATGGTCCGGAATGGTCTCCGGAAGGGGTTCCGGATGTTTCTCGAAATGTTTGGGTACGAGAACACGTTATTTGGGCCAAAGGGGAAAGCCCACAAGGTTTTTGGAAAGCGCAAAAGGAAGTTTTATGCGAGTCCAGGGCCGACGCTAGGGTCCTCGGCTTCGGGTCCGTGACGCCGGGAACCTGGCGTTCGCCCCGAGTCCGAGAAGGACTCTTGCCTTTCGGTGAAACCGACTTTGTGGAGGCTTTACTCCAAGTTCGACCCCAAGGCTCAACATATAAATAGAGGGGCAGGGCTAGCACCAAAGGGAGATCAAGAAACACCAAGCCGTGTGCCGGCAACCCCGTCCCCTCTAGTTTATCCTCCGTCATAGTTTCCGTAGTGATTAGGCGAAGCCATGCGGAGATTGTTCTTCACCAACACCGTCACCACACCGTCGTGCTGCCAGAACTCATCTACTACTTCGCCCGTCTTGCTGGATCGAGAAGGCGAGGACGTCATCGAGCTGAACGTGTGCAGAACTCGGAGGTGCCGTGCGTTCGGTACTTGGATCGGTCGGATCGTGAAGACGTACGACTACATCAACCGCGTTGATAAACGCTTTCGCTTAGCGATCTTCAAGGGTATGAAGATACACTCTCCCTCTCGTTGCTATGCATCACCATGGTCTTGTGTGTGCGTAGGAATTTTTTTGAAATTACTACATTCCCCAATAGTGACATCCGAGCCTGGTTTTATGCATAGATGTCATATGCACGAGTAGAACACAAGTGAGTTGTGGGCGATATAAGTCATACTGCTTAGCAGCATGTCATACTTTGGTTCAGCGGCATTGTGAGATGAAGCGGCCCGGACCGACATTACGCGTACGCTTACGCGAGACTGGTTTCACTGCCACGAGCACTAGTTGCTTAATGGTGACCGGCGGGTGTCTGTCTCTCTCACTTTAGTTGAACCGAGTGTGGCTACGCCCGGTCCTTGCGAAGGTTAAAACAGCACCAACTTGACAAACTATCATTGTGGTTTTGATGCGTAGGTAAGAACGGTTCTTGCTCAGCCCGTAGCAGCCACGTAAAACTTGCAACAACAAAGTAGAGGACGTCTAACTTGTTTTTGTAGGGCATGCTGTGATGTGATATGGTCAAGACATGATGCTAAATTTTATTGTATGAGATGATCATGTTTTGTAACCGAGTTATCGGCAACTGGCAGGAGCCATATGGTTGTCGCTTTATTGTATGCAATGCAATCGCATACTGTAATGCTTTACTTTATCACTAAGCGGTAGCGATAGTCGTAGAAGCATAAGATTGGCGAGACGACAACGATGCTGCGATGGAGATCAAGGTGTCGCGCCGGTGACGATGGTGATTGATACGTCTCCAACGTATCTATAATTTTTGATTGCTCCATGCTACTTTATCTACTGTTTTAGGCAATATTGGGCTTTATTATCCACTTATATATTATTTTTGGGACTAACCTATTAACCGGAGGCCCAGCCCACATTTGCTGTTTTATGCCTATTTCAGTGTTTCGAGGAAAAGGAATATCAGACGGAGTCAATACGGAGCGAAATCAAGCTGGAGAAGTTATTTTTGGAAGGAAACCCACGATGGACTTGGACTCCACGTCGAGAAGATACTGGGAGGTGCTCACGAGGGTGGGGCGCCCACCCCCTAGGGCGCCCCTGCCTCGTGGGGCCCCGTAGCTCCACCGACGTACTCCTTTCACCCATATATACCTCGTACCCTAAAACTTCTAGAAGCAGAACCTAGATCGGGAGTTCACTACCCGCAAGCCTCTGTAGCCACCAAAACCAATCGGGACCTGTTAAACACCACCTGGGAGGGATCCCATCACCGAAGCCATCTTCATCATCCGGCGCTCTCCATGATGAGGAGGGAGTAGTTCACCCTCGGGGCTGAGGGTATGTACCCGATAGCTATGTGTTTGATCTCTCTCTCTCTCTCTCTCGTGTTCTCGACTTCACACGATCTTGATGTATCATGAGCTTTGCTATTATAGTTGGATCTTATGTTTCTTCTCCCGTCTTCTCTCTTGTGATGAATTGAGTTTCCCTTTGAAGTTATCTTATCGGATTGAGTCTTTTTATGAGAACACTTGATGTATGTCTTGCCGTGATTATCTGTGGTGACAATGGGATATCATGTGCCACTTGATGTATGTCTTGGTGACCAACTTGCGGGTTCCGCCCATGAACCTATGCATAGGGGTTGGCACACGTTTTCTTGATTCTCCGGTAGAAACTTTGGGGCACTCTTTGAAGTACTTTTATGTTGGTTGGATAAATCTGAGATTGTGACGCATATCGTATAATCATGCCCACGGATACTTGAGGTGACAATGGAGTATCTAGGTGACATTAGGGTTTTGGTTGATTTGTGTCTTAAGGTGTTATTCTAGTACGAACTCTTTTATAGATCGATCCGAAAGAATAACTTTGAGGTGGTTTCGTACCCTACCATAATCTCTACGTTTGTTCTCCACTATTAGTGGCTTCGGAGTGAATCTTTGTTGCATGTTGAGGGATAGTTATGTGATCCAACTATGTTATTATTGTTGAGAGAACTTGCACTAGTGAAAGTATGAACCCTAGGCCTTGTTTCCTATCATTTGCAATACCGTTTACGCTCACTTTTACCACTTGTTACCTTGCTGTTTTTATTATTTCAGATTACAAAAACCTTTATCTACTATCCATATTGCACTTGTATCACCATCTCTTCGCCAACTAGTGCACTTATACAATTTACCATTGTATTGGGTGTGTTGGGGACACAAGAGACTTTTTGTTATTTGGTTGCGGGGTTGTTTGAGAGAGACCATCTTCATCCCTCGCCTCCCACGGACTGATAAACCTTAGGTCATCCACTTGAGGGAAATTTGCTACTGTCCTACAAACCTGTGCACTTGCAGGGCCCAACAACGTCTACAAGAAGAAGGCCGTGTAGTAGACATCAAGCTCTTTTAAAGTTTGTTGCCGGGAGGTTAGCGCTTGAAGGTATATCTTTAGACCTTGCAATCGAATCTTTTTGTTTCTTGTTTTAGCACTAGTTTATTTCATAAAAGAAAACTACAAAAAAAATGGAGTTAAGTTTGTCTCATACGCTTCATCTTTTTAATATCTTTTGTGAGTATGATGGAAAACAAAATTGTGCCAAAGTGTTCGAAGAAGAATTCATTAAATTGTTTGGCACTAAATCTTTGAATCATGAGCATGATTGCAATGTTGTTAGTACGAATTCTTTGAATATCCATGATGCTAATGATGATTGCACTAGTTATGATGAAAATATCTCTTATGAGCATGTCAACTTTTGTGGAGTGCATGTTTGCATGAACACACCAAATAGAGAATATATTTATTGCAAGAGGCATAAGTACTTAGAAACCAAATTGTTGCAAGAAGAGCTAGATGAATGTCTTTGAAAAGATTCAATATTTTTCGCGCTCCTTGTGAACTTTGCAATGAACATGGTCATTTAATGCTCCAATTCTATTTGTTTCATGATCAAGTCGTGTCCAAATATTGTGATAATTTGATTACCCTTGAGCATCATAAAGAACTTAGCCTTCTTTTGGGTTATGAAGAAATGAAACGTATAATCGAGGGTATTCCAAAATTTAATCTTGATAAAATTCTTGATTTTGATCTAGAAAAGATTTATATGTATTGTGCGGTGAATTGCATTGAAAATCCTATATAGACAATTACATAAAGAAAAGAAAACAAATAGAAGATGAAGAGAATACTAATGAAAGGGAAGAGACTTTAATATCCTCCTATTATTTCTTATGATGAATCGGATGTAACGAAGAGGAGCCTTCCATTCAACCAATCTCATTAATAAGGAGCTCCAAAAAGAGGATTGAACCCACACATGATGTGGTGAAGAAGAAGAAAAGAAAAAGGAAGAAAGGTAAAAAGGTATCCCTCCCAAATGATGTTGCTCCTACTACTCATTGTGATGATGATAATTGCTATACTATTGGTGCTATCAATATTTTTAATGATGGGAGTGACTATGCTTATGATATGAAAGAGCCCAAGCTTGGGGAAGCTATGTTTGATGAGTATGAAATATTTGAGAATATATTTGCTGAAATTAATGTTTGTCCTAAGCTTGGGGATTCTACGTTTAATGAAGATGATATTTTTAGCATCCCAAGTTTTGATATGCAAAGTTGTTATGATGATAGCATGCCTCCTACCTATGATGATTATATTGATGAAACTTGATTAGGAAGACTGTCAACTTTAGGAAGTAGTGATCCCACTATTTTGGAGGATGTTGAATCTATTTGTGATGAATACGAAAGTGGATTTGGAAGAGTGTCAACTTTATTTAGTAATTCCACTATCTTGGGAGAGGTTTCAATCGATTATGATGAGAACGAAGTTGCTACTTATGATGATTATTTGATGAAACTTATGCTATAAAAAGTAGTGATGATTATATTTATAAATCTTGTCATGATTATGATTACCCTTTTTCTGAACATTACTCTTTTAATGTGGAAACAATTTTTAGTGTTCAAGTCTTTTATGATACTCTCATTATTCCGAATGAGGAGAATTTTGCTTATGTAGAGAGTAGTAAATTTTCTATGCTTGTAGATCATGAAAAGAATGCTTTAGGTGCTGGTTATATTGTTGAATTCATTCATGATGCTACTGAAAATCATTATGAGGGAGGAACATATGCTTGTAGGAGTTGCAATAATGTCAAGTTTCCTCTCTATGTGCTTCAATTTTTGAACTTATGCTTGTTATATCTTCCTATGCTAGTTGATTATTGTTCGCATAAGTTGTTTGCTCACAAAATCCCTATGCATAGGAAGTGGGTTAGACTTAAATGTGCTAGTCATATTCTTCATGATGCTCTCTTTTTGTTTTTCTTATCTTTTATGTGAGCATCATTGTCATCATCATGCCTAGCTAGAAAGGCATTAAAGAAAAGCGCTTGTTGGGAGACAACCCAATATTTATCCTTACTGTTTTTGTGTGTCCACATGATTATGCTACTATAGTAATCATGTTTTATAGCTTTTGTTTCAATAAAGTGCCAAGTAGAACCTTTGGGAAGACTTGGTGAAGTTTATACGATCTTGCTGTGAAAAACAGAAACTTTAGCGCTCACGAGATTAGCTGCAATTTTTTACTGAAGAGTGCTATTGAGTTGATTCTTTTTGAAGATGATTAATAGACAAATTACTCAGGTCCAGAAATTTATTTCATAATTTTGGGGTTCCAGAAGTATACGTTTTATACAGATTACTACAGACTGTTCTGTTTTTGACAGATTCTGTTTTCATTGTGTTGTTTGCTTATTTTGATGAATCTATGAGTAGTATCGGAGGGTATGAACCATAGATAAGTTTTAATACAGTAGATATTACACCAATATGAGTTTAGAATGAGTTCATTACAGTACCTAAGTGGTGGTTTTATTTTCTTATACTAGCAGACTTACTGAGTTTTGTTTTGAGTTTTGTGTGGTTGAAGTTTTCAAGTTTTGGGTAAAGATTCGATGGACTATAGAATAAGGAGTGGAAAGAGACTAAGCTTGGGGATTCCCAAAGGCACCCCAAGGTAATATTCAAGGACAACCAAGAGCCTAAGCTTGGGGATGCCCGGAAGGCATCCCTCTTTTAAATCTTCGTTCATCGGTAACTTTACTTGGAGCTATATTTTTATTCACCACATGATATGTGTTTTGCTTGGAGTGTCATTTTATTTTGTTAGTATTTGCTTGCTGTTATTTAGAATAATGTTTTGCATCTTTATTTTCAATAAAAAAGTCAAGGATAGCCTTTGCCATGCTTATTTTGCTAGTATACATCTTGCTGTTTGAAAACAGAAAGTTTACCGCTGTTGCAAAAATTCCTCAGAAAAGTCAGAGCATGATATAATGTTGAAACTTTTTGCATATAAAGCTCTGATAAATTTACTACAGTGGGAATTTTAGTTCATAATTTTTGGAGTCAGGGAAGTATGATGACTCTTGCATTCTTTACAGACTGTACTGTTTTAGCAGATTGCTGTTATGTCTGCATTGTTTGCATATGTTTGCTTGCTTAATGATTCTATTTGAGGATAGGAGTATTAAATATGCAGAGGCATTTAGTATGCAATGTTGAATAATAATGTTAGTGATTTGTTACAGTAGAAAATGATAAGGTTTTGCATTGGTTTATACTAACCTATCTCACGAGTTCTAGTTTAGTTTGTTGTGAATGAAGCTTTTGATAAAAGAGAAACCATGATATGAGAGGAATTAAGGAGACACAAAAGTTCAAGCTTGGGGATGCCCAAAGGCACCCCAAGATAATATTTCAAGAAGTCTCAAGCATCTAAGCTTGGGGATGCCCAGTAGGCATCCCACCTTTCTTCTTCAACAACTATCGGTTAGTATCGGTTGAGCCTAAGTTTTTGCTTCTTCACATGAGTTTTGCTATCCTTGCAATGTAGTTTTATTTAGCTTTGCTTGATATTTGAATACAATACCAAGATCTGAAATTATTAAATGGGAGAGTCTTCACATAGTTACATAATTATTCGACTACTCATTGATCTTCACTTATATCTTTCGAGTAGTTTGTCATTTGCTCTAGTGCTTCACTTATATCTTTCAGAGCACAATGGTGGTTTTATTTTGAAGAAATATATGATCTCTCATGCTTCACTTAGATTATTTTGAGAGTTATTAATAGCATGGTAATTTTCTTAATGTTAATATACTTGGTATTCAAGATATGTGAAACTTTCTTATGAGTGTGTTGAATACTATGAGAAGTTTGATGCTTGATAATTGTTTTGAGATATGGAGGTAGTGATATTAGAGTCATGCTAGTTGAGTAGTTGTGAATTTGAAAAATACTTGTGTTAAAGTTTGTGATTCCCGTAGCATGCTGCATTATGGTGAACCGTTATGTGATGAAGTCGGAGCATGATTTATTTATTGATTGTCTTCCTTATGAGTGGCACGCGGGGACGAGCGATGGTCTTTTCCTACCAATCTATACCCCTAGGAGCATGCGCGTAATACTTTGCTTTGATAACTTCTAGATTTTTGCAATAAGTATATGAGTTCTTTATGACTAATGTTGAGTCCATGGATTATACGCACTTTTTCCAATCCTTCCACCATTGCTAGCCTCTTTAATACCGTACACTTTTTGCCGGTATCATACACCCACCATATACCTTCCTCAAAACAGCCACCATACCTACCTATCATGGCATTTCCATAGCCATTCCGAGATATATTGCCATGCAACTTTCCACCATTCCGTTTATTATGACACGCTCCATCATTGTCATATTACTTAGCATGATCATGTAGTTGACATCGTATTTGTGGCAAAGCCACCGTTCATAATTCTTTCATACATGTCACTCATGAGTCATTGCACATCTCGGTACACCGCCGGAGGCATTCATATAGAGTCATATTTTGTTCTAAGTATCGAGTTGTAATTGTTGAGTTGTAAGAAAATAAAAGTGTGATGATCATCATTATTAGAGCATTGACCCATGCGAGGAAAGGATGATGGAGACTATGATTCCCCCACAAGTCGGGATGAGACTCCGGACGAAAAAAATAAAAAAAATAAAAAAAGAGGCCATAAAAAAAGAGAAAAGGCCCAAATAAAAAAATAAAAAATGAGAGAAAAAGAGAGAAGGGGCAATGCTACTATCCTTTTACCACACTTGTGCTTCAAAGTAGCACCATGATCTTCATGATAGAGAGTCTCGTATGATATCACTTTCATATACTAGTGGGAATCTTTCATTATAGAACTTGGCTTGTATATTCCAATGATGGGCTTCCTTAAAATGCCCTAGGTCTTCGTGAGCAAGCGAGTTGGATGCACACCCACTTAGTTTGTTTTGTTGAGATTTCATATACTTATAGCTCTAGTGCATTCGTTGCATGGCAATCCCTACTCACTCACATTGATATCTATTGATGGGAATCTCCATAGCCGTTGATCGCCTAGTTGATGTGAGACTATCTTCTCCTTTTTGTCTTCTCCACAACCACCATTCTATTCCACATATAGTGCTATATACATGGCTCACGCTCATGTATTGTGTGAAGATTGAAAAAGGTTTGAGAATGTCAAAAGTATGAAACAATTGCTTGGCTTGTCATCGGGGTTGTGCATGATTTAAATACTTTGTGTGGTGAAGATAGAGCATAGCAGGACTATATGATTTTGTAGGGATAACTTTCTTTGGCCATGTTATTTTGAGAAGACATAATTGCTTTGTTAGTATGCTTGAAGTATTATTATTTTTATGTCAATATGAACTTTTGTCTTGAATCTTTCGGATCTGAATATTCATACCACAATTAAGAAGATTTACATTGAAATTATGCCAAAGTATCACTCCGCATCAAAAATTCTTTTTTATCATTTATCTACTCAAGGATGAGCAGGAATTAAGCTTGGGGATGCTTGATACGTCTCCAACGTATCTATAATTTTTGATTGCTCCATGCTACTTTATCTACTGTTTTAGGCAATATTGGGCTTTATTATCCACTTTTATATTATTTTCGGGACTAACCTATTAGCAGGAGGCCCAGCCCACATTTCTTTGTTTTATGCCTATTTCAGTGCTTCGAGGAAAAGGAATATCACACGGAGTCAATACGGAACGAAATCAACTGGAGAAGTTATTTTTGGAAGGAAACCCACCTGATGGACTTGGACTCCACGTCAGAAGATACGGGAGGTGCTCACGAGGGTGGGGGGCGCGCCCACCCCCCTGGGCGCGCCCCCTGCCTCGTGGGGCCCCGTAGCTCCACCGACGTACTCCTTTCACCCATATATACCTCGTGCCCTAAAACATCCGAGCAGAACCTAGATCGGGAGTTCCGCGCGCAAGCCTCTGTAGCCACCAAAACCAATGGGACCCTGTTACGGCACCTGGGAGGGATCCCATCACTTTGGAAGCCATCTTCATCATCCGGCGCTCTCCATTTTGAGGTGGGAGTAGTTCACCCTCGGTGGTGAGGGTTTTTTCCAGTAGATATGTGTTTGCTCTCTCTCTCTCTCTCTCTCTCTCTCTCTCTCTCTCTCTCTCTCTCTCTCTCTCTCTCTCGTGTTCTCGACTTCACACAATCTTGATGTATCGCGAGCTTTGCTATTATAGTTGGATCTTATGTTTCTTCTCCCCGTCTTCTCTCTTGTGATGAATTGAGTTTCCCCTTTGAAGTTATCTTATCGGATTGAGTCTTTTATGAGAACACTTGATGTATGTCTTGCCGTGATTATCTGTGGTGACAATGGGATATCATGCGCCACTTGATGTATGTCTTGGTGACCAACTTGCGGGTTCCGCCCATGAACCTATGCATAGGGGTTGGCACACGTTTTCTTGATTCTCCGGTAGAAACTTTGGGGCACTCTTTGAAGTACTTTTATGTTGGTTGGATAAATCTGAGATTGTGTGACGCATATCGTATAATCATGCCCACGGATACTTGAGGTGACAATGGAGTATCTAGGTGACATTAGGGTTTTGGTTGATTTGTGTCTTAAGGTGTTATTCTAGTACGAACTCTTTTATAGATCGATCCGAAAGAATAACTTTGAGGTGGTTTACCCTACCATAATCTCTACGTTTGTTCTCCGCTATTAGTGGCTTCGGAGTGAATCTTTGTTGCATGTTGAGGGATAGTTATGTGATCCAACTATGTTATTATTGTTGAGAGAACTTGCACTAGTGAAAGTATGAACCCTAGGCCTTGTTTCCTATCATTGCAATACCGTTTACGCTCACTTTTACCACTTGTTGCCTTGCTGTTTTTATTATTTCAGATTACAAAAACCTTTATCTACTATCCATATTGCACTTGTATCACCATCTCTTAGCGAACTAGTGCACCTATACAATTTACCATTGTATTGGGTGTGTTGGGGACACAAGAGACTTTTGTTATTTGGTTGCAGGGTTGTTTGAGAGAGACCATCTTCATCCTCGCCTCCCACGGACTGATAAACCTTAGGTCATCCACTTGAGGAAATTTGCTACTGTCCTACAAACCTGTGCACTTGCAGGCCCAACAACGTCTACAAGAAGAAGGTCGTGTAGTAGACATCAAGCTCTTTTAAGCGCTGTTGCGGGGAGGTTAAGCGCTTGAAGGTATATCTTTAGACCTTGCAATCGAATCTTTTGTTTCTTGTTTTAGCACTAGTTTATTTCATAAAAGAAAACTACAAAAAAAATGGAGTTAAGTTTGTCTCATACGCTTCATCTTTTTAATATCTTTTGTGAGTATGATGGAAAACAAAATTGTGCCAAAGTGTTCGAAGAAGAATGCATTAAATTGTTTGGCACTAAATCTTTGAATGATGAGCATGATTGCAATGTTGTTAGTACGAATTCTTTGAATATCCATGATGCTAATGATGATTGCACTAGTTATGATGAAAATATCTCTTATGAGCATGTCAACTTTTGTGGAGTGCATGTTTGCATGAACACACCAAATAGAGAAGATATTTATTGCAAGAGGCATAAGTACTTAGAAACCAAATTGTTGCAAGAAGAGCTAGATGAATGTGCTGAAAGATTCAATATTTTTCGCGCTCCTTGTGAACTTTGCAATGAACATGGTCATTTAATGCTCCAATTCTATTTGTTTCATGATCAAGTCTTCTCCAAATATTGTGATAATTTGATTACCCTTGAGCATCATAAAGAACTTAGCCTTCTTTTGGGTTATGAAGAAATGAAACGATATAAGCGAGGGTATTCCAAAATTTAATCTTGATAAAATTCTTGATTTTGATCTAGAAAAGATTTATATGTATTGTGCGGTGAATTGCATTGAAAATCCCTATATAGACAATTACATAAAGAAAAGAAAACAAATAGAAGATGAAGAGAATACTAATGAAAGGGAAGAGACTTCCCAATATCCTCCTATTATTTCTTATGATGAATCGGGTAACGAAGAGGAGCCTTCCATTCAACCAATCTCATTAATAAGGAGCTCCAAAAAGAGGATTGAACCCACACATGATGTGGTGAAGAAGAAGAAAAGAAAAAGGAATAAAGGTAAAAAGGTATCCCTCCCAAATGATGTTGCTCCTACTACTCATTGTGATGATGATAATTGCTATACTATTGGTGCTATCAATATTTTTAATGATGGGAGTGACTATGCTTATGATATGAAAGAGCCCAAGCTTGGGGAAGCTATGTTTGATGAGTATGAAATATTTGAGAATATATTTGCTGAAATTAATGTTTGTCCTAAGCTTGGGGATTCTACGTTTAATGAAGATGATATTTTAGCATCCCAAGTTTTGATATGCAAAGTTGTTATGATGATAGCATGCCTCCTACCTATGATGATTATATTGATGAAACTCGATTAGGAAGAGTGTCAACTTTAGGAAGTAGTGATCCCACTATTTTGGAGGATGTTGAATCTATTTGTGATGAATACGAAAGTGGATTTGGAAGAGTGTCAACTTTATTTAGTAATTCCACTATCTTGGGAGAGGTTTCAATCGATTATGATGAGAACGAAGTTGCTACTTATGATGATTATTTGATGAAACTTATGCTATAAAAAGTAGTGATGATTATATTTATAAATCTTGTCATGATTATGATTACCCTTTTCTGAACATTACTCTTTTAATGTGGAAACAATTTTTAGTGTTCAAGTCTTTTATGATACTCTCATTATTCGAATGAGGAGAATTTTGCTTATGTAGAGAGTAGTAAATTTTCTATGCTTGTAGATCATGAAAAGAATGCTTTAGGTGCTGGTTATATTGTTGAATTCATTCATGATGCTACTGAAAATCATTATGAGGGAGGAACATATGCTTGTAGGAGTTGCAATAATGTCAAGTTTCCTCTCTATGTGCTTCAATTTTTGAACTTATGCTTGTTATATCTTCCTATGCTAGTTGATTATTGTTCGCATAAGTTGTTTGCTCACAAAATCCCTATGCATAGGAAGTGGGTTAGACTTAAATGTGCTAGTCATATTCTTCATGATGCTCTCTTTTGTTTTTCTTATCTTTTATGTGAGCATCATTGTCATCATCATGCCTAGCTAGAAAGGCATTAAAGAAAAGCGCTTGTTGGGAGACAACCCAATATTTATCCTTACTGTTTTGTGTGTCCACATGATTATGCTACTATAGTAATCATGTTTTATAGCTTTTGTTTCAATAAAGTGCCAAGTAGAACCTTTGGGAAGACTTGGTGAAGTTTATCTGATCTTGCTGTGAAAACAGAAACTTTAGCGCTCACGAGATTAGCTGCAATTTTTTACTGAAGAGTGCTATTGAGTTGATTCTTTTTGAAGATGATTAATAGACAAATTACTCAGGTCCAGAAATTTATTTCATAATTTTTGGGGTTCCAGAAGTATACGTTTTATACAGATTACTACAGACTGTTCTGTTTTTGACAGATTCTGTTTTCATTGTGTTGTTTGCTTATTTTGATGAATCTATGAGTAGTATCGGAGGGTATGAACCATAGATAAGTTTTAATACAGTAGATATTACACCAATATGAGTTTAGAATGAGTTCATTACAGTACCTAAGTGGTGGTTTTATTTTCTTATACTAACGGAGCTTACGAGTTTTGTTTTGAGTTTTGTGTGGTTGAAGTTTTCAAGTTTTGGGTAAAGATTCGATGGACTATAGAATAAGGAGTGGAAAGAGACTAAGCTTGGGGAGTCCCATGGAAACCCAAGGTAATATTCATGGACAACCAAGAGCCTAAGCTTGGGGTTGCCCCGGAAGGAATCCCCTCTTTAAATCTTCGTTCATCGGTAACTTTACTTGGAGCTATATTTTTATTCACCACATGATATGTGTTTTGCTTGGAGTGTCATTTTATTTTGTTAGTATTTGCTTGCTGTTATTTAGAATAATGTTTTGCATCTTTATTTTCAATAAAAAAGTCAAGGATAGCCTTTGCCATGCTTATTTTGCTAGTATACATCTTGCTGTTTGAAAACAGAAAGTTTACCGCTGTTGCAAAATTCCTCAGAAAAGTCAGAGCATGATATAATGTTGAAACTTTTTGCATATAAAGCTCTGATAAATTTACTACAGTGGGAATTTTAGTTCATAATTTTGGAGTCAGGGAAGTATGATGACTCTTGCATTCTTTACAGACTGTACTGTTTTAGCAGATTGCTGTTATGTCTGCATTGTTTGCATATGTTTGCTTGCTTAATGATTCTATTTGAGGATAGGAGTATTAAATATGCAGAGGCATTTAGTATGCAATGTTGAATAATAATGTTAGTGATTTGTTACAGTAGAAAATGATAAGGTTTTGCATTGGTTTATACTAACCTATCTCACGAGTTCTAGTTTAGTTTGTTGTGAATGAAGCTTTTGATAAAAAGAGAAACCATGATATGAGAGGAATTAAGGAGACACAAAAGTTCAAGCTTGGGGATGCCCAAGGCACCCCAAGATAATATTTCAAGAAGTCTCAAGCATCTAAGCTTGGGGATGACCCGTAGGCATCCCACCTTTCTTCTTCAACAACTATCGGTTAGTATCGGTTGAGCCTAAGTTTTGCTTCTTCACATGAGTTTGCTATCCTTGCAATGTAGTTTTATTTAGCTTTGCTTGATATTTGAATACAATACCAAGATCTGAAATTATTAAATGGGAGAGTCTTCACATAGTTACATAATTATTCGACTACTCATTGATCTTCACTTATATCTTTCGGAGTAGTTTGTCATTTGCTCTAGTGCTTCACTTATATCTTTCAGAGCACAATGGTGGTTTTATTTTAAAGAAATATATGATCTCTCATGCTTCACTTAGATTATTTTGAGAGTTATTAATAGCATGGTAATTTTCTTAATGTTAATATACTTGGTATTCAAGATATGTGAAACTTTCTTATGAGTGTGTTGAATACTATGAGAAGTTTGATGCTTGATAATTGTTTTGAGATATGGAGGTAGTGATATTAGAGTCATGCTAGTTGAGTAGTTGTGAATTTGAGAAATACTTCTGTTAAAGTTTGTGATTCCCGTAGCATGCATTATGGTGAACCGTTATGTGATGAAGTCGGAGCATGATTTATTTATTGATTGTCTTCCTTATGAGTGGCACTTGAGGGACGGCGATGGTCTTTTCCTACCAATCTATACCCCTAGGAGCATGCGCGTAATACTTTGCTTTGATAACTTCTAGATTTTTGCAATAAGTATATGAGTTCTTTATGACTAATGTTGAGTCCATGGATTATCGCACTTTTTCCAATCCTTCCACCATTGCTAGCCTCTTTAATACCGTACACTTTTTGCGGTATCATACACCCACCATATACCTTCCTCAAAACAGCCACCATACCTACCTATCATGGCATTTCCATAGCCATTAGAGATATATTGCCATGCAACTTTCCACCATTCCGTTTATTATGACACGCTCCATCATTGTCATATTACTTAGCATGATCATGTAGTTGACATCGTATTTGTGGCAAAGCCACCGTTCATAATTCTTTCATACATGTCACTCATGAGTCATTGCACATCTCGATACACCTGGAGGCATTCATATAGAGTCATATTTTGTTCTAAGTATCGAGTTGTAATTGTTGAGTTGTAAGAAAATAAAAGTGTGATGATCATCATTATTAGAGCATTGTCCCAGTGAGGAAAGGATGATGGAGACTATGATTCCCCACAAGTCGGGATGAGACTCGGACGAAAAAAATAAAAAAATAAAAAGAGGCCATAAAAAAAAGAAAAGGCCCAAATAAAAAAATAAAAATGAGAGAAAAAAGAGAGAAGGGCAATGCTACTATCCTTTTACCACACTTGTGCTTCAAAGTAGCACCATGATCTTCATGATAGAGAGTCTCGTATGATATCACTTTCATATACTAGTGGGAATCTTTCATTATAGAACTTGGCTTGTATATTCCAATGATGGGCTTCCTTAAAATGCCCTAGGTCTTCGTGGAGCAAGCGAGTTGGATGCACACCCACTTAGTTTGTTTTGTTGAGATTTCATATACTTATAGCTCTAGTGCATTCGTTGCATGGCAATCCCTACTCACTCACATTGATATCTATTGATGGGAATCTCCATAGCCCGTTGATACGCCTAGTTGATGTGAGACTATCTTCTCCTTTTTGTCTTCTCCACAACCACCATTCTATTCCACATATAGTGCTATATACATGGCTCACGCTCATGTATTGTGTGAAGATTGAAAAAGGTTTGAGAATGTCAAAAGTATGAAACAATTGCTTGGCTTGTCATCGGGGTTGTGCATGATTTAAATACTTTGTGTGGTGAAGATAGAGCATAGCCAGACTATATGATTTTGTAGGGATAACTTTCTTTGGCCATGTTATTTTGAGAAGACATAATTGCTTTGTTAGTATGCTTGAAGTATTATTATTTTTATGTCAATATGAACTTTTGTCTTGAATCTTTCGGATCTGAATATTCATACCACAATTAAGAAGATTTACATTGAAATTATGCCAAAGTATCACTCCGCATCAAAAATTCTTTTTTATCATTTATCTACTCAAGGATGAGCAGGAATTAAGCTTGGGGATGCTTGATACGTCTCCAACGTATCTATAATTTTTGATTGCTCCATGCTACTTTATCTACTGTTTTAGGCAATATTGGGCTTTATTATCCACTTTTATATTATTTTTGGGACTAACCTATTAACCGGAGGCCCAGCCCACATTTGCTGTTTTATGCCTATTTCAGTGCTTCGAGGAAAAGGAATATCACACGGAGTCAATACGGAACGAAATCAACTGGAGAAGTTATTTTTGGAAGGAAACCCACCTGATGGACTTGGACTCCACGTCGGGAAGATACGGGAGGTGCTCACGAGGGTGGGCGCGCCCACCCCCTAGGCGCGCCCCGCCTCGTGGGGCCCCCGTAGCTCCACCGACGTACTCCTTTCACCCATATATACCTACGTACCCTAAAACATCCAGAACAGAACCTAGATCGGGAGTTCCGCCGCCGCAAGCCTCTGTAGCCACCAAAAACCAATCGGGACCCTGTTCTGGCACCTGAGGAGGATCCCATCACTTTGGAAGCCATCTTCATCATCCGGCGCTCTCCATGACGAGGAGTGAGTAGTTCACCCTCGTGGCTGTGGGTATGTACCTGTAGCTATTTTTTTGATCTCTCTCTCTCTATCTCTCTCTCTCTCTCTCTCTCTCTCGTGTTCTCGACTTCACACAATCTTGATGTATCGCGAGCTTTGCTATTATAGTTGGATCTTATGTTTCTTCTCCCGTCTTCTCTCTTGTGATGAATTGAGTTTCCCTTTGAAGTTATCTTATCGGATTGAGTCTTTTATGAGAACACTTGATGTATGTCTTGCCGTGATTATCTGTGGTGACAATGGGATATCATCGCGCCACTTGATGTATGTCTTGGTGACCAACTTGCGGGTTCCGCCCATGAACCTATGCATAGGGGTTGGCACACGTTTTCTTGATTCTCGGTAGAAACTTTGGGGCACTCTTTGAAGTACTTTTATGTTGGTTGGATAAATCTGAGATTGTGTGACGCATATCGTATAATCATGCCCACGGATACTTGAGGTGACAATGGAGTATCTAGGTGACATTAGGGTTTTGGTTGATTTGTGTCTTAAGGTGTTATTCTAGTCTGAACTCTTTTATAGATCGATCCAAGAAAGAATAACTTTGAGGTGGTTTCGTACCCTACCATAATCTCTACGTTTGTTCTCCACTATTAGTGGCTTCGGAGTGAATCTTTGTTGCATGTTGAGGGATAGTTATGTGATCCAACTATGTTATTATTGTTGAGAGAACTTGCACTAGTGAAAGTATGAACCCTAGGCCTTGTTTCCTATCATTGCAATACCGTTTACGCTCACTTTTACCACTTGTTGCCTTGCTGTTTTTATTATTTCAGATTACAAAAACCTTTATCTACTATCCATATTGCACTTGTATCACAATCTCTTCGCCGAACTAGTGCACCTATACAATTTACCATTGTATTGGGTGTGTTGGGGACACAAGAGACTTTTTGTTATTTGGTTGGAGGGTTGTTTGAGAGAGACTATCTTCATCCTACGCCTCCGACGGATTGATAAACCTTAGGTCATCCACTTGAGGGAAATTTGCTACTGTCCTACAAACCTGTGCACTTGCAGGCCCAACAACGTCTACAAGAAGAAGGTTGTGTAGTAGACATCAGTGATCATGACGGTGCTTCGAAGATGGAGATCACAAGCACAAAATGATGATGGCCATATCATATCACTTATATTGATTGCATGTGATGTTTATCTTGTATGCATCTTATCTTGCTTTGATTGACGGTAGCATTATAAGATGATCCCTCACTAAATTATCAAAGTATAAGTGTTCTCCCTGAGTATGCACCGTTCCGAAAGTTCTTCGTGCTAAGACACCACGTGATGATCGGGCGTGATAGGCTCTACGTTCAAATACAACGGGTGCAAAACAGTTGCACACTGGAATACTCGAGTTAAACTTGACGAGCCTAGCATATAGCAGATATGGCCTAGGAACACGGAGACGAAAGGTTGGCGTGAATCATATAGTAGATATGATTAACATAGTGATGTTCACCATTGAAACTACTCCATCTCACGTGATGATCGGACATGGTTTAGTTGATTTGGATCACATGATCACTTAGAGGATTAGAGGGATGTCTATCTAAGTGGGAGTTCTTAAGTAATATGATTAAGTGAACTTAAATTTATCATGAACTTAGTCCTGGTAGTATTTTGCAAATTATGTTGTAGATCAATAGCTCGCGTTGTTGCTTTCATATGTTTATTTTGATATGTTCCTAGAGAAAACTGTGTTGAAAGATGTTAGTAGCAATGATGCAGATTGGATCCGTGATCTGAGGTTTATCCTCATTGTTGCACAGAAGAATTATGTCCTTAATGCACCACTAGGTAGCCAGACCTATTGCGAGGAGGCGTATGCGAGGCGTTATGAACATTTGGCTAGCTCAATATGATGACTACTTGATAGTTTAGTGCACCATGCTTAACGGCTTAGAATCGGGACTTCAAAGGCGTTTTGAGCGTCATGGACCATATGAGATGTTCCGGGAGTTGAAGTTAATATTTCAAGCAAATACCGAATTGAGAGATATGAAGTCTCCAACAAGTTCTATGGCTAAAAGATGGAGGAGAATCGCTCAACTAGTGAGCATGTGCTTTCAGTTATGCAGGTACTACAATCGCTTGAATCAAGTGGGAGTTAATCTTCGGATAAGATAGTGATTGATGAGAGTTCTCTAGTCACCATCACCAAGTTAGTAGAACTTTGTGATGAACTATAGTATGCAAGGGATGACAAAAACGATTCCCGAGCTCTTCGTGATGTTGAAATCGACGAAGGTAGAAATCAAGAAAGAGCATCAAGTGTTGATGGTTGACAAGATCACTAGTTTCAAGAAAAGGGCAAAGGGAAAGAAAGGGAACTTCAACTAGAATGACAAGCAAGTTGTCACTCCCACGAAGAAGCCCAAAGCTGAACCAAAGCCTGAAACTGAGTGCTTACACTGCAAAGGAAATGGTCACTGGAAACGGAAATACCACAGAATATTTGGTGGATAAGAAGGATGGCAGAGTGAACAAGGGTATATTTGATATACAGGTTATTGATGTGTACCTTACTAGTGTTTATAGTAGCCCCTGAGTATTTGATACTTGTTCGGTTGCTAAGATTACTAACTCGAAACAGGAGTTAGAGAATAAACAGAGACTAGTTGAGGGGTGAAGTAACGATGTGTGTTGGAAGTGGTTCCAAGATTGATATGATCATCATCGTACACTCCCTATATTTTCGAGATTAGTGTTGAACCTAAATAAATGTTATTTGGTGTTTGCGTTGAGCATAAATATGATTAGATCATGTTTATTGCGATACGATTATTCATCTAAGATAGAGAATAAATTGTTATTCTGTTTACATGAATAAAACCTTCTATGGTCATACACCCAATGTTGATGGTTTATTGAATCTTGATCATGGTGATACACATATTCATAATGTTGAAGCCAAAAGATGCAAAGTTGATAATGATAGTGCAACTTATTTGTGGCACTGCCGTTTGGGTCATATCGGTGTAAAGCGCATGAAGAAACTCCATCAAGATGGATTTTTGGAATCACTTGGTTATGAATCATTTGATGCTTGCGAATCGTGCCTTTTGGGCAAGATGACTAAAACTCCGTTCTCCGGAACAATGGAACAAGCTACTGACTTGTTGGAAATAATACATACCGATGTATGCGATCCAATGAGTGTTGATGCTCGTGGAAAGTGTCGTTATTTTCTAACCTTCACAGATGATTTGAGCAGATATGAGTATATCTACTTAATGAAACACAAGTCTGAAACATTTGAAAAGTTCAAAGAATTTCAGAGTGAAGTGGAGAATCATCGTAACAAGAAAATAAAGTTTTTGCGATCTGATCGTGGAGGAGAATATTTGAGTTATGAGTTTGGCCTTCATATAAAACAATGTGGAATAGTTTCACAACTCACGCCACCTGGAACACCACAGCATTATGGTGTGTCCGAACGTCGTAACCGCACTTTATTGGATATGGTGTGATCTATGATGTCTCTTATCGGTTTACCACTATCGTTTTGGGGTTATGCATTAGAGACAGTTGCATTCACTTTAAATAGGGCACCCTCAAAATCCGTTGAGAGACGCCGTATGAACTGTGGTTTGGCAGGAAACCAAAGTTGTCGTTTCTTAAAGTTTGGGGTTGCAATGCTTATGTGAAAAAGTTTCAGCATGATAAGCTCAAACCCAAATCGGAGAAGTGCGTCTTCATAGAATACCCAAAAGAGACTATTGGGTACACCTTCTATCACAGATCCAAGGCAAGATCTTTTTTTTCTTAATATGGATCCTTTCTAGAGAAGGAGTTTCTCTCGAAAGAAGTGAGTGGGAGGAAAGTAGAGCTTGATAAGGTAATTGTACCTTCTCCCGAATTGGAAAGTAGTTAATCATAGAAATTGGTTCCAGTGATTCCTACACCAATTAGTGAGGAAGCTCATGATGATGATCATGAAACTTCAGATTAAGTTACTACAGAACCTCGTGAGGGTCTTCCAAAGTACGATCCGCTTTTGAGTGGTATGGTAATCACATTACGGAAGTCATGTTACTAGACCATGATGAACCTATGAACTATGAGGAAGCGATGATGAGCCCAGATTCATGAAATGGCTGGAGGCCATGAAATCTGAGATAGGATCCATGTATGAGAACAAAGTGTGGACTTTGGTGGACTTTCCCGATGATCGGCAATCCATAGAAAATAAATGGATCTTCAAGAGGAAGACGGACGTTGATAGTAGTGTTACTATCTACAAAGCTCGACTTGTCGCAAAAGGTTTTTCGACAAGTTCAAGGTGTTGAATACAATGAGATTTTCTCACTCGTATCGATGCTTAAAAGTTTGTCTGAATCATGTTAGCAATTGCCACATTTTATGAAATCTAGCAAATGGATGTCGAAACTGCATTCCTTAATGGATTTATTAATGAAGAGTTGTATATGATGCAACCAGAAGATTTTGTCAATCGTAAAGGTGCAAACAAAATGTGCAAGCTCCAGCGATCCATCTATGGACTGGTACAAGCATCTCGGAGTTGGAATATACGCTTTGATGAGTTGATCAAAGCATATGATTTTATACAGAGTTTTGGAGAAGCCTGTATTTACAATAAAGTGAGTGGGAGCACTACAACATTTCTGATAAATATATGTGAATGACATATTGTTGGTCGGAAATAATGTATAATTATTATGCAAAGCATAAAGGAGTGTTTGAAAGAAGTTTTTCAAAGAAAGACCTCGATGAAGCTGCTTACGTATTGAGCATGAAGATCTATAGAGATAGATCAAGACGCTTGATAAGTTTTTCAATGAATACATACCTTGACAAGATTTTGAAGTAGTTCAAAATGGAACAGTCAAAGAAAGAGTTCTTGCCTGTGTTACAAGGTGTGAAATTGAGTAAGACTAAAAGCCCGACCACGGCAGAAGATAGAAAGAGAATGAAAAGTAATTCCCTATGCCCCAGTCATAGGTTCTATAAAGTATGCTATGCTGTGTACCAGACCTATTGTATACCTTGCTCCAGGTTTGGCAAAGGAATACAATTTTGATCTAAAAGTATATCACTGGACAGCGGTCAAGAATATCCTTAGTGAGGACTAAGGAGATGTTTCTCGATTATGGAGGTGATAAAAGAGTTCGTCGTAAAGAGTTACATCGATGCAAGCTTTTACACCGATCCAGATGACTCTAAGTCTCAATCTGGATACATATCGAAAGTGGGAGCAATTAGCTAGAGTAGCTCCGTGCAGAGCATTGTAGACATAGAATATTTGCAAAATACATACGGCTCTGAATGTGACAGACCCGTTGACTAAACTTCTCTCACGAGCAAAACATGATCATACCTTAGTACTCTTTGGTTGTTAATCACATAGCAATGTGAACTAGATTATTGACTCTAGTAAACCCTTTGGGTGTTGATCACATGACGATGTGAACTATGGGTATTAATCACATACAGATGTGAATATTGGTGTTAAATCACATGGCGATGTGAACTAGATTGTTGACTCTAGTGCAAGTGGGAGGTTGAAGGAAATATGCCCTAGAGGCAATAATAAAGTTATTATTTATTTCCTTATATCATGATAAATGTTTATTAGTCATGCTAGAATTGTATTAGCAGGAAACATGATACATGTGTGAATACATAGACAAGCAGGAGTGTCACTAGTATGCCTCTACTTGACTAGCTCGTTAATCAAAAGGCGGTTATGTTTCCTAACCATAGACATGAGTTGTCATTTGATTAACGGGATCACATCATTAGGAGAATGATGTGATTGACTTGACCCATTCCGTTAGCTTAGCACTTGATCGTTTAGTATGTTGCTATTGCTTTCTTCATGACTTATACATGTTCCTATGACTATGAGATTATGCAACTCCCATTTACCGGAGGAACACTTTGTGTGCTACCAAACGTCACAACGTAACCGGGTGATTATAAAGGTGCTCTCTGGTGTCTCGAGAAGGTACATGTTGGGTTGGCGATTTCGAGATTAGGATTTGTCACTCCGATTGTCGCAGAGGTATCTACGGGCCCTCTCGATAATACACATCACTTAAGCCTTGCAAAGCATTGCAACTAATGAGTTAGTTGCGGGATGATGTATTCTGAGAACAAGTAAAGAGACGTGCCGTTTACGAGAATGAACTAGGTATTGAGATACCGACGATCGAATCTCGGGCAAGTAACATACCGTTGACAAAGGGAACAACGTATGTTGTTATGCGGTTTGACCGATAAAGATCGTCGTAGAATATGTAGGAGACAATATGGGCATCCAGGTTCCGCTATTGGTTATTTACCAGAGAGATGTCTCGGTCATGTCTACATAGTTCTCGAACCTGTAGGGTCCGCACACTTAACGTTCATTGACGATATAGTATTATATGAGTTATGTATGTTGGTGACCGAATGTTGTTCGGAATCCCGGATGAGATCACGGACATGACGAGGAACTCCGGAATGGTCCGGAGATGAAGTTTAATATACGGGATAATGTAGTTTGGTCTCCGGAAGGGTTCCAGAATTCACCGGAATGGGTTCCGGATGTTTCCTGAAATGTTTGGGTACGAGAACACGTTATTTGGGCCAAAGGGGAAAGCCCACAAGGTTTTTGGAAAGTGCAAAAGGAAGTTTTGCGGAGTCCAGGGGCCAGACGCCAGGGTCCCTGGCGTCTGGGTCCAGACGCCGGGAACCCTGGCGTCTGGCCCTGGAGTCCGAGAAGGACTCTTGCCTTTCGGGTGAAACCGACTTTGTGGAGGCTTTTACTCCAAGTTTCGACCCCAAGGCTCAACATATAAATAGAGGGGCAGGGCTAGCACCAAAGAGAGATCAAGAAACACTAAGCCGTGTGCCGGCAACCCCGTCCCCTCTAGTTTATCCTCCATCATAGTTTCCGTAGTGCTTAGGCGAAGCCCTGCGGAGATTGTTCTGCACCAACACCGTCACCACACCGTCGTGCTACCGGAACTCATCTACTACTTCGCCCGTCTTGCTGGATCGAGAAGGCGAGGACGTCATCGAGCTGAACGTGTGCAGAACTCGGAGGTGCCGTGCGTTCGGTACTTGGATCGGTCGGATCGTGAAGGCGTCTGACTACATCAACTTGGCGTTGATAAACGCTTCCGCTTAGCGATCTTCAAGGGTATGAAGATACACTCTCCCTCTCGTTGCTATGCATCACCATGGTCTTGTGTGTGCGTAGGAATTTTTTTGAAATTACTACGTTCCCCAACAAGTTGACCTACCTCTTCCCCCAAAAGCTCCATTGTTGCTCCAAGCTCCATTTTTGCCCGATCTCTCTCCTAGCCAATCAAACTTGTTGGTTTGCTCGGGATTAGTTGAGAAGGCCCGATCTACACTTTCACCAAGAGAAATTTGATTCCCCCACTAATCCCTAAGCGGATGTTGTTACTCTTGGGTGTTTGAGCACCCTAGACGGTTGAGGTCATCGCGAGCCATAGTCCATTGTGGTGAAGCTTACGTGGTGTCATTGAGGAGCCTCCAATTAAGTTACGGAGATTGCCCCAACCTTGTTTGTAAAGGATTCGATCGCCGCCTTCAAGGGCACCAATAGAGGAATCACGACATCTCGCATTGTGTGAGGGTGTGAGGAGAATACGGTGGCCCTAGTGGCTTCTTAGGGAGCATTGTGCCTCCACACCGCTCTCTAACGGAGACGCATTTCCTCAAAAGGAAGGAACTTGATAACACATCCTCGTCTTCACCGGCTCCACTCTTGGTTATCTCGTGCCTTTACTTGTGCAAGCTTATTTGTGTTGTATCCCTTGCTTGCTTGTGTACTTGTTGTTGTTGCATCATATAGGTTGCTCACCTAGTTGAATATTTAGACAACCTACTTTGATGCAAAGTTTAATTTGGTAAAGAAAAGCTAAAAATTGTTAGTTGCCTATTCACCCCCCCCCCCTCTAGTCAACTATATCGATCCTTTCACTATGTTATAACCCTTACATGAGGAATCGCATCCGACATAATTATCCATCACTGATCCAATGCCTACGAGCTTTTCACATATTGTTCTTTGCTTAGTTACTTTGTCGCCGTTGCCCTTTATTTACAATTACTACAAAAGCTGCTACTATTACTTTTGCCACTTTATCCGTTACTTCCATACTACTTTGCTACTAAATACTTTCTGCGAGATACTAAGTTATCTAGGTGTGGTTGAATTGACAACTCAAGCGCTAATACTTGAGAATATTCTTTGGCTCCCCTTGTGTTGAATCAATAAATTTGGGTTGAATACTCTACCCTCGAAAGCTATTGCGATCCCCTATACTTGTGGGTTATCAAGACTATTTTCCGGCACCGTTCTTGGGAGCATAGCTCTATTCTTTGAGTCACTTGGGATTTATATCTGCTGGTCACTATGAGGAACTTGAAAGACGAAAGAACTAAGATTTATCCCTCAACTACGAGGGAGGTAAGGAAGCCGCCATCTAGCTCGCAACTTGATTCTCCTTACATTATGAGTAAACTTGTGACACCTAAACCTGCTTCTGCTATGAATTCTGATATGTCGCATGTTATTGATGATGCCACTTCTACTATGCACGATACTTATGATGAAACTACTTCTATGCTTGATATTATTGTGCCATTAGGTGAATTTCTTGATGAACAACTTGCTAGGGCTAGAGAGAATGAAAGTATTGAAACTAATAATATTGATGATAGTGATGATGAAGGTTCTCCCCCTAAATATGAATTTCCTGTTGTTCCTCAGGGTTATGTTATGGATGAAGAAACTGCTAGAGATTTTCTTGCTTGCAATGATAGATCTGATCTTAAGAAGTTATTAGCTAAACTGAAACATAAGTCTCTGAATGCTAGAATGAAATATGACCCTGCTTTTGCTACTTCACCTATTTTTGTTGCTGATAAGGATTATGATTCTCTGTCGATCCCGAGATAATTACTTTGGTTGAATCTGATCCTTTTTATGGCTATGAATTTGAAACTGTTGTGGCACATCTTACTAAATTGAATGATATAGCCACCCTATTCACTAATGATGAGAAATCTCGCTACTACTATATCCTTAAGATATTTCCATTCTCATTAAAGGATGATGCTAAAACTTGGTTTAATTCTCTTGATCACCTTGTGTGCGTAGTCCCAGAGGATACGATTTATTACTTCTCCGCTAAATATTTCCTGCTCATAAGAAACAAGCTGCCTTAAGGAAATATATAATTTTTGTGCAAATTGAAGAAGAGAGTCTCCCACAAGCTTGGGGGAGGCTTCTCCGATTACTTAATGCTTTGCCTGATCATCCTCTCAAGAAAAATGAAATACTTGATATCTTTTATAATGGACTAACCAATGCTTCCAGAGACCACCTGGATAGTTGTGTTGGTTGTGTTTTCAGGGAAAGAACAGTCGATCAAGCTGGATTGCTATTGAATAATATGTTGACTAATGAAAAGAATTGGACACTTCCCGAGCCAACTCCTGAGCCAACTCCTAAGCCAACTCCGAAGAAAAGAGGTGTTCTATTTCTCAGTCCTGAAGATATGCAAGAGGCAAAGAAATCTATGAAAGAAAAAGGTATTAAAGCTGAAGATGTTAAGAATTTACCTCCTGTTGAAGAAATACATGGCCTTAATATACCACCTATTGAAGAAAAACATGGTCTTGATAACCCGACACAGGTAGTAATGGTAAATTCTCTCTATAGATATGATAAAGTTGAAATCATGTCTACTAAGTTTGCTAGCCAATGCTTGGATGAATTTGATGACTTTATGGCTAAACAAGAAAACTTCAATGCTTATGTTGGTGGGCAATTGAGAAGTAATGCTTATATGATTGGACACTTGAGTGATTATATGACTAGAGTTAAGGGTGAACTTAAACTCATTAGTAAACATGCTTCCATGGTTACCACTCAAGTAGAACAAGTGCTTAAGGCTCAAAATGATTTCCTCAATGAATTAAATAATAAACATGACTTTGCTGTTAGAGTAGCAACTAGAACGGGTAAAATGACTCAGGAACCTTTGTATCCTGAGGGCCACCCTAACAGAATTGAGCAAGATTCTTAGATAAATAATGTTGATGCACCTAGTCCTTCTAATAGGAAGAAAAAGAAAAATGATAGGACTTTGCATGCTTTTAGTGAACCTGTTGTAGACACATCTGAGAATCCCAATGATATTTCTATTTCTGATGCTAAAACACAATCTGGTGATGAACATGAACCTAGTGATAATGTTCATGTTGATGCTCAACCTAGCAATAATAATGATGTAGAGATTGAACCTGCTGTTGATCTTGATAACCCACAATCAAAGAATCAACGTTATGATAAGAGAGACTTTGTTGCTAGGAAGCACGGTAAAGAAAGAGAACCATGGGTTCAGAAACCCATGCCTTTTCCACCTAAGCCATCCAAGAAAAAGGATGATGAGGATTTTGAGCGCTTTCTTTGAAATGATTAGACCTATCTTTTTGCGTGTCGTTTGGTGATATGCTTAAAATGAATCCTTATGCTAAGTACATGAAAGATATTATAACAAATAAAAGAAAGATACGGAAACTGAAATTTCCACCATGCTTGATAATTATACTTTTAAGGGTGGAATACCAAAGAAACTTGGAGATCTAGGAGTACCAACTATACCATGCTCCATTAAAAGAAACTATGTTAAAACTGCTTTGTGTGATCTTGGAGCCGGTGTTAGTGTTATGCCTCTCTCTTTATATCATAGACTTGAATTGAATAAGTTGACACCTACTGAAATATCTTTGCAAATGGCCGATAAATCAAGCTGCTATATACATCGGTATTTGTGAGGGTGCTGTTGTGGTTGCAAAGCGTTACTATCTTAACGGACTTTGTTATTCTTGATATTCACGAGGGGCGATAGTATGTCGATTATCCTTGGTAGACCCTTTCTGAATACTGCAGGGGCTGTTATTGATTGCAACAAAGGCAATGTCACTTTTCATGTTAATGGTAATGAGCATACGTACACTTTCTGAGGAAACAACCTCAAGTCCACAATATCAATTCTATTGGAAAAATTCCATCGATTATTATTGGAGGTTTTGAATTTCCTCTTCCTGCTGTCAAGAAGAAATATGATATTCTTATTATTGGGGATGTGCATATCCCCGTTGAGGTAACCTAGTGTTATTTGAAATTTCTCCGGTTCCATGTTATTCGGAATGAGTTTGTTAACAAGACTTGATCAACCTTGTTAGTGCATTCCTTTTGATGAGCATGAGATGGATGAAGTTAGAAAACACAACCTTCTGTACCCTCTTTTTACTTTCTGTTATTTAGATTAAATAAAGCAAAAATAGTATTTTTCTGTCTGTTTTCTGATTTATCCATGCAATAAAAAATACCCCAAAAATAAAAGTACTCCAAATGCCCTGAAAATTTAGTATGATTTTTTCTGGAATATTTGAGAATAACTGGCACTGAGAACACAGCAGGGGGAGCAAGCACCTGGCCACGAGGGTCCAGGGCGCACTCCCCTGCCTCGTGGGCCCACAGTGGACCCCCTCCACTTATTCCTGCACCCATACTCTTCTTCTTCCTCCCAAAAAGAATCACTATCCAGCTCAAGCACGAGTTCTAGCTCATTTTGATGCTATTTTCGATCTCCTTGCTCAAAGCTCCATTCACAAAACTACTTTGGAGGATTGTTCTTTGGTGTGTGACTCCTCCAATGGTCCAATTAGTTTTTGTTCTAGTGCTTTATTCATCGCAAATTTTTGCTGCCTAGGTGACCCTGTTCTCACTACTAGGGAAAACCCTATACACAGAATCTTAGCAGCAGCGCTGCTCAAAAAAGGCTATTGCTGCTAATTAGCGATGGCGCGGGTGAAAAAAACGCTCTTGACAAGTGTTTAGCGATGGCGCTTCTGGTAACACTGGCGCTGCTACAAATATCGACCGACAGTGCCCCCTCACCTCCATTTAGTAGCAGCGGTATCGCTAGTCTGCGCTTCGCTAAAGCTGTAGTAGTAGCGCCGGTTTTTCCGAGGTCGCCGCCGCTAATTTTCAAATTGGACACACTTTTGTCGGTTAGCAGAGCGCTTACGAAAGCGCTTGCTGCTACTTCCTTATCGCCAGCTGCGTTTACGTCCCCGCCATCGCTAATCCTTTCAACCAACCCACCACCTTTTCCCCACCCCCCTCCTCCTCTTTTCCCTTTCCCCTACCTCCCACATGCTCCCACTCTCACTCTTCTTCTTCCTCAATACTTCTCCCCCATTACTCTCTCTCTTCTATCTACCTTTCTCTCTCTTCATTACTCCTACCTAACTACACCACCTCCATTAATGCATCTCCTTTCTCTTTTTCCTTCCCCTCCACTAGTTGAAGTTGTCTCCTCCCAAATTAGGTAGCTAGGTAGATGTAGGATTTAGTTAAGTGACCTATTTGCCCCCTAACTAGATCTATGTTTGTCAAGAAGAGCTTTGTGCACTTTTGATCTCCTTACAACATCATCTCCACCGTGTGCTCGATCTCGAGATAGGTGATGAAAATTTCATGCTTTTGCAAAATGGAAATATGTTTATGTGTGTGTGATATGTTTGTGGAAATTGTGTGTGTGGCATGAGTTGACGTAAATTGTGCTTTTGAGTTGCCTATGTTTCCGAAATGTCGATTTATTTCCGTTTCGCTAATTAGGGCAAACTCTAGATCCATATATGTCCTATTTTAGGGAAGGTCATGCGAATTTTTGTATGACTTTGATGCATGCACTCATTTTTATAATCAATTTGTTTATTATTACCGTGCGAGAGTTGGCGATGGTGATGGAGCGATGGTGGGCAGGTGGTTGCGGTCGGCGGTGTGCAGGACATGAAAGAAAATAACCGGACCGAGGTTTTATGTCCGTGTCGAAAATGCAAAGGAATAGTTTGGCTCGACCCCTATGACGATGGTCGTGTCGAAGCGCACCTGCCATGACCGGTTTCTTGGATTGCTATACTCGGTGGATAACCGAAGATGAGGATGACGATGTTGAGGATGCCGACCAGGCGAGCAATGATGACACGGGGCAAGACAAAGAGATGATCGATAATGGCGGCGGGAAGAGGCCGGACATGGCGGAGGAGAAGGGGCGGACATGGCGGCGGAGAGAACGACATGGACTCCATGCAAAACCCGGAGTTAAATTCGTTACTAAGTTCAATAAATGCGGGACCCTCATGTTCAAGCATTGCTTCGCAAGGAGACGAGTACTGAGAGAGCTTCTTCTAGAGAGGAGGCTAAGCCGGAGCAACTGGTGGTAGACTCAAACACTCCATTGTATGATGGTTGCAATCCTGAGGTGGCCCGCTTGAGTTTCACGCTCCAACTCCTGAAGACGAAGGCTAAAAACAAATGGACCGACACTAGCCTCGATGAGAATCTCAAGTACCTAAAGGATGTTCTTCCCGCAGTAATCTATGTCCTACTAGTGTTGATGAGGCCAAGAAGATCGTGGTGCCCTCTTGATCTGCCACACGTTAGATACCATGCATGCATCAACGATTGCATAATTTATCGGAAGGAGCACGCGGAAAAACAAGCTGTCCGTGTGCAATGCTTCTCGATACAAGAAGGCCGGGAAGAAATGTCCCCGAGAAAGTTGTATGGTACTTACTGATCACTCCCGCCTCCAGAGGTATTTTGTAGATCCCAAGGAAGCAAAGCTAATGCTACCGCACGCGGAGAGGAAGAAGCCCGACGATGGAGATGATCCGAAAGCCGAGACACGTGAAGGATGGAAGCCGGTGGAGAGCGTTGAACAGCTTCTATCGGTATTTTGAATGTGATGCAAGGAACATCGTGCTTTCGGTAGCGATGTACCGATGGCATGAATCCGTTTGGAAACCAGAACACCAACCATAGCACATGGCCCGTGTTTGTATGGATGTACAACCTCCCCCCCTGGTTGTGCATGAAATTGAAGTACATTCACATGAGCATGCTTATTCACGGGCCGAAACAACCAGGAAATAATATTAATTTGTATCTGGGGCTACTTCAAGAGGAGTTAGACACTTTATGGAAAACACCGCCAAGACATGGGATGCCCGGCAAAGGCGTAGTATTTCAACATGAGAGCCGCTGATCACGACAATGCAGGACTATCTCGATTTACGGATATGTGGCAGGCCAGGTGTGCCATGGATATTGCGGATGAACGCGGTGCATGGATGATCTGACGTCTCGGCAGACTAACGTCAAGGAAAGATGGCGAATGCAGGAAAATCGTGGTACATGGGGCATCGAAGATGGCTTGAACAGGACGACCCGTGGAGAAACCGTGGAGATCTATTCAATGGTCACGCCGAGCATCGAGGACCTCCACGTAAGCGGAGCGGTGCCGAAATTGATGAGCTATTGAAAAGCGGAAGGAGTGCCCTGGCCGGAAAGACGATGAGAAAGGCGCCGGACCGGCCGAAGGTATGGAAGACGAGGTGCGTGTTCGGGACTTGGAGTACTAGCACAAACTCGATACACCTCATTGCCTTGATCAAATGCATATCTGTAAGAATGTCCTTGAGAGCTTGCTCGCAACAATCGATGAACATGCTTGCCGGATAAGACCAAGGATGGGCGAAGGCAAGAAAAGACTTGCAAGATTTGAAAATCAGGGAAGATTCGCACATGCCGCCCGTAAAATGTCGAGCAGACGAGAGAGCGGAGGCAGAGGCACGGAGAAGAAGGGCAAGAAAATAAAGAAAGAGGATTATTGCCCCCTTCTTGCTTCACCTTAAGTCAGCCGAGATCAATGCCTTCTTTAAGTGCCTTAATGGAGTCAAAGTTAGTTCGATTCTTTGTGGCAAGATAAGCGAGATATCTAGACACCTGACAAGAAAAAGGTTTAGTGGGATGAAGTCTCATGACCGTCATGTGATGATGACGCAGATACTACCTGTTTCCCTTAGAGGGATAATGGACAAGCACGTCCGTGACACGCTTATTGGTCTCTGCAACTTTTTCGACGTCATCTCTCGAAAGTCGATCAGTGTGAAGCAGCTCCGAAGGCTACATGAAGAGATCGTTGTGATACTGTCCATATTGTGGATGACATAATAGACCTGGAGCCGTCATTCCTGCACAACATGATGTCGTTTGAGAGGATGAATGGGATCATCAAAGGATTCGTTAAGTAACATGTCCCGTCCGGATGGAAGCATCGCCCGTGGCTATTTGACAAAAGAGTGCATCTCTTCTGTGAGAATTTTCTATATGGCGCAGACCGGCCGGTGTTAGTATTGGTTTGCCCGTTAACAAGCACGATGGGAGGCTCGAAAGAGATGGTCATCGCAATGGTCGCGAGGAACTGCCGCGTGGCATACTCAAATCGATGCAAATGACTTTTGACAGAAAGCAAACTTGGTAGTGCTACAACACCTAGACGAGGTAGATCCTTTCGTGGCAATCGCACAAAAGAAATTATCGCAAGAAGTATCGTGACGGGGGTATGCAGGAATGACGCCGAAGTTACTAGAGAGCACAACTCCACTTTCCTGCATTGGTTCAAAGAGCATATTATTGCTAATCCGGAGGAGGGCTCTAAGGACGGATTGCTCATATACGCCCGTAGCACATGGCCCCTCGCCCAACCTCGTAACCTATCGTGCATATGATATCAACGGATACACATTCTACACGGAGGCCAAAGATATGGACAGTGATGATCGAGAACTCAGGGGTGACGATGGAATGCATGACCGGCAGCGACAACGGCGCAACTGAACGATTTTATGGAAGGGTCGAGGAGATCTGGGAGCTTGACTACTCTGGACTGCACAACACGATGATGTTTCGTGTCAGATGGGCAAAGAATGTCGAAAGAGAAAACCATATTTTCACTACCATGAGTATACCCGACGCCAAGAGCGCTACCGTGAACGCTATCACAAAAAACGAGCCACGGGTACACGCTAAGCACGTGACACAATGCTTCTTCATAACCACCCATGCAATCCTGCTTGTGTTGTCTTGAGGAGAGGCAAAAGGAACATCATTGGAATGGATGGAGTCGCCAACGAGGAAGACTATGATCAAGACGGGCAACCCAATGAGGGAAGATGACGATGATGATGAAGTATACGCCAAAAGAAGAATCAATACTACATTACCTAAGAAAAATCGTACTCCATGGAAAAGGCAAAGTCACAATGAGGGGCTCAATTATTCTTCATTTAACAAGAAGGGAAAGAAGCTGACTCAAAACGAAAACGTCAACGCTGAGGAACCGTATGTTATCGGTCGAATGATGTAATATATATATATATATATATATATATATATATATATATATATATATATATATGTTCCCATTTTGTATACACACTTAGCCATTATTATGCATGGGTCCAGTGATGTAATATATATGTTCCTATTTTGCATACATATTTAACCGTCAAATGATGCAATATATATCGCCTCCCTTCGCTTCTTTGCTCTCTGAAATAAAAGTGGGAGAAAATAAAGGAAAGAAAAAGGAAAACTGGAAGTAGTAGCAGCTCTTGAAGGTAGTAGTAGCGTTTCGTATAAGCTGCTGCAGACTCTTGAGAAGGTAGTAGTAAGCGCTTCGTACAAATCTCTGACAGCTACTGAAAGGTAGTAGAAGCGCATTTTAATGACTGACTGTTCTTTGCTACAAATCCATAACCCAAAATTCTCACTATCCCTGCTTCATCCCGCCTTTTCCCCCAAATCCCCACTCTCTCTCTTCCCAAGTGCTTCGCCCCAAGGCCAAGGCGCTGGCGCTCACCCCGACCCGCCCTCGCCCCGACCTCGACCCGTCGCTGCCCCCGACTCCGGCCCTCGTCCCGACCTCGGCCGGCCTCGCCCCCGACCAGGCGCTCGCCCCGACCCGTCGGCCCTCGCCTCCTCCTGCCTTCCTCCCTCCCAACCTCGGCCGTCGTCGGGCACTGCCTCGCCCCTGCACCTCGTAAACCTCCCTCCCACTCTCTCTCTGCTAGGGTTCTTGGGTTAATTTACTTAGGTTTTAGTTAGGGGCAGTATGTTAATTAGGTTATCTATTTAGTTATGAATTTAGCTAGGTTTCAAAATTAGCTGAATTTATATGCAAATTTGAACTGGACATGTGATATGTGGATATGTGATGTTTGGAAAATGATCCGAGTGGCCTATGTTACGCCCGGAATGTTGATTCATTTCCGTTCCGTGAATTTCAGCGCCGATATGTCCATTTTTAGCAAAGGTCATGCCGAAATTTCCAGTGAATAAAGGCATGATTTGTGCTACATAGTTGGCATATCGAGTCTTGGCACATAGATTTCTTTTATGTCATTTCTCATTTATTCATACTTTTAGAAATAAATGAGGACACTTAATCATAGGAAACATGTCGAACAACGAAGAAACCGGGCCTTGACCAAGATGCGAGCGAGATGGATTATGAGGGTGAACAAGAGTACCTCGACTATTTATTTGCTAAGCAAGGTTTGCGGTGGGCCTTGATGATGGTAGCGCCCGACGCCGACATCGACACCGGCTGACTCCGGCACCGAGACCGGTGGGGAAGAATCAAGGGAAGGTACCGGCGGGGAAGATCTCAAGGCGGAAGGTACCGCCCCGATCTGCATACCGAAAAAGAGGAAGCATAAGAAGCGAGAGGATACAAAAACCTAACAAACTAGGGATTGGACGACTTGTGATCACAAAGATGGCACTTGGCAAGTTTGGCGTTAGAGCGAAGAACCTACGCCAAGTGCTATGGGAACCACGAACGAGGCATCCCACGGGAATGCATGAGCAGCAACCACGATGACTAAAGGAGTAAAGAACATTTGACGCAGCTTGCTCCTAACGAAGTTACACAAGAGATTCAAGTTCCCAGTACCGGGATGATAACATAGAACAACCGTGGGATGATCCGAAGATGAAAAAGATTAACAATCACGCCATGGGCATGTTCAGCAATGATTTGGCCTCCTGGAAAGGGAGGGTGAAACGAGCTATTGACGCCGATAAACCCTTGTCCAAGATTACGGAGGAAAATCACGACACTTACGGAAGAGGAGTTCGAAAAGTTCAAGGACACTTGCGCTACCGAGGCAGCCAAAGGCTAAGGCTGCGAAATTCAAGAGCCTTGAGCAAAGGAACACGGGAAGCATCGCCGAAAGCCGTGGCTACCTCGGTAAAAGGCCCATATGGGATAAGGAGGGCCAGCAGGCGTGAAGCCGCGGGTCTCCTGCACTCCAGCGAAGTTCACCAACCCCTTGGAGCGTGACTTCATCAAGGCCCGCTACAAGTGGGACAAGGAGAAAAAGGTTTTTTACACGGACAAGATCACGAGGAAATTGATTAGACTACTGGAGAAGCAACACCGGCTTGCAGCCAAAAGCCCTACTTCTTCGATGAGGCCCAAGTGGGACACCCCTCTCAACCGGGCCTTGAACGAACTTAAGGGACTCCCTTTGGGCCAGCGGCCGCAATATGGTCGTGTGCATGGCCTTTGGAGGCAGCGCCACGTGGAAGGTGTTTTACAACGAGGGCCCGGAGGCCAAGAAGCGAAAAAGAAGTTTAGTCAAGCGGACATCGGCGAGAAGGTGAAGCTTGCGGTCGAGAAAAAAGCGGCTGAGGACGCGAAAAAAAGCAGCCGAGGACAAATATGAGTTGCTACGGCGAAAGCGGTCAATGCACGGTAATCGCCTTGCTGCGAAATGATTTTGCTACTAACTTGGTTCCAGTTATCATCAATCGGACGAAGGAAAATCAGACATAAGACGGTACATGATTTCCCGTTGCTCAGTTTTGTCGGGAGCAACTCCATGAACAACAACACCATCGCACCATCACTTGCTCACGAATCGGGCCTCCTCGCGGCCGCTCCGCTCATAGCAGCCCGTCCTCGGCCTCGAGGCGTGCTAGGTGGGCCTTAAATCTTTGGCTGAGCTCGATGTCATTACGGTAATTACATGTCGCACCAACATATATATATATATATTATATATATATAATATTCCATTTTTGTTGCCTTTCGGTTGTTTTACGCCACAGACATATGTGTTTGCAGGAGAAAGAAACCCCGTGCACCATACTCTACTTGATCAAAGGCCAGAAGGTGGGCGTGGGAAAGGGGATGATAATGGACCTCGCAACCCACATTCCACAACCAGCCGATCCTCATTGTGCACTTCTGAGGTTAGCTTGACCCGGTGTGAAATCGGGGCACGAGGATTTGCCTCCTCCAAAGATACAACATGTGGGAAGCGGACGACGAGACCCCGCCGCATGATTGGAAGTCGCAAGGGTTGGGTGCTGCTATGGCGAAGAATCTTATTCGTGTGGAGCCGCCGAGAGCACACCAATAACCACACATCAACAAGCATGTGCGGAGACCACCACCCGCCTACACAATTACCGGCTCTGTAGTCTTTGGGTGAGAGCGGCGGACGACATGATGAAGGGGTGCAATAATGCTGGCTGATGTAATTTCTCTGTAAAGCAGAGAATGGATGATGAGACGGAGGTCGACCCTATGGATTTGCTCAATACAAACGCATATGACTGCGGACATAGATATGATGAGTCAACCATATGACGAATCGGGCTATCGACTTGCTAATGAGGATATGGATGATATGCGGGCAGGGTCAAAGCGAGGATTGCAAAAAGTCTCTCTTCATGAAATCCTCACAGGACACGCGCTTTGAAGATGCCGCCTCAACACAGGCTCAATCTAGCTCGGGCGCGAGGGTCGACAAAGATTGAGCCCGGGAACAACTGGGGGGGGGTTAAGGAAGGGTCCGAAGGTGTGCCCAAGAAAAAGGAGAGGAAGAGATCGGGAAGATAATCGCCTCCAAACAAGCCAGAGCACATAGCAGCGACGATGCATTACGAAGAGCGTGTACCCATGAAAGGTGCGGTCATGTTCCATCTCACGGGCGAGCCGATGCTACCGCCGAAACCGTGGAGGCACTATCGAGGATCTCAGGAGGCTGCACGACCATGTGCCGTCGATTGAGAAAACCTACTAGCCTCAAAGGATCCGGGATATCCTACATACGCGGCTCTCGTGTGCACGAGGGAAGTGCTACATCGAGACACGGCCATGGAGGTGTTCTTCCTGCGGTTTGACCATATCTTTGAGATGTTTCTAACAAGGGGGCTCGATTTTACAATCGTCCGCCTTTTGCGCTACATATGAGCTCCGTCATGAAGAGTGAAGAAGACTCGTAAATCTGTGTGGCGGATCCGTACTACATGCACGAGTCTTTCTTGAGTCTCGGCGACTTTGAGCGTGAAACTGCTAGGGAGTACCTCCAAAACTTCATGGTACAGAATAAGGACAGGGAAATTGTCCTCGTGCCTTATCATCCAAAGTAAGTCGATTCAGGACAACCCTTTCGTACATTTCAATCATTCCTTCTCTCTCATATGGGGAATAATTTGAGGTGTCTTTTCCCCAGCAAGAACGAGCCGCTGTCCTTATCGTTCTTTACCCGCAAGTCTCCCCACGCCGTGTATTTTGACCCTTCCGGAGACTACGAGAAAAAGACTACACCCACATAATGAATATTCTAGATGATGCTCTCCAAGGCTTCACTTTAGAGGTGGCCAAGTGCGAATTCAGGAAACAAAGGAACAAGAAGATGGGTTTCACAAGATAAAACTAACTTCTCCTGCATCCATGTCCCAAAAGCAAGCAAGAAGGATGGATTCTACATCATCCATCTCATGATTCAGTTCAACACGGATCACCAAAAGCTTCGCATGAGAAGCGTAATCGATGATCATATCCACAAGTGGCTAGAATCTCATGGAGAAGCGGATTATAAACTTAGCGATGACTTCTTTCGCATCCAAAGCGACATTGCGACGATCATCATGAAAGAAGTCGCCGATGAGAAGGGATGTTCCACCACGGCCCTATATCGCGAAATGACGTCCGAACTCGCATAGGCATGCAACGCCTAGACCTCCACGCCCGTTCAAGAAGCTAGGTTCATCCTCGATGATATGGAAGGATGGAACTTCTAGTGATTTATGATGCCGATGATGATGATATGTGTCGGTTGAACTTGTATACTTTTTGTAGCGATGAAACTTTGTGGATGTCCACGGTCCCGCCGAACTTCATGTAACGCTACTTTGTTAGTTTGCGTCGATGACCTCGCACCTCTAGTTAATTAATTTGCGTCTTGTATGTTGCATCTAGTTGCTAACCCTTTCTTTTTCGATTGTTGCTCTAGTATATTTTGTTGCATATATATGATTGTACATCCTCTTCATGAACATGCATCTCTAATGGTACCTAGTTTCTTGATGGCGAGATGGAATTGCTATGTCGTGTACAAAGGGAAGGTTCCGGTGTACAACGAGTGGCATGAGTGTCGGCAAGTGAATGGGTTCACGGCGCCAGCCATAAAAACTTCAAAAGCGGACAAGAAGGAGAAGCTAGTTACTTGAGGTTCACGCTTAGCGAGAGAGGACTCAGAATCGCCACCTCATGTATCGTGCATAGTTCCGCTCTCACTCATAGTGATAGTTCTTCTTGCGTATACCTTTGTTTAGATGGATGACATTGTTGTAGTTGCAAGTATTCGAGACTTGCACGTATCGCTATTTTCGAGATGATGACAAGATACCACTTTGTGTTGGATGATGATTATAATGAGACTATTTGTATGTATATGCTACGATGATTACATTTGTGGTCTCATGAGGCATTTGTATGTGTATCATGATGACATTTCTATGTGCTAAAGATTCTTCTATAAAGCCTGTTCAAATACAAAACAAATATGCTTGAAAAAAAACAAAAACTACTTAAATTAGCGTTAGCGAGTGTATAAAGTTAGCAAGAGCGCCGCGATAGCGATAGCGTCTGTGAAAAGCGCGCTAGAGCTACTAGCTGATAGCGACTTCCGCTAACAAGCGCTGCTGCTACACTTGTGTAGCAATGGCGCCCGGTGAGCACGCTTCTTGCTATGTGTTAGTAACTATGGCGCCTTATTAGTAGCGCCGCTACCCGCGCTACTGATACACCTAAAACCCGCGCTGCTGCTAGCCTTTTCCCTAGTAATGTCTTGAGCTTGCATGTCAAATTTATATGGTCCCAAGTAGTTCTAATGCATGATATAGTCTCTAGGCACTTGTGGGAGTAGTTGCTATCAATTTGTTGAGTTTGGTTCACTTTTATTTTGAGTAACTAAAAATTTCAGAAATTTTCAGAAAATGATTAAGAGATTTTTGAGGGGCTCTTCGAGCCAAAGCTCGAAGGATAAACAAGACAAGGAGAATAAAAAGCCCAAGTATAATGTCCCTCGCGTCGCGGAGGTTCGGCCGTGCGAATGGCCTTGTGATGAGTTCTTGAGATCAGCCGGGATTCATGATGATTTTTGTTCTGTGGCTGACAATGCGGGCCTCACCGACTTCCTCCACGACCAGCTCGAATAGTATCTCTTACTCACCAATACTTTCGTGCAAATTTTTTACTTTCATCCTAAGAAATCGCCTCCTTCAGTAGAGTTTCATTTATATGATGAGGCTAGGGAGAGATCATTGTGTGAATTTTGTGCGGTTTGCAAGATACCCTTCGGGGGCAATATAGAGGAACCACATAGTAGAGATGTGGATGGATTTATTGATATGATTACTGTAGGGGAAACGGGGAAGGTTTCCGATGCAAGAATTACTAGCATACACTTTCCTGTTCTACGTTACTTTGCAATATTTGCTAGTAGATGCTTAATTGGTCGCGGGAACTATGAAAACCTTAGTATTCCTGATATGATTATTTTGTGCCATGCTTTATTTCGTGATAACAATGTTAGTTTAGGACCCATTGTTGCTAAAAGATTAAGCCCATACAAGGGCCCCATCTTTGGAGGCATCTATGCTTCACGCCTGGCCAAACACTTTAGGATACCTATCAGGCATTATGAGAAAGAGGAAAAGATGTTGCCCCCTACCTTTCTAGATTATAAGAGTATGGTAGCACATGAGTTTATTGTTAAAAATGATGAAAATATGCTTAAGTATAATTTGAGATTTCATAAAACTCACAGTGAGACTATTATCTTGCCTGCACCCTCTTTGTTTGACTTATCTGCAGGCACTTACCCGTCTTCTTGCCGGAGGCTGTTTACGCGCATACTGGGCGGACATCGCACCAGAGCCTCGAGCCGGAACCACCACTTGACCCTTATCGACCGTCCTTTTATCGCTGGGATCCGGGAGGAGATCGCCACTGGTAATTTTCGATGATACTCCTCGGTACACCGGAGAGAGTAGCCGTGATCCATGGGCATAGACCAACTTAGGCCAAAAGCCTAAGCTTGGGGGAGTACGTATTTCTCACCGATATTACATTCATGTTCACACACTCATTCTAGTTGTCGGTGCTCATACTTTTTCATTGTACTATCCATGCTAGTTTAATTTCTTTTTCTAGTTTTCTTCTTGTGTGCTTGAACAACCTTAAGAAAACCAAAAAAATTAGTTGTAGCTTTTAGCTAGTTTACTTTGCATGCCTATAGTGGTAGTGATTAAAAGAAAACCCAAAAAGATTTCTCGTTCTTCTTTTGCTTGTTGGGAGCTTTCCCGTGTAAATAGTTTTATTTCTTTTCTTTTTTTGGGGGGGTCGAGAGGAGAAGACCATGATGAAAATATTGAGTGGCTCTCATATGCATCATTGTTGATTTAACCAAGAGCCCATATTACCTTGTCTTCTCCCCTGAATTGAATGCTTGCAGATTCCAGCTTAGTCCAATGCACGTGCACTATTATCATTATCCACACCATTCGATCGTGCAAGTGAAAGACAATAATGATTATATATGATGGACTGATTGAGATGAGGGAAGCTGGTATGAACTCAACCTATCTTGTTTTTGTAAATATGATTAGTTCATCGTTCCTGATTCAGTCTATTATGAATAAACATGTTTGCAATGACAATTAGAGATTATAGTTGCTTATGCCATGCTTGATTAGCTAGGAGTTTATAATGGTTTACCTTGCGTGCCAACATGCTATTAAAATGGTTGTGATGTGGTATGATAGGGTGGTATCCTCCTTTGAATGATCCGAGTGACTTGACTTGGCACATGTTCACGCATGTAGTTGAAACAAAATCAACATAGCCTTCACGATATTTATGTTCATGGTGGATTATATCCTACTCATGCTTGCACTCGGTGTTGATTAATTTAGTTGCATGTTCATGACTGTTATCGCTCTCTAGTTGGTCGCTTCCCAGTCTATTTCTAGCCTTAACTTGTACTAAGCGGGAATACTGCTTGTGTATCCAAACTCCATAAACCCCAAAGTTATTCCATATGAGTCCATCATACCTTCCTATATGCGGTATTTACCTGCCGTTCCAAGTAATTTGTACGTGCCAAACTCCAAACCTTCAAATGAAATTCTGTTTTGTATGCTCGAACAAATGAATTAGTAGTTTTGGTATTACCCTTTAATAAGAAAGAAAACAACACAAATATTTAAAAAATCAAAATAATGAAATTTGCTAAGGAAAATTAATTAGTGGCATTGTTGTTACCATTTAAGGAAAATAAATGATAAAGTTTTCACACATTTTAAACAAAAGATGCTTTCTTATATAATATGCAAGAATAAACATATAATAACAAAATTTCTCAAAAAGAAGTTTCCTAAGAAGGAATGAATTAGTGGGATTGATATTACTCTTGAAAAAGAAAGAAAATGAAATAAAAATTAAAACTAAATCAAAACAATGAAGTATTGTATGGAAGGATGATAGTGGCATTATTATATTTTTTAAACAAAATTGACTTACCCAAATTTAAAATTCAGATGACTTACATATGCTAAAGTGCTATTTTGAAATTCAGATGACTTACGTATAGCTGAAGTGTTATTTGACACCAGCCACCTCATTCGCTTTCTCACCCTTAGGGTGTGTTCAGTTGAAGGGATGGCATAGAATGGCACGGGTCCGACCCGCCCCTAGCCCCCGTTCTCGCGTTCAGTTGAAATTGGGACCGGCACGCACTGGTTCCCCCCGAGCGAATATTCCGCCCAGATGCGGAACGAAGTCATACCCCGAAAACGGGCCGGACCACAGCAAAACGGCCGCCTCCTCACACTCGTCCTTAGTCCCAGCAGTCGCGCCTCCCTCCTCCCTCCCCTCCTCCTTCCCCATGGATCTGAAGGCAGCCCATTGGTCCTCTATCCCCGTCGGCCAGCGGTACCTCCTCCTCCCTCCTCCCTCCTTCCCCTCCCCTCATCTCCTCCTCCCCACTCCATGAATCGAGTTGCAATGCCCTCCTTTCTAGTCGGCAGCCATTCGTCCCATCATCCTTGGCCGTTCCTCCTCTTCCATTTGGCCGAATCCTCCTCTCCATGGCGGCCAGTTCCTCCCATCCATGTCGGCCGTTTCCTATCCCCATCGGCAGTTTCCTCCCTTCCCGATGCCTGATAAGCTCTCTTTCTCTATCGTTTCTGGCAAAGACTCGTGGAAGGACTCCAAGCAGCCCAGTGCTTCGATGGCGGACTCGAAGCGTGAAGGTAGAATACCCCCCTATATGCAGCTAGTGTTCATGTTTATTTTTTGTCCAAAGGTGTATGTTTGCAATATATATGTTGATGTAAGCATCATTGGTAACTTGTAGATGGTCATGAAGATGAACAAAAGAAAAAAGATGGTTAGGGGAGCTGTTGTTTTTGTTGCACTAGCTGCAATGGCAGTAATATGTGGTTGTCAACCAGTGGTGAACTTGACATGTATGACTATTGCACTTTGATGCTTTTGGGAATTTCGTATGTGAACTATATGGTTGTACGTGCACCTTGTTGAAAATTATGTTATGTGATGTCATTCATGTGTTATAAACTTGTCAATATCTATTGTTATGTTGTTTTTAATCAAATTACAAACGAAATGTTGCCGAAATTTAAAATTTTAGGTCGTTCCATTTTTCATTACGTGCTTCCAACCAAACACTGGAACGGAACCGACCCGTTCTACTCTTTTTCTCCTACCAAACACAGAAATGGAACGGACCCGTTCCTCTGGAATGGAACCATTCCATTCCATGACAGTTGGTCCCCACACCCTTAATCACCTGATCGGCTTATCATTAGTTAGTTGTGCAAGTTGATGATGATGCATTTGCTTGCTTGCTGGACCATCTATAGGTGTCCAAGTCCAAGGCACGCCGGCATGTAACTCATTTGTTCTTCCGTTTCATACTTGTTGCCCAGTGAGTTGGTAGCTAGCATGTCGTGGCAGTAGAATGTTCCTTCCACCAAGGGCGAATCTACTGTGGGGGCTTTAACATGCACGAGCCCCCCTGCAGGGATTCAATTGAAATTAAAGACAGTATAATCAAGCCTAATTCGAGCCCTCTCACGCATCCAAGCTTTCTACCATCAGATTTCATGTCTTGATCATTGTTGGCCGTCCGATACATCCCCTTTCGCGCGTGGGCTTCTCCTCACCTTCTCTCGCGCGTGGGCTTCTCCTGGTCCAACTGTCCTGGGCCGCTGCTCCTGAAACCAAATCGAGGCTCTCTCGTTCTTTTACACGACGAGACGTCCGATCCTGGATGGACGACGATCGTTCGTTTCCTCCCGTCCACCCTGACCTCTCATCCCTCTCGTTCAATTCCCACCCCATCTCTCCTATCTCTCTCACCCACGACACAGGCGGCGGCGCCACCATCCTCGTGGCGCGGTCAGATGAGGAACGGACGAGGCGCGCGAGGGGATATGGCGGACGCGCTCAAGCCGAGGCGCCACGGGGGGATCCAGCGTGAAGGGATAGACGAGCGGACCCATCCCTTCAAGGACCTCTCGTTGCTGGCGACCTCAACCTTGGGCGGATCCTAGGTCCGCCGCCGTGATGGTGTCCGAGGCTCTCCCAACCCTTCCCCTTTTTTCATTCGGCAGTGGTGTGGTCTGCTCCACCGTGCCGGAAGGGGACCAGACGCCTTCCACGCGGTGGTCGAGCCCGTGGAGTCGTTGAAGCACGCAACATCCTTGATGAAATAGTTGCCTGCTCTTATTTTTTCTCCATTAGAGATGATGCATGAGATGTGACCCCGCATTGATTTTTTTTATCGATCAGGTGACTGCTTTGTACAATCTGACAGAAAAAATGGAGCTATACCCTCTCTGCCTTCCATTGAGACCTCCCGACATTTGTCAGCCATGTTCGCTGCTTAGTTCTGTGTCAGTTAGCGATTCTTCTTTATCCATGTGATTTCGTAGATGTTCCCATATCAAGCCCAGCTGATTTACTGTTGCTTGTTGCAGGGTTGTTGTGCTTGTTTGTTTGGAATTTCTATATTGGAATAGGAATTGCTTGGAACATGTGCCTGACACATAGCTGCGATCATGGCTGCTAGAGCGGTACAGTTGTTAGAATTTCTGTTTTTGAATTGCTCAGAAGGTGTTCCTGCTTTGGACACAAATGTGTTTTTGACTCTTGCAGGGCTTATGTTTGATGTACATCCAAGAGGCACGTGAGCTGCAAGAGTTCACATTCAGGTATGTTGCTTTGCTTCTCCTTGGCTACCACTGTGGCACAATCACCGCTTCATTTGGTTTGACATGTGTTGTGATTTTCATTATCAACATGCACTTCTGTGGATGCTTTGAGTGGTTCATATTAACGGTTGTTGCAGTTTGCAACTTCATGTTACAAGTTGTTTGAGAGACAGGTCCATCAATTCATTCCCAGTTCAGATTAGTGCTTTTAGCATGTGTTGTGTTTATAACTTGCCAAACAGGACAATAGGTTAGTGATATAAAGAAGAATCACAAGTTATAGAAATACGATGATTTTTCTGGTAGATAGCTAATTATAAATATATGACTACCTTGTACCAGAACAACCATAAGAATTTGACAATTTGTAGCATCTCCTTTTGCTACTAAATGTGTATTGTTTCAGAAATTTTATTTTAATGCACGACTTGATGTACATCTCTTGAGTACATGGATGAACTAATAGACAATGGTGGAACGACCACGATCAATCTACTTTGTTCCTTCATCTTGGAGTACAATAATGATATGCTAAATTATCAGCATTATGATCTGGATTAAAGAATTTCTAGGCGACATCTTCTTACATTATTATTTAGAATAAACATTCCCTCGATTCTTAAGGTACTTAAATGGTTCTTCAAATTGTATGGTCCTTTCATTCTAAAATTATCTTTTCCGTGCATTATTTTAGAATAAATAGCTCTTATATTTTATGGGGTTTCTTGCCAAATGGGTCCTACTCTATATGCATTCTTATTTGGAACCTCTACAGCTATTTATCATGAGCATAGGACATTGCTGCATCGTATCTGGCTATGTACAAATTTATCACAATATTACCCCTTATGTTGCATCTTTAATTTAGTCCTCAAGTATGTCTATCTTCTTGTTCATCAGATTTGACGAGAGACAAATGCTGCTACGACCATAAGTGTTGGTGATTTCTGTACATGCATTGAACTAACTAAAGTTGACATTGATTCTGTAGCTTCTTCCTTGGTAAGAATAATGTATACTCATCTTTGCATAGTTTATATATATATAGTTAAGTTTGTCATGTACATGAGCAAGTGTGGCCACATGGCTCACCAAATAGTATTTGTAGTGTCTTGGACTGTTATTTATACAAAATTTTCATTTATATTGATCCGAAGAGAAAGGTCACGGTTGTATTTTCGTTCCATATATTTAGTACTTCCACTAATCTTTTTTCCTATACAAATATACAGGGCGCAAGAATTGCGAATATCAAATGCACCAACGGTTGAAGGAGCCCATCCATCCACTGAGAGCATTGCAACTTTCGACATGCCATTGATTAATCTATCTGTTTAGTCGCATCAGATACACCATCCTTTAATTATATTGCCGATGTCACTGACATATATGTAACTAAGAGAAAACAGGACTTTGTATGGATGTCAGACTATTATTATTTTGAGGTGTTTCAATCTGAAGCTTTGTCGAGATTAGTATAGTGATCAATTTCATGGATTGACATTTGTTTTCACTTTCCTTGTACGATCACCTCTTGGCACATTCATGGTCATGAAATGCTTATGTTGTAGATTTAAGATTTATAATCCAATTTTTGAGATGCTAGAAAAAGCTACATCGACATGGAACTAAGAGGATGGTCAATATGACCCGGAAAATATACAAGATGATAGTTACATAAAATGATAAATATTGGCTTAGCTTCAGAAGTTACGAATGCAGATCTTTCATGTCTATGTATTTGTAGAATTATATCACTCTACTGGAAAAATAGACGGGCGCAGCAACGCGCGCCAACCATGATCTAGTATATTTTTACTACCAGTATTAGGCCCAGCCCAGGCCATCAAGCCCACACAGTATCCAGCTACTCGTCCAGAATCGATCCTTCATCAACTTTGAACCTGCCCTCCTTTTTATCCTACATTCGACACTGCTTCCACGTTGTGGCATCATGCATTCATGCGCGATAGACCACAACGACGCCCTCAAGAGGGTGATGACGCCGGGCGCCACTATCGTCGAGTCCGAGAGATGGACTAGGATTTTCATCCCGGACTATTGGCACTTTGAGAGGACCCATAGCAATGCCCACCAAAAGGAAGCGACACGTGGGTCTTGCATGATTGCTCGATCTTTGGGCCAGCGAGAGCTTCGCTTTTCTGGATCGACACAAGTGCCACATGCAGACTCAAGGTTGGTGACCCAACCCACGGGAGGGGGGCAACGGTCGTTCGTGCCAGGCTTACAAATCCATACTAGGGAATCGCCATTGTCGAAGCCACGATGACACCAGGGCCACCCGCCACCCCTCCCTTTGCTACCCACGTAGTCAAGGGAAGGCACCACCACAGCTGCATGGTATCCGCCGCAAAGCCACCCGTGTAGCCTCACCATCCAAGGCGGACCCACTACCACCATCGATCGAAGCAACATGATGATACAAAACCAGGTAGTCGGACATTGACCACGGACCGTTGTCGATTAGGACTGAACATCCCGATGTTGATTCGACACAAGGAGCCCAACCTCGGCCGGGGGCACGAATCATTGGGGTCAGCCAGCATTGTCGCCAGGGTAGCCCATTCAGACGGGCCGCCGGAGCGATGGGCCTCCACATGTCGGATCTGGTCGTGACCTCGAGGCCCTCCGCAACCTAACCCTAGATCCACCTATCACCGGACGCCAAAAACCCTGCGCGCCACTACCGCCGCCGCCGACCATGGCCTAACCCGAGCCCCCCAGCCGCACGTCAGTGAGGAGGGCGCCCCGCGTCATCCAAAGAAGCCAGCACACCAGAGCGCGGAAGAAATCCGCTGCGTGTTATCACAAATCAGAAAGAGACGTATGAGATGGTCAATATCCAATTTCAAAAAGCCCCAAAAAAAAAATTCAGCAGCTCGCCATCATCACAATTCCAATGTTCAGGTCAGCAAGTTAGGTGTCAAGAGCCCCAATTAGTAGCACTCCCATGGTGAGTACTAATTTGGTTCGAATCCAGGGCACACTGAAGCAAGCACGATTGTATTTGGGGGCAGAGAATTACAGGGCAACTGGCTGCAGAGCCCTAACGTCAACGGGGAAGTGGAGGACGCACTGCACTGGTAGATCTGCATTCAGCTCATATCTATTTTCAGCGAAAGAAATCAACTGCTTCTTACCATGATTCAAAGAGTTGGGTTAGGTAATAAAAAATCTATGTTCGGTCAAATATATCGGCTGCCTCTTATCACAATTATTAAACGAAGCATCAGAGGGCCGACATCTATTTTCGAAAACAAGCACACGCAAAAATCAGCTGCTTCTCATGATAGTTCAAATGTTCAGGTCAGACACTCAGGCCTGAAATTGGCAGCACATCTCTTATCTGAAACTTGGTTCAATTGGCGGAGCACAAGTTAAATGTGTTAACAGCCGTGGATTTGGAGAAGCCATGTACAAAAATGCAGGGATGGCTAGAATCAACCGTACACTGAAGCCAACGGGAGGCATAAAATTACAGAGCGAGAGACCAGTGTGAAATTAGAAACATCTGACAACGAACACAAATCAACGTCAACAGAGTGAGAGATTGCAGAAGAATTCAAGGGTAAACCACTTCAATTTCAACTCCATCCCAGAACTACATCCAAACAACAATCATGGCCAGGACATACAGCGGCGAGATGCGGCCATTCCATTACACCGAAGACCATGAACACTGAACAACCATGGCTAGCTACTAATCTGGCGGCGCGAGGTGGATTCAACTGGACCGGCGCGGCCTAGCCGCCGAATCCGTAGAGGGTGCGGCCCTGGCGCTTGAGCGCGTAGACGACGTCCATGGCGGTGACGGTCTTGCGGCGGGCGTGCTCGGTGTAGGTGACGGCGTCGCGGATGACGTTCTCCAGGAAGATCTTGAGCACGCCGCGGGTCTCCTCGTAGATGAGCCCCGAGATGCGCTTCACGCCTCCACGGCGAGCCAGACGGCGGATCGCCGGCTTGGTGATCCCCTGGATGTTGTCGCGGAGAACCTTCCGGTGCCGCTTGGCGCCGCCCTTGCCCAGCCCCTTCCCTCCCTTGCCGCGGCCGGACATCGTCGACGCTTCTGTCTCCGGCGAGCTTCGCTTGGCTGCTGTGTGTGTGTTGCTGGTGGTGGTCGGCGGTGTGGTGAGATGAGATGGACTGGGCTGCGGCGTGGGGGATTTTATAGCTGCGAGGCTTCCGGGGAGGAGAAGTGGGCGATCCGCGTGATACGGAGTGTTGGCCGTCGGATGGGAGATGGGCGGCTGGTAGTGGGGGAGAAGGGGTGGCGCGGATCGCTGACGTGGCCTGGAGCGGGGGCGTGAGCGGGGAGGAGGTGTGTTTTCTGACTTCTTTGTTTGAAGGGGTGTGTTTTTTGAGGGGGTGTGTTGACAGCTCTAGCCCGTTGTTTTGGGCCTTGGAAGCAGCTTCAAACCCGTTGACAGCTCTGGCCCGTTAGCGTAGGCAGCTTGGAAGTAAACCTCAAAAAAAAATAAGGCAGCTTGGAAACAGTTCCGTTAAATGAATGGCTCATGTAAAGATTTCATTGTTGCTCCAAAAAATATAAAGATTCTATTTCAACAGGTTTAAAAAATTGTAAAGATTTTATTTCAACGGGTTTTGTGAAGCTTACGGATTTATTTTTTCTGTGTTTGTTTATTGGTTTTTGCTCGTGTTCTATCTGGTTTTTTCGTTCATTTTCATAAATAAATGTTTCTAAACATTTTTTAAATTTGTATTTTCAAATTTTGTGCCCATTTTTCAAACATTTTAAAACATATGGACCAAATTTAAATTCATGAGAACTTTTCGAATTTATGGATATTTTTAAATTCATGAACGTCTTTTACATCACCAACTTTTCCAAACACTAACACAAAAATGAATATCTGCTCCCTCTGTAAACTTTTAGAAAACGTTTTAGGTCACTAAGTTGAGGTGGTGTATTTTTTCCTCATGAAGGAATGAGCACAAAAAAGACAAGTCGAGCAAGCGGTTTGGACGCCGCACAGTACGAGCGGGATCACTTGTACCATGCGCCATCTTGCACTCCAGTTGCTCTGTTAGATTTTCGCCACACGAGAAAGGTTCTTCAAATATGTTCATTTGCCAAGATATTGATTGCTTCCTTCCATATATATTTGTTTTTGCACGTCAAACAGTGAAACAAATTTTCTTCTTTCTCGGAGGATTAGCATTAGAAAGCGCATGAGAAATATCGAAAAACCCTGTGAAGGCCGCATCAGAACCCTCTTATATAAGTCTTGCTCGTCCTCGAGCAACCGAGAAATAAAAAGAGCGAAAGGGAGTTCGACAAATGAATACAAGGGGTTTACCGGCTCATGAAGATATAATATATCGATTCTCACAAATATTGCAGTCTTAATTAAGAAAAGATTTGCATTTGAATCATTGCACCTAAGCTCGCTGCATAGCCACAGATTGATTAGTAGTAGTTCAAGTTCACAAAGTTAAACCTTTGGTGGTTAGCTAGGTGTGGATAAAACAAAAAATTATTCTCTCAAGAGAATAGATTTGCATTTTGAAGCTTTTCAAAACATAAACATGACCATGGATTTTGGGTAGAACAAAACATATTATTCAAGTATCACATTAACATCCACTTGTGACGCCTAATCATGCCTCTCAAATACTTCCTTCAATCATTGTCCGTTGGAACTTTGTTTTTTTCTTGTGACGGGATTATGCCAAACAAATGATACATGCAAACGGTGGGTTTTCGTTGCCAGTTCGAACGTGAACAGACTCTCATAGCCGAAATCAGAGCTGAAACTTAGTGGACTGTTCATTTGCGTGCGAAGACCTCAACATAACTCAAGAGAGATGATGAACTAACAGTACGTATGATAGATGGCATTGGTGAGTAATATTTTACATCTTTGGGGTCAATTTTGGGACGTACCGCAATAAGCAATAACCCATTTATTATTAAGTATAGACTAGGAAAAGGACCCGTGCTTTGCAACGGGAGATTTTTCTTTTCATATTCTCTAGTGGCCATGATCACATTTTGCTGCATTAACGAGATACACTATCAATCACAATTTCGTGTAAATAGTGAACATTTTTTTAAAACTCGTGAACATATGTGAAATCATGAACATTTTTTAGATTCATGAATAGTTTTACAATTTTTCAAACATTTTCTAAAATAAAGAACATTTTCCGAATTCATGAGCATTTTATACTATTTGCAAATATAATTTTTTTACAATTTTGAACATTTTTAACAATTTTCTTGAATTGGAGAACATTTTAGAATGGACGAGCTTTGATTTGAAAATTTATATTACAATTTTGAAATTCATGAACATTTTTTTGATTTAACAATCATTTTTTGAAATGCGTCATGACTTTTTGAACTAGCGAACATTTTATGAATGAATAAACTATTTTGTAGGACACAAACAGTTTTTCAATTTTGAAATTCATGAACATTTTTTTGATTTAACAAGCATTTTTTTAAATGCGTCATGACTTTTTGAACTAGCGAACATTTTATGAATGAATAAACTATTTTGTAGGACACAAACAGTTTTTCAATTTTAGGATATTTTTCCATTCATGAACAATTTATGAATTGGCAAAATTTGTTCAATTTCATTAACATTTTTAATACATGAGCTATTTCAAAGATCATGAGCATTTTCAGATTTCCTGAACATTTGTTCTCAAAAGTTTGAACTTTTTTGAATAAGCAAACATTTTTTCGTAAAACCATGAACAATTTTTGAATCCAAGTACTCCCTCCGTTCCTTTATATAAGGTGTATTTGTTTGTTTAAAAGTCAAACGAGTGCATGTTTGAGCAAGTTTTTAGAAAAATATATCAATATCCACAATACCAAATTTATATCATTCGAGCCATCATAAAAGTTAGTTTCATATTTTATGAATATTTATCTAGTTGGTATTTCAAATGTTGATATTTTCTTCTATAATCTTGGTTAAACTTTCGAATGGCTGAATTGCACGGATATCAATACACCTTAGTATTAAGTACTTTATTTCAAAATTCTCATTTTTCTTTAACTTTTGAAACTTGTTTTGAAGTCCCAAATTATCTAATGTAGAAAAGTTCGAAAATGGAAAAGAAAAAGAAAAAAATGAAATTTAAAAAACGGGACGCCCGGACATGGGTCGGCCCAAACGGGCGTGCTGGCCCGGCCCAGGAGGGGGATTCCCATGTGTGAAACGTTTTTTATCACTTATAAATGACATTGATGGGTAATATCTTATAACTTTGGGGGTAGGAAGCAACAACCCCTTTATTACTAATATAGATTTAAGGTGGTTTTATCACCATCCAAAGCTGCAAAATGAACTCTAGCACATCAAGATGATGGGCTTGGTGGCCCACGGACTGCAATCCTCCGAGCTACTCCTGGCCTGCCAGCTACGATACCTTTGCCAAAATTTAGTTCGTGGTGCGGTGTCTGTCTAGTTTCCTTTTTCTTTTCATGGTGTTTTTCTCTACCCGCTTTCTTTCGGGTTTTCTATTTTCCTTTTTTCTTTTTTTAGTTCGAATGTTTTTCTTTTTCATTTTGAAACTTGGTAATACTTTTTAGAATTCATTAATATTTTTTCCAATTGTTTTCTTAATCTATGAACATTTTCAAAAACCTTTGAATATTTATTAAAATCATACATTAATTAAATTAAATGGTCACTTTTGATAATTTATGAAATTTTTGGGGAAATTCTAACATATATTAAAAAACGAAATCAAAATATTTTTCGAGAAATTAGAAAGAAATCAGTGCAAAATAGGGTTGAAAGGTTGTTGGCGGTGCCGCCGGGTGACCCCACCTCCAATAGCCTTCGGGTCGTGGAGGTGCGGACGACTCCGGCCCTCACCGGGGGAAAGGACCCCACTCTTGTTCAACATCTTGGCCGAGGCTGTGTGGCGGCGATGATGTCCCCTAGTAGAAATAATGTCTTCCACGGCTGACCCCCCCCCCCCCCGCCCTGGTGGTCCTTATAGCGTCGTTGGAGAGCTTGTGGTGGTCTTTGTCAGATCTCGCGGGATTTGATCAGTTCTATTCTTCGGCGGATCCCTTGTATTCCGTTTCCTTTCGTCTTTGGTCTTGTCTCTACAAGTTTGATCCTCTTGATCTACACTTCTAGTTATTGGCAACGGTTTTTATTCTCGTGTTCTAGTGTGGGGCCTTACCACGATAACTTCTCGACTATGTACTACAACAAAGATTTTCCTGGTTCCGCCGGGAGAGAGGCGATGACGACGGTGTGCCTTGTGCTCACTCTAGTGCTTGTAGTATTGTCGTTAGTGGTCCATGGACATGGCTGTAGTTTTTGTTACTTTTAGCACTCTATGTACTAGCATGACCGATGATGAATGGATTGAAAGATTCTCCCAGGAAAAAAAAACAGCGTCAAGCAGTTCACCTTTTTTTTCTTTGAGAATTAGCGGTTCCATAGTTTTTCTAGATCAATAATAAAGCCACACTACTCTGCTGGGCCTGGCCTGTTTGGGTTGGGTGGAACCGTGGAAGCGTAGAAGAGGCCGGGCCACACGACTCCGAATCGTGCCCTGGCTCTCTGATTCCCGACCGGACCAAGCAAAGGCTGGCTTTACAGGCAGAGGACACACCGCAGCGGCTCGAAATTCCCCATCACGAAAATCCCCAAATCCAGCGGCGGCGAGGCGAGAGGATTGCCGGCGAAGCCATGGCGGCGGGGAGGGTGACCGGTCATACGACGCTGGAGGCGTGCGCTCTGAAGGTATGCGTCAACAAGAAGGCAGGAGATGCGGCCGGCAATTTCGACTCAACGGAGGAGAAGACGTCTAGAGAGTTTTCGCCCCTGGAGGACGCGGCTTCGTTCGCTGGCGGTGAAGGCATGGAGACGGAGACGGAGACGGAAAGGAAGATGTTTATGTCGCCGGAGGACATCGACGTCATCCTGAGCCACAGGGCCAGAGGAGACAGCTTCAAGCAGTTCCAGGCGAGGATCAGGAAGGAGGTGGCGGAGACGGGCCACTTCGAGATCTCGGAGCAGTACGTGGAGAACGTGCTGGCGCACCAAGCCATGTACAGGGGGGAATGGTCGAGCCTAAGGTCCCAGTATCCAAACATGGTGTGGGAGGAAGACGACGACGACGAGGCTGCGAAATCCGGCTGAGACTAGTGGAGTTGTACTATGTACTACTCCCTCCGTTCCTAAATATAAGTCTTTGTAGAGATTTTACTATGCACCACATACGGATGTATGTAGATGCATTTTAGAGTGTAGATTCATTCATTTTGCTCCGTATGTAGTCCATAGTGAAATCTCTACAAAGACTTATATTTCGGAACGGAGGGAGTATGTGCCTATCTAGTGATATATACTCCCTGCTCTGTATAGTGATCTAAAACGTCTTATACAGAGTTATTTTTCACAGAGGGAGTTGATTTTTACAGAGTTATCAAAAGATGTCAGCGCTCGACTGTTTTAGTGCCATCGATCCTATGTTAACAGTGTTTGTCATTTCAAATCTTTCTTTTAGACAAGTCATTTTAAATCTTATGCCTCAGTATCCGAGTGTTCTTGCTGTACCTGACACATGCACTAGAGCAGCCGAGCAGAATGTTTCTTCTGCCTATTCATCTCATCTTCCGTTATCCGGGGTTTTGCGGGGGTCTGAGTGAGGGCTCTGCAATGTGTTTGCAATCTGCTTTTCTCGGTGATGCCTAGCCGAGGTTACATCACCGTGGAATCCTGGACAGTGGGCACTTAATGGTAATGTGTTCAGGTGCTTGTTTGATAGTACTAGCAAATCTGGTGACTTTTACATTAGTGAAACAAGTGACAGAAAACCCATCCCACGACACTAGCAAGGACAACGACCCTATCTGTTGCTCCTTTTATACTGTTCTGAAAAACTCCAGATGGAAAATTGCATGGTCATGAGACAACCATTCTTTCGCAACACTCCTGTATTCCTCACCGTACGCACATACATATATCCTCGTACCTTTCCCCTGAAGTGTTGTACTGGGATATTCAACTTTGAGATTGGCATAAGTAGCTCGGCTTTTTGTTCCATCCTTGTGCTGAAATATCTTGCAGAAATGCAATGCCATTCCGGTAATCGATGCACCTATTCCTTCCTGCTACATACAACTTCTCTTCTACTCCCTCCGTATCAAAATATAAGACGCTATTGCGATGGACTTCTCTTCTATTCCTTCCTGCTACTTCTCTTCTGCCGCGCCAACCAACTGTTGTGGCCACTACTTCGACCATGTGTTCTACTTTGACCAAGCCTTGCCTCTTTTTTGATGACTTTCATGAGAATTGTTGGAGGGGCTGATTTGTGAAGGAAGACCCTTGCGTTCATTTCATTCTAAATGGGCCAACTCATTAGCATGGTGATGAAAACCATCGCATTCCTAGTCAGAACGTTGCTCTTCCTAGTCAGAACGTTGCTCTCAGATATATTGATTCACCAATCTTTTGTGGACCTCTTTAATGCCCAAGTGGTGGCGTCGAGATGCTCAAGTTGGAGCCACCCCCTAACCAAACCCAACGCCTCAAGGTTTAGCGACACTTGTAGAGCAAGTGGGAAGAAGGTTTTTTTAGGTTTTTTTGTTTTTGAAAAAAAGCAACTCATGAACATAGATTTTTGACACTACACTAGTGCCAAAAACGTTCTTATATTATGGGACAGAGGGAGTATCATCGTACTCGTTCTATCATTTCAGGAAGCCTGAAATCTCAGCATTCAGGCAATAACAAAAAAAAACTTGGACAAATGACTACTTGGAGTACATGGGTAAGCTGTAAACCAAACCCGGACACGGTGAATCGCTAATGTTTGCATCTTGACCTCCTCTCCAGTTCATGTCTTCCAACTTCCAACTGCATTCAGCTAATGCACGTTTTCAGCCAAACAAATCAATTGCTTCTTATCGTGCTTAGAAAAAGACGTGACTGCTAAAAATCTATGTTCGGCCACAGAAATCAGCTGCCTCAGTTAAAAGATGCATCAAATGGTCAATTTCTATTTTCGGAAACAAGCAACAAAAAAACCCGGCTGCTCCCCATGACATTTGAAGTGTTCAGGTCAGACACCCGGGTCTCAATGGGCAGCACATCTCTTATTTGAAACTTGGTTCAATTGGCAGAGCACAGGTGACAGGTTAATAATGTATTGACAGCCATGGAATTGGAGAAAGCACACGCTGTTTGGGGATTTTCATCTGAGTATCGAACCAGCTCATGCCGGGCATTTGACACTTGACAGTTGACAGGCCGAAATGCAGGGAGGGTTCAACTCTACTGCACACTGAAGCCAACACGATCGATTTGGGGACAGAAAAGTACAGCAACAGAAAAAGGGGAACGCACTGACAGGATTTAACAAAGCGCACTCCTAAGATTTAACAACAGAGCAAGAGATTGCAGACGAATTCAGGGATATAATGGTGAGATCTCCATTCCACGGTGGCAGTACATCGAAACAACAGACAGCAGCGAGATGCGGCCGTTCCATTACACCAAAGACAATGAACACTGAACAAACCATGGCTAGCTAGTACGAATCTGGCGGCGCGAGGTGGATTCGACTGGACCGGCGTGGCCTAGCCGCCGAAGCCGTAGAGGGTGCGGCCCTGGCGCTTGAGGGGCGTAGACGACGTCCATGGCGGTGACGGTCTTGCGGCGGGCGTGCTCGGTATAGGTGACGGCGTCGCGGATGACGTTCTCCAGGAAGATCTTGAGCACGCCGCGGGTCTCCTCGTAGATGAGCCCCGAGATGCGCTTCACGCCGCCACGCCGAGCCAGACGACGGATGGCCGGCTTGGTGATGCCCTGGATGTTGTCGCGCAGCACCTTCCGGTGGCGCTTGGCGCCGCCCTTGCCCAGTCCCTTCCCTCCCTTGCCTCGGCCCGACATCCTCGACGATTCCCTCTCCGGCGAGCTTGGCGTTGTTGCTGGTGGTGGTTGTTGCGGCGGTGGTGGTGTGGGGGATTGATGTGGCGTGTGGGGGATTTATAGCTGCGAGGTCTCCGGGGAGGAGATGGGAGCGATCCGCGTGATGCGAGGCGTGGGCCGTCGGATGGGATATGGACGGCTGGGAGTGAGGGGGAGGGGTGGCGCGGATCGGTGACGTGGCGGGGCGCGGGGGCTTGGGCGGCAAGAAGTGTGTTTCCTCGCGATGTACTGGAGGGAGCAGACTATTGTTTTGGGCCTTGGGGAGCTGCTCGCTGACAGCTCAAGCCGACGATAGTTTTTTTTTCCCGGGTGAAATACTCTATTACTCAACTCACAAGATCCTTACGATCAATCGTAACGAGCAAATTTAGCTATACTATTGCTAACCTTATTTTGGCTACAATTTACGTGAGTAATACAAGAATCAATGGAGGGACATAAGATATTTTAATCTCCCTAATAAGCGACGAGTAGTCCGAACAATCAACTTCTTTGGCTTGAATCAACTGCACTGCAACAATAGAGTCCGTCTCTATCTCAACCGGTAGATCACTTTTCTGCATTGCAAATGACAAACCATCCATGCAAGCACTCAATTCTACTTCTAGTGCATCCCGATGTGAAAATAACTGCCTGCATGAAGAGAAGATAACTACACCCTTGATGATAGCTTTCACGTGTAGTATTTCCTATTTGGCGCTGAGCCAACACTGAACACTCTCTTCTCCTTTTGTTTTCGATCTGAAGCCGGCTCATGTAAAGATCCCCTTTCAGCAGGTTTTGTGAAGCTTTCAGATAATTTCTTCTTCTTCTTCTATTTTTGTGTTTGCTAATTTGGTTTTCACTCGGGTTGTTGTCTAGTTTTTTCCCTTTTTATGGCGGTAGGTTGCTGGACACTACCGCCATGGGCTGTGGCGGTAGGATCTGGTCCCTCCTCTCCCGTGTTTTGCCCCATATGTGTCGAATGTTAGCATAATATACCCAATTCTATCTACAAGCACATACATAATTCAACTCAACATAGTTCATTAAATCCACGAATAGCACATGTTCAAACTAATTAAAACATGACCCGGTTCGAATGACATCAGTTCAAACTAATAGCTCAAGCTCGACGACACATGTTGTAAATAGGTAACATAAGCCCCATACTTATCAGACGTTCAATTTGATCGCCACGCCCTTGATTACGCTTCAGTTGAAAGTCTGTGAATCCCGCCAATGACCCAACACACCATTCGTTTCACGGAACCAAGCCCATGCAGCACGGGCGCTGGATTCTCGACACATACTGTTTGATTGCCCATCCTATGACCTCGCCCGGGTTTCCTCAAGTCCATCTCACGAATTCTTCTTTGCTTGCAATGAACGCAATCTCAATCGCCAAAGCGTGTCTCGCAAGCATATTCGGTCTTGCGGTGATCAAGCATCCTCTCTTTCTCCTTCACAAGCTTTGGAATGCTTTTTCTCCTTAGCATCAGAAGGTTCCTCGATAAAGTGATACTTATTTGAAATCCTTAATGGCGCATTTGCCTCATCACAACTCTTCAACCATGCTTCACATTCCTTCTTCAAGCAACGGTGTCGCTCGCCATGATCTTCTCACACGCTATGTTCATAGTCATGGATCATTGTCCATCATTACACATGAACATACGGGTTCAAGATGACATAAACAAAAACATAAAATAAATTAAGTAGAGTACAACACTTGGTAACTTGATATGACATACAACACCAAGCATAACCTAACCCCCATTATGTACATTAAGACTAGCACTAGATCTAGGCACACAAACTTTTCTACAAGCAATTCTAAGCACATCATACATAAGGAAACCACAAACATAAACCTAAATGGATCATAGTAATTGATTTGACCACACGAAAATGATGAGCTAGGGTTTGCAATCAAATGAGAAAATGCAAAGTAAACAAAGATATCAACCAATCAAAATGAGGGGAAATGAGAGAGCCACCTTGAGTGATGAAAATGGTAAGAATCCAACGGAGAAATCTCAAACAAATGAGAGAGATTTGGGAGGCTCTTGTGCTTCAAAGAAAGAGGGGGGAGAGTTGAGCTCGGTGGAGAGGTGATGTGGGCTGAATGAGTAGTTGAGGAGGGGGAATATCCAGCCTCCCTCACCTTATCGAACCACGAGGACCCTACCGCCAGAGGTTATGGCGGTGAGCTCCGATAACCTCTGCCGTGAGGGATGGCGGTGAAGCCCTTTTCCACGTCATTCTTGCCTTAGCAGACGTCGGTCGCCCGTCAAATGGCCTCTGGCCGTAGGCTATGGCGATGAGCCACACTAATCCTACCGCCCGAGCCCTCTGGCGATGAGGCAAAGGTCGAGATCGAAATTTTTCAGCCGGGTCGAGATCCCGATTTTCTTTCCAAAAAGGGTCAAAACACGAAATTCGGCCGCAAACTGTTGTGCTACAGGTCCATGGGCCATGGACGGCTGGTTTGTTCTGCCTGTGTGGCCGGACTTGCAATGCACGAGCGAGACGTCCGTATACAATAAACAATTCAGAATGACCAAGATTTCTCTAGAATGAAGTGGAGTTGCCTGGTGGGTACTGTAGACGTGAATCCCTCCAATTTGAACCATAGGATTGAGCCCATCAACGGCTGAAATTGCTTCTTAGGCTTAGGTCTCAAAATTTCAAAACTCATACACTATAGAGTAGTATAGATTCCTTGATTCTTCGAGTTTTGGTGGAGCTAGACACCCCGAGTTGGAATGATCAGGAAACCATGTCATTTTTGTCAAAAGTTTCCTCTTTCAGAATTTAGTCCAGTATCGTCAGTGCTTCACTTTTGTCATTCAGAAGCACAATTAGCATCAGGGATTTAGAGATCATTGAATTGTTCATATGCATGTTTGATAATCAGTATTGTGATTCGGTCATTGGCTGTAGACTTAATTCTTGCATATGCGTTGTGTTATTGAGCAACATTATTTTGAACATGTTATGAATCATCACTTAATCTTTGTGAACACCTTGCTAGACTGTAGAGCCCATTGAGTCTATATTATATCTTCCTTTTTTTGCTGATTATTTATATAATAAAATGGTTGTCGCAAATTGTTCCGCAGCAATGCGCGGGGCATCTTCTAGTATAATATAAGCTTTTTGGGACGGAGTTAATACTTATTTAATTTTTGTACCTAGTCAAGTGAGAGTTGATTTGTTGTTTGTGTGGCTAAACAATCCTCCTAGTTTTTCTTCTTCTTCCTATTGTCATTGACAGTATGGCTAAATAAAATCAAAAGTTCCACTAAGTTCTGCCAATAGTCCTTATCTAACTTACAAATGGAGTTATACATCTTCCTTAGGTTACAAGCAGAAGAGATAAGTATTAGTATTACTTACTACCTTCATTCCAAAATAGATTACTTCTTGGAAAGCTTGAGGTCAAACTTCGCTAACTTTAACTACAATATTGATGTATAAATAGATTACCAAGATTGGTGAAATTAAAATAATATCATTAGACTTTTCATCCAAATATATTTCATAATTATGCAAGTTTTTAATTACATTTTCATGTAAAAGCAACAACCAAAGTTGCATCCTGGCGACTGTTCCCATATCTAAATTCTAAAACATCGCCAATTTTGGAATGGAGAGAGCGGTTATATTGATGAGTGGTTGATTACCGTATTTTAACAACAAATAGATCAAGGTTGCTATAAAAAAATTTGGTGTTCTGTGCACGAGCAGCTTAAACTCAAGTGAAAGTACATGTAGTCCTCATGTGTGGTTTTGGTAATTAGTGACAATCCTTATGGACTAATGTTTGCATTGAGATATACATGTGAAGGGAATTTCCATTTGCAATGCATGAAGAATACTGGATGAAGTGAAGGATGAAATCCATCAACACAAATATATGCATTGAGGCTTGATAATGAATGACAATTCCTATGAAGAAACAGTGGCATCAAGTTATATATGAAGGCTTGTTCCTTGGACGATGCAAGAAGGATATTGAATGGATTCGGAATGAATGCCATATACATATAGTTGCACATCAAGATTGAGCTCAATGATTGAATCAATATGATCAAGATGAATTCCATGTGACGAACAAGATGTGATCTATATGGAGTTCATTGAAGGATCTCATAGGTCTTCATGCTTAGGATTATGGGGTGAGCCATGATGGATCATGATCTTAAGAGAATGATTAAAGAGAAGAATTCTACATATGGCTTGAAGATAGGATCATGATGAACTCATATGTTGAGTCATGGATGATTATTTCTTGAAGCAAGTAATTCATGTGAAGATTTCGTTGTGCCTCTCAAGAGATTGTGATGGAGCATGAAGAAGAATAAATTATGGCCAATATGGTATTCAGGGATAAACTCTATATGGTCATATGATAATTGAGATATGGGTAATCATGTCTTGAAGAAATGAAGCATAGTGAAGAATACAATATGGCCTTCAAGACATCAAGATTGAGCATGGAGTAAAGATAAAGGTTGACCAAGATAAAGATCAAAGAATCAAACTCTAAATGGTCAACACACAAGTGCAAACGATGCATCACATGGGATCTTGTGGTATGATAAGAAACTGTCAATTGCACTTTGTGTACTAACTCATGCTATGTGTTGTCTATGTTTATGAGGGTTAGGTTATTCTCATGGGCTCGCATCGAGAGAAAGATTTCAAGTGTCCATGAGAGGATGACATCAAGTGTTCATGATCATGGTTGACAATGGCAAGTTCAGTATAACCATCCCGAAGGATTGCATGCTTGAAGCTTGTGGATGATCACCTGATGGACAAGTGAAGATGAATACAAAGCAAAGCTTCCCACATTGTATGGGAGAGCTACTTGAATACGTCACCAATGTCTTGCCTTTAACTTGAGCCAAGAAGAAACATCAACATCAAGTTCAAGTGAAAGGCTCGAGTCAAAGGTATTAGTTCCTTTGGCGTTAGTGTTGTGGAGCGATGACCACCTAAGAAACATATACACTCAAGAATGGATTCTCGATAGCTACGTAGTGTAGATCTTTTATGATTCTTGAGTTATAGGGATCCCACACTATTAAGAGGGGGTCAAAGGGGTTCATGATGGATTTGCTCAAGTCAACATCTTCCATACACAATTCCACTCCTATCCTATATACCAAATAAATCCACAGCCAACTAGGGTCCCCAAAGTATATGATCTAAACTTTGCATACTTTGCACTCTCCATTTTGGTTTATCTTGGGTGGTTCTCTATGTGAGGACCTGGAGCTTTTCCATAGCTTCAAAAAGAGCCCAAGATCATCAAAACCAGAGTCCGTATGTAAAAGTTATGCATGTTTCAGTTTTGGGGTTCTTGCTGTTTTTTTACTGGCCAGATGTTCGAGCTCTCGGGACGCCCCGGATGTCCGGGATCCTCCCGGAAATCCGGCCATCCATTTCCAGAAACTTTGCTGAGATGTTGGTTGTGTCTGCCGGATGTCCGGGGGCCCAACTTTGGCCAGATGTCCGGGCCCTGTACTCCGGCCTCTGTTTTTCACATACGTGTGTTTGTATTTCTCGGCCGCCGGATGTCCGGCCCCTGCCCAGTCCGGCCCAGCGCGGTCACTTACTCACAAACGGCTAGTTTTCTAGGCCTTCTATATATACCCCTCTACCAATCCGGTAGAGGGTTGACCACTCAATTCAAAAGAACTCTAGAACACCCAAGTGGCTCCCTCTCGCTTCTCCTACACCAAATCTTAGATCCCGGAGAGATTCGTGAGAGTTCTTGAGAAATTTTCCAATCAAGTGATATATCCACTCCCTCTCACTTCTCCTACACCAAATCTTAGATCCCGGAGAGATCCGTGAGAGTTCTTGAGAGATTCTCCAATCAAGTGATAGATCCACTCCCTCTAACTTCCCCTACACCAAATCTTAGATCCCGGAGAGATTCGTGAGAGTTCTTGAGAGATTTTCCAATCAAGTGATAGATCCACTCCCTCTCACTTCTCGTACACCAAATCTTAGATCTCGGAGAGATTCGTGAGAGTTCTTGAGAGATTTTCCAATCAAGTGATATATCCACTCCCTCTCCCTCTCTATGACCAAAGGAATTTGTGATTTGAGCAAGTCTTGAACATTTCCCCCTTGATCTTGTTACTCTTGGAGGTGGAGATTCCTAGGCGGTAGCAGTGCTCTGCTGAGGAATCAACTTGTGATTTGCCCCTGGAAAGTTTGTGAAGGTTTGGAGGCCGCCTCAAGGTCTACCACTAGTGGTTGAGAAACGCCTTCGTGGTGTTGTCTCAAAGGGAGAATAGGGTGAGCCTTCGTGGCGTTGGTGTGCCTTCGTGGTAACATCCACCTCTCTAACGGTGACCAGCTTCCCTCCAAGGAAGTGAACATCGGGATACGTCCTCGTCTTCGTGTCTTCGGTTATCACTAACCCTAGCCACTACTTGTGGTTTACTTTCTTCTCTTGACTTTGCATTCACTATATATTGTTCTCCTCATCATATTGTGTTGGTTATTTCCTTGAAGAGACACTACTAGGGAAAACCCTAGCAGTAGCGCTGGTTTTGTGCTCACTAGTAGAGCGGAGGGGGGGGGGGCGCTACTAATAAGGCGCTACAGCTATTGCTTAGCAGTAACGCGTGCCCGCATGCGCTACTGCTAGGACAAATATTTTGCTGGCGTTTGTTCACTCACGCCATCGCTAATGTAACTAGTGGCGGCGTGTTTTCTCTCCATCGCTACTAGTATTCTTTTTTATTTTTTATTTTTAGTGTATTTATGCGCCATCGTTACAAATATTGGTACAATACCGGTTATGAGGTTTACATCATTATGTCCATAACGATGTGTCAAATGAAGGTGGATTAGGTTCAAGTGGAGGCAATATGTGGTGCATGTAAAAATATACTACTAATCCAAACTTGATCTAGTTTGGACTAGTAGTACTTTCGATGTGCACCACATGTTGCCTCAACTTGAATCTAATCCGCCAAAGACAAGCTATTTAATCATCATCATAGTCATTACCACCAACAGTATTTATTTAACCACCACTAACGTGAGAGTAGCTGCTAATAATCATCATAGTCATTACCACCAACACTAGCTATTTTATCATCATAGTTATAGTGTAGCACATCATCATCCTCAAACTCATTTCTAGCTAGCTAATCACTCTTGCTGTTCTCTCTTAGGTAAAATAACATAAAACATGTATAACTCTCCTCCTTGATCAAATTGGAGCATGCAGATGAACACATCTCCCTAATCGTGGGTAGCGCATCATTTGCTGCCCCCTAGTACTTCTCTGCGATCCCCATCACATATTTGGTCCAGTCTTGCACTATTAAGAATCCGTCGCTAATCTTGAATGCACTAAAGTAATCTGTAGGATATCTTGGCCGTAAGCTAATAATACTCATGGTATCTTTAGTCTCGATCCCATAAGGCACAACATTCATCGGGAGTCCCTGTTTAGCTTCAAAAATAATGTATGGAAAAGATGCACTGAGGACAAATAGTAAAAATCTTACCATCCTTCCTAAATAGATGTGACCGTAGTTCATTACGAACACTATTGGTCGCACGTTTTCAGTACTAACATTTCTAAATGCAGGAAGAAAATTTGTCTTGACAATATCAAGATCCGCAAGCCATGAAACATAATGGTGAGCTCCTCATGATTGAGTTCAGCCCGACACGATATCTGGTCACATCTACCAAGCCGGACATGTTTGCTTGCACCGAAATAAGTGACAATACAAATTAGTTGTCAACTATTTTTGAATAAACAATATCAAAGACATAAATATGGTTGAGAAACTTACATAATGGTATAACTGGAGGCGATACGCACATCGACCCGGATGTCGGTATTACCTTCAATATCATCTTAGGATGAATATCAAAGGTGATAACCATATCGAGCTCAAATGCATAAGTCTTGCATAGTGCTCGCCATGTTTTGCATCCAAAATAGGTGTAGTCGTCTGAATTGTATAATTTTACGTTGAAAATATAACCATGCTCGATCTTCAAGTAAACTTTCTTTACCTCCATAGTATGACTGAAACCTATCTTATCCAATACAAAAACTCTTGCATGGCAGGGGATACGCTAGTAGAATAGTAAAAAAAATTATAAGTTGAAGCAAATGAAGCAGATTACATGCTTAATTATGAAAAAAGACTAGTCGACATGACTTAATGTATCCACTTGAAGTTCTCGTCCGAGCTTGATCTTTGAAGCGCCTATCATCATCTAGGAAGATTCCGTCACGACAGGCCGTGCTCGCGTCTTCACAAGATGTTGCAAATACCGAAATCCTTTTAGGTAAATCGGAAATTTCCTATGTTCATAGTTAAAACATTAATTGAAAATTGATCGAAGACAACTACCAGGATACTCAACAAACAAATCCGGGGCACTTTCGATATTTCCTACATATTACGGCACAAGTCATGCCAAAATTCACGGAAAAATCCGGCATGACCTTTGCTAAAATAGGACATATCGGCGCCTGAAATTTGCTGGAGCGAAATGAATCAACACTCCGGCAAAACATAGGCCACTCGGAGGTGTAACCCGCAAACATGACCGGCCACTTGGGCAAGCACATATCCTATTTGAGCAACACCAGATATACATTTCAAAATATCTTATAGGACTCAAATTAGCATGCATTCAATAAGCAAAAGTAAATCATCTCATGTGTCCAGGTACATCGTGAATATTATCACTAATACATCACGAATAGTGTCAACATATAACATCACTAATACAACTAAAACCCTAGCACACGGCCAGGTATCGGCGCTGCGGTGGACACCCACAAGAGAAGGAACCATCACGGGATCATATCTCGGTGAGATCACAGGAGAACCTGCCAGGTATTGGAGAACCTGTGCTCCAACGCAAACAAGTAGCGACGGACGTGCGCGTCCTCCTCACTGACACAGTGACGCACCACCTCCGTGGGGTCCTCGAGCCTATGGACCGTCACTGGCCCACACGACCGCCACCAAAGAAGGTTCGGGTCAATTGTTGGGGAACGTAGCAGAAATTCAAAATTTTCCTACGAGTCACCAAGATCTATCTCTGGAGAAACTAGCAACGAGGGGAAGGAGAGTGCATCTACATACCCTTGTAGATCACTAAGTGGAAGCGTTCAAGAGAACGGGGTTGAAGGAGTCGTGCTACGTCGTGATCCAAATCACCGGAGATCCTAGTGCCAAGCAGACTGACACCTCCGCGTTGACACACGTACACAGCCGGTGGCGTCTCCCATGCCTTGATCCAGCAAGGAGAGAGGGAGAGGTTGAGGAAGACTCCATCCAGCAGCAGCACAATGGCGTGGTGGTGGTGGAGGAGCGTGGCAATCCTGCAGGGCTTCGCCAAGCACCGCGAGAGAGGAGGAGGGAGAGAGGCAGGGCTGCGCCATGGAGAGGTCAAAACTCATGTCTATGCAGCCCCAAATACCTCAACTATATATAGGGGAGAGGGAGGGGGCTGCGCCTCCCCTAGGGTTCCCACCCCAAGGGGTGCGGCTGCCCCCAAAACCCATCTAGGGTGCGGCCAAGGGGGGGAGAGGGGAAACTTGCCCCCCAAGCAAGGTGGGGCGCCCCCTCCCCCAAACCCTAGGCGCCTTGGGCCCTTGTGGGGCGCACCAGCCCACACAGGGCTGGTCCCCTCCACACTTGGCCCATGCAGCCCCCTGGGGCTAGTGGCCCCACTTGGTGGAACCCCGGGACCCACCCGGTGGTCCCGATGCGTCTGCGATAAAACCCGAAACTTTTAGGTGACCAAAACAGGACTTCCCATATATAAATCTTTACCTCCGGACCATTCCAGAACTCCTCGTGATGTCCGGGATCTCATCCGGGACTCCGAACAACATTCGGTAACCATATACAAACTTCCTTTATAACCCTAGCGTCGCCAGAACCTTAAGTGTGTAGACCCTACGGGTTCGGGAACCATCTTGAGACATGAACGAGGCGTTCTCGGTCAATAACCAACAGCGGGATCTGGATACCCATGTTGGCTCCCACATGTTCCACGATGATCTCATCGGATGAACCACGATGTCGAGGATTCGATCAATCCCGTATACAATTCCCTTTGTCCAGCGGTATTGTACTTGCCCGAGATTCGATCGTCGGTATGCCGATACCTTGTTCAATCTCGTTATCGGCAAGTCTCTTTACTCGCTCCATAACACATCATCCCGTGATCAACCCCTTGGTCACATTGTGCACATTATGATGATGTCCTACCGAGGTGGGCTAGAGATACCTCTCCGTCAACCAAGTGACAAATCCAGTCTCGATTCGTGCCAACCCAGCAGACACTTTCGGAGATACCCGTAGTGCACCTTTATAGCCACCCGATTACGTTGTGACGTTTGGTGCACCAAAGCATTCCAACGGTATCAAGGGAGTTGCACAATCTCATGGTCTAAGGAAATGATACTTGACATTAGAAAAGCTTTAGCATCACGAACTACGATCTTGTGCTAGGCTTAGGATTGGGTCTTGTCCATCACATCATTCTCCTAATGATGTGATCCCGTCATCAATGACATCTAATGTCCATGGTCAGGAAACCATGACCATCTGTTGATCAACGAGCTAGTTAACTAGAGGCTCACTAGGGACATGTTGTGGTCTATGTACTCGCACATGTATTGCGGTTTCCGGTCAATACAATTATAACATGAATAATAGACGATTATCATGAACAAGGAAATATAATAATAACTAATTTATTATTACCTCTAGGGCATATTTCCAACAGTCTCCCACTTGCACTAGAGTCAATAATCTAGTTCACATCGCCATGTGATTAACACTCACAGGTCACATCGCCATGTGACCAACATCCAAAGAGTTTACTAGTGTCACTAAACTAGTTCACATCATCATGTGATTAAGACTCAATGAGTTATGAGGTTTGATCATGTTTTGCTTGTGAGAGAGGTTTTAGTCAACGGGTCTGCAACATTCAGATCTGTATGTACTTCCCAAATCCCTAGGTCATATTGTAAATGTTGCTTCCATGCTCCACTTGAAGCTATTCCAAATGGTTGCTCCACTATACGTATCCGGTTTGCTACTCAGAGTCACTCGGATAGGTGTTAAAGCTTGCATCGGCGTAACCCTTACGCCCGAACTCTTTATCACCTCCATAATCAAGAAACATGTCCTTATTTACTCCAAGGACAATTTTGATCATTGTCCAATGATCCATTCTGGATCATTCTTGTACCCTTGAGTGACTCATGGCAAGGCACACTTCAGTGCGGTACACGGCCATAGCATACTATAGAGCCTATATGCGAAGCATAGGGGACGACCTTCATTCTTTCTCTCCCATACGCCGTGGTCGAAGCTTAACTCTTAACTTCATACCTTACAACTCGGCAAGAACTCCTTCTTTGGTGATCCATCTTGAACACCTTCAAGATCATGTCAAGGTATGTGCTCATTTGAAAGTACCATTTAGCGTTTTTGATCTATCCTCATAGATCTTGATGCTCAATGTTCAAGTAGCTTAATCCAGGTTTTCCATTGAAAAACACTTTTCAAATAACCCTATATGCTTTCAGAAATTCTACATCATTTACGATCAACAATATGTCAACAACATATACTTATCGGAAATTCTATAAGCGCTCCCACTCACTTCTTTGGAAATACAAGTTTCTCATAAACTTTATATAAACCCAAAATCTTTGATCATCTCATCAAAGCGTACATTCCAACTCGAGATGCTTACTCCGGTCCTTAGAAGGATTCTTTGGAGCTTTGCATACTTGTTAGCATCCTTGAGGATTGACAAAACCTTACGGTTGTATCACATACAACCTTTCCTCAAGAATAACGTCGAGGAAACAATGTTTTGACATCCTATACGCGAATTTCATAAATACAGCTAATGCTAACATGATTCCGCGGACTTAAGCATCGCTACGGATGAGAAAATCTCATCGTAGTCATCTCCTTGAAGTTGTGAAAAACTCTTAGCCACTAGTCGAGCTTCACAGAGGGTGACATTACCGTTCACGCCCGTCTTCTTCTTAAATATCCATTTATCTCAAAGGCTTGCCGATCAGCGAGCAAGTCCACCAAAATCCATGCTTTGTTACGATACATGGATCTGTCTCGGATTTCTTGGCTTCTAACCATTTGTTGGAATATGGGCCCACCATTGCTTCTCCATAGCTCGTAGGTTCATTTTTGTCTAGCAACATGACCTCCAAGACAGGATTACCGTACCACTCCGAAGCAGTACGCGTCCTTATCATCCTACGAGGTTCGGTAGTGACTTGATCTGAAGTTTCATGATCACTATCATAAGCTTCTACTTCAATTGGTGTAGGTGCCACAGGAACAACTTCCTGTGCCCCGCTACACACTAGTTGAAGTGATGGTTCAATAACCTCATCAAGTCTCCACCATCCTCCCACTCAATTCTTTCGAGAGAAACTTTTTCTCGAGAAAGGACCCGTTTCTAGAAACAATTACTTGCTTCCGGATCTGAGATAGGAGGTATACCCAACTGTTTTTGGGTGTCCTATGAAGATGCATTTTATCCGCTTTGGGTTCGAGCTTATCATCCTGAAACTTTTTCACATAAGCGTCACAGCCCCAAACTTTTAAGAAACAACAACTTAGGTTTCTCCAAACCATAGTTCAAACGGTGTCGTCTCAACGGAATTACGTGGTGCCCCATTAAAGTGAGTGCGGTTGTCTCTAATGCCTAACCCATGAGCGATAGTGGTAATTTGATAAGAGACATCATGGTACGCACCATATCCAATAGGGTGCAACTATGATGTTCGGACACACCATCACACTATGGTGTTCGGTGTATTAATTGTGAAACAATTTCCACAATGTCTTAATAGCGTGCCAAAGCTCGTAATCGAGATACTCATCTCTATGATCATATCATAGACATTTTATCCTCTTGTCACGATGATCTTCAACTTCACTCTGAAATTACTTGAACCTTTCAATAATTCGGACTTGTGTTTCATCAAGTAAATTTACTCGGCATCTACTCAAGTCATCTGTGAAGTAAGAACATAACAATATCCCTTTGCGTGCCTCGGCACTCATCGGACTGACACATATCAAAATGTATTACTTCCAACAAGTTGCTTTCTTGTTCCATCTCACTTTGAAAAGCGAGGCTTTTCAGTCATCTTGCCCATGTGGTATGATTTGCATGTCTCAAGTGATTCAAAATCAAGTGCGTCCAAACTATCCATCTACATGGAGTTTCTTCATGCGTATACACCAATAGACATGGTTCGCATGTCTCAAACTTCTCAAAAACGAGTGAGTCCAAAAGATCCATCAGCATGGAGCTTCTTCATGCGTATACACCAATATGACTTACATGGCAGTGCCACAAGTAAGTGGTACTATCATTACTATCTTATATCTTTTGGCATGAAAATGTGTATCACCACGATCGAGATTAAATAAACCATTCTTTTTGGTGCAAGACCATTGAAGGTATTTATTCAAATAAATAGAGTAACCATTATTCTCCTTAAAGAATAACCGTATTGCGATAGACATAATCCAATCACGTCTATGCTCAACGCAAACACCAAATAACAATTATTTAGGTTTAACTCCAATCTCGATGGTAGAGGGAGCGTGCGATGCTTGATCACATCAACCTTGGAAACACTTTCAACACATATCGTCAGCTCACCTTTAGCTAGTCTCCATTTATTCCGCAGCTTTTATTTCGAGTTACCAACACTTAGCAACCGAACCGGTATCTAATACCCTGGTGCTACTAGGAGTACTAGTAAAGTACACATTAACATAATGTGTATCCAATATACTTCTATCGACCTTGCCAGCCTTCTTATCTACCAAGTACCTAGGGTAATTCTGCTCCAGTGGCTGTTCCCCATATTACAGAAGCACTTAGTCTCGGGTTTGGGTTCAACCTTGGGTTTCTTCACTAGAGCACTAGCTGATTTGCCGTTTCATGAAGTATCCCTTCTTGCCCTTGCCCTTCTTGAAACTAGTGGTTTTACCAACCATCAACAATTGATGCTCCTTCTTGATTTCTACTTTCGCAGTGTGAAACATCGCGAATACCTCAAGGATCATCATATCTATCCCTGATATATTATAGTTCATCACGAAGCTCTAGAAGCTTGGTGGCAATGACTTTGGAGAAATATCACTATCTTATCTGGAAGATTAACTCCCACTCGATTCAAGTGATCGTTGCACTCAGACAATCTGAGCACAAGCTCAACGATTGAGCTTTTCTTCTTTAGTTTGCAGGCTTAGAAAATCGTCGGAGGTCTTATACCTCTTGGCGTGAGCACGAGCCTGAAATCCCAATTCAGCCCTCGAAACATCTCATATGTTCGCGACATTTGAAAAGCGTCTTTGGTGCCTCAACTCTAAACCGTTTAACCGAACTATCACGTAGTTATCAAGGCGTGTGTGTCGGATGTTACGCAACATCCACAGACCACGTTCGAGGTCCAGACACCGGCGGTGCATTAAGGACATAAGCTTTCTCTTTGTCGCATAATTGCTACTGTCAACTTTAAACTATATTTTCTCTAGGAACATATCTAAACGATGAGACTAAAGCGCGAGCTATGACATAAGTTGCAAAGGGTTTTTGACTATGTTCAGGGATAATTAAGTTCATCTTATGAACTCCCACTCGAATAGACATCCCTCTAGTCATCTAAGTGATTACACGATCCGAGTCAACTAGGCCGTGTCCGATCATCACGTGAGACGGACTAGTCATCATCGGTGAACATCTTCATGTTGATCGTATCTACTATCACGACTCATGCTTTCGACCTTTCGGTCTCTTGTGTTCGAGGCCATGTACGTACATGCTAGGCTCGTCAAGTCAACCTAAGTGTTTGGCGTGTAAATCTGGCTTACACCGTTGTATGTGAGCGTAAGAATCTATCACACCGATCATCACGTGGTGCTTGAAGCAGCGAACTTTACTTAGCGGTGCACGATTAGGGAAACACTTTCTTGAAATTTTAATGAGGATCATCTTATTTACTACCGTCGTTCTAAGCAAATAAGATGCATAAACATGATAAACATCACATGCAATCAAAAAGTGACATGATATGGCCAATATCATTTTGCTCCTTTGATCTCCATCTTGAGGGGCTCCATGATCATCATCGTCACCGGCATGACACCATGATCTCCATCATCATGATCTCCATCATCGTGTCTTCATGAAGTTGTCTCGCCAACTATTACTTCTACTACTATGGCTACGGTTAGCAATAAAGTAAAAGTAATTACATGGCATTGTTTAATGACACGCAGGTCATACAATAAATTAAAGACAAATCCTATGGCTCCTGCCGGTTGTCATACTCATCGACATGCAAGTCGTGATTCCTATTACAAGAACATGATCAATCTCATACATCACATATCATTCATCACATTCTTCTTGGCCATATCACATCACATAGCATACCTGCAAAAACAAGTTAGGCGTCCTCTAATTGTTGTTTGCATGTTTCTGATGGCTGCTATGGGTTTCTAGCAAACGTTTCTTCCCTCATAAAACCACAATGTGATATGCCAATTGCTATTTACCCTTCATAAGGACCCTTTTCATCGAATCCGTTCCGACTAAAGTGGGAGAGGCGGCACCGCTAGCCACCTTATGCACCAAGTGCATGTCGATCGGTGGAACCTGTCTCACGTAAGTGTGCGTGTAAGGTCGGTCCGGGCCGCTTCATCCCACAATACCGTCGAAACAAGATTGGACTAGTAGCAGTAAGCATATTGAACAAAATCAACGCAACTACTTTGTGTTCTACTCGTGCAAAGAATCTACATAATAGACCTAGCTCATGATGCCTTTGTTGGGGAGCATGCTTGAGAAATTCAAAATTTTCCTCACGAGTCACCAAGATCTATCTATGGAGAAACTAACTAGCGAGGGAAGGAGAGTGCATCTACATACCCTTGTAGATCACTAAGCGGAAGCGTTCAAGAGAACGGGGTTGAGCAGTGCATTGCTCGTCGTGATCCAAATCACCGGAGATCCTAGTGCCGAGCAGACGGCACCTCCGCGTTCAACACACGTACAACCCGGTGACGTCTCCCATGGCTTGATCCAGCAAGGAGAGAGGGAGAGGTTGAGGAAGACTCCATCCGGCAAAGACAACGGGCAGGCGTGGTGGTGGTGGAGGAGCATGGCAATCTGCGGGGCTTCGCCAAGCACCGCGAGAGAGGAGGAGAGAGGCAGGGGCTGCGCCATGGAGAGGTCAAAACTCATGTCTATGCAGCCCCAAATACCTCAACTATATATAGGGAGAGGGAGGGGCTTCGCCTCCCTAGGGTTCCCACCCAAGGGGTGCGGCTGCCCCAAAACCCATGTAGGAGGTGCGGCCAAGGGGAGAGGGAAACTTGCCCCCAAGCAAGGTGGGCGCCCCTCCCACACCCTAGGCGCCTTGGGCCCTTGTGGGGGCGCACCAGCCCACACAGGGCTGGTCCCTCCCACACTTGGCCCATGCAGCCCTCTGGGCTGGTGGCCCCACTTGGTGGACCCCGGGACCCTCGGTAGTGGTCGTTACCAATAAAACCCGAAACTTTTAGGTGACCAAAACAGGACTTCCCATATATAAATCTTTACCTCTGGACCATTCCGGAACTCCTCGTGATGTCAGGGATCTCATCTGGGACTCGAACAACATTCGGTAACCACATACAAACTTCCTTTATAACCCTAAGCGTCGCCAGAACCTTAAGTGTGTAGACCCTACGGGTTCGGGAACCATCTGAGACATGAGCAGGGCGTTCTCCGGGTCAATAACCAACGGCGGGATACGGATACCCATGTTGGCTCCCACATGTTCCACGATGATCTCATCGGATGAACCACGATGTCGAGGATTCGATCAATCCCGTATACAATTCCCTTTGTCCGGCGGTATTGTACTTGCGAGATTCAATCGTCGGTATGCCGATACCTTGTTCAATCTAGTTCTGGCAAGTCTCTTTACTCGCTCCGTAACACATCATGCCGTGATCAACCCCTTGGTCACATTGTGCACATTATGATGATGTCCTACCGAGTGGGCCCAGAGATACCTCTCCGTCAATCGGAGTGACAAATCCCAGTCTCAATTCGTGCCAACCCAACAGACACTTTCAGAGATACCCGTAGTGCACCTTTATAGCCACCCAGTTACGTTGTGACGTTTGGTGCACCCAAAGCATTCCTATGATATACGGGAGTTGCACGATCTCATGGTCTAAGGAAATGATACTTGACATTAGAAAAGCTTTAGCATACGAACTACACGATCTTGTGCTAGGCTTAGGATTGGGTCTTGTCCATCACATCATTCTCCTAATATGTGATCCCGTCATCAATGACATCTAATGTCCATGGTCAGGAAACCATGACCATCTGTTGATCAACGAGCTAGTTAACTAGAGGCTCACTAGGGACATGTTGTGGTCTATGTACTCACACATGTATTGCGGTTTCCGGTCAATACAATTATAGCATGAATAATAGACGATTATCCTGAACAAGGAAATATAATAATAACTAAATTATTATTGACTCTAGGGCGTATTTCCAACATCAATGACAGGCTGGCTCCTCACCAACATGCGCCCCTCGGTAGGTAGCGCCTCCCAGTACCACCCCGGCGGAGCCCAGTCCCGGACATGGCCCGTCTGGTCAAGCAGGTGTCGTCCTCCGCCGACTCGACGACAAGGATCTTGGGATAGGCATCGTCCACGTCGATGCGGGAAAAATTGCTTTAACCAAAAAAATAGCAACAAGTTCTTACTAACTAGTTCTATTAATTCAATTAGTTCTTACTAAAAATAAACTTACTATAAATAAAAATAAACTAGTACCTAATTAGTACCTAGTTCTTACTAACTTATTAGCACCTAGGAACTACTGCCCTAATTACCATCTAATTTGATGAACCTAGGGGTGGAAAGTGGTAGCGGATATTCCAATTATCCAACTATAAAGTGAAATAAGTGGTCAAATTTTACTCGTTTTATGATTCATCTTAGAAATTTGATTCGTTTCCACCCTTACATGAACCCTAACTCATTTGAGCCGCATCCATTATCCGATTCGTTTCCACCCTTACATGAACCCTAACTAATTTGATGCAACTAAAATATAAAGAAACCCTAGGCGGAGGTAGGGGAGAGGGAGGAGCAGGCGTGCTCACCTCGGGTGCCTGCTGACGAGGAGGGGCAGGCGTCGAGGTCGGAGGTCGGGCTCGAGGCGTGGCGGGTGGTGGCGTCGAGGTCGGTCGGGCGGCGTCCGGGCGGCGGCGTTGAGGTCGGGAGCGAGGCGTTGAATCTGGGGTCGAGGCGGCGTGAGGGTGTGCAGAGGCCTTGTGGCGGCCAGCGGCAGCTGGCGAGAGTGGAGAGTTGGATTTGGGGAAGTGGTAGTGGGGAAGGGCGAACCCGTGGTTAAGTCGAAGTAGCGATGGCTGCGTTCGAAGCAGCGCTCTTGCTACGTTAGCTACATCGCGTTCTGGGATACACACTACTGCTACTCCTTTCTCTTTCCCCCCCCCCCTTTTTATTTAGTTTTCTTCACATTTTATTTTTTTCCTTTCACCTTATTCTATTTCTTTCATTTTCAATTACCTTTCTATTTGCTTTCCATTTAATTGTATATCCTTTAGCGATGGCGAGTTTAGATTAAAACAACGGCTGCTACAAAGAAAATAGCGGTAGCGCGTTCGATATAGATCGCTACTACTATGTGTAGCCTATCGGCTAATCCATGGGAATTTTAGTAGTAGCGTGTTTAGAACAAGGTGCGCTAGTGCTAGAACTTTATCTGCGGTAGCAGTTTTGCATGGCCGCTTTTGCTACTTTCTAGCACCAAATAAGTTGTTTTGACCCGCTCATGCTAAAGTTCTGTGTATAAGGTTTTCCCTAGTAGTGAGATTATTTAGGCCTACACTTTATATCCCGCAATTCATAATTGCTACTATTGATATATCTTGTGTTTAGTGTGAATTGCTAACTTGTGGCATACACTTACATATCTTGTGATATTGCTCAAGTAAGCTTGTGTAACTTACTTGTGCTTGTTAGTATCGTCGTTGTGCTCACCTCATTTACTTTAAGTTGTTGGTGCACTTAGTTGAGCCTTGTATATTTAGGATTTGTGCTTGAAAAGTATCTGTTTAGTTTATTTCCGCACTAGGATAAAAGCCAATTTCATAGAAGTTTTTAAAACGCCTATTCACCCCCCTCTAGGCGACATCGTGGTCCTTTCATCAAGCTCAAGGGCCAGAAAGTGCTCATGTCATTCGATACTTTCCCTTAAAGACTCCCCATTCCACCTAAAATGCCAAGACACATGGGAAATTACAGTTAGCAATGTTCTATTACATATTTTCATATAATTTTTTCTTTTAAACCTAAATGATATACTTTTCGTGAAGAATGAAAAACCAATTATTTATTATTTTAATAAAAGTACTCACCTGTGAGAAAAGTGGAAGGATTCACCCCAAGCCATACTCATAGAAGCTCGTAGCAAGATCATAGTATTTGTGATCCAGGTTCCGAAGAAACGATTTGGTCAACATATTTTAGAACTCTGCAAGCTCTATTTGAAACTTGCACTACCATTTTAGTCTAAAAAATACCAGTGGGCAAAGATAACAAGATAATTACTGAATTCCATACTACTGCCAAGGGGACAACATCGTATGGCAAGTTCTCTCTTCACATGTGAAATCAAAAGAGTTACCTGTTGTTTACATGATGTATGAAGGAAATATGCCCTAGAGGCAATAATAAAGTTATTATTTATTTCCTTACATTATGATAAATGTTTATTATTCATGCTATAATTGTATTAACCGGAAACTTAGTACATGTGTGAATACATAGACAAAACAGAGTGTCCCTAGTATGCCTCTACTTGACTAGCTTGTTTATCAAAGATGGTCATGTTTCCTGACTATAGACATGTGTTGTCATTCGATGAACGTGATCACATCATTAGGAGAATGATGTGATGGACAAGACCCATCCGTTAGCTTGGCATAAATGATTGTTTAGTTTTATTGGTATTGCTTTCTTCATGACTTATACATGTTCCTATGACTATGAGATTATGCAACTCCCGGACACCGGAGGAACACTTAGTGTGCTATCAAACATCACAACGTAACTAGGTTATTATAAAGATGCTCTACAGGTGTCTCCGATGGTGTCTGTTGAGTTGGCATAGACCGAGATTAGGATTTGTCACTCCGAATGTCGGAGAGGTATCTCTAGGCCCTCTCGGTAATGCACATCACTATAAGCCTTGCAAGCAATGTGACTAATGAGTTAGTTGCAGGATGATGCATTACGAAACGAGTAAAGAGACTTGCCAGTAACGAGATTGAACTAGGTATGAGGATACCTACGATCGAATCTCGGGCAAGTAACATACCGACGACAAAAGGAACAACGTATGTTGTTATGCGGTTTTGACCGATAAAGATCTTAAGTAGAATATGTAGGAGCCAATATGAGCATCGAGGTTCCGCTATTGGTTATTGACGGAGATGTGTCTCGGTCATGTCTACATAGTTCTCGAACCCTTAGGGTCTACGACGCTTAACGTTCGATGACGATTTGTGTTATGAGTTATGTGATTTGATGACCGAACTTTATTCGGAGTCCTGGATGAGATCACGGACATGACAAGGAGTCTCGAAATGGTCGAGAGGTAAATATCGATATATTGGAAGGCTATATTCGGACATGGGAAAGGTTCCGAGTGATTCGGGTATTTTTCAGAGTACCGGAGAGTTACGGGAATTCGCCGGAGGAAGTAGTGGGACTTAATGGGCCATACAGGAAAGGAGAGAAGGGCCTCAAGGGGTGGCCGCGCGCCCCCCATGAAAAGTTCGAATTGGACTAGGAGGAGGCGGCGCCTCCCTCTCTTTCCTTCCCCCTCTCCTACTCCTTCCCTCTCTCCCCTCTTGGAAAAGGAAGGGGACTCCAACTAGGATTGGGAATCCTAGTTGGACTCCCCCTATAGGCGCGCCCCTCCTAGGCCGGCCTCCTCCTCCTCCCTCCTTTATATACGTGGCCAAGGGGGCACCCCAGAGGACAACAGACAAGATTGGTCTTAGCCGTGTGCGGTGCCCCCCTCCACAATTACACACCTCGGTCATATCGTCGTAGTGCTTAGGCGAAGCCCTGCGCCGGTAACTTCATCATCACCGTCGCCACGCCATCGTCTTGTGGAACTCTCCCTCGGCCTCAAGCTGGATCAAGAGTACGAGGGACGTCATCGAGCTGAGCGTGTGCTTTGAACACGAAGGTGCCGTCGTTCGGTGCTAGGATCGGCGGATCGTGAAGGCGTCTGACTACATCAACAGCGTTGATAAGCGCTTCCACTTCGGTCTCACGAGTGCGTGGACATACTCTCCCCGCTCGTTGCTATGCTTCTCCTAGATAGATCTTGCGTGATCGTATGAAACTTTTTGAAATTACTGCGTTCCCAACAGTGGCATCCGAGACAGGTCTATGCATAGATGTTATATGCACGAGTAGAACACAAAGAGTTGTGGGCGATAATAGTCATACTGCTTATAAGCATCTCATACTTTGATTCGGCGGTATTGTTGGATGAAGCGGCCCAGACCGACATTACATGACTGCGTTCATGAGACTGGTTCTACCGACGTGCTTCGCTCACACGTTGCTAGTGGGTGTCTGTTTCTTCAGCTTTAGTTGAATCAAGTGCGGCTACGCCCGGTCCTTGTTGAAGATTAAAACAGCACACTTGATGAAAAATCAGTGTGGTTTTGATGCGTAGGTAAGAACGGTTCTTTCTAAGCTCGTATCAGCCACGTAAAACTTGCAACAACAAAGTAGAGGACGTCTAACTTGTTTTTGCAGGGCATGTTGTGATGTGATATGGTCAAGACATGATGATACATAAATCGTTGTATGAGATGATCATGTTTTGTAACAGAGTTAACGGCAACTGGCAGGAGCCTTATGGTTGTCGCTTTATTGTATGAAATGCAATCGCCATGTAATTGCTTTACTTTATCACTAAGCGGTAGCGATAGTCGTAGAAGCAATAGTTGGCGAGATGACAACGATGCTACGATGGAGATCAAGGTGTCAAGCCGGTGACGAGGGTGATCATCACGGTGCTTTGGAGATGGAGATCAAAGGCACAAGGTGATGATGGCCATATCATATCACTTATATTGACTGCATGTGATGTTTATCCTTTATGCATCTTATTTTTTCTTAGTCTGGCGGTAGCATTATAAGATGATCTCTCACTAAATTTCAAGGTATAAGTATTTTCCACGAGTATGCACCGTTACTTTCTGAGTTAAATCGTGCGAGACACCACGTGATGATCGGGTGTGATAAGCTCTACGTTCACATACAACGGGTGCAAGCCAGTTTTGCACACGAGAATACTCGGGTTAAACTTGTGAGCCTAGCATATGCGAGATATGGCCTCGGAACACTGAGACCAAAAGGTCGAACATGAATCATATAGTAGATATGATCAACATAGTGATGTTCACCATTAAAAACTACTCCATCTCACGTGATGATCGGACATGGTTTAGTTGATTTGGATCACGTGATCACTTAGATGATTAGCGGGATGTCTATCTAAGTGGGAGTTCTTAAGTAATATGATTAATTGAACTTTAATTTATCATGAACTTAATCCTGGTAGTATTAGCATATCTATGTTGTAGATCAATAGCTCGCGATGTAGCTCCCCATTTATTTTTATATGTTCCTAGAGAAATATAGGTTGAAAGATGATAGTAGCAATGATGCAGACTTGGTCCGTGATTTGAGGATTTTTCTCATTGCTGCACAGAAAAATTATGTCCTTGATGCACCGCTAGGTGACAAAACTATTGCGAGGGCGGAATCACGAGGCGTTATGAACGTTTTGACAAGCTCGGTATGATGACTACTTGATAGTTTAGTGCACCATGCTTTACGGCTTAGAACCGGGACTTCTAAAATGTTTTGAACGACATGGAGCATATGAGATGTTCCAAGAGTTGAAATTGGTATTTCAGACTCATGTCCGTGTTAAGAGGTACGAGACCTATGATAGTAATTTGCCTACAAGATGGTGGAGAACAGCTCAACCAGTGAGCATGTGCTCAGATTGTCTGGATACTACAATTGCTTGAATCAAGTGGGAGTTAATCTTCCAGATAAGATAGTAATTGACAAAGTTCTCTAATCACTATCACCAAGTTACTAGAACTTCGTGATGAACTATAATATGCAAGTGTAGGACCTTGAAGTATGTCTAGAGGGGGTGGGGGTGATTAGACTACTTGACCTATTAAAAACTTAACCTTTTCCCAATTTTAGACTTTGGCAGATTTCAGCTATTTTTGCACAAGTCAAGCAATCTTCACACAATTCAAGCAAGCATGCAAAGAGTATATAGGCAGCGGAAATTAAAGCATGCAACTTGCAAGAATGTAAAGGGAAGGGTTTGGAGGATTCAAGCGCAATTGGAGACACGGATGTTTTTGTCGTGGTTCCGATAGGGTGGTGCTATCGTACATCCACGTTGATGGAGACTTCAACCCACGAAGGGTAGCAGTTGCATGAGTCCACGGAGGGCTCTGTCGGTGTCAAAACCGGCGGATCTCGGTGGGGGTCCCGAACTGTGCGTCTAGGCGGATGGTAACAGGAGACAAGGGACATGATGTTTTTACCCGAGTTTGGGCCCTCTCGATGGAGGTAAAACCCTACTCCCCGCTTGATTAATATTGATGATATGGGTAGTACAAGAGTAGATCTACCATTTAGATCAAGGAGGCTAAACCCTAGAAGCTAGCCTATGGTATGATTGTTGTTAGTCCTATGGACTAAAACCCTCCGGTTTATATAGACACCGGATAGGGTTAGGGTTACCACAGTCGGTTACAATGTTAGGAGATCTACACATCCGTATCGCCAAGCTTGCCTTCCACGCCAAGGAAAGTCCAATCCGGACACGGGACGAAGTCTTCAATCTTGTATCTTCATAGTCCAGAGTCCGGCCAGCGGTGATAGTTCGACTATCCGGACACCCCCTAATCCGGACTCCCTCGGTAGCCTGAACCGAGCTTCAATGACGGCGAGTCCGGTAGCATATTGTCTTCGGCATTGCAAAGGCGGGTTCCTCCTCAGAATACTTCATAGAAGATTTTGAACACAAGGACAGTGTCCGACTCTGCAAAATAATTTCCACATAACACCGTAGAGAGAATAATATTTACACAAAATCAATCTGCTGACGTATTTCGCAGCGTGCCATCACGCCATGGCCAAGTCTTCGTTCGAATCGTTTTTATTGTACCACCTCAGCGCGTTTTAGCGAGGCGGTTACCTTGGCACATCTTGTCAAAGCAGAGATCGTGTCCCCCTTATTCCGGGATTCTCATCAATGCGGACGTGGGTAACCCAACAGCGCCATTGATTACAGCGCTTGGGAGATAAGCGAGTTTTACCAGGCTGGTGGGGGACGCATAGCTTCGTCCGTCCATATAAGGGGATAAGGATCCACCTTTTCACCTCGCCTTCTTCCTCCTTTGCTCATCCATTTCCGCCAAGACTTCGAGCTCCAGCCAAGTCCGCACATCCCACCTCAACCTTCTCCAACTATGTCGGGAGGCGGGAGGCAAGTGGATGGCCTCCTCCGTCACGGAGAGGGCACATCGAAAAGCTCAGGAAGCCGGATACTTGTCCGGCGACATCGCGTGTCGGCTCCCTAACAAGGGCAGCTCATCCCACCCCGGGCCCCATGAGAGGGTGGTGTTCCTCACCCACTTCCTCCATGGACTAGGTTTTCCACTTCACCCATTTGTCCGGGGCTCATGTTCTACCACGGCTGGATTTCCACGATCTGGCCACAAACTTCATCCTCAATATCTCGGCGTTTATCGTGGGTAATGCGAAACTTTCCTCTGCATCCAGCCCCACTTGGTTTATGGTTGAAGACCTTTAGCGTCAAGCGAAGATAGTGGGCGGCCAACAAGTAGTCTTGAGGCGCCATGGTGGGCCGGATGGCCAACGTCACATGGCTTGAGGGCTCCTTCGTGGAGACAATAAAGGGGTGGCAATCGGGGTGGTTCTACATCACCGAGGCGCGCGACTCCAAATGGGCGGCGGCCCCCGAATTCAGATCTGGCTTCCCCACACGGCTCACATCATGGAAAGAGGCGGGCCTGAAGTGGGGTGATTCGGAAGAAGTGGCCGGACTCCAAACCTGCGTCCAAAACCTAGTGGACAAGAAGCTCAAGCTTGTCAATGTAGTCAGTTATGCTCATCCGCGGATTCTCCCATGCCAACAACGGGCCTTCAATTTGTGGGAGTTTGATCCCACAAGCCACGGACCTTGAGCGGCTCTTGACACTACGTGCGAAGATGCAGGAAGGTCTTGTTCAAGAGGCGGCAGCTCCCGCATCCGCCATGAAGATCGCGGATTCCGCTCATGGCGTCAAGCCAGCGAGGTAAGCTATTTTACCCTTTATGGGAATCTTTTTCATAGTTTGACTCTGTCACGGGATCTAAAACTCCCTAACCTTTGACAGATCGGCTGAAGACGTCAGACAGATTAACTTGTCCGGTTCCCTTGCCGAAGACCAGCAGACGCCCGGTTGGCCAGGGCTGCTGGTTCCGGCACCTCACGTGGTGCCGGAGAAGAAAACCAAGAAGGAGGCCACGGGAACTCGAAGGAGCTCCGGCGCCAGTGCTTTGTCGGACTCAGAGGCTAAATCCTCTCCACGAGAACAAGGAGGAGGAAAAGGAGCCTCTCCCAGTGAGGAGAGAAGAAAGGAAGGCCGCCCTGACCGGGAGGCCGGAGGGTCCAAGAAAGGAAGGACCCTTCCTGGGACTTCTCCACCAACGTCGACAACGGCGAGGAGGAGTGGCCATCAAGGGCCAAGCCCTGGTGAGATCGTAAGTGTCCGGATTCGGAACAACTAATGACTTTTTATTTGTCGCATAGTGTCTTCTAGCATGAATATAACCATGTAGCCCGCCCAAGGGCCAGGCTTCGCCGCTTCGTCGGCGGCTCCTGGATTCGTCCGGATGTGAATAGCACTTCACTTCCGGCCGCCTCCTCCTCGTGGCGCAGACGGCGCGGTGGAGTCCCAAAGGGGCCCAACCAGGAGGAGGTGGTCGGAGGCGCCGCAAGGCGACCTCCCGGACTCCGGCGCAAAGGGGCAAAACCCGGAGGCTCTAAGTCCGCCCTGTGCGGACTCCGCACCGAACCGGTGGTTCCGAAGTCCCGGCGGCCCCTTCGTAAGAAGGGCAAGGCTGCGACACCGATGACCTCCGTCCAACCGAGGCACCGGATAACTTGTCGAGGCGCTTAACAGGCGCCTCCATTGACGAAAGCACCGCACTATCATGAGTGCGGTGGTCCGAAAGTTCGATCCACCAAGAGCGGGCTCCTTTGAAGCCTGCACCAGCCTTCTAATAGGCCTTGAGGTGAGTTTAGAATATGTAAAAATATTACCGCATAGGCGGTAGCCCACGATGCTTAGTTCGGTGTTAGGAAAGAAAAGCCGGATAGAGGATCTAAAAAGATATCTGTGAGAGTCTAACATAAGTATGTCAATATGGGAATGCAGGCTGCGTTGGCTTTGACCTCTGCGCCTTGACTTGCGGAGGTCAATGCATTGAAGCGAGAGCCTCGGCTGATGCGAGAACGAGCTCGGCCTTGCCAAGAAGCAGCTCGAGGACGAGGAAGGTAAGTAATACCTTATTAAAGTAATACCTTATAGAAAGGATTTGGTTGCAAAAATGACAGGAATAACGTGAGTATTGCAGGGGCCCACGAGCAGGTGGCGACCACTGAAAGAAGCGGTGTCCAAGGCGAAAACAGTGCGGCCGCGGGCTGTGGCGAGAGAGAAGCAGGAGGCCTTGGGTGGCGGAGGTGCGGCAAGAGCTCCAGGGCTCGTGGAAAAACACGAGAGTTTGGAGCGTGACTCGAAAACTTGAGAGTCCGAGCTCGCCTCGGCTCTTGAGAGTGCCAAAGCCGCTAAGGCCGAAGCCCAAAAAGCCCTCCAGGAAATTGAGGCGATGAAGAAGATTGCGGCGGGTAAGGCATTCTTTATGCAAAGCAAGCATGTGAAGGTGAATTATCTGGTACTTACCCGAATCCGGAGCTCTCCAGGAGCATTCGCAGATCTGCCCATGATGTGTCCGATCTTGCCGCTTTCTCCGAGCCGAGGAGGAAGCTCGGCGGAGAAGGTGTTCTGGTCTCGATATCTGAGGCGGACATCCGGTGCCTGAGCGACCAAGCGAAGCCGCTGGTCGAGCTCCACAAGGTCGCCGAACAGGCCATGAAGGGCCTCATGGTTGTGGCCATGTGGAAGCCATGCACAGGAGCTACTTGGGCTGGTAAGGCGGTGGTGGATGCTGTCCAAGGCTTGAAGTCATCAAGCGCTCCGTCTGCATTGAAGGTGCCCGTGGGGCCTTGCCCGTGCTAAGGTGCCTTTGGGGCAAGCTTTGGACGGTGAAGCTTGTGAAGGACGCCAGACCCTGCCGGGCAAGGAGCATCGCAAGCTGAAATGTATTATGAGGCGTCTGAAGGGTGCCGCCTTATACCGGTGAATGCTCCAAAGATGTAATTTTTGAATAGACTCGCATTTGTTATCCTGCACGCTGAAAACTTGTTCATATGCGCTAAGCAAGCGCTTGTGAATTCAAAATATTACCTTCTATGCATTTGTTTATCAAAATTTGAGAGATGGCAAGTCGTTGGCTTGACCCCATGCCACGAGTGCTAGGGTGTTGGGATAAACTTGAGCGCTCTTGTTCCCATTCTTGGGTCCTTGAGGGAGGAGCTCAGCATAGCGAACAAGGCAACGGACTTATAGTGCTTGAACACTCTCACTTAGCCATAGAATTCTATAATTTTAAATTTCGTGAAGCCCCGGTATTCGGAAGACCGAGTTGAGGCGCTATCCACGCCTTGGCGGACAATGCCGACTCCTCGCTCTAAGCGGCATAAGTCTTTAGGGACCGAAAAAACCTCTCGAACAGCGACCGGCTCTCGCCCTATCATGACGGTCAGTTTAGCTTTCTCCATCGAGGTGCTCAACCCAGCTCAGCAGGGGCACAATCGCGGTGGTTCTCCCAGCGCTACCTTAGCCGATATAACGGGCGTAAGGTACCAAAACATGGGGAGCGGGCAAACCCAACTATTGACCCAAGACATGATTACATGACCGATGCATATAATGCTATAAGTTCGGGTGCCGCACTTGTGAAAGTGTTAGGACATATCGCACCATAGTTTGGGGTACTTAAGCCCACAGTGTATTGGCCGTACCAAAGTGTATGGATGCAACATGTCATAGATGAACATATATGGAAAAAAAGGAGTGCAATAATAGCGAAGCTATATATTGTTTATTCAAAAGAATGCTGCAATGAAAGCGAGCGATACAAATAGTCACGATAAGCAAGGGATGGGACTATTTAACATGTCCCCCTCGAGGGTAAGCTACGGGATGGTATGTAAAACAGGTATAATGCTGCGTAGTAGAGACCACTGGACACTCGACGTAACTACGCTTCCCTGGCTGTTGCATCGTGAGTTCGGCAATTCTAGTGCGGACGGGGCTTCTGGAAAGCGGAGTCTGAAAGTAAGAGAAAAGAAGAAAGAAAAGAATTACACAATCAGGGCCCACAGTGCGGTTGAGCCGCATGCAGGTGTCTTGAGTGGTCGTGCCCTTCCCTTATGCCCATGGTATCTCCATAGCATAGTTATGTACTGCGTAATCTTGGCTTCGCATAATTCGCGAGGGCTGGGTTGGAGCCGCATTGCTTTCTGTGATGCTTGTAACGTGCGAGCGGTCTTGTTGTAGGTTACTCGGGCGGCGCTTGATGGTGTCCGGACGTTTAGTAGTCGGACTCGAGAGTTGCCTTAAGAGGCTGCTTTGCACTTCCGCTGCTAGGCCGCCGTATGCTCCTCCGTTCGGAGAGAGCGTTTGGTGTTTCCATTGACCGTGATTACTCCTCGAGGGCTTGGCATCTTGAGCTTGAGGTATCGTGAGTGCGGCCTTGCATTGAACTTTGCAAATGTCGTTTCGTCGAGCTTGATGCGTGATAGCGGCTAACGAGCGGTACTATGTCGAAGATTAACTCTTCGGCGGAAGTTATCCGGGGATCGAAGACCACTTCGAGTTTAGTGAGCCTGTACAATTGGCCTCTACACCTGGTATGGCGCCTTTAAAGGTCGTCTTTGTGGGTTTAATCCTTAAGGGGTCTATGCCCATTTTGCGCCTTTGTATCCACAGTAAAGCAGGTTGTTCTTGCCGCCGATCCATCGAGGACTCTAGTGAGGTGAAATCCGTCAATGATTTGGTCAAGAACCAATGCGGCCGAATCCATGCTGGCGAGATCTTTGGTGGGGTGGTCCCTTGATCAAAAGTGATCGAGGCGGGGAGGACCACCAGGTTGAACTTTGGGGCGACCGGCTCCATCGCATATCGTCCCTTAGTGCGCTTCCGCTCCCTTTTGGGTATGCGGGTTGCGTATATCATGTTCACCGTCACTTGCTTGTGGGGAAAGCCCTTCTATACTCTATTGTTCGTGGCGGGGCTCCTCCTCGTCATCGCTATGCAGCCCCTTGTCATTGAGTTTGGCATTTAACTTGCCTGCCTGCTTGAACACCCAACAATCCCTGTTGGTGTGGTTGGCTGGTTTTTCGGGGGTGCCATGTATTTGGCACGAGCGATCGAGTATTCGGTCCAAATTGGACGGGCCCTGAGTATTTCTTTTGAACGGCTTTTCCGGCGACCGGGTTTAGAGTCTACGAATCCGGCATTGATCTACGTATCTTCAAAGATATCTCATACACTGGTAACGCTTGTGCTTGTTGCTTGACGCGACACGCCATTGCTGTCCTTGGTATCTGAACTACCGGGGTTTTTGGTCGGGTTATTCTGCGAGCTAGCCAGCTGTCCTCTCCGCAGAAGCGGGTCATGAGTGATGTGAGGGCTGCCATGGATTTCGGCTTTTCCTGTCCTAGGTGCCGGGCAAGCCACTTTCGTCGCGGATGTTATGTTTGAAGGCTGCAAGGGCCTCTGCATCCGGACGGTCAGCGATTTGATTTTTCTTGGTTAAGAACCGTGTCCGTAATTGTCTGGCCGATTCATCCGGCTGCTGAATTATGTGGCTTAGGTCATCGGCGTCTAGTGGTCGCATATATGTGCCCTTACTGGAAGTTATCAAGGAATGCGGCTTCGGTCTTCCCAACAACCAATTGATTCTGCTTGTGGCAAGCTGTTGAGCCAATGCCGAGCTCGTCCTTTAAGCTTGAGTGGGAGGTATTTGATGGCGTGTAGATCATCACCGCGGGCCATGTGGATGTGAAGGAGATAGTCCTCGATCCAAACCGCAGGATCTGTTGTGCCGTCGTATGATTCAATGTTTACAGGTTTGAAACCCTCTGTATTGGGCTATATCACGACGCAACTCAAATGAGCTTTGTCTACTGTGTTCGGCCCGGCCGGAATTGCCGTATCCGGCGTGACGGTTGTCATCACGTGTCGTGGGGCGCCCACGCGATCCGTAGATCGATCTTATTTGCCTTGCCTTGTCCTCCAATATGTCTCGCAAGTCTGGCGCATTTCCCGTGGCTTTGTACTTTTCGGCGGCCGGAGTGCGGCTTTAGTGGAGGGCCTAGAGGCCTCTCTGTCATGACCACGAGGTGGCAGCTTGGCGCATCATCTTATTTGGTGATGTAGGGTTGGGTGCTTCCTCCTCTAATTGGGGTAGCAGCTTGCATTTTGGGTAGCTTTTGGAGGCGTTCGAGTTCGTACTCTTGGTGCAAGGACTTGATCCATCTGTCGACTAGTAAGTCTTGGTCAGCTCTAAGTTGTTCTTGCTTTTTCTTGAGGCTGCTTGCCGTGGCCATAAGCCTGCGTTTGAAAGCAGCTCTGTTGGCGGGATCCTCGGGCATGACAAATTAAAGTAAATCGTCGAGGCTTGCCTCATCTTGGAGGGAGGCATATAATTATCGTCCTCTACCTCTCTGTTTGCCGCTCTATCATGAGGGCTGGCTTCTCCCTCCTCTTGTCTTTGAATCCTTTGGAGGGGTTGTCTTAACCTTTGTCCGGGGTGTTATTATCTCCGTGCAGAATCACCATTTTCTTTGTGGCGGGATTTAGAGCGGCGCTTGTGTTGTCGCTTGGGTTGTTTCTTAGAGGGTCATCCTCCGCTGTTCCATCGCCATTCCCATCTTTTGGGATGTCCACCATGTATATGTCGTATGACGAGGTGGCCTTCCAGGTGCCTGTGGCGCCGGTTCTTGGTTGTCTCCTGCATCGTCGTCCATACCGTCGATGTCTTGGTCAAGTCGAGCATGTCGGTTAAATCATCGACAGTGGCTACAAAGTGGGTGGTGGGTGGGCGTTGAATTTCTTCGTCGTCCGCATCCCAACCTTCGACCATAGTCGGCCAGGGGCTCTCTGATAAAGAGAGAGACTTTAGTGAATTCAGAATGTCGCCAAAGGGCGAGTCTTTGAAAGATGTCCATGGCGGTGAACTCCATAACGGCGCCCAATCGGATTGTTGGCGGTAGCGGGATGTTCGGAGTCAGGAGAGAGTCCGGCACCTCAGTCCACGGGCTTTGTAAAGGACAGGGATGGTGTTCGGCTCAATCGCCGTAGAGATCGTAGCCCCGAGGCGGTGTCCACCACTCGTCCTCGATCGGCGAAGTCGGCTCGAACTAAGGCGGATGACTGATCTTGACCTCGAGGCCTTTGTGGCGTGACAAAGCTAGATCATACCCATCGAGGACGGTCTGGCGGCGCTTGGCTCACAGCTCGAGTCCGTCGAAGATCAAGTCTCCGCGGATGTCGGCCGTGTAGTTCAAACTCCCAAATCTGACACGATGGCGAGGCGTAGCTTCGATCTGCTCCGGATGGCCAAGTGAATTGGCCCGCAGCAAAACCGCCCGAATACAAAGATCATCCCACGGAGAAAAGTCTCACCACGGACGCGTCGTTGTTGATGATCGAAGGAGCCATCGGGCCTAAAGGTGGCGACACAGAGGAACTCTCAATGAAAGCACCAATGTCGGTGTCAAAACCGGCGGATCTCGGGTAGGGGTCCCGAATATGCGTCTAGGCGGATGGTCAAAGGAGACAAGGGACACGATGTTTTTACCCAGGTTCGGGCCCTCTCAATGGAGGTAAAACACTACTCCTACTTGATTAATATTGATGATATGGGTAGTACAAGAGTAGATCTACCACGAGATCAAGGAGGCTAAACCCTAGAAGCTAGCCTATGGTATGATGGTTGTTCGTCCTATGGACTAAAACCCTCCGGTTTATATAGACACCGGATAGGGTTAGGGTTACATAGAGTCGGTTACAATGGTAGGAGATCTACATATCCGTATCGCCAAGCTTGCCTTCCACGCCAAGGAAAGTCCCATCCAGGACACGGGGCCGAAGTCTTCAATCTTGTATCTTCATAGTCCAGGAGTCCGGCCAACGGTGATAGTTCGGCTATCCGGACACCCCCTAATCCGGGACTCCCTCCGCTCCGCCCACGAAGGGTCCACGAAGAAGCAACCTTGTCTATCCCACCATGGCCGTCGCCCACGAAGGACTTGCCTCACTAGCGGTAGATCTTCACAGTAGGAGATCTCCTTGCCCTTACAAACTCCTTGGTTCAACTCCACAATCTTGTCGGAGGCTCCCAAGTGACACCTAGCCAATCTAGGAGACACCACTCTCCAAGAAGTAACAAATGGTGTGTTGATGATGAACTCCTTGCTCTTGTGCTTCAAATGATAGTCTCCCTAACACTCAACTCTCTCTCACAGGATTTGGATTTGGTGGAAAGAAGATTTGAGTGGAAAGCTTAACTTGGGAAGGCTAGAGATCAAGATTCATATGGTAGGAATGGAATATCTTGGTCTCAACACATGAGTAGGTGGTTCTCTCTCGAGGCGGTAAGTTGGAAGTGTAGGTTTGTTACGATGGCTCTCTCCACGAATGAAGAGGAGGTGGAGGGGTATATATAGCCTCCACACAAAATCTAACCGTTACACACAATTTACCAAACTCGGTGGGACCGAATCAACAAACTCGGTCGGACCGGTTCAGTAAACCTAGTGACCGTTAGTGGTTTCGGTGGGACCGACATGCAACTCGGTAGGGCCGATATGGTTAGGGTTAGGGCATAACGTAATCTCGGTGAGACCGATTACACAAACTCGGTGAGACCGATTTTGGTAATTAGCTAACCAGAGAGTTGGTCAGGTAAACTCGGTGGGACCGATTCGCTCTTTCGGTGAGACCGAAAAGTTACTGAAAAGGAAATAGAGAGTTTACATTGCAATCTCGGTGGGACCGATCGCTCACCGGTTAGACCCGAAGAAGCGTTCTGAAGGGAAGCAGAGAGATTACAATCCCATCTCGGTGAGACCGAGATCCCTATCGGTGAAACCGATTTGCCTAGGGTTTGTGGCAATGGCTATGACATCCGAACTTCGGTGGCGCGGATAGAAAGAATCGGTGGGGCCGAGTTTGACTTTAGGTTTAGGTCAAATGTGGATGTAAGAAAGTAGTTGAGGGTTTTGGAGCATATCACTAAGCGCATGAAGCAAGAGGCTCATTAAGCAACACCTCATCCCTCCTTGATAGTATTGGCTTTTCCTATAGACTCAATGTGATCTTGAATCACTAAAATGTAAAATGTAGAGTCTTGAGCTTTTGAGCTTGAGCCAATCCTTTGTCCTTAATATTTTGAGGGATCCACTTTCATCATCCATGCCATGTCATTCATTGAGTTTTCTTGAAATATTTGTCTTGGAATAGCATTAGCTCAATGAGCTATATGTTGTTATGAATTACCAAAACCACCTAGGGATAGTTGCACTTTCAGTCTCCCCCTTTTTGGTAATTGATGACAACATATAGATCAAAGCTTTGACAAACGATAATAAGATTGAAAAGCATCGTCGCTTTGAGAAGTATGTGATAAGCAAGAGCTCCCCCTAAATTTGTGCATGTTTTAAGATTTGCTTTGGACTGCAAATGCACAAGGAATTAGGCTCATGGGTTACTCTTCCATGTCACATACATCTTGGTGGAGCGCTTAAAATAATAAAATTGAATACATACACTCATCACCAAGCAAAGTGAATGATCATATAAGGATAAGTGAGATAATATCATCTAACAAGCATAAGTGTAGCTTATGATCAAACACATGATCATCAATGTCTCACAGGTAATAGCATAGTATCTCAAGCAATCAAAAGGAAACAAGGTTCAACCAAGAAGACAAGAGAGAACAAAAGCAAACTCTCTCTCTCTCGAAGCCTATGATCTATACATTTTTATCCCCCTTTGGCAACAAGTTGCCAAAAAGTTCCTAGAAAATGCATAGTACTATATCGTCTCTCGGGCTTGGTCTTGGTGGTGGCGTAGAGATGGCTCCTTGGGCGAAGACTTGATTGATGTGGAAGGAGCTGAAGGAGTTAGTGCTTTGGAGCTGGTTCTTGGCTGGAGCTGTAGCTGGAGGCAGATGAAGTGACTCACGGTATGCAGTCTTGGCTCTGCGGTGATCTCTGAGCTCGAGGCACTCTGGCAAAGCATCGATTGTTGTCCTACCCTTCCTCTCCTGCATGTCATCCTGTGGCTGCTCCATGGTGGTGAACCTCGATTACTTTGACATCAAGATCATAGAATTTTGTTCCATGATTCTTTCCAGGCTCTCCTGGTTTTGAGTTAGGGTGGCCAACCTTCTCAATCCATGAGTTGATGCTATCGAATAACCAAGCTGGTCCTGCTTGCTCTTCAAAAAGTACTCAGATGCCTCTGCTAGAGTTGGCATCTTGGCAGCCTTCTCTTTCCTTGATTTCTCCTTCTTCACTTGAGCTTGTACTGATGATGGTTCATTCTCATTCATGACAACTTGATTGTCCTCAAAGTCAGGATAGAGAACAAGGTGTTCCTTATCCAACAGATATTTCCCTGTGCCCATCTTTGAGTTAATCAACTCCTGAATTTGTGGGGCATATCCACGACTTCTCTTTTGGTCTGCTTCTTTGTCCTCTTGATAGTCTCAACTATGAGGCTCATGGCCTTGAATTTACGGGACACATCAAATATGTGTAGCAAATTAATTGCATGGCCTCTGATCATGTTGTGGTCACCGATTTGGGCTGAGTGTGCCTTAGGATCCGATTGATCGTTGGCATACAGCGACGAAGAAAATGGTGACCCAAACTTGAAAGTCTCAAGTGCTTCATCTGGGATCTCCTTGTACATACGTGACATAGAGTTATGATCCATCTTCTTCTTGGCATAAATGTCCAAGTCATCTTCACTCTCCTTTGGGGCATTGATCGGACTTGCCCATTCCTCAATGGTTGATTGGTATTTCGTTCCTTAGGACATCCAAACTATCACGCCATCTGGATAGAAATGTCTTTGTGGAGTAGAATTGCATAATGAGCGAGCTCATCATTCCGGTTTGTGAGCACGCCCAACAAAATCTGCAACTCCACATGCAATCAAAGCTGTCATACACTCCGAGGATAGTGTTCTTCATTCTCCTTCATGTAGGTCCGATCGACCCACCTCATATCACACACTATGGGTTTCTTGTCCAACAAGATTGTCTCATAGAAGTCCTGCTGCTCCTTTGTGTGGAACTTTGTAATCAACGGCAGTCCTTCTCCACGGTGGCATATGGATCGACTCTCTCCATAGCCTCAACCTGAGATCTCTCCACGATCTTCATGTTCTCAGCCACATGATGAGCATCATTGTGGTCTGGAATCTTGGGTTTGAGCTTTCTCAGGACTTGTCCTTCATCATCTTCCTCAGCAACAACATCAGGCACTAGGGCCTTGTTCTTTTCAATTTGGTATATTCACGGTATTCCTCTTAGGTGCACTCTTGGGCTTGGAGGCAGCTTTGGGTGCTTCTTTGGGCTTTGAAGTTGCAGCCCCTGACTTTATGGCATCACCCATCAGCTTTTGTGCCTTGGGTCTGGTGCTTGCGACAACCTCTTCTTCTTCCTCTTCTTCCATCATGGAAGGCTTTCCAATCACTCTCATTTGTGGTCTTCTTGACCCTTTTCTTCCTTTTCTTTCCTTCAGAAAGGCTCTTTGGGTTGGGATTCCAAAGATACTTGAGTGGATACTACGGCTTTAGACATTGGTTGTCTTCCTGCAGGCCTTTGATTTTCATTCACAGCTTTCTTGCGGTTGAGTGTACTCCTTCTTGAGCACTCTCTTCTTTGAACTAGCCTCATCCTCAAGCGCCACATAATCCTCATCCTCGGACTCTGAGGTCTTCTTCTTCCTTGTCCTAGTGGCAGCTTTGGGCAAATTCTTTGGGTGTGCTCGCTTCCCTCATCTCGAGCTCTTTGGAGGGACTAGTGCCCTCACTCATGTGTATCTGCTCTTGACACATTACGGCATTTGTCACTTTGGTGTCGACATGCCGCATAATAATCGATCGCCGACCTCTCGTGAATAGTTATAGATGAGGTAGAGTGGATGAGCATCACAAAGTGCAGAGATTTTTGCAAAAATATGATTCAAAAGCTTAGTTTTAGTTTTCCACAGAAAGCATTTCGGATCTACCGATTTTCAAACTCGGTGATACCGAAGCAGTTTTGGAACCTAAACTAGTGAACTCGGTCAGACCGAGTCACGGTTCGGTGGTACCGAGACTGCTAGGGTTTCACAAAGTTTTAAAATCGGTCACACCGATTAGCAATTCTCGGTCAGATAGAGATTTACTAGTGCAATGGCGTTAGCCAAATCGGTGGGACGAGTTTTCAACTCGGTGGGTCCCGAGATGGTTTGGCGGAAACCTAACCCTAAATTTTCAAATCACACCTATTCTAAGGATTGTTTTGGTGGATAGAGGTATTTCAATCGTGGCAAGAAGCATAATAAACATAATGTCTTTGAGAATCGAGGAGGATAGCCTTGTGGTCGAGTTCATACCCTAGTTCGGCGGTGAACTTCGATGCAATGGCAGAAGATGAAATCCGTTGATTGACGGCGGAGACCCGGCTGACGGGGCGGCTGGCGACGAAGTCGACGATCCGGAGACCTAGTAGGCAGAGCGAGCTATGCGCGGGCGAAGAGTTTCGGAGTAAGTTTTCCAAAATTTGCCCGTGTGAATATATGGCCCGACACTGTCGGTGTGACCGAGTGGAACAACTCGGTGGCACCGAGATGCATAGCTGATAGTTGATTCTGACAACTCGGTGTGACCGAAAAGTTCAAATCGATTGCACCGAGATTGAAAACCTAGATCGACTTAGTGATCTCGATGCGACCCGAAATTGAGGAATCGGTCGGACCGAAAATCACAAAGAAGTTTTGGAAGTTTAAGTCTATGAATGAATCGGGGACTCCAGTGCTCCTCACACAGAGTGGTTCGAATCTGACTTGATCAAATTTTGTGATGTAGCATGAATAGAGTTTGAGATGAGAAAAGCATAGATAGCTAGAGAAGGTTCTTAGGCATTCTTGTTCATCCACTTGGCCAAAGAAAAAGAAACCAATCAATCAAAACAACAAGTGGATGTCCTCGGATGAGTAAAATATGCAACCAACATGCTCACACAATAAAATGACAAATGAAATATGTGACAAAGCATGCACAACCAATTCTAGCATCTATCAAGCAATTGGCGATGACTAGGTCATCTATATATGAGTATATTGACTTAGGAGTCAAATGAGAACATTTGATCATAGGTCATACTCATCGTTTAAGCTCAAGTGGGGTTACCACTTTTACATAAAGCATTTATGTGTTCACATCATTAGAGTTGCTTTGACTCATTTCTTGCAGTTAAGCTCCCCCTAGATGTGAGATCCCCCCTTAGAGGGATGAACTAACCTTAGGTTTTGTCGATGATGACTTCATGTAGGTGTTGAAGATGTGGATGCTCAATGTTGATGTAGATCTTTTGGAGCAATCCTTTGAAGTGAGTTGCACTTTCAATACCTACATGGGTTAGTCCCACAAGGAACAAACAAGTATATCCATAGACATAGAGTGATGCACACACAAAATGATGTCCATGAAAACATTAGGTTACCTTGTCCCTTGCCTTACCAACATGAGGGTTTGTGACTCCTTGAACTAGTGCAAGATATGGAAGTTGACTGCACTTGTGCTTGCCATAATGATATGAGTGAAGAATGTTGGCGGAGTCACCCTCAAGAACTCTCTAGTTCTTCTTCTTCGGGATCCACTGTTGGAAATATGCCCTAGAGGCAATAATAAAAGGATTATTATTATATTTCCTTGTTCATGATAATTGTCTTTTATTCATGCTATAATTGTATTATCCGGAAATCGTAATACATGTGTGAATACATAGACCACAATATGTCCCTAGTGAGCCTCTAGTTGACTAGCTCGTTGATCAATGAGATAGTCATGGTTTCTGACTATGGACATTGGATGTCATTGATAACAGGATCACATCATTAGGAGAATGATGTGATGGACAAGACCCAATCCTAAGCATAGCACAAGATCGTGTAGTTCGTTTGCTAGAGCTTTTCCAATGTCAAGTATCTTTTCCTTTGACCATGAGATCGTGTAACTCCGGATACCGTAGGAGTGCTTTGGGTGTACCAAAGCGTCACGTGGCTGGGTGACTATAAAGGTGCACTACTGGTATCCCCAAAAGTGTCTGTTGGGTTGACACGGATCGAGGCTGGGATTTGTCACTCCGTATGACGGAGAGGTATCTCTGGGCCCACTTTCGGTAATGCATCATCATAATGAGCTCAAAGTGACCAAGTGTCCGGTCACGGGATCATGCATTACTAAGATGCAGTAAAGTGACTTGCCGTGCGATATTGAACAAGGTATTGGGATACTGACGATCGAATCTCGGGCAAGTAACGCATCACCGATTGACAAAGGGAATTGTATGCGGGGTTGCTTAAATCCTCGACATCATGGTTCATCCGATGAGATCATCGAGGAGCATATAGAGACCAACATGGGCATCCAGATCCCGCTGTTGGTTATTGACCGGGAGAGCCGTCTCGGTCCATGTCGCATGTCTCCCGAACCCGTAGGGTCTACACATAAGGTTCGGTGACACTAGGGTTGTATGAATATGAGTATGCAGCAAACCGAAAGTTGTTCGAGTCCGGATGAGGTCCCGAATGTCACGAGGAGTTCGGAATGGTCGGAGGTAAAGAATTATATATAGGAAGTGCTGTTTGACCATCGGGAGAGTTTGGGGTCACCGGGTATTGTACCGCATGAACAGGAAGGTTCCGGGGTCCATCGGGTGGGGCCACCTATCCCGGAGGGCCCCGTGGGCTGAAGCGGGGAGGAACCAGCCTGGTGGGCTGGTGCGCCCCATGGGCCCCCTCATGCGCCTAGGGTTGGGAACCCTAGGGGGGCGCCCACTTTCATGGGGCAAGTCTCCCCCCAGCGCCGCCCCATCTAGATGAGATCTAGAGGGGCGGCGCCTGTGGGGGCCTATATAAAGGGGAGGGAGGGCAGCCGCACCTGCATCTTGGCGCCTCCCTCTCCCCTACTACACCTCTCCCTCTCATGAAGCTCGTGAAGCCCTGCTTGCCATGGCTACTGCATCCACCACCACGCCCGTCCTGTTCTGGATCTTCATCAACCTCTCCTTCCCCTTGCTGGATCAAGAAGGAGGAGGCGTCCACGCTGACCGTCACGTGTGTTGAGCAGCGGAGGTGCCGTCCGTTCGGTAGCTAGGATCTCCGGTGATTTGGATCACGACAGCGTCTGACTCCCTCAACCCCGTTCTCTTGAGCAACTTCCATGCGATCTACAAAGGTATGTAGATGCACTATTATCACTCGTTGCTAGATGAACTCATAGATGGATCTTGGTGAAACCGTAGGGAAATTTTTTATTTTACGCAACGTTCCCCAACAGTGGTATCGAGCTAGGTCTGTCGTAGTTCTCTATTGCACGAGTAGAACACAATTTGTTGTCGGCGTAGATGTTGTCAACTTTCTTGCCGCTACTAGTCTTATCTTGCTTCAGCGGTATTGTGGGATGAAGCGGCCCGGACCGACCTTACACGTACGCTTACGTGAGACAGGTTCCACCGAGTGACATGCACTAGTTGCATAAGGTGGCTAGCGGGTGTCTGTCTCTCCCACTTTAGTTGGAGCAGATTCGATGAAAAAGGTCCTTATGAAGGGTAAATAGAAGTTGACAAATCACGTTGTGGCTTTCACGTAGGTAAGAAAGCGTTCTTGCTAGAACCCTATTGCAGCCACGTAAAACTTGCGACAACAATTAGAGGACGTCTAACTTGTTTTTGCAGCAAGTGTTTTGTGATGTGATATGGCCAAAGTTGTGATGAATGATGAATGATATATATGTGATGTATGAGATCATGTTCTTGTAATAGGAATCACGACTTGCATGTCGATGAGTATGACAACCGGCAGGAGCCATAGGAGTTGTCTTTATTTTTTGTATGACCTGCGTGTCATTGAGAAGCGCCATGTAAATTACTTTACTTTATTGCTAAGCGTGTTAGCCATAGTAGTAGAAGTAATAGTTGGCAAGCAACTTCATGGAGACACGATGATGGAGATCATGATGATGGAGATCATGGTGTCATGCGGTGACAAGATGATCATGGAGCCCGAAGATGGAGATCAAAGGAGCTATATGATATTGGCCATATCATGTCACTACTATATAATTGCATGTGATGTTTATTATGTTTATGCATCTTGTTTACTTAGAACGATGGTAGTAAATAAGATGATCCCTCATAACAATTTCAAGAAAGTGTTCTCCCTAACTGTGCACCGTTGCTAAAGTTAAATGCTTTGAGCACCACGTGATGATCGGGTGTGATAGATCCTTACGTTCACATACAACGGGTGTAAGACAGTTTTACACATGCAAAACACTTAGGTTAACTTGACGAGCCTAGCATGTACAGACATGGCCTCGGAACACAAGAGACCGAAAGGTCGAACATGAGTCGTATGGAAGATACGATCAACATGGAGATGTTCACCGACGATGACTAGTCCGTCTCACGTGATGATCGGACACGGCCTAGTCGACTCGGATCATGTAACACTTAGATGACTAGAGGGATGTCAAATCTGAGTGGGAGTTCATTAAATAATTTGATTAGATGAACTTTATTATCATGAAGAATAGTCTAAAAATCTTTGCAAAATGTCTTGTAGATCAAATGGCCAACGCTCATGTCACCATGAACTTCAGCGTTCCTAGAAAACCAAAATTTGAAAGATGATGGCAGCAACTATTGATTTGGGTGGAACACGAGGATCATCCTCATAGCTGCCAAGAAACAATATGTCCTAGAAGCACCGCTAGGTGATGCACCCATCGAGAGAACCAAGGCGTTATGAGCGCTTGGCGGTCTCGTCTTGATGATTACTCCCTCGTTAGGTGCGGCATGCTTTACTGACTTAGAACCGGGGCTCCAAAAGCGTTTTGAGCAACACGGAGCATATGAGATGTTCGAAGAGCTGAAACTAGTTTTCCAAGCTCATGCCGGGTCGAGAGATATGAAGTCTCCGACAAGTTCTATAGTTGTAAGATGGAGGAAAATAGTTAAATCGGTGAGCACATACTCAAAATATGCAGGTTGCACAACCGCTTTGTCCCATTTGGACATCAACCTCCGGACGAGGCGGTCATTGTGAGAATCCTTGATCGCTCCCACCGAGCTACAAGAGCTTTGTGATGAACTACAATATGCAGGGGATGGTGAAAACTATTCTGAAGTATTTTCAATGCTGAAGTCGTGAGGTAGAAATCAAGAAGGAGCATCAAGTGTTGATGGTCAATAAAACCACTAAGTTCAAGAAGGGCAAGGGTAAGAAGAACTTCAAGAAGGACGGCAAGGATCTTTGTCGAGCACAGTAAGCAGGTTGCGGGAAGAAGTCGGGCAATGGACCCAAGCACGAGGCGAGTGTTTTTATTGCAAAGGGAAGGAGTCCTTTGAGCGGAACTGCCCCAAATACTTAGCGAGACAAGAAGGTCGGCAATACTAAAGGTATATTTGATATACATGTAATTTATGTGTACCTTACCGATTACTCGTAGTAACTCACAGGTATTTGATACGGTGCCGTTGCTCATATATGTAACTCACGGCGGAGGCTGCGGAATAAGCGGAGGCTGGCGAAGGGCGAGGTGACGATCTTGGCGTCGGGAATGGTTCCAAAAGGTCGATGTGATCGCCGTCGACACGCTACCTCTACATTTACCTACGGGATTAGTTTTAAACCTCAATAATTGTTATTTAGTGCCAAGTTTGAGCATGAACATTGTATCAGGATCTCGTTTAATACGAGATGGCAACTCATTTAAATCCGAGAATAATGGTTGTTCTATTTATATGAGAGATATGTTTTATGGTCATGCTCCGATGGTCAATGGTTTATTCTTAATGAATCTCGAACGTGATGTTACACATATTCATAGTGTGAATACCAAAAGATGTAAAGTTGATAACGATAGTCCCACATACTTGTGTACTTGCCGCCTTGGTCACATTGGTGTCAAACGCATGAAGAAGCTCCATGCTGATGGAATTTTAGAGTCTCTCGATTATGAATCATTTGACACATGCGAACCATGCCTTATGGGCAAAATGACCAAGACTCCGTTCTCTGGAACAATGGAGCGAGCGACCAACTTGTTGGAAATCATACATACCGATGTGTGCGATCCAATGAGCGTTGAGGCTCGCGGAGGATATCGTTATGTTCTCACTCTCACGAACTGACTTAAGTAGATATGGGTATGTCTACTTGATGAAACACAAGTCACGAGACCTTTGAAAAGTTCAAAGAATTTCAGAATGAGGTAGAGAATCAACGTGACCGAAAAATAAAGTTCTTACGATCAGATCGTGGAGGAGAATATTTAGGTCACGAATTTGGTACACACTTAAGGAAATGTGGAACCATTTCACAACTCATGCCGCCTGGAACACCTCGGTAAGCGTGGTGTGTCCGAGCGTCGTGTCGCACTCTATTGGATATGGTGCGATCTATGATGTCTCTCAGCGATTTACCGCTATCATTTTGGGGATACGCTCTAGAGACAGCTACATTCACTTTAAATAGGGCACCCGTCTAAATCCGTTAAGACGACACCGTATGAATTATGGTTTGGGAAGAAACCTAAGGTATCGTTTCTAAAAGTTTGGGGATCACGATGCTTATGTCAAGAAACTTCAACCTGAAAAGCTCGAACCCAAGTCGGAAAAATGCGTCTTCATAGGATACCCTAAGGAAACCATTGGGTATACCTTCTACCTTAGATCCAAAGGCAAGATCTTTGTTGCCAAGAACGGATCCTTTTACGGAAAAGAGTTTCTCTCAAAAGGAGTAAGTGGGAGGAAAGTAGAACTTCGATGAAGTACTACCTCTTGAACCAGGAAAGTAGTGCAGCTCGGAAAATGTTCTGTGGTGCCTACACCGGCGGAGAGGAAATTAATGATGATGATCAAGGTACTTCGGATCAAGTTGCTCTTTGAACTTCGTAGGTCCACGGGGACGCGTTCCACACCAGCAGTGGTATGGCAACCTGTCCTAGAAATCATGTTGTTGGACAACGGTGAACCTTGAACTATGAAGAAGCGATGGCGGGCCCAGATTCCAACAAATGGCTTGAAGCCATGCAATCCGAGATAGGATCCATGTATGAAAAAAAGTATGGACTTTGGCCAGACTTGCCGGATGATCGTGACGATAGAAAACAAATGGATCTTTAAGAAGAAGTCGGACGCGGATGGTAATGTTACCATCTATAAAGCTCGACTTGTCGCTAAGGGTTATCGGCAAGTTCAAGGGGTTGACTACGATGAGACTTTCTCTCCCGTAGCGAAGCTGAAGTCCGTCCGAATCATGTTAGCAATTGCCGCATACTATAATTATGAGATATGGCAAATGGACGTCAAAACGGCATTCATATGACTATCTTAAGGAAGAACTGTATATGATGCAGTAGGAAGGTTTTGTCGACCCAAAGAATCTTGACAAGGTATGCAAGCTCCGGCGATCCATTTATGGGCTGGTGCAAGCATCTCGGAGTTGGAACATTAGCTTTGATGAGATGATCAAAGCGTTTGGGTTTATCTTGAGACTTATGGAGAAGCCTGCGTTTACAAGAAAGTGAGTGGGAGCTCTGTAGCATTTCTCATATTATATGTAGATGACATACTTTTGATGGGAAATGATATAGAACTTTTGGACGACATTAAGGCCTACTTGAATAAGAGTTTTTCAATGAAGGACCTTGGAGAAGCTGCTTATATATTAGGCATCAAGATCTATAGAGATAGATCGAGACAACTCATAGGTCTTTCACAAAGCACATACCTTGATAAGATATTGAAGAAGTTCAAAATGGATCAGTCCAAGAAAGGGTTCTTGCCTGTATTACAAGGTGTGAAATTGAGCTCAGCTCAATGTCCGACCACGGCAAAAGATAAAGAAGAGATGAGTGTCATCCCCTATGCCTCAGCCATAGGATCTATTATGTATGCCATGCTCTGTACCAGACCTGATGTAAACCTTGCCGTAAGTTTGGTAGGAAGATAACAAAGAAAACCCGGCAAGGAACAACTGGACAACAGTCAAAAATATCCTGAAGTACCAGAAAAGGACTAAGGACATGTTTCTCGTTTATGGAGGTGACGAAGAGCTCGTCGTAAAGGGTTACGTCGGCTAGCTTCGACACAGATCTGGATGACTCTAAGTCACAAACCGGATACGTGTATATGTTGAATGGTGGAAGCGATGGTAGTGCGGTACCAAGCGAGAGCATCACGCGGCCGGGATCTACATGTGAAGCGGAGTACATGGCAGCCTCGGAGGCAGCACATGAAGCAATTTGGGTGAAGGAGTTCATCACCGACCTAGGAGTCATACCGAATGCGTCGGAGCCGATCAAACTCTTCTGTGACAACACTGGAGCTATTGCACTTGCCAAGGAGCCCAGGTTTCACAAGAAGACCGAGCACATCAAGCGTCGCTTCAACTCCATTCGTGAAAATGTTCAAGATGGAGACATAGAAATTTGCAAAGTGCATACGGATCTGAATGTCGCAGATCCGTTGACTAAACCTCTTCATGAAAGCAAAACATGATCAACACGAGAACTCGATGGGTGTTCGATTCATCACAATGTAACTAGATTATTGACTCTAGTGCAAGTGGGAGACTGTTGGAAATATGCCTTAGAGGCAATAATAAAAGGATTATTATTATATTTCCTTGTTCATGATAATTGTCTTTTATTCATGCTATAATTGTATTATCCGGAAATCGTAATACTGCGTGTGAATACATAGACCACAATATGTCCCTAGTGAGCCTCTAGTTGACTAGCTCGTTGATCAGCAGAGATAGTCATGGTTTCTGACTATGGACATTTGATGTCATTGATAACGGGATCACATCATTAGGAGAATGATGTGATGGACAAGACCCAATCCTAAGCATAGCACAAGATCGTGTAGTTCGTTTGCTAGAGCTTTTCCAATGTCAAGTATCTTTTCCTTTGACCATGAGATCGTGTAACTCCCGGATACCGTAGGAGTGCTTTGGGTGTACCAAGCGTCGGAGCGTAATCGGGTGACTATAAAGGTGCACTAGGTATCCCGAAAGTGTCTGCATTGGGTTGACACGGATCGAGACTGGAATTTGTCACTCCGTATGACGGAGAGGTATCTCTGGGCCCACTCGGTAATGCATCATCATAATGAGCTCAAAGTGACCAAGTGTGCGGTCACGGGATCATGCATTACTGATGCGAGTAAAGTGACTTGCCGGTAACGAGATTGAACAAGGTATTGGGATACCGGCGATCGAATCTCGGGCAAGTAACGTACCGATTGACAAAGGGAATTGTATACGGGGTTGCTTAAATCCTCGACATCGTGGTTCATCCGATGAGATCATCGAGGAGCATGTGGGAGCCAACATGGGTATCTAGATCCCGTTGTTGGTTATTGACCGGAGAGCCGTCTCGTTCATGTCTGCATGTCTCCCGAACCCGTAGGGTCTACACACTTAAGGTTCGGTGACGCTAGGGTTGTATGAATATGAGTATGCAGCAAACCGAAAGTTGTTGAGTCCGGATGAGATCCCGGACGTCACGAGGAGTTCGGAATGGTCCGAAGGTAAAGAATTATATATAGGAAGTGCTGTTTTGACCATCGGGAGAGTTTGAAGTCACCGGTATTGTCTTGGGACCACAGGAAGGTTCGAGGTCCACCAGGTGGGGCCACCTATCCCGGAGGGCCTCGTGGGCTGAAGTGGGGAGGGAACCAGCCCCTGGTGGGCTGGTGCGCCCCCCCATGGGCCCCCCTCATGCGCCTAGGGTTGGGAACCCTAGGGGAGGGGGCGCCCCACTTGCCTTGGGGGGCAAGAGTTTCTTTCTTTGCTTCTACTCTTGTAGAATTTGTTGAAGTTCTTCACCATTAAGCTCAATTCTTCATTGAAGGTTTGTTTCTCACTTGATGATGTGGGGCCTTCACATGAGGCTTTGTAAGCACCACTTGACTTGTTGTGAAGTTCCTCCTTATCCTTGAGTGATATCTCATGAGCAACAATTCTTCCAATGACTTCCGTTGGCTTGAGATCTTTGTAATTTGGCATCATTTGGATCAATGTGCACACGGTATCATATTTTCCATCCAATGCTCTTAGGATCTTCGTGATGATGAATCATCGGTCATCTCTTCACTTCCTAAGCCGGCAATCTCATTTGTGATAAGAGCAAGCCTAGAGTACATTTCAGCGACACCTTCACCATCCTTCATTTTGAACTTGTCAAGCTGACTTTGGAGCACATCCAACTTGGATTCCTTGACGGTGTCGGTACCTTCATGCATATCAATCAAAGTATCCCAAATTTCCTTTGCATTCTCAAGGCGGTTGATTTTGTTGAATTCTTTGGGGCACAAGCCATTGAAGAGGATATCACAAGCTTGAGCGTTGTATTCTGACATCTTCAACTCATCGCGCTTAGCTTCACAGTTCGGTTCTGTCCCATCAAAGAATTCACCTTGCAAGCCAATACACACAATAGCCCAATCGGCGGGGTTATGTCCAAGAATATGCATTTTTCATCTTATGCTTCCAACTAGCAAAAGTAGTGCCATCAAAGTAAGGACCTCTACGGTGATAATTTCCTCGCTAGGCGCCATATTCTCCTAGGTTGTGAAACCAAGGCTATGACCACCAAAAGCTATGGAAATCAAAGCAAATGGAGACCAAAGCTTTGATACCACTTGTAGGACCTTGAAGTATGTCTAGAGGGGGTGATTAGACTACTTGACCAATTAAAAACTTAACCTTTTCCCAATTTTAGACTTTGGCAGATTTTAGCTATTTTTGCACAAGTCAAGAAATCTTCACACAATTCAAGCAAGCATGCAAAGAGTATATAGGCAGCGGAAATTAAAGCATGCAACTTGCAAGAATGTAAAGGGAACGGTTTGGAGGATTCAAACGCAATTGGAACCACGGATGTTTTTATGCATTGGTTCCGATAGGTGGTGCTATCGTTACATCCACGTTGATGGAGACTTCAACCCACGAAGGAGTAGCAGTTCTTGTGAGTCCACGGAGGGCTCCACCCACGAAGGGTCCACGAAGAAGCAACCTTGTCTATCCCACCATGGCCGTCGCCCACAAAGGACTTGCCTCACTAGCGGTAGATCTTCACGAAGTAGGCGATCTCCTTGCCCTTACAAACTCCTTGGTTCAACTCCACAATCTTGTCGGAGGCTCCCAAGTGAAACCTAGCCAATCTAGGAGACACCACTCTCCAAGAAGTAACAAATGGTGTGTTGATGATGAACTCCTTGCTCTTGTGCTTCAAATGATAGTCTCCCCAACACTCAACTCTCTCTCACAGGATTTGGATTTGGTGGAAAGAAGATTTGAGTGGAAAGCAACTTGGGAAGGCTAGAGATCAAGATTCATATGGTAGGAATGGAATATCTTGGTCTCAACACATGAGTAGGTGGTTCTCTCTCAGAACTGGTAAGTTGGAAGTGTAGGTTTGTTCTGATGGCTCTCTCCACGAATGAAGAGGAGGTGGAGGGTATATATAGCCTCCACACAAAATCTAACCGTTACACACAATTTACCAAACTCGGTGGGACCGAATCAACAAACTCGGTCGGACCGATTCGGTAAACCTAGTGACCGTTAGTGGTTTGATTGGGACCGACATGCAACTCGGTAGGGCCGATATGGTTAGGGTTAGGGCATAACGTAATCTCGGTGAGACCGATTACACAAACTCGGTGAGACCGATTTTGGTAATTAGCTAACCAGAGAGTTGGTCAGGTAAACTCGGTGGGACCGATTCGCTCTTTCGGTGAGACCGAAAAGTTACGAAAAGGAAATAGAGAGTTTACATTGCAATCTCGGTGGGACCGATCGCTCACTTCGGTTAGACCGAAATGTTACGAAGGAAGCAGAGAGATTACAATCCCATCTCGGTGAGACCGAGATCCCTATCGATGAAACCGATTTGCCTAGGAGTTTGTGGCAATGGCTATGACATCTGAACTCGGGTGGCGGGATAGAAAGAATCGGTGGGGCCGAGTTTGACTTTAAGTTTAGGTCAAATGTGGATGTAAGAAAGTAGTTGAGGGTTTTGGAGCATATCACTAAGCACATGAAGCAAGAGGCTCATTAAGCAACACCTCATCCCTCCTTGATAGTATTGGCTTTTCCTATAGACTCAATGTGATCTTGGATCACTAAGATGTAAAATGTAGAGTTTTGAGCTTTTGAGCTTGAGCCAATCCTTTGTCCTTAATATTTTGAGGGATCCACTTTCATCATCCATGCCATGTCATTCATTGAGTTTTCTTGAAATATTTGTCTTGGAATAGCATTAGCTCAATGAGCTATTGTTGTTATGAATTACCAAAACCACCTAGGGATAGTTGCACTTTCAGCAAGGGATGACAAAAGTAATTCCCGAGCTCTTCGCGATGCTGAAATCGGCAAAGGTAGAAATCAAGAAAGAGCATCAAGTGTTGATGGTTAACAAGACCACTAGTTTCAAGAAAAGGGCAAAGGGATAGAAAGGGAACTTCAAGAAGAATGACAAGCAAGTTGTCACTCCCGTGAAGAAACCCAAAGCTAGACTCAAGCTGGCCCAGGTGCTTCTACTTCAAAGGAAATGGTCACTGGAAGTGGAACTGCCCTAGATACTTGGCGGATAAGAAGGATGGCAAATTGAACAAAGGTATATTTGATATACATGTTATTAATGTGTACTTTACTAGTGTTTATAGCGACCCCTCGGTATTTGATACTGGTTCAGTTGCTAAGAGTAGTAACTCGAAACGAGAGTTGCAAAATAAACGGAGACTAGTTAAGGGCGAGGTGATGATGTGTGTTGGAAATGATTCCAAGGTTGATAAGATCACCATCGCACAGTCCCTTTACCTTCGGGATTAGTGTTGAACCTAAAATAAATGTTATTTGGTGTTTGCGTTGAGCATGAATATGATTGCACCATGTTTATTGCAATACAATTATTCATTTAAGTTAAGAATAATTGTTGTTCTATTTACATGAATAAAACCTTCTATGGTCATACAATCAAATGGGTTATTGAATCTCGATCATAGTGATACACATATTCATAAATATTGAAGCCAAAAGATGCAAAGTTAATAATGATAGTGCAACATATTTGTGGCACTGCTGTTTAGGTCATATTGGTGTAAAGCGCATGAAGAAACTCCATGATGATGGGCTTTTGGAATCACTTGATTATGAATCATATGATACTTGCGAACCATGCCTCATGGGCAAAATGACTAGAACACCGTTCACCGGAACAATGGAGCAAGCTACTGACTTATTGGAAATAATACATACTGATATATGCAATCCAATGAGTGTTGAGGCTCGCGACAGGTATCATTATTTCCTGCCCTTCACAGATGATTTGAGCAGATATGGGTATATCTACTTAATAGAAACACAAGTCTGAAACATTTTAAAAGTTCAAAGAATTTCAGAGTGAAGTGGAGAATCATCGTAACAAGACAATAAAGTTTCCACGATTTGATCGCAGAGGCGAATATTTGAGTTATGAGTTTGACCTTCATTTAAAACAATGTGGAATGATTTCACAAACACATGCCACCTGGAACACCACATCATAATGGTGTGTCCGAACGTCGTAACCGTACTTTATTAGATATGGTGCGGTCTATGATATCTCTTACAATTTATCACTATCGTTTTGGGGTTATGCATTAAAGACAGCTGCATTCACGTTAAATAGGGCACCATCTAAATCCGTTGAGACGACTCCATATGAACTGTGGTTTGGCAAGAAACCCAAGTTGTCGTTTTTTAAAGTTTGGGGTTGCGATGCTTATGTGAAAAGGCTTCAACCTGATAAGCTCGAACCCAAATCGGAGAAATGTGTCTTCATAGGATACCCAAAGGAGACTGTTGGGTACATCTTCTATCACAGATCCGAAGGCAAGATATTCGTTGCTAAGAATGGATCCTTTCTAGAGAAGGAGTTTCTCTCGAAAGAAGTGAGTGCGAGGAAAGTAGAACTTGATGAGGTAATTGTACTTGCTCCCTTATTGGAAAGTAGTTCATCACAGAAATTAGTTCCAGTGATTTCTACACCAATTAGTGAGGAAGCTAATGATGATGATCATGAAACTTCTGATCAAGTTACTATCGAACCTCGTAGGTCAACCAGTGTAAGATCCACACCAAAGTGGTACGGTAATCCTGTTTTGGAGGTCATGTTACTTGACCATGACGAACCTACGAACTATGAGGAAGTGATGATGAGCCCAGATTCCACGAAATGGCTTGAGGCCATGAAATCTGAGATGGGATCCATGTATGAGAACAAAGTATGGACTTTGGTTGACTCACCTGATGATCGGCAAGTCATAGAGAATAAATGGATCTTCAAGAGAAAGACGGACGCTGATAGTAGTGTTACTATCTACAAAGCTAGACTTGTCGAAAAAGGTTTTTTGACAAGTTCAAGGTGTTGACTACGATGAGATTTTCTCACTCGTAGCGATGCTTAAGTCTGTCCGAATCAAGTTAGCAATTGCCACATTTTATGAAATTTGGTAAATGGATGTCAAAACTGCATTCCTTAATGGATTCTTTAAAGAAGAGTTGTATATGATGCAACGTAAGATTTTGTCAATCCTAGAGGTGCTAACAAAATGTGCAAGCTCCAAATGATCCATCTATGGACCGGTGCAAGCATCTCGAGTTGGAATATATGCTTTGATAAGTTGATCAAAGCATATAGTTTTATCTGAGACTTCAATTGAAGCCTGTATTTACAAGAAAGTGAGTGGGAGCACTACAGCCTTTCTAATAAGTATATGTGAATGACATATTATTGATCGGAAATGATGTAGAATTTTCTAGAAAGCATAAAGGAGTATTTGAAAGGAGTTTTTTAAATGAAAAATCTTGGTGAAGCTGCTTACATATTAAGCATTAAGATCTATAGGGATAGATCGAGATGCTTAATAGGACTTCCACAAAGCACATACCTTGATAAAGTTTTTGATGAAAGTTCAAAATGGATCAGTCAAAGAAAGTTCTTGCCTGTGTTACAAGGTGTGAAGTTGAGTAAGACTCAAAACCCGACCACGGCAGAAGATAGAGAGAGAATGAAAGTCATTCCCTATGCCTCAGCCATAGGTTTTATAAAGTATGTCATGTTGTGTGCCAGACCTATTGTATACCTTGCTATGAGTTTAGCAAGGGAGTACAGTAGTGATCTAGGAGTAGATCACTGGACAGCGGTCAAAATTATCCTTAGAAGACTAAGGAAATATTTCTCGGTTATGGAGGTAACAAAGAGTTACGTCGATGCAAGCTTTTACACCGATCCAGATGACTCTGTGTCTCAATCTGGATACATATTGAAAGTGGGTAGCAATTAGCTAGAGTAGCTCCGTGCAGAGCATTGTAGACATAGAAATTTGCAAAATACTTACGGATGCAGAATGTGGCGAGGACCATAAACTAAAAATTCTCTCACAAGCAAAACATGATCACACCTTATTACTCTTGGGTGTTAATCACATAAACAATGTGAACTAGATTATTGACTCTAGTAAACCCTTTGAGTGTTGGTCACATGGCGATGTGAACTATGGGTGTTAATCACGTAATAATGTGAACTATTGGTGTTAAATCACATGGCGACGTGAACTAGATTATTGACTCTAGTGCAAGTGGGAGACTGAAGGAAATATGTGCTAGAGGCAATAATAAAGTTATTATTTATTTCCTTACATCATGATAAATGTTTATTATTCATGCTAGAATGTATTAACCGGAAACTTAGTACATGTGTGAATACATAGACAAAACAGAGTGTCCCTAGTATGCCTCTACTTGACCAGCTTGTTTATCAAAGATGGTCATGTTTCCTGACTATAGACATGTGTTGTCACTCGATGAACGGGATCACATCATTAGGAGAATGATGTGATGGACAAGACCCATCCGTTAGCTTGGCATAAATGATCGTTTAGTTTTATTGCTATTGCTTTCTTCATGACTTATACATGTTCCTATGACTATGAGATTATGCAACTCCCGAATACCGGAGGAACACTTAATGTGCTATCAAGCGTCCTGGCGTAACAGGTGATTATAAAGATGCTCTCTGAGGTGTCTCCGATGGTGTATGCATTGAGTTGGCATAGATCGAGATTAGGATTTGTCACTCCGAATGTCGGAGAGGTATCTCTGGGCCTCTCGGTAATGCACATCACAATAAGCCTTGCAAGCAATGTGACTAATGAGTTAGTTGCGGAGATGCATTACTGAAGCAGTAAAGAGTGCCGTGAATGAGATTGAACTAGGTATGAGGATAGAAGCGATCGAATCTCGGGCAAGTAACATACCGATGACAAAAGGAACAACTTATGTTGTTATGCGGTTTGACCGATAAAGATCTTCGTAGAATATGTAGGAGCCAACATGAGCATCCAGGTTCCGCTATTGGTTATTGACCAGAGATGTGTCTCGGTCATGTCTACATAGTTCTCGAACCCGTATGGTTTTCACTCTTAACGTTCGATGACGATTTGTATTATGAGTTATGTGATTTAATGACCGAAGTTTGTTCGGAGTCTCGGATGAGGTCACGGACATGATGAGGAGTCTCGAAATGGTCGAGAGGTAAAGATTGATATACTGGAAGGCTATATTCGGACATCGGAAAGGTTTCGAGTATTTTTCGGAGTACCGGAGAGTTATGGGAATTCGCCGGGGGAAGCAGTGGGCCTTAATGGGCCATACGGGAAAGGAGAGAAGGGCCTCAAGGGGTGGCCGTGCGCCTCCCCATGGCAAGTCCGAATTGGACTAGGGAGGGGGTGGCGGCCCCCTCTCTTTCCTTCTCCCTCTCCTACTCCTTCCCTCTCCCCCCTCTTGGAAAAGGAAGGGGACTCCAACTAGGATTGGGAATCCTAGTTGGACTCCCCCTATAGGCGCGCCCCTCCTAGGCCGGCCTCCTCCTCCTCCCTCCCTTATATACGTGGCCAAGGGGGCCCCCCAAAGGACAACAGACAAGATTGGTCTTAGCCGTGTGCGGTGCCCCCTTCACAATTACACACCTCGGTCATATCGTCGTAGTGCTTAGGTGAAGCCTGGCGTAACTTCATCATCACCGTGCCGCCACGTCGTCTTTGAGGAACTCTCCTCGGCCCCAAGCTGGATCAAGTGTATGAGGGCGCCATCAGGCTGAGCGTGTGTTGAACACGAAGGTGCCCTACGTTCGGTACTAGCATCGGCGGATTGTGAAGGCGATGCGACTACATCAAGCTGCGTTGATAAACGCTTCGCTTCGATCTCACGAGTGCGTGGACACACTCTCCCTGCTCGTTGCTATGCTTCTCCTAGATAGATCTTGCGTGATTGTAGGATTTTTTTTGAAATTACTGCGTTCCCAACAATGTATGTACTGTATGACATTTGAGCATTCAAGTAGTTGCTCACAAGAAGCAAGTCATCCAAATTTGCACTATTCCAGCCAGCCTGATAAGAACGCAAACGGATTTCCAGAAAGATTGGTCCAAAGCAGAACATGCCAATTGAACACGGTTTCCTTGAGAAGACCAATTCAAATCAAAATCAGCAAACATGGCATCAGCATACCACATTCAATGTAGATTGCAAGAGAGAGCCCATACAAGAAAAAAAAATGTGCACTGAGACTGGTTGTTGAAGCAATAATTTTTAACAAATTTGCAGTTTTCACGATAAAACAAAACAACTGACAGCTTGCATGGCGGTATTAGATGTACACATGACAGACTTAGAGCATTCGATCAATCCTTCTTGTGTGCCATTAACTCCTATTCCCGCTACACATGACAGGCTTTGAATTTGCCATGAAAGAAATATGTATCGTGTGTTAACTAATAGTGGATTGGATGTGCTCCTATAGAGAGGAAACATGTTGTTGGGGAGGAGGGGTGGTCAATACCTGCAGAGTTCAACGCGTCGGCGCCCTCATCGCTTGATCTCGGCGCACCTTCGCAGATTAGAAATTCTAGCCATCGCACACGGCCACGGACGTTGGTGAAGCATCCCGATGGGACGTTGGCGGGCAGGCGACCTCTGGCCATTTGTCGGGCGAAGCGTGGCGCGCAACTGGTGAAGTGACGGGGTCATGGCGGTCGGTCAAGGAGAGAGTAGCGAGGAGGAGGGAGAGTGCGACATGTGAGGATGGAGTCGAGGCGGACGTCAGTAGGCGGGCGTGCAGAGCAGTTTTTTTTAGGAGAAGGGCGAGCATGATTAGTGGTCAATGAGAGGTTCTAGACGTGGACGAGTCGGTATGGAAGGGTTAGGGGTTGATCGGTTTGGAGGGGTAGGTTGATCGGTGGGACTGGCGGCTTTGCTAGTGTTAAACATAGAGAGACTACGGACCATTAGATCGTATGATTAGGCGGCTAAGATTGTGGAAGGCTTAGGGGTTAATCGGTGGGACTGGTGGCTTTGCTAGCGTTAAACATAGAGAGACCGCGGACCACTAGATCATGTGATTAGTCGGCTAAGATGATTTGGATCTGCTTCCTCTCGTGCTATGTGCTTTTATATAAATGTGGTAGATAGGTAGACTCATGGATCAACCATAGTATAAGTTTTTCTTTTTAGGCGAAGCCCTGCGCCGGTAACTTCATCATCACCGTCGCCACGCCGTCGTGCTGACGGAACTCTCCCTCGGCCCCAACTGGATCAAGTGTACGAGGGACGTCATCGAGCTGAACGTGTGTTGAACACGAAGGTGCCCTACGTTCGGTGCTAGCATCGGTCGGATTGTGAAGGCGTCTGACTACATCAAGCTGCGTTGATAAAGCGCTTCGCTTTCGGTCTCACAGTGCGTGGACACACTCTCCCTGCTCGTTGCTATGCTTCTCCTAGATAGATCTTGTGTGATTGTAGTAAATTTTTTGAAATTACTTCTTTTCTAACAATGTATGTACTGTATGACATTTGATGATTAATGTAGTTAATCACAAGAAGCAAGTCATCGAAATTTGCTCTTTTCCAGCCATCCTGATAATAACGCATAAGCAGTTCCGGAAAAGGTGGTCCAAAGCAAAACATGCCAATTGAACACGGTTTCCTTGAGAAGACCAATTCAAATCAAAATCAGCAAACATGGCATCGACATGCCACATTCAATACTGATTGCAAGAGAGAGCCCATACAAGAAAAACAAAAAATGTGCACTGAGATTGGTTGTTGAAGCAATAATTTTTAACAAATTTGCAGTTTTCGCGATAAAACAAAACAATTGACAGCTTGCATGGCGGTATTAGATGTACACATGACAGACGTAGAGCATTCGATCAATCCTTCTTGTGTGCCATTAACTCCTATTCCCGCTACACATGACAGGCTTTGAATTTGCCATGAAAGAAATCTGTATGTGTGTTAACTAATAGTGGATTGGATGTGCTCCTATAGAGAGGAAACATGTTGTTGGGGAGGAGGGGTGGTCAATACCTGCAGAGTTCAACGCGTCGCCGCCCTCATCGCTTGATCTCGGCGCACCTTCACAGATCAGAAATTCCAGCCATCGCACACGGCCGCGGACGTTGGTGAAGCATCCCGATGGGACGTCGTGATGATGACCTCTAAGCCATTTGTCGGGCGGGCGGTGGCTAACTGGTGAAGTGACAGCGGGGTCATGGCGGTCGGAGTCAAGGAGAAGCGGCGCGAGGAGGAGGAAGAGTGCGACCTTGTGAGGATGGAAATGGTGGCCAGACGTCGTGGGCGGAGTGTGCAGAGCAGTTTTTTTAGGAGAAGGGCGAGCATGATTAGTGGTCAATGAGCGGTTCTAGACGTGGACGAATCGGTATGGAAGGGTTAGGGGTTGATCGGTTGGAGGGGTAGGTTGATCGGTGGGACTGGTGGCTTTGCTAGTGTTAAACATAGAGAGACTACGGACCATTAGATCGTGTGATTAGGCGGCTAAGATTGTGGAAGGCTTAGGGGTTAATCGGTGGGACTCGTGTCTTTGCTAGCGTTAAACATAGAGAGACCGCGGACCACTAGATCATGTGATTAGGCGGCTAAGATGATTTGGATCTGCTTCCTCTCGTGCTATGTGCTTTTATATAAAGGTGGTAGATAGGTAGACTCATGGATCAACCATAGTATAAGTTTTTGGTTTTAGAAAGTGAAGCCTAGCTGATAACTTCATCATCACTGCCGCCTTGCGTCGTCTTGTGGAACTCTCCCTCGGCCCCAAGCGGATCAAAAGTGCGAGGGACGTCATCGAGCTGAACGTGTGTTGAACACGAAGGTGCCCTGCGTTCGGTGCTAGCATCGGTCGGATCGTGAAGACGTACGACTACATCAACTGCGTTGATAAAACGCTTCCGCTTTCGGTCTACGAGGGTACGTGGACACACTCTCCCTGCTCGTTGCTATGCTTCTCCTAGATAGATCTTGTGTGATTGTAGGAATTTTTTTGAAATTACTGCGTTTCGAACAATGTATGTACTGTATGACATTTGAGCATTCAAGTAGTTACTCACAAGAAGCAAGTCATCCAAATTTGCACTATTCAATGACTGATAAGAACGCAAACGGATTTCCAGAAAGATTGGTCCAAAGCAAAACATGCCAATTGAACACGGTTTCCTTGAGAAGACCAATTCAAATCAAAATCAGCAAACATGGCATCAGCATGCTGCATTCAATGCAGATTGCAAGAGAGAGCCCATACAAGAAAAACAAAAAATGTGCACTGAGATTGGTTGTTGAAGCAATAATTTTTAACAAATTTGCAGTTTTCGCGATAAAACAAAACAATTGACAGCTTGCATGGCGGTATTAGATGTACACATGACAGACTTAGAGCATTCGATCAATCCTTCTTGTGTGCCATTAACTCCTATTCCCGCTACACATGACAGGCTTTGAATTTGCCATGAAAGAAATACATGTCGTGTGTTAACTAATAGTGGATTGGATGTGCTCCTATAGAGATGAAACATGTTGTTGGGGAGGAGGGGTGGTCAATACTGCAGAAGTTCAGCGTCGCCGCCCTCATCGCTTGATCTCGGCGCACCTTCGCGATCAGAGAAATTCCAGCCATCCTTTACGGCCCAGACGTTGGTGAAGCATCCCGATGGGGACGTCGTGGCGGGCGGCGGCGCATAACTTTGGTGAAGTGACCGTTGAGGTCATGGCGGTCGGGTCAAGGAGGAGAAGCGGCGAGGAGGAGGAAGGTGCGAGCTGAGGATGGAAGTAAGCGGGCGGACGTCATGGGGCGGGCGTGCGGAGCAGTTTTTCTAGGAGAAGGGCGAGCATGATTAGTGGTCAATGAGCTGTTCTAGACGTGGACGAATCGGTATGGAAGGGTTAGGGGTTGATCGGTTTGGAGGGGTAGGTTGATCGGTGGGACTGGTGGCTTTGCTAGTGTTAAACATAGAGAGACTACGGACCATTAGATCGTGTGATTAGGCGGCTAAGATTGTGGAAGGCTTAGGGGTTAATCGGTGGGACTGGTGGCTTTGCTAGCGTTAAACATAGAGAGACCGCGGACCACTAGATCATGTGATTAGGCGGCTAAGATGATTTGGATCTGCTTCCTCTCGTGCTATGTGCTTTTATATAAAGGTGGTAGATAGGTAGACTCATGGATCAACCATAGTATAAGTTTTTGGTTTTAGGCGAAGCCCTGCGCCGGTAACTTCATCATCACCGTCGCCACGCCGTCGTGCTGACGGAACTCTCCCTCGGCTAAGCTGGATCAAGTGTCTGAGGGGCGTCATCGAAGCTGAGCGTGTGTTGAACGAAGGTGCCCTACGTTCGGTGCTAGCATCGGTGGGATCATGAAGGCGTGCGACTACATCAAGCTGCGTTGATAAAGCGCTTGACTTTTACCTCACAGTGCGTGGACACACTCTCCACATTCGTTGCTATGCTTCTCCTAGATAGATCTTGTGTGATTGTAGGAATTTTTTTGAAATTACTGCGTTCCCAACAATGTATGTACTGTATGACATTTGAGCATTCAAGTAGTTGCTCACAAGAAGCAAGTCATCCAAATTTGCACTATTCCAGCCAGCCTGATAAGAACGCAAACGGATTTCCAGAAAGATTGGTCCAAAGCAAAACATGCCAATTGAACATGGTTTCCTTGAGAAGACCAATTCAAATCAAAATCAGCAAACATGGCATCAACATACCGCATTCAATGCAGATTGCAGGAGAGAGCCCATACAAGAAAAACAAAAAATGTGCACTGAGATTGGTTGTTGAAGCAATAATTTTTAACAAATTTGCAGTTTTCACGATAAAACAAAACAATTGACAGCTTGCATGGCGGTATTAGATGTACACATGACAGACTTAGAGCATTCGATCAATCCTTCTTGTGTGCCATTAACTCCTATTCCCGCTACACATGGCGAACTTTGAATTTGCCATGAAAGAAATATGTATGTGTGTTAACTAATAGTGGATTGGATGTGCTCCTATAGAGAGGAAACATGTTGTTGGGGGAGGAGGTGGTCAATACTGCGAGTTCAGCAGCGTCGCGCCCTCATCGCTTGATCTCGGCGCACCTTGAATCAGAGAAATTCGACCATCGCCATACCACGGCGGACGTTGGTGAAGCATCCGATGGGACGTCGGTGGTGGCGTGACCTCTGGCCATTTTGTCGAGGCGAAGGCGGCAGCGCAACTTTGGTGAAGTGACCCATGGGATCATGGCGGTCGGGTCAAGGAGAGGCGGCCTTGAGGAGGAGGAAAAGTGCGACCGCGAGGATGGAAGTAGTGAGGCCGGGCGTCATGGGGCGAGCGTCTTGCGGCAGTTTTTTTTAGGAGAAGCGAGCATGATTAGTGGTCGATGAGCGGTTCTAGAGCGATGGGCGAATCGATATGGAAGGGTTAGGGGTTGATCGGTTTGGAGGGTAGGTTGATCGGTGGGGTAGGTGGCTTTGCTAGTGTTAAGCATAGAGAGACTACGGACCATTAGATCGTGTGATTAAGCGACTAAGACTGTGGAAGGCTTAGGGGTTAATCGGTGGGGCCAGTGGCTTTGCTAGCGTTAAACATAGAGAGACCATGACCACTAGATCATGTGATTAGGCGGCTAAGATGATTTGGATCTGCTTCCTCTCGTGCTATGTGCTTTTATATAAAGATGGTAGATAGGTAGATTCATGGATCAACCATAGTATAAGTTTTTGTTTTTAGGGGAACCGTTTTAACCAAGTCGGGCAGCAACCGCTCCAACCGGCCGTTAGTTTTCCCTTAAGATGGGAATGGGCCGGCCAGGACCTGGTCTTGGACCTGGCCCGTGGCCTCAAGGCCAATTTCAGGGGCCATGGGTCGACCCATTCTGACAAAATCCTGTGGCCTCGCTGGCCCATTGGGTACCTTAGGGCCGACCCACAATTCAGCTATAATATGAAATAAATACAAGTTACAAAAGAAGCACAAGTCCAATTTCAACTCTTTTCACATCCAGTACACGACAATCTACATTAGTTGACGAAAGAACTACTGCAAATTCATAGTAGAATGAAAGAAGTCGCATGTAGGAAACTCCAAGCAGAACCAACACCATTCCTGAAACTACTGCAGAACCAACACCAAGCGCTACTATACTAGAAAACTCCAAGGCCATCCTGATGGTTGGCTTCACATGTAGGAAAACCTGCACACACACACACACACACACTGTAGGTCGCTGCACCAACCGAGTTGAATTATCAGGATTGACCAAGAACACAACACTGACCAAACAAACTGTAGGTTGAGCTACCACACAGCACTGACCAAGAACGAAACTAGGATTGGCTTCGAGCTGGGAAGGGGAAGGGGAGGAAGCCAGCTAGAGTCTCACCTGCGACTGGAATGGCAAGGTCGACGGCGAACTGGACCGCAGGTCGGCGAGCTCGACGGCGACTGAGATGACGAACGACAGGCAGGAGGAACGCCGGCGGCAGCAGGCCAGTAGAGATGGTCAGGGGCGGCCGACGGTGGCAGCAGACCGGCAGAGATGGTCGGGGCAGCCGGCGGCGGCAGACAGAGATCGTCGGGAGCAGCGCAATCAGATGGTTGGGTCGACCCGAGAACGTATCCTATGCACCAGCCCAATCTGTGCACCAGGTGCTCCACAGGCTTTTGGGGCATTAGATGAAAAGGCAACGGACTAGATTTTGCCATAGGTTGGACTATAACATACTTACAGAAGCAACCTTATAGACTATAACATTCAACCTGCGCTTCACACCCCATTCCCACATCAATAAATTTGTGTGTTATTTTTTGGCAAAAACACAAAAGTTCCATATATTTGTTTTGACTGTCAACTTTTTCTTAACGAGTTATTTGAAACAAGATCAATGTTGAATATGCTTTAGAATTTTCTTTTGTTTGTGGAACTCAAATTAAATTTCAATTTAGGCATGTGCGCGTGGGATCGACGTGTGGTGGGACAGCCAGAGTTCAAAAACACATAGATTAAATCTAGGTTTCAATACAAAATGCATAAATGTCACGATTACATTTGAAAATAAAAAAATCAAAATTTGAAAAAATATATTTAACACTGATCTTGTTTCGAACATCTCATCGAAACAAAAATGGTGGTCAAAGAAAAACCAAATTCGGATGTGTGGTTCAAGATATATGACCATATTTATATTTGAAGAAAGAAAGAAAGAAATAACACAAACTCAATAACATGAGAGGAAAGAGTGAAGTGCGGGTTGTTTTCAGAATAACATGAGGTCTTTTCCGCAAATGTTCAACCAATCTAGCTTTCAGCCCACTGCCATCCCTCAGATTTATATTCAACGGCTCAAAAGCCTGCGGTGCACCGGCCTCAGATTTATATTCAACGGCTCAAAAGCCTGCGGAGCACTGGATACATTCCCGGGTCGACCGTGTGACCCAACAGGTCGCACGGTGGCCTTGACATTTTGGGCCGGGTCAGTGACCCAACGAGACAACCCGGCCCATTCCCATCTTGAGTTTTCCCAAGAGCTAGATGAGTACCCCTTGTCTAAAAAAAAAGCTAGATGAGTACCCTGAAAAAAAAAAGCTACTCCCTCCGTCCTATAATATAGGATATTTTTTTACACTATATTAGTATCAAAAGACGTCTTACATTATGGGATGAAAGAAGTAGATGAGTAAGCTTTTTTTTTCTATTAACCATGGGTGAGTAGTCTGCTCATGTAAAGTGTAATAGAACGAATCTGGACATATCCTCGTCAACACCAGATTCGTTCGACTACGCTTTAGATGACCAAGCTTCTCTTATTTTGACGTGCTCTAGAGGACAACAATCGCTGAACTCGTGAAGCGGCTGCGTGCGTGAGATCTGCCGCCGCACCCAGCCCTGTTATGTAGCCGACCTCGCCGCCCCATCCTTCGTAGCTAGGCGAGGTGGGACTAATCAAAGCGTTGGAGCGGCATAGGTCAGTCGTTGGGAGAGGCTTGTTCTGTAGTCTGTACCTACAACTACAAGTGTGGGCCTCCCGCTCAGCAGCGGTTTCTACAACGCCGTGGAAAGGCCCCTCTAGCGTTGATAACCTCCTTGGGATGCTTGCATTGGAGGACTCCTTTGGATGCGTCGAAACTCGAAACTTTTCTGCGCGTCCTTCAGTTGATAAGGTTTTTTGCACCCTTATAACATTTGAGCAAGTTCTTCTGGCCATGTTTTTTTTTACAGATATTTAATTCTGTAAACTGGAGGGAGTTCTTTCAGATACTGGCCATGTTTGTTTTTTTACAGATATTTAGTTCTGTACTAACATGCTTAGGCCATGTGGGCTAGTCACCAATTCACCAGACGGCAAAATTCACAAAAGGAAGTGAGAGCACGGAATGAATTCAGTGGCGTGACTGAAATTAATGCAGCTCGCAGTTTGTTTTGGTAGCTGCAGGTTCCATATTTTGTGAGAATGGGACATATGTTTGTGACTGGACATGTAAAAGGAGAAAGTGCAATGTCTTTATTAGATTATGAAGTGCCTGACATGGGTTCCTTCAAGCAAGCCTATATCATTGCACAGACTAATATCCTCAACCTGCTTCATCATAGCACAAAAAGATGATGGGCATGGTTGAAAAGCAATCGAACGACATCCAATAGTCATCCAATTCCGGGGTATGGTGCTACGTGGTGCTCCTGTAGCATGCTCACGCGAGTCCTCTGGCAACACAGTAGACAATCCATTTGACACGGGGATGCAGGCATTCTCCCCCCAAGTCAAACCTCGTCCTCCTCAGCATTTCGTCTTGTCCTCCGATACGGACACCTTGGCTACTCCTATCATCACATCTCTTTCGATACTACTCCCGGGCAGCGCCTCCTGGGCCAGTTCCTCAACCGTCTCCTCCCGAGAGAAGGGCCACCATGGACGTTTGTCCC